>JAYKKT010000079.1:0-2400000 GCA_036023115.1 Brasenia schreberi
AAGACAAGGATAGACAAAGGATAAGACAAGGATAAGACAAGTATAAGACAAAGGATAAGACAAAGGATAAGACAAAGGATAAGACAAAGCTATAAGACAAGGATAAGACAAGGATAAGACAAGGATAAGACAAAGGATAAGACAAAGGATAAGACAAGGATAAGACAAAGGATAAGACAAAGGATAAGACAAAGGATAAGACAAGGATAAGACAAGGATAAGACAGAGGATAAACAAGGATAAGACAAAGGATAAGACAAAGGATAAGACAAGGATAAGACAAAGGATAAGACAAGGATAAGACAAAGGATAAGACAAGAGGATAAGACAAAAGGATAAGACAAAGCTATAAGACAAGGATAAGACAAAGGATAAGACAAGGATAAGACAAAGGATAAGACAAAGGATAAGACAAGTATAAGACAAAAGGATAAGACAAAGGATAAGACAAAGGATAAGACAAAGGATAAGACAAAGGATAAGACAAAGGATAAGACAAGGATAAGACAAGGATAACACAAAGGATAAGACAAAGGATAAGACAAAAGGATAAGACAAGGATAAGACAAGGATAAGACAAAGGATAAGACAAGGATAAGACAAAAGGATAAGACAAAGGATAAGACAAAGGATAAGACAAAGGATAAGACAAAGGATAAGACAAGGATAAGACAAAGGATAAAGACAGAGGATAAGACAAAGGATAAGACAAAGGATAAGACAAAAGGATAGACAAAGGATAAGACAAAGGATAAGACAAAGGATAAGACAAAACTATAAGACAAAACTATAACACAAAACTATAAGACAAAACTATAACACAAAACTAATAACACACAAACTATAAGACAAAACTATACAAACTATAAGTCAAAATATATACAAAACTATAAGACAAAACTATAAGACACAAACTATAACACAAACTATAAGACACTATAAGACAACTATAAGACAAAACTATAAGACAAAGCTATAAGACAAAACTATAAGACAAAACTATAAGACAAAACTATAAGACAAACACAAAACTATAAGACAAAACTATACACAAACTATAAGACAAAACTATAAGACAAACTATAAGACAAACTATAAGACAAAACTATACAAACTATAAGACAAAACTATAATACAAAACTATACAAAAATAACACAAACTATAAGACAAAACTATAACACAAGCTATAATACAAAACTATAAGACAATGCTATAAGACAAAACTATAAGACAAAACTATAAGACAAAACTATAAGACAAAACTATAAGACAAAACTATAAGACAAAACTATAAGACAAACTATAAGACAAAACTATAAGACAAAACTATAAGACAAAACTATAAGACAAAACTATAAGACAAAACTATAAACAAACTATAAGACAAACTATAAGACAAACTATATACAAAACTATAAGACAAAACTATAAGACAAAACTATAAACACAAAACTATAACAAACTATAAGACAAAACTATAAGACACAAACTATAAGACAAAACTATAACACACAGTTATAAGACAAAACTATAACACAAAACGTATAAGACAAAACTATAAAACACAAAGTTATAGACAAACTATAAGACAAACTATAAGACAAAAAACTATAAGACAAAACTATAAGACAAACTATAATACAAAACTATAAGACAAAACTATAATACAAACTATAAGACACAAACTATAAGACAAAACTATAAGACAAGTTATAATGCTATAAGACAAACTATAACACAAAACTATAAGACATAAGACAAAACTATAAGACAAAACTATAAGACAAAAACTATAAGACAAACTATAAGACAAAGGATAAGACAAAACTATAAGACAAAACTATAAGACAAAACTATAAGACAAAATACAAAACTATAACACAAAACTATAAGACAAAACTATAAGACAAGGACAAAACTATAAGACAAAGGACTAACTATAAGACAAAACTATAAGACAAAACTATAAGACACAAAGCTATAAGACAAAACTATAAGACAAACTATAAGACAAAGGACAAGACTATAAGACAAAACTATAAGACAAGACAAAACTATAAGACAAACTATAAGACAAAGCTATAAGACAAAGCTATAACACAAAGCTATAAGACAAAACTATAAGACAAAGGATAAGACAAAACTATAATACAAGCTATAAGACAAGCTATAAGACAAGAAACTATAATACAAAGGATAATACAAAACTATAAGACAAAACTATAAGACAAACTATAAGACAAAGGATAAGACAAAACTATAAGACAAAGACTATAAGACAAAACTATAAGACAAAGGATAAGACAAAAGCTATAAGACACAAAACTATAATACAAAACTATACAAACACAAAGGATAAGACAAAACTATAAGACAAAACTATAAGACATAAGACAAAGGATAACACAAGGATAAGACAAGCTATAAGACAAAGGATAAGACAAGGCTATAAGACAAAACTATAAGACAAAACTATAAGACAAAACTATAAGACAAAACTATAAGACACAGGTATAAGACAAAACTATAAGACAGCTATAAGACAAGGAAATACAAAGGATAAGACAAAAGGATAAGACAAAACTATAACAAAGGATAAGACAAGCTATAAGACAAAACTATAAGACAAAACTATAATACAAAGGATAAGACAAAACTATAAGACAAATGGAAGGACTATAAGACAAAACTATAAACAAGGACTACAAAACTATAAGACAAAACTATAAACACTAGAGATAGAGCATGAGAAACCATAAGACAAAGCTATAAGACAAAAGGATAAGACTAAAGCTATAAGACAAAGGACTATAAGACAAAGGATAAGACAAAAACTATAAGACAAAGGATTAGGACAAACTATAAGACAAAACTATAAGACAAAAGGATAATACAAGTTATAAGACAAAGGATAAGACAAAACTATAAGACAAAGCTATAAGACACAAACTATAATACAAAACTATAATACAGTCTATAATACAAAAACTATAAGACAAGCAGGACACTAGCTACATAAGACAAAACTATAAGACAAAAGCTATAAGACAAAACTATAAGACAACACTATAAAACACAAACTATAATACAAAACTATAATACAAAACTATAAGACAAAACTATAAGACAAAGGATAAGACAAAGGATAAGACAAACCATAATACAAAACTATAAACACAGCTATAAGACAAAACTATAAGACAAACTATAATACAAAGGATAAGACAAAACTATAAGACAAAACTATAAGACAAAACTATAATACAAAACTATAATACAAAACTATAATACAATGATAAGACAAAACTATAAGACAACACTATAATACAAAACTATAAGACAATGTATAAGACAAGGATAAGACAAAAACTATAATACAAAGCTATAATACAAAACTATAAGACAACAGGATAATACAATGCTATAAGACAAAGCATAAAACAAAACTATAATACAAACTATAAGACAAGGATAAAGACAAAACTATAATACAAGGATAAGACAAAGGATAATACAAGGATAAGACAAAGGATAAGACAAAACTATAAGACAAAACTATAACACAAGAATAACACAAAGCTATAAGACAAACTATAATACAAAAGCTATAATACAAGGACTATAGAGACAAAAAGTATAATACAAAGGATAAGACAAAAGTCTATAAGACAAAGCTATAAGACAAAACTATAACACAAAGGATAAGACAAAGCTATAATACAAAAGTATAAGACACAGGATAAGACAAAGCTATACACAAAGGATAATACAAAACTATAAGACAAAACTATAAGACAAGGATAAGACAAGGATAAGACAAGGATACAAAGGATAATACAAGCATAAGACAAAACTATAAGACAAAGCTATAAGACAAAGCTATAAGACAAAGGATAATACAAGGATAAGACAAAGGACTATAAGACAAGTATAAGACAAAACTATATAAGACAAAAGGATAACACAAAGTTATAAAACAAAACTATAAGACAAAACTATAATACAACTATAAGACAAATGCTATAATACAAAGCTATAAGACAAAGCTATAATACAAAACTATAAGACAAAACTATAAAACAAAATGTATAAGACAAAACTATAACACAAAACTATAAGACAAAACTATAAGACAGCTATAAGACAAGGATAATACAAAAGCTTATAAGACAAAACCATATACAGACAAAGCTATAAGACAAAACTATAAGTACAAAACTATAATACAAGCTATAAGACAAAGCTATAAGACAAAACTATAATACAAAGCTATAAGACAAAACTATAATACAAAACTATAAGACAAAAGCTATAAGACAATGCTATAAACACAAAACTATAAGACAATGTATAATACACACCATAAGACAAAACTATAATACAAAACCATAAGACAAAACTATAAGACAAAACTATAAGACAAAACTATAACACAAAACTATAACACAGATGCATAACACAATGTATAAGACAAAACTATAAGACAAAACAAGGATAAGACAAGCTATAATACAAAACTATAAGGCAGCAAACTATAATACAAACTATAATACAAAACTATAAGACAAAAAGGATAAGACAAAACTATAATACAAAGGATAAGACAAAGCTATAAGACAAAGGATAATAAGACACAGGATAAGACAAAACTATAAGACAAAACTATAAGACAAAACTATAAGACAAAACTATAATACAAATGAATAAGACAAAGCTATACAGACAAAGTTATAAGACAAAACTATAAGACAAAACTATAAGACAAAACTATAAGTACAAAATTTATAAGACAACAAAAAAGGATAACACAAAACTATAAGACAAGCTATAAGACAAAAGTATAAGACAAAGTTATAAGACAAGGATAAGACAAACGTATAAGACAAAGGATAATACAATGCTATAATACAAAAGGACTATAATACAAAGGATAATACAAAGGATAAGACAAAGCTATAATACAAACTATAAGACACAAAACTATAAGACAAAACTATAAGACAAGGATAAGACAAGGATAATACAAAAGGATAATACAAAACTATACACAATGTATAATACAATGTATAACACAAAGTATAATACAAACTATAAGACAAAGCATAAGACAAGCTATAAGACAAAACTATAAGACAATGCTATAAGACAAACTATAAGACAAAGGCTATAAGACAAAGGATAATACAAGCTATAATACAAGTATAGACACAAAGGATAAGACAAAACTATAAGACAATGTATAATACAGAGGATAAGACAAACTATAATACAGTTATAACACACACTATAAGACAAGCTATAAGACAAAGGATAAAGACAAAACTATAAGACAAAACTATAAGACAAAGGATAATACAAGGATAAGACAAAGGATAAGACAAGCTATAAGAGCAAAGGATAAGACAAAGTATAACACAAAGGATAAGACAAAAACTATAACACAAAGCTATAATACAAAGGATAATACAAAGTATAATACAAAGGATAACACAAGTATAATACAAAGGATAAGACAAAGGATAAGACAAAGCTACAAGACAAAACTATAAGACACAAGCTATAAGACAAAGAATAACACAAAGGATAAGACAAGGATAAACAAAGGATAAGACAAGGATAATACAAAGCTATAATACAAAGGATAAGACAAAGGATAAGACAAAAGGATAATACAAAGGATAATACAAAAGGATAACACAAAGTATAAGACAAAGGCTATAAGACAAAACTATAACACAAACCATAAGACAAAGGACTAAGACAAGGATAACACAGACTATAATACAAAACTATAACACAAGCTATAAAGACAAAACTATAATACAAAAGCTATAATACAAAGGACTATAGACAAAACTATAAGACAAAGGACTATACACAAAACTATAACACAAAAGGATAATACAAAACTATAAGACAAAGCTATAAGACAGCTATAAGGATAAGACAAAAGGATAAGACAAAAGGATAAGACAAGGATAATACAAACTATAAGACAAAACTATAACACAAAACTATAAGACAAAGGATAAGACAAAGCTATAAAACACAAGCTATAAGACAAAATGTATAAGACAAACTATAAGACAAAACTATAAGACAAAACTATAACACAAAACTATAAGACAAAGCTATAAGACACAAACTATAAGACAAAAGTATAAGACAAAGGACTATACACAAGTTATAATACAAAACTATAACACAAAGCTATAAGACAAAACTATAAGACAAAACTATAAGACAAAGGACTATAGACACACTATAATACAAGCTATAAGACAAACTATAAGACAAAGTATAAGACAAAGGATAAGACAAAACTATAATACAATGATAATACAAACTATAAGACAAGGATAAGACAATGCTATAAGACAAACTATTACAACCTATAAGACAAAACTATAAGACAAAACTATAAGACAAAACTATAAGACAAAACTATAAGACAAAACTATAAGACAAAGCTTATAAAACAAACTATAATACAAACCTATAAGCAACAAAACTATAAAACAAAAGGATAAGGCACAAACTATAATACAAAACTATAACACAAACTATAATACAGTATATACAAAGCTATAAAACAAAGTCATAATACAAAAGTATAATACAAAACTATAACACAACAGGATAATACAAAAGGATAAGACAAATGTATACAAGACAAAGGATAATACACAGTTATAAGACAAAACTATAAGACAAACTATAAATACAAAACGTATAATACAAAAGGATAACACAAAACTATAACACTATAAGACTACTATATAAGACAGGATAAGACAAAGGATAAGACAAAGGATAAGACAATGCTATAAGACAAAAGGATAAACACAAACTATAATACAAAGCTATAACACAAACTATAATACAAAGTTATAAGACAAACCATAAGACAAGGACAAGACTAGGATACACACAGTTATACAAACAAACTATAATACAAAACTATAAGACAAAGGATACAAAGGATAATACAAAGGATAAGACAAAGGATACAAGGATAAGACAAACTATAAGACAAAAGGATAAGACAAACTATAAGACAAAACTATAAGACAAGGATAGACTATAGATACAGACAAAGCTATAATACAATGTATAAGACAAAGGATAAGACAAAACTATATACACAAACTATAAGACAAGGATAATACAAGGTATAAGACAAAACTATAATACAAAACTATAAGACAAAGGATAATACAAAACTATAAGACAAGGATAAGACAAGGATCATACAAAGGATAAGACAAACTATAATACAAAACTATAAGACAAAACTATAAGACAAAGCTATAAGACAAAGTATAATACAAAAGGATAACACAAAGCTATAAGACAAAGTATAATACAAAACTATAATACAAACTATAATACAAAGGATAAGACAAGCATAAGACAAGGATAACACAAAGTATAAGACAAAAGGATAAGACAAAGGACAATACAAAACTATAAGACAAAGGATAATACAAAGCTATAAGACAAAGCTATACAGACAGAGGATAATACAATGTATAAGACAAAACTATTACAAGACAAGCTATAAGACAAAAACTATAAGACAACAACTATAAGACAAAACTATAACACAAAACTATAATACAAACCATAAGACAAAACTATAATACAAAGCTATAAGACAAAGCTATAAGACAAGGATAAGACAAACTACAAGACAAAACTATAATACAAGTTATAAATACAGCTATAAGACAAAGACTATAAGACAAAAGCTTATAATACAAACTATAAGACAAAGCTATAATACAAAACTATAAGACAAAACTATAATACAAAACTATAATACAAAGTATAATACAAAGCTATAAGACAAAGCTCATAATACAAAACTATAATACAAGCTATACAAGACAAAAGCTATAAGACAAAACTATAAGACAAAACTATAATACAATGTACTATAACACAAAAACTATAAGACAAAACTATAATACAAAAAGGATAAGACAAGTCTATAAGACACAAGCTATAATACAAAACTATAAGACAAAACTATAAAACAACAAAACTATAAGACAAGAACTATAAGACAAACTATAAGACAAAACTATAAGACAAAACTATAATACAGCAGGCTAACAACACAGTTATAATACACAACTATAATACAAAACTATAAGACAAAACTATAATACAAGGATAATACAAAGCTATAAGACAATGTACTATATACAAAACTATAATACAAAGCTATAATACAAAGGATAATACAAAACTATAAGACAAAACTATAAGACAAAGCTATAAGACAAGTCTATAATACAAAAACTATAAGACAAGGATAAGACAAAACTATAAGACAAAGGCTATAAGACAAAGCTATAACACAAAAACTATAAGACAATGTATAATACAAAACTATAAGACAAAAGCATAATACAAAACTATAAGACAAACTATAAGACAAAACTATAAGACAAATACTATAATACAATGTATAAATACAAAACTATAACACAAACTATAATACAAAGGCTATAATACAAAGTCATAATACAAAACTATAAGACTATAAGACAGCTATAAGACAAAACTATAACACAAAACTATAAGACAAAGGACTATAGACAATGCTATAAGACAAAACTATAAGACAAAGGACTATATACAAACTATAAGACAAAGGATAAGACAAAAGGATAAGACAAAAGTATAAGACAAAGCTATAAGACAAAACTATAAGCACAAAGTATAAGACAAAGACTATAAGACAAAGGATAATACAGAGGATACACAAAAGGATAATACAAAACTATAAGACAAAACTATAAGACAAAGCTACTAATACAAAACTATAAGACAAAACTATAAGACAAGGATAAGACAAAAGGATAATACAAGGATAAAACAAGCTATAATACAAGGATACAAAACTATAAGACAAAACTATAAGACAAAACTATAATACAAAACTATAATACAAAGTATAATACAAAGTTATAAGACAAACTATAAACACAAAGGATAAGACAAAACTATAATACAAAAGGATAAGACAATGCTATAAGACAAAGTTATAAAGCAGGTAAAGTCTATAAGACAAGCTATAATACAAAACTATAAGACAAAGCTATAACACAAAAGCTATAAGACAAGGCTATAATACAAACTATAAGACAAAACTATAAGACAAAAGTATAATACAAAGGATAAGACAAAACTATAAGACAAAAACTATAAGACAAAACTATAATACAAAGCTATAAGACAAAACTATAAGACAAAGGACTAATACAGAGGACTATAACACAAGGATAAGACAAAACTATAATACAAGAGCTATAAGACAAGGATAAGACAAAGCTATAACACAAACTATAATACAAGCTATAAGACAAGCCATAAGACAAAACTATACAAACTATAATACAAATGTATAAGACAATGTATATACAAAAGTTATAAGACAAAAGGATAAGACAAAACTATAAGACAAAACTATAAGACAAGGATAAGACAAAACTATAAGACAAAACTATAATACAAAACTATAATACAAAGCTATAATACAAAGCTATAAGACAAAACTATAAGACAAAGCTATAAGACAAAACTATAAGACAAAACTATAAAGACAAAACTATAAGACAAGCTATAATACAAAGCTATAAGACAAACTATAAGACAAAACTATAAGACAAAACTATAAGACAAGTTATAATACAAAGGATAAGACAAAACTATAGATACAGTTATAAGACAAAACTATAAGACAAAACTATAAGACAAAGCTATAAGACAAAATGTATAAGCACAAGCTATAAAACAAAACTATAAGACACAAGCTATAAGACACAACCATAAGACAAAACTATAAGACAATGCTATAAGACAAAACTATAAAGACAAGAACTATAAAACAAAACTATAATACAAAACTATAATACAAAAGGATAATACAAACTATAATACAATGCTATAAGACAAAAGGATAATACAAACTATAAACACAAACTATAAGACAAACTATAATACAATAAAAGGATAAGACAAAGGATTAAGACAAAAGCTATAATACAAGTTATAAGACAAAGCTTATAAGACAAGCTATAAGACAAACTATAAGACAAAAGGATAAGACACAAGGATAAGACAATGTTAGCCATAATACAAAAGGATAATACAAAGGATAAGACAACAGGATACTATAAACCATAAGACAAAACTATAATACAATGCTATAATACAAAACTATAAGACAAAGGATAACACAAAGGATAAACAAACTATAATACAAAACTATAAGACAAAACTATAAGACAGCTATAACACACAAGACAAAACTATAAGACAAAGAGGATAAGACAAACTATAAGACAATGCATAATACAAAAGTCATAAGACAAATGCATAAAACAAAGGATAAGACAGCTATAAGACAAAACTATACAGACAAAGGATAACACAAAACTATAAGACAAAACTATAAGACAAAACTATAATACAAAACTATAAGACAAAATGTATAAAGACAGAGACTATAACACAAAGCTATAAGACAAAACTATAACACAAGAGGACTAAGACAAAACTATAACACAAACTATAAGACAAAGGATAATACAAAACTATACAGACAAAACTATAAGACAAAACTATAAGACAAGGATAAGACAAGGATAAGACAAAACTATAAGACAAGGATAAGACAATGGATAACACAAAGGATAAGACAAAGCTATAAGACAAAGGACTATACACAAAGCTATAATACAAAACTATAACACAAAACTATAACACAATTGGATAAGACAAACTATAAAGACAAAACTATAAGACAAGCTATAAGACAAAGCTATAAAACAAAGCTATAAGACAAAACTATAAGACAAAGGATAACACAACTATAACACAAAACTATAAGACAAAACTATACAGACAAACTATAAGACAAAGGACTATAAGACAAAACTATACAAAACTATAATACAAAACTATAAGACAAAAGTATAATACAAAACTATAAGACAAACTATAAGACAAAACTATAAGACAAAACTATAAGACACAAGCTATAAGACAAAGGATAAGACAAAACTGGATAAGACAAACTATAAGACAAACTATAATACAATGGATAAGACAACTATAAGACAAGTCATAAGACAAAACTATAAGACAAAACTATAAGACAAACTATAATACAAGCTATAATACAAAACTATAAGACAAAACTATAAGACAAAACTATAAGACAAGCTATAAGGCAGAAGGATAAGACAAGACTATAAGACAAAAGGTTAAGACAAAACTATAAGACAAAGGACTATACACAAAGGATAATACAAATGTATAAGACAAAACCATAAGACAAAGGATAATACAAAGGATAAGACAAAGGATACAGACAAGGATAAGACAAAACTATAAGACAAAAGGATAAGACAAACTATAAGACAAGGACTATAAGACAATGTATAATACAATGTATAATACAAAAGCTATAAGACAAAGGATAAGACAGAGGATAAGACAAAGTCATAACACAAACTATAAGACAAACTATAATACACAAGCTAATAACACAAAAGGATAAGACAAAACTATAAGACAAACTATAATACAAAACTATAACACAAAGGATAAGACAAACCATAAGACAAAGCTATACAGACAAGGACATAAGAGACAAGTTATAAAGACAAGCTATAAGACAAACTATAATACAAACTATAACACAAAACTATAAGAGCAAAACTATAAGACAAAACTATAAAACACAAAGTATAATACAAACTATAATACAAAGTTATAATACAAAGCTATAAACACAAAGGATAAGACAAAACTATAAGACAAAGGATAAACACAAACGCATAACACAAAGGATAAGACAAGCTATAAGACAAAACTATAACACAAAGTATAAGACAAAGTATAATACAAAACTATAAGACAAGCTATAAGACAAGCTATAATACAAAAGGATAATACAAAGGATAAGACAAACTATAAGACACAGGATAACACAAAGGATAACACAAAACTATAAGACAAAGCTATAAAACAAAGGATAATACAAAACTATAAGACAAAGCTATAATACAAACTATAAGACAAAAAGGATAAACACAAAACTATAAGACAAAACTATAAGACAAAACTATAACACAAACTATAATACACAGGATAAGACAAAACTAAAACACAAACTATAAGACAAAACTATAATACAAAACTATAAGACAAGGATAACACAATGTATAATACAAAGGATAACACAAACCTATAAGACAAAACTATAAGACAAAACTATAAGACAAAAGGATATAAAACAAAACTATAAGACAAAACTATAACACAAGATAATACAAAACTATAAGACAAAAGCTATACAACACAAACTATAATACAAAACTTATAAGACAAAACTATAACACAAAACTATAAGACAAAGTCTACATACACAAGTATAAGACAAAACTATACAGACAAGCTATATAAACACAAGCTATAAGACAAAGCTATAAGACAAAACTATAAAACACAAACTATAATACAAAGCTATAAGACAAGCTATAAGACAAAACTATAAGACAAAACTATAAGACAATGCATAAGACAAAACTATAAGACAAAACTATAAGACAAAACTATAATACAAAAGCTATAAGACAAAACTATAAGACAAAGGACTATAGACAAAACTATAAGACAAAACGTATAAGACAAACCATAACACAAAGCTATACCAGACAAAACTATAAGACAAAGGATAATACAAAGGATAAGACAAAGCTTATAACACAAAACTATAAGACAAAGCTATAAGACAAACTATAAGACAAATGCTATAAGACAAAGCTATACACAAACTATAAGACCATACACAAAGGATAATACAAAGGATAATACAAAACTATAAGACAAAACTATAAGACAAAACTATAAGACAAAACTATAAGACAAACTATAAGACAGACTATAAGACACAGGATAAGACAAAACTATAAGACAAAACTATAATACAAAACTATAAGACAAAGGACTAATACAAAACTATAATACAAAGGACTATAACACAAGCTATAACACAAGCTATAATACAATGCATATACACAGTTATAAGACAAAACTATAAGACAAGGATAATACAAAGGATAACAAAGGATAAGACAAAACTATAAGACAAAACTATAATACAAAACTATAAGCACAAAGCTATAATACAAAGGTATAATACAAACTATAAGACAAAGCTATAAGACAAGAGGATAATACAAGGATAACACAAAGCTATAACACAAAGTATAAGACAAAGGATAAGACAAAGGATAATACAATGATAAGACAAAACTATAAGACAGAGTATAAGACAAAACTATAAGACAATGTATAAGACAAACTATAAGACAAAGCTATAAAGACAAAACTATAATACAAAACTATAAGACACAGGATAAGACAAAACTATAATACAATAGGATAAGACAAAGTTATAAGACAAGGATAATACAAAGGATTATACAAAGGATAAGACAAAGCTATAATACAAAGGATAAGATAAGACAAGGATAATACAAAGGATAAGATAAGACAAAGGATAAGACAAAGGATAAGACAAAAGGATAAGACAAAGGATAAGACAAAGCTATAAGACAAAGCTATAAGACAAAGGATAATACAAAACTATAAGACAAAACTATAAGACAAAACTATAAGACAAAACTATAAGACAAAACCATACAAGACAAAGGATAATACAAAGTTATAAGACAAAACTATAAGACAAAGCTATAAGACAATGTATAAGACAAAAGGATAAAACACAAAACTATAATACAAAGTTATAATACAAGCTATAATACAAGGCTATAATACAAAACTATAAAGACAAAACTATAAGACAAAACTTATAAAACACAAACTATAATACAAACTATAAGACAATGCATAATACAAAACTATAAGACAAATGCTATAAGACAAGTTATAAGACAAAGCTATAAGACAAACTATAATACAAAGGATAATACAATGTATAATACAAAACTATAATACAAAGCTATAAATACAAAACTATAAGACAAAACTATAATACAAAACTATAATACAAAACTATAAGACAAAAGCTATAAGACAAAAGGATAAGACAAAGGATAATACAAAAGGATAAGACAAAAAGGATAAGACAAAGCATAAGACAAAAGGATAAGACAAACTATAATACAAAACTATAAGACAAAAGGATAAGACAAAGCTACAACACAACAGTTATAAGACAATGCATAAGACAAAACTATAATACAAACTATAATACAAAGCTATAACACAAAACTATAACACAAAAAGGATAATACAAGGATAACACAAAACTATAAAACACAAGGCATAATACAAAGGATAATACAAAACTATAAGACACAATGTATAAGACAAGCTATAAGACAAAACTATAACACAAAAGGATAAGACAAAAACTATAATACAAAGCTATAAGACAAGTCTATAAGACAAAAACTATAAGACAAAACGTATAAGACAAAACTATAAAACAAACTATAAGACACAACTATAATACAAAGGATAAGACAAAGGATAATACAAAGTATAAGACAAAAGGATAAGACAAAACTATAATACAAAAGTTATAAGACAAAGTATAAGACAAAACTATAAGACAAAACTATAATACAAAACTATAAAACAAAGGACTATAGACAAAACTATAATACAAAACTATAAGACAAAGCTATAATACAAAACTATAACACAAAACTATAATACAAGCTATAAGACAAAGGATAAGACAAAACTATAACACAAAACTATAACACAAAACTATAAGACAAAACTATAATACAAAACTATAATACAAAACTATAAGACAAAGTCTATAAGACAAAAGCTATAAACAGCAAAACCATAAGACAAAGGATAATACAAGCTATAAGACAAAACTATAAGACAAAGCCATAAGACAAAGGATACATACAAAACCATAATACAAAACTATAACACAAAACTACAACACAAAACCACAAGACAAGACTATAACACAAAGCTATAAGACAAAACTATAAGACAAAACTATAATACAAAACTATAAGACAAACCATAATACAAACTATAAGACAAAACTATAAGACAAACCATAATAATACAAAGCTATAAGACAAAACTATAAAACAAACTATAATACAATGCTATAACACAAAAGCTATAAGACAAACTATACAGACAAAACTATAAGACAAAACTATAAGAGGATAGCTATACAGACAAAGCTATAAGACACAAAACTATAACACAAACTATAAGACAAACTATAAGACAGTAACTATAAGACAAAGCTATAAAGACAAAACTATAAGACAAAACTATAAGACAATGTATAAACACAATGTATAATACAAGTTATAAAGACAAGCTTATAAGACAAAGCTATAAGACAAAACTATAAAACAAAAGTATAACACAAAACTATAACACAAACTATACAAACCATAAGACAAAGGATAAGACAGGACTATAGACAAGGATAAGACAAGGATAAGACAAAACTATAAGACAAACTATAATACAAAACTATAATACAATGCATAATACAATGTATAATACAAAAGGATAAGACAAAACTATAAGACAAAGCTATAAGACAAAACTATAAGACAAAGCTATAAGACAAAAACTATAATACAAAACTATAAGACAAAACCATAAGACAAACTATAATACAAAAACTATAACACAAAGCTATAAAACAAAGGACTATAGACAACAAGCTATAAGACAAAACTATAAACACAGTTATACACAAAATGTATACAAAGGACTATATACACAGTTATAACACAAAAGGATAACACAAAACTATAAGACAAGGATAAGACAAGGATAAGACAGTCATACAAAACTATAACACAAAGCTATAAACAACAGATAAAACTATAACACAAAAGCTATAAGACAAAACTATAAGACAAAAGGATAACACAAGCTATAAGACAACATGTTATAATACAAAACGTATAACACAAAACTATAATACAAAACTATAAGACAAAAAGTATAATACAAAGGATAAGACAAGTTATAAGACAAAGTCATAAGACAAAACTATAAGACAAGTCTATAAGACAAACTATAAAACAAAACTATAACACAAAACTATAATACAAAACTATAATACAAAAACTATAAGACAACTATAATACAAAACTATAATACAAAGGCATAAAGACAATGGCATAACACAAAACTATAAACACAAAACTATAATACAAAACTATAACACAATACAAAGGATAAGACAAAAGCTATAATACAATGCATAATACAAAAACTATATACAAAACTATAAGACAAAACTATAATACAAAACTATAAGACAAAACTATAAGACAAAGGATAAGACAAAGCTATAAGGACAAATACTATAACACAAAATGTATACAGACAAAACTATAAGACAAGGATAACACAAAGGATAAGACAATAGTATAAGACAAAACTATAACACAAAACTATAAGACAAAACTATAAGACACTATAAGACAATAGTATAAGACAAGGATAAGACAAAAGTATAATACAAGCTATAATACAAAACTATAATACAGTCTATAAGACAAAGTTATAATACAAAAGCTATAATACAAAAACTATAATACAAGTCTATAAGACAAAGGATAAGACAAAACTATAAGACAAAACTATAAGACAAGGATAAGACAAAGGATAAGACAAAGGACTATAAGACAAAGGATAATATAATACAAGGATAAGACAAAGCTATAAGACAAAAGGATAAGACAAAGCTATAAGACAATGTATAAGACAAAACTATAAGACAAAACTATAAGACAAAACTATAAGACAAAACTATAAGACAAGCTATAAAGACAAAAGGATAAGACAAACTATATACAAAAGCTATAAGACACAGGATAAGACAAAACTATAAGACAAGGATAAGACAAAGCTATAAGACAAAACTATAAGACACAGGATCAACACAAAAGGATAAGACAAAACTATAAGACAAACTATAAGACAAAAGGATAAGACAAGGATAATACAAAGGATAATACAAGGATAAGACAAAAGCTATAAGACAAAACTATAAGACAAAAACTATAAGACAAAAGGATAAGACAAAGGATAAGACAAAACTATAAGACAAAACTATAAGACAAAGCTATAATACAAAACTATAAGACAATGTATAAGACAAAGCTATAAGACAAAAGGATAATACAAAGTTATAATACAAACCATAAGACAAAGGATAAGACAAAACTATAAGACAAAACTATAACACAAAACTATAATACAAAACTATAAGACACAAGTATAAGACAAAACTATAAGACAAAACTATAAGACAAAAGGATAAGACAAAACTGTTAGACAAAACCATAAGACAAAACTATAAGACAAGATGTATAAGACACAGTTATAATACAAAGCTATAAGGACAAAACTATACAAGACAAAACTATAAGACAAAACTATACACAAGACTATAAGACAAACTATAAGACAAAACTATAATACAAAACTATAAGACAAAAGGATAAGACAAAACTATAAAGACAACTAGTATAAGACAAATGTATAACACAAAACTATAAGACAAAAGGATAATACAAAAGCTATAACACAAAAACTATAAGACAAAACCATAAGACAAAAGTCATAATACAAAAATGTTATACAAAAGGACAACACAAAAGTTACAACACAAGTTATAACACAAAGTTATAATACAAAACTACTACAAAACTATAACACAAAACTATAATACAAAACTATAAGACAAAACTATAAGACAAAAACTATAAGACAAACTATAAGACAAAACTATAATACAAAACTATAAGACAAAACTATAACACAAAATGTATAACACAAAACTATAATACAAAACTATAAAACACAAGGATAATACAAGGACAAGACAAAACTATATACACAAACTATAAGTACAAAACTATAATACAATACAAAACTATAATACAGTCTATAAGGCACAAACTATAAGACACAGTTATAATACAAATGTATAATACAAAACTATACAGACAAACCATATAAGACAAAACTATTACAAACCATAAGACAAAACTATAAAACACAGTTATAAGACAAAGCTATAATACAAACTATAACACAAAACTATAAGACAAAACTATAAGACAAAACTATAACACAAAACTATACACACAACTATAATACAAAACTATAAAACAACAAACCACAACACAAAACTATAAGACACAATGGAATAAACACAAACTATAAGACAACTACTATATACAAAGTTATAAGACAAAACTATAACACAAAGGATTATACAGGATAATACAAAACTATAACACAAACTATAATACAAAACTATAATACAAATGTATAATACAAAACTATAAGACAAAACTATAATACCAAAACTATAACACAAAACTATAACACAGTGCAAACTATAAGACAAAACTATAAGACAAAACTATACAAACTATAAGACAAAACTATAATACAAAACCATAATACAAGTTATAACACAAAACTGATAAGACAGTCTATAATACAAAACTATAACACAAAACTATAATACAAAACTATAAGACAAGTTATAAGAGGAAAACTATAACACCAGTAAATATACAAGCTATAAGACAAAACTATAAGACAAAACTATAAGACAAAGGATAAGACAAAGCTACTAATACAAAACTATAAGACAAAACTATAAGACAAAACTATAAGACAAAACTATAAGACAAAACTATAATACAAAACTATAATACAAAACGTATAAGACAAAACTATAGACAAAACTATAAGACAAAGGATAAAACACAAAACTATAACACAAACTATAAGACAAAGGTATAAGACAAAGGATAAGACAAGCTATAATACAACTATAATACAAAGGATAAGACAAGGATAATACAAAACTATAAGACAAAACTATAAGACAAAAGTATAATACAAAACTATAAGACAAGCTATAATACAAAACTATAATACAAAGGATAATACAAAGGCTATAAGACAAAACTATAATACAAAACTATAACACAAAACTATAAGACAAAGCTATAATACAAAACTATAAGACAAAACTATAAGACAAAACTATAAGACAAAGACTATAAGGCACAAAACTATAAGACAAAGCTATAACACAAAGCTATAAGACAAAGGATAACACATAGGATACAAAACTATAAGACAAAACTATAAGACAAAGGACTATAGACACAAACTATAAGACAAGCTATAATACAAACTATAAGACAAAACTATAAGACAAAACTATAAGACAAAAACTATAAGACAAAAACTATAAGACAAAACTATAACACAAAACTATAAAACACAAACTATAATACAAAGGATAACACAAGTATAAGACAAACTATAAGACAACCATAAGACAAGGACCATAATACAAAGGATCAACACAAACTATAAGACAAAACTATACACAGCTATAAGACAAAACTATAAACACACAACTATAAGACAAGGATACTATAACACAAAACTATAAGACAAAGCTATAACACAAAACTATAATACAAAACTACAAGACAGCTATAAGACAAAACTATAAGACAAAAGGATAAGACAAAACTATAAGACAAAACTATAAGACAAGCTATAAGACAAACTATAAGACAACTATAAGACAAAACTATAATACAAACTATAAGACAAAACTATAAAACAATAGCTATAAGACAAGACTATAAGACAAATGTATAAGACAAGCTATAATACAAACTATAATACAAGGATAAGACAAGTCATAAGACAAGGATAATACACAGCTATATACACAAACTATAAGACAAAACTATAATACAATGCTATAAGACAAAAGGATAATACAAAACTATAAGACAAAACTATAACACAAACTATAAGACAAAACTATAAGACAAAACTATAAGACAAGCTATAATACAAAGTTATAATACAAAGTTATAATACAAAACTATAAGACAAAACTATAAGACAATGTTATAAGACAAAACTATAAGACAAAACTATAACACAAAGCTATAATACAATGCTATAAGACAAAACTATAAGCACAAAACTATAACACAAACTATAATACACAGTTATAAGACAAGCTCATAAGACAAAAGGATAACACAAAACTATAAGACAAACTATAAGACAAAGCCAGTTATAAGACAAAGTTATAAGACACAGCATAAGACCAGTTATAAGACCACCACAGGATAAGACCACAGAGAGTCATACACCAGGATACCACAGAAGCAGCAGAACCATTAGCTATACAGTTACATAAGCTTATAAGACAAGAGGATAAGTTATAAAGGATAAGACAAAGCCATAAACACAAAGGATAATACAAAACTATAAGACAAAAGCTATAAGACAAAACTATAAGACAAAACTATAAGACAAAGCTATAAGACAAAAGGATAATACAAAACTATACAGACAAAACTATAAGACACAAGCTATACAGACAAAACTATAAGACAAAAGTCTATAATACAAACTATAATACAAAACTATAATACAAAACTATAAGACAAAACTATAACACAATGCTATAATACAAAACTATAAGACACAGTTATAAGACAAAGGACTATACACAAAGGATAAGACAATGTATAACACAATGCTATAACACAAACTATAATACAAAACTATAGAGCAAACTATAAGACAAACTATAATACAAAACTATAAGACAAAACTATAAGACAAAGGACTATAACACAAACTATAAGACAAAGCTACAAGACAGTCATAAGACAAAACTATAACACAATGTATAAGACAAAACTATAAGACAAACTATAAGACAAAACTATAAGACAAAACTATAAGACAAAACTATAAGACAAAACTATAACACAGTTATAAGACAATGCATAAGACAAAACTATAAGACAAAACTATAAGACAAAATGTATAAGACAAAACTATACACAGGATAACACAAACTATAATACAATGCTATAAGACAAAGGATAATACAAGGATATACAAAGGATAATACAAGGATAATACAAGGATAATACAAACTATAAGACAAAACTATAAGACAAAACTATAAGACAATAGGATAATACAAAACTATAAGACAAAACTATAACACAAAGGATAAGACAAACTATAAGACAAGGATAAGACAAAGCTACAACACAAGCATAAGACAAAGGATAAGACAAAGGATAAGACAAAGGATAAGACAAAGGATAAGACAAAGGATAAGACAAAGGATAAGACAAAGGATAAGACAAAGGATAAGACAAAGGATAAGACAAAGGATAAGACAAAGGATAAGACAAAGGATAAGACAAAGGATAAGACAAAAGGATAAGACAAAGGATAAGACAAAGGATAAGACAAAGGATAAGACAAAGGATAAGACAAAGGATAAGACAAAGGATAAGACAAAGGATAAGACAAAGGATAAGACAAAGGATAAGACAAAGGATAAGACAAAGGATAAGACAAAGGATAAGACAAAGGATAAGACAAAGGATAAGACAAAGGATAAGACAAAGGATAAGACAAAGGATAAGACAAAGGATAAGACAAAGGATAAGACAAAGGATAAGACAAAGGATAAGACAAAGGATAAGACAAAGGATAAGACAAAGGATAAGACAAAGGATAAGACAAAGGATAAGACAAAGGATAAGACAAAGGATAAGACAAAGGATAAGACAAAGGATAAGACAAAGGATAAGACAAAGGATAAGACAAAGGATAAGACAAAGGATAAGACAAAGGATAAGACAAAGGATAAGACAAAGGATAAGACAAAGGATAAGACAAAGGATAAGACAAAGGATAAGACAAAGGATAAGACAAAGGATAAGACAAAGGATAAGACAAAGGATAAGACAAAGGATAAGACAAAGGATAAGACAAAGGATAAGACAAAGGATAAGACAAAGGATAAGACAAAGGATAAGACAAAGGATAAGACAAAGGATAAGACAAAGGATAAGACAAAGGATAAGACAAAGGATAAGACAAAGGATAAGACAAAGGATAAGACAAAGGATAAGACAAAGGATAAGACAAAGGATAAGACAAAGGATAAGACAAAAGGATAAGACAAAGGATAAGACAAAGGATAAGACAAAGGATAAGACAAAGGATAAGACAAAGGATAAGACAAAGGATAAGACAAAGGATAAGACAAAGGATAAGACAAAGGATAAGACAAAGGATAAGACAAAGGATAAGACAAAGGATAAGACAAAGGATAAGACAAAGGATAAGACAAAGGATAAGACAAAGGATAAGACAAAGGATAAGACAAAGGATAAGACAAAGGATAAGACAAAGGATAAGACAAAGGATAAGACAAAGGATAAGACAAAGGATAAGACAAAGGATAAGACAAAGGATAAGACAAAGGATAAGACAAAGGATAAGACAAAGGATAAGACAAAGGATAAGACAAAGGATAAGACAAAGGATAAGACAAAGGATAAGACAAAGGATAAGACAAAGGATAAGACAAAAGGATAAGACAAAAGGATAAGACAAAGGATAAGACAAAGGATAAGACAAAGGATAAGACAAAGGATAAGACAAAGGATAAGACAAAGGATAAGACAAAGGATAAGACAAAGGATAAGACAAAGGATAAGACAAAGGATAAGACAAAGGATAAGACAAAGGATAAGACAAAGGATAAGACAAAGGATAAGACAAAGGATAAGACAAAGGATAAGACAAAGGATAAGACAAAGGATAAGACAAAGGATAAGACAAAGGATAAGACAAAGGATAAGACAAAGGATAAGACAAAGGATAAGACAAAGGATAAGACAAAGGATAAGACAAAGGATAAGACAAAGGATAAGACAAAGGATAAGACAAAGGATAAGACAAAGGATAAGACAAAGGATAAGACAAAGGATAAGACAAAGGATAAGACAAAGGATAAGACAAAGGATAAGACAAAGGATAAGACAAAGGATAAGACAAAGGATAAGACAAAGGATAAGACAAAGGATAAGACAAAGGATAAGACAAAGGATAAGACAAAGGATAAGACAAAGGATAAGACAAAGGATAAGACAAAGGATAAGACAAAGGATAAGACAAAGGATAAGACAAAGGATAAGACAAAGGATAAGACAAAGGATAAGACAAAGGATAAGACAAAGGATAAGACAAAGGATAAGACAAAGGATAAGACAAAGGATAAGACAAAGGATAAGACAAAGGATAAGACAAAGGATAAGACAAAGGATAAGACAAAGGATAAGACAAAGGATAAGACAAAGGATAAGACAAAGGATAAGACAAAGGATAAGACAAAGGATAAGACAAAGGATAAGACAAAGGATAAGACAAAGGATAAGACAAAGGATAAGACAAAGGATAAGACAAAGGATAAGACAAAGGATAAGACAAAGGATAAGACAAAGGATAAGACAAAGGATAAGACAAAGGATAAGACAAAGGATAAGACAAAGGATAAGACAAAGGATAAGACAAAGGATAAGACAAAGGATAAGACAAAGGATAAGACAAAGGATAAGACAAAGGATAAGACAAAGGATAAGACAAAGGATAAGACAAAGGATAAGACAAAGGATAAGACAAAGGATAAGACAAAGGATAAGACAAAGGATAAGACAAAGGATAAGACAAAGGATAAGACAAAGGATAAGACAAAGGATAAGACAAAGGATAAGACAAAGGATAAGACAAAGGATAAGACAAAGGATAAGACAAAGGATAAGACAAAGGATAAGACAAAGGATAAGACAAAGGATAAGACAAAGGATAAGACAAAGGATAAGACAAAGGATAAGACAAAGGATAAGACAAAGGATAAGACAAAGGATAAGACAAAGGATAAGACAAAGGATAAGACAAAGGATAAGACAAAGGATAAGACAAAGGATAAGACAAAAGGATAAGACAAAGGATAAGACAAAGGATAAGACAAAGGATAAGACAAAAGGATAAGACAAAGGATAAGACAAAGGATAAGACAAAGGATAAGACAAAGGATAAGACAAAGGATAAGACAAAGGATAAGACAAAGGATAAGACAAAGGATAAGACAAAGGATAAGACAAAGGATAAGACAAAGGATAAGACAAAGGATAAGACAAAGGATAAGACAAAGACAAAGGATAAGACAAAGGATAAGACAAAGGATAAGACAAAGGATAAGACAAAGGATAAGACAAAGGATAAGACAAAGGATAAGACAAAGGATAAGACAAAGGATAAGACAAAGGATAAGACAAAGGATAAGACAAAGGATAAGACAAAGGATAAGACAAAGGATAAGACAAAGGATAAGACAAAGGATAAGACAAAGGATAAGACAAAGGATAAGACAAAGGATAAGACAAAGGATAAGACAAAGGATAAGACAAAGGATAAGACAAAGGATAAGACAAAGGATAAGACAAAGGATAAGACAAAGGATAAGACAAAGGATAAGACAAAGGATAAGACAAAGGATAAGACAAAGGATAAGACAAAGGATAAGACAAAGGATAAGACAAAGGATAAGACAAAGGATAAGACAAAGGATAAGACAAAGGATAAGACAAAGGATAAGACAAAGGATAAGACAAAGGATAAGACAAAGGATAAGACAAAGGATAAGACAAAGGATAAGACAAAGGATAAGACAAAGGATAAGACAAAGGATAAGACAAAGGATAAGACAAAGGATAAGACAAAGGATAAGACAAAGGATAAGACAAAGGATAAGACAAAGGATAAGACAAAGGATAAGACAAAGGATAAGACAAAGGATAAGACAAAGGATAAGACAAAGGATAAGACAAAGGATAAGACAAAGGATAAGACAAAGGATAAGACAAAGGATAAGACAAAGGATAAGACAAAGGATAAGACAAAGGATAAGACAAAGGATAAGACAAAGGATAAGACAAAGGATAAGACAAAGGATAAGACAAAGGATAAGACAAAGGATAAGACAAAGGATAAGACAAAGGATAAGACAAAGGATAAGACAAAGGATAAGACAAAGGATAAGACAAAGGATAAGACAAAGGATAAGACAAAGGATAAGACAAAGGATAAGACAAAGGATAAGACAAAGGATAAGACAAAGGATAAGACAAAGGATAAGACAAAGGATAAGACAAAGGATAAGACAAAGGATAAGACAAAGGATAAGACAAAAGGATAAAAGGATAAGACCAAGGATAAGACAAAGGATAAGACCAAGGATAAGACAAAGGATAAGACAAGGACAAAGACAAAGGATAAGACCAAGGATAAGACAAAGGATAAGACAAAAGGATAAGACAAAGACAAAGGATAAGACAAAGGATAAGACAAAGACAAAGGATAAGACAAAGGATAAGACAAAGGATAAGACAAAGGATAAGACAAAGGATAAGACAAAGGATAAGACAAAGGATAAGACAAAGGATAAGACAAAGGATAAGACAAAGGATAAGACAAAGGATAAGACAAAGGATAAGACAAAGGATAAGACAAAGGATAAGACAAAGGATAAGACAAAGGATAAGACAAAGGATAAGACAAAGGATAAGACAAAGGATAAGACAAAGGATAAGACAAAGGATAAGACAAAGGATAAGACAAAGGATAAGACAAAGGATAAAGGATAAGACAAAGACAAAAGGATAAGACAAAGGATAAGACAAAGGATAAGACAAAGGATAAGACAAAGGATAAGACAAAGGATAAGACAAAGGATAAGACAAAGGATAAGACAAAGGATAAGACAAAGGATAAGACAAAGGATAAGACAAAAGGATAAGACAAAGGATAAGACAGGACAAAGGATAAGACAAAGGATAAGACAAGACAAAGGATAAGACAAAAGGATAAGACAAAGGATAAGACAAAGTATAAGAGAAAGACAAAGGATAGGGCAAAGGATAAGACAAAGGATAAGACAAAAGGATAAGACAAAGGATAAGACAAAGACAAAGGATAAGACAAAGGATATGACAAAGGATAAGACAAAGGATAAGACAAAGACAAAGGATAAGACAAAGGATAAGACAAAAGGATAAGACAAAGGATAAGACAAGGGTGTAAACACCCCGAAATCCCACGAACTTCTCAAATAAAACCTGGTTTTGTAAAAGCAGCCCCACAGGGCTATTTTGATTCTGGAAACCCAGGAGCCTTGCAGGCAACCCTGTACATATGTTTAAAATGGTATATGCTTTAAAATATGTATAATATGTTTTAAAACCTTTTAAATTCATTTTTGAAACCCCCACGAAGTGGCTTGGCCTGATGAAAGGAGGACCAAAAGAGCTAAAGAGAGCCCGGAACCGGAGCACATGTCGATCCCGGTACAACAACTCTCGTGTTAGATCCACCCCCAGGATCTCGAACATCCAAGTCCCTCTTATCAGCAAAAATCGTATGAAATCATCTTCGGAAGGTGAAAACAGAAGCGGACGACCATGTTGGCGAAGACCCAATGCAGACGGAGTACTGATGCTGTCAGACCCCGCACAAACCATTCATTTCGAACATACCCTGAAGGAGTCAGAATTCAGTTTGGATTGGATCTGGACCATATATATCCAGATCCCAATCCAAACGTATGTGTGGATTTGGATTTGGATCCAGAGATCCAATCCAATATACACATCCATGGCCCACATCACCTTCTCATAAATGGAGGTGGGGCCCACTTGAAATTCACGTGGGATTATGGTCATGAGAGAGAATGGGGAGGATAAGCGTGAGGGGAATTGTATTAAGCTTGATTTGTGTGTCAAGTTTGGGGTTAATCATGTGGGTTAGCCTAATTAGTGCGGGTTTAAGCTTGTATTAGCCAAAACCTAACCTAGGGCTGCACCAACATGATGCAATGAAGTCTATGGGTTATGCAAAGAGAGCTTCCTAACCTAATCCTAAGCCAAAACCCCTAATCCTAGCCCTCTACCCTAATCCCGGCCTAATCCTGGCCTAATCACCTAACCCACTTCCCTAATCCCGGCCTAATCCCAACCTAATCACCTAACCCACCTCCCTAATCCTTCCCTAAACCTAGCCTAATTCCCCTAATCCTAGCCTAATCACCTAACCCACCTCACTAAACCTTACCCCAAAACCAACCCACCTAGCTAAGCCCTAAACCACCCCACCTAAAACCTAGCACACCATATCCCTAAAACCACTTAAAACAAAATATCTAGCCCCTCCTCAAAACCAGCCCACCTTAACACCACACCACCACCACCTAACCACCCTCTAAAAACCAGCCCCAACCGACCTTGGAAAAATCTATAAACCCCCCCCTAGTGGGCGGGTTTTCAACTTCTTCCAACCAGCACTTGGGCCAGCCGAGCCCTCTCTCACCTTACTCTCTTCTTCCACCTGCACCACCACTACCCCTGACCTACACCACCTCACGCCACCACTACCTCCCGGCCTGCACCACCTCATGCCACCACTACCTCCCGGCCTGCTCCACTCCACGTCGCCACCAACTGCCCGGCCAACTCCATCCACCTTCATCACCCGGCTGCCTTTCTTGGACACCAACTTCCCTCACCCATCCGGTTAGTACCTCAACCCAACTCCACCCTATCTCCTCTCCCCCTCCACTCTCAGCCACCCATACCACCACCACAAAGCTCCATCACAGCCTTCTCGCCACCCTTCCCCATTCGGCCAGATATAGCCCATCACACCACCCGCTTCCCTACCTTCCTCCTTAGTGACACCCCAGCCACCTTACCTTGCTCCCTAGGACCTGCCCCTTCCACTCTCAACCACCCCTTAACTCCACCTTCCATAGCACCCTACCTTCCCATCCATGACATCCCCTAGTTACCCCAGCCGGCCACCACTTAAACCGCCCCTAGTCGGCTAGTCACAACCGACTGCACCCAAGTCACCCGGCCAGCCACACCCTCTTCCTTAAACCATCCTCCTTAGTCACCCATTAGCTCTACCTTCCCTAGTATCAGCCTTATACCTTAGTGACCCTCCCTAACCACTTCAGCCCGAGACATTATGACAGCACCCCCCTAGCAGTCGGCAAGCTCCAAGGCACCACACCCGCGCTCCCTTGTCACCCAGCCAACACATCCCTTTGCCGTGTCATTCCGAGGAGCTCCCTCTTGCAGCCCAAGGTGACGCCCAAGCCCAAGCTCAAGCAAGTCACCTCCGGACCAGCTATAAGTAAGTGCCTAACTCGGTCCTCATTTGTAGACTTGCTTAAGTTAAATTAAATTTGATACGGGGTTGTAATAACGGAGCATTGTCTCCCCCCACTTGTAATAACGTGGCTTGGCACACCCACATACACATGCACTTGAGCCTACCTCGCTCTTAGTTGTGCACGATTTTGAACACACACGGGCCTAATCAGCCCTTAAGATATAAATTTATTTATATACTTTAAGTTGCGTGGGGTTTTGCTTAAGTTGTGTGTGTTGTCTTTCAATTCTCGCACTCACACACATTGAGCTTTCGCTCTTATTTGCAAGACCCAAGTAAGGGCCGTGTTATACTTTTCTTGGGTTTAATTTCATGTCGTGTGTGTAGTATTTCAATTATACACTCACACACATTGAGCTTTCGCTCTTACGCCCAAGACCTTAGTTAAGGCCATATTGCAATTTATATTTGGGTTTAATTTCATGTCGTGTATGTAGTACTTCAATTCTCGCACTCACACACATTGAGCTTTCACTCTTATTCCCAAGACCTTAGTTAAGGCCATATTGCAATTTATATTTGGGTTTCATTTAAAGTCGTGTGTGTTGTCTTTACATTTTCACACGCACACACATTGAGCCTTCGCTCTTAATTCCTAGACCCAAGTTAGGGCCCATATATCCTTTCGGCTATGTCTTTAAGATTTGGGTTTTAAGGTTCAGCAGTGTGCATAGTCTTTACATATATACACGGCACACACTTGCACTATTGAGCCTTTCTGCTCTTAAGATATAGCTATATTTCCCTTCCGCAATTTCCCTTGGGCAATTTACATTACAAGTCATTTCCCTTCGGCATTGTCTTTTAAATTCGGGTTTTCCCTTTGGAGTTGCGTGAGTTTGCATTGCATATATGCCATACCATGAGTTAGGACGCATATTGCATAAAAGCAAACCCCATACTCCCGCTCAAAGTCGCCCCACTTAGGCTGAGTGTTCATAACACACACCTAGTTGGCCCAAAAAGGGTTAAAAAGAAAGACTTAGGCACATGCAAATCCATGTGAAATAAAATCTAAAAATCATACAAAAACAACCCGAATCAAACACCTCAAATCATTTTTCGTAGGTTCTTACACTCAAAAACTCGATTTTTAAAAGCGTACAGACTGACCCTTGCGCATCGGTGCAAGAAGGTCTGCGACGAAAAGAGGTTGCTTGCTCACAGTCGCCACGTTAGGAGTCAGGTTTAAAATTTTTCTTCGCTAGCTTAAGTAAGCTAGTTGGCACGCCCTTTTGCTTAATTAGGACTTAGGCACACGAAAAGGTTCGCTTTAGGCCTAAGAACCAGGAGCGGGAATTTTCTGCGTCTACAATTATTTGGCACGCCCGGTGGGACGTGAGTCTTTTAAAATCGAGTCACTCTAGGAAACTTGCGAAAATATTTTCAAAAGGTGTTGTTTTTAACTCTTTTCTTTACTTGTACTTTATACGTAGGAATTTTGAAAAGCTTGAAAGAATGTCAAAATCCAACCCAAGTGAAGTGTCGACCCAAGGCTCATGCACATCAAGTTCTCACTCTAGGAGGGTTTTGAAAAATAAGATCAAACTAGACGAGATAGAGGACTTGAGAAGGGAATTCGAGGCCAAAATCGATGCTCTCAGCCAAGAGGCTGAAGTAGGCGATTCATGTTCTTCGAATGGTGAACAAAGGGCCAAGAAAAAAACTGAAAAACCTCGCAAGCACAAAAAGGCCTCCGTAATGGAAGGCAACCAATACCACGAGTCCTTCACACAAAAGGACCGTAAAGCCCTACTGCAGCTGCTGAAAGGGCAAAATAAAGAGAAAAGGAGTTATGCCCTGTCTGATTTCCTTCCTATGGATTACGAAACAGACAGTGACGATGAAATACCGAACTTCCATCGGTATGATGGCATGGGAGACCCTAGGTCTCACTTGCAACTTTTCTCGTGTCGAGCCCATAAGAAGAAAAAGGACTCGATGAAATAGGTGTATTGGTTCCCTTTATCCCTTAAAGGCACAACTGCCAAATGGCTGGCTTCCTACGATTTAAGTCAGTTCGCTACTTTTGAAGAGTTAGTGAACTGCTTCATGCAAAGATTTGCACATAACGTAGAAGTCACGCCGACTTTAAATACTTTAAGGGATACGAAGCAAGGCATGAATGAAGATGTACATGCCTTCATTATTCGATGGAGGTCCCTTTTGAGCCAAGTGCGAGAGCCCATATCCGAATGATGCGCCGTCATGCTCATCTTGGATAATTTTAAAAGCGAGCTAAAGACCCTTCTCTCGCTCCATGAGATCTCAACTTTCCATAAGTTGATCAAAAAAGCATCCCTTTTTGAAACAAACTAGAAAAAGGGGATATACGATCATTTATGGAAAGGAAGTGCCGTTTCCAAAACCCGCTTGGAAAAGCCCATCACTTATGGGCTACCCACGATGGACAAAGGGGTAAAGCCCCATAAAATCGCCAATGTCCGGGTGGATCCAGGTTCGACGGGCACTTCCAAAAATTTTGAAAAACTAGAAAATAAAAGGGAGAGAAATTTTCAAAAACCGATTGAAAAACGGGAGTACACTCCGCTGGGGTAACCTGTGTCAGAGGTCCTAGACCTCCTACTTGCCCAAGGCATGATTGAACTTCTCGAAATCCCCGAAGGAGTCACTTCCAAAGGGGGATATTTAAATCATTTTTGCAAGTATCATCGGCTCAAAGGCCATGATACAAAATGTTGTTTCTCCCTTTTAAACAAAATCGAGAACTTGATAGCGGAGGGTCGGCTCCAGGTCACTGCGGAACCTGAGCCAACTCAAGCTATCTTCAAAGAACCCTTTCCCAAGCACGCCAGTAGCAGTGGGAAAGGAAAGGAGGTATGTACCCTCACCTTTTCAAATGAACTAGCACAAACATTTGAGTCCGGTCGACCCACTTGTGCGTCTACTCTTGTACTTTACAAGAAGCCAGCCCAAGTCGTCATCTGGGGACCACCAAAGTTAAATCCCCGGCTAAACTAGTTTTAAAACTTCAAGGTGCTCCTCAACTCGTAATTAGAGCCAATTTAAGTGTGAAACCTAGGTTGGTCATAGGGGAAGTGACTAGATTCGGGAGGATCTATCAACCCCCGCACCTACAAAGTGCTAAAAAGGTGGTCAGTGTGCTTGGCCCCTCAAAAGCATGTATTCCTAGAGTTTTGCCAAAAGCAGACAATGGGAAAGTCGTCCTAAACCCTTATGATTTCGAAAACCATCTTTCAAAGATTCCTATCCACATGTCCATCCTAGAGCTTATACAAACTTCGCTTAGGCATAGACTCGTGCTAGAGAAAATTCTAGAAAGAGCTAAGGTCAGTTCGAATATAAGTCCGGAATCCCTGTCTGACCAAGTGGCATTAATAGGAGCAAAATCGCCCATCACTTTCTCGGAAGATGATGTAGATAGACCCTACGAGTCCCACAACCAGGCCCTGCATATCCAGGTGGTTCTGAATAACCACTCTCTGGACAGGTGCCTAGTCGTTGGGGGAGGAGGGCTCAACATCCTTCCACTTCATGTGGCGTACCAAATCGGAGTCACCTTGACTTCTATGAACCCAAGCCCCATCGTTATCACTGGATACGATGGAAATGCGTCTAGACCATTAGGATCGATCGAACTCCTGATGGAAATGGGAGGCATCACACACACGGGGGTGTTTCATGTCTTGGACATCCACCCCCATTATAACCTGTTGTTGGGAAGACTCTAGATACATAGCTTGTGCGCTATGCCATCCACCTTCCAAAGGTGTGTCAAGATCCCTTTCAGGGACCAAGTCGTGGTGATCCTAGGTGAGAGTCACCCTCAGCTTCAGGGGATCATAAACTCCCCTTGTTTGTCGAGCTCCCAGGCCCACGAGGCTAACCTGGGGCAGACCATGGTCGAGCCACCAAGGCTCCTGTAAAATAACCCTAGGAAGGTTGTGTATGTAAAGGGGCCGCCCAAAGCAAGCCCCCTTCCGATCCTAATCCTTTTAGGAAGACCCAAGCATCCCTTATTTCCAAAACCCCTAGACAAAAAACCATACAAGCACGATATGGACGACAACAAGTTCCAGGACCACGATTTTAACCATAAATTTTCAAAAAATAAAAAATCATGGAACATGCTGTTGAGTATGGGCTACATGCCCTATAAAAGTCTAGGGGCACAAAACCAGGGTCTCCTAGAGCCCATTCTTCCTAGGGCCAACCCAAGCCAATATGGGATCGGCTATACTCCCAAAATACCGCCAGAGCCAACCCCTGTGACCACCTAGGTCAAGGGTGCCCTAGAGCCTACCCTAAAAGAGACCTATGATTTAGACCTCTTATTCCGAGTCTAACCCATAGTGTTTTCCCTTTGTAGGTATGATGGAAGATCCCTTTCATAAAAATACAAAGACATTTGGAAAACTTAAAATAAAAAAAATCAAAAAAGGGGAAAAAACAAAAACAATGGAAAATCAAAAACTCGAAAATAGAGTGGTTTGTATAGTTCCTAAAGTTCTTGTTTTATAAAAACCGAAAAAAATCGAAAATCTACAAAATACCAAAAAGATTTTGTACATAGCTGCTCCTGGTAAGACTTTGGAAAAAGGAAAGGATTTCGAAAGGAACGTCGTCTGCATAGCCAGACCAAAATTTTCGAAATCAATTGAAAATCCAAGTACAAAACCAGGTCTTTTGAAAACTCACGCATCAAATTCCCTCGGGTCTATAACCCATGAGAATGATCGAAGCCCAGAAGTGGATCCCCTTGAGGAAGATCCCACCTCTGAGCTCCCTGAATTTCATAAAATTCTCGATTTTGAAAGACCTTCCAATTCAGTAGGAGGAGATTTCATGGAGGTGAACCTAGGGAGTGATTCCAATCCCAAAACCATCAAGATAGGTGCATGTTTGCATGAACATGAAAGATTAGCATTCATTGTATTTCTACGAACCTATTTAGATGTGTTTGCATGGACGTATGAAGACATGCCGGGCATAGATCCCAGCATTGCCAAACATCGACTTCCCTTAGATGCGGATGTAAAACCCATAAAGCAGAAGCTTAGGAAAATACACCCGAATGTACACACGCAAGTCAAAGAGGGTTTAGAAGATTTATTAAAAGCCGAATTTATAAAACCCATTGCGTATTCTGATTGGTTGTCAAACATCGTTGTAGTTTGAAAAACCAATGGGAAAATTCGAATATGCATCGATTTCAGAAACCTGAATAAAGCCACTCCAAAGGATAATTATCCTTTACCAAACATAGATTTGATAGTCGATAGTACTGCAAATCATGAAATGTTTTCGTTTATGGATGGCTATTCAGGCTATAATCAAATCAAATTAAGTCCACGAGATCAGGGTAAGACCGCATTCACAACCCCATGGGGCACGTACTGCTATACAGTCATGCCCTTTAGTTTGAAAAATGCCGGCGCAACATACCAGAGAGCCTTGACCACGATCTTCCATGATCAGATTCATGAGCTCGTAGAAGTGTATGTAGATGATCTCTTGGCAAAATCCAAAACCTGATGCACTCATATCGAATGTTTGCAAAAGATTTTCGAAAGGCTTAGGCTTTACAAAGTAAAGCTAAACCCTCAAAAATGTGTATTCGGGGTAGAGTCTGGAAAGCTTCTAGGCTTTATGGTGAGCCAAAGGGGTATAGAAGTTGACCCCTCTAAGTGTCGAGCCATCATAGAGATGGCTCCACCCTCCAATCTCACCCAAATTCGTAGCCTCCAGGGTCGATTACAGTCCGTTCGCCGATTTATATCAAATCTGGCGACTAGATGCAAACCCTTCAACAAACTATTGACGAAGGGCACGAAAGTTTTATGGGATGACGACTGCCAAAGGTCCTTCGAGAGACTAAAGGCATACTTGGTTAATCCCCCTGTTTTGAATCCTCCAAAACAAGGAAAACCGCTTTTACTTTACATTTCTGTGCATGCGAATGCTTTGGGAGCCCTATTGGCTCAATACGAGGATGACACCCATAAGGAGTATGCCATCTACTATATTTCAAAAACTCTCTTGGCTTATGAACGAAATTATCAAGCCATGGAGAAGATGTGCTTGGCCCTAGTCTGGGCCTGCCAGAAATTCAGACACTATTTCCTAGATCATGAGATCTGGATAGTGTCCAAGCTTGATCCAATCAAGCACTTGTTCGAAAAACCCATTCTCATGGGTAGATTGGGCAAATGGCAACTCCTTCTAATGGAGTATGACCAGAAATACCATCACCAAATCTCCATTAAGGGGCAAGCCCTAGCAGATTACGTGGCTGAGTTCCCCCTGGAGGACGCATATCCCACATTTGATGAAATGCCTGACGAAGGCATATTGCAAAACCATTTCCAAAACCACATTTTGGCAAACTCTTTCGAAAACCAAGTGTGGAAGATGCACTTCGATGGGGCACGCAACCAACGAGGGGTTGGTGCTGGAGTCATCCTCATCTCCCCTGAAAAGGGCGAGATTCCCATAGCAATCTGCCTAGATTTCGAATGTTCCAACAACATAGCTGACTATGAAGCACTCATACAAGGCTTAAGGATTTCGAAAACTCTAGGGGCATCATATATCGAGGTCTTTGGAGATTCGCTCCTTGTTATAAACCAGGTTTTGAAAAATTGGCAAGTACGTAACGAAAAACTACTTCCATATCACGAGTTGGCCACTCGATTGGTTGAGTCCTTCCAATCGTGTAAACTCACACACGTGGGAAGAGAGTACAATGGCATTGCCGATGCCCTCTCCTCCTTGGGTTTAGCCCTAAAGGTGGATCCCATTTCAGGGACCCGGTCTTTAGAAATATGGCATGTGCTGAACCCATCCACACACGATTTGGATATTTGCCAAAATAACCCAGATTTTGTTGAAAAACCTTGGTTTTACGACATCAAGCATTTTCTAGAAAGTGGAGGATTCGCCGAGGATGCCACATCTAAAGATAAGGCATTCATCTGTAAAATTTCGACCCGATATACCATTCTGGGTGGGGTTTTATATAAGAAAAGCTTTACCGGCATCCTACTTAGGTGTATCGATCTAGAGGAGGCTAAGATAGTGATGCATGAATTCCACGATGGAGAATGTGGAGGTCATGTTAATGCCAACATGATGGCAATAAAAATACTTAGAGGGGGCTATTTTTGGTCTACCCTAAAAAAGGATTGTCACGATCATGTTAGGAAGTGTCATCCATGTCAAGTGCATGGGCACGCCATTCATATCCCCTCATCTGCATTACATTCCGTGGTCAGCCCCTGACCACTCACCATGTGGGTGTTTGACATCATAGGCCCTATATTTCCAAAAGCCTCGAATGGGCATCGATTCATTTTAGCGGCCATTGAGTATTTCTCCAAGTGGGTGGAAGCCATTTCCCTGATGTAAACACCCCGAAATCCCACGAACTTCTCAAACAAACCTGGTTTTTGTAAAAGCAGCCCCAAAGGGCTATTTTGAGTCTGGAAACCCAGGAGCCTTCCAGGCAACCCTGTACATATGTTTAAAACTGTATATGCTTTAAAATATGTATAATATGTTTTAAAACCTTTTAAAATATGTTTTGAAATTCGATGAAGCGGCTTCGCCTGACGCAAGCAAGACCAGAAGAGCTAAAGAGAGCCCGAAACTGAAGCACATGTCGAACCCGGCACAGCAACTCTCGTGTTGAATCCACCCCAGGATCTCAAACGTCCAAGACCCTGTTATCAACAAATCGTATGAAATCATCTCCAAAAGGTAAAAACAGAAGTGGTCGACCATGTTGGCGAAGACCCAACGCAGACGGAATACTAATGCTGTCAGACCCCGCACAAACCGTTCATTTCGAACACAGCCTGAATGAGTCAGAATTCAATTTGGATTGGATCTGTACCATATATATCCAGATCCCAATCCAAACCTATGTGTGGATTTGGATTTGGATCCAGAGATCCAATCCAATATCCACATCCATGGCCCACATCACCTTCTCATAAATGGAGGCGGGGCCCACTTGAAGTTCACGTAGGATTTATGGGCATGAGAGAGAATGGGGAGGATAAGCATGAGGGGAATTGTAATTAAGCTTGACTTGTGTGTCAAGTTTGGGGTTAATCATGTGGGTTAGCCTAATTAGTATGGGTTTAAGCTTGTACTAGCCAAGACCCAACCTAGGGCTGCACCAACATGATGCAATGAAGTCTATGGGTTATGCAAAGGGAGCTCCCTAACCCAATCCTAAGCCAAAACCCCTAATCCTAGCCCTTTACCCTAATCCCGACGTAATCCTAGCCTAATCACCTAACCCACTTCCCTAATCCCGGCCCAATCCCAACCTAATCACCTAACCCACCTCCCTAATCCTTCCCTAAACCTAGCCTAATTCCATTAATCCTAACCTAATCACCTAACCCACCTCACTAAACCTCACCCCAAAACCAACCCACCTAGCTAAGCCCAAAACCCCTAAACCACCCCACCTAAACCTAGCACACCATATCCCTAAAACCCCCTAAAATAAAATATCTGGCCCCTCCTCAAAACCAGCCCACCTTATCACCACACCACCACCACCTAAACCACCTTACCACCCTCTAAAAACCAGCCCCAACCGCCCTTTGAAAATCTATATAAACCCCCCCCTAGTGGGCGGGTTTTTCATCTTCCCCCCAGCCAGCTCTTGGGCCAGCCGAGCCCTCTCACCTTGCTCCCTTCTTCCACCTGCACCACCACTAACCCCGGCCAGCTCCACCTCATCCCACCACTTCCATCCGACCAGCTCCACTCCACGCTGCCACCTTCATCACCCGGCTCCATCCATCTTCATCACCCGGCTACCCTTTTTCCACACACCGACCTCCTTCACCCATTCGGTTAGTACCTCAACCCAACTCCATCTTCTCTTCTCTCCCCCTCCACTCTCAGCCACCCATACCACCACCACATAGCTCCATCATAGCCTTCCCGCCACCCTTCCCCATTCGGCTAGACATAACCCCTTTACATCACCCAATCCTATACTTTCCCCTAGTGACATCCCGGCCACCCTACCTTGTTCTCTAGGACCTGCCCCCTCCACTCTTAGTCACCCATTAACCCCACCTTCCACAACACCCTAGCTAGCTCCCTTCCCATCCGTGACATCCCCTAGCTATCCCTAGCCGGCCACCCTTTAAAACACCCCCTAGTCGGCCAGTCATAGCCGACTGCACCCAAATCACCTGGCCAGCCACACCCCTTTCCTTGGACATTCCCTTTCGGCTCCCCTTAGCGCCACCTTCCATAGAGCCTTCCCTATACCTTAGTGACCCTCCTTAAACACCTTAGCCTAAAGCATCACGGCAGCACCCCCTTAGCAGTCGGCAAGCTCCAAGGCGCCACCTCCGTGCTCCCTTGTCACCCGGCCAGCACACCCCTTTGCCGTGCCATTCCGAGGAGCACCCTCTTGCAGCCCAAGGTGAAGCCCAAGCCCACGCTCAAGCAAGTCACCTCTGGACCAGCTACAAGTAAGTGCCTAACTCGGTCTTTAGTTGTAGACTTGCTTAAATTAAATTAAATTTGATACGGGGTTGTAATAACGGAGCATTGTCTCCCCCCACTTGTAATAACGTGGCTTGGCACACCCACATACACGTGCACTTGAGCCTACCTCGCTCTTAGTTGTGCACGATTTTGAACACACACAGGCCTAATCAGACCTTAAGATATAAGTTTATTTATATACTTTAAGTTGCATAGGGTTTTTGCTTGAGTTGCATGTGTTGTCTTTCAATTCTCGCACTCACACACATTGAGCTTCCGCTCTTATTTGCAAGACCCAAGTAAGGGCCGTGTTATACTATCCTTGGGTTTAATTTCATGTCGTGTGTGTAGTATTTCAATTATACACTCACACACATTGAAGTCGTGTGTGTTGTCTTTACATTTTCACACGCACCCACATTGAGCCTTCGCTCTTATTTGCAAGACCCAAGTAAGGGCCCATATATAGTATATACGTATTTCCCTTTTGGCTATGTCTTTTCAATTTGGGTTTTAAGGTTCAGCAGTGTGCGTAATCTTTCAATATATACACGGCACACACTTGCACTATTGAGCCTTTCCGCTCTTAAGATATAGCCATATTTCCCTTTTGCAATTTCCCTTCGGCATTTTACATTACAAGTCATTTCCCTTCGGCAATTTCCATTACAAGTCAATTCCCTTCGGCATTGTCTTTTAAAGTCGGGTTTTCCCTTTGGAGTTGCGTGAGTTTGCATTGCATATACGCCATACCACGAGTTAGGACGCATATTGCATCAAAGCAAACCCCATACTCCCGCTCAAAGTCGCCACATTTTAGTGGAGTGTTCATAACACACACCTAGTTGGCCCAAAGAGGGATAAAAGGAAAGACTTAGGCATGTGCAAATCCACGTGATCTAAAATCTGAAAATCATACAAAAAATAAATCCGAATCAAACACCTCAAACCGCTTTCATAGGTCCTTATACTCAAAAACTCGATTTTAAAAGCGTACAGACTGACCCTTGAGCATCGGTGCAAGAAGGTTTGCGACGACAAGAGCTTGCTTGCTCACAGTCGCCACATTAGGAGTCAGGTTTAAAATATATCTTCGCTAGCTTAAGTAAGCTAGCTGGCACGCCCTGTTTGTTTAATAGGACTTAGGCACACGAAAAGGTTCGCTCCAGGCCTAAGAACCAGGAGCGGGAATTTTTTGCGTCTATAGTTTATTTGGCACGCCCGGTGGGACGTGAGTCTTTTAAAAATCGAGTTACTCTAGGAACCTTGCAAAAAAATTCAAAAAGGTGTTGTTTTAATTCTTTTCTTTACTTGTACTTAGGAATTTTGAAAAGCTTGAAAGCATGTCAAAATCCAACCCAAGTGAAGTGCCGAGCCAAGGCTCATGCACATCAAGTTCTCACTCTAGGAGGATTTTGAAAAATAAGATCAAACTAGATAAGATAGAGGACTTGAGGAGGGAATTCGAGGCCAAAATCGATGCTCTCAGCCAAGAGGCTGAAGTAGGCGATTCATGTTCTTCGAATGGTGAACAAAGGGCCAAGAAAAAAACTGAAAAACCTCGCAAGCACAAAAAGGCCTCCGTAATGGAAGGCAACCAATACCACGAGTCCTTCACACAAAAGGACCGTAAAGCCCTACAGCAGCTGCTGAAAGGCCAAAATAAAGAGAGTTATGCCCTGTCTGATTTCCTTCCCATGGATTACGAAACAAACATTGATGATGAAATACCGAACTTCCATCGGTATGATGGCGTGGGAGACCGTAGGTCTCACTTGCAACTTTTCTCGCGTCGAGCCCATAAGAAGAAAAATGACTCGATGAAATGGGTGTATTGGTTCCCTTTATCCCTTAAAGGCACAGCTGCCAAATGGCTGGCTTCCTACGATTTAAGTCAGTTCGCTACTTTTGAAGAGTTAGCGAACTGCTTCATGCAAAGATTTGCACATAACGTAGAAGTCACACGGACTTTAAACACTTTAAGGGATACAAAGCAAGGCATGAACGAAGATGTACATGCCTTCATTATTCGATGGAGGACCCTTTTGGGCCAAGTGCGAGAGCCCATATCCGAAGGATGCGCAGTCATGCTCATCCTGGATAATTTTAAAAGCGAACTAAAGACCCTTCTCTCGCTCCATGAGATCTCAACTTTCCATAAGTTTATCAAAAAAGCATCCCTTTTCGAAACAAACTTGAAAAAGGGGATATACGATCACTTATGGAAAGGAAGTGTCGTTTCTAAAACCCTCTTGGAAAAGCCCATCACTTATGGGCTACCCACGATGGACAAAGGGGCAAAACCCCATAAAATCGCCAATGTCCGGGTGGATCTAGGTTTGGCGGGCAATTCCAAAAATTTTGAAAAGCTAGGAAACAAAAGGGAGATAAATTTTCAAAAACCGATTGAAAAAGGGAATCCACACCGTTGGGGCAACCTATGTCGGAGGTCCTAGACCTCCTACTTGCCCAAGGCATGATAGAACTTCCCGAAATCCCTGAGGGAGTCACTTCCAAAGGGGGGTATTTAAATCGTTTTTGCAAGTATTATCGGCTCAAAGGCCATGATACAAAGCGTTGTTTCTCCCTTTTGAACAAAATCGAGAACTTGATAGCGGAGGGCCGGCTCCAGGTCACTGCGGAACCTAAGCCAACTCAAGCTATCTTCAAAGAACCCTTTCCCAAGCACGCCAGTAGCAGTGGGAAAGGAAAGGAGGTATGTACCCTCACCTTTTCAAAAGAACTAGCGCATTCATCCGAGTCTGGTCGACCCACTTGTGCGTCCACTCTTGTACTTTACAAGAAGCCCACCCAAGTCGTCATTCGGGGACCACCAAGAGCTGAATCCCGGGCTAAACCAGTTTTAAAACTTTAAGGTGCTCCTCAACTCGTAATTAGAGCCAATTTTAGTGCGAACCCTAGGCTGGTCATGGGGGAAGTGACTAGATCCGGGAGGATCTATCAACCCCCGCACCTTCAAGGTGCTCAAAAGGTGGTCAGTGTGCCTGGCCCCTCAAAAGTATGTATTCCTGGAGTTCTGCCAAAAGCAGACAATGGAAAAGTCGTCCCAAACCCTTATGATTTTGAAAACCATCTTTCAAAGATTCCTATCCACATGTCCATCCTAGAGCTTATACAAACTTCGCCTAGGCATAGACTCGTGCTAGAGAAAATTCTAGAAAGAGCCAAGGTTAGTTCAAACATTAGTCCAGAATCCCTGTCTGACCAAGTGGCATTAATAGGAGCCAAATCGCCCATCACTTTCTCGGAAGATGATGTAGATAGACCCTACGAATCCCATAACCAGGCCCTGCATATCAAGGTGGTTCTGAAAAACCACTCTCTAGACAGGTGCCTAGTCGATGGGGGAGGAGGGATCAACATCCTTCCACTTCATGTGGCGTATCAAATCGGAGTCACCTTGACTTCTGTAAACCCAAGCACCATCGTTATCACTGGATACGATGGAAATGCATCTAGGCCTTTAGGATCGATCGAACTCCCGATGGAAACGGGAGGGATCACACACACGGGGGTGTTCCATGTCTTGGACATCCACCCCCATTATAACCTGTTGCTGGGAAGGCCCTGGATACACAACTAGTGCACTATGCCATCCACCTTCCACAGGTGTGTTAAGATCCCTTTCAGGGACCAAGTCGTGGTGATCCTAGGTGAGAGTCACCCTCAGCTTCAGGGGATCATAAACTCCCCTTGTTTGTCGAGCTCCTAGGCCCATGAGGCTAACCTGGGGCAGACCATGATCGAGCCACCAAGGCTCGTGTTAAACAACCCTAGGAAGGTTGTGTATGTGAAGGGGTCGCCCAAAGCAGGCCCCCTCCCGATCCTAACCCTTCTAGGAAAACCCAAGCATCCCTTATTTCCAAAACCCCTAGACAAAAAGCCATACGAGCACGATATGGATGACAACAAGTTCCAGGACCATGATTTGTATCATATCTTTTCAAAAAACAAAAAATCATGGAACATGCTGTTGAATATGGGCTATAGATCCCAGCATTGTCGAACATCGTCTTCCCTTAGATGCGGATGTAAAACCCATAAAGCAGAAGCTTAGGAAAATACACCCGAATGTACACACGCAAGTCAAAGAGAGTTTAGAAGATCTGTTAAAAGCCGGATTTATAAAACCCATTGCATATTCTGATTGGTTGTCAAGCATCGTTGTGGTTCGAAAAGCCAATGGGAAAATACGAATATGCATCGATTTCAGAAACCTGAATAAAGCCACTCCAAAGGATAATTATCCTTTACCAAACATAGATTTGATAGTCGATAGTACTGCAAATCATGAAATGTTTTCGTTTATGGATGACTATTCAGGCTATAATCAAATCAAACTAAATCCATGAGATCTGGGTAAGACCGCCTTCACAACCCCATGGGGCACGTACTGCTATACAGTCATGCCCTTTGGTTTAAAAAATGCCGGCGCGACATACCAACGAGCCATGACCACGATCTTCCATGATCAAATTCATGAGCTCATAGAAGTGTATGTAGATGATCTCTTGGCAAAATCCAAAACCCGATGCACTCATATCGAATGTTTGCAAAAGATTTTCGAAAGGCTTAGGCTTTACAAAGTAAAGCTAAACCCTCAAAAATGTGTATTCGGGGTAGAATCAGGAAAGCTTCTAGGCTTTATGGTGAGCCAAAGGCGTATAGAAGTCGACCCCTCTAAGTGTCGAGCCATCATAGACATGGCTCCACCCTCCAATCTCACCCAAATCCGTAGCCTCCAGGGTCGATTATAGTCCGTTCGCCGATTCATATCAAATCTGGAGACTAGATGCGAACCCTTCAACAAACTGTTGAGGAAGGGCACGAAATTCTTATGGGATGACGAATGCCAGAAGTCCTTCAAGAGACTAAAGGCATACTTGGTTAATCCCCTCGTTTTGAATCCTCTGAAGCAAGGAAAACCACTTTTACTCTACATCTCCGTGCATGCGAATGCTTTGGGAGCCCTATTGGCTCAATACGAGGATGACACCCATAAGGAGTATGCCATCTACTATATTTCAAAAACTCTCTTGGCTTATGAACGAAATTATCAAGCCATGGAGAAGACGTGCTTGGCCCTAGTCTGGGCCTGCCAGAAATTCAGACACTATTTTCTAGATCATGAGATCTGGATAGTGTCCAAGCTTGATCCAATCAAGCACTTGTTCGAAAAACCCATTCTCACGGGTAGATTGGGCAATTGGCAACTCTTTTTAATGGAGTATGACCTGAAATACCATCACCAGATCTCCATTAAGGGGCAAGCCCTGGCAGATTACGTGGCTGAGTTCCCCTTGGAAGATGCATATCCCACACTTGTTGAAATGCCTGATGAAGGCATATTGCAAAACCATTTTCAAAACCACATTTTGGCAAACTCTTTCGAAAACCAAGTGTGGAAGATGCACTTCGATGGGGCACGAAACCAACGAGGGGCTGGTGCTGGGGTCATCCTCATCTCTCCTGAAAAGGGCGAGATTCCCATAGCAGTCTGCCTAGATTTTGAATGTTCCAACAACGTAGCTGAATATGAAGCACTCATACAAGGCTTAAGAATTTCGAAAACTCTAGGGGCATCATGCATCGAGGTCTTTGGAGATTCCCTCCTTGTCATAAACTAGGTTTTGAAAATTTGGCAAGTACGTAATGAAAAACTACTTCCATATCATGAGTTGGCCACTCGATTGGTTAAGTCATTCCAATCGTGTAAACTCACACACGTAGGAAGAGAGGACAATGGCATTGTCGATGCCCTCTCCTCCTTGGGTTCAGCCCTGAAGGTCGATCCCATTTCAGGGACCCGATCTTTAGAAATATGGCATGCGCCCAACCCATCCACACACGACTTGGATATTTGCCAAAATAACCCTGATTTCATTGAAAAACCCTATTTTTATGACATAAAAGAATATCTAGAAAATGGGGGATTCACCGAAGATGCCACATCCAAAGATAAGGCATTCATCCGTAAGATTCCGACCCGATACACCATTATGGGTGGGGTTCTATACAAAAAGAGTTTTACCGGCATCCTGCTTAGGTGTATCGATCTAGAGGAGGCTAGGATAGTGATGCATGAATTCCACAATGGAGAATGTGGAGGTCATGTCAATGCCAACATGATAGCAATGAAAATACTTAGAGGGGGCTATTTTTGGTCCACCCTAAAAAAGGATTGTCACGATCATGTTAGGAAGTGTCATCCATGTCAAGTGCATGGGCACGCCATTCATATCCCATCATTTGCATTGCATTCCGTGGTCAGCCCCTGGCCATTTACCATGTGGGCGTTTGACATTGTAGGCCCAATATTTCCAAAAGCCTCGAATGGGCATCGATTCATTTTAGCAGCCACGGAGTATTTCTCCAAGTGGGTGGAAGCCATTTCCCTAACCAACGTGCTGGGGCAACATGTGGTGGCTTTCATTCGAAAGAATATCTTGGCTCGATTTGGAGTTCCACGAGCCCTTGTGTCTGATAATGGCACCCCATTCAAGAACGAGCGGATGGTTAAGTTGTGCAACACGTATGGCATAACTCACCACTTCTCCTCGCCCTACTACCCTCAAGGCAACGGCCAAGCCGAAGCCACAAACCAGACTCTCATTAGTATTATTGAGAAAACCTTAGAGAAGGGTAGGACGTGGCACGAGAAGCTGGATGAAGCCTTATGGGCTTATAGGACTTCCATCCGGACTCCCACGAATGCCACACCATTCGAATTGGTCTATGGCACAAACGCCATTCTTCCCATTCATACTCAACTGCATTCATTCCATACATCCATTGCACTCGACCTCCCCCTAGAGACGCTTTAGTATGCTAGGATGGCCGAACTAGATTTGCTAGATGAGAGGCGACTCCTTGCTATGGATCATGCTCGTGCATACCGGCAAAGGATAGCCCGACACTATGGCAAACATATGAGACCTCGCTACTTGGAGGTGGGGGATCTAGTCTTGAAAATCATCCACTATCGTGGCCCACATCCCCTTGGAAAGTGGCGCCCCAAGTGGGATGGACCCTATGTTGTACGGGCAACCACTACGAACAACTCGTATTGGTTGATCGATGTAGAAGGTAGGAATTAGGAGATCCTATCAATATTCAATACTTAAAGAAGTATTATGTGTAGGATTTGGATTAAATTCCCCATTTGCAAAAATTTTAGGAATAGCTACCCTGAGACCTGAAAATAAGGTGCAACGGCAAAATCGTGTGACCTTGAGTGAGAGAATTCGCACTTGTGAAAGAGCGGAATCTTCAAAATCGTGGTTACATTTCAAAATCCTTCTTCTTACAAAGAAAGGCCTAGTTCAACATAGCAAGATACTTGCAAGTAGTACGTGTTATTTCTAAATAGGCTAATCTGGAATGGATCGAGTGTGAGCTTGGGATAAGTCCTCCCCTCTTCTCTTCTCCTTCCAAAAGGAAAAACACGGCCCAAACAAAGGGAATTTCCCATTCAAAGTCTCTTTCCAAAAGAAAGAAACCAGAATTCAAAAGAAAAATCGATTCTCTTGTGAAAAAGAGGGATTAAAGAAAAAATACTCCCAAAGGGAGACCCTCTATGAAAAAAAGGAAAAAGAGGCCAAAAAGCTCAAAAAGAGCAGTTTTCCGCCTTCTATGCCTTAAACCACGGGACACTTCAGAAGGGACCGTGGTATCTCTTTCCCATCCCTGACTTATCCCAAGTAAAACATGGTTCATTTCGAGGAATCCTAAAGTAAAAATAGGATTTACTTACTTGAATTTCATCTTGTTTGAGAATTCGACGTTTCGAGTAAGGCGTAGGAATTTGAAATATAGCTTGTTTTCTTGTAAAACCTCCGCTAGATAAGCGAGTGTCAAGACTCAAGCAAGGGCAAACACGAAGAGCTTGAGATCCTTAGGATCGAGACTCAAGACAGTTGTCCCTTTTTGTAAATAGTTTTTGTAAATAGATTTTGAAAAATCAAACATCGAACAGCATAGGATCTGCTCACTTGGAGAAACAGGCCTTGTAAGTCTCTAGAGTTCGACCACATCTGGTCTCAGGGAGGTCGCCACTCTTGTCACCACACCCATGTCATGCATCTGCATCCCACGCATGACACTTGTATAAACCTAATCCCATTTTTTTTAGGACCAGATTCCATGTATATCCCTTTGGCATGATATCTCCTCCTACTAGGGTTTTAAAAATGAGATTTTGCTAAAGATTGGGACGATCCCATATTTTTCGTGGTTAGATCTAGGGAGACATTGAAACGGGTGTTTGTCATCTCTGCCCTTATCCAAATCGATTTGGACAAGGCCAAAGAGGGGCATCTGTAAACACCCCGAAATCCCACAAATTTCTCAAATCAACCTGGTTTTGTAAAAGCAGCCCCAAAGGGCTATTTTGAGTCTGGAAACCCAAGAGCCTTCCAGGCAACCCTGTAGAGATGTTTTAAACTTTTATATGTTTAAATATGTATAATATGTTTTAAAAACTGTTAAAATATGTTTTGAAACCCCACAAAGCAAGCTTGGCCTGATCAAGACAGGACCAGAAGAGCTAAAGAGAGCCCGGAACCGGAGCACATGTCGAGCCCGACACAGCAACTCTCGTATTGAATCCACCCCTAGGATCTCGAACGTCCAAGACCCTGTTATCATCAAACATCACTTGAAGTCATCTCCGGAAGGTGAAAACAGAAGCGGACGATCATGTTGGCGAAGACCCAACGCAGACGGAGTACTGATGCTGTCAGACCCCGCACAAACCGTTCATTTCGAGCATAGCCTGAAGGAGTCAGAATTCAGTTTGGATCGGATCTGGACCATATATATCCAGATCCCAATCCAAACCTATGTGTGGATTTGGGGTTGGATTTGGATCCAGAGATCCAATCCAATATCCACATCCATGGCCCACATCACCTTCTCATAAATAGAGGTGGGGCCCACTTGAAATTCACGTGGGATTATGGGCATGAAATTCACCAAGCTCCACCTTCATCTCCCGGCTGAATCCCATCCACCCGAAGCACCCGGCTGCCCGCCCTTCCATCCGCCAGCTTCTTCCCCTTTCGGTTAGTACCCTACCCTTAGCTCCACCTCTTCTTCACTCCCCCTCCACTCTCAACCACCCACACCACCACAACCTCCCGCCAACACCACCTATCCATCATCCCTACCCATTCGACCAGACCTCCACCTCACATCACCCGCCTTAAACCACTTCACCTAGTAACACCCGGTCACCCTCCTTGGCTCCCTAGGACCTGCCCCTTTCACTCTCCACCAGCCCTTAGCCCTACCTTACACCACACCCTAGCTAGCTCCCTTCCCATCCACAACATCCCTAGCCACCCTAGCAGCCGGCCACCACCAAGCTCCCCTTAGTCGGCCACTCCAACCGACTGTACCAAATCCATTCGGCCAGCCATACCTTTCCCTTAGGCACTCCCTTAGGCTCCCCTTTAACACTACCTTCGTTAATACCAACCCATCCTTTAGTGACCTTCCTTAGTCACCTTAGCCCAAAACACCAAGGCAGCCCCTTTCTAGCAGTCGACCAGCTTCAAGGTGCCCTTCCCGTGCACCCAAGTCACCCGGCCAGCATCCCCCCTTGCCGTTCAACTCCGAGGAGCTCCCTCTTGCAGCCCAAGGCGAAGCCAAGCCTACGCTCAAGCAAGTCACCTCCGGACCAGCTATAAGTAAGTGCCTAACTCGGTCCTTAGTTGTAGACTTGCTTAAATTAAATTTGATACGGGGTTGTAATAACGGAGCATAGTCTCCCCCGCTTGTAATAATGCGGCTTGGCACATCCACACACATGTGCACTCTCTTAGTTGTGCACGATTTTGAACACACACGGGCCTAATCAGCCCCTAGGATATAAATTTATGTATATACTTTAAATTACGTAAGGTTTTGCTTGAGTTGCGTGTGTTGTCTTTCAATTCTTGCACTCACACACATTGAGCCTTCGCACTTATTTGTAAGACCCAAGTAAGGGCCGTGTGATACTATCCTTGGGTTTAATTTCATGTTGTGTGCGTAGTACTTCAATTCAAGCACTCGCACACATTGAGCTTTCGCTCTTATTCCCAAGACCTTAGTTAAGGCCATACTGCAATTTATATTTGGGTTTAATTTCATGTTGTGTGCGTAGTACTTCAATTCAAGCACTCACACACATTGAGCTTTCGCTCTTATTCCCAAGACCTTAGTTAAGGCCATACTGCAATTTATATTTGGGTTTAATTTCATGTTGTGTGCGTAGTACTTCAATTCAAGCACTCACACACATTGAGCCTTCGCTCTTATTCCCAAGACCTTAGTTAAGGCCATATTGCAAGTTATATTTGGGTTTCATTTCATGTCGTGTGTGTAGTACTTCAATTCAAGCACACACCCACATTGAGCCTTCGCTCTTATTTGCAAGACCCAAGTAAGGGCCCATATATACATTATATACATATTTCCCTTCGGCATTTACATTACAAGTCATTTCCCTTCAACATTTACATTTCAAGTCATTTCCCTTCAGTATTGTCTTTTAAATTCGGGTTTTCCATTTGGAGTAGCGTGAGTTTGCATTGCATATACGCCATACTACGAGTTAGGACGCATATCGCATCAAACCAAACCCCATACTCCCGCTCAAAATCGCCACATTTAGTGGAGTGTTCATAACACACACCTAGGTGGCCCGTAAAGGGATAAAAAGAAAGACTTAGGCACGTGCAAATCCACGTGATCTAAAATCTGAAAATCATACAAACAAAACCCGAATCAAACACCTCGAACCGCTTTCGTAGGTCCTTATATCAAAAACTTGATCTTTAAAAGCGTACAGACTGACCCTTGCGCATCGGTGCAAGAAGGTCTGTGACGACAAAAGCTTGCTTGCTCACAGTCGCTACGTTAGAAGTCAGGTTCTAGAATATATCTTCGCTAGCTTAGGTAAGCTAGCTGGCATGCCCTGTTTATTCAAATAGGACTTAGACACACAAAAAGGTTCGCTCCAGGCCTAAGAACCGGGAGGCAGAGATTTTCTGTGTCTACAGGGGTTTGATAGCATCAGTACTCCGTCTGCGTTGGGTCTTCGCCAACATGGTCGTCCGCTTCTGTTTTCACCTTCCAGAGATGATTTCAAGAGATGTTTGCTGATAACAGGGTCTTGGACGTTTGAGATCCTGGGGGTGGATTCAACACGAGAGTTGCTGTGCCGGGCTCGACATGTGCTCCGGTTCCGGGCTCTCTTTGGCTCTTTTGGTCCTGCTTTCATCAGGCCAAGCTGGTTCGGGGGTTTCAAAATGTGTTTTAAAAGGTTTTAAAAACTATATTATACATATTTAAAACATATAAAGTTTAAAACATATGTACAGGGTTGCCTGGAAGGCTCCTGGGTTTCCAGACTCAAAATGGCCCTTTGGGGCTACTTTTGCAAAACCAGGTTTGTTTGAGAAGTTCGTGGGATTTTGGGGTGTTTACAGCCATCCACCTTCCACAAGTGTGTCAAGATCCCTTTCAGGGACCAAGTCGTGGTGATCCTAGGTGAGAGTCACCCTCAGCTTCAGGGGATCATAAACTCCCCTTGTTTGTCGAGCTCCCAGGCCCATGAGGCTAACCTGGGGCAGACCATGGTTGAGCCACCAAGGCTCGTGTTAAACAACCGTAGGAAGGTTGTGTATGTGAAGGGGCCTCCCAAAGCAGGCCCCCTCCAGATCCTAACCCTTCTAGGAAGACCCAAGCATCCCTTATTTCCAAAACCTCTGGACAAAAAGCCATACGAGCATAATATGGACGACAGCAAGTTCTAGGACCACGATTTATACTCTAATTTTTCAAAAAATAAAAAATCGTGGAACATGCAGTTGAATATGGGCTATACACCCTATAAAAGTCTAGGGGCACAAAACCAGGGTCTCCTAGAGCCCATTCTTCCTAGGGCCAACCCAAGCCGATATGGGATCGGCTATACTCCCAAAATACTGCCAGAGCCACCCCCTGTGACCACCTGGGTGAAGGGTGCCCTGGAGCCTACCCTAGAAGAGACCTACGATTTAGACCTCCTATTCCGAGTCTAACCCGTAACGTTTTCCCTTTGTAGATATGATGGAAGATCCCTTTCATAAAAATATAAAAACATTTGGAAAACTTAAAATAAAAAAAATTGAAAAAGGGCAAAACCAAAAAACAATGGAAAATCAAAAACTAAAAAATAGAGCGGTCTGTATAGTTCCTAAAGTTCTTGTTTTGCAAAAACCCAAAAACCCACTTGGGATGGACCCTATGTTGTACGAGCAACCACTATGAACAATTCGTATTGGTTGATCGATGTAGAAGGTAGGAACTTAGCAGATCCTATCAATATTCAATACTTAAAGAAGTATCATATGTAGGATCTGGATTAAGTTCCATTTTTCGAAAATTTAAAGGGATAGCTGCCTTGAGACATGTGAATAAGGTGCAAAGGCAACTCGTGTGACCCTGAGTGAGAGAATTCGCACTTGTGAAAGAGTGGAGTTTTCAAAATCGTGGTTACATTTCAAAATTCTTCTTCTTACAAAGAAAGGCCTAGTTCAACATAGCAAGATACTTGCAAGTGGTACGTGCTATTTCTAAATAGGTTGATCTGGAATGGATCGAGTGTAGGCTTGGGATAAGTCCGCCCCTCTTCTCTTCTATTTCCAAAAGGAAAACAAAGGCCCAAAACAAAAGGGAATTTCCCACTTCGAAGTATCTTTCCAAAAGAAAGAAACCTGATTTCCAGAGAAAAATCGAATCTCTTGTGAAAAAGAGGGATTAAAGAAAAAATACTCCAAAAGGGAGACCCTCTATGAAAAAAAGGAAAAAGAGGCCAAAAAGCTCAAAAAGAGCAGTTTTCCGCCTTCTATGCCTCAAACCACGGGACGCTTCAGAAGGGACCGTGGTATCTCTTTCCCATCCCTGGCTTATCCCAAGCTAAAGCATGGTTCATTTTGAGGAATCCTAAAGTAAAAATAGGATTTACTTACTTGAATTTCATCTTGTTTGAGAATTCGACGTTTCAGGGACCAGATCTTTGGAAATATGGCATGCGCCCCACCCATCCACACACGACTTGGATATTTGCCAAAACAACCCAGAGTCTATTAAAAAACCCTGGTTTTATGATATAAAACAATTTTTAGAAAATGGGGGATTCACCAAGGATGCCACATCCAAAGATAAGGCATTCATCCGTAAGATTCCGACCCGATACACCATTATGGGTGGGGTTCTATACAAAAAGAGTTTTACCGGCATCCTGCTTAGGTGTATCGATCTAGAGGAGGCTAGGATAGTGATGCATGAATTCCACAATGGAGAATGTGGAGGTCATGTCAATGCCAACATGATAGCAATGAAAATACTTAGAGGGGGCTATTTTTGGTCCACCCTGAAAAAGGATTGTCACGATCATGTTAGGAAGTGTCATCCATGTCAAGTGCATGGGCACGCCATTCATATCCCATCATCTGCATTGCATTCCGTGGTCAGCCCCTGGCCATTTACCATGTGGGCGTTTGACATCGTAGGCCCAATATTTCCAAAGGCCTCGAATGGGCATCGATTTATTTTAGCAGCCACGGAGTATTTGTCCATGTGGGTGGAAGCCATTTCCCTAACCAATGTAATGAGTCAACATGTGGTGGCTTTCATCCGGAGGAATATCTTGGCTCGATTTGGGGTTCCACGAGACCTTGTGTCTGATAATGGTGCCCCATTCAAGAACGAGCGGATGGTTAAGTTGTGCAACACGTATGGCATAACTCACCACTTCTCCTCGCCCTACTACCCTCAAGGCAACGGCCAAGCCGAAGCCACAAACCAGACTCTCATTAGTATTATTGAGAAAACCTTAGAGAAGGGTAGGACGTGGCACGAGAAGCTGGATGAAGCCTTATGGGCTTATAGGACTTCCATCCGGACTCCCACGAATGCCACACCATTCGAATTGGTCTATGGCACAAACGCCATTCTTCCCATTCATACTCAACTGCATTCATTCCATACATCCATAGCACTCGACCTCCCCCTAGAGATGCTTCAACATGCTAGGATGGCCGAACTAGATTTGCTAGATGAGAGGCGACTCCTTGCCATGGATCATGCTCGTGCATACCGACAAAGGATAGCCCGACATTATAGCAAACACATGAGACCTCGCCACTTTGAAGTGGGAGATCTGGTCTTAAAAACCATCCACCATCGTGGCCCACACCACCTAGGCAAGTGGCGCCCCAACTGGGATGGACCCTATGTTGTACGAGCAACCACTATGAACAATTCGTATTGGTTGATCGATGTAGAAGGTAGGAACTTAGCAGATCCTATCAATATTCAATACTTAAAGAAGTATCATATGTAGGATCTGGATTAAGTTCCATTTTTTGAAAATTTAAAGGGATAGCTGCCCTGAGACATGTGAATAAGGTGCAAAGGCAACTCGTGTGACCCTGAGTGAGAGAATTCGCACTTGTGAAAGAGTGGAGTTTTCAAAATCGTGGTTACATTTCAAAATTCTTCTTCTTACAAAGAAAGGCCTAGTTCAACATAGCAAGATACTTGCAAGTGGTACGTGCTATTTCTAAATAGGCTGATCTGGAATGGATCGAGTGTAGGCTTGGGATAAGTCCGCCCCTCTTCTCTTCTATTTCCAAAAGGAAAACAAAGGCCCAAAACAAAAGGGAATTTCCCACTTCGAAGTATCTTTCCAAAAGAAAGAAACCTGATTTCCAAAGAAAAATCGAATCTCTTGTGAAAAAGAGGGATTAAAGAAAAAATACTCCAAAAGGGAGACCCTCTATGAAAAAAAGGAAAAAGAGGCCAAAAAGCTCAAAAAGAGTAGTTTTCCGCCTTCTATGCCTCAAACCACGGGACGCTTCAGAAGGGACCGTGGTATCTCTTTCCCATCCCTGGCTTATCCCAAGCTAAAACATGGTTCATTTTGAGGAATCCTAAAGTAAAAATAGGATTTACTTACTTGAATTTCATCTTGTTTGAGAATTCGACGTTTCAGGGACCAGATCTTTGGAAATATGGCATGCGCCCCACCCATCCACACACGACTTGGATATTTGCCAAAACAACCCAGAGTCTATTAAAAAACCCTGGTTTTATGATATAAAACAATTTTTAGAAAATGGGGGATTCACCGAGGATGCCACATCCAAAGATAAGGCATTCATCCGTAAGATTCTGACCCGATACACCATTATGGGTGGGGTTCTATACAAAAAGAGTTTTACCGGCATCCTACTTAGGTGTATCGATCTAGAGGAGGCTATGATAGTGATGCATGAATTCCACAATGGAGAATGTGGAGGTCATGTCAATGCCAACATGATAGCAATGAAAATACTTAGAGGGGGCTATTTTTGGTCCACCCTGAAAAAGGATTGTCACGATCATGTTAGGAAGTGTCATCCATGTCAAGTGCATGGGCACGCCATTCATATCCCATCATCTGCATTGCATTCCGTGGTCAGCCCCTGGCCATTTACCATGTGGGCGTTTGACATCGTAGGCCCAATATTTCCAAAAGCCTCGAATGGGCATCGATTCATTTTAGCAGCCACAGAGTATTTCTCCAAGTGGGTGGAAGCCATTTCCCTAACCAACGTGCTGGGGCAACATGTGGTGGCTTTCATTCGAAAGAATATCTTGGCTCGATTTGGAGTTTCACGAGCCCTTGTGTCTGATAATGGCACCCCATTCAAGAACGAGCGGATGGTTAAGTTGTGCAACACGTATGGCATAACTCACCACTTCTCCTCGCCCTACTACCCTCAAGGCAACGGCCAAGCCGAAGCCACAAACCAGACTCTCATTAGTATTATTGAGAAAACCTTAGAGAAGGGTAGGACGTGGCACGAGAAGCTGGATGAAGCCTTATGGGCTTATAGGACTTCCATCCGGACTCCCACGAATGCCACACCATTCGAATTGGTCTATGGCACAAACGCCATTCTTCCCATTCATACTCAACTACATTCATTCCATACATCCATAGCACTCGACCTCCAACTAGAGACGCTTCAACATGCTAGGATGGCCGAACTAGATTTGCTAGATGAGAGGCGACTCCTTGCCATGGATCATGCTCGTGCATACCGGCAAAGGATAGCCCGACATTATAGCAAACACATGAGACCTCGCCACTTTGAAGTGGGAGATCTGGTCTTAAAAACCATCCACCATCGTGGCCCACACCACCTAGGCAAGTGGCGCCCCAACTGGGATGGACCCTATGTTGTACGAGCAACCACTATGAACAATTCATATTGGTTGATCGATGTAGAAGGTAGGAACTTAGCAGATCCTATCAATATTCAATACTTAAAGAAATATCATATGTAGGATCTGGATTAAGTTCCATTTTTCGAAAATTTAAAGGGATAGCTGCCCTGAGACATGTGAATAAGGTGCAAAGGCAACTCGTGTGACCCTGAGTGAGAGAATTCGCACTTGTGAAAGAGTGGAGTTTTCAAAATCGTGGTTACATTTCAAAATTCTTCTTCTTACAAAGAAAGGCCTAGTTCAACATAGCAAGATACTTGCAAGTGGTACGTGCTATTTCTAAATAGGTTGATCTGGAATGGATCGAGTGTAGGCTTGGGATAAGTCCGCCCCTCTTCTCTTCTATTTCCAAAAGGAAAACAAAGGCCCAAAACAAAAGGGAATTTCCCACTTCGAAGTATCTTTCCAAAAGAAAGAAACCTGATTTCCAAAGAAAAATCGAATCTCTTGTGAAAAAGAGGGATTAAAGAAAAAATACTCCCAAAGGGAGACCCTCTATGAAAAAAAGGAAAAAGAGGCCAAAAAGCTCAAAAAGAGCAGTTTTTCGCCTTCTATGCCTCAAACCACGGGACGCTTCAGAAGGGACCGTGGTATCTCTTTCCCATCCCTGGCTTATCCCAAGCTAAAGCATGGTTCATTTTGAGGAATCCTAAAGTAAAAATAGGATTTACTTACTTGAATTTCATCTTGTTTGAGAATTCGACGTTTCGAGTAAGACGTAGGGATTTGAAATGAAGCTTGTTTTCTTATAAGACCTCCGCTAGATAAGCGAGTGTTAAGACTCAAACAAGGGCAAGCACGAAGAGCTCGAGATCCTTAGGATCGAGGCTCAAGATAGTTGTCCCTTTTGTAAATAGCTTTTGTAAATAAGTTTTAAAAACCGAACATCGAACAACATAGGATTTGCTCGCTTGGAGCAGTAGGCCTTGTAAGTCTCTAGAGTTCGACCACATCTGGTCTCTGGGAGGTCGCCCCTTTTTGGCACCACACCCATGTCATTTGCATCCCACGCATGGTACTTGCATGAACATGATCCCATTTAGGACCAGATTCCATAGAAAAACCCTTTGGCGTGATATCTCCTCCTACCAGAGTTTTGTAAATTGAGATTTTGCAAAAAATTGTGGCGATCCCATATTCTTCGTGGATAGATCTAGGGAGATATTAAAAGGGGTGTTAGTCATCTTTGCCCTTATCCAAATATATTTGGACAAGGCCAAAGAGGGGCATCTGTAAACACCCCGAAATCCCACGAATTTCTTAAACAAACTTGGTTTTGTACAAGCAGCCCCAAAGGGCCATTTTTGAGTCTGGAAACCCAGGAGCCTTCCAGACAACCCTGTACATATGTTTTAAACTCTGTATTTCAAAAATATGTAATATAGCTTTTGAAAACCTTTTAAAACACGTTTTTGAAACCCCAAAGCAGCTTGGCCTAATCAAGACAGGACCAGCAAAGTCAAAGAGAGCCCGAAACCGGAGCACATGTCAAGCTCGGCATAGCAACTCTCGTATCACATCCATACCCCCAGGATCTCGAACGTCCAAGACCTTATTATTATCAAAATGTCATTTGAAGTCATCTCCGGAAGACAGAAACGGAGGCGGACGACCATGTTGGTGAAGACCCAACGCAAACGGAGTACTGATGCTGTCAGGCCCCGCACAAATCGTCCGTTTCGAACCCAGCTCGAAGGAGTCAGAGTTTAGTTTGGATTGGATCTGGACCATATATATCCAGATCTCAATCCAAACCCATGTGTGGACTTGGATTTGGATTTGGATCCAGAGATCCAATCCAATACCCATATCCATGGCCCACATCACCTTCTCATAAATGGAGGTGGGGCCCACTTGAAATTCACGTGGGATTAGGGGCATGAGAGAGAGTGGGGATGGATAATATCAAGAGTGTTGTAATTAAGCTTGACTTGTGTGTCAAGTTTGGGGTTAATCATGTGGGTTAGCCTAATTGAGTGGGTTTAAGCTTGTAATTAGCCAAAACCTAACCTAGGGCTGCACCAACATGAGGTGGTTAAGGTCTATGGGCCATGCAAAGGGAGCTCCTTCACCTAAACCTAACCCAAAACACCTAATCCTAGCCTACCACCCTAATCCACCCCTAATCTGAGCCTAATCACCTAACCCACTTCCCTAATCCCGGCCTAATCCCAACCTAATCACCTAACCCACTTCCCTAATCCTTCCCTAAACCTAGGTTAATTTCCCTAAACCTAGCCTAAACCTAGCCTAATCACCTAACCTAGCTCACTAAACCTCACCCTAGAACCCAACCACCTAACCTAGCCCACAATCTACCCAAACCACTAGTTTTTAAAATATCTGGCCCTACCCTTTCCAGCCCACCTTATCTTCATACCACCCTACCTAAACCACCTAACCACTACCCCAAACCCAGCCCTAACCGACCTACCCATCCCTATATAAACCCCCCCCCTTGGGGGCGGGCTTTCCTATCTGGCCGCCTTCCCCAAGCCCAGCCGAGCCCCCACTTCCCAGCCCAGCCGAACCTGCTCCACCTGCTCCGCCTGCACCACCACCATCCCTCCATCCCACCACCACTTGCACCACCATCTCCACCACCTCCCGGCCGAGCCTCACTACCTGCCCAACTTCTTTCCAGCCGAGCGCCATCTTCATTCCATTCGGTTAGTACCCCTTTACTTCGTCTCACCTTCTATACTCCCTCTCCACTCTCAGCCACCTAAACCCTACCACAACACCCTACCACCAGCCATTCCCCTTTGCTGACACCCTTCTCACTCAGCCGAACCTAGTCATCCTAGCAGCCCGCTACCACCACATTCCCCTAAGACTCCCATTCGGCCTTCCCTGAAACTCCCCTTAGGTCCATATTCCCTAACACTCTATACTCTCCATTCGTGACCCTACATATTCACTTGGCCCAGCCCCTTTAATTCCCCACATCAAGGTGACACCCACTTGCAGCCGGCCATCTTCAAGGCGCCTATCCCGCGCCCCATTTGCAGCCGGCCAACACCCTTTGTCGCTCACCCTCACGCAGCTCCCGTTTGCAGCCCAAGGCGAAGGCCAAGCCCACGCTCAAGCAAGGCCTCTACGGACCAGCTACTAGTAAGTGCCTAACTCGGTCTTAAGTTGTATACTTGCTTGGGATTCAATTTGATACGGGGTTGTAATAACGGAGCATAGTCTCCCCCCGCTTGTAATAACATGGCTTGGCACACCCACACACGTGCACTCTCTTAGTTGTGCACGATTTTGAACACACACGGGCCTAATCAGCCCCTTATACATAAGTATATATATATACTTTCATTTTCGAAGGGTTTTTGCTTAAGTTGGGTGCGTTGTCTTTCAATTCAAGCACTCACACACATTGAGCTTTCGCTCTTATTTGAAAGACCCAAGTAAGGGCCGACCTATACTATTTGGGTTTCATTTCATGTCGTGTGAGTAAGTCTTTCAATTCAAGCACTTTCACACACATTGAGCTTTCGCTCTTATTTGAAAGACCCAAGTAAGGGCCGACCTATACTATTTGGGTTTAATTTCATGTCGTGTGTGTAAGTCTTTCAATTCAAGCACTCTCACACACATTGAGCCTTCGCTCTTATTCCCAAGACCTTAGTAAAGGCCTTATTGCAGTTATATTTGGGTTTCATTTATGACGTGTGTGTAGTACTTCAATTCAAGCACTCTCACACACATTGAGCCTTCTCTCTTACTCCCAAGACCTTAGTCAAGGCCATACTGCAATTTATATTTGGGTTTAATTTCATGTCGTGTGTGTAAGTCCTTCAATTCAAGCACGCACCCACATTGAGCCTTCGCTCTTATTTGCAAGATCTGAGTAAGGGCTCATATACATACTCTATATACATATCTCCCTTCGGCATTTATATTTCAAGTCATTTCCCTTCGGTTATTTCCCTTCGATTATTTCCCTTCAGTATTGTCTTTACATTTTGGGTTTTCCCTTTGGAGTAGCGTGAGTTTGCATTGCATCTACGCCATACCACGAGGTAGGACGCATATTTGCATCAAAGCAAGCCCCGCTCGAATTCACCCATGTAGTGGAGTGTTCATAACACAGAAACTAGGTGGCCCGAAAAGGGATAAAAGAAAAGACTTAGGCACGTGCAAAATCCACGTGATCTAAAACATGCAATCGCATTTTAAAGACCCGAAATAGACACCTCGAACCGCTTCGTAGACTTTCCTCAATAAAACTCGATTTTTGCAAAGCGTACAGACTGACCCTTGCGCATCGGTGCAAGAAGGTCTGCGACGACAAGAGCTTACTTGCTCACAGTCGCCACGTTTAGAAGTCAGTGTTAAAAATATCTTCGCTAGCTTAGGTAAGCTAGCTGGCACGCCCTGTTTGCATACATAGGCCTTAGACACACGAGAGGATCCGCTCCGAGCCCTGGAAAAGGCGAGAGGCGGGGATTTTCGTGCGTCTACAAAGATTGGCACGCCCGATGGAACGTGAGCCTTTCAAAAAATCGAGTTTTTTTAAGGAGTCTTGCGAAAATTTTGTAAAAAGGTGTCATTTTAACTTGTTGTCTTTGCTTGTACTTAGGACATTTTTTGAAAAAGCTTGAAAAGCATGTCAAAATCCAATCCAAGTGAAGTGTCGAGCCAAGGCTCATGCGCATCAAGTTCTCACTCTAGGAGGATTTTCAAAAACAAAATAAAACTAGATGAAATCGAGGACTTGAGAAGGGAGTTTGAGGCCAAAATCGATGCTCTCAGCCAAGAGGCTGAAGTAGGCGATTCATGTTCATCGAACGGTGAACAAAGGCCTAAAAAGAAATCTGAAAAACCTCACAAGCACAAAGAGGCCTCCGTAATGGAAGGCAACCAATACCACGAGTCCTTCACACAAAAGGACCGTAAAGCCCTACAGCAGTTGCTGAAAGGGCAGAATAAAGAGAAAAGAAACTACGCCCTGTCTGATTTCCTTCCTATGGATTACGAAACAGACAGTGACGATGAAATACCGAACTTCCATCAGTATGATGGCATGGGAGACCCTAGGTCTCACTTGCAGCTTTTCTCACGTCGAGCCCATAAGAAGAAAAAGGACTCGATGAAATGGGTGTATTGGTTCCCTTTATCCCTTAAAGGCACAGCTGCCAAATGGCTGGCTTCCTACGACTTAAGCCAGTTCGCTACTTTTGAAGAGTTAGCGAACTGCTTCATGCAAAGATTTGCACACAATGTAGAAGTCACGCCAACCCTAAATAACTTAAGGGATACAAAGCAAGGCATGAACGAAGACGTGCATGCCTTCATTATAAGATGGAGGTCGCTTTTGGGCCAAGTGCGAGAGCCCATATCCGAAGGATGCGCAGTAATGTTCATCCTGGATAATTTTAAAAGCGAATTAAAAACCCTTCTCTCGCTCCATGAGATTTCAACTTTCCATAAGTTGATCAAAAAGGCCTCCCTTTTCGAAACCAACTTGCGAAAAGGGACATACGATCACTTATGGAAAGGAAGTGCCGTTCCAAAAACCCGTTTGGAAAAGCCCATCGCATATGGGCTGCCCACGACGGACAAAGGGGCAAAGCCCCATAAAATCGCCAATGTCCGGGTGGATCCAAGCATGGCGGGCACTTCCAAAAATTTTGAAAAATTAGAAAATAAGAGGGAACGCAATTTTCAAAAACCGGTTGAAAAACAGGAGTATACTCCGCTGGGGCAACCTGTGTCGGAGGTCCTAGACGTCTTACTTGCCCTGGGCATGATAGAACTCCCTGAAATCCCCGAAGGAGTCACTTCCAAAGGGGGGTATTTAAACCGATTTTGTAAGTATCATCGTCTAAAAGGCCATGATACCAAACGCTGCTTCTCTCTCTTAAATAAAATTGAGAACTTGATAGCAGAAGGCCGGCTCCAGGTCACTGCGGAACCTGAGCCACCTCAAGCTATCTTCAAGGAACCCTTTCCCAAACACGCCAGTGGCAGTGGGAAAGGAAAGGAGGTATGTGTAAACACCCCGAAATCCCACGAATTTCTTAAACGAATCTGGCTTTATACAAGCAGCCCCAAAGGGCCATTTTGAGTTTGGAAACCCAAGAGCCTTCCAAACAACCCTGTACATATGTTTTAAACTTTATCTTTCTAAAACATATAATATGGCTTTTGAAAACCCTTTTAAAACATGTTTTGAAACCCGAAGTAGCTTGGCCCAATCAAGACAGGACCAGGAGAGCCAAGAAGAGCCCGGAACCGGAGCACCTGTCGAGCCCGGCGCAGCAACTCTTGTATCTGATTCACATCCCAGGATCTCGAACGTCCAAGATCCTGTTCTTATCAAAATAGCATTTGAAGTCATCTCCGGAAGGCAGAAACGGAGGCGGAGGACTATGTTGGCGAAGACCCAATGCAGACGGAGTATTGATGCTGTCAGGCCCCGCACGAATCGTCCGTTTCGAACCCAGCTCGAAGGAGTCAAAGTTCAGTTTGGATTGGATCTGGACCATATATATCCAGATTCCAATCCAAACCCATATGTGGACTTGGATTTGGATTTGGATCTAGAGATCCAATCCAATATCCATATCCATGGCCCACATCACCTTCTCATAAATGGAGGTGGGGCCCACTTGAAATTCACGTGGGATATTGGGCATGAGAGAGAGTGGGGGTGAAAAATATCAAGAGTGTTGTATTAAGCTTGACTTGTGTGTCAAGTTTGGGTTTAATCTTGTGGGTTAGCCTAATTGAGTGGGTTTAAGCTTGTAATTAGCTAAAACCTAACCTAGGGCTGCACTAACATGGGGTGATCAAGGTCTATGGGCCATGCTAAGGGAGCCCCTTCACCTAAACCTAGCCCAAAATGCCTAAACCTAGCCTAAACCCCTAATCCACCCCTAATCTGAACCTAATCACCTAACCCACTTCCCTAATCCCGTCCTAATCCCAACCTAATCACCTAACCCACTTCCCTAATCCTTCCCTAAACCTAGATTAATTTCCCTAATCCTAGCCTAATCACCTAACCTAGCTCACTAAACCTCACCCTAAAACCCAACCACCTAACCTAGCCCTAAACCCCTAAACCACCCTTAGCCCACGATTTACCCAAACCCCTAGTTTTAAAATATCTGGCCCAACCCCTTCCAGCCCACCTTATCTACATACCACCCTACCTAAACCACCTAACCACTACCCACAGCCCAGCCCTAACCGACCTACCCATCCCCTATTTAAACCCCCCTCCTTGTGGGCGGGTTTTCCAAGTGGGAACCACTACCTCACCCAGCCGGGCCCTCTCCTTCTCTCTTCTCTCACCCAGCCGGGACGACTCCCCACCTTGGCCTGCTCCAGCTGCTCCACCAGCCGCCACCTGCTCCGCCACCTTCCCTCTTCCATCCACCACCACCACCCCTCAACCGGACGCCATCATCTTCACCCAACCGAACCAGCCGACAGCCACCTGCCCGCCACCTTCCCACTTCATCCGCCACCTCTCCCCATTCGGTAAGTACCCTGCACCTTACCTAGCCCCCCTCTGTACCACCTCTCCACTCTTAGCCACCCATCCTACCTTCATCTCAGCCCTTTTGCCGCCACCACCTAAACCTAGCCGAACCTAGTATAACCCAAGCTGCCGGCCACTACCTAGCTATCATGTCCCATTCGGCTTTCCCCTAGGTGTCCTACTCGGCCCTCCCACCAGCTCACCTTTTAGGTCCAGTTTCCCTAAACTCCCAACTCCCCTAGTGACCCTAAGAACCCACTCATTCAGCCATTTAAACCCCTTACCTTGAGGCGCCATCTACTTGCCACCTCCGAGGCGCCTATCCCGCGCCCCACTTGCAGCCGGCCGGCACCCTTGATCACCTACCTTCGCGGAGCTCCCGTTTGCAGCCCAAGGCCAAGCCCACGCTCAAGCAAGACCTCTACGGACCAGCTACTCGTAAGTGTCTAAACTCGGTCTTTAGTCGTACACTTGCTTGAAATTCAATTTGATACGGGGTTGTAATAACAGAGCATTGTCTCCCCCCGCTTGTAATAACGTGGCTTGGCACAACCACACACGTGCACTCTCTTGGTCGTGCACAATTTTGAACACACACGGGCCTAATCAGCCCCTAATATATAAGTGTATATATACTTTCATTTTCGAAGGGTTTTGTTTAAGTTGGGTGCATTGTCTTTCAATTCAAGCACTCTCACACACATTGAGCTTTCGCTCTTATTTGAAAGACCCAAGTAAGGGCCGACCTATACTATTTGGGTTTCATTTCATGTCGTGTGAGTAAGTCTTTCAATTCAAGCACTTTCACACACATTGAGCCTTCGCTCTTACTCCCAAGACCTTAGTAAAGGCCTTATTGCAGTTATATTTGGGTTTCATTTATGTCGTGTGGGTAGTCTTTTAATTCAAGCACTCTCACACACATTGAGCCTTCGCTCTTATTCCCAAGACCTTAGTCAAGGCCATACTGCAATTTATATTTGGGTTTAAATTCATGTCGTGTGTGTAAGTCTTTCAATTCAAGCACGCACCCACATTGAGCCTTCGCTCTTATTTGCAAGACCCGAGTAAGGGCTCATATACATAAGATATATACATATTTCCCTTCGGTTATTTCCCTTCGGTTATCTTTACATTTCGGGTTTTCCCTTTGGAGTAGCGTGAGTTTGCATTGCATCTACGCCATACCACGAGGTAGGACGCATATTGCATCGAAGCAAGCCCCGCTCGAATTCGCCCATGTAGTGGAGTGTTCATAACACACAAACTAGGCGACCCAAAAAGGGATAAAAGAAAAGACTTAGGCACGTGCAAATCCACGTGATCTAAAACATGCAATCGCATCTTAAAGACCCGAAATAGATACCTCGAACCGTTTCGTAGACTTTCTCCCCAAAACTCGATTCTTGCAAAAGCGTACAGACTGACCCTTGCGCATCGGTGCAAGAAGGTCTGCGACGACAAGAGCTTACTTGCTCACAGTCGCCACGTTTAGAAGTCAGTGTTAAATATATCTTCGCTAGCTTAAGTAAGCTAGCTGGCACGCCCTATTTGTATACATAGGCCTTAGACACACGATAAGATCCACTCCAAGCCCCGAAAGAGGCGAAGAGGCGGGGATTTTCGCTCGTCTACAGAGATTGGCACGCCCGGTGGGACGTGAGCCTTTTCAGAAATCGAGTTTACTTGTAGAAGTCTTGCGAAAATTTTATAAAGGTGTCGTTTTAACTTGTTTTCTTTGCTTTTACTTAGGAAATTTTGAAAAAGCTTGAAAAGCATGTCAAAATCCAATCCAAGTGAAGTGTCGAGCCAAGGCTCATGCGCATCAAGTTCTCACTCTAGGAGGATTTTCAAAAACAAAATAAAACTAGATGAAATCGAGGACTTGAGAAGGGAATTTGAGGCCAAAATCGATGCTCTCAGCCAAGAGGCTGAAGTAGGCGATTCATGTTCATCAAACGGTGAACAAAGGCCTAAAAAGAAATTTGAAAAACCTCGCAAGCAAAAAGAGGCCTCCGTAATGGAAGGCAACCAATACCACGAGTCCTTCACACAAATGGACCGTAAAGCCCTACAACCGCTGCTGAAAGGGCAAAATAAAGAGAAAACAAGCTACGCCCTGTCTGATTTCCTTCCTATGGATTACGAAACAGACAGTTACGATGAAATACCGAACTTCCATCGGTATGATGGCATGGGAGACCCTAGGTCTCACTTGCAGCTTTTCTCACGTCGAGCCCATAAGAAGAAAAAGGACTCGATGAAATGGGTGTATTGGTTCCCTCTATCCCTTAAGGGCACAGCTGCCAAATGGCTGGCTTCCTACGACTTAAGCCAGTTCGCTACTTTTGAAGAGTTAGCGAACTGCTTCATGCAAAGATTTGCACACAACGTGGAAGTCACGCCAACCCTGAATACCTTAAGGGATACAAAGCAAGGCATGAACGAAGACGTGCATGCCTTCATTATAAGATGGAGGTCTCTTTTGGGCCAAGTGCGAGAGCCTATATCCGAAGGATGCGCAGTAATGCTCATCCTGGATAATTTCAAAAGCGAGTTAAAAACCCTTCTCTCGCTCCATGAGATTTCAACTTTCCATAAGTTGATCAAAAAGGCCTCCCTTTTCGAAACCAACTTGCGAAAAGGGACATACGACCACTTATGGAAAGGAAGTGCCGTTCCCAAAACACGTGTGGAAAAGCCCATCGCATGTGGGCTGCCCACAACGGACAAAGGGGCAAAGCCCCATAAAATCGCCAATGTCCGGGTGGATCCAGGCATGGCGGGCACTTCTAAAAATTTTGAAAAAATAGAAAATAAGAGAGAACGCAATTTTTCAAAACCAATTGAAAAACGGGAGTACACTCCGCTGGGGCAACCTGTGTCGGAGGTCCTAGACCTCTTACTTGCCCAGGGCATGATCGAACTCCCTAAAATCCCCGAAGGAGTCACGTCCAAAGGGGGGTATTTAAACCGATTTTGCAAGTATCATCGGCTCAAAGGCCATGATACCAAACGGTGCTTCTCTCTTCTAAATAAAATTGAGAACTTGATAGCGGAGGGCCGGCTCCAGGTCACTGCGGAACCTGAGCCACCTCAAGCTATCTTCAAGGAACCCTTTCCCAAACACGCCAGTGGCAGTGGGAAAGGAAAGGAGGTATGTACCCTCACCATTTCCAAGGAACTAGCGCAAAAGCCCGAACCTGGTCGACCTGCTTGTGCGCCCATCCTTGTATTATACAAGAGGCCCGCCCAAGTCGTCATTCGGGGACCACCAAAAGTGGAAACCCCGACAAAACCAGATTTGAAAATCCAAGGTTCTCCTCAGCTCATCCTTAGAGCCAAGTTTAGCGCGAACCCTAGGCTGGTCGTGGGGGAAGTCACTAGATCCGGTTGGATCTACCAACCCCCGCACCTTCAAGGTGCTCAAAAGGTGGTCAGTGTGCCTGGCCCCTCAAAAGCATGTATCCCTAGTGGTCTGCCAAAAGCAGATAAGGACAAAATCATCCTAAATCCTTATGATTTCGAAAACCACCTTTCAAAGATTCCTATTCACATGTCTATTCTAGAGCTTATCAAAACCTCGCCTAGGCATAGACTTGTCTTAGAGAAAATTCTAGAAAGGGCCAAGGTTGATTCGAACATAAGTCCGGAATCCTTGTCTGCCCAAGTGGCTTTATTAGGAGCAAAATCGCCCATCACCTTTTCGGAAGATGATGTAGATAGACCCTACGAAACCCATAACCAGGCCCTGCATATCGAGGTGGTTCTAAACAACCACTCTCTGAACAGGTGCCTAGTCGATGGTGGAGGAGGGCTCAACATCCTTCCACTTCACGTGGCGTATAAAATCGGAGTCACCTAGACCTTTAGGATCCATCGAACTCCCAATGGAAACGGGAGGGATCGAACACACGGGGGTGTTCCATGTCCTGGACATCCACCCCCATTATAACCTGTTGCTGGGAAGACCCTGGATACACAGTTTGTGCGCTGTGCCATCCACCTTCCACAGGTGTGTTAAGATCCCTTTTAGGGACCAGGTCGTAGTGATCCTAGGTGAGAGTCACCCACAGCTTCAGGGGATCATAAACTCCCCTTGTTTATCGAGCTCCCAGGCCCATGAGGCTAACCTGGGGCAAATTATGGTTGAGCCACCTCGGCTCATGTTGAACAACCCTAGGAAGGTTGTATGTGTGAAGGGGCCGCCCAAAGCAGGCCCCCTCCCGACTCTAATCCTCCTAGGAAAACCCAAACGTTCCCTATTTCCAAAACCCTTGGACAAAAGGCCATACGAGCCTAATATGGACGATAGCATGTTCCAGGACCACGACTTATATCCCATCTTTTCAAAAAACAAAAGGTTGTGGAACATGTTATTAAACATGGGCTACACGCCCTACAAAAGTCTAGGGGCACAAAACTAGGGTCTCCTAGAGCCCATCCTTCCTAGGGCCAACCCAAGCCGATATGGGATCGGCTATACTCCCCGAATAGCCACCCCCTGTGACCACCTGGGTCAAGGGTGCCCCGGAGTCTGTCTTAGAAGAGACCTATGGTTTACACCTCCTATTCCGAGTCTAACCCATAGTGTTTTCCCTTTGTAGGTATGACGGAAGATCCCTTTTCCTAAAAAATACCAAAAACATTTGAAAACTTAAAATAAAAAAAAATTGAAAAACAAGAAAAACCAAAAACAATGGAAAAACAAAAACTCGAAAAAAGTATGCTTTGTATAGTTCCCAAAGTTCTTGTTTTACAAAAACCTAAAAAAATCGAAAATCTAGAAAATACCAAAAAGATTTTGTACATAGCTGCTCCTGGTATGACTTTGGCGAAAGAAAAGGATTTCGAAAGAAACGTCGTCTGCATAGCCAGACCAAAAATTTCGAAATCACTTGAAAATCCAAGTACAAAACCAGGTTATTTTGAAAATCACGCATCAAGTTCCCTCGGGTCTAAAGCCCACGAGAATGATCAAAGCCCAGAAGTGGATCCCCTTGAGGAAGATCCCACTTCTGAGCTCCCAAAGTTTCATAGAATTCTCGATTTTGAAAGACCTTCCCAATCAGTAGGAGGAGATTTCGTAGAGGTGAACCTAGGGGATGATTCCAATCCCAAAACCATCAAAATAGGCGCATGCTTGCATGAAACTGAAAAGTTAGCATTCATTGCATTTCTACGAACCTATTTAGATGTGTTTGCATGGACGTATGAAGACATGCCGGGCATAGATCCCAGCATAGTCGAGCATCGTCTTCCCTTAGATATAGGTGTAAAATCAATAAAGCAGAAGCTTAGGAAAATACACCCGAATGTACACACGCAAGTCAAAGAGGGTTTAGAAGATCTGCTAAAAGCCGGATTTATAAAACCCATTGCATATTCTGATTGGTTGTCAAATATCGTTGTAGTTCGAAAAACCAATGGGAAAATTCGAATATGCATCGATTTCAGAAACCTGAATAAAGCCACTCCAAAGGATAATTATCCTTTACCAAACATAGATTTGATAGTCGATAGTACTGCAAATCATGAAATGTTTTCATTTATGGATGGCTATTCAGGCTATAATCAAATCAAACTAAGTCCACCAGATCAGGGTAAGACCGCCTTCACAACCCCATGGGGCACGTACTGCTATACAGTCATGCCCTTTGGTTTGAAAAATGCCGGCGCAACATACCAACGAGCCATGAACACGATCTTCCATGATCGAATGTTTACAAAAGATTTTCGAAAGGCTTAGGCTTTACAAAGTAAAGCTAAACCCTCAAAAATGTGTGTTCGGGGTAGAATCAGGGAAGCTTCTAGGCTTTATGGTGAGCCAAAGGGGAATAGAAGTCGACCCCTCTAAGTGTCGAGCCATCATAGACATGGCTCCACCCTCCAATCTCACCCAAGTCCGTAGCCTCCAGGGTCGATTACAATCTGTGCGCCGATTCATATCGAATCTGGCAACTAGATGCGAACCCTTCAACAAACTGTTGAGGAAGGGTATGAAATTCTTATGGGATGATGAATGCCAAAAGTCCTTCGAGAGACTAAAGGCATACTTGGTTAATCCCCCCGTTTTGAATCCTCCAAAACAAGGAAAACCGCTTTTATTATACATCTCCGTGCATGTAAACGCTTTAGGAGCCCTGTTGGCTCAATACGAGGATGACACCCATAAGGAGTATGCCATCTACTATATTTCGAAAACTCTCTTGGCTTATGAACGAAATTATCAAGCCATGGAGAAGACGTGCTTGGCCCTAGTCTGGGCCTGCCAGAAATTCAGACACTACTTCCTAGATCATGAGATCTGGATAGTGTCCAAGCTTGATCCAATCAAGCACTTGTTCGAAAAACCCATTCTCACGGGTAGATTGGGCAAATGGCAACTCCTTCTAATGGAGTATGATCTGAAATACCATCACCAGATCTCCGTTAAGGGGCAAGCCCTAGCAGATTACGTGGCTGACTTCCCCTTGGAGGACGCATATCCCACTCTTATCGAAATGCCTGATGAAGGCATATTGCAAAACCATTTTCAAAACCACATTTTGGCAAATTCTTTCGAAAACCAAGTGTGGAAGATGCACTTCGACGGGGCACGAAACCAACGAGGGGCTGGTGCCGGGATCATCCTAATCTCCCCTGAAAAGGGAGAGATTCCCATAGCAGTCCGCTTAGATTTCGAATGTTCCAACAACGTAGCTGAGTATGAAGCACTCATACAAGGCTTAAGGATTTCGAAAACTCTAGGGGCATCATGCATCGAGGTCTTTGGAGATTCGCTCCTTGTCATAAACCAGGTTTTAAAAATTTGGCAAGTACGTAATGAGAAACTACTTCCATATCACGAGTTGGCCACTCGATTGGTCCAATCCTTCCAATCGTGTAAGCTCACACACGTAGGAAGAGAGGACAATGGCATTGCCGATGCCCTCTCCTCCTTGGGTTCAGCCCTGAAGGTCGATCCCATTTCAGGGACCAGATCTTTGGAAATATGGCATGCGCCCCATCCATCCACACACGACTTGGATATTTGCCAAAACAACCCAGAGTCTATTAAAAAACCCTGGTTCTATGACATAAAACAATTTTTAGAAAATGGGGGATTTACCGAGGATGCCACATCCAAAGATAGGGCATTCATTCGTAAGATTTCGACCCGATACACCATTCTGGGTGGGGTCTTATACAAAAAGAGTTTTACCGGCATTCTGCTTAGGTGTATCGACCTAGAGGAGGCTAGGATAGTGATACACGAGTTCCACGACGGAGAATGTGGAGGTCATGTTAATGCCAACATGATGGCGATGAAAATACTTAGAGGGGGTTATTTTTGGTCCACCCTGAAAAAGGATTGTCACGATCATGTTAGGAAGTGTCATCCATGTCAAGTGCATGGGCACGCCATTCATATCCCTTCATCTGCATTGCATTCCGTGGTCAGCCCCTAGCCATTTACCATGTGGGCGTTTGACATTGTAGGCCCCATATTTCCAAAGGCCTCGAATGGGCATCGTTTTATTTTAGCAGCCACGGAGTATTTCTCCAAGTGGGTGGAAGCCATTTCCCTAACGAATGTAATGGGGCAACATGTGGTGGCTTTCATCCGGAGGAATATCTTGGCTCGATTTGGGGTTCCACGAGACCTTGTGTCTGATAATGGTACCCCATTCAAGAACGAGCGGATGGTTAAGTTGTGCAACACGTATGGCATAACTCACCACTTCTCCTCGCCCTACTACCCTCAAGGCAACGGCCAAGCCGAAGCCACAAACAAGACTCTCATTGATATCATTGAGAAAACCTTAGAGAAGGGTAGGAGGTGGCATGAGAAGCTGGATGAAGCCTTATGGGCTTATAGGACTTCCATCCGGACTCCCACGAATGCCACACCATTCGAATTGGTCTATGGCACAAACGCCATTCTTCCCATTCATACCCAACTGCATTCATTCCATACATCCATTGCACTCGACCTCCCCCTAGAGACGCTTCAGCATGCTAGGATGGCCGAGCTAGATTTGCTAGATGAGAGGCGACTCCTTGCCATGGATCATGCTCGTGCATACCGGCAAAGGATAGCCCGACATTATAGCAAACACATGAGACCTCGCCACTTTGAAGTGGGAGATCTGGTCTTAAAAACCATCCACCATCGTGGCCCACACCCCCTAGGCAAGTGGCGCCCCAACTGGGATGGACCCTATGTTGTACGAGCAACCACTACGAACAATTCGTATTGGTTGATCGATGTAGAAGGTAGGAATTTAGCAGATCCTATCAATATTCAATACTTAAAGAAGTATCATGTGTAGGATCTGGATTAAATTTCAGTTTTTCGAAAATTTGAGAGGGATAGCTGCCCTGAGACGTGTAAATAAGGTGCAAAGGCGAACTCGTGTGACCCTAAGTGAGAGAATTCGCACTTGTGAAAGAGTGGAGTTTTCAAAATCGTGGTTGCATTTCAAAATCCTTCTTCTTACAAAGAAAGGCCTAGTTCAACATAGCAAGATACTTGCAAGTAGTACGTGCTATTTCTAAATAGGCTGATCTGGAATGGATCGAGTGTAGGCTTGGGATAAGTCCTCCCCTCTTCTCTTCTCCTTCCAAAAGGAAAACAAAGGCCCAAATCAAAAGGGAATTTCCCATTTAAAATCTCTTTCCAAAAGAAAGAAACTAGACTTCAAAAAGAAAAATCGATTCTCTTATGAAAAAGAGGGATTAAAGAAAAATACTCCCAAAGGGAGACCCTCTATGAAAAAAAAGGAAAAAGAGGCCAAAAAGCTCAAAAAGAGCAGTTTTCCGCCTTCTATGCCTTAAACCACGGGACGCTTCAGAAGGGACCGTGGTATCTCTTTCCCATCCCTGGCTTATCCCAAGCTAAAGCATGGTTCATTTCGAGGAATCCTAAAGTAAAAATAGGATTTACTTACTTTAATTTCATCTTGTTTGAGAATTCGACGTTTCGAGTAAGGCGTAGGAATTTGAAATGAAGCTTGTTTTCTTATAAAAACCTCCGCTAAATAAGCGAGTGTTAAGACTCAAACAAGGGCAAGCACGAAGAGCTCGAGATCCTTAGGATCGAGACTCAAGACAGTTGTCCCTTTTGTAAATAGCTTTTGTAAATAAGTTTTGAAAACCGAACATCGAACAGCATAGGATTTTGCTCACTTGGAGCAGTAGGCCTTGTAAGTCTCTAGAGTTCGACCACACCTGGTCTCTGGGAGGTCGCCACTCTTGGCACCACACCCATGTCATTTGCATTCCACGCATGGTACTTGCATGAACATGATCCCATTTAGGACCAGATTCCATAGTAAAACCCTTTGGCGTGATATCTCCTCCTACCAGAGTTTGTAAAATTGAGATTTTGCTAAAATGGGACGATCCCATATTCTTCGTGGCTAGATCTAGGGAGACATTAAAAGGGGTGTTTGTCATCTTTGCCCTTATCCAAATCTATTTGGACAAGGCCAAAGAGGGGCATCTGTAAACACCCCGAAATCCCACGAATTTCTTAAACGAATCTGGTTTTATACAAGCAGCCCCAAAGGGCCATTTTGAGTTTGGAAACTGTAAACACCCCGAAATCCCACGAATTTCTCAAAATCCATCTGGTTTTATACAAGCAGCCCCAAAGGGCCATTTTGAGTTTGGAAACCCAGGAGCCTTCCAAACAACCCTGTATATATGTTTTAAACTTTATCTTTCAAAAACATAGGATATGGCTTTTGAAAACCCTTTTAAAACATGTTTTGAAACTCCGAAGTGGCTTGGCCCGATCAAGACAGGACCAGGAGAGCCAAGAAGAGCCCGGAACCGGAGCACCTGTCGAGCCCGGCGCAGCAACTCTTGTATCTGATTCACATCCCAGGATCTCGAACGTCCAAGACCCTGTTCTTATCAAAATAGCATTTGAAGTCATCTCCGGAAGGCAGAAACGGAGGCGGACGACTATGTTGGCGAAGACCCAACGCAGACGGAGTACTGATGCTGTCAGGCCCCGCACGAATCGTCCGTTTCGAACCCAGCTCGAGGGAGTCAGAGTTCAGTTTGGAGTGGATCTGGACCATATATATCCAGATCCCAATCCAAACCCATAGGTGGACTTGGATTTGGATTTGGATCCAGAGATCCAATCCAATATCCATATCCATGGCCCACATCAACTTCTCATAAATGGAGGTGGGGCCCACTTGAGTTTCACGTGGGATCATGGGCATGAGAGAGAGTGGGGTTGAAAAATATCAAGAGTGTTGTATTAAGCTTGACTTGTGTATCAAGTTTGGGTTTAATCATGTGGGTTAGCCTAATTGAGTGGGTTTAAGCTTGTAATTAGCTAAAACCTAACCTAAGGCTGCACCAACATGGGGTGATCAAGGTCTATGGGCCATGCTAAGGGAGCTCCTTCACCTAAACCTAGCCCAAAATGCCTAAACCTAGCCTAAACCCCTAATCCACCCCTAATCTGAACCTAATCACCTAACCCACTTCCCTAATCCCATCCTAATCCCAACCTAATCACCTAACCCACTTCCCTAATCCTTCCCTAAACCTAGATTAATTTCCTTAATCCTAGCCTAAACCTAGCCTAATCACCTAACCTAGCTCACTAAACCTCACCCTAAAACCCAACCACCTAACCTAGCCCTAAACCCCTAAACCACCCTTAGCCCACGATTTACCCAAACCCCTAGTTTTAAAATATCTGGCCCAACCCCTTCCAGCCCACCTTATCTACATACCACCCTACCTAAACCACCTAACCACTACCCACAGCCCAGCCCTAACCGACCTACCCATCACCTATTTAAACCCCCCTCCTTGTGGGCGGGTTTTCCAAGTGGGAACCACTACCTCACCCAGCCGGGCCCTCTCCTTCTCCCTTCTCTCACCCAGCCGGGACGACTCCCCACCTTGGCCTACTCCAGCTGCTCCACCAGCCGCCACCTGCTCCGCCACCTTCCCTCTTCCATCCACCACCACCACCCCTCAGCCGGACGCCATCATCTTCACCCAACCGAACCAGCCGACAGCCACCTGCCCGCCACCTTCCCACTTCATCCGCCACCTCTCCCCATTCGGTAAGTACCCTGCACCTTACCTAGCCCCCCTCTCTACCACCTCTCCACTCTTAGCCACCCATCCTACCTTCATCTCAGCCCTTTTGCCGCCACCACCTAAACCTAGCCGAACCTAGTATAACCCAAGCTGCCGGCCACTACCTAGCTATCATGTCCCATTCGGCTTTCCCCTAGCTGTCCTACTCGGCCCTCCCACCAGCTCACCTTTTAGGTCCAGTTTCCCTAAACTCCCAACTCCCCTAGTGACCCTAAGAACCCACTCATTCAGCCATTTAAACCCCTTACCTTGAGGCGCCATCTACTTGCCACCGGCCACCTCCGAGGCGCCTATCCCGCGCCCCACTTGCAGCCGACCAGCACCCTTGATCACCTACCTTCGCGGAGCTCCCGTTTGCAGCCCAAGGCCAAGCCCACGCTCAAGCAAGACCTCTACGGACCAGCTACTCGTAAGTGTCTAAACTCGGTCTTTAGTCGTACACTTGCTTGAAATTCAATTTGATACGGGGTTGTAATAACGGAGCATAGTCTCCCCCGGCTTGTAATAACGTGGCTTGGCACAACCACACACGTGCACTCTCTTGGTCGTGCACAATTTTGAACACACACGGGCCTAATCAGCCCCTAATATATAAGTGTATATATACTTTCATTTTCGAAGGGTTTTGTTTAAGTTGGGTGCGTTGTCTTTCAATTCAAGCACTCTCACACACATTGAGCTTTCGCTCTTATTTGAAAGACCCAAGTAAGGGCCGACCTATACTATTTGGGTTTCATTTCATGTCGTGTGAGTAAGTCTTTCAATTCAAGCACTTTCACACACATTGAGCCTTCGCTCTTACTCCCAAGACCTTAGTAAAGGCCTTATTGCAGTTATATTTGGGTTTCATTTATGTCGTGTGGGTAGTCTTTTAATTCAAGCACTCTCACACACATTGAGCCTTCGCTCTTATTCCCAAGACCTTAGTCAAGGCCATACTGCAATTTATATTTGGGTTTAAATTCATGTCGTGTGTGTAAGTCTTTCAATTCAAGCACGCACCCACATTGAGCCTTCGCTCTTATTTGCAAGACCCGAGTAAGGGCTCATATACATAAGATATATACATATTTCCCTTCGGTTATTTCCCTTCGGTTATTTCCCTTCTGTTATTTCCCTTCAGTATTGTCTTTACATTCCGGGTTTTCCCTTTGGAGTAGCGTGAGTTTGCATTGCATCTACGCCATACCACGAGGTAGGACGCATATTGCATCGAAGCAAGCCCCGCTCGAATTCGCCCATGTAGTGGAGTGTTCATAACACACAAACTAGGCGACCCAAAAAGGGATAAAAGAAAAGACTTAGGCACGTGCAAATCCACGTGATCTAAAACATGCAATCGCATCTTAAAGACCCGAAATGGATACCTCGAACCGTTTCGTAGACTTTCTCCCCAAAACTCGATTCTTGCAAAAGCGTACAGACTGACCCTTGCGCATCGGTGCAAGAAGGTCTGCGACGACAAGAGCTTACTTGCTCACAGTCGCCACGTTTAGAAGTCAGCGTTAAATATATCTTCGCTAGCTTAAGTAAGCTAGCTGGCACGCCCTATTTGTATACATAGGCCTTAGACACACGATAAGATCCACTCCAAGCCCCGAAAGAGGCGAAGAGGCGGGGATTTTCGCGCGTCTACAGTATGTACCCTCACCATTTCCAAGGAACTAGCGCGAAAGCCAGAACCTGGTCGACCCACTTGTATGCCCATCCTTGTACTATACAAGAGGCCCGCCCAAGTCGTCATTCGGGGACCACCAAAAGTGGAAACCCCGGTAAAACCAGTCTTAAAAATCCAAGGTTCTCCTCAGCTCATCCTTAGAGCCAGGTTTAGTGCGAACCCTAGGCTGGTCGTGGGGGAAGTCACTAGATCCGGGAGGATCTATCAACCCCCACACCTTCAAGGTGCTCAAAAGGTGGTCAGTGTGCCTAGCCCATCAAAAGCATGTATCCCTAGTGGTCTGCCAAAAGTAGATAAGGACAAAGTCATCCTAAATCCTTATGATTTTGAAAACCACCTTTCAAAGATTCCTATTCACATGTCTATCCTAGAGCTTATAAAAACCTTGCCTAGGCATAGACTTGTATTAGAGAAAATTCTAGAAAGGGCCAAGGTTGATTCGAACATAAGTCCGGAATCCTTGTCTGCTCAAGTGGCTTTATTAGGAGCAAAATCGCCCATCACTTTTTCGAAAGATGATGTAGATAGACCCTACGAAACCCATAACCAGGCCCTGCATATCGAGGTGGTTCTAAACAACCACTCTCTGGACAGGTGCCTAGTCGATGGTGGAGGAGGGCTCAACATCCTTCCACTTCATGTGGCGTACAAAATCGGAGTCACCTTGACTTCAGTGAACCTAAGCCCCATCGTTATCACTGGATATGATGGGAATGCGTCTAGACCTTTAGGATCCATCGAACTCCCAATGGAAACGGGAGGGATCAAACACACGGGGGTGTTCCATGTCTTGGACATCCACCCCCATTATAACCTGTTGCTGGGAAGGCCCTGGATACACAGTTTGTGCGCTGTGCCATCCACCTTCCATAGGTGTGTCAAGATCCCTTTTAGGGAACAGGTCGTAGTGATCCTAGGTGAGAGTCACCCACAGCTTCAGGGGGTCATAAACTCCCCTTGTTTATCAAGCTCCCAGGCAAATTATGGTTGAGCCACCTCAGCTCGTGTTAAACAACCCTAGGAAGGTTGTATGTGTGAAGGGGCCGCCCAAAGAAGGCCCCCTCCCGACTTTAATCCTCCTAGGAAAACCCAAGCATTCCCTATTTCCAAAGCCCCTAGACAAGAGGCCATACGAGCCTAATATGGACGATAGCATGTTCCAGGACCACGACTTGTATCCAACTTTTTCAAAAAACAAAAAGTCGTGGAACATGTTGTTGAACATGGGATACACGCCCTACAAGAGTCTAGGGGTGCAGAACCAGGGTCTCCTAGAGCCCATCCTTCCTAGGGCCAACCCAAGCCGATATGGGATCGGCTATACTCCCCGAATACCACCAGAGCCACCCCCTGTGACCACCTGGGTCAAGGGTGCCCCGGAGCCTGCCTTAGAAGAGACCTACGATTTAGATCTCCTATTCCGAGTCTAACCCGTAGTGTTTTCCCTTTGTAGGTATGACAGAAGATCCCTTTTCTAAAAAAATACAAAAACATTGGAAAAGCTTAAAATCAAAAAAATCGAAAAACAAGAAAAACCAAAAACAATGGAAAAACAAAAACTCGAAAAAAGAGTGCTTTGTATAGTTCCCAAAGTTCTTGTTTTACAAAAACCAAAAAAAATCAAAAATTTGGAAAATACCAAAAAGATTTTGTACATAGCTGCTCCTGGTAGGACTTTGGTAAAAGAAAAGGATTTCGAAAGAAACATCGTCTGCATAGCCAGACCAAAAATTTCGAAATCACTTGAAGGAAGATCAAAGCCCAGAAGTACAAAACCAGGTCATTTTGAAAACCACGCATCAAGTTCCCTCGGGTCTATAGCCTACGAGAATTATCAAAGCCCAGAAGTGGATCCCCTTGAGGAAGATCCTACTTCGGAGCTCCCAGAATTTCATAGAATTCTCGATTTTGAAAGACCTTCCCAATAAGTAGGGGGAGATTTCATAGAGGTGAACCTAGGGGATGATTCCAATCCCAAAACCATCAAAATAGGTGCATGCTTGCATGAAACTGAAAAGTTAGCATTCATTGCATTTCTACGAACCTATTTAGATGTGTTTGCATGGACGTATGAAGACATGCCGGGCATAGATCACAGCATTGTCGAGCATCGTCTTCCCTTAGATGCAGGTGTAAAACCCATAAAGCAGAAGCTTAGGAAAATACACCCGAATGTACACACGCAAGTCAAAGAGGGTTTAGAAGATCTGCTAAAAGCCGGATTTATAAAACCCATTGCGTATTCTGATTGGTTATCAAATATCGTTGTAGTTCGAAAAACCAATGGGAAAATTCGAATATGCATCGATTTCAGAAACCTGAATAAAGCCACTCCAAAGGATAATTATCCTTTACCAAACATAGATTTGATAGTCGATAGTACTGCAAATCATGAAATGTTTTCATTTATGGATGGCTATTCAGGCTATAATCAAATCAAACTAAGTCCACCAGATCAGGGTAAGACCGCCTTCACAACCCCATGGGGCACGTACTACTATACAGTCATGCCCTTTGGTTTGAAAAATACCGGCGCGACATACCAACGAGCCATGAACACGATCTTCCATGATCAAATTCATGAGCTTGTAGAAGTGTATGTAGATTATCTCTTGGCGAAATCCAAAACCCGATGCACCCATATCGAATGTTTACAAAAGATTTTCGAAAGGCTTAGGCTTTACAAAGTAAGGCTAAACCCTCAAAAATGTGTGTTCGGGGTAGAATCAGGGAAGCTTCTAGGCTTTATGGTGAGCCAAAGGGGAATAGAAGTCGACCCCTCTAAGTGTCGAGCCATCATAGACATGGCTCCACCCTCCAATCTCACCCAAATCCGTAGCCTCCAGGGTCGATTACAATCCGTTCGCCGATTCATATCGAATCTGGCAACTAGATGCGAACCCTTCAACAAACTGTTGAGGAAGGGTACGAAATTCTTATGGGATGACGAATGCCAAAAGTCCTTCGAGAGACTGAAGGCATACTTGGTTAATCCCCCTGTTTTGAATCCTCCAAAGCAAGGAAAACCGCTTTTATTATACATCTCCGTGCATGTAAATGCTTTAGGAGCCCTGTTGGCTCAATACGAGGATGACACCCATAAGGAGTATGCCATCTACTATATTTCGAAAACCCTCTTGGCTTAAGAACGAAATTATCAAGCCATGGAGAAGACGTGCTTGGCCCTAGTCTGGGTCGTCCAGAAGTTCAGACACTATTTTCTAGATCATGAGATCTGGATAGTGTCCAAGCTTGATCCAATCAAGCATTTGTTCGAAAAACCCATTCTCACGGGTAGATTGGGTAAATGGCAACTCCTTCTAATGGAGTATGATCTGAAATACCATCACCAGATCTCCATTAAGGGGCAAGCCCTAGCAGATTACATGGCTGAATTCCCCTTAGAGGACGCATATCCCACTCTTGTTGAAATGCCTGATGAAGGCATATTGCAAAACCATTTTCAAAACCACATTTTGGCCAATTCTTTCGAAAACCAAGTGTGGAAGATGCACTTCGATGGGGCACGAAACCAACGAGGGGCTGGTGCCGGGGTCACCCTAATCTCCCCTGAAAAGGGCGAGATTCCCATAGCAGTCCGCTTAGATTTCGAATGTTCCAACAACGTAGCTGAGTATGAAGCACTCATACAAGGCTTAAGGATTTCGAAAACTCTAGGGGCATCATGCATCGAGGTCTTTGGAGATTCGCTCCTTGTCATAAACCAGGTTTTAAAAATTTGGCAAGTACGTAATGAGAAACTACTTCCATATCACGAGTTGGCCACTCGATTGGTCCAATCCTTCCAGTCGTGTAAACTCACACACATAGGAAGAGAGGACAATGGCATCGCCGATGCCCTCTCCTCCTTGGGTTCAGCCCTGAAGGTCGATCCCATTTCAGGGACCAGATCTTTGGAAATATGACATGCGCCCCACCCATCCACACACGACTTGGATATTTGCCAAAACAACCTAGAGTCTATTAAAAAACCCTGGTTTTATGACATAAAACAATTTTTAGAAAATGGGGGATTCACCGAGGATGCCACGTCCAAAGATAAGGCATTCATTCGTAAGATTTCAACCCGATACACCATTCTGGGTGGGGTCTAGTCGTGTGAGTTGCATTCAATTTGGGTTTTCCCTTCTGTTAAGTCTTTAAATTTTGGGTTTTACATTCAAGTTGTGTGAGTTGCATTGCATACTCGCCATACTCGAGCTAGGTTGCATATCTGCATCGAACAAACCCGAATAAATCGTGCAAAATGCCCATCTTAGGCACTTGATGCACACACTCCATGCCTAAGGCAGATAAATTTCAAAGACTTAGGGTCGCCCAAACCCAGTAAAAGCAAAAACTCGCCAAATGCATGCTTTCTGAAGTTTTCAAACACCTGTTCATTCAAAAATCGAATTTGAGTTTAACTTGTTTCAAACGAAGTCTCTAAGCGTACAAACTGACCCTTGAGCGTCGGTTCAAGAAAGTTTGTGACGAAAAGATCCCGCTTGTCCACAATTGCCTTTCAAAAGTCAGATATTTCAAAACATACTTCGCTAGTTTGAGTAAGCTAGCTGGCACGCCCTAAAAGCGAACGTAAGCGCGAAAAGGTTCACTTCAGGCCTAAGAACCCGCAAGTAAAAATTTTCTGTGTCTACAGACGCATATTGCATTAAAGCAAACCCCACACTCCCGCTCAAAATTGCCCCACTTAGGTCACGTGTGCATACACACGCCTAGTTGGCCCAAAAAGGGATAAAAAGAAAGACATAGGCACGTGCAAATCCACGTGAAATAAAATTTGAAAACCATACAAAAACAGCCTGAATCGAACACCCCAAACATTTTCCTAGGTTATCATGTCTCAAACTCGATTTTCTAAGCGTACAGACTGACCCTTGCGCGTCGGTGCAAGAAGGTCTGCGACGAAAAGAGCTTGGTTGCTCACAGTCACCACGATAGGAGTTAGATTTCAAAATATTTTTTCGCTAGCTTAAGCAAGCTAGTTGGCACGCCCTTTTTGCTTAAATAGGACTTAGACACACGAAAAGATTTGCTTCTGTAAACACCCCGAAATCCCACGAAGTTCTCAAATCAATCTGGTTTTGAAAAAGCAACCCCAAAGGGCCATTTTGAGTCTGGAAACCCAGGAGCCTGCCAAACAACCCTATACATATGTTTTAAACTTGAGCAGGTGGAGCAAGGTGGAGGTCCAGTTGGCGATGGGGGATGGAGTCAGCTGAGCTGGCTGGGATGGGAAACTTGGAAAACCCGCCCCTTGGGTGGGGGGGTTTATAGAGCTGAAGAGGTCGGTTCGGGGTGGTTTTAGGAAGGTGGTAAGGTGGTCTAGGGGTGGTGGTGTGGTGGTAAGGTGGGCTAGTTTTGGGGAGGGACCAGATATTTTCATACAAGGGGTTTTGGGTAGATGGTGTGCTAGGTTTAGGCAGGGTGGTTTAGAGGTTTAGGGTTTAGCTAGGTGGGTTGGTTTTGGGGTGAGATTTAGTGAGGTGGGTTAGGTGATTAGGCTAGGATTAGGTTAGGTTTAGGGAAATTAACCTAGGTTTTGGGAAGGATTAGGGAAGTGGGTTAGGTGATTAGGTTGGGATTAGGCTGGGATTAGGGAAGTGGGTTAGGTGATTAGGCTAGGATTAGGACAGGATTAGGGTAAAAGGCTAGGATTAGGTGTTTTTGGTTAGGATTGGATTAAGGAGCTCCCTTTGCATGACCCATAGACCTTAATCACATCATGTTGGTGCAGCCCTAGGTTAGGTTTTGGCTAATTACAAGCTTAAACCCACTTTAATTAGGCTAACCCACATGATTAACCCCAAACTTGACACACAAGTCAAGCTTAATTACAACACACTCTAATCTTATCCTCCCCCACTCTCTCTCATGCCCATAATCCCACGTGAAATTCAAGTGGGCCCCACCTCCATTTATGAGAAGGTGATGTGGGCCATGGATGTGGATATTGGATTGGATCTCTGGATCCAAATCCAAATCCAAGTCCACACATGGGTTTGGATTGGGATCTCGATATATATGGTCCAGATCCGATCCAAACAGAATTCTGACTCCTTCAGGCTGTGTTCGAAACGAACAGTATGTGTGGGGTCTGACAGCATCAGTACTCCATCTGCGTTGGGTCTTCGCCAACATGATCGTCCGCTTCTGTTTTCGCCTTCCAGAGATGACTTCAAGTGATGTTTTGATGATAACAGGGTCTTGGACATTCGAGATCCTGGGGGTGGATTCAATGTGAGAGTTGTTGTGTCGGGCTCAACATGTGCTCCGGTTCCAGGCTCTCTTTAGCTCTTCTAGTCCTGTTTGGATTAGGCCAAGCTGCTTCGGGGTTTCAAAAAAGTGTTTTAAAAGGTTTTTAAAGCCATATTATACATTTTTGAAATATATAAAGTTTGAAACATATGTATAGGGTTGCCTGGAAGGCTCCTGGGTTTCCAGACTCAAAATGGCCCTTTGGGGCTGCTTTTACAAAACCAGGTTTGTTTGAGAAGTTCGTGGGATTTCGGGGTGTTTATAGAAACCTAGGAGCTTTCCTAACAAACCCTGTACATATGTCTAAACTATATATTTTAAAATATGTATTATATATTTTTAAAACCTTTTAAAAGATGTTTTGAAACCCCACAAAGCAACTTGGCCTGATGAAAGCAGGACCAGAAGAGCAAAAGAGAGCCCGGAACCGGAGCACATGTCGAGCCCGGCACATCAACTCTCGTATTAGATTCATCCCTAGAATCTCGAAGATCCAAGCCCCTATTATCAACAAAACTGTTTGAAATCATCTCCGAAAGGTGAAAACAGAAGTGGACGACAATGTTGGCGAAGACCCAATGCAAGATGGAGTACTGATGCTGTCAGGCCCCTCACAAACCGTTCGTTTCGAACATACCCCGAAGGAGTCAGAATTTTGCTTTGGATTGGATCTGGACCATATATATCCAGTTAAAAATCCAAACATATATGTGGATTTGGATTTGGATTTGGATCCAAAGATCCAATCCAATATCCACATCCAGGGCCCACATCACCTTCTCCTAAATGGAGGTGGGGCCCACAAGAAATTCACGTGGAATCTTGGGTATGAGAGAGAATGGGGAGGATTAAATGTGAGTGAAATGTGTTAAGCTTGACTTGTGTGTCAAGTTTTGGGTTAATTATGTGGGTTAGCCTAATGAGTGTGGGTTTAAGCTTGTATGCACCTACACCTAACCTAGGGCTGCACCAACATGATGCAACTAGGTCCATGGGCCATGCAAAGGGATGCTTCTAACCCTAGCCTAATCCCCCTTACTTAGCCATTTTCCCCTAATCCCAACCTAATCACCTAACCCACTTCCCTAATCCTTCCCTAAACCTAGCCTAATTCCCCTAACCACCACCACCATAACCCTAAACCAGCCCCCCAATACCAGCCCAACCAACCCCACCAAAACCCTATAACCCCCCCCCTAGTGGGCGGGTTTTTCATGTTTTCTTGGGCAGCCGAGCCGTTGCTCTTCCTCTCTCACCTCTCTCACCTGCTCCACCTTGGAACCCAGCCAGCTCCACTCCACGCCACCTCCATCCTCCGGCCAACTCCACTCCACACCACCGGCTGCACCTGCCACCTTCCATTCGACTGCTCCCTTGACACCCGCCACCTTCACCCTTCGGCCAGCTGTACACGCGCGAAAATCCCTGCCTCTTCGTCCCTTCCGGGGGCTTGGAGTGGATCTTCTCGTGTGTCTAAGGCCTATGTATACAAATAGGGCGTGCCAGCTAGCTTACTTAAGCTAGCGAAGATATATTTAACACTGACTTCTAAACGTGGCGACTGTGAGCAAGTAAGCTCTTGTCGTCGCAGACCTTCTTGCACCAATGCGCAAGGGTCAGTCTGTACGCTTTTGCAAAAATTGAGTTTTGGAGAGAAAGTCTACGAAGCGGTTCGAGGTGTCTATTTCGGGTCTTTAAGATGCGATTGCATGTTTTAGATCACGTGGATTTGCACGTGCCTAAGTCTTTTTCTTTTATCCCTTTTCGGGCCACCTAGTTTGTGTGTTATGAACACTCCACTACATGGGCGAATTCGAGCGGGGCTTGCTTTGATGCAATATGCGTCCTACCTCGTGGTATGGCGTAGATGCAATGCAAACTCACGCTACTCCAAAGGGAAAACCCGAAATGTAAAGACAATACTGAAGGGAAATAACAGAAGGGAAATAACCGAAGGGAAATAACCGAAGGGAGATATGTATATATCTTATGTATATGAGCCCATACTCGGGTCTTGCAAATAAGAGCGAAGGCTCAATGTGGGTGCGTGCTTGAATTGAAAGACTTACACACACGACATGAAATTAAACCCAAATATAAATTGCAGTATGGCCTTGACTAAGGTCTTGGGAGTAAGAGCGAAGGCTCAATGTGTGTGAGAGTGCTTGAATTGAAGTACTACACACATGACATAAATGAAACCCAAATATAACTGCAATAAGGCCTTTACTAAGGTCTTGGGAGTAAGAGCGAAGGCTCAATGTGTGTGAAAGTGCTTGAATTGAAAGACTTACTCACACGACATGAAATGAAACCCAAATAGTATAGGTCGGCCCTTACTTGGGTCTTTCAAATAAGAGCGAAAGCTCAATGTGTGTGAGAGTGCTTGAATTGAAAGACTTACTCACACGACATGAAATGAAACCCAAATAGTATAGGTCGGCCCTTACTTGGGTCTTTCAAATAAGAGCGAAAGCTCAATGTGTGTGAGAGTGCTTGAATTGAAAGACTACGCACCCAACTTGAACAAAAACCCTTCGAAAATGAAAGTATATATACACTTATATATTAGGGGCTGATTAGGCCCGTGTGTGTTCAAAATTGTGCACGACTAAGAGAGTGCACGTGTGGTTGTGCCAAGCCATGTTATTACAAGCGGGGGGAGACTATGCTCCGTTATTACAACCCCGTATCAAATTGAATCTCAAGCAAGTATACAACTAAAGACCGAGTTTAGACACTTACGAGTAGCTGGTCCGTAGAGGTCTTGCTTGGGCGTGGACTTGGCCTTGGGCTGCAAACGGGAGCTCCGCGAAGGTAGGTGATCAAGGGTGCTGGCCGGCTGCAAGTGGGGCGCGGGATAGACGCCTCGAAGGGGGCCGGTGGCAGGTAGATGGCGCCTCCAAGTAGGGGGTTTAAAGTGGCTGAAGAAGTGGGTATTAGGATCACTAGGGGAGTTGGGTACTTAGGGAAACTGGACCCAACAGGTGAGCTAGTGGGAAGGCCGAATAGGACACCTAGGGGAGTTGGCCGAATGGGAGATGATGGCTAGGTAGTGGCCAGCAACTTGAGTCATACTAGGTTCGGCTAGGTTTAGGTGGTGGCGGCAAAAGGGCTGAGATGAAGGTAGGATGGGTGGCTAAGAGTGGAGAGGTGGAAGAGAGGGGCTTTGAGGGAGTTTGGGGTACTTACCGAATGGGGAGAGGTGGCAGATGAAGTGGGAAGCAGGCGGGCAGGTGGCTGTTGGCCGGTTCGGTTGGGTGGAGGTGATGGCGTCCGGCTGAGGGCTGGTGGTGATGGATGGAAGAGGGAAGGTGGCGGAGCAGGTGGCGGCTGGTGGAGCAGATGGAGCAGGCAGAGGTGGGGAGTGGCCCCGGCTGGGTGAGAGAAGGGAGAAGGAGAGGGCCCGGCTGGGTGAGAGGGTGGTTCCCACTTGGAAAACCCGCCCACAAGGAGGGGGGTTTAAATAGGGGATGGGTAGGTCAGTTAGGGCTGGGCTGTGGGTAGTGGTTAGGTGGTTTAGGTAGGGTGGTATGTAGATAAGGTGGGCTGGAAGGGGTTGGGCCAGATATTTTAAAACTAGGGGTTTGGGTAAATCGTGGGCTAAGGGTGGTTTAGGGGTTTAGGGCTAGGTTAGGTGGTTGGGTTTTAGGGTGAGGTTTAGTGAGCTAGGTTAGGTGATTAGGCTAGGTTTAGGCTAGGATTAGGGAAATTAATCTAGGTTTAGGGAAGGATTAGGGAAGTGGGTTAGGTGATTAGGTTGGGATTAGGACGGGATTAGGGAAGTGGGTTAGGTGATTAGGTTCAGATTAGGGGTGGATTAGGGGTTTAGGCTAGGTTTAGGCATTTTTGGCTAGGTTTAGGTGAAGGAGCTCCCTTAGCATGGCCCATAGACCATGATCACCCCATGTTGGTGTAGCCCTAGGTTTGGTTTTAGCTAATTACAAGCTTAAACCCACTCAATTAGGCTAACCCACATGATTAACCCAAACTTGACACACAAGTCAAGCTTAATACAACACTCTTGATATTTTTCAACCCCACTCTCTCTCATGCCCAATATCCCACGTGAATTTCAAGTGGGCCCCACCTCCATTTATGAGAAGGTGATGTGGGCCATGGATATGGATATTGGATTGGATCTCTGGATCCAAATCCAAATCCAAGTCCACATATGGGTTTGGATTGGAATCTGGATATATATGGTCCAGATCCAATCCAAACTGAACTCTGACTCCTTCGAGCTGGGTTCAAAACGGACGATTCGTGCGGGGCCTGACAGCATCAGTACTCCGTCTGCATTGGGTCTTCGGCAACATAGTCGTCCGCCTCCGTTTCTACCTTCCGGAGATGACTTTAAATGCTATTTTGATAAGAACAGGGTCTTGGACGTTCGAGATCCTGGGATGTGAATCAGATACAAGAGTTGCTGCGCCGGGCTCGACAGGTGCTCCGGTTCCGGGCTCTTCTTGGCTCTCCTGGTCCTGTCTTGATCGGGCCAAGCCACTTCGGGGTTTCAAAACATGTTTTAAAAGGGTTTTCAAAAGCTATATCATATGTTTTTGAAAGATAAAGTTTAAAACATATATACAGGGTTGTTTGGAAGGCTCTTGGGTTTCTAAACTCAAAATGGCCCTTTGGGGCTGCTTGTATAAAACCAGATTCGTTTAAGAAATTCGTGGGATTTCGGCGTGTTTACACCAGCCTCCCACCCCGGTTAGTATCCCAACTTAACACCACCTCTCTTCACTCCCCCTCCACTCTTAGCCACCACCACGCCACCCTTCCTTAGCCTAGCCTCCATTTCATCCAACCGGCCACCACCTGCCACCTTCCATCCATTCGGCCAGCCTCAACCGACTGCACCACCTGCCACAATACCCTTAACCTTACCTCTTCCCTTAAACCAGCCCCTAGCCAACACCTTAGTGACACACCTTAGCTCCCCTTTCCTTCCCTAAGCACCCCTAACTACCCCAGCCAAGGCAGCAACCCAGCCAGCTCCATTCGGCTAGCGCCAAGGCGCCCCACCCGCAGCACCTCTTCCATTCGGCCAGCACACCCACTTGCCACGCCCTTCCAAGGAGCTCCCTCTTGCAGCACAAGGCGACACACTAGCCCAAGCACAAGCAAGTCACACCTGGACCAGCTATACGTAAGTGCCTAACTCGATCCTTGTTTATAGACTTGCTTAAGCTTAATTAAATCATGCAAACACGCCAAGACTTAGGCTATTTCGATGCATGCACATCGTGCTTAAGTAGATTAAAATTGGAAGACGTAGGGTTGTCCAAACCTTGTAAAATAAAAAATCGGCCAAGTGCATGGTTTTCAAAAGGTTTTAAAAACACTTCTTCATTCAAAATATATTTTGAGTTAAACTTGTTTTAAAACGAAGTCTCTAAGCATACAGACTGACCCTTGCGCATCGGTGCAAGAAGGTCTACGACGTAAAAATCCCGCTTGCCTACAATCTCATTTTAAAAAAGTCAGATTATTTCAAAACATACTTTGCTAGTTAAAGCAAACTAGCTGGCGCGCCCATAAAGCGAAGTAGATTGCGAAAAGGTTCACTTCAGGCCTTAGAATCAGAAGTGGAAATTTTCGATGTCTATAGTCTTGTAAACCAGGAGGTGAGAATTTTCGTGTCTTACAAGCTCCAAAATACAAAAGACGAAGCCAAGGCCCCGATGAAGCCGTTAGAGATCAAGCACTAGGCCTGTAAAAACGAAAATAAAAAATTCATGGAGAAATCTGAGATTGACCTCATAAAATGGAAACTCCAAACAAGACCAGATGGATCAAAACCAAACGAAAAACAGTTTAGAAAATGAAAAATTGGCCGGTCAAAAGAACTGGGAAAAACCCAACCTGAAATCGGGTCACCAACGGAACCTGGGCCCATTCAAAATCGCCCTTTTCAAACACCAAAGAAGGACTTGTAGATGCATGAAAATCCCCGCCTCTTCGTCCTTTTCAGGGCTTGGAGTGGATCTTCTCGTGTATCTAAGGCCTATGTATACAAATAGGGCGTGCCAGCTAGCTTACTGTAAACACCCCGAAATCCCACGAATTTCTCAAAATCCATCTGGTTTTATACAAGCAGCCCCGAAGGGCCATTTTGAGTTTGGAAACCCAGGAGCCTTCCAGACAACCCTGTATATATGTTTTAAACTTTATCTTTCTAAAACATATAATATGGCTTTTGAAAACCCTTTTAAAACATGTTTTGAAACCCCGAAGTGGCTTGGCCCGATCAAGACAGGACCAGGAGAGCCAAGAAGAGCCCGGAACCGGAGCACTTGTCGAGCTCGGCGCAGCAACTCTTGTATCTGATTCACATCCCAGGATCTCGAACGTCCAAGACCCTGTTCTTACCAAAATAGCATTTGAAGTCATCTCCGGAAGGCAGAAACGGAGGCGGACGACTATGTTGGCGAAGACCCAACGCAGACGGAGTACTGATGCTGTCAGACCCCGCACGAATCGTCCGTTTCGAATCCAGCTCGAAGGAGTCAGAGTTCAGTTTGGATTGGATCTGGACCATATATATCCAGATTCCAATCCAAACCCATATGTGGACTTGGATTTGGATTTGGATCCAGAGATCCAATCCAATATCCATATCCATGGCCCACATCACCTTCTCATAAATGGAGGTGGGGCCCACTTGAGATTCACGTGGGATATTGGGCATGAGAGAGAGTGGGGTGAAAAATATCAAGAGTGTTGTATTAAGCTTGACTTGTGTGTCAAGTTTGGGTTAATCATGTGGGTTAGCCTAATTGAGTGGGTTTAAGCTTGTAATTAGCTAAAACCTAACCTAGGGCTGCACCAACATGGGGTGATCAAGGTCTATGGGCCATGCTAAGGGAGCTCCTTCACCTAAACCTAGCCCAAAATGCCTAAACCTAACCCAAACCCCTAATCCACCCCTAATCTGAGCCTAATCACCTAACCCAATTCCCTAATCCCGTCCTAATCCCAACCTAATCACCTAACCCACTTCCCTAATCCTTCCCTAAACCTAGATTAATTTCCCTAATCCTAGCCTAAACCTAGCCTAATCACCTAACCTAGCTCACTAACCTCACCCTAAAACCCAACCACCTAACCTAGCCCTAAACCCCTAAACCACCCTTAGCCCACGATTTACCCAAACCCCTAGTTTTAAAATATCTGGCCCAACCTTTTCCAGCCCACCTTATCTACATACCACCCTACCTAAACCACCTAACAACTACCCACAGCCCAGCCCTAACCGACCTACCCATCCCCTATTTAAACCCCCCTCCTTGTGGGCGGGTTCTCCAAGTGGGAACCACTACCTCACCCAGCCGGGCCCTCTCCTTCTCCCTTCTCTCACCCAGCCGGGACGACTCCCCACCTTGGCCTGCTCCAGCTGCTCCACCAGCCGCCACCTGCTCCGCCACCTTCCCTCTTCCATCCACCACCACCACCCCTCAGCCGGACGCCACCACCTCCACCCAACCGAACCAGCCGACAGCCACCTGCCCGCCACCATCCCACTTCATCCGCCACCTCTCCCCATTCGGTAAGTACCCCAAACTCCCTCAAGGCCCCTCTCTACCACCTCTCCACTCTTAGCCACCCATCCTACCTTCATCTTAGCCCTTTTGCCGCCACCACCTAAACCTAGCCGAACCTAGTATAACCCAAGCTGCCGGCCACTACCTAGCTATCATGTCCCATTCGGCTTTCCCCTAGGTGTCCTACTCGGCCCTCCCACCAGCTCACCTCTTAGGTCCAATTTCCCTAAACTCCCAACTCCCCTAGTGACCCTAAGAATCCACTCATTCAGCCATTTAAACCCCTTACCTTGAGGCGCCATCTACTTGCCGCCGGCCACCTCCGAGGCGCCTATCCCGCTCCCCACTTGCAGCCGGCCAGCACTCTTGATCACCTACCTTCGCGGAGCTCCCATTTGCAGCCCAAGGCCAAGCCCACGCTCAAGCAAGACCTCTACGGACCAGCTACTCGTAAGTGTCTAAACTCGGTCTTTAGTCGTACACTTGCTTGAAATTCAATTTGATACGGGGTTGTAATAACGGAGCATAGTCTCCCCCCGCTTGTAATAACGTGGCTTGGCACAACCACACACGTGCACTCTCTTAGTCGTGCACAATTTTGAACACACACGGGCCTAATCAGCCCCTAATATATAAGTGTATATATACTTTCATTTTCGAAGGGTTTTGTTTAAGTTGGGTGCGTTGTCTTTCAATTCAAGCACTCTCACACACATTGAGCTTTCGCTCTTATTTGAAAGACCCAAGTAAGGGCCGACCTATACTATTTGGGTTTCATTTCTTGTCGTGTGAGTAAGTCTTTCAATTCAAGCACTCTCACACACATTGAGCTTTCGCTCTTATTTGAAAGACCCAAGTAAGGGCCGACCTATACTATTTGGGTTTCATTTCTTGTCGTGTGAGTAAGTCTTTCAATTCAAGCACTCTCACACACATTGAGCTTTCGCTCTTATTTGAAAGACCCAAGTAAGGGCCGACCTATACTATTTGGGTTTCATTTCATGTCGTGTGAGTAAGTCTTTCGATTCAAGCACTTTCACACACATTGAGCCTTCGCTCTTACTCCCAAGACCTTAGTAAAGGCCTTATTGCAGTTATATTTGGGTTTCATTTATGTCGTGTGAGTAAGTCTTTCAATTCAAGCACTCTCACACACATTGAGCTTTCGCTCTTATTTGAAAGACCCAAGTAAGGGCCGACCTATACTATTTGGGTTTCATTTCTTGTCGTGTGAGTAAGTCTTTCAATTCAAGCACTCTCACACACATTGAGCTTTCGCTCTTATTTGAAAGACCCAAGTAAGGGCCGACCTATACTATTTGGGTTTCATTTCTTGTCGTGTGAGTAAGTCTTTCAATTCAAGCACTCTCACACACATTGAGCTTTCGCTCTTATTTGAAAGACCCAAGTAAGGGCCGACCTATACTATTTGGGTTTCATTTCTTGTCGTGTGAGTAAGTCTTTCAATTCAAGCACTCTCACACACATTGAGCTTTCGCTCTTATTTGAAAGACCCAAGTAAGGGCCGACCTATACTATTTGGGTTTCATTTCATGTCGTGTGAGTAAGTCTTTCGATTCAAGCACTTTCACACACATTGAGCCTTCGCTCTTACTCCCAAGACCTTAGTAAAGGCCTTATTGCAGTTATATTTGGGTTTCATTTATGTCGTGTGGGTAGTCTTTTAATTCAAGCACTCTCACACACATTGAGCCTTCGCTCTTATTCCCAAGACCTTAGTTAAGGCCATACTGCAATTTATATTTGGGTTTAAATTCATGTCGTGTGTGTAAGTCTTTCAATTCAAGCACGCACCCACATTGAGCCTTCGCTCTTATTTGCAAGACCCGAGTAAGGGCTCATATACATAAGATATATACTTATTTCCCTTCGGTTATTTCCCTTCGGTTATTTCCCTTCGGTTATTTCCCTTCGGTTATTTCCCTTCTGTTATTTCCCTTCAGTATTGTCTTTACATTTCGGGTTTTCCCTTTGGAGTAGCGTGAGTTTGCATTGCATCTACGCCATACCACGAGGTAGGACGCATATTGCATCGAAGCAAGCCCCGCTCGATTCGCCCATGTAGTGGAGTGTTCATAACACACAAACTAGGCGACCCAAAAAGGGATAAAAGAAAAGACTTAGGCACGTGCAAATCCACGTGATCTAAAACATGCAATCGCATCTTAAAGACCCGAAATAGACACCTCGAACCGTTTCGTAGACTTTCTCCCCAAAACTCGATTCTTGCAAAAGCGTATAGACTGACCCTTGCGCATCGGTGCAAGAAGGTCTGCGACGACAAGAGCTTACTTGCTCACAGTCGCCACGTTTAGAAGTCAGTGTTAAATATATCTTCGCTAGCTTAAGTAAGCTAGCTGGCACGCCCTATTTGTATACATAGGCCTTAGACGCACGATAAAGATCCACTCCAAGCCCCGAAAGAGGCGAAGAGGCGGGGATTTTCGCGCGTCTACACTTACCTAAGCTAGCGAAGATATTTTTAATACTGACTTCTAAACGTGGCGACTGTGAGCAAGTAAGCTCTTGTTGTCGCAGACCTTCTTCCACCGATGCGCAAGGGTCAGTCTGTACGCTTTGCAAAAATCGAGTTTTTGGAGAGAAAGTCTACGAAGCAGTTCGAGGTGTCTATTTCGGGTTAAGATGTGGTAGCATGTTTTAGATCACGTGGTTTTGCACGTGCCTAAGTCTTTTCTTTTATCCCTTTTCGGGCCACCTAGTTTGTGTGTTATGAACACTCCACTACATGGGCGAATTCGAGCGGGGCTTGCTTCGATGCAATATGCGTCCTACCTCGTGGTATGGCTGTAAACACCCCGAAATCCCACGAATTTCTCAAAATCCATCTGGTTTTATACAAGCAGCCCCAAAGGGCCATTTTTGAGTTTGGAAACCCAGGTGCCTTCCAAACAACCCTGTATATATGTTTTAAACTTTATCTTTCAAAAACATATAATATAGCTTTTGAAAACCCTTTTAAAACATGTTTTGAAACCCCAAAGTGGCTTGGCCCGATCAAGACAGGACCAGGAGAGCCAAGAAGAGCCCGGAACCGGAGCACATGTCAAGCCCGGCACAGCAACTCTTGTATCTGATTCACACCCCAGGATCTCGAACGTCCAAGACCCTGTTCTTACCAAAATAGCATTTGAAGTCATCTCCGGAAGGCAGAAACGGAGGCGGACGACTATGTTGGCGAAGACCCAACGCAGACGGAGTACTGATGCTGTCAGGCCCCGCACAAATCGTCCGTCTCGAACCCAGCTCGAAGGAGTCAGAGTTCAGTTTGGATTGGATCTGGACCATATATATCCAGATCCCAATCCAAACCCATATGTGGACTTGGATTTGGATTTGGATCCAGAGATCCAATCCAATGTCCATATCCATGGCCCACATCACCTTCTCATAAATGGAGGTGGGGCCCACTTGAGATTCACGTGGGATATTGGGCATGAGAGAGAGTGGGGGTGAAAAGTATCAAGAGTGTTGTATTAAGCTTGACTTGTGTGTCAAGTTTGGGTTAATCATGTGGGTTAGCCTAATTGAGTGGGTTTAAGCTTGTAATTAGCTAAAACCTAACCTAGGGCTGCACCAACATGGGGTGATCAAGGTCTATGGGCCATGCTAAGGGAGCTCCTTCACCTAAACCTAGCCCAAAATGCCTAAACCTAGCCTAAACCCCTAATCCACCCCTAATCTGAGCCTAATCACCTAACCCACTTCCCTAATCCCGGCCTAATCCCAACCTAATCACCTAACCCACTTCCCTAATCCTTCCCTAAACCTAGATTAATTTCCCTAATCCTAGCCTAAACCTAGCCTAATCACCTAACCTAGCTCACTAAACCTCACCCTAAAACCCAACCACCTAACCTAGCCCTAAACCCCTAAACCACCCTTAGCCCACGATTTACCCAAACCCCTAGTTTTAAAATATCTGGCCCAACCCTTTCCAGCCCACCTTATCTACATACCACCCTACCTAAACCACCTAACCACTACCCACAGCCCAGCCCTAACCGACCTACCCATCCCCTATTTAAACCCCCCTCCTTGTGGGCGGGTTTTCCAAGTGGGAACCACCCTCTCACCCAGCCGGGCCCTCTCCTTCTCCCTTCTCTCACCCAGCCTGGACCACTCCCCACCTCTGCCTGCTCCACCAGCCGCCACCTGCTCCGCCACCTTCCCTCCTCCATCCACTACCACCACCCCTCAGTCGGACGCCATCACCTCCAACCAACCGAACCAGCCGACAGCCACCTGCCCGCCACCTTCCCACTTCATCCGCCACCTCTCCCCATTTGGTAAGTATCCCAAACTCCCTCAAAGCCCCTCTCTACCACCTCTCCATTCTTAGCCACCCATCCTACCTTCATCTCAGCCCTTTTGCCGCCACCACCTAAACCTAGCCGAACCTAGTATAACCCAAGTTGCTGGCCACTACCTAGCCATCATCTCCCATTCGGCCAACTCCCCTAGGTGTCCTATTCGGCCTTCCCACTAGCTCACCTTTTGGGTCCAGTTTCCCTAGGTACCCAACTCCCCTAGTGATCCTAATACCCACTTATTCAGCCACTTTAAACCCCCCTACTTGGAGGCGCCATCTACCTGCCACTGGTCCCCTTCGAGGCGTCTATCCCGCGCCCCACTTGCAGCCGGCCAGCACCCTTGATCACCTACCTTCGCGGAGCTCCCACTTGCAGCCCAAGGCCAAGTCCACGCTCAAGCAAGACCTCTACGGACCAGCTACTCGTAAGTGTCTAAACTCGGTCTTTAGTTATACACTTGCTTGAGATTCAATTTGATACGGGGTTGTAATAACGGAGCATAGTCTCCCCCCGCTTGTAATAACGTGGCTTGGCACAACCACACACGTGCACTCTCTTAGTCGTGCACAATTTTGAACACACACGGGCCTAATCAGCCCCTAATATATAAGTGTATATATACTTTCATTTTCGAAGGGTTTTTGTTCAAGTTGGGTGCGTTGTCTTTCAATTCAAGCACTCTCACACACATTGAGCTTTCGCTCTTATTTGAAAGACCCAAGTAAGGGCCAACCTATACTATTTGGGTTTTCATTTCTTGTCGTGTGAGTAAGTCTTTCAATTCAAGCACTCTCACACACATTGAGCCTTCGCTCTTACTCCCAAGACCTTAGTAAAGGCCTTATTGCAGTTATATTTGGGTTTCATTTATGTCGTGTGGGTAGTCTTTCAATTCAAGCACTCTCACACACATTGAGCCTTCGCTCTTACTCCCAAGACCTTAGTCAAGGCCATACTGCAATTTATATTTGGGTTTAATTTCATGTCGTGTGTGTAAGTCTTTCAATTCAAGCACGCACCCACATTGAGCCTTCGCTCTTATTTGCAAGACCCGAGTAAGGGCTCATATACATAAGATATATACCTATCTCCCTTCGGTTATTTCCCTTCGGTTATTTCCCTTCGGTTATTTCCCTTCAGTATTGTCTTTACATTTTGGGTTTTCCCTTTGGAGTAGCGTGAGTTTGCATTGCATCTACGCCATACCACGAGGTAGGACGCATATTGCATCGAAACAAGCCCCGCTCGAATTCGCCCATGTAGTGGAGTGTTCATAACACACAAACTAGGTGGCCCGAAAAGGGATAAAAGAAAAGACTTAGGCACGTGCAAAACCACGTGATCTAAAACATACAATCGCATCTTAAAGACCCGAAATAGACACCTCAAACCGCTTCGTAGACTTTCTCCCCAAAACTCGATTTTTGCAAAAGCGTACAGACTGACCCTTGCGCATCGGTGCAAGAAGGTCTGCGACGACAAGAGCTTACTTGCTCACAGTCGCCACGTTTAGAAGTCAGTGTTAAATATATCTTCGCTAGCTTAAGTAAGCTAGCTGGCACGCCCTATTTGTATACATAGGCCTTAGACACACGGGAAGATCCACTCAAAGCCCCGAAAGAGGCGGAGAGGCGGGGATTTTCGCGCGTCTACAATGGCGTAGATGCAATGCAAACTCACGCTACTCCAAAGGGAAAACCCGAAATGTAAAGGCAATACTGAAGGGAAATAACAGAAGGGAAATAACAGAAGGGAAATAACCGAAGGGAAATAACCGAAGGGAAATAACTGAAGGGAGATATGTATATAGATTATGTATATGAGCCCTTACTCGGGTCTTGCAAATAAGAGCAAAGGCTCAATGTGGGTGCGTGCTTGAATTAAAAGACTTACACACACGACATGAAATTAAACCCAAATATAAATTGCAGTATGGCCTTGACTAAGGTCTTGGGAGTAAGAGCGAAGGCTCAATGTGTGTGAGAGTGCTTGAATTGAAATACTACACACACGACATGAATGAAACCCAAATATAACTGCAATAAGGCCTTTACTAAGGTCTTGGGAGTAAGAGCGAAGGCTCAATGTGTGTGAGAGTGCTTGAACTTAAATACTACACACACGACATGAATGAAACCCAAATATAACTGCAATAAGGCCTTTACTAAGGTCTTGGGAGTAAGAGCGAAGGCTCAATGTGTGTGAAAGTGCTTGAATTGAAGGACTTACTCACACGACAAGAAATGAAACCCAAATAGTATAGGTTGGCCCTTACTTGGGTCTTTCAAATAAGAGCGAAAGCTCAATGTGTGTGAGAGTGCTTGAATTGAAAGACTTACTCACACGACAAGAAATGAAACCCAAATAGTATAGGTCGGCCCTTACTTGGGTCTTTCAACTAAGAGCGAAAGCTCAATGTGTGTGAGTGCTTGAATTGAAAGACAATGCACCCAACTTAAACAAAACCCTTCAAAAATGAAAGTATATATATACACTTATGTATTAGGGGCTGATTAGGCCCGTGTGTGTTCAAAATCGTGCACGACTAAGAGAGTGCACGTGTGTGGTTGTGCCAAGCCACGTTATTACAAGCGGGGGGAGACTATGCTCCGTTATTACAACCCCGTATCAAATTGAATCTCAAGCAAGTATACAACTAAGGACCAAGTTTAGGCACTTACGAGTAGCTGGTCCGTAGAGGCCTTGCTTGAGCGTGGGCTTGACCTTCGCCTTGGGCTGCAAACGGGAGCTCCGCGAAGATAGGTGATCAAAGGTGCTGGCCGGCTGCAAGTGGGGCGCGGGATAGGCGCCTCAAAGGTGGCCGGTGGCAAGTGGATGTCGCCTCGAGGTGGGGGGTTAAAGGGGCTGAACAAGTGGGGTTTTTTTTTTAGGGTCACTAGGAGAGTTGAGTGTTTAGGGAAACTGGACTTAAAGGAGAGTTTGTGGGAAGGCCGAATGGGACACCTAGGGGAAGGCCGAATGGGATAGGAGGGTTAGGTAGTGGCCGGTAGTTTGGGCTATGCTAGGTTCGGCCAAGTGAAAAGGATGGTGGCAAAAGGGCTGAGATGATGATAGGGTAGGTGGCTAGGAGTGGAGAGGTGGTAGAGAAGGGCTTTGATAGAGTTAGGGTACTTACCGAATGGGGAGAGGTGGCGGGTGAAGTGGGAAGCCGAGAGTGGATGGGAGCTCGGCTGGTTCGGTTGGATGAAGGTGGTGGCGTCCGGCTGGGTGAGGTGATGGAGAGTGGAAGAGGGAAGGTGGCGGTGCAGGTGGTGCTGGTGGAGCAGGTGGAGAGTGGAGCAGGCGGGCAGGTGGAGAGTGGGGCCGGCTGGGCTGAGGTGAGGGCCTTCTACTTGCCCAACCCGCCCCCAAAGGGGAGGGGTTTAAATAGGGGATGGGTAGGTCGGTTAGGGCTGGGCTTGGGGTAGTGGTTAGGTGGTTTAGGTAGGGTGGTATGTAGATAAGGTGGGCTGGAAAGGGTTGGGCCAGATATTTTGAAACTAGGGGTTTGGGTAGATTGTGGGCTAGGGGTGGTTTAGGGGTTTAGGGCTAGGTTAGGTGGTTGGGTTTTAGGGTGAGGTTTAGTGAGCTAGGTTAGGTGATTAGGCTAGGTTTAGGCTAGGATTAGGGAAATTAATCTAGGTTTAGGGAAGGATTAGGGAAGTGGGTTAGGTGATTAGGTTGGGATTAGGACGGGATTAGGGAAGTAGGTTAGGTGATTAGGCTAGGATTAGGAGCGGATTAGGGTAGAAGGCTAGGATTAGGTGTTTTTGGTTAGGTTTAGGTGAAGGAGCTCCCTTTGCATGACCCATGGACCCTAATCATATTATGTTGGTGCAGCCCTAGGTTAGGTTTTGGCTAATTACAAGCTAAACCCACTTAATTAGACTAACCCACATGATTAACCCCAAACTTGACACACAAGTCAAGCTTAATTACAATCACTCCCTTGATCTTATCCTCCCCCACTCTCTCTCATGCCCATAATCCCACGTGAAATTCAAGTGGGCCCCACCTCCATTTATGAGAAGGTGATGTGGGCCATGGATCTGGATATTGGATTGGATCTCTGGATCCAAATCCAAATCCAAGTCCACATATGGGTTTGGATTGGAATCTGGATATATATGGTCCAGATCCAATCCAAACTGAACTCTGACTCCTTCGAGCTGGGTTCGAAACGGACGATTCGTGCAGGGCCTGACAGCATCAGTACTCCGTCTACGTTGGGTCTTCGCCAACATAGTCGTCCGCCTCCGTTTCTGCCTTCCGGAGATGACTTCAAATGCTATTTTGATAAGAACAGGGTCATGGACGTTCGAGATCCTGGGGGTGTGAATCAGATACAAGAGTTGCTATGCCGGGCTCGACGTGTGCTCCGGTTCTGGGCTCTTCTTAGCTCTCCTGGTCCTGTCTTGATCGGGCCAAGCCGCTTCGGGGTTTCAAAAACATGTTTTAAAAGGTTTTCAAAAGTCATATTATATGTTTTTGAAATATAAAGTTTAAAACATATATACAGGGTTGTCTGGAAGGCTCCTGGGTTTCCAGACTCAAAAATGGCCCTTTGGGGCTGCTTTTACAAAACCAAGTTTGTTTTAAGGAATTCGTGGGATTTTGGGGTGTTTACAGGACTGAAGAAAGAAATTTTGGATTGGATCTGATCAAAAAAATCCAGATCCAAATCCATTTTGAATTTGGATTGGGTTGCATCCTTAGATCCAAACCCAAATCTAAGACCCACCCTTGGCCTATAAATAGGGCCCAGGGGGGGAGGAAGTTTACATGAATTCCATCTTGGGCATGTGGGAGCTTGGGGAAAAAGTAAGAGAGAGAGTGTGTGCAAGTCAACAAAGTGGGCTTGACCTTGTTTGACTTAACCTAGGGCTAAGTGGGCTTGAACCATGTTGGCTTGACCTAGGGGTGGGCTGCAACAAGAAGGTATTGGACTAAGGCTAAATTGTTGCATTAAGTGATGGATTGGGTGCATCAAATGGTGGACATGGGCTACACCAAGAGGTAAGCCGACTTGACCCTTGAACCTAACCTAGCTTGCCCTTTGAATCAACCCCTAAACCAAACCTAACCCAGCTGCCCTCCTTGCTGGCCGAACCACCTAGCTAACCCGCCGACCTTGAACCTACATCTAAACCAACCTACCTTGCTGGCCGCACCTAGCTCATCACTTCCTTGAACCACGCCCCAACCGACCTAACCTAGCTTGGGCTGCACCCACCTAAACCAACCTCTTGACCTACCCCCCTAACTGACCTAAGCTCTCTTCTACATCCTTTGACTCACCTAGCTAACCCCATGGCCTAAACCGCCCCTAGTTCAGCCCCACTTGAACCCTCGACTACAACCTAGCTTGGGCTACCCCCACCTAAACCACTCGCCTAGCTCGACCTTGCCCTAAACCTACACCCTAACCTTATGGGGTTGACCTTGTTTGACTTACCTCGGCTACACCACTTGGGTGGCGTTGATTTGGGCCGATCTCCCTTGGATGTGGGCTGCACCTAGCCGAACTACATTGGGGATGGGGTGGACTTGACCTAGTTGAATCCCGAACTCGAGTTAGGAAAAGTGTAAGTCTTTCAAACTTCATTTCAAACTGCTTTTCCTTTCAATTCAATTCGTAACGGGATTGTATTAATGGAGCGAAGTCTCCCCCTGGATTGTAATATTAGTGCATGAACACGATCGCACCCACGCGTACTTGAGCCCTTCCGTTCTTATCTAGTGGATGAACACGATCACACACATGTGCACTTGAGCCTTTTCACTCCTTACACACACATGCACTTGAGCCTTTCCGCTCTCTACCCCAATATACATTATAGAAATTCTATACTTCGACCCCATCTTTTCTTAAGCAAGTATACATACTTGAATTCAGGTAAATTTACTTCATGAAAGTCGTGTGAGTTGTACTTACATTCAGGTAAATTTACTTCGTGAAAGCAGTGTGAGTTGCACTTACATTTGGGTGAATTTACTTTTGGGAAAGCAGAGTGAGCTACCATTTAAATTCGTGTGAGTTTGCTTTTGTGAAAGTCGAGTAATCGCAGCTACGAGCATGTAAACAACGAAAATTCTCACTTCTGGCTTTTGAGGTCTGAAATGAACCTTCTCGTGCCTACGTCACTTTTAAAAGGGGCGTGCCAGCTAGCTTGCTCAAGCTAGTGAAGTTTTTTGAAATATCTGACATTTGGAAAGGCAATTATGAGCAAGCGAGATCTTTTCGCTATAAACCTTCTTGAACCGGTGCTCAAGGGTTAGTTTAAGCACTTAGAAAATCTTTTTGATCTAAACAAACGTATACTTTTGAAAGAAAAGTAAGTGTTTCGATGGTTGTATGCCTAAATTGCAGTTTTTATTACAGGGGTTGATGATTTCAAGTCTTTGAGCTTTCAAGCTATTTAGGCCAGATGTGTGTGCTTCAAGTGGCCTAATTTCAGCGAGTTTGAGCATAGATTCAGGGTATCCTCTTTAAAAACATACGAAATGTAAGGATGCACAAATATTTTTCGGGTTTGATATGATGATATGAGCTAGGCTCGAATTGAAAGCAACTCACACACACAACTTAATGTAAACACCCGAATGGAAGTGCAACTCATGCAACTTTAAGGGAAATACCCGAACTTGAAAGCAACTCACACGACTTGAATGTAAATTGTAGAATTTGAAATATACTTATATATTTAAGAGCAGAAAGGCTCAATGCACGTGTGTGTGTAGTGTAAAATTTAAATGACAAACTCACACGACTTGAATTGAACTTGTCGAAATTGAAATATAAGTATATAGTAAGAGCGGAAAGGCTCAATTGTGAGTGAGTGCTCTTGGTGTGTAAATGGAAAGACAACTCACACAACTGGAATTGAACCACCCAGAAATGTAAGTGCGTACACGACTTGAATGTAAAACTCACGCAGCTTGAAAGTATATAAATACACTATATCTTATGAGCAACAAAGGCCCAAAAGGTGCATGAAAGTGTAGAGCAAGTGCTCGAGTACTTTTGTGTGTAAGTGTGGAAACTTAAATGACAAACTCACACAACTTTAATGTAAAACCCACACAACTGGAAAATATAGAAGTATGCTATATCTTATGAGCAACAAAGGCTCAAAAGGTGCTGCAAACACCCCAAATTTTTCCAAATTTCAAAAACTCTCGAAAACACAAAATGCTCTTTCAAAGCCAAAACGACAATCTATTTTAAAATGCAAAACCAGGTACAAAAGGCTAAAGGAGAGCCCAAGCAAGAAGAGGAATTCAAGCTCGGAACTTCAAAAGCCACCCCCAAGATAAAAAACAAGAGAAAGTAGAGCCCGTTCAAAGAAAAGCCCGAAATAGTGAAAATTGAGCAAAACGGAGTCCAGAATGGCGAGATGGAGTCCGGACGACAAAGATTGGAGAAACCCAACACCAGACGGAGCGCTGATGAAACCAGGGCTCGCACAAATTGTCTGCCTCAAAAAGCCAAGAAGGATCATCTAGAGAAAATTTGGATTGGATCTAGACCATAAATATCCATATCCATATCCAAATAGTGCTTGGATTTGGAACGATCCAAATTGTTTGGATTTGGATTGGATCCAAATAGTGTTTGGATTGGATCAGATCTGGACCAAAATATCCAGATCCGTATCCATATAAATGTTTGTATTTGGATCAGATATGGATCCAAAATATCTAAGATCCAGATCCAAATAGTATTTCGATTAGATCTGGATACCAAGACCCAAATCCAAAACCCATATCCAAGACCCACCTCATTTGCCTATAAATAGAGGTGAGGGGGTCCATTTCAAAGGGTTCATGCAAATGCTTGGGAGGAGAGAGAGTGACCTCATGTGGGCTCGAGTGAAGTGGGCTTGAGCCATGTTAACCAAGGCTTGACCTAGTGGGCTGCACCAACTTGAACCTAGCTGCAACCAAGAAGTGGGCTCGACAAGAGGTGGCTGCAACCAAGCTTGGACATGGGCTGGACCAACTCCAAGAGGTAAGCCTAACCTAACCTAACCATTCTCTCTATACCCTCTAACCCAACCCAACCTAAGTACACCTAGCTAATCCTACCACCACCCTAAACCGCCACAAGTAAGTCCAGCCAAGTGTTGGCCAAACTCCACCATCACCAACCGAACCCACTTTCACCTAGTTCACCATTCCATTGCACCCACTACCTACCCTAGGCATTACCTGTCCCATACAACCTCCCCTAGCCGAACTCCACCACACCCACAGCCCATCACCAACCCCACTACCTTAATCGCCTCACCTCTGCCCTCATCTCTGCCCTTCACCGCCACCGCACCACAGCCAACACCGAACCCCCTGCACTTCCCCTAGTCCACCTCCTCAACTACACCAACCTGGCCCAACAATCCACCTTGGCCGACTTAACCCAGCTGAACCAAAGTCAGCCATACCCTCCACCAGGACTGCACCTAAACTAAGTCCTGGCCGACTTGCCCCAACAGATATCTAGCTGCCAACAGAACCCTTAACCTAGCTAAATCAGTTCTAACCGACTGAGCTTAGACCACCTAGCTCTGCCCTAGCCTTGACTACAACCGAACCTAACCTAGGACACACTCTAGGACACACATCCGGCTAGAACTCACTTGGCCTCACCTTGTTGCACACAGCCAACACTTGGACTAACTTAACCTAGTGAACTGCCCACAACCTAAACCAAAGCCCATAATCTAACCTAACCGAACAGAACCTAACCTAGTTAGGGCTTCACCTCAAACCAAACTCGAGCCACCTTGGCTCGAGTCATCCTAAAACAGCCCCTCCAAGGCCTAGACTCGGGCTGCACCAAGTCAGCCCGAGTTATCCTAAGCCCACCTCGAACCAAACTCGATCCACCTTGGCTCGAGTCATCCTAAAACCAGCCCAAGTCCAAGGCCCATACGAGCCCATACAAGACCCGTAGCAGCCCACTCAAACACCTCTCTCAAAGCCACTTAGGGAAACCCCTCTTGGCTGCCCGAAGTGAACCACAAGCCCAAGTTCGAGCAAGTGAAGATGGACCAGCTATTTGTAAGTCTCTAAACTTGATCTCGTACATTAACTTGCCCTATATTCAATCAAATTTTGATATGGGGTTGTAATAATGGAGCGTAGTCTCCCCCCAAGATGTAATATTGATGTATGACACACAAGCACATACGTGCACTTGAGCTTTAGCTCTTAATTGTACATCAAGCACCCACATGCACTTGAGCCTTTCCGCTCTTAGTTGCACACTTTTGCACACAAGTGGGCCTTGGCAGCCCCTAAGATATAGCTCTATTTATATAAATTCAACTGCGTGGGTTTACATTCAAGTTGTGTGCGTTGTCTTTCAATTCCACACTCACACACATTGAGCTTTCGCTCTTACTCCCAAGACTCTACTAAGAGCCATATTGCAATTCAATTTGGGGTGTTATTTTCAAGTTGTGTGCGTTGTCTTTCCATTCCACACTCACACACATTGAGCTTTCGCTCTTACTCCCAAGACTCTAATAAGAGCCATATTGCAATTCAATTTGGGTTGTTAATTTTCAATCGTGTGAGTTGCATTTCAATATATACACAACACACACGCACACGTTGGCGACCTTCGGGCCCATATATATATAGTTGTATCTCCCTTTCGGCTGGGTTTTACATTCAAGTCGCGTGTGTTGCCTTTACATTTACACACAACACACACGCACATGTTGGCGACCTTCGGGCCCATATATATATAGTTGTATCTCCCTTTCGGTTGGGTTTTACATTCAAGTCGCGTGTGTTGCCTTTACATTTACACACAACACACACGCACACGTTGGCGACCTTCAGGCCCATATATATATATAAGTATTTCCCTTCCGCAATTTACATTTAAGTCGAGCGGGGTTTTACATTCAAGTCGTGTGAGTTGTCTTTCCATTTATACACAACACACATGCCCACAATTGAGCCTTTCCGCTCTTAAGATATAGCTATATTTCCCTTCTGCAATTTCCCTTAAGCATTGTCTTTCAATTTCGGGTTTTACTTTCAAGTTGTGTGAGTTGCATAGCATATCCTCCAAACTCGAGATATTGCGCATACTTGCATTACAAACAAACCCCGAATACCTCGTGCAAACACGCCAACTTAGGTCACTTGTGCACACACCTAATTGGCCTAAATAGCATAAAATTGAAAGACATATATACGTGCAAGCCCACGTATATAAAATTTGCAAACACAAACACGAATGGAATCCATATTTTCAAAACACTTACTTTTCAAGAGTCAAAACCGTTTTATCAAAGTCCATAAGCACTTAAACCAACCCTTGAGCACCGGTTCAAGAAGGTTTCAAGCAAAAAGATCCCGCTTGCCCAGAATCACCCAAAAAAGTCAGATATTTTGAAACTTTGCTAGTTTTAAAGCAAACTAGTTGGCACGCCCATATAAAGCGAAGTAGAACTCGAAAAGGTTCACTTTAGGCCTAAGAACCAGAAGTGAGAATTTTCGTGTCCTATAGGTGCGTGAGAGTGTGGAGCAAGTGCTCAAGTACTTCTTGGGCATGAGTGTGAAATTTAAATGACAAACTCACACCACATGAATGTAACAACCCAAATTGAATTGCAACTTACACGGCTTTCACTAAAGTCTTTAGCTTAAGAGCGAAGGCTCAATTTGTGTGCAATAGTGTGCAATTAAGAGCGGAAAGGCTCAAGTGCATGTGGGTGTCTTGTGTATGTTTAAGAGCAATATGGCTCAAGTGTACGTGTGTGCTTCATGTATCAAGCACCAATATTACATTTTGGGGGGAGATTACGCTCCATTATTACAACTCCATATCGAATTGAATTGAATTTTAAAGGAGTAAGGTAAAAAAACCAAATTTAAACACTTACAAGTGGTCGGCTTTAACTCTCAATCGTGCTTGGGTTTCGTCCACCTTGGCAGCCAAGAGATGGGTCTCCCTAGGTGGGCTTTTGACGTGAGTTTGAGCTTGGTGTAGTCTTGGGTGTTTAGACTTAGGAAGGACTTTGGTTCGGCCAAGAGGGATGTTGGCTAAGGTGTGTGATGGCAAGGTGCGGCCCTAGTCGAGTCTAGGTCAGTTTTGGGCAGTGGGAGCTTGGGTAGGTCACGGCTAAGGTGTGGATCTTAGGTGCGGGCTGGCTAAGGTAGGTGGTGTGACCCTAAGTAGGTCACGGCTAAGGTAAGTGGTGTGGCAGGTAAGGGTGGTCGGGTGTCGTGAGGTAGGTGCTGGTGTGGGGTACTAGGAAAGGGGTTTGGCTAAGTGGGGGTAATGGCAGGTAGGCGGGTGTTGCAGGGGACGGCAGGTGCTATGGAGTGGCCTACGGCAGGGAGGTGCTGGGGGATAGTGCTAGTCGGCTGGCTGGTGGGGGTGCTGGGAGATAGGTAGGTAAGGTAAGGTGGCTGTGGTGTGGCAGAAGGGGTACAGGGCACTGGAGTTAGCGCTAAGATGGGTGCGGTATGGCGCTAGGTGCACCGGGGGTGTTAGGGTGGCCGGGTGCTAGGGCGTGGGATGCGGTAGGGTAGGCAGTTGCACTAGGGAGTAAGGTGCAGGTGTCGGTCACGATAGGCGGGTGGCGTGGCCGGTGACTGATGTAGTGGGGTGCTAAGGTGGCAGGTGGCTGGAGCTAGGCGGGTGTGGGTGCTAAGGTGGTAGGTGACGGCTGGTAAGGTGAGGGAGCCGGTGTTGTCTAGGGAGACGGTGCTAGGATGGGTTCAAATCGAGTGCAACTGCACTCGGTTGGGCTTAGGTTTAGGTGAGTTAGGGAGAAGTTTGGGTCGGTGTAGACACCGAAAATTCTCACTTCTGGTTCTTAGGCCTAAAGTGAACCTTTTCGAGTTCTACTTCACTTTATATGGGCGTGCCAGCTAGTTTGCTTTAAAACTAACAAAGTTTCGAAATATCTGACTTTTTTGGGTGATTCTAGGCAAGCGGGATCTTTTCACTCAAAACCTTCTTGAACCAGTGCTCAAGGGTTGGTTTAAGCGCTTATGGACTTTGATAAAACGGTTTTGACTCTCGAAAACGTAAGTGTTTGAAAATACAGATTCGATTCGTGTTTGTGTTTACAAGTTTTATATATGTGGGTTTGCACGTATCTATGTCTTTCAATTTTATGCTATTTAGGCCAACTAGGTGTGTGCACAAGTGACCTAAGTTGGGCGATTTTTGCACGGGAGTATAGGGTTTGCTTTGATGCAATATGCGTCCTAACTCGTGGTATGGCGAATATGCAATGCAAACTCACACAACTCCAAGGGAAAACCCGAAATTGAAAGACAATGCTTAAGGGAAATTGCATAATGTAAATTGCAAAAGGGAAATTGCAAAAGGGAAATATGGCTATATCTTAAGAGCGGAAAGGCTCAATTGTGTAAGTGTGTGTTGTGTATATATGGAAAGACTACTCACACAACTGAACCTTAAAACCCAAATCTTAAAGACATAGCGGAAGGGAAATACAACTATATATATATGGGCCCGAAGGTCGCCAACGTGTGCATGGGTGTTGTGTGTATATGTAAAGACAACTCACATGACTTGTAATGTAAAACCCAAATAGAATTGCAATATGGCCCTTATTAGGGTCTTGGGAATAAGAGCAAAAGCTCAATGTGTGTGAGTGTGGAATTGAAAGACAACACCCACGACTTAAAGAAAAACTCACGCAGCTGAATATATATAAATATAACTATATCTTAGGGCTGCCAAGGCCCGTGTGTGTGCAAAAAGGGTGTGCAACTAAGAGCAGAAAGGCTCAAGTGCACGTGTGTGATTGTGTATTAAACCAAGTTATTACAATCGGGGGGAGACAACACTCCATTATTACAACCCCATATCAAAATTTAATTAAACATAAGCAAGTTCATATAATAGACCAAGTTAAGACACTTACATGTAACTGGTCCATCTTCAACTTGCTGGAATTTGTGATTCAACTCGGGCAGCCAAGAGGAGCTCCTTAGGTAGTTTGAGAAAAGCTGGGATTTGAGTGCCTTAGCGACAGGTAGGGGCTGGACGACTGGCTTATGGGAGCTAAAGGAAGGTAGGTTAGATGTTAAGGTGCTAAGGTAGGAAACCAGACTTCAAAAAGAAAAATCGATTCTCTTATGAAAAAGAGGGATTAAAGAAAAAATACTCCCAAAGGGAGACCCTCTATGGAAAAAAGGAAAAAGAGGCCAAAAAGCTCAAAAGGAGCAGTTTTCCGCCTTCTATGCCTCAAACCACGGGACGCTTCAGAAGGGACCGTGGTATCTCTTTCCCATCCCTGGCTTGTCCCAAGCTAAAGCATGGTTCATTTCGAGGAATCCTAAAGTAAAAATAGGATTTACTTACTTGAATTTCATCTTGTTTGAGAATTCGACGTTTCGAGTAAGACGTAGGAATTTGAAATGAAGCTTGTTTTCTTATAAAACCTCCGCTAAATAAGCGAGTGTTAAGACTCAAACAAGGGCAAGCACGAAGAGCTCGAGATCCTTACGATCGAGGCTCAAGACAGTTGTCCCTTTTGTAAATAGCTTTTGTAAATAAGTTTTAAAAACCGAACATCAAACAGCATAGGGTTTTTGCTCACTTGGAGCAGTAGGCCTTGTAAGTCTCTAGAGTTCGACCACACCTGGTCTCTGGGAGGTCGCCACTCTTGGCACCACACCCATGTCATCTGCATTCCACGCACGGTACTTGCATGAACATGATCCCATTTAGGACCAGATTCCATAAGTGAACCCTTTGGCGTGATATCTCCTCCTACCAGAGTTTGTAAAATTGAGATTTTGCTAAAATGGGACGATCCCATATTCTTCGTGGCTAGATCTAGGGAGACATTAAAAGGGGTGTTTGTCATCTTTGCCCTTATCCAAATCTATTTGGACAAGGCCAAAGAGGGGCATCTGTAAACACCACGAAATCCCACGAATTTCTTAAACGAATCTGGTTTTATACAAGTAGCCCCAAAGGGCCATTTTTGAGTTTGGAAACCCAGGAGCCTTCCAAACAAACCCTGTGTATATAACTTTATCTTTCAAAAACATATGATATAGCTTTTGAAAACCCTTTTAAAACATGTTTTGAAACCCCAAAGCGGCTTGGCCCAATCAAGACAGGACCAGGAGAGCTAAGAAGAGCCCGGAACCGGAGCACCTGTCAAGCCCGGCGCAGCAACTCTTGTATCTGATTCACATCCCAGGATCTCGAACGTCCAAGACCCTGTTCTTATCAAAATAGCATTTGAAGTCATCTCCGGAAGGCAGAAACGGAGGCGGACGACTATGTTGGCGAAGACCCAACGCAGACGGAGTACTGATACTGTCAGGCCCCGCACGAATCGTCCGTTTCGAACCCAGCTCGAAGGAGTCAGAGTTCAGTTTGGATTGGATCTGGACCATATATATCCAGATTCCAATCCAAACCCATATGTGGACTTGGATTCGGATTTGGATCCAGAGATCCAATCCAATATCCATATCCATGGCCCACATCACCTTCTCATAAATGGAGGTGGGGCCCACTTGAAATTCACGTGGGATATTGGGCATGAGAGAGAGTGGGGGTGAAAAATATCAAGAGTGTTGTATTAAGCTTGACTTGTGTGTCAAGTTTGGGTTTAATCTTGTGGGTTAGCCTAATTGAGTGGGTTTAAGCTTGTAATTAGCTAAAACCTAACCTAGGGCTGCACCAACATGGGGTGATCAAGGTCTATGGGCCATGCTAAGGGAGCTCCTTCACCTAAACCTAACCCAAAATGCCTAAACCTAGCCTAAACCCCTAATCCACCCCTAATCTGAACCTAATCACCTAACCCACTTCCCTAATCCCGGCCTAATCCCAACCTAATCACCTAACCCACTCCCCTAATCCTTCCCTAAACCTAGATTAGTTTCCCTAATCCTATCCTAAACCTAGCCTAATCACCTAACCTAGCTCACTAAACCTCACCCTAAAACCCAACCACCTAACCTAGCCCTAAACCCCTAAACCACCCTTAGCCCACGATTTATCAAAACACCTAGTTTTAAAATATCTGGCCCAACCCCATCCAGCCCACCTTATCTACATACTACCCTACCTAAACCACCTAACCACTACCCACAGCCCAGCCCTAACCGACCTACCCATCCCCTATTTAAACCCCCCTCATTGTGGGCGGGTTTTCCAAGTGGGAACCACCTTTCCATCCAGCCGGGCCCTCTCCTTCTCCATCTTCCATCCAGCCGGGACCACTCCCCAGCAGCTCCACCTGCTCCACCAGCCGCCACCTGCTCCGCCACCTTCCCTCTTCCGTCCACCACCACTGCCCCCAGCCGGACGCCACCATCTTCCCCCAACTCCACCAGCCGACAACCACCTGCCCGCCACTCTCCCACTCCATCCGCCTCTTCTCCCCATTCGGTAAGTACCCTAAACTCCCTCAAAACCCCTCTCTACCACCTCTCCACTCTTAGCCACCCATCTTCCCTTCAGCTCAGCCCCTTTGCCGCCACCACCTAAGCCTAGCCGAACCTAGGATAACCCAAGTGGCTGGCCACTACTTAGCCACCATCTCCCATTCGGCCAACCCCCCTAGGTGTCCTATTTGGCCTTCCCACTAGCTCACCTTTTAGGTCCAGTTTCCCTAAGTACCTAACTTCCCTAGTGACCCTAAGACCCACTTATTCAGCCACTCTAAACTCCCTACTTGGAGGCGCCGCCTACTTGCCACCGGCCCCCTTCGAGGCGTCTATCCCGCGCCCCACTTGCAGCCGGCCAGCACCCTTGATCACCTACCTTCGCGGAGCTCCCACTTGCAGCCCAAGGCCAAGCCTACGCTCAAGCAAGACCTCTACGGACCAGCTACTCGTAAGTGTCTAAACTCGGTCTTTAGTCGTACACTTGCTTGAAATTCAATTTGATACGGGGTTGTAATAACGGAGCATAGTCTCCCCCCGCTTGTAATAACGTGGCTTGGCACAACCACACACGTACACTCTCTTAGTCGTGCACAATTTTGAACACACACGGGCCTAATCAGCCCCTAATATATAAGTGTACATATATATTTCATTTTCGAAGGGTTTTATTTAAGTTGGGTGCGTTGTCTTTCAATTCGAACACTCTCACACACATTGAGCTTTCGCTCTTATTTGAAAGACCCAAGTAAGGGCCGACCTATACTATTTGGGTTTCATTTCATGTCGTGTGAGTAAGTCTTTTAATTCAAACACTCTCACACACATTGAGCTTTCGCTCTTATTTGAAAGACCCAAGTAAGGGCCGACCTATACTATTTGGGTTTCATTTCATGTCGTGTGAGTAAGTCTTTCAATTCAAACACTCTCACACACATTGAGCTTTCGCTCTTATTTGAAAGACCCAAGTAAGGGCCGACCTATACTATTTGGGTTTCATTTCATGTCGTGTGAGTAAGTCTTTCGATTCAAACACTTTCACACACATTGAGCCTTCGCTCTTACTCCCAAGACCTTAGTAAAGGCTTTATTGTAGTTATATTTGGGTTTCATTTATGTCGTGTGTGTAGTACTTCAATTCAAGCACTCTCACACACATTGAGCCTTCGCTCTTACTCCCAAGACCTTAGTAAAGGCCTTATTGCAGTTATATTTGGGTTTCATTTATGTCGTGTGTGTAGTACTTCAATTCAAGCACTCTCACACACATTGAGCCTTCGCTCTTACTCCCAAGACCTTAGTCAAGGCCCTACTGCAATTTATATTTGGGTTTAATTTCATGTCGTGTGTGTAAGTCTTTCGATTCAAGCACGCACCCACATTGAGCCTTCGCTCTTATTTGCAAGACCCGAGTAAGGGCTCATATACATAAGATATATACGTATTTCCCTTCGGTTATTTCCCTTCGGTTATTTCCCTTCGGTTATTTCCCTTCGGTTATTTCCCTTCTGTTATTTCCCTTCAGTATTGTCTTTACATTTCGGGTTTTCCCTTTGGAGTAGCGTGAGTTTGCATTGCATCTACGCCATACCACGAGGTAGGACGCATATTGCATCAAAGCAACCCCCGCTCGAATTCGCCCATGTAGTGGAGTGTTCATAACACACAAACTAGGCGACCCAAAAAGGGATAAAAGAAAAGACTTAGGCACGTGCAAATCCACGTGATCTAAAACATGCAATCGCATCTTAAAGACCCGAAATAGACACCTCGAACCGTTTCGTAGACTTTCTCCCCAAAACTCGATTTTTGCAAAAGCGTACAGACTGACCCTTGCGCATCGGTGCAAGAAGGTCTGCGACGACAAGAGCTCACTTGCTCACAATCGCCACGTTTAGAAGTCAGTGTTAAATATATCTTCGCTAGCTTAAGTAAGCTAGCTGGCACGCCCTATTTGTATACATAGGCCTTAGACGCACGATAAGATCCACTCCAAGCCACGAAAGAGGTGAAGAGGCGGGGATTTTCGCGCGTCTACAAGTATCTACTATTCGAAAATATTTTGATATTTTGAACAAGGCTTAATCTTGTAAGCCACGGTTCTTTGAAATATCGCCAATTCATTTTTGGAAGACTCTACTTTTCGAAAAGTATAAATTCCTCCATTCAGGGTTGTAGACGCGTGAAAATCCCCACCTCTGGCTTCTCAAGGCCTGGAGCGGATCCTCTCGTGCGTCTAAGGCCTATTTATGTAAACAGGGCGTGCCAGCTAGCTTACCTAAGCTAGCGAAGATATATTTTAAGCTGACTTCTAATCGTGGCGACTGTGAGCAAGTGAGCTCTTGTCGTCGCAGACCTTCTTGCACTGATGCGCAAGGGTCAGTCTGTACGCTTTTAAAAATCGAGTTTTGGGATAGAAAAAGCTTACGAAAGCGGTTCGAGGTGTTTAATTCGGGTCTTTTAGATACGATTGCAGATTTTAGATCACGTGGATTTGCACGTGCCTAAGTCTTTCTTTTTATCCCTTTATGGGCCACCTAGGTGTGTGTTATGAACACTCCACTACATGGGGCGAATTTGAGCGGGAGTGCGGGGCTTGCTTCGATGCCATATGCGTCCTACCTCGTGGTATGGCATAGATGTAATGCAAACTCACGCTACTCCAAAGGGAAAACCCGAATGTAAAGACAATGCCGAAGGGAAATAACCGAAGGGAAATGACCGAAGGGAAATGACTTGTAATGTAAATGCCGAAGGGAGATATGTATATAGGGTATATACATGCCCTTACTTGGGTCTTGCAAATAAGAGCAATGGCTCAATGTGGGTGCGTGCTTGAATTGAAAGACTTACACACACGACATGAAATAAAACCCAAATATAACTTGCAGTATGGCCTTGATTAAGGTCTTGGGAATAAGAGCGAAAGCTCAATGTGTGTGAGTGCTTGAATTGAAGTACTACGCACACAACATGAAATTAAACCCAAATAGTATAACACGGCCCTTACTTGGGTCTTTCAAATAAGAGCGAAGGCTCAATGTGTGTGAGTGCTTGAATTGAAAGACAACACACACGTCATGAAATGAAGCCCAAATAGTATAGCTCGGCCCTTACTTGGGTCTTTCAAATAAGAGCGAAGGCTCAATGTGTGTGAGTTCTTGAATTGAAAGACAACACACACGACATGAAATGAAGCCCAAATGGTATAGCTCGGCCCTTACTTGGGTCTTTCAAATAAGAGCGAAGGCTCAATGTGTGTGAGTGCTTGAATTGAAAGACAACACACACGACATGAAATGAAGCCCAAATAGTATAGCTCGGCCCTTACTTGGGTCTTTCAAATAAGAGCGAAGGCTCAATGTGTGTGAGTGCTTGAATTGAAAGACAACACACACGACATGAAATGAAGCCCAAATAGTATAGCTCGGCCCTTACTTGGGTCTTTCAAATAAGAGCGAAGGCTCAATGTGTGTGAGTTCTTGAATTGAAAGACAACACACCCAACTTAAGCAAAACCCTACGAAAGTTAAAGTATATATATATATATATATATGTTAGGGGCTGATTAGGCCCGTGTATGTTCAAAATCGTGCACGACTAAAAGAGTGCACGTGTGTGTGGGTGTGCCAAGCCACGTTATTACAAGCGGGGGGAGACTATGCTCCGTTATTACAACCCCGTATCGAATTGAATTTTAAGCAAGTATACAACTAAGGATTGAGTTAGGCACTTACTAATAGCTGGTCCGAAGATGCCTTGCTTGAGTGTGGGCTTGGCCTTCGCCTTGGGCTGTAAGAGGGAGCTCCGCGGAGTTGAACGGCAAGGGGCTGCTGGCTGGGTGCCTCTGGTGCGCGGAAGAGACGCCTTGAAGGTGGTCGGCTACTTAGCGAAGGGCTGGTTTTGTGTATGGGGCTAAGGTGACTACGTGGGGTCACTAAGAGAGGATAAGGTTAGGGAGTATGGCACTAAGGGAGCCTAAGGGAGTGTCTAATGGCGCACCTAAGGGAAGGATGTGGCTGGCCAAATGGAAGTGACAGTCGGTTGGAGTGGCCGACTAGGGGAACTTGGTGGTGGCGGGCTGCTAGGGTGGCTATGGGTGGAGGATGGGAAGGAAGCTAGCTAGGGTATGGGGTAAGGTGGTGGTGGTTGTGGTGAGGTGATATGGGCAGGTTTTAGGGAGTTGGGTGGAGTGGCCGGGTGTAGTTAGGGTGTCTAGGTAGTGGCGGGTAGTTAGGGTGGTTATGGCCTGGCCGAGTGGGAGTGGTGGAGGCAAGTGGCTGGTATTAGGGTAAGGTGGTGGTATGGTGGGTGGCTGAGAGTGGAGAGGGAGTGGAGAAGGAGTAAGGTGGAGTGTGGGGTACTAACCGAACGATGGGAGGCGGCGGGTGGTTGAGGAGCAGCCGGGTGTGGTGGAGTGGCTGGTTCGGCTGGATGAAGAGGATGGCGACGGATGGCTGGGGAGTGGTGGAGTAGGTGGAGCACGGTGGTTGTGCAGGTGGTGGTGCAGGTGGAAGAGCCGGCTGGGAATGGAGGATGAGAAGCTTGATGGTGATCGGCTGGGAATGGGGGACCCAAAAAGCTGAAAAACCCACCCACTAGGGGGGGGGTTTATAGCTTTTGTGAAGGGCGGTGGGGCTGGTTTTGGGGTAGTGGTTGGTTTAGGGATGGTGGTAAGGTAGTAAGGTGGGCTTATTAGGGTAGGGCCAGATATTTTAGATACAAGGGGTTTTGGGTAGATTATGTGCTAGGTTTAGGCAGGGTGGTTTAGAGGTTTAGGGTTTAGCTAGGCGGGTTGGTTTTGGGGTGAGGTTTAGTGAGGTGGGTTAGGTGATTAGGCTAGGATTAGGTTAGGTTTAGGGAAATTAACCTATGTTTAGGGAAGGATTAGGGAAGTGGGTTAGGTGATTAGGTTGGGATTAGGCCGGGATTAGGGAAGTAGGTTAGGTGATTAGGCTAGGATTAGGAGCGGATTAGGGTAGAAGGCTAGGATTAGGTGTTTTTGGTTAGGTTTAGGTGAAGGAGCTCCCTTTGCATGACCCATGGACCCTAATCATATTATGTTGGTGCAGCCCTAGGTTAGGTTTTGGCTAATTACAAGCTAAACCCACTTAATTAGGCTAACCCACATGATTAACCCCAAACTTGACACACAAGTCAAGCTTAATTACAATCACTCCCTTGATCTTATCCTCCCCCACTCTCTCTCATGCCCATAATCCCACGTGAAATTCAAGTGGGCCCCACCTCCATTTATGAGAAGGTGATGTGGGCCATGGATGTGGATATTGGATTAGATTTTTGAATCCAAATCCAAATTTAAGTCCATACATGGGTCTGGATTGGGATCTGGATATATATGGTCCAGATCCAATCCAAACTGAATTCTGACTCCTTCGAGCTGTGTTCGAAACGAACGGTTTGTGCGGGGCCTGACAGCATCAGTACTCCGTCCGCATTGGGTCTTCGCCAACATGATCGTCCACCTCTATTTTCGCCTTTCGGAGATGACTTCAAAGGATGTTTTGATGATAACAGGGTCTTGGACGTTCGAGATCCTGGGGGTGGATTTGATACGAGAGTTGCTGTGCCGGGCTCGACATATGCTCCGGTTTCGGGCTCTCTTTGGCTTTTCTGGTCTTGTCTTGATCAGACCAAGCTGCTTCGGGGTTTCAAAAATGTGTTTTAAAGGTTTTCAAAGCCATATTATACATTTTTGAAATATGTAAAGTTCAAAACATATGTACAGGGTTGTCTGGAAGGCTCTTGGGTTTCCAGATTCAAAATAGCCCTTTGGGGCTTCTTTTACGAAAAACCAGGTTGTTTTAAGGAATTCGTGGGATTTCGGGGTGTTTACAGATGCCCCTCTTTGGCCTTGTCCAAATCGATTTGGATAAGGGCAAAGATGACAAACACCCATTTCAATGTCTCCCTAGATCTAACCACGAAGGATATGGGATCGTCCCAATTTTTAGCAAAATCTCAATTTACAAACTCTGGTAGGAGGAGATATCACGCCAAAGGGATTCGTTATGGAATCTGGTCCTAAATGGGATCAGGTTTATGCAAGTGCCATTAGTGGAATGCAGATGACATGGGTGTGGTGCCAAGAGTGGCGACCTCCCAGAGACCAGATGTGGTCAAACTCTAGAGACTTACAAGGCCTACTGCTCCAAGTGAGCAAATCCTATGCTATTCGATGTTCGATTTTTCAAAATTTATTTACAAAACTATTTACAAAAGGGACAACTGTCTTGAGTCTCGATCCTAAGGATCTCGAGCTCTTCGTGTTTGCCTTTGTTTGAGTCTTTACACTCGCTTATCTAGTGGAGGTTTTGTAAGAAAACAAACTATATTTCAAATTCCTATGCCTTACTCGAAACGTCGAATTCTCAAACAAGATGAAATTCAAGTAAGTAAATCCTATTTTTACTTTTGGATTCCTCGAAATGAACCATGTTTTAGCTTGGGATAAGCCAGGGAAGGGAAAGAGATACCACGGTCCCTTCTGAAGCGTCCCGTGGTTTAAGGCATAGAAGGCGGAAAACTGCTCTTTTTGAGCTTTTTGGCCTCTTTTTCCTTTTTTTTCATAGAGGGTCTTCCTTTGGGATTATTTTTTCTTTAATCCCTCTTTTTCACAAGAGAATCGATTTTTCTTTTCAATTCTGGTTTCTTTCTTTTGAAAAGATACTTTGAATGGGAAATTCCCTCCATTTGGGCCTTTGTTTTCCTTTTGGAAGGAGAAGAGAAGAGGGGAGGACTTATCCCAAGCTCACACTCGATCCATTCCAGATTAGCCTATTTAGAAATAGCATATACTACTTGCAAGTATCTTGCTATATTGAACTAGGCCTTTCTTTGTAAGAAGAAGGATTTTGAAATGTAACCATGATTTTGAAGACTCCACTCTTTCACAAGTGCGAATTCTCTCACTCAGGGTCACACGATTTTGCCTTTGCACCTTATTCTCACGTCTCAAGGCAGCTATCCCTAAAATTTTTGAAAACGGGAATTTAATCCAAATCCTATACATAATACTTCTTTAAGTATTGAATATTGATAGGATCTGCTAAATTCCTACCTTCTACATCGATCAACCAATATGAATTGTTCGTGGTGGTTGCTCGTACAACATAGGGTCCATCCCACTTGGGGCGCCACTTTCCTAGTGGATGTGGGCCACGATAATGGATGATTTTCAAAACCAGATCCCCCACTTCAAAGTGGCGAGGTCTCATGTGTTTGCCATAATGTCGGGCTATCTTTTGCCGGTATGCACGAGCATGGTCCATGGCAAGGAGTCGCCTCTCATCTAGCAAATCTAGTTCGGTCATCCTAGCATGCTGAAGCATCTCTAGGGGGAGGTTGAGTGCTATGGACGTATGGAATGAATGCAGTTGGGTATGAATGGGAAGAATGGTGTTTGTGCCATAGACCAATTCGAATGGTGTGGCATTCGTGGGAGTCCGGATGGAAGTCCTATAAGCCCATAAGGCTTCATCCAGCTTCTCATGCCACGTCCTACCCTTCTCTAAGGTTTTCCCAATTATACTAATGAGAGTCTTGTTTGTGGCTTCGGCTTGGCCGTTGCCTTGAGGGTAGTAGGGCGAAGAGAAGTGGTGAGTTATGCCATACGTGTTGCACAACTTAACCATCCGCTCGTTCTTGAATGGGGTGCCATTGTCAGACACAAGGTCTCGTGGAACCCCAAATCGAGCCAAGATATTCCTCCGGATGAAAGCCACCACATGTTGCCCCAGCACGTTGGTTAGGGATATGGCTTCCACCCACTTGGAGAAATACTCCGTGGCTGCTAAAATAAACCGATGCCCATTCGAGGCTTTTGGAAATATTGGGCCTACGATGTCAAACGCCCACATGGTGAATGGCCAGGGGCTGACCACGGAATGCAATGCAGATGAAGGGATATGAATGGCATGCCCATGCACTTGACATGGATGACACTTCCTAACATGATCGTGACAATCCTTTTTTCAGGGTGGACCAAAAATAGCCCCCTCTAAGTATTTTCATTGCCATCATGTTGGCATTAACATGACCTCCACATTCCCCATCGTGGAATTCATGCATCACTATCCTAGCCTCCTCTAGGTTGATACACCTAAGCAGAATGCCGGTAAAACTTTTTTTGTATAAAACCCCACCCAGAATGGTGTATCGGGTCGAAATCTTACGAATGAATGCCTTATCTTTAGATGTGGCATCCCCGGCGAATCCCCCATTTTCTAGAAATTGTTTTATGTCATAAAACCATGGTTTTTCAATAGACTCTAGGTTATTTTGGCAAATGTCCAAGTCGTGTGTGGATGGGTGGGGCGCATGCCATATTTCCAAAGATCTGGTCCCTGAAATGGGATCGACCTTCAGGGCTGAACCCAAGGAGGAGAGGGCATTGGCGATGCCATTGTCCTCTCTTCCTACGTGTGTGATTTTACACGATTGGAAGGACTGGACCAATCGAGTAGCCAACTCGTGATATGGAAGTAATTTTTCATTCCGTACTTGCCAAATTTTCAAAACCTGGTTTCTAATAAGGAGCGAATCTCCAAAGACCTCGATGCATGATGCCCCTAGAGTTTTCGAAATTCTTAAGCCTTGTATGAGTGCTTCATACTCAGCTATGTTGTTGGAACATTCGAAATCTAAGCGGACTGCTATAGGGATCTCGCCCTTTTTAGGGGAGATGAGAATGACCCCGGCACCAGCCCCTCGTTGGTTTCGTGCCCCATCGAAGTGCATCTTCCACACTTGGTTTTCAAATTTATTTGCCAAAATATGGTTTTGAAAATGGTTTTGCAATATGCCTTCATCAGGCATTTCAATAAGTGTGGGATATGCGTCCTCTAAGGGGAACTCAGCCACGTAATCTGCTAGGGCTTGCCCCTTAATGGAGATCTGGTGATGGTATTTCAGATCATACTCCATTAGAAGGAGTTGCCATTTGCCCAATCTACCCGTGAGAATGGGTTTTTCAAACAAGTGCTTGATTGGATCAAGCTTGGACACTATCCAGATCTCATGATCTAGGAAATAGTGTCTGAATTTCTGGTAGGCCCAGACTAAGGCCAAGCACGTCTTCTCCATGGCTTAATAATTTTGTTCATAAGCCAAGAGAGTTTTCGAAATGTAGTAGATGGCATACTCCTTATGGGTGTCATCCTCGTATTGAGCCAACAGGGCTCCTAAAGCGTTCGCATGCACGGAGATTGTAGACTCGCGAAAATCCCCGCCTCTTGCTTTTTCAAGGTCTGGAGCGGATCTTCTCTTGTGTCTAAGGCCTATTTATATAAACAGGGCGTGCCAGCTAGCTTACCTAAGCTAGCGAAGATATATTTTAAGCTGACTTCTAATCGTGGCGACTGTGAGCAAGTGAGCTCTTGTCGTCGCAAACCTTCTTGCACCAATGCGCAAAGGTCAGTCTGTACGCTTTGAAAAATCGAGTTTTAGGGTATAGAAAGCCTACGAAGCAGTTCGAGGTGTTTAATTCGGGTCTTTTAGATACGATTGCAGATTTTAGATCACGTGGATTTGCACGTGCCTAAGTCTTTCTTTTTATCCCTTAATGGGCCACCTAGTTTGTGTGTTATGAACACTCCACTACATGGGACGAATTTGAGAGGGAGTATGGGGCTTGCTTCGATGCAATATGCGTCCTACCTCATGGTATGGCGTAGATGCAATGCAAACTCATGCTACTCCAAAGGGAAAACTCGAATGTAAAGACAATGCCGAAGGGAAATGACTTGTAATGTAAATGTCGAAGGGAGATATGTATATATGGTATGTATACGTGCCCTTACTTGGGTCTTTGAAAATAAGAGCGAAGGCTCAATGTGGGTGCGTGCTTCAATTGAAAGACTTACACACACAACATGAAATAAAACCCAAATATAACTTGCAGTATGGCCTGGATTAAGGTCTTGGGAATAAGAGCGAAAGCTCAATGTGTGTGAGTGCTTGAATTGAAGTACTACGCACACAACATGAAATTAAACCCAAATAGTATAACACGGCCCTTACTTCGGTCTTTCAAATAAGAGCGTGCCCATGCAGTTGACATGGATGACACTTCCTAACATGATCGTGACAATCCTTTTTCAGGGTGGACCAAAAATAGCCCCCTCTAAGTATTTTCATTGCCATCATGTTGGCATTAACATGACCTCCACATTCTCCATCGTGGAACTCATGCATTACTATCCTAGCCTCCTCTAGATCGATACACTGAAGTAGGATGCCGGTAAAACTTTTCTTGTACAAAACCCCACCCAGAATGGTGTATCGGGTCGAAATCTTACGGATGAATGCCTTATCTTTGGATGTGGCATCCTCAGCGAATCCCCCATTTTCTAAAAACTATTTGATGTCATAAAACCAGGGTTTTTCAATAGAGTCTGGATTATTTTGGCAAATATCCAGATCGTGTGTGGATGGGTTGGGCGCATGCCATATTTCTAAAGATCGAGTCCTTGAAATGGGATCAACCTTTAGGGCTGAATCCAAGGAGGAGAGGGCATCATCAATGCCATTGTCCTCTCTTCCTACGTGTGTGAGTTTGCACAATTGGAAGGACTGGACCAATCGAGTGGCCAACTCGTGCTATGGAAGTAGTTTCTCATTACGTACTTGCCAAATTTTCAAAACCTGGTTTATGACAAGGAGCGAATCTCCAAAGACCTCGATGCATGATGCCCTTAGAGTTTTCGAAATCCTTAAGCCTTGTATGAGTGCTTCATACTCAGCTACGTTGTTGGAACATTCGAAATCCAAGCGGACTGCTATAGGAATCTCGCCCTTTTCAGGGGAGATGAGGATGACCCCAGCACCAGCCCCTCGTTGGTTTCGTGCCCCATCGAAGTGCATCTTCCACACTTGGTTTTCGAAATTGTTTGCCAAAATGTGGTTTTGAAAGTGGTTTTGTAATATGCCTTCATCAGGTATTTCAGCCAGTGTGGGATATGCGTCCTCTAAGGGGAACTCAACCACGTAATCTGCTAGGGCTTGCCCCTTAATGGAGATCTGGTGATGGTATTTCAGATCATACTCCATTAGAAGGAGTTTCCATTTGCCCAATCTACCAGTAAGAATGGGTTTTTCGAATAAGTGCTTGATTGGATCAAGCTTGGACACTATCCAGATCTCATGATCTAGGAAATAGTGTCTGAATTTCTGACAGGCCCAGACTAGGGCCAAGCACGTCTTCTCCATGGCTTGGTAATTTCGTTCATAAGCCAAGAGAGTTTTTGAAATGTAGTAGATGGCATACTCCTTATGGGTGTCATCCTCGTATTGAGCCAACAGGGCCCCTAAAGCGTTCGCATGCACGGAGATTGTAGATGCACGAAAATCTTCGCCTCTTGCCTTTTCAGGGCCTGGAGCAGATCCTCTCGTGTGTCTAAGGCCTATTTATATAAACAGGGCGTGCCAGCTAGCTTACCTAAGCTAGCAAAGATATATTTTAAGCTGACTTCTAATCGTGGCGACTGTGAGCAAGTGAGCTCTTGTCGTCGCAGACCTTCTTGCACCGATGCGCAAGGGTCAGTTTGTACGCTTTGAAAAATCGAGTTTTAGGGTATAGAAAGCCTACAAAGTGGTTCGAGGTGTTTAATTCGGGCCTTTTAGATACGATTGCAGATTTTAGATCACGTGGATTTGCACGTGCCTAAGTCTTTCTTTTTATCCCTTGATGGGCCACCTAATTTGTGTGTTATGAACACTCCACTACATGGGGCAAATTTGAGCGGGAGTACGGGGCTTGCTTCGATGCAATATGCGTCCTACCTCGTGGTATGGCGTAGATGCAATGCAAACTCATGCTACTCCAAAGGGAAAACCCGAATGTAAAGACAATGCCGAAGGGAAATGACTTGTAATGTAAATGCCGAAGGGAGATATGTATATATGGTATGTATACGTGCCCTTACTTGGGTCTTTGAAAATAAGAGCGAAGGCTCAATGTGGGTGCGTGCTTCAATTGAAAGACTTACACACACGACATGAAATAAAACCCAAATATAGTTTTATTTTGTTTTTGAAAATCCTCCTAGAGTGAGAACTTGATGCGCATGAGCCTTGGCTCGACACTTCACTTGGATTGGATTTTGACATGCTTTTCAAGCTTTTTTAAAATTTTCTAAGTAAAGAAAACAAGTTAAAAAAAATGACACCTTTTTAACAAAATTTTTCGCAAGCTCTTAACTAAAAACTCGATTTTTGAAAGGCTCACGTCCCACCGGGCGTGCCAATCTCTGTAGACGCGCGAAAATCCCCGCCTTTGGCTTCTCAGGGCCTGGAGCGGATCCTCTCGTGCGTCTAAGGCCTATTTATATAAACAGGGTGTGCCAGCTAGCTTACCTAAGCTAGCGAAGATATATTTTAAGCTGACTTCTAATCGTGGCGACTGTGAGCAAGTGAGCTCTTGTCGTCGCAGACCTTCTTGCACCGATGCGCAAGGGTCAGTCTGTACGCTTTTAAAAATCGAGTTTTGGGATAGAAAAAGCTTACGAAAGCGGTTCGAGGTGTTTAATTCGGGTCTTTTAGATACGATTGCAGATTTTAGATCACGTGGATTTGCACGTGCCTAAGTCTTTCTTTTTATCCCTTTATGGGCCACCTAGGTGTGTGTTATAACACTCCACTACATGGGGCGAATTTGAGCGGGAGTACGGGGCTTGCTTCGATGCAATATGCGTCCTACCTCGTGGTATGGCGTAGATGCAATGCAAACTCACGCTACTCCAAAGGGAAAACCCGAATGTAAAGACAATGCCGAAGGGAAATAACCGAAGGGAAATGACCGAAGGGAAATGACTTGTAATGTAAATGCCGAAGGGAGATATGTATATAGGGTATATACATGCCCTTACTTGGGTCTTGCAAATAAGAGCAATGGCTCAATGTGGGTGCGTGCTTGAATTGAAAGACTTACACACACGACATGAAATAAAACCCAAATATAACTTGCAGTATGGCCTTGATTAAGGTCTTGGGAATAAGAGCGAAAGCTCAATGTGTGTGAGTGCTTGAATTGAAGTACTACGCACACAACATGAAATTAAACCCAAATAGTATAACACGGCCCTTACTTGGGTCTTTCAAATAAGAGCAAAGGCTCAATGTGTGTGAGTGCTTGAATTGAAAGACAACACACACGTCATGAAATGAAGCCCAAATAGTATAGCTCGGCCCTTACTTGGGTCTTTCAAATAAGAGCGAAGGCTCAATGTGTGTGAGTTCTTGAATTGAAAGACAACACACACGACATGAAATGAAGCCCAAATGGTATAGCTCGGCCCTTACTTGGGTCTTTCAAATAAGAGCGAAGGCTCAATGTGTGTGAGTGCTTGAATTGAAAGACTTACACACCCAACTTAAGCAAAAACCCTATGAAAATTAAAGTATATATATATTTATGTATTAGGGGCTGATTAGGCCCGTGTGTGTTCAAAATCGTGCACAACTAAGAGAGTGCACGTGTGTGTGGGTGTGCCAAGCCACGTTATTATAAGCAGGGGGAGACTATGCTCCGTTATTACAACCCCGTATCGAATTGAATTTTAAGGAAATATACAACTAAGGACTGAGTTAGGCACTTACTAATAGCTGGTCCGAAGATGCCTTGCTTGAGCGTGGGCTTGACCTTTGCCTTGGGCTGCAAGAGGGAGCTCCGCGAAGTTGAACGGCAAGGGGCTACTGGCCGGGGGCCTTGGGCGCGCGGAAGGGGAGCCTTGAAGGTGGCCGGCTGCTAAGGATGGGCTGGTTTTGGTGTATTGGGTTAAAGGGCCTAAGTAAGGTCACTAGGGAGGGTGTAGTGTTAGGGAGTATGGCACTAAGGGGGAGCTTAAGGGAAGGTCTAATGGAGCACCTAGGGGAAAGGAGGTGGCTGGCCGAATGGAGGTGATAGTCGATTGGAGTGGCCGACTAGGGGAACTTGGTGGTGGCGGGCTGCTAGGGTGGCTATGGGTGGAGGATGGGAAAGAACTTAGCTAGGGGATGGGGTAAGGTAGTGGTGGATGTGAGGAGGTAATATGGGCAGGTCTTAGGGAGTTGGATGGGGTGGCCGAGTGTAGCTAGGGTGTCTAGGTAGTGGCGGGTAGTTAGGGTAGTTATGGACTGGCCGAGTGGGAGTGGTGGCGGCAAGTGGTTGGCATTAGGGTAAGGTGGTGGTATGATGGATGGCTGAGAGTGGAGAAGGAGTAAGGTGGAGTGTGGGGTACTAACCGAGTGAAGAGGCGGTGGCAGATGGAAGGGGAGCAGCTGGGTGGTTGGGATGCACAGGATGGGGTTCGGTCGGACGGAATGGTGGCGATGTGGACCTCGGCTGGAGTGGTGGTGGTGGTGGTGCTCGGTTGGGAGGTAGTGGCGCAGGTGGTGGCTGGCTGTGGGGCAGGTGGAAGTGGAGAAGAGGTGATCGGCTGGGAATGGGGGACCCGAGATAGGATCCTTGGAGCTGGGAAAACCCGCCCCTTAGGGGGGGGTTTTTATAGGGCTGCAAGAGGCGGTTGGGGCTGGTATTAGGGTAGTGGTTAGGTGGTTTAGGGATGGTGGTAAGGTAGTAAGGTGGGCTGGTATTAGTGTAGGGCCAGATATTTTAAATACAAGGGGTTTGGGTAAGTTGTGTGCTAGGGATGGTTTAGAGGTTTAGGGTTTAGCTAGGTGGGTTGGTTTTAGGGTGAGGTTTAGTGAGGTAGGTTAGGTGATTAGGCTAGGATTAGGTTAGGTTTAGGGAAATTAACCTATGTTTAGGGAAGGATTAGGGAAGTGGATTAGGTGATTAGGTTGGGATTAGGCCGGGATTAGGGAAGTGGGTTAGGTGATCAGGCTCAGATTAGGATCGGATTAGGGAAGTGGGCTAGGATTAGGTGTTTTTAGTTAGGATTAGGTGAAGGAGCTCCCTTTGCATGGCCCATGGACCCTAATCATATCATGTTGGTGCAGCCCTAGGTCAGGTTTTGGCTAATTACAAGCTTAAACCCACTCAATTAGGCTAACCCACATGATTAACCCCAAACCTGACACACAAGTCAAGCTTAATTACAACACACACTTGATCTTATCCTCCCCCACTCTATCTCATGCCCATAATCCCACGTGAAATTCAAGTGGGCCCCACCTCCATTTATGAGAAGGTGATGTAGGCCATGGATATGGATATTGGACTGGATTTTTGAATCCAAATCCAAATCTAAGTGCATACATGGGTTTGGATTGGGATTTGGATATATATGGTCCAGATTCGATCCAAACTGAACTCTGACTCCTTCGAGCTGTGTTCGAAACGGACGGTTTGTGCGGGGTCTGACAGCATCAGTACTCCGTTTGCGTTGGGTCTTCGCCAACATGATCGTCCGCCTCTGTTTTCGCCTTCTGGAGCTAACTTCGAATGATGTTTTGATGATAACAGGGTCTTGGATGTTCGAGATCCTGGGGGTGGATTTGATATGAGAGTTGTTGTGCCGGGCTCGACATGTGCTCCGGTTCCGGTCTCTCCTTAGCTTTCCTGGTCCTGTCTGGATTAGGCCAAGCTGCTTCGGGGTTTCAAAACATGTTTTAAAAGGTTTTTAAAAGCCATATTATATATTTTTGAAACATAAAGTTCAAAACATATGTACAGGGTTGCTTGGAAGGCTCCTGGGTTTCTAGACTCAAAATAGCCCTTTGGGGCTGCTTTTACAAAACCAGATGGATTTTGAGAAATTCGTGAGATTTCGGGGTGTTTACAGATGCCCCTCTTTGGCCTTGTCCAAATCGATTTGGATAAGGGCAAAGATGACAAACACCCCTTTTAATATCTCCCTAGATCTAGCCACGAAGAATATGGGATCGTCCCAATTTTTAGCAAAATCTCGCTTTTAAAACCCTGGTAGGAGGAGATATCACGCCAAAGGGATATGTTTGGAATCTGGTACTAAATGGGATCATGTTCATGCAAGTGTCATGCGTGGAATGCTGATGCATGACATGGGTGTAGTGCTAAGAGTGACGACCTCCCAGAGACCAGATGTGGTCGAACTCTAAAGACTTACAAGGCCTACTGCTCCAAGTGAGCAAATCCTATGCTATTCGATGTTCGATTTTCAAAACTTATTTACAAAAACTATTTACAAAAGGGACAACTGTCTTGAGTCTCGATCCTAAGGATCTCGAGCTCTTCGTGCTTGCCCTTTTTGAGTCTTAACACTTACTTATCTAGTAGAGGTTTTATAAGAAAACAAGCTATATTTCGAATTCCTACGCCTTACTCGAAACGTCAAATTCTCAAACAAGATGAAATTCAAGTAAGTAAATCCTATTTTTACTTTAGGATTCCTCGAAATGAACCATGCTTTAGCTTGGGATAAGCCAGGGATGGGAAAGAGATACCATGGTCCCTTCTGAAGCATCCCGTGGTTTAAGGCATAGAAGGCGGAAAACTGCTCTTTTTGAGCTTTTTGGCCTCTTTTTCCTTTTTTTCATCGAGGGTCTCCCTTTGGGAGTATTTTTTTTTCTTTAATCCCTCTATTTCACAAGAGAATCGATTTTTCTTTTGAATTTTGGTTTCTTTCTTTTGGAAAGATACTTTGAATGGGAAATTCCCTTTGTTTGAGCCGTGTTTTTCCTTTTGGAAGTAGAAGGGAAGAGAGGAGGACTTATCCCAAGCCTACACTCGATCCATTCCAGATCAGCCTATTTAGAAATAGCACGTACTACTAGCAAGTATCTTGCTATATTGAACTAGGCCTTTCTTTGTAAGAAGAAGGATTTTGAAATGTAACCACGATTTTAAAGACTCCACTCTTTCACAAGTGCGAATTCTCTTACTTAGGGTCACACGTGTTTGCCTTTGCACCTTATTTTCATGTCTCAGGGCAGCTATCCCTAAAATTTTCGAAAACTGGAATTTAATCCAAATCCTACACATGATACTTCTTTAAGTATTGAATATTGATAGGATCTGCTAAATTCCTATCTTCTACATCGATCAACCAATACGAATTATTCGTGGTGGTTACTCGTACAACATAGGGTCCATCCCACTTGGGGCGCCACTTTCTGAGTAGATGTGGGCCACGATAATGGATGATCTTTAAGACTAGATCCCCCACTTCAAAGTGGCGAGGTCTCATGTGTTTGCTATAATGTCAGGCTATCCTTTGTCGGTATGCCCAAGCATGATCCATGGCAAGGAGTCGCCTCTCATCTAGCAAATCTAGTTCGATCATCCTAGCATGCTGAAGCGTCTCTAGGGGGAGGTCGAGTGCAATGGATGTATGAAATGAATGTAGTTGAGTATGAATGGGAAGAATGGCGTTTGTGCCATAGACCAATTCGAATGGTGTGGCATTCGTGGGAGATCGGATGGAAGTCCTATAAGCCCATAAGGCTTCATCTAGCTTCTCGTGCCACGTCCTACCCTTCTCTAAAGTTTTCTCAATTATGCTAATGAGAGTCTTGTTTGTGGCTTCGGCTTGGCCGTTGCCTTGAGGGTAGTAGGGCGAAGAGAAGTGGTGAGTTATGCCATACGTGTTGCACAACTTAACCATCCGCTCGTTCTTGAATGGGGTACCATTATCAGACACAAGGTCTCATGGAACCCCAAATCGAGCCAAGATATTCCTCCGGATGAAAGCCACCACATGTTGCCCCATTACGTTGGTTAGGAAAATGGCTTCCACCCACTTGGAGAAATACTCCGTGGCTGCTAAAATAAATCGATGCCCATTCGAGGCTTTTGGAAATATTGGGCCTACTATGTCAAACGCCCACATGGCAAATGGCCAGGGGCTGACCACGGCAAATGAAAGGATATGAATGGCGTGCCCATGCACTTGACATGGATGACACTTCCTAACATGATCGTGGCAATCCTTTTTCAGGGTGGACCAAAAATAGCCCCCTCTAAGTATTTTCATTGCCATCATGTTGGCATTAACATGACCTCCACATTCCCCATCATGGAATTCATGCATCACTATCCTAGCCTCCTCTAGGTCGATACACCTAAGCAGAATGCCGGTAAAACTTTTTTTGTATAAAACCCCACCCAGAATGGTGTATCGGATCGAAATCTTACGAATGAATGCCTTATCTTTGGATGTGACATCCCCGGCGAATCCCCCATTTTCTAGAAATTGTTTTATGTCATAAAACCATGGTTTTTCAATAGACTCTGGGTTATTTTAGCAAATGTCCAAGTCGTGTGTGGATGGGTGGGGCGCATGCCATATTTCCAAAGATCTAGTCCCTGAAATGGGATCGACCTTCAGGGCTGAACCCAAGGAGGAGAGGGCATCGGCGATGCCATTGTCCTCTCTTCCTACGTGTGTGAGTTTACACGATTGGAAGGGCTGGACCAATCGAGTAGCCAACTCGTGATATGGAAGTAGTTTTTCATTCCGTACTTGCCAAATTTTCAAAACCTGGTTTATGACAAGGAGCGAATCTCCAAAGACCTCGATGCATGATGCCCCTAGAGTTTTCGAAATTCTTAAGCCTTGTATGAGTGCTTCATACTCAGCTATGTTGTTGGAACATTCGAAATCTAAGCGGACTGCTATAGGGATCTCGCCCTTTTCAGGGGAGATGAGAATGACCCCGGCACCAGCCCCTCGTTGGTTTCGTGCCCCATCGAAGTGCATCTTCCACACTTGGTTTTCGAATTTATTTGCCAAAATATGGTTTTGAAAATGGTTTTGCAATATGCCTTCGTCAGGCATTTCAATAAGTGTGGGATATGCGTCCTTTAAGGGAAACTCAGCCACGTAATCTGCTAGGGCTTGCCCCTTAATGGAGATCTGGTGATGGTATTTCAGATCATACTCCATTAGAAGGAGTTGCCATTTGCCCAATCTACCCGTGAGAATGGGTTTTTCAAACAAGTGCTTGATTGGATCAAGCTTGGACACTATCCAGATCTCATGATCTAGGAAATAGTGTCTGAATTTCTGGCAGGCCCAGACTAAGGCCAAGCATGTCTTCTCCATGGCTTGATAATTTCGTTCATAAGCCAAGAGAGTTTTCGAAATGTAGTAGATGGCATACTCCTTATGGGTGTCATCCTCGTATTGAGTCAATAGGGCTCCTAAAGCATTCGCATGCACGGAAATGTAAAGTAAAAGTGGTTTTCCTTTCTTTAGAGGGTTCAAAACGGGGGGATTAACCAAGTATGCCTTCAGTCTCTCGGAGGACTTCTGGCATTCGTCATCCCATAAGAATTTCGTGCCCTTTCTCAACAATTTGTTGAAGGGTTCGCATCTAGTTGCCAGATTCGATATGAATCGACGAACGGATTGTAAACGACCCTGGAGGCTACGAATTTGAGTGAGATTGGAGGGTGGAGCAATGTCTATGATGGCTCGACACTTAGAGGGGTCGACTTCTATACCCCTTTGGCTAACCATAAAGCCCAGAAGCTTCCCTGATTCTACCCCGAATACACATTTTTGAGGGTTCAGCTTTACTTTGTAAAGCCTAAGCCTTTCGAAAATCTTTTGCAAACATTCGATATGAGTGCATCGGGTTTTGGATTTTGCCAAGAGATCATCTACATACACTTCTACGAGCTCATGAATTTGAACATGGAAGATCGTGGTCATGGCTCGTTGGTATGTTGCACCGGCATTTTTCAAACCAAAGAGCATGACTGTATAGCAGTATGTGCCCCATGGGGTTGTGAAGGCGATCTTACCCTGATCTCGTGGACTTAGTTTGATTTGATTATAGCCTGAATAGCCATCCATAAACGAAAACATTTCATGATTTGCAGTACTATCGACTATCAAATCTATATTTGGTAAAGGATAATTATCCTTTGGAGTGGCTTTATTCAGGTTTCTGAAATCGATGCATATTCGAATTTTCCCATTGGTTTTTTGAACTACAACGATGTTTGACAACCAATCAGAATACGCAATGGGTTTTATAAATCCGGCTTTTAGCAGATCTTCTAAACCCTCTTTGACTTGCGTGTGTACATTCGGGTGTATTTTCCTAAGCTTCTGCTTTATGGGTTTTACACCTATATCTAAGGGAAGACGATGCTCGACAATGCTGGGATCTATGCCCGGCATGTCTTCATACGTCCATGCAAACACATCTAAATAGGTTCGTAGAAATGTAATGAATGCTAACCTTTCAGTTTCATGCAAGCATGCGCCTATTTTGATGGATTTCGGATTGGAATCATCCCCTAGGTTCACCTCTATGAAATCTCCTCCTACTGATTGGGAAGGTCCTTCAAAATCGAGAATTTTATGAAATTCTAGGAGCTCAGAAGTGGGATCTTCCTCAAGGGGATCCACTTCTGGCTTCGATCATTCTTGTGGGCTATAGACCTGAGGGAATTTGATGCGTGGTTTTCAAAAAGACCTGGTTTTGTACTCAGATTTTCAAGTGATTTCAAAATTTTTGGTCTCGCTATGCAGACGACGTTCCTTTCGAAATCCTTTTCTTTTGCCAAAGTCCTACCAGGAGCAGCTATATACAAAATCTTTTTGGTGTTTTCCAAATTTTTGATTTTTTTGGGTTTTTGTAAAACGAGAACCTTGGGAACTATACAAAGCACTCTTTTTTCGAGTTTTGTTTTTCCATTGTTTTTGGTTTTTCTTGTTTTTCAATTTTTTTGATTTTAAGTTTTTCAAATGTTTTTGTGTTTTTATAAAAGGGATCTTCCGTCATACCTACAAAGGGAAACGCTATGGGTTAGACTCGGAATAGGAGATCTAAATCGTAGGTCTCTTCTAAGATAGGTTCCGAGGCACCCTTGACCCAGGTGGTCACAGGGGGTGGCTCTGGGGGTATTCGGGGAGTATAGCCGATCCCATATCGGCTTGGATTGGCCCTAGGAAGGATGGGCTCTAGGAGACCCTGGTCTTGCACCCCTAGACTTTTGTAGGGCGTATAGCCCATGTTTAACAACATGTTCCATGACTTTTTGTTTTTTGAAAAGGCATGGTATAAGTCGTGGTCCTGGAACATGCTGTCGTCCATATCATGCTCATATGGCCTTTTGTCCAGGGACTTTGGAAATAGGGAACGCTTGGGTTGTCCTAGAAGGGTTAAGATCAGGAGGGGGCCTGCTTTGGGCGGCCCCTTCACACATACAACCTTCCTAGGGTTGTTCAACACGAGCCGAGGTGGCTCAACCATAATTTGCCCCAGGTTAGCCTCATGAGCCTGGGAGCTCGATAAACAAGGGGAGTTTATGATCCCCTAAAGCTGTGGGTGACTCTCACCTAGGATCACTACGACCTGGTCCCTAAAAGGGATCTTGACACACCTATGGAAGGTGGATGGCATAGCGCACAAACTGTGTATCCAGGGCCTTCCCAACAACAGGTTATAATGGGGGTGGATGTCCAAGACATGGAACACCCCCGTGTGTTCGATCCCTCCCGTTTCCATTGGGAGTTTGATGGATCCTAAAGGACTAGACGCATTCCCATCGTATCCAGTGATAACGATGGGGCTTGGGTTCATTGAAGTTAAGGTGACTCCGATTTTAGTTATTTAGAACCACCTCGATATGCAGGGCCTGGTTGTGGGATTCGTAGGGCCTATCTACATCATCTTCCGAGAAAGTGATGGGCGATTTTGCTCCTAATAAAGCCACTTGGGCAGACAAGGATTCCGGACTTATGTTCGAATCAACCTTGGCCCTTTCTAGAATTTTCTCTAACACAAGTCTATGCCTAGGCGAGGTTTGTATAAGCTCTAGGATAGACATGTGGATAGGAATCTTTGAAAGATGGTTTTCGAAGTCATAAGGATTTAGGATGACTTTGTCCTTATCTGCTTTTGGCAGAACACTAGGGATACATGCTTTTGAGGGGCCAGGCATACTGACCACCTTTTGAGCACCTTGAAGGTGCGGGGGTTGATAGATCCTCCCAGATCTAGTCACTTCCCCCACGACCAGCCTAGGGTTCACGCTAAATTTGGTTCTAAGGATGAGCTGAGGAGAACCTTGGATTTTCAAAACTGGTTTTGCCGGGGATTCCACTTTCGGTGGTCCCCGAATGATGACTTGGGCGGGCTTCTTGTATAATACAAGAGTGGGCGCACAAGTGGGTCGACCAGACTCTGGTTTTTGCGCTAATTCCTTAGAAATGGTGAGGGTACATACCTCCTTTCCTTTCCCACTGCCACTAGCGTGTTTGGGAAAGGGTTCTTTGAAGATAGCTTGAGGTGGCTCAGGTTCCGTAGTGACCTGGAGCCGGCCCTCCGCTATCAAGTTCTCAATTTTATTTAAAAGGGAGAAACAACGTTTGGTATCATGGTCTTTCAGTCAATGATACTTACAAAATTGGTTTAAATACCCCCCTTTGGAGGTAACTCCTTCAGGGATTTCGGGGAGTTCTATCATGCCCCAGGCAAGTAGGAGGTCTAGGACCTCCGACACAGGTTGCCCCAACGGAGTGTACTCTCGTTTTTCAATCGGTTTTTGAAAGTTTCGCTCCCTTTTATTTTCTATTTTTTCAAAATTTTTAGAAGTGCCTGCCACGCCTGGATCCACCCAGACATTGGCGATTTTATGGGGCTTTGCCCCTTTGTCCATCGTGGGTAGCCCGTATGTGATGGGCTTTTCCAAGCGGGTTTTGGAATCCAATGTCTCATTTTCAATTATTTCTTTGAAGAAAACCTTTTGAAACCATCATTTCTTCATATGAAATCATTTGAATAGGCAAGATGCTGCTAATTTAGGCTTGAAGGCAAAACAATCAATTTTTTTGCTCGATGTCAAAATTTGATTTTTCTGAGAGGTATAATTTACCTTTATTTTGAGATTATCACAAAATTTTGGTGCGGACATGAGTTTGTTTAAACTTTCTTTATTTGAAAACTCTTACAAGACTCAAAACCGTGATTTTTTCTTAAAACGGCAAAATTTCTAAGAAATAAAATTATTTTGAGAAAAATTTTGGGTTTTATATATGCCCCTCTTTGGAATTAACCCAAATTTATTTGGTTAATGGCAAAGAATAACACCCATAAAAAAATTTATTCTTTTGGGATTCTAGAGATGATTTGAGTTGAATCAAAGTTTCATAAACTTTCTCATTTTCGTTAAGAGATTCACTTCTTGGACTTGGGTTATCCTAATGCCGATGGAAGAGGATTTATAACAAGGGTGACTCAACATTGATGATAGTCGATGAATGCAAGGATCATATATGCATAAAACCATCTATGAATGCACATGGGCATGAGATATATGCAATGTATGAATCATGTATGTTTGATGATCTTCATGATTTATTTAGGGGAGATCTCATGAAAGTTGGCTTCCCTAAGTGGGATGGCCTCCGTGTTCATTTGCTTGATGCTTTGGATTTTGTAAAAATCATTTTGAAAGAAATACTTTCTTTTTTATTCTATCAAAAAGAACTTCCATCTTCTATATTTCTCTTTACTTTGGTTTTAATGTAAAATTACTTGATAGAGGTTTTTATTGTTCGAAAAACTCAACAATATTTCAAAACTCTATTTTTCACACTACAAGGCCTAATCCTCAAACAAAAAGATATCCAAATTTGTAGGTTTTATTCCTACTTTAAGACCATACTGACAAACCTTTTTTCTTTTGAGATAAGCTGTAGGGGATTTGGAAAAGAGTTACCACTGTTCCCTTTGAAGCGTACCGTGGTTTAAGGCAAAAAAAATTTTGATGAAAAATTGTTCTTTTTTTAAGCTTTGGCTTTTCTTTTTCTTTCAAACAGAACCTCTATATTGTAGGTTTTTATTTTTTCCCTTTTCTTTTTAGGAAGATCTCTATATTGGAGGTCTATTTTCTTCTTCTTCTTTTCTATTTTGACTTTTTGCCAATTTTTTTTTTTTGAAAAGAGTGAAGTGAGAGAAACAGCTTGTCCCTCTAAATACTTGGTCTAATCAAGTATGCCCTATTTTATAATAGCACATACAATTTGAAAATATTTTGCTATTTTGGACTAGGCCCTATCTTGTAAAAAAAGATTTTTGAAATGTCATTTCATGATTTTGAAAACACTCTACTTTTCATAATGCATCAATCCCTAGTTAAGAGGTCTATATTTGATTCGGTCCCTTCTTTAAAAAATTAAAGAAGATCCATTTTGCAAAAATCATTTCAAAAAAAATTATGGTAGATACTAAACATCATATCTTTTTAATATTAGGCATTTATAGTGTCTACCATATTTTTTTTTCTTCTAAGCATCAATGAGCTAATATGCATGATCGATTTTTTTTGTTACCCCTTTCATGACATGGGGACATTTCCACTTGGGCTGACACCTTTTTGGGCCTCTTTGGGTGAATGATATTCATGTGATGCATGACATGTAAAAATGTATTCCATATGAATTTGATGGAGATATATGCTTTATGAAATGATTAATGTGTTAAGTCTCAATGAAACGTGTTTAGGGAATGCATTCTACATGCCTCTAATTTTGTGGAGATGACATGAGCATTCATACAATATGGCCGACCCCTATTGTGCCATGTGATGAATGACTTTCAATGAAATACATGAATGATTCTTTGTACTATGTCATTGGACATCTTGTTTTTTACATGAACTAGGAAGATGCATGACATGTAGAATATATCCCATACTAGATGATGGAGATACATGAAATGATGTAAGTTTTCATGAAAGGTGTGGATGCATTCTAATGCCCCTAGTTTGAATGATATGAGCATTAACATTATGGCCGACCCTATCATGTGATGAATGAATGATTCATGTATACACGATTTTGGTTTTTGGGAATGGCTTAAGGATATGCATGATATAATCCTAGCCTTGATGCATTTTGGGTTGGGTTTGACTCCTATGTTGATCACTTTCTAAGGAACTTAAATGTTTGCCCAAGTCCAAGACTTTATCGATTTTGAGGAAATTCATGTAAATCAATATCACTCACATCATCTCTAAAGGAATTGGCAATTTTTTTGAAAAATGGTTTTAATTTTTTTTCTTTTGAATTTTTTTGTATTTTTGGTTTATCCTTTTTCAAATTTTTTTTGGATTTTGGAAATAACCTATACAATATATACAAAAACCCGGAGTTAGATTTATGTCCAAGGAGGGTTCGAGGGCTCGGGTGCATCAAGGATGTGCACTCGAGGTATGGTTTTCGATTGATGTTCTTCGGATGGATCCTAGGTGCAACCCAATGTGCCCCTAAGGGTGGATGATGTATATAGGTTTTATAAAAACCGATTTTTCGAATTTGTAAATGGTTTTGAAAACCAAAATTTTGTGATTTTCAACTTTTCCAATATTTTTGGATTTTTTCAAACAAATGCTAGAAGGACGAACATAAAAGACTTTCTTTTTGAAAATTTCTGATTTTTCCAATGTTTTTGGGATTTGAAAGTTTTCTAGTTTTGTTTGTTTTTTTCAAATATATATTTTTTTTAAATTTTTTTTTAGAAAGAGATCTTTAATCAAACCTACAAAAAAAACACCATAAATTAGACTCTAAACAAAGAAGTCTAGGCCATAGGTTTCAGTGTTAATGGGTTCTAGGGCACTCTTGACCCAATTAGTCTTAGATGGTAGCTTAGGGGATATGGATGGGATGTATCACAATCCATGTCGACCCAAGTTAAGCAAGGGTATGATGGACTCTAGCCTACCTTGGTTCTTGGCTCTTAGACCTTGATACGAAGTATATCCCATATTTAATAACATATTCTAAGGCTTTTTAAGTTTTCAAAATTTTTTGTAAAGGAGATGGCCTTGGAATTGTGTATCGTTCATGGTATGGTTATACACTTGAGTTATTTGGAGTTTGCCTAGGAGTTTGAACGTTTGGACGGTGAAAAACTTGGGTTTCCACATGACCTTAGGAGTAAGTGGCTTGAGAGGTTTTGGTTTAGACTCTCTCAAAAGGTAAACGATTTTGGTATGGACCCTAGGTGCAACCCAATGTGCCCCTAAGGGTGGACAGTTTGGATTTATATGGGTGCTAAGGGATAGCATATTTGATCTCTTGAAAAATTGAGAGGTGTGGGTTCCAAGGGAAACCATGGTCGGTCCCTTGGAGGGTTTAGGGATGTTGAGAGAAATCATGGTCGTAGGCTTGGGTTCATAATACAAACCTATGCTCAAAGGAATTTTTTTGTTTATGATAGAGTTAGGTGTACCTAAGATGTTGATGTATGACTTAGGAGTAACCATGTCTTTCATGTTTTAATTTTTATTTTGATCTTGTTTTTTATTTTGAAATTCTTTTTGTTGGTGCGGGACATTCGGCGCATCTTTAAAATCCATATCCTTTGCATCATTGAGTGGGTTTTGGGTGCATACATGTGATTTGAAACATGGAATGAATAATTTACCATCTTATACTAAGAAAGAGAGGATCGAGTATAGAGTTTTGGGGAAATAAGTTTCAGACATACATTTTTCGAGTTTGTCTACCTTTTCATAGTGAGAACAAGCTTCCTTTCAGGCATCCTCAGGTGGCTCTAGCTCATGCATGACTTCGAGCTCCTATTGCTTTGCGAGGTCTTGGACTTCATACTCCAAGCTTGTGTGTGCAACACTCATTCTCTCATGTGTTGTGTGAGGTATGTGAAGTAGTGCTCATGGGATTGGAACCCATCGGAGCGAATGTTTGCGAAAAATTTGGAGTGAAATGATCCTCATGCCCCAATCTGCGCATGTTCCTAGAAATGTGGACTTCATTTTCAATTTTTGAGATTTCAACCTTTGCAACTTCTTACTTTTCAAATCTTTTTTATTTTTGAAGATTTTTCAGATTTTTTTTTTAATTTTTCCAAAAAAAGATTTTTTTTGGTTTTTAAATGGAAAAGAGAACGTTTGGATGATTAGTAAAGTTAGATGATTCAATCTAAACATTTTCTGCATTTATAGCCTCATTTTCTTCATCTTATTTTTGACTCAATTTGGTTTTTCGGGTATGATTTTTCTCTTTATGTACCCGAGATAATTTTTATGGAAATGATGTGCCTTGGCCTTTTGCCTTAGAGTCTTAATTTCTCTTCTAAGTTTCATTGCTTTTTCCCATAAAAAGGCAAACTCTTCATCTTGGGCTTTAGAGGATTTCTTTATGGTTTTAGAAAACCGATTTGAAAATTGTGATAAAGCTTTACTTGACATGTTTTTAAATGAATCATCCAAGCTTGACATTATTTCAAAATCAACTTGGGTAACATTATTTCAAAATCAACTTGGATACAAAAGATTGATCAAATGATTTTTGAAAAAGTAAATTTAAAAATAACACCACATCAATTAACCCTCAAAAACACGAGTATCACCGGACGTGCCACCAATTATGTAGATGTGAAAATTTTACTCGAAGCCTAGAGACTTGAAATAAAATTTTCAAACCTACTTTACTTACACGAGTGTACCAGATAGTTTTTCAAGACTAGCAAAGTTTATGAAATCTGACTTTAAGCGATTGTGGCTAAGCGAGATCTTTTTACTTTAGGCCTTCTTGAACCAATGTTCAAAGGTCATCCTAAGCGCTTTGATGATTTCATAAGTGTAGGTGAAATTTCAAATTCACGTTGGAATGTGGTGGTGATAGAAGCAAACTCGTGCACTTTGATCAAAAGTTAAAAATCAACAAGTTCTGAAAAACAAAATTTATTTTTGTTTTCATAACTTATTTCGAAAAACATTTTAGTGACTTATAGTTTTATAGAATTAAATCGGAATTAAACTTTAATCAGCAGTTTCAGGATATTTTGTTATAGAAACACAAAGACTCGAAGAAACCTCTGTATCTCGGTGTACAGAACTCCAAATTTATGAATTTAGTCTTGTCGAAAAGCTATGGATGTCAGCTTTCCTATAAGACTAATTTTATCAAATTTAGTTCATTACAGATAGAGATATTAGACTTTTACCCAACCTATATTACATCATGGGGAGAGACAAAGCTCCATTAATATAACCCCTTTCTTGAATTGAATGTTAATAAAAGAATAGAGAGGAATAAGGGATGAGAAACACTTACTTATTGCCTCCAAGAACGGATTACAATGAGGCACACGACCCTCACTTTTATCTCTCTTTTCTCTCCTCTTTCTTTTCTCTCTTTCACTCTCTAATTTGGAGCACTTCTTACCTTTCCTACACTCCCTCTCTGTCTCTCCACTTCAACCTAGCTAAACCTCACGAAATGCTTCAGCCAAAATGCCCAAGAATGCTCAATGAATACTGCAAACCATCTCCCTTGGCCTCTATTTATAGAACAAAGGAGGTTTTCTCTAGACCTTTCCATGGAGTAGGTACTCCTTGGCCCAAAATCCAGCCCCAAAACTTTAAGGCATTCACGTGACCTTCAAGTGACATTCATGTGGTCCCCTAGGTCAGCATAAACCCAGCATGTGTAGCCCTAAGTACGTCGGAGCATGTGTAGCCCTAAGTAGGCCGGTTTGGTCTAGGCTCGAGCCACCTTGGTGTTGGTCCCATTGTCTAGGTGTTTCAGCTAGGGGTGGCTGTGTTCAATGGAAAAGATGGGTCGTTTATAATGAGTCTGGCAAAGACTAGGCAAGGTGATGTTAATTGTGGTTTGGCCAAAGATTGTAGGGTGAAGATAGCTAAAGTGAGTCAAATCCATTCGGTCTAGTTAGGGCCAAACTCATGCACTTTGATCAAATGTTGAAAATCTACAAGTTCTGAAAAACATAAATTGGTTATGTTTTAAGAACTTCTTTTCAAAAAAAAATTGTGACTTAGAGATCTCCAAAATTCATGAAAACTTTATAAACCATAGACTGGAATGTGGAGATCCTAAACTTATTTTTATTTCAAATTTTGCGATTGTAGCTTTACAGAATTAAATCGAGAATTTAACTCTACTCAGCAGTTTCAAGATATTTTGTTAAAAAAATACAAAGTTCTAAAGAAACTTTTGTATCTCGATGTACAAAACTCCAAATTCTATGATTTTAGTCTTACCAGAAAGCTATTGATGTCAACTTTTCTATAAAACTAATTTTATCAAATTTGGTTCACTACAAATAGAGATATAGGACTTTTACCTGACTATGTTGAAGTAAAATCGACTGTGTAGAAACCAAATCTAAATTTGCTTGATCTTTCCGAGTTTTATTCATGTAGCTATATAACCCTAAAATTCTTGAAAATTTTATTTCTAATATGCATGTGTGTAGATGTAGTGACTAAACTTTCATAACATTCAGATTATCGATCTAGAAATGAAAATTACAGCAATAAACGTATACCAGATGCTGAAAAACAGAGTTTTATTTTTACAACATACATGATGCAAACTCGCCCAAATTTAAATTGCACCAAAACAACAACTCAAAAGATGGGTGTAGGTAGGTGAGGCCATCTACTTGGATTAGTCTTTGATGGAGTTGTGCCTTGACTTAGTTTGATAAACTTTCTTGATCTATAGCTTTGTTCACACGAGCTTGGTTCTAGTTTGATGCGAGTTTCGCTCAACTATCGCCTTGATCCTCGCTCTCGTCTTGATTTATTCCTGTAAACACCCAAATTTTTTTTGTATACCCAAGCTCGATCGAACCTTCTAAAAATTCTAAACGAAAATATTTCAAAAAACTCAAAAGAATTTCAAAATGAGAGAATTCACACAAGTAGGACAACCCATCACGAAAGTCTTAGACCTCCTTTTAACCCACAGATTGGTTACTCTCCCAACTTTTCCCGAAGGGATACATCCCAAGAGAAATTTTTTGAACGAATTTGCAAGTATCATATACTGAAGAGCCATGATACAAGTAAACGTTTTCTACTTTTACATCAAATCAAAAACTTGATTAAGCAAGAAAGACTCAATGTCATGAAGAACCGAAACCCTACCAAGCGATTTTAAAAAAACTTTTCCCCAATCATAAAAGCACAAGCGAGAAAGGAAAAGAAGTGTCTTCCCCCACTCAAAGCTAATAGAATGAAACATGCATTGCATATGTTACATACTACTTACCACACACCACCTTCTATCGTAATAAAAAAAGCCAAAGAAGTAGTGATTCGGGTAACGCTTAGATTCCCACCACCGACTAGAGTCTTAGTAGAAATTCATAGTGCTCTGAAGCATCAAAGTAGAGTCAAGATAAGAGCGAGCCTTAAAAAAGTTGTGAGTGAGGTGACTAGGTTCAGAAGGATCTATAAACCTCCGCACTTAACTAAAAATGCTAGCAAGTAGTCGTTTTACCCAACCCTTCAAAAGCATACATTCCTAATGTATCTCATGGCATGGACAAAGGTAAAAATGTGGTGTTCACCTCTTATGATTTTGGAATTTCATCTTTCAAAACTTCCTATAAAAATATTTATCCTAAAGTTTATCCAAACTTTACCTAAACATAAACGAGTTTTAGAAAATAACATGTTTATGCTAGAGTTTATCCAAACTTTACCTAAACATAAACGAGTTTTAGGAAATAACATGTTTATGTTAGAGTTGATCTAAACTTTACCTAAACATAAACGAGTTTTAAAAATAATCTTAAAAAAAATCAAAGTTAACCCATCCATCACTCCCAAGTCCTTATCCTTCTTCATCTCCCTAATATGTGCCAAGGCCCCCATTGTTCACGAAAGATAAATTTGAGAGACCAAATATAGCCTATAACCAAGCCTTATAGAGATGGTTTTGAACCACCACACTCTATATAAGTGCTTGGTCGATAAGTCTATGTATTTTTGTAACAGAACAGTTCTGAGTGTTTAAGCAGAGGCACTTTGTTGATTTAATTCTGTATCATTGCAGTCCCAAATTTCAAAACAAAAAGTGGCTTAAAATCTTCACATTTAGTTGTATCTTGTAAAATTTTCATTAATTTTGAATAATGTAGGTTAATAAAAAAATTCGAGAAAGAAGCTTTGAAAACAAAACCAATTTCAATATTTCAGAACTTGTTGATTTTAAACTTTCTTATCAATACCTTATTTTCACTTTGAAACCTCACTTGTACATTTGAAATCTTGAAAACGCTTAGACTGACCCTTGAGTATTGATTCAAGACTTAAAGCGAAAAGATCCCACTTAACCATTTCCTAGTTTTTAGCAACTAAGATGCTCGCGCACGAAGTAGTATTGAAAAGTTTTTTTAAGTCTACAAAAGTTTGGAGTGAAAATTTTACATCTACAATCTCACGTAAGAGACTCGCATCTCAACATGTCTCCTATCAACAAAATCAATATATCAAATAAAAGACTGCATTCACAGGGTTCCTCATAGAGACGTGCTGCTTCTCAAACCAAAAACTACACTTTTTAATTCTGATTAAAAACAAAATCAATACATTAAATAAATGAAAAAAAATTCATCAAATGCACTATAACTCTAAAAATCAATAAAACCCCATTTCCTTATTTTCTTCTCCTCTACTTTTAACCCCATTTCCTTATTTTCTTCTCATCTACTTATTTTCTTCTTCCTCCTCTTCTATCGTATTTGAGTTTCAAGCTGAGTCACCACAAAATCTAAGGTGAGATGAAACGCACAAAAAGAAAAGAGTTCAAACAATTAAGAAATTGCGATAATCTTTAAATTTTAACATGAGCAAAATCAAAATAGCGTCAGTTCTGTTATTAAAAAAAAAATGTGAGCGTATCAATTCTCTAAACCAAATGACAAAATTGGATTCATGCCGAGGTGAATATGATTCTATGTTTAATAGTAATTAAAAAATCAACGGCCGAATTTTCCAAGTCCATAGTAGGAAAGGAACATTGAGTGATCATGCACGCCCCACTGGAAAAGGCCAACTATGAAGTATAAGGAGACCGAGTTTTCAGGTGGAAATCTAGAATCTGTGACACCACCAAGGAAGTTGAGAGAGGGAAGCTGCAGTTCTTCATTGAAGGCCTGTCAGTGAAAGCCACGTCACAGTTTCTGAGTTCTGGGTTCTTTTAGAACGCACCAAATTCCACAGGGCGTCACATATTGAGACAGCCGACCAGGTTTGAGATATGAGTAACACAATCAGATGAAGGAGACAGAGGAACCAGTGCGAAGCTCAACTACATGCAACAGGTACACCTTTCAAACATTCAGCTCATGGCTTACAAAAAGGGAGCTTTTTGGCACTCCTACCCACTAATCAAAAGGTTGTTCTCTCAAATACAATGGCGTGCCTATATATTCCATATTCTATACTTAAAAACTACACTTAGCAAAATAAGCTCCAAGAAAGGAGTGATCAGAAATAACCAAAAGGACGATGCATCAGGCATTTCGTCATATCTCACATAATCATAGGCCAAGCAGGATATAATAACACAAGGTGAATGGGAGCGCAATCAGCATCCCAAAGATTACCCTGCAACACACCAACATATAAGTATATTGAAATGAATGTATCGAACAAGCACATGAGCATAGCAGATGCAGGATAGATATATAGATATATATATATATATATATATATATACATATATATATACAGAAGAGTGACCAATATAAGGATCGTCTGCTCGTTCAGAAATGTTCAAAATACAGAACGGATGGAGATTATGCAAACAAGATCTCGTCATTTTGGACTAAAAACTAACGCGACTTTAACAGCGAAAAGTGGTGATAAGAATCTAGGTACCTGACCCGACTTGAAGTAAATTTAGGTTCGGTCATAGTCAGTTAGAGAGAGAGAGGAAAGGACTGTTTAGTTCCCTGCAATTTGCCTCTCCTCATTCGCTTCCTCTTTTTCTCGCTCTCTTTCCTCCGCGAAGAAGACAATAAGCGTAGAGACAAGAGAAATGTCTTTTATCTCCAAGAGGGAGTGGTGAACATCTCACCTCCTGCAAAAATTTTTTTCTATTCTATTTAATTCTCTCTCCCTTTCTGTTCGTCTCTGGCCAAGGTGAAAATGAATGAGTAAAGTGATTTTATGTCCATTGAGGTTATTTCGTGCTTGCGGAGGGTCATGGATATGTTTTCATGTGCCCAAAAGAAAAGCCAAAGCATTCCTACGTCCATGGTCATCTACGAAGCATGCAATAAAATAACTTTCATTACAATCTTCTTTTATAACAGTGATGCGAGAACATAAGAGCCATGAGAGCTTTGCCCCCATAATGGCCGAACCAGCTCAACCAGACCAGTCGGGGTCCTCTTAATTTGCGCTTCTGGTTACCGGTGGCATACTTCACTCTAAAGAGAAAGAATAGGGCAGCCAACTTTTTCCCTTTAACCAGATTCAAATCCTGCCCTTTATCTTGATTTGGTTGGATTTTACCCGACTCAAATTGGTTAGGTTTCTTTCTCCTAACAAGGCCGAGGCAAATGGGGTAACAGCCTCCATTAAAAATGACAATTTTAAGGAAAATTGATAATTAACAACCTTAAACAGATAGTTTGCAATCTAATTGATTTTAAATGGGACTGAAGATAATATCATTACCCTGTACTTAATATATCTGGGTGCACGTTGTATTCCTTGGCAAACACAAACGGAACAATTCCTTGAGGAAGTGCAGCCTGCAATAAGGATGAACAGATGGAGATTTTAACATCAAGAAAACAATTAACAGTACAGAGATACTAAACATACACTGGGTGCAAGAACTAAGGTTAGTATCGGCTCATATCCAGCTCGAGACATTTTATAGGATAACCGAACCTTGAAGCTCTTTTCAGTGAGCATCACGCCCTCATGGCTTGACATTAATGCTCAGGGTCTTGCAAGTTTGGTATACGTGCACCCAAACAGTCTCGTGTATTTTTTGAAAAAGTAATTAACTTCAACAAACAAGAAACCTTTTTTTCGTTAATGAATAAAATATATTGACAAAATAAATTAAGTTGTAATTATAATACCGAGCAAGCTAGCAAGCATTTGGGCAGAACGACTCGAAGTTGGCCAATACCTTTGCTCACTTCAACTCACATAAGAAAACAAGCTGAACACAATCACGGGTTAATTTAAATTACCTGAACAATTGCAACATGTAAGAGAACACCTCGAAGACCTACAGCAATAGAGGCAGCTGCCATTACTGCAGGGCCGAAGAAGAATCGAACTGCCATGGCAAATGTAGCAATGGTATTTCCGCATGCGATTACATGGGGTTGGAGCGCCATGAACAGACCTGCTTTTACCACATCAAGGCAACAGATTGCTAAGTAGAACTCCACAACAGATAAACTATAGGCAATTCAGAAGATGCTTCTAGCTCCCCCGGCTGAGCTCAGGGGAGCTCGGGAACCTAATGAGCCAAGGAGGGATATGTTAATAAAGGTTGGCAAGATGAGCTGTGAGGAGGCATTGCCTATATGGGGGCCTATTCAGTTGTGTGTGTCGAATTCATGTCGAATTCATGCAAGAAAAAAATGAGTCATAACAATCAATTATGTTGAAATACTCTACAACGGGTCAAGAGTTTTCCAATAAAATTCTGTTGAAAACTATATTTGAACATTAATGTATAAAGAAAGCCATTCTTTAAGGAGAAAATAATTACTTTTAGTGCTTTAATGAGTCAGTACAGCATGTCTCCAGGTGAACTCAGCTGCACATAAATGTGTGATGTATGCGTGCACACACACACACGCGGGGGTGGGGGTGGGGGTATCCTCAAGGCCCGCTGGGACGTTTGGTTTGTACGGTTTCCCAATTTAACCAACTCTCAAGCAAAAGCTGATCAGCATTCCATGTATGCAGGTAATGAAATCAAAGCACCTACCAAGACTAAACATCGCCATTCCAAGACCAGCATCAGATAGTATTGAGATAGATCGCGCAATGATGGCGGGCATCTGGACTCGCCACCTGAAGTAATTGAGGTAGACGACCACTTATCAATTTCCAATGTCATAAATATAGTATTGACCATACGATATGATAAATATAATCGATGCAATGCGGTAAGCATCAATAAATTGGTGAGAATGACACGGGTATCCGTATCATGTCTGCAAGTTGGTAGCAGTGGGCCGACCTGAATGAGATTAAGGACCAGGTTAAGCCGACCAAGCTAGAGTAAGTGTTGGGGTTCCTGATCAGTTTCCTCCAAACCATGATGAGTATGAGGCGCGTCATGACTCTCGCCGCCGGCATCGAGGTTTGCTTTGCATCTTCTGGACCACCAGATACCGGCTCACCTACGTAGAACGTAGGCCTATTTTCGAAACGGAAATCATCACGGCCATAATCCTCATTGTTACCATGGCTCGCCCCTGCATTAGGTTAGCAGCTTTGATTTAATTAATTGAAGAAAAGAATCTCTCTCTCTCTCTCTCTCTCTCTCTCTCTCTCTCTCTCTCTCTCTCTCTCTCTCTCTCTCTCTCTCTCTCTCTCTCTCTCTCTCTCTCTCTCTCTCTCTCTCTCCATATATATAAATATACGTATATATACGTACATATATATACATATACGTACATATATATATATATACGCATACATATATATACAAATATATACATATACGTACATGTATATACATGTATATACATGTACAAATATATATATGTTACATATATATACACAAACATATATTTATATATATAATGTATGTATATATGTACGATGTATATGTATACATATGTATATATGTATGTATGTGTATATGTATGATGTATATATATATATATGTATACATATGTATATATGTATGTATGTGTATATGTATGATGTATATATATATACATATATATGTATGCATATATACATATATATCTATATATATATATATATATATATATATACATGAATCTTAACTAAACAGCATTATTCCTCTAAAGCTAAACCAACATATGCGTCTGTCATGCTTTATGTTGCAAAACTTCATTCCCACCAACCAATTTGATATTAAAACAAATACTTAGGTGTTTAATCAACAAAGAGCAATTAATTGATAGATAAGTAAAGTGACTACCTTTACGATTGCAGTGATGATTGTGGTGAATATGACGATTTGGTTGATGCTGGGCATCATGATGATGGTGATTATGAAACTGAAGGTGATGGTTATCAAGTTCCGTCCTCACCTCTTCGCTCCCACCAAACACCCTCCTCACACCGTTCGTCCCCTTATCGGAGACCGGCGAGGAGCACGAGCTCCACGCAAACATATGCAAATCCTTTCTCCCAGGAAAACCGCCGGTTTGGTTCACCTTTCCGGCATAAGCACCGCCATCTTCTGTCACCAGCAACCCGCTGGAATTTGCGTAAAACTCACCTCGGTTGAAGCTAGAATCCCTCGGCGTTGGGTTTCGACTTGATTGCAGTGAGAAGATTTCCACATTTGTCAAATTTGACGCCCTCGGTGTGAGATTAACAACCCCGGCCGTACCAGACTGCCGGGAGGAGACATCCGACCTTGAGGACGTCGACTTCCTGACGGTGACATGAAGTTTGTCATCTTCTCCGATCTCCGCATCAGCGGTGAGCTCGTCCCGGCCGCTCAGGGAGACGACGTCGGTGTCCACCTTGAAAGAAACGATGCTTCCGGCGTTCCCCGGGAACTGCTCAGCGAGGAGAAGTCGCGCTGCTCGGTACTCGAACAAGAAGAGTAGGAGAGTGTACCAAATTATGCATTGCAGAACAACGATCTGAACCATTAGACCGCCGGAGAACTCGCCGTACATGCCTTTCAGTAATGGGATTCCCATAACGAGAGTGTTTGGAAGCGTAGAAAGAGAGAATAGTGTGACGGCCCACTCAAGCGTAGCACGTTCGCTCACTTTGCACCACAAGAAGAGGAGGAAGAGGACAATGAGTTTCTGGAGAGTGTCTGCGAGGAGAAATCGGGCGTTCATGTCGTAGGGATCGTTGGTGGCGATGAAGCGGAAAGAGAGAAGAGGAACGGCGAAGAGAGCGACAAATCGATTGATTCCCGAGCATTGATCCGGCGAGAAGATCTTCCACCATTTCACCGATCCGTAGGCCACGAACATGGCTACGTACAGCGGCATCACGGCCGTCATGACGTGGTAGAAGTCCAAAACAGTGATCATCTTATTTGAATAACGTGCTTTTCCGGCGAGCAAAACGGTTCCCGCCACCGGTTTGTAGTCTGAACAGTTAATTTCGAGGGCTACCAAAATCTTCAAACGGTGCAATGAACCTATATCAACGATCCAAGTGGAGTTCCTGGGAGAACGATTTTCCAGGCTAGCTAGTTTGATGGTTCCCGGCGGGGATTTCGACAGGATGGCTTCCCGTCGAGAGTTTCGATGTGCTTAATGAAGTGAGGTCAGGAGGGCAAGATGCAAGTCCTGAAAGAAAAGGAGGGAAGCAAATTAGAAACACTCAGCACGGGAGCAAAACGAGTATTTAGGATTAGCGAGTGGGATTGTATCGGCGAATAGAATAGTATCAGTGACAAAACGGGGTATCCGTCAAACGCATGTATCCACAGAACAGAAGCCACCATTAGGATGAAGTCCAAGATCTACTTAAAACATGATTCTCAGTGAAATGAACGGGTGAAATTTTCATAGTTAAAGAATACAACCACAGAGAGATTCTTGAGATTTCTCCTTCGAATCTCAGCAACAGGCTCGTGGACTTTCTTCAACAAGAAAGAGGACTTCTCTCTGGGTCGTTTTGGCTCCGGAAACTACCGGAACTTTTTGTTGGGATGCCTTAGGATGGACATCGGAATGAGAAAAGGAAACAGAATGGTTTTGCACGTTCAGACAGGAGAAATCCTTTTGTACTGCCTGGTGAAATACTGACCCACTGTTGTTAGTCGAATGATGCACATGCATATTATCATTCTTTTCTAGTTTATTTTCTCTGTCACTGTCATTGAATTGAATACGATCAACTGCACGCAATCCTCATGATTGCCTGAATCTGGGATTTGTTCTTGTCCTTCACTCGCAATAAATTCAGGCGGCGCTTAGCATTTACTGAATTTATTTCTTTAATTCCTTTTCTTCTTTATAAGAATTTATTCTTTCAGTTCATTCTGTAAGCTTTTCTAGGTTTTAGCATTTACTGAATTCATTTATTTCTCGGACTTACGGCTCAGATTATTCTGTATGCAGTTCTAGATTTCAGTTTAGGAGCAATAGCTCACCTGATAGGAGGGGTTCGACTCACACTTTGAAGGTAATAAGTTCGGTACCCAAGGCGGCGTGCATCAGGATTCAGCCTCCCCATCGTACCAAGAGAAAACTCATCTCTTTAAAAAGAAGAAAGTTGGAGCCACTTGCTCTCGAGCTACACGCGGACCGACTTAACCATGGATGTCCAATGTTTAGGGTTTTAGTTTTACAATGGGCACGTATATATCTTTTATATACATATATATGTATTTACCTATGTATGTATATATATATATATATGCAAGGACAAGTATGAAGTTGGCGAGAGTTCCTCTTTGCATTTCTAAAATGTACGCACTTGGCCTATGAAAGAAAATTTTTCATAAGTTCTGAAAAACAGAAACTGGTTCTATTTTCAAAGCTTATTTTCAGATTTTTCTGAATAGTTTTGGAATCTCCTCGATTCACGAAAATTTTACAGTGAGAAAATACAAATATGAAGATTCTAGAATTATTTTTATTCTATTTTTTGTGTTGTGATTGTACAGAATTAAATCAAGAATATGCCTCTACTCAAACGTTCAAAACTGATTTGTTATAGAAATATAGAGGTTTAAAGAAACGTCTGTATCTCGGTATACAGAGCTCCGATCTTTCTTGTTGCAAAGCTATGGATACTAACTTTCCAGTGAGACAATTTCACTAAAATTGGTTTGCTATAGATAGAGTTATTGAATGATAACTTAAGCTCTATTCTAGGAAACACAGATTTGACATATTTAACTATGAATTTTTTTGATCTTTCCCAATTTTAATTATGTGGATACACGACCCTAAAATTCTTAAAAATTTTATCATATGTGTTTGTGTGTGAGGATTCAGTGTACCAAATTTCAGATCATTTGGGGCAGAGAGACAAAAATGAAAAATAAAATATGAGAAGTGTAAACACCCCAAAATCCCACGATTTTCTCAAATATGTCTGATTTTGTAAAAGCGGCTCCAAAGGGCTATTTTGAGTCTGGAAACCTAGGAGCCTTCCAGACAACTCTGTACATATGTTGAAACCATATATGTTTTAAAAATATATACATACAGTTTTAAAACCTTAAAAAGGTGTTTTGAAACTCCAAAAAGCAGCTTGACCTGATGAAAGCAGGACCGAAGAGGCAAAAGAGAGCCTGGACCCGGAGCATATTTCAAGCCCGGCACATCAACTCTCGTATCAGAATCATCCCCAGATTCTCGAACATCCAAGCCCCTGATATAAAAAATTTGTTCAAAATGATCTCCGGAAGGTGAGAAGAAGAGCGGACGACAATGTTGGCGAAGACCCAACGCAAGATGGAGTACTGATGCAGTTAGGCCCCGCACAAACCGTCCGTTTTGAAACGCCATGAAGGAATCAGAAAATCATATTTGGGGCGGATCTAGACCATATATATCTAGATCAAACCCAACATGCATTTGGATTTGGATCCAAAGATCCAAATCTAATATCCACATCCATGGCCCACATCACCTTCTCATAAATGGAGGTGGGGCTAACAGATATTTCACGTGAAAAGCTTGGGTAGAGAGAGAAAAGGGGTGATAAAGTATGAGTGAGAAAGTTGGTAGGCTTGACTTTTGGTAAAGGGTGGGTTAACCTTGTGGGTTTAGCCTAGAGTGTGGGTTTGAGCATGCATGCACCTACACCTAACCTGGGGCTGCACCAACTTGGATATGGCTGCAACTAGGTCCATGGACCGGCGCCAAGGGGAGGTTCCTAAAACCTAATCCTGAGCTAGCCCACCTCACCTAGCCACTCTCCCCTAAACCTAACCCAATCCTAGCCGTCCTCACCCAAAACCGTCCCAACCACACCTAGCCAACCTCACCTAGCTCACCTCACCTAACTAGACCACCTAGACCCTAACTAACTAAACCTAAGCCCACCTTAATACACCTAATTAAACCCCTAACCACTAAGTCCCAACCCCCCTAACCGACCTACCCTAAACCACCAAACAACCCACCCTAACCGACCTACCCCAAACCACCCCACAAGCCCACCTTATTACAAATATCTAGCCTAAACCACCCCAACCGTCCCAACCCTCTTGGGCCTATGAAAACCCCTATCTTGCGGGTTTTTCACGGGCTCTCTCTTCTACTCACATCCCCTCTCACTCCCCCCCAACTGCACCACTTCCACCACCACTTCTACCCGGCTGCCATCTTCCTCACTTCCACCGCCACTTCCACCCGGCTGCCACCTCTTCGCTTCAACCTCCTTCCACCACCTTCCACCTTCGGCTGCCACCTCCTTCCACCACCAGCACCCCTGCCACCCACAGTTAGTACCTCACCTCAACTCCATCTAGCCTTCCACCCCTTTCTTACCTGGCTGCACACTCCACCACCTGCCACAACCGCCCAGCCTTCTCCCTTACACCCGCCCCAAACTGCACCCTACCTCACTACCTTCCCTCAATACTAACCACCCTAGCCCCTAGCTAAACCTTCTCCCTTAGCCATCCACCACCTAGCCTACATCCTTAACCTGCCACCCCCCCTAGACATCACCCTAACCTGCCGCACCTAACCACTCCATCCCCCGGCTAGCATCAAGGCTTCATCCGGCTAGCACCTTACCTGCCGCCAACCTACATCAAAGGAGCTCCCCTTCGGCTATCCAAGGTGACTCACTAGGCCAAAGCCAAGCAAGTTGAGCACGGACCAGCTACACGTAAGTGCCTAACTCGGTCCTTGATATGAACTTGCTTACATTTAATTAAATTTGATACGGGGTTGTAATAATGGAGCGTTGTCTCCCCCCGGTTGTAATAATGTGGTTTGGTACACCAACACACACGTGCACTTGAGCCATTCTGCTCTTAGATGCACACCATTTTGGCATACACACAGGCCTAACCAGCCCTTAAGATATAGTTATACTTATATATATTAAGCTACGTGGGTTTTAACTTAAGTTGTGTGCGTGGTCTTTCAATTCCACACTCACACACATTGAGCTTTCGCTCTTACTCCCAAGACCCTAGTAAGGGCCATATTGCAATTTCATTTGGGTGTTTTAATTCAAGTTGTGTGCGTGGTCTTTCAATTCCACACTCACACACATTGAGCTTTCGCTCTTACTCCCAAGACCCTAGTAAGGGCCATATTGCAATTTCATTTGGGTGTTTTAAATTCAAGTTGTGTGCGTGGTCTTTCAATTCCACACTCACACACATTGAGCTTTCGCTCTTATTCCCAAGACCCTAATAAGGGCCATATTGCAATTATATTTGGGTTTTACATTACAAGTCGTGTGAGTTGTCTTTACATATACACACAACACCCACGCACACGTTGGCGACCTTCGGACCCATATATATTATATGTATTTCCCTTCGGCTATGTCTTTAAGATTTGGGTTTTAAGGTTCAGCTGTGTGCATAGTCTTTTCATATATCCACGACACACACTTGCACAATTGAGCCTTTCTGCTCTTAAGATATAGCCATATTTCCCTTTTGCAATTTACATTAAGTCATTTCCCTTCAGCATTGTCTTTCAAATTCGGGTTTTTCCTTTGGAGTTGTGTGAGTTTGCATTGCATATTCGCCATACCACGAGTTAGGACGCATATTGCATCAAAGCAAGCCCCACACTCCCACGCAAAAATCGCCCAACTTAGGTCACTTGCGCACACACCTAGTTGGCCTTAAAAAACATAAAAAAGAAAGACATAGGCATGTGCAAATCCCACGTGAAATAAAACTTGTAATCGTATAAACAAAGCCCAAACACTTCGGGTATTTTTCAAAGAGGTTTGATTTAAAAGACTTTGCCAAGCGTAGAGACTGACCCTTACGCATCGATGCAAGAAGGTCTATGATGAAAAGAGCTCACTTGCTCACAGTCGCCCCGATAGAGTCAGATTTCAAAACTTATTTCGCTAGCTTGAGTAATCTAGCTGGCATGCCCTTTTGTTATAAAAACAACTTAGACACATGAAAAGGTTCACTTCGGGCCTAAGAACCAGAAGTGGAAATTTTCCTTGTCTACAGATTTGGTACGCTCGGTGGGACCTGGGCCTTGTGCAGAGTCAGTTTATGTAGAAAAACCTCATGAAAATTTTTTCAAAGAAAGTGTTTTAAACCTTGTTTGTTTCATTTCATATCTAGGATTTGTTTTGAAAAGCATTGAAGCATGTCGAGTCCAGGCTCCCAAGAGGTATCTAGCCATGGCTCATGTGCATCAAGTTCTCAATCTAGGAAGTTTTCGAAAAAACAAGAGATTGAAGACTTGAGAAGGGATTTCGAGGCCAAGATCGCTGCTCTTAGCCAAGAGCTGAAGCTGGTGATTCGTGTTCATCAAATGGAGAACCAAAGGCCAAGAAAAAATTTGAAAAACCTCACAAACACAAAGAGACTTTCGCAATGGAAGGTAACCAATACCACGAGTCCTTTACACACAAGGACCGTAAAGCCCTATAGCAGCTGCTGAGAGGGCAAAATAAAGAGAAAAGAAGTTACGCCCTTTCTAATTTCTTACCTGTGGACTATGAAACAGACAGTGATGACGAAATACCGAACTTCTATCAGTATGATGGCATGGGAGATCCTAGGTCTCACTTGCAACTTTTCTCTCGTCGAGCCCATAAGAAAAAGAAGGACTCGATGAAATGGGTGTATTGGTTCCTTTTGTCCCTCAAGGGCACAACTGCCAAATGATTGACTTCCTACGACCTTAGCCAGTTCGCAACTTTCGAAGAGTTAGCGAACTACTTTATGTAGAGATTCTCGCATAACGTAGAAGTCACGCCGACTTTAAACACCTTGAGGGATACAAAACAAGGTGTGAACAAGGACGTACATACGTTCATCGTTCGTTGGAAGTCTCTCCTAGGTCAAGTGCGAGAGCCAATATCCGAAGAATTTGCAATTATGCTCATCTTGGATAATTTTAGAAACGAGTTGAAAACCCTTCTCTCGCTTCATGAAATCTCGACTTTCCATAAGTTAATAAAGAAAGCATCCCTTTTTGAAACAAATTTGAAAAAGGGGGTGTATGATCACTTATGGAAAGGAAATCCAATTTCGAAAACTCGCTTGGAGAAGCCTAACACTTATGGGCTACCCATCGTAGACAAAGGGGCAAGACCCCACAAAATCGCCAATATTCGGGTGGTTCAAAGCTCGGCAAGTGCTTCAAAAAGCTTTGGAAAGTTAGAAAATAAAAAAGAGAGGAGTTTTCAAAAACCCTTCGAAAGACGGGAGTATACTCCGTTGGGGCAACCTGTATCGGAGGTCCTAGACCTCTTACTTGCCCAAGGCATGATTGAACTCCCCGAGATTCCCGAGGGAGTAACTTCGAAGGAAGGGTTTTTAAACAAATTCTGCAAGTATCATCGGCTCAAAGGCCATGATACAAGGCGGTGTTTCTCCCTCCTAAATAAATTGAGAACTTGATAGCAGAAGGCTGACTCCAGGTCGCTGAAGAACTTGAGCCTATCCAAGCTATCTTCAAAGAACCCTTCCCCAAACACGCAAGTACTAGTGGGAAGGAAAAAGAGGTATGTGCTCTCACGATTTCAAAGAATCTAGCGCATCCATGTGAGTCTGGTTTGTCTACTTGTGCATCTACTCTCATACTTTATAAAAAACCCGCCCAAGTAGTCATCCGGAGACCACAAAGAGTTCCGTCCCTGGTTAAACCAGTTTTAACCATTCAATGTGCTCCAAATCTCTCGATTAGAGCCATGATTAGTGCGAAACCTAGGTTGATCGTGGGTGAGGTGACAAGATCCGGGAGGATCTACCAACCCCCACATCTGCAAAGTGCTAAAAAGGTGGTCAGTGCGCCTGGCCCCTCAAAAGCATGTATTCCTACAGTTTTGCCAAAAACGGACAAAGGAAATGTCGTTTTAAAGGTATATGATTTCAAAAACCATCTTTCAAAGATTCCTATCAACATGTCCATCCTAGAGCTAATACAAACTTCACCTAGGCATAGACTAGTGTTAGAGAAAATTCTAGAAAGAGCAAGGGTTAGTTCGAACATTGCCCCAGAATCTTTGTCCAAACAAGTGGCCTCCATAGGAGCAGAAACGCTCATCGTATTCTCGGTAGACGATGCAGAAAGACCCTACGAGTCCCATAACCAGGCCCTACATTTTGAGGTGGTTCTGCACTCTCTGGATAGGTGCCTTGTCGATGGGGGAGGAGGGCTCAACATCCTTCCACTTCATATGGTGAACCAAATCAGAGTCACCTTAACATCCATAAATCCAAGTCCCATCATCATCACTAGATACGATGGGAATGCGTCTAGACCGCTAGGATCTATCGAACTCCGAGAGATAGCACACACGAGGGTGTTTCATGTCTTGGACATCCACCCCCATTATAACCTGTTGTTGGGAAGGCCCTGGATACACAGCTTGTGCGCTGTGCCATCCACCTTCCACAGGTGTATCAAGATCCCTTTCAGGGACAAAGTCATAGTGATCCTAGGAGAGAGTCATCCTCAGCTTTAGGGGGTGATAAATTCCCCTTGCTTGTCGAGTTCCCAGACCCACGAGGTAAAACTGGGACAAACCATGCTCGAGCCACAAAGACTCACTTTGTACAACCCTAGGAAGGTCGTGTATGTGAAGGGGCCACCCAAGGCTCGCCCCCTCAAAGTTCTGACCATTCTAGAAAAACCCAAGAATCCCTTATTTCCAAAACCCCTGAACAAAAAGCCCTATGTGCACAACATAGACGACAACAAGTTCCAGGACCATGATTTGTATCAAAATTTCTCCAAAAACAAAAAATCATGGAACATGCTGTTAAACATGGGCTATTTGCCTTATAAGAGTCTAGGAGCACAAAATCAAGGTCTCCTAAAACCCATACTGCCTAGGGCCAATCCAAGCCGATATGGGATCGGCTATACTCCCAAAATACCACCAGAGCCACCCCCTGTGACCACCTAGGTCAAGGGTGCCCTGGAGCCTACCCTAGAACAAACCTACGATTTAGACCTCTTATTCAGAGTCTAACCTGTAGTGTTTTCCCTTTGTAGGTACGATGGAAGATCCCTTTATCAAAAATACAAAAACATTTGAAATCCAAAAAATTACAAATGCCAAAAACATTGGAAAATCAAAAACTCGAAAAAAGAGCAGTTTGTATAGTTCCCAAAGTTCTAGTTTTACAAAAGAACAAAAAAATAAAAAATTTACAAAATTCCAAAAAGATTTTGTACATAGCTGCTCCTGGTAAGGATTTGGAAGAGGGAAAAGATTTCGAAGAAACGTTGTCTGTATAACTAGGCCAAAGATTTCGAAATCAATAGAAATTCTAAGTATAAAACCAGGCCTTTTGAAAATCCATGCATCAAATTCCCTAGGATCTATAAACCACGAGAATGATCGAAGCCCCGAAGTGGATCCCCTTGAGGAAGATCCCACTTCTGAGCTCCCAGAATTTCATAAAATTCTCGATTTTGAAAAGCCTTCAAATTCAGTAGGAGGAGATTTCATAGAGGTAAACCTAGGGAGTGATTTCAAGCCCAAACTCATTAAGGTAGGCGCATGTTTTCATGAGCATGAAAGATCAATATTCATTGCATTTCTACAAACCTACTTAGATGTGTTTGCATGGGCGTATGAAGACATGCCGGGCATAGACCCCAGTATTGTCGAACATCGTCTTCCCTTAGATGCGGATGTGAAACCCATAAAGCAAAAGCTTAGGAAAATACATCCGAATGTACACGCACAAGTGAAAGAGGGTTTAGAAGATCTATGAAAAGCCGGATTTATAAAACCCATTGCGTATTTTGATTGGTTATCCAATATCGTTGTTGTTCAAAAAACCAATGAGAAGATTCGAATATGCATCGATTTTAGATACCTGAATAAAGCCACTCCAAAGGATAATTATCCTTTACTAAACATAGATTTGATAGTCGATAATACTGCAAATCACGAAATGTTTTCGTTTATGGATGGCTATTTAGATCAAACTAAGTCCACGAGATCAGGGTAGGACCACTTTCACAACCCCATGGGGCACATACTGCTATACAGTCATGCCCTTTGGTTTGAAAAATGCCGGCGCCACATACCAGAGAGCCATGACCACGATCTTCCATGATCAGATTCATGAGCTCGTAGAGGTATATGTGGATGATCTCTTGGCAAAATCCAAAACTTGATGCACTCATATCGAATGCTTACAAAAGATTTTCGAAAGGCTTAGACTTTACAAAGTAAAGCTAAACCCTCAGAAGTGTGTGTTCGGAGTAGAGTCCGAAAAGCTCTTAGGCTTTATGGTGAGCCAAAGGGGTATAGAAGTCGACCCATCTAAGTGTAGAGCCATCATAGACATGGCTCCACCCTCCAATCTCACACAGATTCGTAGCCTCCAAGGTCGATTGCAATCCATCCGCAGGTTTATCTCAAACTTGGCGACTAGATGCGAACCCTTCAACAAATTGTTGAGAAAGGGCACGAAATTTTCATAGGATGATGACTGCCAAAAGTCATTTGAAAGATTGAAGGCATACCTAATTAATCCCCCTGTTTTAAATCCTCCAAAGCAAGGAAAACCTCTTTTGCTTTACATTTCCGTGCATGCGAATGCCTTGGGAGCTTTGTTAGCTCAATACGAGGATGACACCCACAAGGAGTATGCCATCTATTATATTTCGAAAACTCTCTTGGCTTATGAAAGGAATTACCAAGCCATGGAGAAGACGTGCTTGGCCCTAGTTTGGGCTTGCCAGAAATTTAGACACTATTTCCTAGATCATGAGATTTGGATAGTGTACAAGCTTGATCCAATCAAGCATTTGTTCGAAAAACCTATTCTCACTGGTAGATTGGGCAAATGGCAACTCCTTCTAATGGAGTATGACCTGAAATAGCATCATCAGATCTCCATTAAGGGACAAGCCCTAGCTGACTATGTGGCTGAGTTCCCCCTAGAGGATGCATATCCCACACTTAGTGAAATGCCTGATGAAGGCATATTGCAAAACCAATTTCAAAACTACATTTTAGCAAACTCTTTCGAAAACCAAGTGTGGAAGATGCACTTTGATGGGGCACGAAACCAATGAGGGGCTGGTGCTGGGGTCATCCTCATATCCCCTGAAAAGGGTGAGATCCCCATAGCAATTCGCCTAGATTTCGAATGTTCCAATAATATAGCTGAGTATGAAGCACTCATACAAGCCTTAAGGATTTTGAAAACTCTAGGGGCATCATGCATCGAGGTCTTTGGAGATTCACTCCTTGTTATAAACCAAGTTTTGAAAATTTGGCAAGTGCGAAATGAAAAACTTCTTCCATATTACGAGTTGGCCACTCGATTGGTTGAGTCATTCCAATCGTGTAGACTCACACACGTAGGAAGAGAGGATAATGGCATTGCCGATGCCCTCTCCTCCTTGGGTTCAGCCCTAAAAGTCGATCCCACTTTGGGAACCCGATCCTTAGAGATATGGCATGCACCCACTCCATCCACACACGATTTGGATATTTACCAAAATAATCCAGATTCTGTTGAAAAACCTTGGTTCTATGACATCAAATGTTTTCTAGAAAATGGGGGATTCGCTGAGGATGCCACATCCAAAGATAAGGCATTCATCCTGAAAATTTACACCCGATACACGATTTTGGGTGGGGTTTTGTATAAAAAGAGTTTTACCAACATCTTACTAAGATGTGTCGACTTAGAGGAGGCTAGGACTGTTATGCATGAATTCCACGATGGAGAATATGGAGGTCATGTTAATGCCAACATGATGGCAATGAAAATACTTAGAGCGGGCTATTTTTGGTCCACCCTGAAAAAGGATTGCCACGATCATGTTAGAAAGTGTCATCCATGTCAAGTGCGTGGGCACACCATTCATATCCCATCATCTTCATTGCATTCCTTGGTCAGCCCCAGGCCATTTACCATGTGGGCGTTTGACATTGTAGGCCCAATATTTCTAAAGGCATCAAATGGGCATAGGTTCATTTTAGCAGCCACTGAGTACTTCTCTAAGTGGGTCGAAGCCATCTCCCTGACCAACGTATAGGGGCAACATGTGGTGGCTTTCATTAGGAGGAATATCTTGGCTCGATTTGGAGTTCCAAGAGACCTTATGTCCGATAATGGCACCCCATTAAAAAACGAGCGGATGGTCAAGTTGTGCAACACTTATGGCATAACTCACCACTTCTCCTCGCCCTACTACCCTCAAGGCAACGGCCAAGCTGAAGCCACGAATAAGACTCTTATTAGCATAATTGAGAAGACTTTAGAGAAGGGTAGGATGTGGTACGAGAAGCTGGATGAAGCCTTATGGGCTTATAGGACTTCCATCCAGACTCCCATGAATGCCACACCATTTGAGTTGGTCTATGGTACAAACGCCATTCTTCCCATTCATACACAATTGCATTCATTCCATACATCCATTGCACTCGACCTCCCCCTAGAGATGCTTCAGCATGCTAGGATGGCCGAATTAGATTTGTTAGATGAGAGGCGACTCCTTGCTATGGATCATGCTCATGCGTACCGGCAAAGGATAGCCCGATATTATGACAAACATATGAGACCTCGCCACTTTGAAGTGGGAGATCTGGTTTTGAAAATCATCCACTATCGTGGCCCACATCCACTTGGAAAGTGGTGCCTCAAGTGGGATGGACCCTATGTTGTGCGTGCAACCACCACGAACAACTCATATTAATTGATCGATGTAGAAGGTAGGAATTTAGCAGATCCTATCAATATTCTATACTCGAAGAAGTATTATGTGTAGGGTTTGGGTTAAATTTCTGTTTTCGAAAATCCTTAGGGATAGTTGCTTTGAGACTTCCAAAGTAGGGTTCAAAGGCAAATTGTGTGACCCTGAGCAAGAGAATTCACACTTGTGAAAGAGTGGAGTTTTCCAAATACGTGGTTACATTTCAAAATCCTTCTTCTTACAAAGAAAGGCCTAGTTCAATATAGCAAGATACTTGCAAGTAGTACGTGCTATTTCTAAATAGGCTGATCTGGAATGGATCGAGTATGACCTTGGGATAAGTCCTCCCCTCTTCTCTTCTCCTTCCAAAAGGAAAATATGGCCAAAAACAAAGGGAAATCCCTGCCAAAGATCTCTTTCCCAAAGAAAGAAACATGAATCAAAAAGAAAATTCGATTCTTTTATGGAAAAGAGGGATTAAAGAAAAAATACTCCCAAAGGGAGACCCTCTATGAAAAAAAGGAAGAAAAGGCAAAAAGCTCAAAAAGAGCAGTTTTCCACCTTTTATGCCTCAAACCACGGAATGCTTCAAAAGGGACCGTGGTATCTCTTTCCCATCCCTTGCTTATCCCAAGTAAAACATGGTTCATTTCGAGGAATCCTAAAGTAAAAATAGGATTTACTTACTTGAATTTCATTTTGTTTGAGAATTCGACGTTTCGAGTAAGGCGTAGGAATTTTGAAATATAGCTTGTTTTCTTATAAAACCTCCGCTAGATTAGCGAGTGTCAAGACTCAAGCAAAGGCAAACACGAAGAGCTTGAGATCCTTAGGATTGATGCTAAAAGTGGCTTTCCCTTTTGTAAATAAATTTTGAAAAATCGAACATCGAGCAACATAGGGTCTGCTCACTTGGAGCAGTAGGTCTTCGTAAGTCTCAAGAGTTCGACCATGCCATCTGGTCTCTGGGAGGTCGCCATTCTTGCATAAAAGCAGCTTGGCCTGATGAAAGTAGGACCGAAGAAGCGAAAGAGAGCCCGGACCCGAAGCATATTTCAAGCCTGACACATCAACTCTCGTATCAGAATCATCCCCAGATTCTCGGACATTCAAGCCCCTAATATCAACAAATTTGTTCAAAATGATCTCCGGAAGGTGAGAAGAAGAGCGGACGACAATGTTGGCGAAGACCCAACGTAAGACGGAGTACTGATGCAGTCAGGCCCCGCACAAACCGTCCGTTTTGAAACGCCAAGAAGGAATCAGAAAATCATATTTGGGGCGGATCTAGAACATATATATCTAGATCCAAACCCAACATGCATTTAGATTTGGATTTGGATCCAAAGATCCAAATCCAATATCCACATCCATGGCCCACATCACCTTCTCATAAATGGAGGTGGACCTAACAGATATTTCACGTGAAAAGCTTGGGTAGAGAGAGAAAAGGGGTGATAAAGTATGAGTGAGAAAGTTGGTAGGCTTGACTTTTGGTCAAGGGTGGGTTAACCTTGTGGGTTTAGCCTAGAGTGTGGGTTTGAGCTTGTATGCACCTACACCTAACGTGGGGATATACCAAGTTGGATATGGCTGCAACTGGGTCCATGGACCGGCGCCAAGGGGAGGTTCCTAAAACCTAACCCTGAGCTAGCCCACCTGACCTAGCCACTCCCCCCTAAACCTGACCCAATCCTAGCCGTCCTCACCCAAAACCGCCCCAACCACACCTAGCCGACCTCACCTAACTATACCACCTAGACCCTAACTAACTAAACCTAAGCAAACCTTAATACACCTAATTAAACCCCTAACCACTAAGTCACAGCCCCCCTAACCAACCTACCCTAAACCACCAAACAGCCCACCCTAACCGACCTACCCCAAACCACCCCACAAGCCCACCTTATTACAAATATCTAGCCTAAACCACCCCAACCGTCCCAACCCTCTTGGGCCTATGAAAACCCCTCTCTTGCGGGTTTTTCACGGGCTCTCTCTTCCACTCACATCCCCTCTCACTCCCCCCCAGCTGCACCACTTCCACCACCACTTCTACCCGGCTGCCATCTTCCTCACTTCCACCGCCACTTCCACCCGGCTGCCACCTCTTCACTTCAACCTCCTTCCACCACCTTCCACCTTCGGCTGCCACCTCCTTCCACCACCAGCACCCCTGCCACCCACAGTTAGTACCCCACCTCAACTCCATCTGGCCTTCCACCCCTTTCTTACCCGGCTACACACTCCACCACCCGCCACAACCGCCCAACCTTCTCCCTTACACCCGCCCCAAACTGCACCCTACCTCACTACCTTCCCTCAATACTAACCACCCTAGCCCCTAGCTGAACCTTCTCCCTTAGCCATCCACCACCTAGCCTACATCCTTAACCTACCACCCCCCTAGACATCACCCTAACCTGCTGCACCTAACCACTCCATCCCCCGGCCAGCATCAAGGCTCCATCCGGCTAGCACCCTACTTGCCGCTAACCTACATCCAAGGAGCTCCCCTTTGGCTGTCCAAGGTGACTCACTAGGCCAAAGCCAAGCAAGTTGAGCACGGACCAACTACACGTAAGTGCCTAACTCACTCCTTGATATGAACTTGCTTACATTTAATTAAATTTGATACGGGGTTGTAATAATGGAGCGTTGTCTCTCCCCAGTTGTAATAACGTGGTTTGGCACACCAACACACACATGCACTTGAGCCATTCTGCTCTTAGCTGCACACCATTTTGGCACACACAGAGGCCCAACCAGCCCTTAAGATATAGTTATACTTATATTAAGCTGCGTGGGTTTTAACTTAAGTTGTGTGCGTGGTCTTTCAATTCCACACTCACACACATTGAGCTTTCACTCTTACTCCCAAGACCCTAGTAAGGGCCATATTGCAATTTCATTTGGGTGTTTTAATTCAAGTTGTGTGCGTGGTCTTTCAATTCCACACTCACACACATTGAGCTTTCGCTCTTACTCCCAAGACCCTAGTAAGGGCCATATTGCAATTTCATTTGGGTGTTTTAATTCAAGTTGTGTGTGTGGTCTTTCAATTCCACACTCACACACATTGAGCTTTCACTCTTACTCCCAAGACCCTAGTAAGGGCCGTATTGCAATTTCATTTGGGTGTTTTAAATTCAAGTTGTGTGCGTGGTCTTTCAATTCCACACTCACACACATTGAGCTTTCACTCTTATTTCCAAGACTCTAATAAGGGCCATATTGCAATTATATTTGGGTTTTACATTACAAGTCGTGTGAGTTGTCTTTACATATACACACAACACCCATGCACACATTGGCGACCTTCGGGTCCATATATATTATATGTATTTCCCTTCGGCTATGTTTTTAAGATTTGGGTTTTAAGGTTCAGCTGTGTCCGTAGTTTTTTCATATATCCACGACACACACTTGCACAATTGAGCCTTTTCGCTCTTAAGATATAGCCATATTTCCCTTTTGCAATTTACACTAAGTCATTTCCCTTAAGCATTGTCTTTCAAATTCGGGTTTTCCCTTTGGAGTTGTGTAAGTTTGCATTGCATATTCGCCATACCACGAATTAGTACGCATATTGCATCAAAGCAAGCCCCACACTCCCACGCAAAAATCGCCCAACTTAGGTCACTTGCGCACACACCTAGTTGGCCTTAAGAAACATAAAAAAGAAAGACATAGGCACGTGCAAATCCCATGTGAAATAAAACTTGTAATCGTATAAACAAAGCCCAAACACTTCAGGTATTTTTCAAAGATGTTTGATTTAAAAGACTTTGCCAAGCGTAGAGACCGACCCTTGCGCATCAGTGCAAGAAGGTCTGCGACGAAAAGAGCTCACTTGCTCACAATCGTCCCGATAGAGTTAGATTTCAAAACTTACTTCGCTAGCTTGAGTAAGCTAGCTAGCATGCCCTTTTGTTATAAAAATGACTTAGACACACGAAAAGGAACCAGAAGTGAAAATTTTCCGTGTCTACAAGAAGAATGCGGGATGCTGAAAACAAATGCATTTCATCCGAAATTAAAGGACTAATAAAAGCAAATTTAAAGTAAATGAATGAAAGAAATGAATTGAAATATATTTATAGCTTAAGTATAGAGGGGTTTAAAAGATATAAGAGAGTATATCGTATAGAGAGGTAAGAGAAACTTGAAATCAAACATGTAATAGGCGTGAATATAAATGAATGAAATGGACAACATATCTATTCTATTACATCATGGGGGGAAACAATTGCTCCATTAATACAACCCCTTTAATTGAATGGGATTAAGTAGAGACTACAGTAAATAAAGGATGAGAATTAAACCTTGCAATCGAACCTTAGTGGGTGCCAGACGTGGATGAGTTAGGAAGAGATCGACTCCTTCCTTCTCCTCTCCCTTCTCTTCTTCTCTCTCTCTCTTTCCGTCTATTCCTATCTCTCTTGTTGCAGCTCTCCCTCTCTCTCTTAGGCTCTTTTTCCTCTTCCCTCAATGTTGGAAAATAGCCCCCAAGGTGCCTTTTAGGCTTTTGGTGGATCTTGAATTGGGTGTTTTGGAGCCAAAGTCTTGATCCAATATCTTGGTTGGCCACATGGCTTCATGTGGGCCTCTTGGTGGTCCCTCGTCATCAAAGTAAACTCAACCCCATGTGGCTAGGTCGGCCAAGTGGTTCGGTCTACCATGATATGGTTAAGTACCTTTGAATATGGTCCAGCTAGGCTTGATTTGGTGCAGTTGGATAGGTTTAATGTGGGGCAGCCTTTGGTGTCATATTTGATGGAGTCGTGGCTTGGCTTGATTAATGTCTTTGGTCCTCATTTGATGGATGAGCTCGGACCTTGGACTCTTGTTTTTATTTAGAGATCGGATTGGGATGCTTCACCCAATCTCGGTTTGATTTGATTCGCAACTTTATCCTTGAATTAGACTTGAATCCTGCGTTTGATTTCAGATTCACGATTTCAAATATTTCTTTTGATTATTTAAAATCATTTCATTTAAGATATATTTGAAAACATTGAGTTTTATCGAAATCTTCAAATATTCTTTTTGAAAACGACTGAGTTTCATTTCTAGTATTTGTTTGCACGAGTAATCTACTTTCGTTCCGTAAGTTAGTCTTTACCATTTCAACCACTTTAGCCCTTTGTTGGGTGTAGGGTGTCGGACCACTTTAACCCTTTCAATGAGTGTAGGGTTTCGAACCTCTTTAACTCTTGGATGTAGGGTTTCGGACTGCTTTAATTCTTTGATGGGTGTAGGGTCCCGGAGTAGGACTATCCTCAATTGGGCGAGTTTTTGATGCTTGATTTGAATTTCAAAGGTCTTTGGTAAATTTGACATTTTGTGAATATTTTTGGGTTTGGTTCCCAATGTTTCATTTTTATTTATTTTTTTAAAGAAAATTGTTTAAAACCATTCTTTCTTTAAAGGAAATCATTTGAAAAGGTAGAGTCCTACCAATTTGAGCTTGAGGGCAAAGCATTCATTTTTTTGGCTCTTTATCAAAATTTTATTTTTTTTGAGAGGGGTGCCATTTATCCTTATTTTGAGACTATCACAAAATTTTGGTGTGGAAATGAGTTCGTTTAAGGTATCTTTATTTGAAAAACCCTTAAAAGACCCAAAACCATAACTTTTTCTTTAAAAGACAAAATTTCTGAAAATCAAATGTTTTGAGAAAATTTTTGGGTGTTTATAAATGCCTCTTTTTGGCATTAATCCAAATTTATTTGGTTAATGGCTGTAAACATGAAAATTTCCACTCCCAGTTTTATGGAACTCGAAGTGAACTTTTTCGTGCCTACGCTTTTTTGTGAGCGTGCCAGCTAGCTTACTCAAACTAGAGAAGGTTTTTGAAATGATTTTCTGACTTTGGTGATTGTGGGCAAGTAGACTCTTTTCGCTTAAACCTTCTTTAACCGATGCTCAAGGGTCAGTTTAAATGCTTAGAAACTTCGATTTTTCAAACAAGTATTTACTTCGAACGATAAGTGTTTGACGAATTTGGTTCGTGCACTCTTTGTATTTTTTTTTAGTTATGGGGCTGGACGTCCCTACTTTTCTTGCAAGTTTTATTTGTTTAGGCCTGATGTGTGTGTGGAATGTGTGGCCTAATTTCAGTGTGGTTTGAGCGATTTTGTTCGAGGGCTTTGAAAGCGACGAGCGAAATGCAGGGATGCTTAAAGTCTTTTTGGGTTTTCGAGAGCGATGATGCAAACTCACCCAAATTGAAATTTGCAACTCACTCGACTTTAAGTAAACCTACACAAATTGAAGTGCAACTCTGCTTTCATAAATGTAAACTTACACAAATTTAAGTGCAACTCTACTTTCACAAAAGTAAACTCACACGAATTTAAGTGCAACTCTACTTTCACAAAAGTAAACTCACATGAATTTAAGTGCGACTCTACTTTCACAAAAGTAAACTCACACGAATTTAAGTGCGACTCTACTTTCACAAAAGTAAACTCACACGAATTTAAGTGCAACTCTACTTTCACAAAAGTAAACTCATATGAATTTAAGTGCGACTCTACTTTCACAAAAGTAAACTCACACAAATTTAAGTATGACTCACTCGACTTTCACAAAGTAAACCCACATGAATTTAAGTATATATATATGTTTATCCTAAGAGCGGAAAGGCTCGAGTGCGCGTGGGTGTACTTGTGTACAATTTAAGAGCGAAAAGGCTCGAGTGCTCGTGGGTGCGATTACTCGACTTTCACAAAAGTAAACTCACATGAATTTAAGTGCAACTCACTCTGCTTTCCCAAAAGTAAATTTACCCGAATGTAAGTGCAACTCACACAACTTTCACGAAGTAAATTTATCCGAATGTAAGTGCAACTCACACGACTTTCACGAAGTAAATTTACCCGAATGTAAGTATGTATACTTGCTTAAGAAAAGATGGGGTTCGAAGTATAGAATGTTTTATAAGGTATATTGGGGCAGAGAGCGGAAAGGCTCAAGTGCATGTGCGTGTAAAGAGCGAAAAGGCTCAAGTGCACATGTGTGTGATCGTGTTCATCCACCAGATAAGAGCGGAAAGGCTCAAGTGCTCGTGGGTGCTATCATGTTCATGTACTAATATTACAACCTGTAGACGCAGAAAATTTTCGCTTCCTGGTTCTTAGGCCTGAAGCGAACCTTTTCATGTGCCTAAGTCCTATTTAAACAAACAGGGCATGCCAGCTAGCTTACTCAAGCTAGCGAAGATATATTTAAAATCTGACTTCTAACTTGGCGACTGTGAGCAAGCAAGCTCTTGTCGTCGCAGACCTTCTTGCACCGATGCGCAAGGGTCAGTCTGTACGCTTTTAAAATCGAGTGTTTGAGTGGAAAAACCTATGAAAGCAGTTCGAGGTGTTTGATTCGGGTCTTTTTGGTATGATTTCAGATTTTAGATCACGTGGATTTGCACGTGCCTAAGTCTTTCTTTTTATCCCTTTTTAGGGCCACCTAGGTGTGTGTTATGAACACTCCACTAAAATGTGGTGATTTTGAGCGGGAGTATGGGGTTTGCTTTGATGCAATATGCGTCCTAACTCGTGGTATGGCGTATATGCAATGCAAACTCACGCAACTCCAAAGGAAAAACCCGAATGTAAAAGACAATGCCGAAGGGAAATGACTTGTAATGTAAATGCCGAACGGAAATTGCAAAAGGGAAATACGGCTATATCTTAAGAGCGGAAAGGCTCAATTGTGCAAGTGTGTGCCGTGTATATATTAAAAGACTACGCACACTACTGAACCTTAAAACCCGAATTGAAAAGACATAGCCAAAAGGGAAATACGTATATAGTATATATGAGCCCTTACTTGGGTCTTACAAATAAGAGCGAAGGCTCAATGTGGGTGTGTGTGAAAATGTAAAGACAACACACACGACTTCAAATGAAACCCAAATATAAATTGCAATATGGCCTTAACTAAGGTCTTGGGAATAAGAGCAAAAGCTCAATGTGTGTGAGTGCTAGAATTGAAGTACTACGCACACAACATGAAATTAAACCCAAATAGAAATTGCAATATGGCCTTAACTAAGGTCTTGGGAGTAAGAGCGAAAGCTCAATGTGTGTGAGTGCTAGAATTGAAGTACTACACACACGACATGAAATTAAACCCAAGGATAGTATCACACGGCCCTTACTTGGGTCTTGCAAATAAGAGCGGAAGCTCAATGTGTGTGAGTGTGAGAATTTAAAGACAACACACCCAACTCAAGCAAAACCCTACGCAACTTAAAGTATATACATAACTTATATCTAAAGGGGTTGATTAGGCCCGTGTGTGTTCAAAATCGTGCACAACTAAGAGCGAGGTAGGCTCAAATGCACGTGTGTGTGGGTGTGCGAAGCCACGTTATTACAAGCGGGGGGAGACAATGCTCCGTTATTACAACCCCGTATCAAATTCAGTTTAATTTAAGCAAGTCTACAACTAAGGACCAAGTTAGGCACTTACTTATAGCTGGTCCGAAGATGACTTGCTTGAGCGTGGGCTTGGCTTCGCCTTGGGCTGCAAGAGGGAGCTCCTCGGAGTGGAACGGCAAGGATGTGTGGCCGGGTGATAAGAGAGCACGGGTGAGGCGCCTTGGTGCTTGCTGGCTGCTAGTAGGGGGCTACCGTGATGTTTTGGGCTAAGGTGACTAGGGAGGGTCACAAAGGGATAGGTTGGTGCTAGGGAAGGTGGCGCTAAGGGGAGCCTAAAGGGAATGGGTGGCCGACTAGGGGAATTTTTGTGGTGGCCGGCTGCTTGGATAGTTAGGATGTTATGGATGGGAAGGGAGCTAACTAGGGTGTTGTGGAAGGTGGGGTTAGTGGATGACTAAGAGTTGGAAGGGGCAGGTTCTAGGGAGCAAGGTGGAAGGTGGTCGGGTATCACTAGGGGAGAAGGTAGAGAGCCGGGTGTTGAAAGGGTTATGTCTGGCCGACTGGGTAAGGGTGACGGGTGGCTGTGATGGGGTGATGTAGTGGTGGTATGGGGGGTTGAGAGTGGAGGGGGAGTGAAGAGGAGGTAGAGTTAGGTTGAGGTACTAACCGGGTGGTGAAGAGTTGGTGTCCAAGGAAGAAGGGCAGCTGGGTGCTTTGGATGGATGGAATTCGGTCGGATGGAAGTGGCAACGTGGAGTGGAGCGGGCTGGGAGACAGTGGTGGTGCGAGGTGGAGCTGGCCGGATGGAAGTGGTGCAGGTGAAGCAAGGTGGAGGATTCGGCTGGCCCAAGGGTGGGCTGGGATGTGATTGGCCAAGGTCGGCTGGGAGGAAAAGATCGGAAAACCCGCCCACTAGAGGGGGGTTTATATAGGTTTGGAAATGGCGGTTGGGGCTGGTATTTGGAGGGTGGTAAGGTGGTTTAGGTGGTGGTGGTGTGGTGATAAGGTGGGCTGGTTTTGAGGAGGGGCCAGATATTTTGAAAAAAGGGGTTTTAGGTATATGGTGTGCTAGGTTTAGGTGGGGTGGTTTAGGGGTTTAGGGCTTAGCTAGGTGGGTTGGTTTTGGGGTGAGGTTTAGTGAGGTGGGTTAGGTGATTAGGCTAGGATTAGGTTAGGTTTAAGAGAATTAGGCTAGGTTTAGGGAAGGATTAGGCCGGGATTAGGGAAGTGGGTTAGGTGATTAAGCTAGGTTTAGGGAAGGATTAGGCCGGGATTAGGGAAGTGGGTTAGGGTAAAAGGCTAGGATTAGAGGTTTTTACTTAGGATTAGGTTAGGAAGCTCCCTTTGCATAACCCATAGACCTTATTGCATCATGTTGGTGCAGCCCTAGGTTAGGTTTTGGCTAATACAAGCTTAAACCCATGCTAATTAGGCTAACCCACATGATTAACCCCAATCTTGACACACAAGTCAAGCTTAATTACAATTACCCTCAAATCTTATCCTCCCCCACTCTCTCTCATGCCCATAATCCCACGTGAATTTCAAGTGGGCCCAGAAGGTGATGTGGGCCATGGATGTGGATATTGGATTGGATCTTTGGATCCAAATCCAAATCCACACATGGGTTTGGATTGGGATCTGGATATATATGGTCCAGATTCAATCCAAACTGAATTCTGACTCCTTCAGGCTGTGTTCGAAACGAATGGTTTGTGCGGGGTCTGACAGCATCAGTACTCCGTCTGCATTGGGTCTTCGCCAACATGATCGTTCGCTTCTGTTTTCACCTTCCGGACATGATTTCAAGTGATGTCTGATTATAACAGGGTCTTGGACGTTCGAGATCCTGGGGATGGATTCAACACGAGAGTTGTTGTGCCGGGCTCGACTTGTGCTCCGGTTCTGGGCTCTCTTTAGCTTTTCTGGTCTTGCTTTGATCTGGCCAAGCTTGCTTTGTGGGGTTTCAAAATGTATTAAAAAAAAGGTTTTTAAAACATACTATACATATTTAAAACATATAAAAGTTTAAAACATCTGTACAGGGTTGCTTGGAAGGCTCCTGGGTTTCTAGACTCAAAATAACCCTTTGGGTCTGCTTTTACAAAACCAGGTTTGTTTGAGAAGTTCGTGGGATTTTGGGGTGTTTACACAACCCAGGGGGAGACTTCACTCCGTTAATACAACCCCGTTATGAAATGAATTTAAAGGAAAAAGCAGTTTGGAATAAAGTTTGAAAGACTTACACTTTTCCCCTAAATTGAGCTCGAGATTTGTCTAGGTCAAGTCCACCCTGCCCCAATATGGTGTTGATGTTGTTGAACCAAGTCGAGCCAAGTGATCAGCCCCAAGTTCCGGTTAGGTGGTTCAGCTCCAACTGATGCAGCCGGTCCAAGTGGTGCGATCCATGGTGTATGTTGCAACAACTCAAGGTTCGGCCAAGGTGCAAGTCAGCCAAGGTCGGTTTGGATTTGGGGGTTAGCTAGGTTGAAGGGTGTAGCCCAAGCTAGGTCGGCGAAGGTCGGTTCAGCTAGGTGGTTCAAGCTAGGTGGTGGTTCAAAGGGGTGAGCTAGGTGTGGCCAGCACCTAGTCAAGTTGGTTGAAGGTGGGTTCAAAGCAAGGTCTTCAAGGGCAGCTCGGTTGACCTTGGTTTAGCCAAGGGTTTCAGCTGGCCTTGGTTCAAGTGCAGCTGGCCAAGGTTGGTGCAAATGGGGCAACAAAAGCTTGGTTCAGGCCAAGTCAAGGTTGGCCAGCCAGTCAATGGTGCAAGGTAGTTTAGGGCAGGTCCAAGGGTTGAGCTAGATGGGTTCGGCCAGCCAAGGAGTGAGCTTGGTCTAGGTCAGTTAGGGCAAGTCGGCCAGGTGTTTCGGGATGGCACGAGGGTTCAGCCGTGAGCTACCCAAGTGGGTCTTGTGGGTTGGTTTAGGCAAGAGTGGTTAGGGCAGGTGCAGCCGTGAGCTCCTTTGGTGTGGCTGAGTTCGATTTAGATGGTGGTTAGGTGCAACACAAGGATGGTTAGGGCAGGTTCGGTCTAGCCAAAAGGTGAGTTAGGTGTAGGTTGGTTGGCTAGGGCAGCATGGTGGTGAGCTAGGTTGAAGGGTGTAGCTGGGCCAAAGAAATTAGGTGTAGGTTGTAGACACGGAAAATTCTCACTTCTGGTTCTTAGGCCCGAAGTGAACCTTTTCGTGTGTCTAAGTCGTTTTTATAACAAGGGCGTGCTAGCTAGCTTACTCAAGCTAACGAAGTAAGTTTTGAAATCTGACTACTTAGGGGCGATTGTGAGTAAGTGAGCTCTTTTCGTCGCAGACCTTCTTGCACCGATGCGCAAGGGTCAGTCTGTATGCTTGGCAAAGTCATTTTTGAATCAACTAACCTCTTTGAAAATACCCGAAGTGTTTTGGGCTTTGTTTGTATGATTGCAAGTTTTATTTCACGTGGGATTTGCACATGCCTATGTCTTTCACTTTTATGCTTTTAGGGCCAACTAGGTGTGTGTGCAAGTGATCTAAGTTGGGCGATTTTTGCACGGGAGTGTGGGGTTTGCTTTGATGCAATATGCGTCCTAACTCGTGGTATGGCAAATATGCAATGCAAACTCACACAACTCCAAAGGGAAAACCCGAATTGAAATACAATGCTTAAGGGAAATTGCGTAATGTAAATTGCAAAAGGGAAATATGGCTATATCTTAAGAGCAAAAAGGCTCAATTGTGTAAGTGTGTGTCGTGTATATATGGAAAGACTACTCAGACAGCTGAACCTTAAAACCCAAATCTTAAAGACATAGCGGAAGGAAAATACTTATAATATATATGGGCCCGAAGGTCGCCAACATGTGATTGGGTGTTGTGTATATATGTAAAGACAACTCACATGACTTGTAATATAAAACCCAAATATAATTGCAATATGGCCCTTATTAGGGTCTTGGGAGTAAGAGCGAAAGCTCAATGTGTGTGAGTGTGGAATTGAAAGATCACGCACACGACTTGAATGAAACACCCAAATAAAATTGCAATATGGCCCTTACTAGGGTCTTGAGAATAAGAGCGAAAGCTCAATGTGTGTGAGTGTGGAATTGAAAGACAACACCCACGACTTGTAATGGAAAACCCACGCAACCGAATATAAATAAATATAACTATATCTTAGGGGCTGTCAAGGCCCGTGTGTGTGCCAAAAGGGTGTGCAACTAAGAGCGAAAAGGCTCAAGTGCACGTGTGTGTTGGTGTGTCAAACTACATTATTACAATCGGGGGGAGACAACGCTCTATTATTACAACCCCGTATCAAATTTAATTAAATGTAAGCAAGTTCATATAATGGACCGAGTTAGGCACTTACGTGTAGCTGGTCCGTGTTCAACTTGCTTGGCTATGGCCTCATGGGTCGCCTTGGGCAGCCGAAGGGGAGGTCCTTGGGTGTATGTTCACGGTAGGTAGGGGTGCTGGCCGGGTGGTGTCTTGATGCTAGCCGAGTGGAAAGAGCGGCAGGTAGGGGTGCTGGCTAGGGGGTGAAGTGGCAGGTGGATGGGCTAGGTTGGTGTGGTGTTTGGCTAGTGTAAACACCCCGAAATCCCACGAATTTCTTAAACGAATCTGGTTTTATACAAGCAGCCCCAAAGGGCCATTTTTGAGTTTGGAAACCCAGGAGCCTTCCAAACAAACCCTGTATATATGCTTTAAACTATATCTTTCAAAAACATATGATATAGCTTTTTAAAACTTTTAAAACATGTTTTGAAACCCCGAAGTGGCTTGGCCCGATCAAGACAGGACCAGGAGAGCCAAGAAGAGCCCGGAACCGGAGCACCTGTCGAGCCCGGCGCAGCAACTCTTGTATCTGATTCACACCCCAGGATCTCGAACGTCCAAGACCCTGTTCTTATCAAAATAGCATTTGAAGTCATCTCCGGAAGGCAGAAACGGAGGCGGACGACTATGTTGGCGAAGACCCAACGCAGACGGAGTACTGATGCTGTCAGGCCCCGCACGAATCGTCCGTTTCGAACCCAGCTCGAAGGAGTCAGAGTTCAGTTTGGATTGGATCTGGACCATATATATCCAGATTCCAATCCAAACCCATATGTGGACTTGGATTCGGATTTGGATCCAGAGATCCAATCCAATATCCATATCCATGGCCCACATCACCTTCTCATAAATGGAGGTGGGGCCCACTTGAAATTCACGTGGGATATTGGGCATGAGAGAGAGTGGGGGTGAAAAATATCAAGAGTGTTGTATTAAGCTTGACTTGTGTGTCAAGTTTGGGTTAATCATGTGGGTTAGCCTAATTGAGTGGGTTTAAGCTTGTAATTAGCTAAAGCCTAACCTAGGGCTGCACCAACATGGGGTGATCAAGGTCTATGGGCCATGCTAAGGGAGCTCCTTCACCTAAACCTAACCCAAAATGCCTAAACCTAGCCTAAACCCCTAATCCACCCCTAATCTGAACCTAACCACCTAACCCACTTCCCTAATCCCGGCCTAATCCCAACCTAATCACCTAACCCACTCCCCTAATCCTTCCCTAAACCTAGATTAATTCCCCTAATCCTAGCCTAAACCTAGCCTAATCACCTAACCTAGCTCACTAAACCTCACCCTAAAATCCAACCACCTAACCTAGCCCTAAACCCCTAAACCACCCTTAGCCCACGATTTATCAAAACACCTAGTTTTAAAATATCTGGCCCAACCCCATCCAGCCCACCTTATCTACATACTACCCTACCTAAACCACCTAACCACTACCCACAACCCAGCCCTAACCGACCTACCCATCCCCTATTTAAACCCCCCTCATTGTGGGCGGGTTTTCTAAGTGGGAACCACTCTCCACTCCCAGCCGGGCCCTCTCCTTCTCCCATCTTCCATCCAGCCGTGACCACTCCCCAGCAACTCCACCTGCTCCACCAGCCGCCACCTGCTCCGCCACCTTCCCTCTTCCGTCCACCATCACTGCCCCCCCCAGCCGGACACCACCACCTCACTCAGCCGAACTCCCATCAACACTCGGCTTCCCTCTTCATCCACTCGCCACTTCTCCCCATCCGGTAAGCCTTCTTTAACCCTACTTAAACCCTTCTCTACCACCTCTCCACTCCCAGCCACCCACCACACCATCACCTTACTCACCCAACAGCCCCTCACCGCCACCACTCCCACTCGGCCAAACCTTAGCCGCCTCAACCGTTTGCTTTCTACCTAACTCACATTAACTATACCCGGCCACCCTATCAGATTTCCTAAGACTTGCCCGTGGCACTACCTTAAACCCACTATTCCCACTATTACCTAGTCCGATCCCCTAACTGGCCACCTTCCCATACTCCAGCCTTAGTCACCCTAGCAGCCCGCCACCACCATTTTAACTTAGCCGAACCTAGCACAATCCAAACCGCCGGCCACTACTCCCCCCCCTAGGTGTCCTCTTTGGCCTTCCCACTAGCTCACCTTTTAGGTCCAGTTTCCCTAAGTACCTAACTTCCCTAGTGACCCTAAGACCCACTTATTCAGCCACTCTAAACTCCCTACTCGGAGGCGCCGCCTACTTGCCACCGGCCCCCTTCGAGGCGTCTATCCCGCGCCCCACTTGCAGCCGGCCAGCACCCTTGATCACCTACCTTCGCGGAGCTCCCACTTGCAGCCCAAAGCCAAGGCCACGCTCAAGCAAGACCTCTACGGACCAGCTACTCGTAAGTGTCTAAACTCGGTCTTTAGTCGTACACTTGCTTGAAATTCAATTTGATACGGGATTGTAATAACGGAGCATAGTCTCCCCCCGCTTGTAATAACGTGGCTTGGCATAACCACACACGTGCACTCTCTTAGTCGTGCACAATTTTGAACAGACACGGGCCTAATCAGCCCCTAATATATAAGTGTACGTATATATTTCATTTCCGAAGGGTTTTGTTTAAGTTGGGTGCGTTGTCTTTCAATTCGAACACTCTCACACACATTGAGCTTTCGCTCTTATTTTGAAAGACCCAAGTAAGGGCCGACCTATATTATTTGGGTTTCATTTCATGTCGTGTGAGTAAGTCCTTCAATTTAAACACTCTCACACACATTGAGCTTTCGCTCTTATTTGAAAGACCCAAGTAAGAGCCGACCTATATTATTTGGGTTTCATTTCATGTCGTGTGAGTAAGTCTTTCAATTTAAACACTCTCACACACATTGAGCTTTCGCTCTTATTTGAAAGACCCAAGTAAGGGCCGACCTATACTATTTGGGTTTCATTTCTTGTCGTGTGAGTAAGTCTTTCAATTCGAGCACTTTCACACACATTGAGCCTTCGCTCTTACTCCCAAGACCTTAGTAAAGGCCTTATTGCAGTTATATTTGGGTTTCATTTATGTCGTGTGTGTAGTATTTCAATTCAAGCACTCTCACACACATTGAGCCTTCGCTCTTACTCCCAAGACCTTAGTCAAGGCCCTACTGCAATTTATATTTGGGTTTAATTTCATGTCGTGTGTGTAAGTCTTTCGATTCAAGCACGCACCCACATTGAGCCTTCGCTCTTATTTGCAAGACCCGAGTAAGGGCTCATATACATAAGATATATACGTATTTCCCTTCGGTTATTTCCCTTCGGTTATTTCCCTTCGGTTATTTCCCTTCTGTTATTTCCCTTCAGTATTGTCTTTACATTTCGGGTTTTCCCTTTGGAGTAGCGTGAGTTTGCATTGCATCTACGCCATACCACGAGGTAGGACGCATATTGCATCGAAGCAACCCCCGCTCGAATTCGCCCATATAGTGGAGTGTTCATAACACACAAACTAGGCGACCCAAAAAGGGATAAAAGAAAAGACTTAGGCACGTACAAATCCACGTGATCTAAAACATGCAATCGCATCTTAAAGACCCGAAATAGACACCTCGAACCGTTTCGTAGACTTTCTCCCCAAAACTCGATTTTTTGCAAAAGTGTACAGACTGTCCCTTGCGCATCGGTGCAAGAAGGTATGCGACGACAAGAGCTCACTTGCTCACAGTCGCCACGTTTAGAAGTCAGTGTTAATATATCTTCGCTAGCTTAAGTAAGCTAGCTGGCACGCCCTGTTTGTATACATAGGCCTTAGACGCACGATAAGATCCACTCCAAGCCACGAAAGAGGCGAAGAGGCGGGGATTTTCGCGCGTCTACAGAGATTGGCACGCCCGGTGGGACGTGAGCCTTTTCAAAAAAATCGAGTTTACTTGTAGAAATCTTGCAAAAATTTTATAAAGGTGTCGTTTTAACTTGTTTTCTTTGCTTTTTACTTAGGAAATTTTGAAAAAGCTTGAAAAGTATGTCAAAATCCAATCCAAGTGAAGTGTCGAGCCAAGGCTCATGCGCATCAAGTTCTCACTCTAGGAGGATTTTCAAAAACAAAATAAAACTAGATGAAATCGAGGACTTGAGAAGGGAATTTGAGGCCAAAATCGATGCTCTCAGCCAAGAGGCTGAAGTAGGCGATTCGTGTTCATCAAACGGTGAACAAAGGCCTAAAAAGAAAATTGAAAAACCTCGCAAGCAAAAAGAGGCCTCCGTAATGGAAGGCAACCAATATCACGAGTCCTTCACACAAAAGGACCGTAAAGCCCTACAGCAACTGCTGAAAGGGCAAAATAAAGAGAAAAGAAGCTACGCCCTGTCTGATTTCCTTCCTATGGATTACGAAACAGACAGTGACGATGAAATACCAAACTTCCATCGGTATGATGGCATGGGAGACCCTAGGTCTCACTTACAGCTTTTCTCACGTCGAGCCCATAAGAAGAAAAAGGACTCGATGAAATGGGTGTATTGGTTCCCTCTATCCCTTAAAGGCACAGCTGCCAAATGGCTGGCTTCCTACGACTTAAGCCAGTTCGCTACTTTTGAAGAGTTAGCGAACTGCTTCATGCAAAGATTTGCACACAACGTGGAAGTCACGCCAACCCTGAATACCTTAAGGGATACAAAGCAAGGCATGAACGAAGACGTGCATGCCTTCATTATAAGATGGAGGTCTCTTTTGGGCCAAGTGCGAGAGCCTATATCCGAAGGATGCGCAGTAATGCTCATCCTGGATAATTTCAAAAGCGAGTTAAAAACCCTTCTCTCGCTCCATGAGATTTCAACTTTCCATAAGTTGATCAAAAAGGCCTCCCTTTTCGAAACCAACTTGCGAAAAGGGACATACGACCACTTATGGAAAGGAAGTGCCGTTCCCAAAACACGTGTGGAGAAGCCCATCGCATATGGGCTGCCCACAACGGACAAAGGGGCAAAGCCCCATAAAATCGCCAATGTCCGGGTGGACCCAGGCATGGCGGGCACTTCTAAAAATTTTGAAAAAATAGAAAATAAGAGAGAACGCAACTTTTCAAAACCAATTGAAAAACGGGAGTACACTCCGCTGGGGCAACCTGTGTCGGAGGTCCTAGACCTCCTACTTGCCCAGGGCATGATCGAACTCCCTGAAATCCCCGAAGGAGTCACGTCCAAAGGGGGGTATTTAAACCGATTTTGCAAGTATCATCGGCTCAAAGGCCATGATACTAAACGGTGCTTCTCTCTTCTAAATAAAATTGAGAACTTGATAGCGGAGGGCCGGCTCCAGGTCACTGCGGAACCTGAGCCACCTCAAGCTATCTTCAAGGAACCCTTTCCCAAACACGCCAGTGGCAGTGGGAAAGGAAAGGAGGTATGTACCCTCACCATTTCCAAGGAACTAGCGCAAAAGCCCGAACCTGGTCGACCTGCTTGTGCGCCCATCCTTGTATTATACAAGAGGCCCGCCCAAGTCGTCATCCGGGGACCACCAAAAGTGGAAACCCCGACAAGACCAGTTTTGAAAATCCAAGGTTCTCCTCAGCTCATCCTTAGAGCCAAGTTTAGCGCGAACCCTAGGCTGGTCGTGGGGGAAGTCACTAGATCCGGGAGGATCTACCAACCCCCGCACCTTCAAGGTGCTCAAAAGGTGGTCAGTGTGCCTGGCCCCTCAAAAGCATGTATCCCTAGTGGTCTGCCGAAAGCAGATAAGGACAAAATCGGCCTAAATCCTTATGACTTCGAAAACCACCTTTCAAAGATTCCTATTCACATGTCTATCCTAGAGCTTAACAAAACCTCGCCTAGGCATAGACTTGTCTTAGAGAAAATTCTAGAAAGAGCCAAGGTTGATTCGAACATAAGTCCAGAATCCTTGTCTGCCCAAGTGGCTTTATTAGGAGCAAAATCGCCCATCACCTTTTCGGAAGATGATGTAGATAGACCCTACGAAACCCATAACCAGGCCCTGCATATCGAGGTGGTTCTAAACAACCACTCTCTGGACAGGTGCCTAGTCGATGGTGGAGGAGGGCTCAACATCCTTCCACTTCACGTGGCGTACAAAATCGGAGTCACCTTGACTTCAGTGAACCCAAGCCCCATCGTTATCACTGGATACGATGGGAATGCGTCTAGGCCTTTAGGATCCATCGAACTCCCAATGGAAACGGGAGGGATCGAACACACGGGGGTGTTCCATGTCTTGGACATCCACCCCCATTATAACCTGTTGCTGGGAAGACCCTGGATACACAGTTTGTGCGCTGTGCCATCCACCTTCCACAAGTGTGTCAAGATCCCTTTTAGGGACCAAGTCGTAGTGATCCTAGGTGAGAGTCACCCACAGCTTCAGGGGATCATAAACTCCCCTTGTTTATCGAGCTCCTAGGCCCATGAGGCTAACCTGGGGCAAATTATGGTTGAGCCACCTCGGCTCGTGTTGAACAACCCTAGGAAGGTTGTATGTGTGAAGGGGCCGCCCAAAGCAGGCCCCCTCCCGACTCTAATCCTCCTAGGAAAACCCAAGCGTTCCCTATTTCCAAAACCCCTGGACAAAAGGCCATACGAGCCTAATATGGACGATAGCATGTTCCAGGACCACGACTTGTATCCCATCTTTTCAAAAAACAAAAGGTCGTGGAACATGTTATTGAACATGGGCTACACGCCCTACAAGAGTCTAGGGGCACAAAACCAGGGTCTCCTAGAGCCCATCCTTCCTAGGGCCAACCCAAGCCGATATGGGATCGGCTATACTCCTCGAATACCGCCGGAACCACCCCCTGTGACCACCTGGGTCAAGGGTGCCCCGGAGCCTGTCTTAGAAGAGACCTATGGTTTAGACCTCCTATTCCGAGTCTAACCCATAGTGTTTTCCCTTTGTAGGTATGACGGAAGATCCCTTTTTCTAAAAAAATACCAAAAACATTGGAAAACTTAAAATAAAAAAAATCGAAAAACAAGAAAAACCAAAAACAATGGAAAAACAAAAACTCGAAAAAAGTGTGCTTTGTATAGTTCCCAAAGTTCTTGTTTTACAAAAACCCAAAAAAATCGAAAATTTGGAAAATACCAAAAAGATTTTGTACATAGCCGCTCCTGGTAGGACTTTGGCGAAAGAAAAGGATTTCAAAAGAAACGTCGTCTGCATAGCCAGACCAAAAATTTCGAAATCACTTAAAAATCCAAGTACAAAACCAGGTTATTTTGAAAATCACGCATCAAGTTCCTTCGGGTCTATAGCCCACGAGAATGATCGAAGCCCAGAAGTGGATCCCCTTGAGGAAGATCCCACTTCTGAGCTCCCAGAATTTCATAGAATTCTCGATTTTGAAAGACCTTCCCAATCAGTAGGAGGAGATTTCGTAGAGGTGAACCTAGGGGATGATTCCAATCCTAAAACCATCAAAATAGGCACATGCTTGCATGAAACTGAAAAGTTAGCATTCATTGCATTTCTACGGACCTATTTAGATGTGTTTGCATGGACGTATGAAGGCATGCCGGGCATAGATCCCAGCATAGTCGAGCATCGTCTTCCCTTAGATGTAGGTATAAAACCAATAAAGCAGAAGCTTAGGAAAATACACCCGAATGTACACACGCAAGTCAAAGAGGGTTTAGAAGATCTGCTAAAAGCCGGATTTATAAAACCCATTGCGTATTCTGATTGGTTGTCAAATATCGTTGTAGTTCGAAAAACCAATGGGAAAATTCGAATATGCATCGATTTCAGAAACTTGAATAAAGCCACTCCAAAGGATAATTATCCTTTACCAAACATAGATTTGATAGTCGATAGTATTGCAAATCATGAAATGTTTTCGTGTATGGATGGCTATTCAGGCTATAATCAAATCAAACTAAGTCCACGAGATCAGGGTAAGACCGCCTTCACAACCCCATGGGGCACATACTGCTATACAGTCATGCCCTTTGGTTTGAAAAATGTCGGCGCAACATACCAACAAGCCATGACCACGATCTTCCATGATCAGATTCATGAGCTCGTAGAAGTGTATGTAGATGATCTCTTGGCAAAATCCAAAACCCGATGCACTCACATCGAATGTTTACAAAAGATTTTCGAAAGGCTTAGGCTTTACAAAGTAAAGCTAAACCCTCAAAAATGTGTGTTCGGGGTAGAATCAGGGAAGCTTCTAGGCTTTATGGTGAGCCAAAGGGGAATAGAAGTCGACCATTGCACTCATACCCAACTGCATTCATTCCATACATCCATTGCACTCGACCTCCCCCTAGAGACGCTTCAGCATGCTAGGATGGCCGAACTAGATTTGCTAGATGAGAGGCGACTCCTTGCCATGGATCATGCTCGTGCATACCGGCAAAGGATAGCCCGACATTATAGCAAACACATGAGACCTCGCCACTTTGAAGTGGGAGATCTGGTCTTGAAAACCATCCACCATCGTGGCCCACACCCCTTAGGCAAGTGGCGCCCCAACTGGGATGGACCCTATGTTGTGCGAGCAACCACTACGAACAATTCGTATTGGTTGATCGATGTAGAAGGTAGGAATTTAGCAGATCCTATCAATATTCAATACTTAAAGAAGTATCATGTGTAGGATCTGGATTAAATTCCAGTTTTCGAAAATTTTATAGGGATAGCTGCCCTGAGACATGTGAATAAGGTGCAAAGGCAAACTCGTGTGACCCTAAGTGAGAGAATTCGCACTTGTGAAAGAGTGGAGTTTTCAAAATCGTGGTTGCATTTCAAAATCCTTCTTCTTACAAAGAAAGGCCTAGTTCAACATAGCAAGATACTTGCAAGTGGTACGTGCTATTTCTAAATAGGCTGATCTGGAATGGATCGAGTGTAGGCTTGGGATAAGTCCTCCCCTCTTCTCTTCTCCTTCCCAAAAGGAAAACAAAGGCCCAAACCAAAAGGGAATTTCCTATTTAAAGTCTCTTTCCAAAAGAAAGAAACCAGACTTCAAAAAGAAAAATCGATTCTCTTATGAAAAAGAGGGATTAAAGAAAAAATACTCCCAAAGGGAGACCCTCTATGGAAAAAAGGAAAAAGAGGCCAAAAAGCTCAAAAAGAGCAGTTTTCCGCCTTCTATGCCTTAAACCATGGGACACTTCAGAAGGGACCGTGGTATCTCTTTCCCATCCCTGGCTTATCCCAAGCTAAAGTATGGTTCATTTCGAGGAATCCTAAAGTAAAAATAGGATTTACTTACTTGAATTTCATCTTGTTTGAGAATTCGACGTTTCGAGTAAGACGTAGGAATTTGAAATGAAGCTTGTTTTCTCATAAAACCTCCGCTAAATAAGCGAGTGTTAAGACTCAAACAAGGGCAAGCACGAAGAGCTCGAGATCCTTACGATCGAGGCTCAAGACAGTTGTCCCTTTTGTAAATAGCTTTTGTAAATAAGTTTTAAAAACCGAACATCGAACAGCATAGGGTTTTTGCTCACTTGGAGCAGTAGGCCTTGCAAGTCTCTAGAGTTCGACCACACCTGGTCTCTGGGAGGTCGCCACTCTTGGCACCACACCCATGTCATCTGCATTCCATGCATGGTACTTGCATGAACATGATCCCATTTAGGACCAGATTCCATAAGTGAACCCTTTGGCATGATATCTCCTCCTACCAGAGTTTGTAAAATTGAGATTTTTGCTAAAATGGGACGATCCCATATTCTTCGTGGCTAGATCTAGGGAGACATTAAAAGGGGTGTTTGTCATCTTTGCCCTTATCCAAATCTATTTGGACAAGGCCAAAGAGGGGCATCTGTAAACACCCCGAAATCCCACGAATTTCTTAAACGAATCTGGTTTTATACAAGCAGCCCCAAAGGGCCATTTTTGAGTTTGGAAACCCAGGAGCCTTCCAAACAAACCCTGTATATATGCTTTAAACTATATCTTTCAAAAACATATGATATAGCTTTTTAAAACTTTTAAAACATGTTTTGAAACCCCGAAGTGGCTTGGCCCGATCAAGACAGGACCAGGAGAGCCAAGAAGAGCCCGGAACCGGAGCACCTGTCGAGCCCGGCGCAGCAACTCTTGTATCTGATTCACACCCCAGGATCTCGAACGTCCAAGACCCTGTTCTTATCAAAATAGCATTTGAAGTCATCTCCGGAAGGCAGAAACGGAGGCGGACGACTATGTTGGCGAAGACCCAACGCAGACGGAGTACTGATGCTGTCAGGCCCCGCACGAATCGTCCGTTTCGAACCCAGCTCGAAGGAGTCAGAGTTCAGTTTGGATTGGATCTGGACCATATATATCCAGATTCCAATCCAAACCCATATGTGGACTTGGATTCGGATTTGGATCCAGAGATCCAATCCAATATCCATATCCATGGCCCACATCACCTTCTCATAAATGGAGGTGGGGCCCACTTGAAATTCACGTGGGATATTGGGCATGAGAGAGAGTGGGGGTGAAAAATATCAAGAGTGTTGTATTAAGCTTGACTTGTGTGTCAAGTTTGGGTTAATCATGTGGGTTAGCCTAATTGAGTGGGTTTAAGCTTGTAATTAGCTAAAGCCTAACCTAGGGCTGCACCAACATGGGGTGATCAAGGTCTATGGGCCATGCTAAGGGAGCTCCTTCACCTAAACCTAACCCAAAATGCCTAAACCTAGCCTAAACCCCTAATCCACCCCTAATCTGAACCTAACCACCTAACCCACTTCCCTAATCCCGGCCTAATCCCAACCTAATCACCTAACCCACTCCCCTAATCCTTCCCTAAACCTAGATTAATTCCCCTAATCCTAGCCTAAACCTAGCCTAATCACCTAACCTAGCTCACTAAACCTCACCCTAAAACCCAACCACCTAACCTAGCCCTAAACCCCTAAACCACCCTTAGCCCACGATTTATCAAAACACCTAGTTTTAAAATATCTGGCCCAACCCCATCCAGCCCACCTTATCTACATACTACCCTACCTAAACCACCTAACCACTACCCACAACCCAGCCCTAACCGACCTACCCATCCCCTATTTAAACCCCCCTCATTGTGGGCGGGTTTTCTAAGTGGGAACCACTCTCCACTCCCAGCCGGGCCCTCTCCTTCTCCCATCTTCCATCCAGCCGTGACCACTCCCCAGCAACTCCACCTGCTCCACCAGCCGCCACCTGCTCCGCCACCTTCCCTCTTCCGTCCACCATCACTGCCCCCCCCCAGCCGGACACCACCACCTCACTCAGCCGAACTCCCATCAACACTCGGCTTCCCTCTTCATCCACTCGCCACTTCTCCCCATCCGGTAAGCCTTCTTTAACCCTACTTAAACCCTTCTCTACCACCTCTCCACTCCCAGCCACCCACCACACCATCACCTTACTCACCCAACAGCCCCTCACCGCCACCACTCCCACTCGGCCAAACCTTAGCCGCCTCAACCGTTTGCTTCCTACCTAACTCACATTAACTATACCCGGCCACCCTATCAGATTTCCTAAGACTTGCCCGTGGCACTACCTTAAACCCACTATTCCCACTATTACCTAGTCCGATCCCCTAACTGGCCACCTTCCCATACTCCAGCCTTAGTCACCCTAGCAGCCCGCCACCACCATTTTAACTTAGCCGAACCTAGCACAATCCAAACCGCCGGCCACTACCCCCCCCCCCCTAGGTGTCCTCTTTGGCCTTCCCACTAGCTCACCTTTTAGGTCCAGTTTCCCTAAGTACCTAACTTCCCTAGTGACCCTAAGACCCACTTATTCAGCCACTCTAAACTCCCTACTCGGAGGCGCCGCCTACTTGCCACCGGCCCCCTTCGAGGCGTCTATCCCGCGCCCCACTTGTAGCCGGCCAGCACCCTTGATCACCTACCTTCGCGGAGCTCCCACTTGCAGCCCAAAGCCAAGGCCACGCTCAAGCAAGACCTCTACGGACCAGCTACTCGTAAGTGTCTAAACTCGGTCTTTAGTCGTACACTTGCTTGAAATTCAATTTGATACGGGGTTGTAATAACGGAGCATAGTCTCCCCCCGCTTGTAATAACGTGGCTTGGCATAACCACACACGTGCACTCTCTTAGTCGTGCACAATTTTGAACACACACGGGCCTAATCAGCCCCTAATATATAAGTGTACGTATATATTTCATTTCCGAAGGGTTTTGTTTAAGTTGGGTGCGTTGTCTTTCAATTCGAACACTCTCACACACATTGAGCTTTCGCTCTTATTTTGAAAGACCCAAGTAAGGGCCGACCTATATTATTTGGGTTTCATTTCATGTCGTGTGAGTAAGTCCTTCAATTTAAACACTCTCACACACATTGAGCTTTCGCTCTTATTTGAAAGACCCAAGTAAGGGCCGACCTATATTATTTGGGTTTCATTTCATGTCGTGTGAGTAAGTCTTTCAATTTAAACACTCTCACACACATTGAGCTTTCGCTCTTATTTGAAAGACCCAAGTAAGGGCCGACCTATACTATTTGGGTTTCATTTCTTGTCGTGTGAGTAAGTCTTTCAATTCGAGCACTTTCACACACATTGAGCCTTCGCTCTTACTCCCAAGACCTTAGTAAAGGCCTTATTGCAGTTATATTTGGGTTTCATTTATGTCGTGTGTGTAGTATTTCAATTCAAGCACTCTCACACACATTGAGCCTTCGCTCTTACTCCCAAGACCTTAGTCAAGGCCCTACTGCAATTTATATTTGGGTTTAATTTCATGTCGTGTGTGTAAGTCTTTCGATTCAAGCACGCACCCACATTGAGCCTTCGCTCTTATTTGCAAGACCCGAGTAAGGGCTCATATACATAAGATATATACGTATTTCCCTTCGGTTATTTCCCTTCGGTTATTTCCCTTCGGTTATTTCCCTTCTGTTATTTCCCTTCAGTATTGTCTTTACATTTCGGGTTTTCCCTTTGGAGTAGCGTGAGTTTGCATTGCATCTACGCCATACCACGAGGTAGGACGCATATTGCATCGAAGCAACCCCCACTCGAATTCGCCCATATAGTGGAGTGTTCATAACACACAAACTAGGCGACCCAAAAAGGGATAAAAGAAAAGACTTAGGCACGTACAAATCCACGTGATCTAAAACATGCAATCGCATCTTAAAGACCCGAAATAGACACCTCGAACCGTTTCGTAGACTTTCTCCCCAAAACTCGATTTTTTGCAAAAGCGTACAGACTGACCCTTGCGCATCGGTGCAAGAAGGTCTGCGACGACAAGAGCTCACTTGCTCACAGTCGCCACGTTTAGAAGTCAGTGTTAATATATCTTCGCTAGCTTAAGTAAGCTAGCTGGCACGCCCTGTTTGTATACATAGGCCTTAGACGCACGATAAGATCCACTCCAAGCCACGAAAGAGGCGAAGAGGCGGGGATTTTCGCGCGTCTACAGCTGGGAAGAAGGGGGATTAAGGGAGGAGGTTCAGCTAGGAGCTAAGGTGTGGTGTTGAAGGAAGGTAGTGGGGTATGGTGCAGGTCGGCCGGGTATAAGGGAGAAGGGTAGGTGGCAGATGGAAGGGAGTGTGCGGCTGGGAAAGAAGGAGGTGAAGGGTTAGAGGGGGTTGAGTTGGGGTACTAACCGTGAATGGAGGCGGTACTGGTGGATTGGAAGTGGTGGCCGAATGGTAGTGGAAGAAGGGTGGCAGCCGAAGGGTGGAGCTCCTCGCCGAAGATGAAAGATGGTGGAGTCGGTTGAAGTGGAGAGGTGGTAGCCGGGTGATGGAGTGGCGGTGGAATGGCAGGTGGATGGAAGGTGGTGGAGCTTGGAGGGAGTGGGGGGTGAGAGTGGATGAGAGTGGAACAGAGAGAGTGGAACCCGCAAGGAAGGGGGGTTTTTATAGGCTGGAAATGGGCTGGGTCGGTAAGGGGGTTGTGGGGTAGATATTTGTAATAAGGTGGGCATGGGACATGGTTTGGGGTAGGTCGGTTAGGGGGGGCTGGTTAGTGGTTTAGGGGTGGTCGGTTAGGTGGGCTGGGACTTGGGGTTTAATTAGGTGCACTAAGGTAGGTTTAGGCATAGTTGGTTAGGGTCTAGGTGGTTTAGCTAGGTGAGGTTGGCTAGGTGAGGTCGGCTAGGTGAGGTTGGGGGCGGTTTTGGGTGAGGATGGCTAGGTTTAGGTTAGGTTTTTGGGGAGATGGCTAGGTGAGGTTAGCTAGCTTAGGGCTAGGTTTTAGGGACCTCCCTTGGTGCCGGTCCATTGATCCAGTTGCAGCCATGTCCAAGTTGGTGCAACCCCAAGTTAGGTGTAGGTGCATATAAGCTTAAACCCACACTCTAGGCTAAACCCTGTAGACGTAGAAAGTTTCCACTTCTGGTTTCTTAGGCCTGAAGCGAACCTTTTCATGTGTCTAAGTCTTATTTAAGCAAAAGGGCGTGCCAGCTAGCTTACCTAAGCTAGTGAAGAGATATCTTTAAATCTGACTCCTAACGTGGCGACTGTGAGTAAGCAAACTCTTTTCGTCGTAGACCTTCTTGCACCGATGCGCAAGGGTCAGTCTGTACGCTTTAAAAATCGAGTTTTAAAATATGAGAACCTACTAAAATGTTTGAGGTGTTCGATTCGGGTTGTTTTTGTATGATTTTCAAGTTTTATTTCACGTGGATTTGCACGTGCCTATGTCTTTCTTTTTATCCCTTTTCGGGCCAACTAGGTGTGTGTTATGAACACGTGACCTAAGTGGGGCGACTTTGAGCGGGGAGTATGGGGTTTGCTTTGATGCAATATGTGTCCTAACTCGTGGTATGGCGTATATGCAATGCAAACTCATGCAACTCCAAAGGGAAAACCCGAAATTGAAAGACAATGCGGAAGGGAAATGACTTGAAATGTAAATTGCAAAAGGGAAATTGCGAAAGGGAAATATGGCTATATCTTAAGAGCGGAAAGGCTCAATAGTGCAAGTGTGTGCCGTGTATATATGTAAAAACTACGCACATTGCTGAACCTTAAAACCCAAATCTTAAAGACATAGCCGAAAGGGAAATACTTATAATATATATGGGCCCGATGGTTGCCAACGTGTTGTGTGGGTGTTGTGTGTATATAGAAAGACAACTCACACGACTTAAATGAAACCCAAATATAAATTGCAATATGGCTTTAACTAAGGTCTTGGGAGTAAGAGCGAAAGCTCAATGTGTGTGAGTGTAGAATTTAAGTACTACACACACGACATTGTAAACACCCCGAAATCCCACGAATTTCTCAAATCCATCTGGTTTTATAAAAGCAGCCCCAAAGGGCCATTTTGAGTCTGGAAACCCAGGAGCCTTCCAGACAACCCTGTACATATGTTTTGAACTCTATATTTCGAAAACATACAATATGGCTTTTAAAACATGTTTTGGAACCCCGAAGCAGCTTGGCCTAATCCAGATCGGACCAGGAGAGCTAAGGAGAGCCCGAAACCGGAGCACATGTCGAGCCCGGCACAGTAACTCTCGTATCAAATCCACACCCCCAGGATCTCGAACGTCCAAGAACCTGTTATCATCGAAACATTGTTTGAAGTCCTCTCCAAAAGGCGAAAATAGAGGCGGACGATCATGTTGGAGAAGACCCAATGCAGACAGAGCACTGATGCTGTTAGGCCCCGCAAAAACCGTTCGTTTCGAACACAGCTCGAAGGAGTCAGAGTTCAGTTTGGATCGGATCTGGACCATATATATCCAGATCCCAATCCAAACCCATGTATGGACTTGGATTTGGATTTGGATTCAAAAATCCAATCCAGTATCCATATTCATGGCCCACATCACCTTCTCATAAATGGGGGTGGGGCCCACTTGAATTTCACGTGGGATTATGGGCATGAGAGAGAGTGGGGGGTGGATAAGATCAAGTGTGTGTTGTAATTAAGCTTGACTTGTGTGTCAAGTTTGGGGTTAATCATGTGGGTTAGCCTAGTTAAGTGGGTTTAAGCTTGTAATTAGCCGAAACCTAGCCTAGGGCTGCACCAACATGATATGATTAGGGTCTATGGGTCATGCAAAGGGAGCTCCTTCACCTAAACCTAACCAAAAACAGCTAATCCTAGCCTTCTACCCTAATCCCGTCCTAATCTGAGCCTAATCATCTAACCCACTTCCCTAATCCCGGCCTAATCCCAACCTAATCACCTAACCCACTTCCCTAATCCTTCCCTAAACCTAGGTTAATTTCCCTAAACCTAACCTAATCCTAGCCTAATCGCCTAACCTACCTCACTAAACCTCACCCTAAAACCAACCCACCTAGCTAAACCCTAAACCTCTAAACCACCCCTAGCCCACAACCTACCCAAACCACTTGTATTTAAAATATCTGGCCCTACCCTTTCCAGCCCACCTTATCACCACACCACCCTACCAAAACCACCTAACCACTACCCCAAAACCAGCCCTAACCGACCTAGCCCAGCCCTATATAAACCCCCCCCCTTGGGGGCGGGTTTTCCAATCTAGAAGCCCTCTTCCACCAGCCGGGTCCTCCCCTTTCCAGCTCAGCCGACTCCCCTCCTGCACCACCTGCGCCACTACCTCCCAGCCGAGCACCACCACCGCCACCACCATTCCAGCCGAAGTCCCCATCGCCATCCTCTTCACCCGACCGAACCAGCCGAGCCCCCACATCCGGCTGCTCCTCAACCACCCGCCGCCTTCCACCATCCGGTTAGTACCCTACACTCCCCCTTACTCCTTCTTCACTCCCTCCCCACTCTCAGCCACCTAACCCACTACCATATCAACCTAAGGCCAGCCACTAGCCGCCACCATTTCCACTCGGCCAGGCCCATAACCACCCTAACTACCCGTCACTACCTAACGACCCTTGCTATACCCGGTCATCCCATTGAACCCCCTAAGTCCTGTCCACTCTACCTCACCACAACCACCCTTTCCTTACCCCACATCCTAGCTGCCACCCTTTCCTTACACCACTCCTAGCCGCCCTAGCAACCCGCCACCATCAAGTCCTCCTAGTCGGCCACTCCAACCAATTGTCATTTCATTCGGCCACCCTAGCAACCCGCCAACCTTAGGTGCCCCATTAGACCTTCCCTTAAGCTTCCCCTTAGTGCCATACTCCCCCAACACTACACTACCCCTAGTGACCTTACCCAGCCCCTTTAATCCCACACGTCAAGGCGGCACCCTTGCTAGCAGCCGACCACCTTCAAGGCACCCGGCCAGCACCCCCTGCCGTTCAACCTCGCGGAGCTCCCTTTTGCAGCCCAAGGCGAAGGCCAAGCCCATGCTCAAGCAAGGCATCTTCGGACCAGCTATTAGTAAGTGCCTAACTCGGTCTTTAGTTGTATACTTGCTTGAGATTCAATTCGATACGGGGTTGTAATAACGGAGCATAGTCTCCCCCCACTTGTAATAACGTGGCTTGGCACACCCACACACGTGCACTCTCTTAGTTGTGCATGATTTTGAACACACACGGGCCTAATCAGCCCCTAATACATAAATATATACATATATTTTAATTTTCGTAGGGTTTTGCTTAAGTTGGGTGTGTTGTCTTTCAATTCAAACACTTACACACATTGAGCCTTCGCTCTTATTTGAAAGACCCAAGTAAGGGCCAACCTATACTATTTGGGTTTTCATGTCGTGTGTGTAAGTCTTTCAATTCAAGCACTCACACACATTGAGCCTTCGCTCTTATTTGAAAGACCCAAGTAAGGGCCAACCTATACTATTTGGGTTTTCATTTCATGTCGTGTGTATTAGTCTTTCAATTCAAGCACTCACACACATTGAGCCTTCGCTCTTATTTGAAAGACCCAAGTAAGGGCCAACTTATACTATTTGGGTTTAATTTCATGTTGTGTGCGTAGTACTTCAATTCAAGCACTCACACACATTGAGCTTTCGCTCTTATTCCCAAGACCTTAGTCAAGGCCATACTGCAAGTTATATTTGGGTTTAATTTCATGTCGTGTGTGTAAGTCTTTCAATTCAAGCACGCACCCACATTGAGCCTTCGCTCTTATTTGCAAGACCCGAGTAAGGGCCCATATACATACTCTATATACATATCTCCCTTCGGCATTTACATTACAAGTCATTTCCCTTCAGTTATTTCCCTTCGGTTATTTCCTTTCGGCATTGTCTTTACATTTCGGGTTTTCCCTTTGGAGTAGCGTGAGTTTGCATTGCATCTACGCCATACCACGAGGTAGGACGCATATTGCATCAAAGCAAGCCCCGTATTCCCGCTCAAATTCGCCCATGTAGTGGAGTATTCATAACACACAAACTAGGTGGCCCCTAAAGGGATAAAAAGAAAGTCTTAGGCACGTGCAAAACCACGTGATCTAAAATCTGCAATCGTATCTAAAAGAGCCGAATTAGACACCTCGAACCGCTTCGTAGGCTTTTTATCCCAAAAACTCGATTTTTCAAAGCGTACACACTGACCCTTGCGCATCGGTGCAAGAAGATCTGCGACGACAAGAGCTCACTTGCTCACAGTCGCCACGATTAGAAGTCAATTTAAAATATATCTTCGCTAGCTTAGGTAAGCTAGCTGGCATGCCCTGTTTATATAAATAGGCCTTAGACGCACGAGAGGATCCACTCCAAGCTAGAAAAGGCGAAGAGGCGTGGGGATTTTCGCGCGTCTACAGACATGAAATTAAACCCAAATATAAATTGCAATAGGCCTTGACTAAGGTCTTGGGAGCAACAGCGAAAGGTCAATGTGTGTGAGTGTATAATTGAAATACTACACACACGACATGAAATTAAACCCAAGGGAAAATATAACACAACCCTTACTTGGGTCTTACAAATAAGAACGAAAGCTCAATGTGTGTGAGTGCGAGAATTGAAAGACAACACACACAACTTAAGGAAAACCCCACGCAACTTAAATTATATAAATAAGTCTATATCTTAAGGCCTGATTAGGCCCGTGTGTGTTCAAAATCGTGTGTAGCTAAGAGCGAGATAGGCTCAAGTGCACGTGTGTGTGGGTGTGCCAAGCCACGTTATTACAAGCGGGGGAAGACAATGCTTCGTTATTACAACCCCGTATCAAATTTAATTGGGCTTAAGCAAGTCTATAAAGAAGGACCGAGTTAGGCACTTACGTATAGCTGGTCCGAAGGTGACTTGCTTGAGCTTGGGCTTGGGCGTCGCCTTGGGCTGCAAGAGGGAGCTCCTCGAAAGGGCGCGGCAAAGGAGGGTGCTGGCCGGGTGACAAGGGTGCAGCGGATGTGGCACCTTGGCGCTAGCTGGATGATGGGAGGGGGTGCTGTTGTGGCGCCTTGGCTGGGGTATTTAGGGGGTGTCACTAAGGTGTAGGGCAGGTCCTAGGGAAGGTAGAGCTAAGGGTCTTGACTAGGGGCTATCTAAGGGAGAGGATGTAAGGCTGCGGGTGTGGTAAGGTGCAGTCGGTTGTGGCTGGCCGACTAGTGGCAGGTAGTTAGGTGGTGGCCGACTGGATGTAGTGGAGGTTAGACTAGGGAAGGGTGGCATGTGGTGGCTGAGAGTGGAGGGGGAGTGAAGAAAGGGTTGTGTTAGGATGGGGTACTAACCGGAGAGGAAGGGGAAGGTGGTAGGTGTCCAAGGAAGGAAGTCGGGTGGAAGGTGGGTGCAGTCGAGTGGAAGGACTGGAGCTAGCCGGGAGGTGGTGGTGGCGTGGAGTGGTGCAGGCCGGAGGTCCGAGGTGGAGCAGGTGAGAGAAGAGAGCAAGGGATGAGAGAGGAGAGGAAGGGCTCGGCTGGCCCAAGGTGGAGCTGAAAAATCTGAAAAACCCGCCCATTAGTGGGGGGTTTATAGGATTTTGATAGGGTCGGTTGGGCTGGTTTTGGGGGGTGGTTTAGTGGTTAGGTGCTGGTGGTTTAGGGATAAGGTGGGCTAGATATTTAGGGGGGGCCAAATATTTAGTTTAGGAGGTTTTAGGGATATGGTGTGCTAGGGTTTTAGGTGGGGTGGTTTAGTGGTTTAGGGCTTAGCTGGGTGGGTTGGTTTTAGGGTGAGGTTTAGTTAGGCTAGGATTAGGTCGGGATTAGGGGAATTAGGCTAGGTTTAGGGAAGTGGGTTAGGTGATTAGGTTGGGATTAGGGAAGGATTAGGGAAGTAGGTTAGGTGATTAGGTTAGGATTAGGTCGGGATTAGGGTAAATGGCTAGGATTAGGGGGGTTTTGGCTTAGGATTGGGTTAGGAGCATCCCTTTGCATAGCCCATGGACTTCATTGCATCATGTTGGTGCAGCCCTAGGTTAGGTGTAGGTTCATACAAGCTTAAACCCACACTAATTAGGCTAACCCACATGATTAACCCGAAACTTGACACACAAGTCAAGCTTAATACATTTCCCTCAAATCTTATCCTCCCCATTCTCTCTCATGCCCAATATCCCACGTGAATTTCAAGTGGGCCCCACCTCCATTTATGAGAAGGTGATGTGGGCCATGGATGTGGATATTGGATTGGATCTTTGGATCCAAATCCAAATCCACATATACGTTTGGATTGGGATCTGGATATATATGGTCCAGATCCGATCCAAAGCTGAATTCTAACTCCTTCAGGGTATTGTAAACAACCCCGAAATCCCACGAATTTCTCAAAACAACCTGGTTTTGTAAAAACAGCCCCAAAGGGCTATTTTGAGTCTGGAAACCGAGGAGCCTTCCAAGCAACCCTGTATAGATGTTTTGAACTTTTATATGTTTTAAATATGTATAATATGTTTTAAAAACTGTTAAAATATGTTTTGAAACCCCACAAAGCAAGCTTGGCTTGATCAAGACAGGACCAGAAGAGCTAAAGAGAGTCCGGAACCGGAGCATAAGTCAAGCCCGGCACAACAACTCTAGTGTTGAATCCACCCCCAGGATCTCGAACGTCCAAGACCCTGTTATAATCAGAAATCATATGAAGTCATCTCCGAAAGGTGAAAACAGAAGCGGACGATCATGTTGGCGAAGACCCAACGCAGACGGAGTACTGATGCTGTCAGACCCCGCACAAACCGTTCGTTTCGAATACAGCCTGAAGGAGTCAGAATTCAGTTTGGATTGAATCTGGACCATATATATCCAGATCCCAATCCAAACCCATGTGTGGATTTGGATTTGGATCGAGAGATCCAATCCAATATCCACATCCATGGCCCACATCACCTTCTCATAAATGGAGGTGGGGCCCACTTGAAATTCACGTGGGATTATGGGCATGACAGAGAGTGGGGGAGGATAAGATTTGGGAGTGATTGTAATTAAGCTTGACTTGTGTGTCAAGTTTGGGGTTAATCATGTGGGTTAGCCTAATTAGCATGGGTTTAAGCTTGTATTAGCCAAAACCTAACCTAGGGCTGCACCAACATGATGCAACAAGGTCTATGGGTTATGCAAAGGGAGCTCCCTAACCCAATCCTAATAAAAAACCCCTAATCCTAGCCTTTTACCCTAATCCCAGCCTAAACCTAGCCTAATCACCTAACCCACTTCCCTAATCCCGGCCTAATCCCAACCTAATCACCTAACCCACTTCCCTAATCCTAGCCTAATCACCTAACCCATCTCACTAAACCTCACCCCAAGACCAACCCACCTAGCTAAGCCCTAAACCCCTAAACCACCCCACCTAAACCTAGCACACTATCTACCTAAAACCCCTTGTATTAAAATATCTCTGGCCCTCCCCAAAACCAGCCCACCTTATCACCACACCACCACCACCTAAACCACCTTACCACCTCCTCAAAACCAGCCCCAACCGCCCTTCACCAACCTATATAAACCCCCCCTAAGGGGTGGGTTTTTCAATCCCTTCCAGCCCACCTTGGCCCAGCCGACCTTGGCCAACCTCCCAACCGAGCCTTCCACCTTGCTGCCCTCCTTCCACCTGCACCACCGCTACCCCCGGCCAAGCTCCTCCTACACCACCACTTCCATCTGGCCAGCTCCCCGTCGCCACCACCTCTTGGCTGAATCCTGCGCATCCAAGTCACCCGGCTGCCCTTCTTCCATCCGCCAACTCCTTCCCCTTTCGGTTAGTACCCTACACTTAGCTCCACCTCTTCTTCACTCCCCCTCCACTCTCAACCACCCACACCACCACAACCTCCCGCCAACACCACCTACCCGTCATCCCTACCCATTCGGCCAAACCTTAACCATTTCCACCACCGGACACTCTACCTTCCCCTAGTGATACCCGGCCACCCCACTTGGCTCCCTAGGACCTGCCCATACCCCTTTCCACCAGCCCTTAGCTCTACTTTACACCACACCCTAGCTAGCTCCCTTCCCATCCTTGCCATTACTGAGCCACTCTAGCAGCCGGCCACCACCAAGCTCCCCTTAGTCGGCCACTCCAACCGACTGTACCACATCCACTCGGCCAGCCATACATTTCCCTTGGGCACTCCATTAGGCTCCCCTTTAGCACTACCCTCCTTAATACCAGCCCATCCTTTAGTGACCTTCCTTAGTCACCTTAGCCCAAAGCATCAAGCAGCACCTTGCTAGTAGTCGGTCACCTTCAAGGTGCCCCTTCCCGCTCACCCAAGGCACCCGGCCAGCATCTCCCCTTGCCGTTCCATTTCGAGGAGCTCCCTCTTGCAGCCCAAGGCGAAGCCAAGCCTACGCTCAAGCAAGTCACCTCCGGACCTGCTATAAGTAAGTGCCTAACTCGGTCCTTAGTTGTAGACTTGCTTAAATTAAATTTGATATGGGGTTGTAATAACGAAGCATAGTCTCCCCCCGCTTGTAATAACGTGGCTTGGCACACCCACACACACGTGCACTTAAGCCGACCTTGCTCTTAGTCATGCACGATTTTGAACACACACGGGCCTAATCAGCCCCTAAGATATAAATTTATGTATATACTTTAAATTACATAGGGTTTTGCTTAAGTTGGGTGTGTTGTCTTTAAATTCCCGCACTCACACACATTGAGCCTTCGCTCTTATTTGTAAGACCCAAGTAAGGGCCGTGTTATACTATCCTTGGGTTTATTTCATGTTGTGTGTGTAGTACTTCAATTCAAGCACTCACACACATTGAGCTTTCGCTCTTATTCCCAAGACATTAGTTAAGGCCATACTGTAATTTATATTTGGGTTTAATTTCATGTTGTGTGCGTAGTACTTCAATTCAAGCACTCACGCACATTGAGCTTTCGCTCTTATTCCCAAGACCTTAGTTAAGGCCATACTGCAATTTATATTTGGGTTTAATTTCATGTTGTGTGCGTAGTACTTCAATTCAAGCACTCACACACATTGAGCTTTCGCTCTTATTCCCAAGACCTTAGTTAAGGCCATATTGCAAGTTATATTTGGGTTTCATTTCATGTCGTGTGTGTAGTACTTCAATTCTCGCTCGCACCCACATTGAGCCTTCGCTCTTATTTGCAAGACCCGAGTAAGGGCCCATATATACATTATATACGTATTTCCCTTCGGCATTTACATTACAAGTCATTTCTCTTCGGTCATTTCCCTTCGGCAATTTCCATTACAAGTCATTTCCCCTCGGCATTGTCTTTAAATTCGGGTTTTCCCTTTGGAGTAGCGTGAGTTTGCATTGCATATACGCCATACCACGAGTTAGGATGCATATTGCATCAAAGCAAACACCATACTCCCGCTCAAAATTGCCACATTTAGTGGAGTGTTCATAACACACACCTAGGTGGCCCCAAAGAGGGATAAAAGGAAAGACTTAGGCACGTGCAAATCCACGTGATCTAAAATCTGAAAATCGTACAAACAAGACCCGAATCAAACACCTCGAACCGCTTTCATAGGTCCTTATATCCAAAACTCGATCTTTAAAAGCGTACAGACTGACCCTTGCGCATTGGTGCAAGAAGGTCTGCGACGACAAGAGCTTGCTTGCTCACAGTCGCCATGTTAGAAGTCAGGTTCTAGAATATATCTTCGCTAGCTTAGGTAAGCTAGCTGACACGCCCTGTTTATTTAAATAGGACTTAGACACACGAAAAGGTTCGCTCCAAGTTTAAAAACCAGGAAAGCGGAGATTTTCTACGTCTATAGGTATGTTCGAAACGAACGGTTTGTGCGGGGCCTGACAGTATCAGTACTCCGTCTTGCATTGGGTCTTCACCAACATGGTCGTCCGCTTCTGTTTTCACCTTTTGGAGATGATTTCAAAGAGTTTTGTTGATAACAGGGGCTTGGACGTTCGAGATCCTGGGGATGTATCTAACACGAGAGTTGCTGTGCCGGGCTCGACATGTGCTCCGGTTCCGGGCTCTCTTTGGCTCTTCTGGTCCTGCTTTCATCAGGCCAAGCCGCTTTGTGGGGTTTCAAAACGTATTTTAAAAGGTTTTAATACTATATTATATATATTTTAAAACATATATATTTTAAACATATGTACAGGGTTGCCTGGAAGGCTCTTGGGTTTCCAGACTCAAAATAGCCCTTTGGGGCTGCTTTTACAAAACCAGGTGTGTTAGGAAAATCAAGGGATTTTGGGGTGTTTACAAACCCACAAGGTTAACCTACCCTTAACCAAAAGTCAAGCCTACCAACTTTCTCACTCATACTTTATCCCCCTTTCTCTCTCTACCCAAGCTTTTCATGTGAAATGTTGTGGGCCCCTCACCTCCATTTATGAGAAGGTGATGTGGGCCATGGATATGGATATTGGATTTGGATCTTTGGATCCAAATCCAAATAAATGTTGGGTTTGGATCTGGATATATATGGTCCAGATCTGACCCAGATCTGATTTTTTTTATTCCTTCATGGCTGCACCAACATGTTGGGTTCCAAATAAATGTTGGGTTTAGATTAGCCAAAACCTAACCTAGGGCTGCACCAACATGATGTGGTTAAGGTCTATGGGCCATGCAAAGGGAGCTCCTTCACCTAAACCTAACCAAAAAACACCTAATCCTAGCCTTCTACCCTAATCCCATCCTAATCTGAGCTTAATCACCTAACCCACTTCCCTAATCCTGGCCTAATCCCAACCTAATCACCTAACCCACTTCCCTAATCCTTCCCTAAACCTAGGTTAATTTCCCTAAACCTAGCCTAATCCTAGCCTAATCACCTAACCTACCTCACTAAACCTCACCCTAGAACCAACCCACCTAGCTAAATCCTAAACCTCTAAACCACCCCTAGCCGACAACCTACCCAAACCACTTGTATTTAAAATATCTGGCCCTACCCTTTCCAGCCCACCTTATCACCACACCACCCTACCTAAACCACCTAACCACTACCCCAAAACCAGCCCTAACCGACCTAGCCCAGCCCCATATAAACCCCCCCCCTTGGGGGCGGGTTTTCCCATCTAGAGGCTCCAACCTCCAATCCCGGGTCCTCCACTTCCCAGCTCAGCCGAATCCCCTCCTGCTCCACCTGCTCCACGTTCAGCCACCACATCCGCCACTACCTCCCAGCCAAGCACCACCACCGCCATCACCCGGCCGAACTCCATCCTGCGCATCCCAACCACCCAGCTGCACCCCTTCTATCCGCCACCACCCCTTTACTTGGTTAGTACCCTACACTCTACCTTACCACTTCTTCACTCCCTCTCCACTCTCAGCCACCTAACCCACTACCGTATCAACCTAAGACCTGCCACTAGCCACCACCATTCCTCCTCGGCCAGGACTATAATCACCCTAACTACCCGCCACCACCTAGACACCTTAGCTCCATTCGGCCACCCTATCCGACTCCCTAAGACCTGCCCATATCACCCCAATACACCTACTACACCCACTACCACCTGGCCCCTTCTCCTAGCTAGTTCCTTTCCCTTAGTGCCATACTCCCTTAGTGACCCTACTTAGGCCCTTTAACCCAACACACCAAAAACAGCCCCTCCTTAGCAACCGGCCATCTTCAAGGCGCCCTTCCTGCGTGCCCAAGACATCCGGCCAACACCTCCCCTCACCGTTAAACCTCGCGGAGCTCCCTTTTGCAGCCTAAGGCGAAGGCCAAGCCCACGCTCAAGCAAGGCATCTTCGGACCAGCTATTAGTAAGTGCCTAACTCGGTCTTTAGTTGTATACTTGCTTGAGGTTCAATTCGATACGGGGTTGTAATAATGGAGCATAGTCTCCCCCCGCTTGTAATAACGTGGCTTGGCACACCCACACACGTGCACTCTCTTAGTTGTGCACGATTTTGAACACACACGGGCCTAATCAGCCCCTAATACATAAATATATACATATACTTTAATTTTGTAGGGTTTTGCTTAAGTTGGGTGTGTTGTCTTTCAATTCAAGCACTCACACACATTGAGCCTTCGCTCTTATTTGAAAGACCCAAGTAAGGGCCGACCTATACTATTTGGGTTTTCATTTCATGTCATGTGTGTAAGTCTTTCAATTCAAGCACTCACACACATTGAGCCTTCACTCTTATTTGAAAGACCCAAGTAAGGGCCGACCTATACTATTTGGGTTTTCATTTCATGTCGTGTGTGTAAGTCTTTCAATTCAAGCACTCACACACATTGAGCCTTCGCTCCTATTTGAAAGACCCAAGTAAGGGCCGACCTATACTATTTGGGTTTTCATTTCATGTCGTGTGTGTAAGTCTTTCAATTCAAGCACTCACACACATTGAGCCTTCGCTCTTATTTGCAAGACCCAAGTAAGGGCCGTGTTATACTATTTGGGTTTAATTTCATGTTGTGTGCGTAGTACTTCAATTCAAGCACTCACACACATTGAGCTTTCGCTCTTATTCCCAAGACCTTAGTCAAGGCCATACTGCAAGTTATATTTGGGTTTCATTTCATGTCGTGTGTGTAAGTCTTTCAATTCAAGCACGCACCCACATTGAGCCTTCGCTCTTATTTGCAAGACCTGAGTAAGGGCCCATATACATACTCTATATACATATCTCCCTTCGGCATTTACATTACAAGTCATTTCCCTTCGGTTATTTCCCTTCGGTTATTTCCCTTCGGCATTGTCTTTACATTCGGGTTTTCCCTTTGGAGTACCGTGAGTATGCATTGCATCTACGCCATACCACGAGGTAGGACGCATATTGCATCAAAGCAAGCCCCGCTCGAATCCGCCCAGGTAGTGGAGTGTTCATAACACACAAACTTGGTGGCCCATAAAGGGATAAAAGGAAAGACTGTAGACGCGTGAAAATCCCCGCCCCTTCTGCCTTTTTCAGGGCTCGGAGCGGATCCTCTCGTGTGTCTAAGGCCTATGTATGCAAACAGGGCGTGCCAGCTAGCTTACCTAAGCTAGCGAAGATATTTTTAACACTGACTTCTAAACGTGGCGACTGTGAGCAAGTAAGCTCTTGTCGTCGCAGACCTTCTTGCACCAATGCGCAAGGGTCAGTTTGTACGCTTTGCAAAAATCGAGTTTTTGGAGAGAAAGTCTACGAAGCGGTTCGAGGTGTCTATTTCGGGTCTTTAAAATGCGATTGCATGTTTTAGATCACGTGGATTTGCACGTGCCTAAGTCTTTTCTTTTATCCCTTTTCGGGCCACCTAGTTTGTGTGTTATGAACACTCCACTACATGGGCGAATTCGAGCGGGGCTTGCTTTGATGCAATATGCGTCCTACCTCGTGGTATGGCGTAGATGCAATGCAAACTCACGCTACTCCAAAGGGAAAACCCGAAATGTAAAGACAATACTGAAGGGAAATAACCGAAGGGAGATATGTATATAGATTATGTATATGAGCCCTTACTCGGGTCTTGCAAATAAGAGCGAAGGCTCAATGTGGGTGCGTGCTGGAATTGAAAGACTTACACACACGACATGAAATTAAACCCAAATATAAATTGCAGTATGGCCTTGACTAAGGTCTTGGGAGTAAGAGCGAAGGCTCAATGTGTGTGAGAGTGCTTGAATTGAAGTACTACACACACGACATAAATGAAACCCAAATATAACTGCAATAAGGCCTTTACTAAGGTCTTGGGAATAAGAGCGAAGGCTCAATGTGTGTGAGAGTGCTTGAATTGAAAGACTTACCCACACGACATGAAATGAAACCCAAATAGTATAGGTCGGCCCTTACTTGGGTCTTTCAAATAAGAGCGAAAGCTCAATGTGTGTGAGAGTGCTTGAATTGAAAGACTTACACACATGACATGAAATGAAACCCAAATAGTATAGGTCGGCCCTTACTTGGGTCTTTCAAATAAGAGCGAAAGCTCAATGTGTGTGAGAGTGCTTGAATTGAAAGACTTACACACATGACATGAAATGAAACCCAAATAGTATAGGTCGGCCCTTACTTGGGTCTTTCAAATAAGAGCGAAAGCTCAATGTGTGTGAGAATGCTTGAATTGAAAGACTTACTCACACGACATGAAATGAAACCCAAATAGTATAGGTCGGCCCTTACTTGGGTCTTTCAAATAAGAGCGAAAGCTCAATGTGTGTCAGAGTGCTTGAATTGAAAGACTTACTCACACGACATGAAATGAAACCCAAATAGTATAGGTCGGCCCTTACTTGGGTCTTTCAAATAAGAGCGAAAGCTCAATGTGTGTGAGTGCTTGAATTGAAAGACAACGCACCCAACTTAAGCAAAACCCTTCAAAAATGAAAATATATATACTTATGTATTAGGGGCTGATTAGGCCCGTTTGTGTTCAAAATCGTGCACGACTAAGAGAGTGCACGTGTGTGGGTGTGCCAAGCCATGTTATTACAAGCGGGGGGAGACTATGCTCCGTTATTACAACCCCGTATCAAATTGAATCTCAAGCAAGTGTACAACTAAAGACCGAGTTTAGGCACTTACGAGTAGCTGGTCCGTAGAGGCCTTGCTTGAGCGTGGGCTTGGCCTTTGCCTTGGGCTGCAAACGGGAGCTCCGCGAGGGGGAATGACAAAGGGTGCTGGCCGGCTGCAAGTGGGGCACGGGATAGGCGCCTCGAAGGTGGCCAGCTGCAAGTGGGTGTTGCCTTGATGTGGGGGATTAAAGGGCTGGGCCAAGTGAATATGTAGGGTCACGAATGGAGAGTATAGAGTGTTAGGGAATATGGACCTAAGGGGAGTTTAAGGGAAGGCCGAATGGGAGTCTTATATTTTGGCCGAATGTAGCTAGGTGGCTAGGATGACTAGGTTCGGCTAAGTGAGAAGGGTGGCAGCAAAGGGGAAATGGCTAGTGGTAGGGTGTTGTGGTAGGGTTTAGGTGGCTGAGAGTGGAGAGGGAGTAGAGAAAGAGCTAGGTACAGTGGGGGGTACTTACCGAATGGGGAGAAGGTGATACCCGGCTGGGAGGAAGATGGGCAGGCTGTGAAGCTTGGCCGAGAGATGGTGGAGATGGCGGTGCAAGCGGTGGTGGGATGGAGGGATGGTGGTGGTGCAGGCGGCGCAGGTGGAGCAGCTGGGGCAGATTCGGCTGGGTGTGGAAATGGGGAAAGAGAGGGCACGACTGGGATTGGTGAGGGCTGCTAGCTAGCAAAACCCGCCCCCAAGGGGGGGGGTGGTTAAATAGGGATGGGTAGGTCGGTTAGGGCTGGGCTTGGGGTAGTGGTTAGGTGGTTTAGGTAGGGTGGTATGTAGATAAGGTGGGCTGGAAAGGGTTGGGCCAGATATTTTGAAAACTAGGGGTTTGGGTAGATTGTGGGCTAGGGGTGGTTTAGGGGTTTAGGGCTAGGTTAGGTGGTTGGGTTTTAGGGTGAGGTTTAGTGAGCTAGGTTAGGTGATTAGGCTAGGTTTAGGCTAGGTTTAGGGAAATTAACCTAGGTTTAGGGAAGGATTAGGGAAGTGGGTTAGGTGATTAGGTTGGGATTAGGCCGGGATTAGGGAAGTGGGTTAGGTGATTAGGCTCAGATTAGGGGTGGATTAGGGGGGTAGGCTTGGATTAGGTGTTTTGGGTTAGGTTTAGGTGAAGGAGCTCCCTTTGCATGGCCCATAGACCTTAACCACCTCATGTTGGTGCAGCCCTAGGTTAGGTTTTAGCTAATTACAAGCTTAACCCACTCAATTAGGCTAACCCACATGATTAACCCCAAACTTGACACACAAGTCAAGCTTAATTACAACCCTCTTGATATTTTCCATCCCCACTCTCTCTCATGCCCATAATCCCACGTGAATTTCAAGTGGGCCCCACCTCCATTTATGAGAAGGTGATGTGGGCCATGGATATGGATATTGGATTGGATCTCTGGATTCAAATCCAAATCCAAGTCCACATATGGGTTTGGATTGGGATCTGGATATATATGGTCCAGATCCAATCCAAACTGAACTCTGACTCCTTCGAGCTGGGTTCGAAAAGGACGATTTGTGCAGGGCCTAACAGCATCAGTACTCCGTCTGCGTTGGGTCTTCGCCAACATGGTCGTCCGTCTCCGTTTCTGCCTTCCGGAGATGACTTCAAATGATATTTTGATAAGAACAGGGTCTTGGACATTCGAGATCCTGGGGGTGTGAATCAGATACAAGAGTTGCTGTGCCGGGCTTGACATGTGCTCCGGTTTCGGTCTCTTCTTAGCTCTCCTGGTCCTGTCTTGATCGGGCCAAGCCGCTTCGGGGTTTCAAAAACGTGTTTTAAAAGGTTTTCAAAAGCCATATATATTTTTGAAATATGAAGTTTAAAACATATATACAGGGTTGTCTGGAAGGCTCCTGGGTTTCCAGACTCAAAATGGCCCTTTGGGGCTGCTTTTACAAAACCAGGTTTGTTTAAGGAATTCGTGGGATTTCGGGGTATTTACAAAGACTTAGGCACGTACAAATCCACGTGATCTAAAATCTGCAATCGCATCTAAAAAACCTGAATTAGACACCTCGAACCGCTTCGTAGGCTTTCTATCCCAAAAACTCGATTTTTGCAAAGCGTACAGATTGACCCTTGCGCATCGGTGCAAGAAGGTCTGCGACGACAAGAGCTCACTTGCTCACAGTCGCTACGATTAGAAGTCAGTTTAAAATATATCTTCGCTAGCCTAGGGAAGCTAGCTGGCACGCCCTGTTTACATAAAAAGGCCTTAGACGCACGAGAAGATCCACTCCAAGCCCAAGAAACGCTACGATCCATCTACACCCTCTTTGGCATTATCCAAATTTATTTGGATAATGGTAAAGACGACAACACCCCTGTCAATGTCTCCCTAGATCTATCCACGAAAATATGGGATTGCCCCAATTTTTAAGCAAAAATCTCTCTTTTAAAACCTGGTAGGAGGAGATATCACACCAAAAGGGTTAGATTTTCTAAGGTTTCTGGTCCTAAACGAGATCATGTTATGCAAGTGTTCATGCGTGGATGTGCACATGCGTGACATGGATGAGACGCCAAGAATGGCGACCTCCTAGAGACCAGATGGCATGGTTGAACTCTTGAGACTTATGAAGACCTGCTGCTCCAAGTGAGCGGGCCCTATGTTGCTCGATGTTCGATTTTTCAAAATCTATTTACAAAAGGGAAAACTGCTTTTAGCCTCAATCCTAAGGATCTCGAGCTCTTCACGTTTGCCTTTGCTTGAGTCTTGACAATCGCTAATCTAGCGGAGGTTTTATAAGAAAACAAGCTATATTTCAAAATTCCTACGCCTTACTCGAAACGTCGAATTCTCAAACAAAATGAAATTCAAGTAAGTAAATCCTATTTTTACTTTAGGATTCCTCGAAATGAACCATGTTTTACTTGGGATAAGCCAGGGGGATGGGAAAGAGATACCACGGTCCCTTTTGAAGCGTCCCGTGGTTTGAGGCATAGAAGGCAGAAAACTGCTATTTTTTTGGCTTTTTCTTCCTTTTTTTCATAGAGGGTCTCCCTTAATAGTATTTTTTCTTTAATCCCTCTTTTCCATAAAAGAATCGATTTTTTTCTTTTGATTCATGTTTCTTTCTTTGGAAAAGAGATTTTGGCGGGGATTTTCAAGATGTGCAACAAGTATGGCATAAATCATCACTTCTCATCGCCTTACTACCCTCAAGGCAACGGCCAAGCCGAAGCCACCAACAAGACTCTCATCAGCATTGTTGAGAAAACCTTAGAGAAAGGTAGAACATGGCACGAGAAGTTGGATGAAGCCTTATGGGCTTATAGGACTTCCATCCGCACTCCCATAAATGCCACGCCCTTTGAGTTGGTTTACGGCACAAACGCCATTCTCCCCATTCATACATGTCTGCATTCATTTCATACATTCATAGCACTCGACCTTCCCCTAGAGACACTTCAGCATGCTAGGATGGCCGAACTAGATCTGTTAGATGAGAGGCGACTCCTTGCTATGGATCATGCTCACGCATACCGGCAAAGGATCGCCCAACATTATGAGAAATGTATGAAACCTCGCCACTTTGAAGTGGGAGAGTTCGTTTTGAAAATCATCCACCATCGTGGCCCACATCCACTTGGAAAGTGGCGGCCCAAGTGGGATGGCCCTTACGTCATGCGTGGAACCACCACGAACAATTCTTATTGGAGCAGATAGCCTCAAAAGGGTATTGAAACCCGAATGAAGGGAAGTATGAAAAACGGAAGTCCTTTTCGATACAAGCTAAAAGGAGTTCATTTTCAAAAAGAAAATTTTCAAAAAAACCCACGAATGTCAAAAAGACAAGGGTAGAACCTGCTTGGAGCAGACAGCCTCAAAAGGCTCTCTCCAAAGCTCGAAAACCTGAAAATGTCTAGAATACATGTGTAAAACCTGCTCGGAGCAGCCTGCCTCAAAAGGCACTCTTCGGGCTCAAGTTGGGTGTGTTGTCTTTCAATTCAAGCACTCACACACATTGAGCCTTCGCTCTTATTTGAAAGACCCAAGTAAGGGCGGACCTATACTATTTGGGTTTTCATTTCATGTCGTGTGTGTAATTCTTTCAATTCAAGCACTCACACACATTGAGCCTTCGCTCTTATTTGAAAGACCCAAGTAAGGGAGGACCTATACTATTTGGGTTTTCATTTCATGTCGTGTGTGTAAGTCTTTCAATTCAAGCACTCACACACATTGAGCCTTCGCTCTTATTTGAAAGACCCAAGTAAGGGCCGACCTATACTATTTGGGTTTTCATTTCATGTCGTGTGTGTAAGTCTTTCAATTCAAGCACTCACACACATTGAGCCTTCGCTCTTATTTGAAAGACCCAAGTAAGGGCCGACCTATACTATTTGGGTTTTCATTTCATGTCGTGTGTGTAAGTCTTTCAATTCAAGCACTCACACACATTTAGCCTTCGCTCTTATTTGAAAGACCCAAGTAAGGGCCGACCTATACTATTTGGGTTTTCATTTCATGTCGTGTGTGTAAGTCTTTCAATTCAAGCACTCACACACATTGAGCCTTCGCTCTTATTTGAAAGACCCAAGTAAGGGCCGACCTATACTATTTGGGTCGTGTGTGTACGTCTTTCAATTCAATCACTCACACACATTGAGCCTTCGCTCTTATTTGAAAGACCCAAGTAAGGGCCGTGTTATACTATTTGGGTTTAATTTCATGTTGTGTGCGTAGTACTTCAATTCAAGCACTCACACACATTGAGCTTTCGCTCTTATTCCCAAGACCTTAGTCAAGGCCATACTGCAAGTTATATTTGGGTTTAATTTCATGTCGTGTGTGTAAGTCTTTCAATTCAAGCACGCACCCACATTGAGCCTTCGCTTTTATTTGCAAGACCCGAGTAAGGGCCCATATACATACTCTATATACATATCTCCCTTCGGCATTTACATTACAAGTCATTTCCCTTCGGTTATTTCCCTTCAGCATTGTCTTTACATTCGGGTTTTCCCTTTGGAGTAGCGTGAGTTTGCATTGCATCTACACCATACCACGAGGTAGGACGCATATTGCATCAAAGCAAGCCTCGCTCAAATTCGCCCATGTAGTGGAGTGTTCATAACACACAAACTAGGTGGCTTGTAAAGGGATAAAAGGAAAGACTTAGGCACGTGCAAATCCACGTGATCTAAAATCTGCAATCGCATCTAAAAGACCCGAATTAAACACCTCGAACCGCTTCGTAGGCTTTCTATCCCAAAAACTCGATTTTTGCAAAGCGTACAGACTGACCCTTGCGCATCAATGCAAGAAGGTCTGCGACGACAAGAGCTCACTTGCTCACAGTCGCCACGATTAGAAGTTAGTTTAATATCTTTGCTAGCTTAGGTAAGCTAGCTGGCACGCCCTATTTATATAAATAGGCCTTAGACGCACGAGAGGATCCACTCAAAGCCCAGAAAAGGCGAAGAGGCGTGGGGATTTTTCGCGCATCTACAGAGATTGGCACGCCCGGTGGGACGTGAGCCTTTCAAAAATCGAGTTTTTAAGTTAGAAGTTTGCAAAAATTTTGTTAAAAAGGTGTTATTTTTAACTTGTTTTCTTTGCTTGTACTTAGGACATTTTGAAAAAGCTTGAAAAGCATGTCAAAATCCAATCCAAGTGAAGTGCCGAGCCAAGGCTCGTGCGCATCAAGTTCTCACTCTATGAGGATTTTCAAAAACAAAATAAAACTAGATGAAATCAAGGACTTGAGAAGGGAGTTTGAGGCCAAAATCGATGCTCTCAGCCAAGAGGCTGAAGTAGGCGATTCGTGTTCATCTAACGGTGAACAAAGGCCTAAGAAAAAATCTGAAAAACTTCGCAAGCACAAAGAGGCCTCCGTAATGGAAGGCAACCAATACCACGAGTCCTTCACACAAAAGGACCGTAAAGCCCTACAGCAGTTGCTGAAAGGGCAGAATAAAGAGAAAAGAAGCTACGCCCAGTCTGATTTCCTTCCTATGGATTACGAAATAGACAGTGATGACGAAATACCGAACTTCCATCGGTATGATGGCATGGGAGACCCTAGGTCTCACTTGCAGCTTTTCTCACGTCGAGCCCATAAGAAGAAAAAGGACTCGATGAAATGGGTGTATTGGTTCCCTTTATCCCTTAAAGGCACAGCTGCCAAATGGCTGGCTTCCTACGACTTAAGCCAGTTCGCTACTTTTGAAGAGTTAGCGAACTGCTTCATGCAAAGATTTGCACACAACGTAGAAGTCACACCGACTCTGAATACCTTAAGGGATACAAAGCAAGGTGTAAACACCCCGAATTTTCCAAAAATCAAAAACTCTTAAAAATGCAAAAAACTCGTTTGAGCCAAAACGACAACCTATTTTAAAATATGAAAACAGGTACAAAAGGCAAAAGAAAAGCCCAGGCAAGAAGAGGATTCGAGTCCAGAATTTTAGAAGCCACCCCTTGTTCAAAAACGGAAGAAAAAAGAGCCCGTTTGGAGAAAAGCCCGACAGAAGGGTAAAAATGTAATTTGGGTCAAAGAAAAAGCACAAAGCATCTCCAAAATGCAGAAAGAAGCCCAATACCTGAGGAAGTCGATAGAAGTCCGAGACATGTCCCATCAGAATGAAGAACGGAATCCGTGCGGCAATCTGAGTTCGATATCAATAGGAACCGGCCAAAAACCAAAACGACGGACCGAAACAAACGCCAAAAAAGTCCTGAAAAGCAGAACACCGGTTGGAAGAAAGACTTGGGGAAGACCCAGGCCAGAGTTGGGCATCCGATGAATCGAAGCCCGCTCGAAACCGACGGTGAAAAGCACCAGAAAGGACCAAAAAACCAAGGAGCAGAAGAAAAATTTGGATTGGGTCTGAACCCAAAAATATCCAGATCCAGATCCAAATTGTGTTTGGATTGGATATGGATCTCAAAAATCCAAGATCCGAGATCCAAACCCAAGTAAATATTTAGACTGGATCTAGATCTCAAAATATCCGAGATCCGCGATCTAGATCCACATTGAGTTTGGATTGGATCCGGATAGCCAGACCCAAGATCCAATATCCACATAAGAAACCTATAAAAGGACGTGAGGGGCTGGTGGAAAGAGGCTGCAAATTTTTTTTCACGCCTCTTTGCTTGGGTAGGAGAGAGAGAGAGAGGGAAAAGTCAACAAAGGGGGCTACTTTCCCCCTTTGCTTTTTGTAATAGGTGGGCTGGTTTTGTAAGCCAAGAAGCTTCACCATTTCATGCCAAAGAAGCTTGCTGCAGCTCATGTGGATCTGGCAGCCATGGATGGCCCACTTGGTGTGAAGAGAAGGTGCGTGGAGATCACCCAAACCGTGGCCAAGGTGAGTCCCTAGAACCCACCAAAGCCATTCTATCCTTTGCCCCTCTAACACCACCTAACTATCTTGAGAAAACCCAACAAGGTTCGACCAAACACATGCTGGCCGAATTTTGCAAAACTACCTAGACTCTACCCAAAAACCGTCCCACCCAAACCCATACCAAGCTCGGCCAATAGCTGGCCGAGCTCACCCTAGGTCGGTCCTAGTGAGTCCCTAATACCAAACTAAATCAAACCCACATTGCCCCAGCTCGGCCACCCTTGGCCGAGCCATTCCCTTTAGCCATTTCATCCCAAAATCTCAACCTAAACTAAACCCAAACCGCCCAGCTCGGCCACCCTTGGCCGAGCCATTTCTTTTAGCAACCTCACCCCAAGGCCTAACCTAGACTAACCCTAAGACTTGTCCAGCTCGACCACCCTTGGCCGAGCCTTTCCTTTAGGACTCACCCTAGGACTATCTCCAAAACATCAAACAAGCTCGGCCACCACTTGGCCGAGCATTCCTTTAGGACCCTTCCTAAATCCACACTAGGATCCTCACCAAACTCGAACCTTAGCTGGTCGTCCATCACCTTAGGACTCAGACTCAAACCTACCTAAGCCCCTCACCTTAGATCCCCTACACCTTGCCTTAGGCTCGATCGAATCTCACCCAAAACTCCACGCATCAGATCGGTTCGCAACGAGAGGACCATCCGTCGGTTATATCCAAGGTCGGATCCCACTGATAAAGGAAGTCCAAACAGGTGACGTGTAAGTGCTCGAACTTGACTCTCTTACATTACTTCAAACTTAATTCAATTCGATATGGGGTTGTAATAACAGAGCTTGTCTCCCCCCGGATGTAATATATGTGTTTGACGCAAAATACACACACGTATACTCGAGCCTTTCTGCTCTTATCTGCACACTTTTGCACACAAACGGGCCTCAACAGCCCATAGGATATAGCCCTATTTATATATATTCAGCTGGGTTTTAAGGTTCAAGTCGTGTGAGTTGTCTTTCATTTTATACACTCAAAGCACTCACTCACATTGAGCCTTTCCGCTCTTACGTATATATACGTATTTCCCTTCCAGCTGGGTTTTAAATTCAAGTTGCGTGAGCTGCCTTTCAATTTATACACTCAAAGCACTCACGCCACAATTGAGCCTTCTCGCTCTTATATATATCTATATCTCCCTTCTGCTGCGTTTTATGGTTCAGTTGTGTGGGTTGCATTTCAATTTATCCACAACACCCACACACACATTGAGCCTTTCCGCTCTTAAGATATAGATATATTTAAATTTCTGCAATTTACATTCAAGTCGTGTGAGTTGCATTCAATTTGGGTTTTTCCTTCTGTTAAGTCTTTAAATTTCGGGTTTTACATTCAAGTTGTGTGAGTTGCATTGCATACTCGCCATACTCGAGCTAGAGTGCATACCTGCATCGAACAAACCCGAACAAAACGTGCAAACACACCTAAGTGGACAAAATTGAAAGACTTAGGGTCGCCCAAATCAAAAACTCACCAAGTGCATGATTTCAAAAGGATTTTCAAAACACCTCCTTATTCAAAAATCGAATTCGAGTTTAACTTATTCAAACGAAGTCTCTAAGCGTACAGACTGACCCTTGCGCGTCGGTGCAAGAAGGTCTGCGACGAAAAGATCCTGCTTGCCTACAATTGCCTTTCAAAAGTCAAATATTTCAAAAACTACTTCGCTAGTTTGAGTAAGCTAGCTGGCACGCCCTAAAAGCAAACGTAGATTGCGAAAAGATTCGCTCCAGGCCTAAGAACCCAGAGTCGAGGATTTTCTGTGTCTACACAAGACATGAACGAAGACGTACATGCCTTCATTATAAGATGGAGGTCACTTTTGGGCCACATGCGAGAGCCCATATCCGAAGGATGCGCAGTAATGCTCATCCTGGATAACTTTAAAAGCAAGCTAAAAACCCTTCTCTCGCTCCATGAGATCTCAACTTTCCATAAATTGATCAAAAAGGCCTCCCTTTTCGAAACCAACTTGCGAAAAGGAACATACGATCACTTGTGGAAAGGAAGTGCCGTTTCCAAAATCCGCTTGGAAAAGCCCATCACATACGGGCTACCCACGATGGACAAAGGGGCAAAGCCCCATAAAATCGCCAATGTCCGGGTGGATCCAGGCGTGGCGGGCACTTTCAAAAATTTTGAAAAGTTAGAAAATAAGAGGGAGCGAAATTTTCAAAAACCGGTTGAAAAACTGGAGTACACTCTGCTAGGGCAACCTGTGTTAGAGGTCCTAGACCTCCTACTTGCCCAGGGCATGATAGAACTCCCTGAAATCCCCGAAGGAGTCACTTCCAAAGGGGGGTATTTAAATCGATTTTGTAAGTATCATCGGCTCAAAGGCCATGATACCAAACGTTGTTTCTCCCTTTTAAATAAGATTGAGAACTTGATAGCAGAAGGTCGGCTCCAGGTCACTGCGGAACCTGAGCCACCTCAAGCTATCTTCAAGGAACCCTTTCCCAAACACGCCAGTGGCAGTGGGAAAGGAAAGGAGGTATGTACCCTCACCATTTCCAAGGAACTAGCGCAAAAACCCGAGCCTGGTCGACCCACTTGTGCGCCCACTCTTGTATTATACAAGAAGCCCGCCCAAGTCGTCATTCGGGGACCACCAAAAGTGGAATCCCCGGCAAAACTAGTTTTGAAAATCCAAGGTTCTCCTCAGCTCATCCTTAGAGCCAAATTTAGCGCGAACCCTAGGCTGGTTGTGGGGGAAGTGACTAGATCCGGGAGGATCTATCAACCCCCGCACCTTCAAGGTGCTCAAAAGGTGGTCAGTGTGCTTGGCCCCTCAAAAGCATGTATCCCTAGTGTTCTGCCAAAAGCAGATAAGGACAAAGTCATCCTAAATCCTTATAACTTCGAAAACCACCTTTCAAAGATTCCTATTCACATGTCTATCTTAGAGCTTATACAAACCTCGCCTAGGCATAGACTTGTATTAGAGAAAATTCTAGAAAGGGCCAAGGTTGATTCAAACATAAGTCCAGAATCCTTGTCTGCCCAAGTGGCTTTATTAGGAGCAAAATCGCCCATCACTTTCTCGGAAGATGATGTAGATAGACCCTACGAATCCCCTAACTAGTCCCTACATATCGAGGTGGTTCTAAACAACCACTCTCTAGACAGGTGCCTAGTCGATGGTGGAGGAGGGCTCAACATCTTTCCACTTCATGTGGCGTATAAAATCGGAGTCACCTTGACTTCAGTGAACCCAAGCCCCATCATTATCACTGGATACGATGGGAATGCGTCTAGACCTTTAGGATCCATCGAACTCCCAATGGAACGGGAGGGATCAAACACACGGGGGTGTTCCATGTCTTGGACATCCACCCCCATTATAACCTGTTGCTGGGAAGACCCTGGATACACAGTTTGTGCGCTGTGCCATCCACCTTCCACAGGTATGTCAAGATCCCTTTCAGGGACCAGGTCGTAGTGATCCTAGGTGAGAGTCACCCACAGCTTCAGGGGATCATAAGCTCCCCTTGTTTATCGAGCTCCCAGGCCCATGAGGCTAACTTGGGGCAAATTATGGTTGAGCCATCTCGGCTAGTGTTAAACAACCCTAGGAAGGTTATATATGTGAAGGGGCCGCCCAAAGCGGGCCCCCTCCCGATTCTAACCCTTCTAGGAAAACCCAAGCGTTCCCTATTTCCAAAGCCCCTGGACAAGAGGCCATATGAGCACAATATGGACGACAGCATGTTCCAGGACCACGACTTGTATGAAACTTTTTCAAAAAACAAAAAGTCGTGGAACATGTTGTTAAACATGGGCTACACGCCCTACAAGAGTCTAGGGGCACAGAATCAGGGCCTCCTAGAGCCCATCCTTCCTAGGGCGAATCCAAGCCGATATGGGATCGGCTATACTCCTCGAATACCGCTGGAGCCACCCCTTGTGACCACCTGGGTCAAGGGTGCCCCGAAACCTGTCTTAGAAGAGACCTACGATTTAGATCTCCTATTCCGAGTCTAACCCGTAGTGTTTTGCCTTTGTACGTATGACGGAAGATCCCTTTTCTAAAAAATAACAAAACATTTGAAAAGCTTAAAATAAAAAAAAATCGAAAAACAAGAAAAACCAAAAACAATCGAAAAACAAAAACTCAAAAAAAGTGTGCTCTGTATAGTTCCCAAGGTTCTTGTTTTACAAAAACCCAAAAAAATCGAAAATTTGGAAAATACCAAAAAGATTTTGTACATAGCTGCTCCTGGTAGGACTTTGGCAAAAGAAAAGGATTTCGAGAGAAACATCGTCTGCATAGCCAGACCAAAATTTTCGAAATCACTTGAAAATTCAAGTACAAAACCAGGTCATTTTAAAAACCACGCATCAAATTCCCTCGGGTCTATAGCCCACGAGAATGATCGAAGCCCAGAAGTGGATCCCCTGGAGGAAGATCCCACTTCTGAGCTCCCAGAATTTCATAAAATTCTTGATTTTGAAAGACCTTCCCAATCAGTAGGAGGAGATTTAATAGAAGTAAACCTAGGGGATGATTCAAATCCCAAACCCATCAAAACAGGCGCATGCTTGCATGAAACTGAAAGATTAGCATTCATTGCATTTCTACGAACCTATTTAGAGGTGTTTGCATGGACGTATGAAGACATGCCGGGCATAGACCCCAGCATTGTCGAGCATCGTCTTCCCTTAGATGCAGGTGTAAAACCCATAAAGCAGAAGCTTAGGAAAATACACCCGAATGTACACACGCAAGTCAAAGAGGGTTTAGAAGATCTGCTAAAAGCTGGATTTATAAAACCCATTGCGTATTCTGATTGGTTGTCAAATATCGTTGTAGTTCAAAAAACCAATGGGAAAATTCGAATATGCATCGATTTCAGAAACCTGAATAAAGCCACTCCAAAGGATAATTATCCTTTACCAAACATAGATTTGATAGTCGATAGTACTGCAAATCATGAAATGTTTTCGTTTATGGATGGCTATTCAGGCTATAATCAAATCAAACTAAGCCCACGAGATCAGGGTAAGACCGCCTTCACAACCCCATGGGGCACGTACTGCTATATAGTCATGCCCTTTGGTTTGAAAAATACCGGCGCAACATACCAACGAGCCATGACCACGATCTTCCATGATCAGATTCATGAGCTCGTAGAAGTGTATGTAGATGATCTCTTGGCAAAATCCAAAACCCGATGCACTCATATCGAATGTTTACAAAAGATTTTCGAAAGGCTTAGGCTTTACAAAGTAAAGCTAAACCCTCAAAAATGTGTGTTCGGGGTAGAATCAGGGAAGCTTCTAGGCTTTATGGTGAGCCAAAGGGGAATAGAAGTTGACCCCTCTAAGTGTCGAGCCATCATAGACATGGCTCCACCCTCCAATCTCACCCAAATCCGTAGCCTCGAGGGTCGTTTACAATCTGTTCACCGATTCATATCGAATCTGGCAACTAGATGCGAACCCTTCAACAAGCTGTTGAGGAAGGGCACTAAATTCTTATGGGATGACAAATGCCAGAAGTTCTTCGAGAGACTGAAGGCATACTTGGTTAATCCCCCCGTTTTGAACCCTCCAAAGCAAGGAAAACCGCTTTTACTATACATCTCCGTGCATGCAAATGCTTTAGGAGCCCTGTTGGCTCAATACGAGGATGACACCCATAAGGAGTATGCCATCTAGTACATTTCGAAAACTCTCTTGGCTTATGAACGAAATTATCAAGCCATGGAGAAGACGTGCTTGGCCCTAGTCTGGGCCTGCCAAAAATTTAAACACTATTTCCTAGATCATGAGATCTGGATAGTGTCCAAGCTTGATCCAATCAAGCACTTGTTCGAAAAACCCATTCTCACGAGTAGATTGGGAAAATGGCAACTCCTTCTAATGGAGTATGATCTGAAATACCATCACCAGATCTCCATTAAGGGGCAAGCCCTAGCAGATTACGTGGCTGAGTTCCCCTTAGAGGACACATATCCCACTCTTATTGAAATGCCTGATGAAGGCATATTACAAAACCAGTTTCAAAACCACATTTTGGCAAATTCTTTCAAAAACCAAGTGTGGAAGATGCATTTCGATAGGGAACGAAACCAACGAGGGGCTGGTGCTGGGGTCTTCCTAATCTCCCCTGAAAAGGGCGAGATTCCCATAGCAGTCCGCTTAGATTTCGAATGTTCCAACAACATAGCTGAGTATGAAGCACTCTTACAAGGCTTAAGAATTTCGAAAACTCTAGGGGCATCATGCATTGAAGTCTTTGGAGATTCACTCCTTGTCATAAACCAAGTTTTAAAAATTTGGCAAGTACGTAATGAGAAACTACTTCACATCACGAGTTGGCCACTCGATTGGTCCAGTCCTTCCAATCGTGTAAACTCACACACGTAGGAAGAGAGGAAAATGACATCGCTGATGCCCTCTCCTCCTTGGGTTTAGCCCTGAAGGTCGATCCCATTTCAGGGACCAGATCTTTGGAAATATGGCATGCGCCCCACCCATCCACATACGATTTGGATATTTGCCAAAATAAGCCAGAGTCTATTGAAAAAACCTTGTTTTATGACATAAAACAATTTTTAGAAAATGGGGGATTCGCTGAGGATGCCACATCTAAAGATAAGGCATTCATTCGTAAGATTTCGACCCAATAAACCATTCTGGGTGGGGTTTTATACAAAAAAAGTTTTACCGGCATTCTCCTTAGGTGTATCGACGTAGAGGAGGCTAGGACAGTAATGCATGAATTCCACGATGGAGAATGTGGAGGTCATGTTAATGCCAACATGATGGCAATGAAAATACTTAGAAGGGGCTATTTTTGGTCCACCCTGAACAAGGATTGCCACAATCATGTTAGGAAGTGTCATCCATGTCAAGTGCATGGGCACGCCATTCATATCACTTCATCTGCATTGCATTCCATGGTCAGCCCCTGGCCATTTACTATGTGGGCATTTGACATCGTAGGCCCAATATTTCCAAAGGCCTCGAATGGGCATCGATTTATTTTAGCAGCCACAGAGTATTTCTCCAAGTGGGTGGAAGCCATTTCCCTAACCAAAGTGATGGGGCAACATGTGGTGGCTTTCATCCAGAGGAATATCTTGGCTCGATTTGGGGTTCCATGAGACCTTGTGTCTGATAATGGCCCCCCATTCAAGAACGAGCGGATGGTTAAGTTGTGCAACACGTATGGCATAACTCACCACTTCTCCTCGCCCTACTACCCTCAAGGCAACTGCCAAGCCGAAGCCACAAACAAGACTCTCATTAGCATAATTGAGAAAACCTTAGAGAAGGGTAGGACGTGACACGAGAAGCTGGATGAAGCCTTATGGGCTTATAGGACTTCCATCCGGACTCCACGGATGCCACACCATTCGAATTGGTCTATGGCACAAACGCCATTCTTCCCATTCATACCCAACTGCATTCATTCCATACATCCATAGCACTCGACCTCCCCCTAGAGACGCTTCAGCATGCTAGGATGGCCGAACTAGATTTGTTAGATGAGAGGCGACTCCTTGCCATGGATCATGCTCGTGCATACCGGCAAAGGATAGCCCGACATTATAGCAAACACATGAGACCTCGCCACTTTGAAGTGGGAGATCTGGTCTTAAAAACCATCCATCATCGTGGCCCACACCCCTTGGGAAAGTGGCGCCCCAACTGGGATGGACCCTATGTTGTACGAGCAACCACTACGAACAACTCGTATTGGTTGATCGATGTAGAAGGTAGGAATTTAGCAGATCCTATCAATATTCAATACTTAAAGAAGTATCATGTGTAGGATTTGGATTAAATTCCATTTTTCGAAAAATTTTAGGGATAGCTGCCCTGAGACATGAGAATAAGGTGCAAAGGCAAAACCGTGTGACCCTAAGTGAGAGAATTCACACTTGTGAAAGAGTGGAGTCTTCAAAATCGTGGTTACATTTCAAAACCCTTCTTCTTACAAAGAAAGACCTAGTTCAATATAGCAAGATATTTGCAAGTAGTACGTGCTATTTCTAAATAGGCTGATCTGGAATGGATCGAGTGTAGGCTTGGGATAAGTCCTCCCCTCTTCTCTTCTATTTCCAAAAGGAAAATAAAGGCCCAAACAAAAGGGAATTTCCCATTCAAAGTATCTTTCCAAAAGAAAGAAACCAGGATTCAAAAGAAAATCGATTCTCTTGTGAAAAAGAGGGATTAAAGAAAAAATACTCCCAAAGGGAGACCCACGATGAAAAAAAGGAAAAAGAGGCCAAAAAGCTCAAAAAGAGCAGTTTTCTGCCTTCTATGCCTTAAACCGCGGAACGCTTCAGAAGGGACCGTGGTATCTCTTTCCCATCCCTGGCTTATCCCAAGCTAAAGCATGGTTCATTTCGAGGAATCCTAAAGTAAAAATAGGATTTACTTACTTGAATTTCATCTTGTTTGAGAATTCGACGTTTCGAGTAAGGCGTAGGAATTTGAAATATAGCTGGTTTTCTTATAAAACCTCCGCTAGATAAGCGAGTGTTAAGACTCAAACAAGGGCAAGCACGGAGAGCTCGAGATCCTTAGGATCGAGACTCAAGACGATTGTCCCTTTTGTAAATAAGTTTTGAAAATCGAACATCGAACAACATAGGATTTTGCTCACTTGGAGCAGAAGGCCTTATAAGTTTCTAGAGTTCGACCACATCTGGTCTCTGGGAGGTCGCCACTCTTGGCACCACACCCATGTCATCTGCATTCCACGCATGGCACTTGCATAAACATGATCCCATTTTAGGACCAGATTCCATAGCATAACCCTTTGGCGTGATATCTCCTCCTACCAGAGTTTGTAAATTGAGATTTTGCTAAAAATTGGGACGATCCCATATTCTTCGTGGATAGATCTAGGGAGACATTGAAAGGGGTGTTTGTCATCTTTGCCCTTATCCAAATCGATTTGGACAAGGCCAAAGAGGGGCATCTGTAAACACCCCGAAATCCCACGAATTTCTCAAATCCATCTGGTTTTATAAAAGCAGCCCCAAAGGGCCATTTTGAATCTAGAAACCCAGGAGCCTTCCAAACAACCCTGTATATATGTTTTAAACTTTATATTTCAAAAATATGTGATATGGGTTTTTGAAAATCTTTTAAAACATGTTTTGGAACCCCGAAGCAGCTTGGCCTAATCCAGACAGGACCAGGAGAGCTAAGGAGAGCCCAGAACCGGAGCACATGTCAAGCCCGGCACAACAACTCTCGTATCAAATCCACACCCCCAGGATCTCGAACGTCCAAGACCTTGTTATCATCGAAACATTGTTTGAAGTCATCTCCGGAAGGTGAAAACAGAGACGGACGATCATGTTGGCGAAGACCCAACGAAGACGGAGTGCTGATGCTGTCAGGCCCTGCACAAACCGTTCGTTTCAAACACAGCTCGAAGGAGTCAGAGTTCAGTTTGGATTGGATCTGGACCATATATATCCAGATCCCAATCCAAACCCATGTATGGACTTGGATTTGGATTTGGATTCAAAAATCCAATCCAATATCCATATCCATGGCCCATATCACTTTCTCATAAATGAAGGTGGGGCCCACTTGAATTTCACGTGGGATTATGGGCATGAGAGAGAGTGGGGGTGGATAAGATCAAGTGTGTGTTGTAATTAAGCTTGACTTGTGTGTCAAGTTTGGGTTTAATCATGTGGGTTAGCCTAGTTAAGTGGGTTTAAGCTTGTAATTAGCCAAAACCTAACCTAGGGCTGCACCAACATGATGTAGTTAAGGTCCATGGGTCATGCAAAGGGAGCTCCTTCACCTAAACCTAACCAAAAACACCTAATCCTAGCCTTCCACCCTAATTCGGCCCTAATCTGAGCCTAATCACCTAACCCACTTCCCTAATCCTTCCCTAAACCTAGGTTAATTTCCCTAAACCTAGCCTAATCCTAGCCTAATCACCTAACCTACCTCACTAAACCTCACCCTAGAACCAACCCACCTAGCTAAACCCTAAACCTCTAAACCACCCCTAGCCCACAACCTACCCAAACCACTTGTATCTAAAATATCTCGCCCTACCCTTTCCAGCCCACCTTATCACCACACCACCCTACCTAAACCACCTAACCACTACCCCAAAACCAGCCCTAACCGACCTAGCCCAGCCCTATATAAACCCCCCCCCCCCCGTGGGGGCGGGTTTTCCCATCTAGGAGCTCCAACCTCCAATCCCGGGTCCTCCCATTTTCCCAGCTCAATCGACTTCCATCCTTGCTCCACTTGCCCCACAGCCCGTCTCCACCTGTGCCACCACCTCCCAGCCGAGCACCACCACCGCCACCACCATTCCAACCGAAGTCCCCCTCGCCATCCTCTTCACCCGACCGAACCAGCCGAGCCCCCACATCCGACTGCTCCTCAACCACCCGCCGCCTTCCACCATCCGGTTAGTACCCTACATTCCACCTTACTCCTTCTTCACTCCCTCTCCACTCTCAGCCACCTAATCCCCTACCATATTACCCTAACACCAGCCATTCCACTTGCTGCCACCATTCCCCCTCGGCCAGGCCCATAATCACCCTAACTACCCGCCACCACCTAGACATCTTAGCTCCATTCGGCCACCCTATCCGACTCCCTAAGACCTACCCATATCACCCCAATACACCTACTACACCCACTACCACCTGGCCCCATCTCCTAGCTAGTTCCCTTCCCTTACACCACTCTTAGCCACTCTAACAACCCGCCACCATCAAGTCCTCCTAGTCGGCCACTCCAACCGACTGTCATTTCATTCGGCCACCCTAGCAACCCGCCAACCTTAGGTGCCCCATTAGATCTTCCCTTAAGCTTCCCCTTAGTGCCATACTCCCTTAGTGACCCTACTTAGCCCCTCTAGTCCCACACGTCAAGGCGGCACCCTTGCTAGCAGCCGGCCACCTTCAAGGTACCCGGCCAACACCCCTTGCCGTTGAACCTCGCGAAGCTCCCTTTTGCAGCCCAAGGCGAAGGCCAAGCCCACGCTCAAGCAAGGCATCTTCAGACCAGCTATTAGTAAGTGCCTAACTCGGTCTTTAGTTGTATACTTGTTGGAGATTCAATTCGCTATGGGGTTGTAATAACGGAGCATAGTCTCCCCCCGCTTGTAATAACGTGGCTTGGCACACCCACACACGTGCACTCTCTTAGTTGTGCATGATTTTGAACACACACGGGCCTAAACAGCCCCTAATACATAAATATATACATATACTTTAATTTTTGTAGGGTTTTGCTTAAGTTGGGTGTGTTGTCTTTCAATTCAAGCACTCACACACATTGAGCCTTCGCTCTTATTTGAAAGACCCAAGTAAGGGCCGACTATACTATTTGGGTTTTCATTTCATGTCGTGTGTGTAAGTCTTTCAATTCAAGCACTCACACACATTGAGCCTTCGCTCTTATTTGAAAGACCCAAGTAAGGGCCGACCTATACTATTTGGGTTTTCATTTCATGTCATGTGTGTAAGTCTTTCAATTCAAGCACTCACACACATTGAGCCTTCGCTCTTATTTGAAAGACCCAAGTAAGGGCCGACCTATACTATTTGGGTTTTCATTTCATGTTGTGTGTGTAAGTCTTTCAATTCAAGCACTCACACACATTGAGCCTTCGCTCTTATTTGAAAGACCCAAGTAAGGGCCGACCTATACTATTTGGGTTTTCATTTCATGTCGTGTGTGTAAGTCTTTCAATTCAAGCACTCACACACATTGAGCCTTCACTCTTATTTGAAAGACCCAAGTAAGGGCCGACCTATACTATTTGGGTTTTCATTTCATGTCGTGTGTGTACGTCTTTCAATTCAAGCACTCACACACATTGAGCCTTCGGTCTTATTTGAAAGACCCAAGTAAGGGCCGTGTTATACTATTTGGGTTAATTTCATGTTGTGTGCGTAGTACTTCAATTCAAGCACTCACACACATTGAGCTTTCGCTCTTATTCCCAAGACCTTAGTCAAGGCCATACTACAAGTTATATTTGGGTTTAATTTCATGTCGTGTGTGTAAGTCTTTCAATTCAAGCACGCACCCACATTGAGCCTTCGCTCTTATTTGCAAGACCCGAGTAAGGGCCCATATACATACTCTATATACATATCTCCCTTCGGCATTTACATTACAAGTCATTTCCCTTCTGTTATTTCCCTTCGGTTATTTTCCTTCGGTTATTTCCCTTCGGCATTGTCTTTACATTCGGGTTTTCCCTTTGGAGTAGCGTGAGTTTGCATTGCATCTACGCCATACCACGAGGTAGGACGCATATTGCATCAAAGCAAGCCCCGCTCAAATTCGCCCATGTAGTGGAGTGTTCATAACTCACAAACTAGGTGGCCCATAAAGGGATAAAAGGAAAGACTTAGACATGTGCAAATCCACGTGATCTAAAATCTGCAATCGCATCTAAAAGACCCGAATTAAACACCTCGAACCGCTTCGTAGGCTTTCTATCCCAAAAACTTCATTTTTGCAAAGCGTACAGACTGACCCTTGCACATCGGTGCAAGAAGGTCTGCGACGACAAGAGCTCACTTGCTCACAGTCGCCACGATTAGAAGTCAGTTTAATATCTTCGCTACCTTAGATAAGCTAGCTGGCACGCCCTGTTTATATAAATAGGCCTTAGACACACGAGAGGATCCACTCAAAGCCAGAAAAGGCGAAGAGGCGTGGGGATTTTTTGTGCGTCTACAGTATGTTCGGATGAATCTTTCAAAGCTTTTGCTTTATGGGTTTCGCATCCGAATCTAGGGGAAGACAATGCTCTACGACTCTTGGGTCTATAACCAGCATGTCTTCATACGTCCATGCAAACGCATCTATGTAGGTTTTCAAGAATGCAATGAATGATGCTTTTTCATGTTCATGCAAACATGCGCCTATCTTAATGTGCTTGGGTTTTGTTTCATTCCCTAAATTGATCTCTATGAAATCCCTTCCTACAGAATTCAAAGGTTTTTCAAAATCAAGGATTTTGTTAAACTCGGGAAGCTCAAAAGTGGTATCCTCCTCAGGGAAAAGGGGATCCTCTTCTAGGCTTTAATCATTCTCGAGGGTATTGAATCCTAGGGAATTTGAACTTGATGCATGGGTTTTGAAAACACTTTGTTTTTGTTTTGGAATTTCTACAGGTTTCGAAGCTTTCGGTCTTATTATGAAGATAATTTTCTCTTCGAAATCCTTGGCCTTTTTCAAATTTTTACCAGGAGTTGGCATATACAGGATTTTGTTTTTGAAATTTCTAATTTTTCAATTTTTTTGGATTTTTGTAAAGAAAGGATTTTGGGGGATATAAAAACAACACTTTTTCGATTTTTTTACACTTTTCAAATGGTTTTGGTTTTTGAGATTTTTCAAATTATTTTTGAATTTCGAAATTTTTCAATTTTTTTGGATTTTGGTTTAAGAAGGGATCTTCCATCATACCTACAAAGGAAAATGCCACAAGTTAGACTCTAAACAAGAGGTCTAAATCGTAGGTTTCTGCTTCACTAGGCTTCAGGGCTCCCTTGACCCAGGTGGTCACAGGTGGTGGTTCTGGTGGTATTTTTGGGACATAGCCGATCCCATATCGGCTTGGGTTTGCTCTAGGCATTATGAGCTCGAGGCAACCTTGGTTTTGATTTCCTAGACTTTTGTATGGCATGTATCCCATGTTCAATAGCATGTTCCATGATTTTTTGTTTTTTTAAAAAATTTAATATAATTCGTGGTTTTGGAACTTGCTATCGTCCATGTTATGCATGAACGGTTTCTTGTCTAGGGGCTTTGGGAACACATGACACTTGGTATTTCCTACGATGGTGATAGTTTTGAGTGGACAAGCCTTGGGCTGCCCTTTGATACACATGACCTTCCTAGGCTTTGGGAGGACGAGTTTGGTTGTCTCGACCAAGGGCTTACCAAGGTTGTCCTCGTAGTCTTGAGAAGTCGACAAGCACGAAAAATTTTGTATTCCCTAAAGCTGAGGATGGTTTTTACCCAGAATTACTACTATATGGTCTTCGTGGGGGATTTTGACACACCTATGGAAGGTCGATGGCACAGCTCGCAGGCTATGTATCCAGGGTCTTCCCAGCAATAGGTTGTAATGGGGGTGAATGTCTAAGACATGGAACACCCCCATGTGGGCTATGCCCCCCATTTCCATGGGTAATTTCACGGCTCCTAGTGGTCTAGATGCATTCCCATCGTATCCAGTGATTATGATGGGGCTTGGGTTTACGGAGATCAAGGTGACTCTGATTTGATACGCTACATGGAGCGGAAGGAGGTTGAGACCTCCTCCCCCATCAACTAAGCATTTGTCAAGAGAATAGTGATTCAATACTACCTCGATTTGCAAAGCTTGGTTGTGAGTTTCATATGGTATTTCGATATCCTCTTCCGAGAACACGATGGGTGTTTTTACACATATCGGCGCGACTTGGATTGACAATGACTCAGGGGTTATACTTGAGCTAACCTTGGCTCTTTCTAGGATTTTTTCTAAGACAAGTCTATGCCTAGGCGAGGTTTGTATCAGCTCTAGGATGGATATGTTTATGAGAATCTTTGAAAGATGATTTTCAAAATCATACAAGGTTAAAACATTTTTTACTTTGTCCATTTTTGACGAAACCCTAGGAATACATGCTTTTGAAGGGCCAGGAATACTGACCACTTTTTTAGTACTTTGTAGATGTGGGGGTTGATAGATCCTTCCGGACCTAGTCACCTCCCCCACAATCTGCCTAAGGCTCATGCCTATTGTGGCTCTACTTGTGTACTTTGGAGCACCTTGGATTTGTAAAATGGTTCTAACCGGGGGCGGGATTCTAAGCGCTCCCCAGATTACTACTTGGGTGATCTTTTTATAAATGATGAGAGATTGTGCACAAGTAGTAAAACCAGAATGAGATGAATGCACTAGACTCTTTGAAGTCGAGAAAGCACATACCTCTTTGCCCTTCCCACTAGTGCTTGCGTGATTGGGGAAGGGTTCTTTGAAAATAGCTTGGGCAGGCTCTGGTTCCTTAGTGACCTGGAGCCGGCCCTTTGCTATCAAGTTCTCAATCTTGTTTAAAAGGGAAAAACACTTACTGGTATCATGACCTTTCAGTCGATGATACTTGCAAAATCTATTTAGAAATTTCCTTTTTGGGGGTGTCCCCTCTGGAATTTCTAGGAGTGTAATCATCTCTTGTGCGAGTAGGAGGTCCAGGACCTCCGGAACAGGCTGCTCTAAGGGCGTGTACTCCCGTTTTTCAAAACTTTTTTGCAATTTTTCAATTTTTTGCTCGGTTTTCTTAGAAGGATCGGTCAGGTTTGTTTCCACTCGGACGTTTGCAATTTTTAGGGGCTTTGCCCCTTTGTCCATCGTGGGCATCCCATATGTGTCGGGTGTAAACACCCTGAAATCCCACGAATTTCTCAAATCCACCTGGTTTTGTAAAAGCAGCCCTGAAGGGCCATTTTGAGTCTGGAAACCCAAGAGCCTTCCAGGCAACCCTGTACATATGTTTTAAACTTTATATGTTTTAAATATGTATAATATAGTTTTAAAAACCTTTTAAAACACATTTTGAAACCCCGAAGCAGCTTGGCCTAATCAAGATAGGACCAGAAAAGCTAAAGAGACCCGTAACCGGACCACCAGTCGAGCCCGGCACAACAACTCTCATATTAAATCTACCCCCAGGATCTCGAACGTCCAAGACCCTATTATCATCAAAACATCACTTGAAGTCATCTCCGGAAGGCAAAAATAGAAGAGGACGATCATGTTGGCGAAGACCCAACGCAGACGGAGTACTGATGCTGTCAGACCTCGCAAAAACCGTTCGTTTTAAACACAGCCCGAAGGAGTCAGAATTCAGTTTGGATTGGATCTGGACCATATATATCCAGATCCCAATCCAAACCTATGTGTGGACTTGGATTTAGATTTGATCCAGAGATCCAATCCAATATCCACATCCATGGCCCACATCACCTTCTCATAAATGGAGGTGGGGCCCACTTAAAATTCACGTGGGATTATGGGCATGAGAGAGAGTGGGGGAGGATAAGATTAGGGAGTGGTTGTAATTAAGCTTGACTTGTGTGTCAAGTTTGGGGTTAATCATGTGGGTTAGCCTAATTAAAGTGGGTTTAAGCTTGTAATTAGACAAAACCTAACCTAGGGCTACACCAACATGATGCAATCAAGGTCTATGGGTCATGCAAAGGGAGCTCCTTAACCCAACCCTAATCAAAAAGCCCTAATCCTAGCCTTTTTCCCTAATCCTGTCGTAAACCTAGCCTAATCACCTAACCCACTTCCCTAATCCCGGCCTAATCCCAACCTAATTACCTAACCCACTTCCCTAATCCTTCCCTAAACCTAGTTTAATTTTCCTAAACCTAACCTAATCCTAGCCTAATCACCTAACTCTCCTCACTAAACCTCACCCCAAAACCAACCCACCTAGCTAAACCCTAAACCCCTAAACCACCCCACCTAAACCTAGCACACCATCTACCCAAAACCCCTTGTATCAAAATATCTGGCCCCTCCCCAAAACCAGCCCACCTTATCACCACACCACCACCCCTAGACCACCTTACCACCCTCCTAATACCAGCCACAACCGCCCTCTTCAGCCCTATATAACCCCCCCCGCAAGGGGCAGGTTTTTCATCTCTTTCCAGCCGATCCCAGCCACCTTCCAGCCGAGTCTTCCATCGGCACCACCGCCACTCACCACCTTGCTCCACCTGCACCACCACACCCCAGCCGGCCAGCCACTCGTCGCCACCATTTCCATCCGGCCGAACCATCCACTTCAACCACCCGGCTGCTCCTCTTCCATCCACCGCCTTCTTCCCCTTTCGGTTAGTACCCTAGCCTTAAACTCCACCTTTTCTTCACTCCCCCTCCACTCTCAACGACCTACACCACCACCACCTCACCCTAACACCACCTATCTGTCACCCTACCCATTCGGCCAGACCTTAGCCATTCCAACCACCCGCCTAGAACTACTTCCCCTAGCAACACCCGACCACTCCACTTAGCTCCCTAAGACCTGCCCATATTACCTCCCATCAGCCCCTAACTCCACCATACCCCATACCCTAGCTAGCTCCCTTCCCATCCTCGCCATTACCTAGCTACCCTAGTAGTCGGCCACCACCAAGTCTCCCTTAGTCAGCCACTCCAACCGACTGTACACATCCACTCGGCCATCCACCCGCCAACCTTAGGCACTCCCTTAGACACTCTCTTAGGCTCCCACTTAGTGCCATCTTTCCTAATACTATACCCTCCCTTAGTGACCCTACTTAGTCACTGTAAACACCCCGAAATCTCACGAATTTCTCAAATTCATCTGGTTTTGTAAAAGCAGCCCCAAAGGGCTATTTTGAGTCTGGAAACCCAGGAGCCTTCCAGACAACCCTGTATATATGTTTTAAACTTTATCTTTTAAAAACATATAATATGGCTTTTGAAAACCTTTTAAAACACATTTTTGAAACCCCGAAGTGGCTTGGCCCGATCAAGACAGGACCAGGAGAGCTAAGAAGAGCCCGGAACCGGAGCACATGTCAAGCCCGGCATAGCAACTCTTGTATCACATCCATACCCCCAGGATCTCGAACGTCCAAGACCCTGTTCTTATCAAAATGTCATTTGAAGTCATCTCCAGAAGGCAGAAACGGAGGCGGACGACCATGTTGGCGAAGACCCAACGTAGACGGAGTACTGATGCTGTCAGACCCCGCACAAATCGTCCGTTTCGAACCCAGCTCGAAGGAGTCAGAGTTCAGTTTGGATTGGATCTGGACCATATATATCCAGATCCCAATCCAAACCCATGTGTGGACTTGGATTTGGATTTGGATCCAGAGATCTAATCCAATATCCATATCCATGGCCCACATCACCTTCTCATAAATGGAGGTGGGGCCCACTTGAATTTTACGTGGGATTATGGGCATGAGAGAGAGTGGGGATGGATAATATCAAGAGTGTTGTAATTAAGCTTGACTTGTGTGTCAAGTTTGGGGATAATCATGTGGGTTAGCCTAATTGAGTGGGTTTAAGCTTGTAATTAGCCAAAACCTAACCTAGGGCTGCACCAACATGAGGTGGTTAAGGTCTATGGGTCATGCAAAGGGAGCTCCTCCACCTAAACCTAACCCAAAACACCTAATCCTAGCCTTCCACCCTAATCCACCCCTAATCTGAGCCTAATCACCTAACCCACTTCCCTAATCCTTCCCTAAACCTAGGTTAATTTCCCTAAACCTAGCCTAAACCTAGCCTAATCACCTAACCTAGCTCACTAAACCTCACCCTAAAACCCAACCACCTAACCTAGCCCTAAACCCCTAAACCACCCCTAGCCCACAATCTACCCAAACCACTAGTATTTAAAATATCTGGCCCTACCCTTTCCAGCCCACCTTATCTTCATACCACCCTACCTAAACCACCTAACCACTACCCCAAACCCAGCCCTAACCGACCTACCCATCCCTATATAAACCCCCCCCCCTTGGGGGCGGGTTCTCCTATCTAGTGGCCTTCCCCAAGCCTAGCCGGGACCCCACTTCCCAGCCCAGCCGAACCCAGCCACCTGCTCCACCTGCTCCATCTGCACCACCACCTGCCCAGCCACCTGCACCACCACCTGTCGCCACCCCTGCCCTCGGCCGAACCATTTGCTCCACCACGCCCGGCTGCTCCCTTCCATCCACCGCCTCTCTTCAAGCACGGTTAGTACCCTGTCCTTCATCTCACCTTCTTCACTCCCTCTCCACTCTCAGCCACCTAACCCCCTACCATAACATCCTACCACCAGCCATTCCCCTTTGCTGCCACCCTTCTCACTCAGCCTAACCTAATATATCCTAACTACCCGCCACTACCTAACCAACCTAACTACACCCGGCCGCCCTATTAGACTTCCTAAGACCTGCCCATAACACTCCCTTACACCCACTATCCCCACTACCACCTAGCCCCATCACCTAACTAGCTACCTTCCCATACTCCAGCCTTAGTCATCCTAGCAGCCCGACACCACCACATTCCCCTAGTCGGCCACTCCAACCGACTATCCCTTTCATTCGGCCAGCCATCTCTTTTCCCCTAGGTGTCCCATTCGGCCTTCCCTTAAGCTCCCCTTAGGTCCATACTCCCTAACACTCTATACTCTCTTAGTGACCCTACATACTCACTTGGCCCAGCCCCTTTAACCCCCCACAGCAAGGCGACACCCTTGCTTGAAGTCGGCCACCATCAAGGCGCCTATCCCGCACCCCATTTGCAACCGGCCAGCACCCTTTGTCGTTCACCCTCGCGGAGCTCCCGTTTGCAGCCCAAGGCGAAGGCCAAGCCCACGCTCAAGCAAGGCCTCTACGGACCAGCTACTAGTAAGTGCCTAACTCGGTCTTTAGTTGTATACTTGCTTGAGATTCAATTTGATACGGGGTTGTATTAACGGAGCATAGTCTCCCCCCGCTTGTAATAACGTGGCTTGGCACACCCACACACGTTCACTCTCCTAGTTGTGCACGATTTTGAACACACACGGGCCTAATCAGCCCATAATACATAAGTATATACATATACTTTCATTTTCGAAGGGTTTTGCTTAAGTTGGGTGCGTTGTCTTTCAATTCAAGCACTCACACACATTGAGCTTTCGCTCTTATTTGAAAGACCCAAGTAAGGGCCGACCTATACTATTTGGGTTTCATTTCAAGTTGGGTGCGTTGTCTTTCAATTCAAGCACTCACACACATTGAGCTTTCGCTCTTATTTGAAAGACCCAAGTAAGGGCCGACCTATACTATTTGGGTTTCATTTCATGTCGTGTGTGTAAGTCTTTCAATTCAAGCACTCCCACACACATTGAGCCTTCGCTCTTATTTGAAAGACCCAAGTAAGGGCCGACCTATACTATTTGGGTTTCATTTCATGTCGTGTGTGTAAGTCTTTCAATTCAAGCACTTTCACACACATTGAGCTTTCGCTCTTATTCCCAAGACCTTAGTAAAGGCCTTATTGCAGTTATATTTGGGTTTCATTTATGTCGTGTGTGTAGTACTTCAATTCAAGCACTCTCACACACATTGAGCCTTCGCTCTTACTCCCAAGACCTTAGTCAAGGCCATACTGCAATTTATATTTGGGTTTAATTTCATGTCGTGTGTGTAAGTCTTTCAATTCAAGCATGCACCCACATTGAGCCTTCGCTCTTATTTGCAAGACCCGAGTAAGGGCTCATATACATACTCTATATACATATCTCCCTTCGGCACTTACTTTACAAGTCATTTCCCTTCGGTTATTTCCCTTCGGTTATTGTCTTTACATTTCGAGTTTTCCCTTTGGAGTAGCGTGAGTTTGCATTGCATCTACGCCATACCATGAGGTAGGACGCATATTGCATCAAAGCAAGCCCCGCTCGAATTCGCCCATGTAGTGGAGTGTTCATAAAACACAAACTAGGTGGCCCGAAAAGGGATAAAAGAAAAGACTTAGGCACGTGCAAATCCACGTGATCTAAAATATGCAATCGCATTTAAAAGACCTGAAATAGACACCTCGAACCGCTTCGTAGACTTTCTCTCCAAAAACTCGATTTTTGCAAAGCGTATAGACTGACCCTTGCGCATCGGTGCAAGAAAGTCTGCGACGACAAGAGCTCACTTGCTCACAGTCGCCACGTTTAGATGTCAGTGTTAAATATATCTTCGCTAGCTTAGGTAAGCTAGCTGGCATGCCCTGTTTGCATACATAGGCCTTAGACACACGAGAGGATCCGCTTCGAGCCCTGAAAAGGCGAGAGGCAGGGATTTTCGCGCGTCTACAGTCACCTTAGCCCAACACACAAAGCCAGCCCATTCCTAGCAGCCGACCATCTTCAAGGCGCCCTTCCCGCGCACGCAAGGCATCCGGCCAGCAGTCCCCCTTGCCGTTCAACTTCGAGGAGCTCCCTCTTGCAGCCCAAGGTGAAGGCCAAGCCCACGCTCAAGCAAGGCTTCTTCGGACCAGCTATAAGTAAGTGCCTAACTCGGTCCTTAGTTGTATACTTGCTTAAATTAAATTTGATACGGGGTTGTAATAACGGAGCATAGTCTCCCCCCGCTTGTAATAACGTGGCTTGGCACACCCACACACACGTGCACTCTCTTAGTCGTGCACGATTTTGAACACACATGTGCCTAATCAACCCCTAGGATATAAATATATGTATGTACTTTAAATTACGTAGGGTTTTGCTTAAGTTGAGTGTGTTGTCTTTCAATTCAAGCACTCACACACATTGAGCCTTCGCTCTTATTTGTAAGACCCAAGTAAGGGCCGTGTTATACTATTTGGGTTTAATTTCATGTTGTGTGCGTTGTCTTTCAATTCAAGCACTCACACACATTGAGCCTTCGCTCTTATTTGTAAGACCCAAGTAAGGGCCGTGTTATACTATTTGGGTTTAATTTCATGTTGTGTGCGTAGTACTTCAATTCAAGCACTCACACACATTGAGCTTTCGCTCTTATTCCCAAGACCTTAGTTAAGGCCATACTGCAATTTATATTTGGGTTTAATTTCATGTTGTGTGCGTAGTACTTCAATTCAAGCACTCACACACATTGAGCTTTTGCTCTTATTCCCAAGACCTTAGTTAAGGCCGTATTGCAAGTTATATTTGGGTTTTATTTCATGTCGTGTGTGTAGTCTTTCAATTCAAGCACTCACCCACATTGAGCCTTCGCTGTTATTGGCAAGACCCGAGTAAGGGCCCATATATACCTTATATACGTATCTCCCTTCAGCAATTTCCCTTCGGTTATTTTCCTTCGGCATTTACATTTCAAGTCATTTCCCTTCGGTATTGTCTTTACATTCGGGTTTTCCCTTTGGAGTAGCGTGAGTTTGCATTGCATCTATGCCATACCATGAGTTAGGGCGCATCTTGCATCAAAGCTAACCCCATACTCCTGCTCAAATTCGCCCCATGTAGTGGAGTATTCATAACACACACCTAGGTGGCCCATAAAGGGATAAAAAGAAAGACTTAGGCACGTGTAAATCCACGTGATCTAAAATCTGGAAATCGTATCAAAAAGACCCGAATCAAGCACCTCGAACCGCTTTCATAGGCTTTTTCTACCCTAAAACTCGATTTTTAAAGTGTACAGACTGACCCTTGCGCATCGGTGCAAGAAGGTTTGCCACGACAAGAGCTTGCTTGCTCACAGTCGCCACGTTAGAAGTCAGGTTAAAATATATCTTCGCTAGCTTAGGTAAGCTAGCTGGCACGCCCTGTTTATACAAATAGGACTTAGACACACGAAAAGGTTCGCCCTAGGCCTAAGAAACCAGGGAGGCGGAGGTTTTTTGTGTCTACATCGGGTTTTTCCAACCGAGTCTTTGGTAAAACACTCCCTTTCCACAGATGATCGTAGACTCCCTTCTTTAAATTTGTTTCGAAAAGAGAAGCTTTCTTGATCAACTTGTGAAAAGTTGAGATTTCATGTAAGGAGAGAAGGGTTTTTAACTCAGGTTTAAAATTATCGAGGATGAGCATTACTGCACATCCTTCTGATATCGGCTCTCTCACTTGCCCCAGGAGGGACCTCCATCAAACGATGAATGCGTGTACATCCTCGTTCGTGGCCTGCTTTGTATCTCTCAAAGTATTTAGAGTTGGAGTCACTTCTACATTATGCGAAAATCTTTGCATAAAGCAGTTCGCTAACTCTTCAAAAGTTGTGAACTGACTCAAATCGTAAGAAGCGAGCTATTTAGAAGCAGTGCCTTTGAGGGAAAGGGGAAACCAATAAATCCATTTCATCGAGCCCTTCTTTTTCTTGTGGGCTTGACGGGAAAAGAGTTGCAAGTGAGATCTAGGATCTCCCGTGCCATCATACCGATGGACATTCGATATTTCGTTGTCACTGTCTGTTTCGTAATCCAAAGGAAGGAAATCAGACAGGGCATATGTTCTTTTCTCTTTATTTTGCCCTTTTAGCAACTGTTGTAGGGCTTTCCGGTCCTTGTGAGTGAAGGACTCGTTGTATTGGTTTCCCTCCATAACGGAGATTTCCTTCGGTTTGTGAGCTTTATCGAATTTCTTTTTAGCCTTTGCTGGTTCACCATGAGATGAACACGAATCAGCTACCTCGGCCTCTTGGCTAACTGCAGTGATTTTGGCTTCAAAATCTTTTTGCAAATCCTCTATTTCTTCTCTCCTATTTCTAGTTTTCAAAAATCTCTTTGAGTGAGAACTTGATGTGCGCGAGACATGGCTAGTCACCTCATTGGTGTCTGAACTCGACATGACTCCGATGCTTGTTTCAAAAAACCAACTATGAAAAGCAAAAGGCAAAGAGTTAAATACTTTTCTTGGAAAAATTTTCAAGAGGTTTGCTTGTTTTAATCAATTTTTCTTAAGACCCACGTCCCATCGGGCATGCCAATTTCTGTAGATGTGAAAATTCTCACTCTTGCTTCTTAGGCCTGAAGTGAACCTTTTCGTATCTACGTCGCTTTAGGGCATGCAAGCTAGCTTATTCAAACTAGTGAAGGATTTTGGAAATATCTGACGTTTTGGGCGATTGTGGGCAAGTGGGATCTTTTCGTTGTAAACCTTCTTGAACCGATGCTCAAGGGTCGGTTTAAATGCTTAGAAAATCTCGATTTTTAACAAGCATGGACTTTTGAAAAGAACATGAAAGTATCTTGTCGATTGTTTGCCTATTTGCAGATTTTATTTACGTGGGTTGCACATATCCAAGTCTTTGTTTTTATGCTATTTAGGCCAGCTAGGTGTGTGCACAAGTGACCTAAGTTTGGCATGTTTGAACGGGTACTCGAAGCTTTTTCGAAAGCATACGTATGCAAGTATGCGAAATATCTCGAGTTTGGAGGGTATGATGTGAGCTAAGCTCGAATTGAAAACAACTCACACAACTTAAATGTAAAACCCGAAATGTAAAGACGTAGCTTTAAAGGGAAATACCCGAATTTAAAGGCAACTCACACGACTTGAATGTAAATTGCCGAAGGGGAAATATAGAGATATATATATGAGCGGTAAGGCTCAACGTGTTCATGTGTGTTGTGTGTAAATGGAAAGACAACTCACACACACGACTGAAATTTAACTTACAGAACGGGGAAATATAGATATAAGAGCGGAAAGGCTCAATGTGTGCGTGTGTGTTGTGTGTAAATGTAAAGACAACTCACATGACTGAAATTTGTAAACATCCCAAAATCCCACGAATTTCTCAAAATACCTGGTTTTGCGAAAGCAGCCCCAAAGGGCTATTTTGAGTCTAGAAACCCAGGAGCCTTCCAGGCAACCCTGTACATATGTTCAAATCATATATGTTTTCAAAATATATGTTATACAATTTTAAAACCTTAAAAAGGTGTTTTGAAACCCCGAAAAGCAATTTGGCCTGATGAAAGTAGGACTTAAGAAGCAAAAGAGAGCCCGAAACCAGAGCATATGTTAAGCCCGGCACATCAACTCTCATATCAGAATCATCCCCAAAATCTCGGACATCAAAGCCCCTGTTATCAACAAATTTATCAAAATGATCTCCGGAAGGTGAGAAGAAGAGCGGACGATAATGTTGGCGAAGACCCAACGCAAGACGGAGTACTGATGCTGTTAGGCCCCGCACAAACCATCCGTTTTGAAATACCATGAAGGAGTCAGAAAATTAGATTTGGATCGGATTTGGACCATATATATCCAGATCCAAATCCAACATGCATCTGGATCTAGATTTGGATTTGGATCCAAAGATCCAATCCAATATCCACATCCATGGCCCACATCACCTTCTCATAAATGGAGGTGGGGTCCACAAGAAATTCACATGAAAGGCTTGGGAAGAGAGAGAATGGGGGATAAAGTATGAGTGAGAAAGATGGTGGGCTTGACTTTTGTGTCAAGTTTTGGGTTAATCATGTGGGTTTAGCCTAAGAGTGTGGGATTAAGCTTGTATGCACCTACACCTAACCTAGGGCTGCACCAACATGCTGCAACTAGGTCTATGGATCAAGGCCAAGGGGATGCTCCTAAACCTAGCCCTGAACTAACCCACCTCACCTAGCCATTCCCCCCTAAACGTGACCTAATCCTAGCCACCCTCACCCAAAACCACCCTAAACCATACCTAGCCGACCTCACCTAGCTCACCCCACCTAACTAGACCACCTAGACCCTAGTTAGACTAAACCTAATCCCACCTTAACCCACCTAATTAAGCCCTAAACCTTAATTTCCAGCCACCCTAACCGACCTACCCAAACCACCCCACCCCAGCCCACAACATCCTAAATATCTACCCCAAAACCACCTTAACCGACCTTTTGGGGCGGGTTTTGCATCTCTCTTGGGCAGCTCTTAGCCCTCTCTCTACTCTCTCACCTGCCCTCTCTCTCACCCATTTCACTCCATTACCCCCACCAGCTGTGCCACCATCCACCGTCGCTCCACCCAGCTGCCCTTCCACTCGGTTGCCACCTGCACTTCACACCCGATTGCACCCTTTCACCTGGCTGCCACCTTCTTCTAGCTGCCACCTCCTTCCACCACCTCCGGCCACCACCACAGCAACCACCTCCGGTTAGTACCCCATCTCTGCCCTATCTAACTCCTCTTCCTCTCCCCCTCTTACCCAGCCACACCGTCCATCACCCGCCACTGCTGCACCCTAGACATCTCCCTTACACGCGGCCACTTCACACCTTACACCCCCACCTTCCCTTAGCCACCCAATTCTCAACCCCTAGTTAAGCCTTCCCCCTTAACCTTCCACCACTTAGCTAGCCCCTAACCTGCCACAACATCACCTAACCTCCCCACTTGCTCCACCTTACACTCGGCCATCCTCAAGTCTTCATCCGGCTCTCACTCTACTTGGCGCCCACACGCACCCAAGGAGCTCCCCTTCGGCTGTCCAAGGCAACTCACTAGGCCAAAGCCAAGCAAGTCACACCCGGACCAGCTATACGTAAGTGCCTAACTTGGTCCTTGTTATGAACTTGCTTATGCTTAATTAAATTTGATACGGTGTTGTAATAATGGAGCGTTGTCTCTCCCTGCTTGTAATAACGTGGTTTGGCACACCCACACACACATGCACTTGAGCCTATTCCTCTCTTAGCTACACACGATTTTGACACACACACAGGCCTAATCAGCCCTTAAGATATGGTTATACCTATACGTTTTAAGTTGCGTGGGTTTTAATTAAGTTGTGTGTGTTGTCTTTCACTTTCCACACTCACACACATTGAGCTTTCGCTCTTATTCCCAAGACCCTAGTAAGGGCCATATTGCAATTTCCCTTGGGCGTTTTTAAATTCAAGTTGTGTGCGTAGCATTTCAATTCTACACTCACACACATTGAGCTTTCGCTCTTACTCCCAAGACCTTAGTAAAGGCCTTATTGCAATTTCGTTCTAGGTGTTTAAATTCAAGTTGTGTGCGTAGCATTTCAATTCTACACTCACACACATTGAGCTTTCGCTCTTACTCCCAAGACCTTAGTCAAGGCCTATTGCAATTATATCTGGGTTTCATTACAAGTCGTGTGAGTTGTCTTTCAATATACACACAACACCCACGCACACGTTGGCGACCTTCGGGCCCATATACATTATAAGTATTTCCCTTCGGCTATGTCTTTAAGATTTAGGTTTTAAGGTTCAGTAGTGTGCGTAGTCTTTACATATATACACGACACACACTTGCACAATTGAGCCTTTTCACTCTTAAGATATAGCCATATTTCCCTTTTGCAATTTCCCTTTTGCAATTTACATTAAGTCATTTCCCTTCCGCATTGTCTTTCAATTCGAGTTTTCCCTTTGGAGTTGTGTGAGTTTGCATTGCATATACGCCATACCACGAGTTAGGACGCATATTGCATCAAAGCAAGCCTCACACTCCCGCTCAAAAAAATCGCCCAACTTAGGTCACTTGTGCACACACCTAGTTGGCCCTAAAAGATTAAAAAGAAAGACATAGGCACGTGCAAATCCCACGTGTAATAAAATTTGCAATCGTACATACAAAGCCCAAACACTTAGGGTATTTTTTTCAAAGAGGTTTACATTTTAAAAGAGTTTGCCAAGCGTACAGACTGACCTTTGCGCATCGGTGCAAGAAGGTTTGCGACGAAAAGAGCTCACTTGCTCACAGTCGCCCCGATAGAAGTCAGATTTTAAAAACTTTCTTCGCTACCTTAAGCAAGCTAGCTGGCACGCCCTTTTATTAAATACGACTTAGACACAAGAAAAAGTTTGCTTCAGGCCTAAGAACCAGAAGTGAGGATTTTTCGTGTCCACAAAATTTAACAACCTAGAATGTAAAGACGTACACAACTGAATCGTAAAACTCACGTAGCTGAAAGTATATAGATATGTCTATATCTTAAGAGCTGCTAAGGCCAAAATGTTCATGAGGGTGTTTGAGAAAGAGCTCGGGTGTTCTTTGTGTGTAAGTGTGGAATTGAAATGACAAACACACACGACTTAAAGTAATGACCCGAATGAAATTGCAGTTTATATGGCTCTTACTAGAGTCTTTGGAGTAAGAGCGAAAGCTCAATTATGTACGTGGGTGTCTTGTATACGAGATAAGAGCTAAGGCTCAAGTGCACGTATGTGTCTCGTGTGTCAAGCACCAATATTACATCTCGGGGGGAGACCACGCTCCATTAATACAACCCTGTATCTGAATTGAATTAACTATGGAAGGAGTAATGTAAATACCGAATTTTAAACACTTACAAGTGATTCGGCTTTTCTTCTCCTTGCTCACGCTTTGGTTCACTTTGACAGCCATGAAGGTGTCCTCTTTGAAGCTCGAGACGTGAAGTGGCTGGCCGAGTTGTGCTTGGAAGGATTTGGGCTTGAGAGAGAGAGGCTCACGGGTGTTAGGTTGGCTACGTGTTTTTTTTTTTGTAGGGGCTATGGTAGGTTCATGGCAAGATGGGGTGTGTGGCTTATGGTGAGGTTGGGCTATGGCGGTGGGGTATGATAGAGGTAGGTCGGCTGAGGTGAGGACGCTCGACACCGGGTCATACGACTTGGCGCTAAGCACCGGGTATGGGTGCAGGTGGCAGGTGCATTGCGAACAGGGGGTTACGGCAGTAGGGTGATGGAAATCGGGTGACAGCGGGGTGATGGCAAGGCGGTATGGGGAGTGTTGGATGGTGAAGTGAACGCAAGTGGTATGGAGTGTTGCGGACAGGGTGTATGGCAGGGTGTTGGGGGTATGTCGGTTGGTTGGGAGGTGACGGCAGGGTGATGGAAACCGGGTGACGAGGTGCGGGACAGGCGCGCAGGCTGGGCGCTAGGGGCGCGCGGGTGGTGTAGGGGTGTATGGTGGTTGGCTAGGTGTCGGGTGAAGTAGGTTCGAGTAAGGGTGCAGGTGGTAGGTCGGTTGGCTGGGAGGTGGAGTGAAGTATGGCGATGTCACTCACATGGGTGTGGTTTGGGGTAGGTCTAGAGGGTTAGGGAAAAGAGGGGTTTAGTTAGGGATTAGGCTTACCTTAGGGGATCCGACTAGGTCTAGGCTCAAGCTTCGGTCCAGCCACCTCCGGTCCTCCATGCGCGGGTAGGTCCACCTCGGTCATGTTGGTGCAACCCATACTAACCCTATTTAGCCCATAAGCTTAACCCACTAAAAAGTAATTAAGCACTTAAGCACTCACCTTAACCCTTTCTCTCTCCTCCAAGCTCCTCCAAGCCTTTCACGTGAACCCCTTCTTAGAGACCCCCTCACCTCTATTTATAGGCAAATGAGGTGTGTCTTGGATTTGGATATGGGTTCAAGATCTGGATCCAAATCCAAATCCAAATACTATTTGGATCTAGATATTTATGATCAGATCCGATCCAAATCCAAACATTTATATGGATATGGATATGGATATTTTGGTCCAGATCCGATTCAATCCAAATACTATTTGGATCCAATCCAAATCCAAACACTATTTGGATATGGATCTGGATATTTATGGTCCAGATCCAATCCAAATTTTCTCTAAACAGTCCTTCTTGGTGTTTCAAGATGAACGGTTTGTGCGGGCCTTGGCTTCATCAGCGCTCCATCTTATATTGGGTTTTCCCCAATTTTGTCATCCGAACTCCATCTTGCCTTTTTGAACTTCGTTTCTGTTCAATTTCGTCATTTCTGGCTTGAATTTCTGCTGCTTGGATGGATGTGCTTGATTTTGCTTCTGGGTACTCTAGGCTGGCAATCTGCTTTGGGCCTGGGCCTTCCTTTTTCCTTTTCACCCTGCTTTTATCAACCTAGGGTGCTGCTTTTGGGCTTCGACACCTGTTTCTGAGGTTGCTTTGGCATTTAGGGCTTCACCTTTTGAAAATTGCTTTTGCAAAATGGGGACTTGGCCCATATATGTGAAATTTGATTTGAACGGGGTTTAAAACAAAATTTGGAAGATTTTACAGCCCTTGGGTTTTCGAAAACCTCCAAAATTTGGCTTGGCAATGAATTTTAAAACAGGTGTTTGGTTTTGAAATTCGTTTTATTTTGGGGTGTTTACAACCTCCAATCGATTAGAAGGTTTATTTTAAACCTCGCTACAAGATGTGAACCTTTCAACAAGCTTTTGAGAAAAGGGGTGAAATTTGTGTGGGATGATGATTGCCAAAAAGCTTTCGAAGGATTAAAGGCGTATTTGGTTAATCCTCCTGTTTTAAACTCTCCAAAGTAAGGAAAACCTCTTTTACTTTATATTTCTATGCATGCGAATGCTTTGGGTGCCTTATTAGCTCAATATGAGGATGATACCCATAAAGAGTATGCCATCTACTATATTTCGAAAACTCTATTGGCTTATGAACGAAATTATCAAGCCATGGAGAAGACATGCTTGGCCTTGGTATGGGCCTGCCAGAAATTTTGACACTATTTTCTAGATCATGAGATCTGGATAGTGTCTAGGCTTGATCCTGTAGACATGAAAATTTCTCACTTCTAGTTCTTAGGCCCGAAGTGAACCTTTTCGGGTATCTAAGTCATTTTTATGAAAAAGGGCATGCCAGCTAGCTTACTCAAGCTAGCGAAGTAAGTTTTGAAAATCTGACTCTTTCGGGGTGACTATGAGCAAGTGAGCTCTTTTCGTCACAGACCTTCTTCCACCGATGCGCATGGGTCAGTCTGTACGCTTGGCAAAGTTGTTTTTTTTTAACAAGTAACCTTTTTGAAAATACACAAAGTGTTTGGGTTTTATTTATATGGTTGCAAGTTTTATTTCACGTGGGATTTGCACGTGCCTATGTCTTTCAATTTTATGCTATTTATGCCAACTAGGTGTGTGCGCAAGTGACCTAAGTTGGGCGATTTTTACACGGGAGTATGGGGTTTGCTATGATGCAATATGCGTCCTAACTCGTGGTATGGCGAATATGCAATGCAAACTCACACAACTCCAAGGGAAAACCCGAAATTGAAAGACAATACTTAAGGGAAATTGCGTAATGTAAATTGCAAAAGGGAAATATGACTATATCTTAAGAGCGGAAAGGCTCAATTCTGTAAGTGTGTGTCGTGTATATATGGAAAGACTACTCACACAGCTGAACCTTAAAACCCAAATCTTAAAGACATAGCGGAAAGGAAATACAACTATATATATATGGGCCCGAAGGTCGCCAACATGTGCGTGGGTGTTGTGTATATATGTAAAGACAACTCACACGACTTGTAATGTAAAACCCAAATAGAATTGCAATATGGCCCTTATTAGGGTCTTGGGAGTAAGAGCGAAAGCTCAATGTGTGTCAGTGTAGAATTGAAAGACCACGCACATGACTTGAAGGAAAACACCCAAATTAAATTGCAATATGGCCCTTACTAGGGTCTTGGGAATAAGAGAGAAAGCTCAATGTGTGTGAGTGTAGAATTGAAAGACAACACCCACGACTTTAAGGAAAACCCACGCAGCTGAATATATATAAATATAACTATATCTTAGGGGTTGTCAAGGCCTGTGTGTGTGCAAAAAGGTGTGCAGCTAAGAGCGAAAAGGCTCAAGTGCACGTGTGTGTTGGTGTGTCAAACCACGTTATTACATCTTGGGGAGAGACTATGCTCCATTACTGCAACCCCATGTCAAAATTTAATTGAATATTGTAAACACCCCAAAAACCCACAATTTTCTCAAATATGCTTGGTTTTGCAAAAGCAGCCCCAAAGGGCTATTTTGAGTCTGGAAACCCAGGAGCCTTCCAGACAACCCTGTACATATTCCAAACCTGTATATATGTTTTAAAATGTATACATATAGTTTTAAAACCTTAAAAGGTGTTTTGAAACCCCAAAAAGCAGCTTGGCCTGATGAAAGCAAGACCAAAGAGGCAAAAGAGTTCCCAAACCCGGAGCATATTTCAAGCCCGGCATATCAACTCTCGTATCAGAACCATCCCCAGATTCTCGGACATCCAAGCCCCTAATATCAACAATTTATTCAAAATGAACTCCGAAAGGTGAGAAGAAGAGCGGACGACAATGTTGGCGAAGACCCAATGCAAGATGGAGTACTGATGCAGTCAGGCCCCGCACAAACCGTCCGTTTTGAAATGCCATGAAGGAATCAGAAAATCATATTTGGGTCGGATCTGGACCATATATATCCAGATCCAAACCCAACATGCATTTGGATTTGGATTTGGATTTGGATCCAAAGATCCAAATCCAATATCTACATCCATGGCCCACATCACCTTCCATAAATGGAGGTGGGGCCCACAAATATTTCACGTGAAAAGCTTGGGTAGAGAGAGAAAAAGGGGGTGAGAAAGTATGAGTGAGAAAGTTGGTAGGCTTGACTTTTGGTCAAGGGTGGGTTAACCTTGTGGGTTTAGCCTAGAGTGTGGGTTTGAGCTTGTATGCACCTACACCTAACCTGGGGCTGCACAAATTGAACATGGCTGCAACTGGGTCCATGGACCGATGCCAAGGGGAGGTTCCTAAAACCTAGCCCTAAGCTAGCCCACCTCACCTAGCCACTCTCCCCTAAACCTGACCCAAACCTAGCCACTCTCACCCAAAACCACCACAACCTCACCTAGCCGACCTCACCTAGCTCACCTCACCAAACTAGACCACCTAGACCCTAACTAACTAAACCTAAACCCACCTTAATATACCTAATTAAACCCCTAACCACTAAGTCCCAGCCCCCCTAACCGACCTACCCTAAACCACCAAACAGCCACCCTAACCGACCTACCCCAAACCACCCCACAAGCCCACCTTATCACAAATATCTACCCAAAACCACCCAAACTGACCCAGCCCTTTCTATGCCTATAAAAAACCCCTCTCTTACTGGTTTTCCTCTCTCTCTCTTCCACTCACATCTCACCCTCACTACCTCCAAGCAGCACCACTTCCACCGCCACTTCACCACCCAGCTGCCACCTTCCCCACTTCCACCGCCGCTTCATCACCCGGTTGCCACCTCTTCGCTTCAACCAAATTCCAGCACCTTCCACCTTCGGCTGCCGCCTCCTTCCACCACCATCCGGCCACAACCTTCATCCACCAATACCCCTGCCATCCACGGTTAGTACCCCACCTCAACCCCATCTAGCCTTTCACCCCTTTCTTTCCCAGCTGCACACTCCACCACCTGCCAAAACAGCCCAACCTTCTCCCTTCCACCCGGCTGCACCAGCACCATCCTCCCTTAATCCACTACCTTCCCTTAGCACCACCCACCTTAGCTCCTAGCTGGACCTTCTCCTTTAGTCACCCACTTCCCAACCCCAACATCACCCTAACCTGCCGCCCATAGCCACTCCATCACCCGGCCAGCATCAAGACCGCACCAGGCTCGCGCCCTACCTGCTGCCAACCTACATCCAAGGAGCTTCCCTTCGGCTGTCCAAGGCGACTCACTAGGCCAAAGCCAAGCAAGTTGAGCACGGACCAGCTACACGTAAGTGCCTAACTCGGTCCTTGATATGAACTTGCTTACATTTAATTAAATTTGATACGGGGTTGTAATAATGGAGTGTTGTGTCCCCCCGATTGTAATAATGTGGTTTGGCACACCAACACACATGTGCACTTGAGCCATTCCACTCTTAGCTGCACACCATTTTGGCACACACACGGGCCTAACCAGCCCCTAAGATATAATTATACTTATATACATTCTGCTGCGTGGGTTTTAACTTAAGTCGTGGGTGTTGTCTTTCAATTCCACACTCACACACATTGAGCTTTCGCTCTTACTCCCAAGACCCTAGTAAGGGCCATATTGCAATTTCATTTGGGTGTTTTTAATTCAAGTCGTGGCTGTTGTCTTTCAATTCCACACTCACACACATTGAGCTTTCGCTCTTACTACCAAGACCCTAGTAAGGGCCATATTGCAATTTCATTTGGGTGTTTTTAATTCAAGTTGTGTGCGTGGTCTTTCAATTCCACACTCACACACATTGAGCTTTCGCTCTTACTCCCAAGACCCTAGTAAGGGCCAAATTGCAATTTCCTTTGGGTGTTTTAATTTAAGTTGTGCGCGTGGTCTTTCAATTCCACACTCACACACATTGAGCTTTCGCTCTTACTCCCAAGACCCTAGTAAGGGCCATATTGCAATTCTATTTGGGTTTTACATTGCAAGTCGTGTGAGCTGTCTTTACATATACACACAACACCCACGCACACATTGGCGACCTTCGGGCCTATATATATTATAAGTATTTCCCTTCCTCTATGTCTTTAAGATTTGGGTTTTAAGGTTCAGTTGTGTGAGTAGTCTTTCCATATATACACGACACACACTTGCATAATTGAGCCTTTCCGCTCTTAAGATATAGCCATATTTCCCTTTTGCAATTTACATTAAGTCATTTCCCTTAAGCATTGTCTTTCAATTCGGGTTTTCCCTTTGGAGTTGTGTGAGTTTGCATTGCATATTCGCCATACCATGAGTTAGGATGCATATTGCATCAAAGCAAGCCCCACACTCCCATGCAAAAATCGCCCAACTTAGGTCACTTGCGCACACACCTAGTTGGCCCTAAAAAGCATAAAAAGAAAGACATAGGCACATGCAAATCCCACGTGAAATAAAACTTTTAATCGTACAAACAAAGCCCAAACACTTTGGGTATGGTACAAACAAAGCCCATGTGTGGATTTGGATTTGGATTTGGATCCAGAGATCCAATCCAATATCCACATCCATGGCCCACATCACCTTCTCATAAATGGAGGTGGGGCCCACTTGAAATTCATGTGGGATTATGGGCATGAGAGAGAGTGGGGGAGGATAAGATTTGGGAGTGATTGTAATTAAGCTTGACTTGTATGTCAAGTTTGGGGTTAATCATGTGGGTTAGCCTAATTAGCATGGGTTTAAGCTTGTATTAGCCAAAACCTAACCTAGGGCTGCACCAACATGATGCAAAAGGTCTATGGGTTATGCAAAGGGAGCTCCCTAACCCAATCCTAATCAAAAACCCCTAATCCTAGCCTTTTACCCTAATCCCGGCCTAAACCTAGCCTAATCACCTAACCCACTTCCATCCGGCCAGCTCCTCCTACACCACCACCCGACACTCTACCTTCCCCTAGTGATACCCGGCCACCCCACTTGGCTCCCTAGGACCTGCCCATACCCCTTTCCACCAGCCCTTAGCTCTACTTTACACCACACCCTAGCTAGCTCCCTTCCCATCCTTGCCATTACTTAGCCACTCTAGCAACCGGCCACCACCAAGCTCCCCTTAGTCGGCTACTCCAACTGACTGTACCACATCCACTCGACCAACCATACATTTCCCTTAGGCACTCCCTTAGGCTCCCTTTTAGCACTACCCTCCTTAATACCAGCCCATCCTTTAGTGACCTTCCTTAGTCACCTTAGCCCAAAGCATCAAGGCAGCACCTTCCTAACAGTCGGTCACCTTCAAGGCCCCCCTTCCCGCGCACCCAAGGCACCCGACCAGCATTTCCCCTTATCGTTCCATTTCGAGGAGCTCCCTCTTGCAGCCCAAGGCAAAGCCAAACCTACGCTCAAGCAAGTCACCTCCGGACCAGCTATAAGTGCCTAACTCGGTCCTTAGTTGTAGACTTGCTTAAATTAAATTTTATACGGGGTTGTAATAACGGAGCATAGTCTCCCCCCGCTTGTAATAATGTGGCTTGGCACACCCACACACACGTGCACTTGAGCCTACCTCGCTCTTAGTCGTGCACGATTTTGAACACACACGGGCCTAATCAGCCCCTAAGATATAAATTTATGTATATACTTTAAATTACGTAGGGTTTTGCTTAAGTTGGGTGTGTTGTCTTTAAATTCCCGCACTCACATACATTGAGCCTTCGCTCTTATTTGTAAGACCCAAGTAAAGGTCGTGTTATACTATCCTTGGGTTTATTTCATGTTGTGTGCGTAGTACTTCAATTCAAGCACTCACACACATTGAGCTTTCGCTCTTATTCCCAAGACCTTAGTGTAGACGCAGAAAATCTCTGCCTCCCTGGTTTCTTAGGCCTCGGGCGAACCTTTTCGTGTGTCTAAGTCATATTTTGAATAAACAGGGCGTGCTAGCTAGCTTACCTAAGCTAGGAAAGATATATTTTAACCAGACTTTTAACGTGGCTGTAAACACCCCGAAATCCCACGAATTTCTCAAATTCATCTGGTTTTGTAAAAGCAGCCCCAAAGGGCTATTTTGAGTCTGGAAACCCAAGAGCCTTCCAAACAACCCTGTATATACGTTTTAAACTTCATATTTCAAAAATATGTAATATAGCTTATTGAAAACCTGTTAAAACATGTTTTGAAACACCAAAGCAGCTTGGCCCGATCAAGACAGGACCAGGAGAGCTAAGAAGAGCCCAGAACCAGAGCACACGTCGAGCCCGGCACAGCAACTCTTGTATTTGATTCACACCCCCAGGATCTCGAACGTCCAAGACCCTGTTCTTATCAAAATATCCTTTGAAGTCATCTACGGAAGGCAGAAACGGAGGCGGACGACCATGTTGGCGAAGACCCAACGCAGACGGAGTACTGATGCTGTCAGGCCCCGCACGAATCGTCCGTTTCGAACCCAGCTCGAAGGAGTCAGAGTTCAGTTTGGATTGGATCTGGACCATATATATCCAGATCCCAATCCAAACCCATAGGTGGACTTGGATTTGGATTTGGATCCAGAGATCCAATCCAATATCCATATCCATGGCCCACATCACCTTCTCATAAATGGAGGTGGGGCCCACTTGAAATTCACGTGGGATCATGGGCATGAGAGAGAGTGGGGATGGAAAATATCAAGAGTGTTGTAATTAAGCTTGACTTGTGTGTCAAGTTTGGGGTTAATCATGTGGGTTAGCCTAATTGAGTGGGTTTAAGCTTGTAATTAGCCAAAACCTAACCTAGGGCTGCACCAACATGATATGGTTAAGGTCTATGGGCCATGCTAAGGGAGCTCCTTCACCTAAACCTAACCCAAAACACCTAATCCTAGCCTACCACCCTAATCCACCCCTAATTTGAGCCTAATCACCTAACCCACTTCCCTAATCCCGGCCTAATCCCAACCTAATCACCTAACCCACTTCCCTAAACCTAGGTTAATTTCCCTAAACCTAGCCTAAACCTAGCCTAATCACCTAACCTAGCTCACTAAACCTCACCCTAAAACCCAACCACCTAACCTAGCCCTAAACCCTTAAACCACCCCTAGCCCACAATCTACCCAAACCACTAGTTTTCAAAATATCTGGCCCAACCCTTTCCAGCCCACCTTATCTACATACCACCCTACCTAAACCACCTAACCACTACCCCAAACCCTGCCCTAACCGACCTACCCATCCCTATTTAACCCCCCCCCCCTTGGGGGCGGGTTTTTGGCTAGCTAGTGGCTTCATCCATCCCAGCCGGGTCCCCTTCTTCCCCAAGTCCAGTCGAGTCCCACCACCTGCCCCAACTGCTCCACCTGCGCCGCCTGCACCACCACCATCCTTTCATACCCCCCCACAACTTGCACCACCACCTCCACCATCTCCCGGCCGAGCTTCACAGACTGCCCATCTTCCTCCCAGCCGGGTACCACTTTCTCCCCATTCGGTAAGTACCACCCCCCCACTCTACCTAGCTCCTTCTCTACTCCCTCTCCACTCCTAGCCACCCACCATACCACCATCTTACCTACACATCAGCCCCTAACACATAAGTATATATATATACTTTCATTTTCGAAGGGTTTTTGCTTAAGTTGGGTGCGTTGTCTTTCAATTCAAGCACTCACACACATTGAGCTTTCGCTCTTATTTGAAAGACCCAAGTAAGGGCCGACCTATACTATTTGGGTTTAATTTCATGTCGTGTGAGTAAGTCTTTCAATTCAAGCACTCTCACACACATTGAGCCTTCGCTCTTATTCCCAAGACCTTAGTAAAAGGCCTTATTGCAGTTATATTTGGGTTTCATTTATGTCGTGTGTGTAGTACTTCAATTCAAGCACTCTCACACACATTGAGCCTTCGCTCTTACTCCCAAGACCTTAGTCAAGGCCATACTGCAATTTATATTTGGGTTTAATTTCATGTCGTGTGTGTAAGTCTTTCAATTCAAGCACGCACCCACATTGAGCCTTCGCTCTTATTTGCAAGACCCGAGTAAGGGCTCATATACATAATCTATATACATATCTCCCTTCGGTTATTTCCCTTCGGTTATTTCCCTTCAGTTATTTCCCTTCAGTATTGTCTTTACATTTCGGGTTTTCCCTTTGGAGTAGCGTGAGTTTGCATTGCATCTACGCCATACCACGAGGTAGGACGCATATTGCATCAAAGCAAGCCCTGCTCGAATTCGCCCACGTAGTGGAGTGTTCATAACACACAAACTAGGTGGCCCGAAAAGGGATAAAAGAAAAGACTTAGGCACGTGCAAATCCACGTGATCTAAAACATGCAATCGCATTTTAAAGACCCGAAATAGACACCTCGAACCGCTTCATAGACTTTCTCTCCAAAAACTCGATTTTTGCAAAGCGTACAGACTGACCCTTGCGCATCGGTGCAAGAAGGTCTGCGACGACGAGAGCTTACTTGCTCACAGTCGCCACGTTTAGAAGTCAGTGTTGAATATATCTTCGCTAGCTTAAGTAAGCTAGCTGGCACGCCCTGTTTGCATACATAGGCCTTAGACACACGAGAAGATTCGCTCCGAGCCCTGAAAAAGGCAAGAGGCGGGGATTTTCGCACGTCTACAGAGATTGGCACGCCCGGTGGGACGTGAGCCTTTCAAAAATCGAGTTTTTAAGTAGAAGTCTTGCGAAAATTTTGTAAAAAGGTGTCGTTTTAACTTATTTTCTTTGCTTGTACTTAGGACATTTTGAAAAAGCTTGAAAAGCATGTCAAAATCCAATCCAAGTGAAGTGTCTAGCCAAGGCTCATGCGCATCAAGTTCTCACTCTAGGAGGATTTTCAAAAACAAAATAAAACTAGATGAAATCGAGGACTTGAGAAGGGAGTTTGAGGCCAAAATCGATGCTCTCAGCCAAGAGGCTGAAGTAGGTGATTCATGTTCATCAAACGGTGAACAAAGGCCTAAAAAGAAATCTGAAAAACCTCGCAAGCAAAAAGAGGCCTCCGTAATAGAAGGCAACCAATACCACGAGTCCGTCACACAAAAGGACCGTAAAGCCCTACAGCAGTTGCTAAAAGGGCAGAATAAAGAGAAAAGAAGCTACGCCCTATCTGATTTCCTTCCTATGGATTACGAAACAGACAGTGACGATGAAATACCGAACTTCCATCGGTATGATGGCATGGGAGACCCTAGGTCTCACTTGCAGCTTTTCTCACGTCGAGCCCATAAGAAGAAAAAGGACTCGATGAAATGGGTGTATTGGTTCCCTTTATCCCTTAAAGGCACAGCTGCCAAATGGCTGGCTTCCTACGACTTAAGCCAGTTCGCTACTTTTGAAGAGTTAGCGAACTGCTTCATGCAAAGATTTGCACACAACGTAGAAGTCACGCCAACCCTGAATATCTTAAGGGATACAAAGCAAGGCATGAACGAAGACGTACATGCCTTCATCATAAGATGGAGGTCGCTTTTGGGCCAAGTGCGAGAGCCCATATCCGAAGGATGCGCAGTAATGCTCATCCTGGATAATTTTAAAAGCGAGTTAAAAACCCTTCTCTCGCTCCATGAGATTTTAACTTTCCATAAGTTGATCAAAAAGGCCTCCCTTTTCGAAACCAACTTGCGAAAAGGGACATACGATCACTTGTGGAAAGGAAGTGCCGTTCCGAAAGCCCGTTTGGAAAAGCCCATCGCATATGGGCTGCCCACGACGGACAAAGGGGCAAAGCCCCATAAAATCACCAATGTCCAGGTAGATCCAGGCATAGCGGGCACTTCCAAAAATTTTGAAAAATTAGAAAATAAGAGGGAACGCAATTTTCAAAAACCGATTGAAAAATGGGATTATACTCTGCTAGGGCAACCTGTGTCGGAGGTCCTAGACCTCCTACTTGCCCAGGGCATGATAGAACTCCCTGAAATCCCCAAAGGAGTCACTTCCAAAGGGGGGGTATTTAAACCGATTTTGTAAGTATCATCGGCTCAAAGGCCATAATACCAAACGCTGCTTCTCTCTCTTAAATAAAATTGAGAACTTGATAGCAGAAGGCCGGCTCCAGGTCACTGCGGAACCTGAGCCACCTCAAGCTATCTTCAAGGAACCCTTTCCCAAACACGCCAGTGGCAGTGGGAAAGGAAAGGAGGTATGTACCCTCACCATTTCCAAGGAATTAGCGCAAAAGCCAGAACCTGGTCGACCTACTTGTATGCCCATCCTTCTACTATACAAGAGGCCCGCCCAAGTCGTCATTCGGGGACCACCAAAAGTGGAAACCCCGGTAAAACCAGTTTTGAAAATCCAAGGTTCTCCTCAGCTCATCCTTAGAGCCAAGTTTAGCGCGAACCCTAGGCTGGTCGTGGGGGAAGTCACTAGATCCGGGAGGATCTATCAACCCCCGCACCTTCAAGGTGCTCAAAAGGTGGTCAGTGTGCCTGGCCCCTCAAAAGCATGTATCCCTAGTGGTCTGCCAAAAGCAGATAAGGACAAAGTCATCCTAAATCCTTATGATTTCGAAAACCACCTTTCAAAGATTCCTATTCACATGTCTATCCTAGAGCTTATAAAAACCTCGCCTAGGCATAGACTTGTATTAGAGAAAATTCTAGAAAGGGCCAAGGTTGATTCGAACATAAGTCCGGAATCCTTGTCTGCCCAAGTGGCTTTATTAGGAGCAAAATCGCCCATCACTTTTTTGGAAGATGATGTAGATAGACCCTACGAAACCCATAACCAGGCCTTGCATATCGAGGTGGTTCTAAACAACCACCCTCTGGACAGGTGCCTAGTCGATGGTGGAGGAGGGCTCAACGTCCTTCCACTTCATGTGGCGTACAAAATCGGAGTCACCTTGACTTCAGTGAACCCAAGCCCCATCGTTATCACTGGATACGATGGGAATGCGTCTAGACCTTTAGGATCCATCGAACTCCCAATGGAAACGGGAGGGATCGAACACACAGGGGTGTTCCATGTCTTGGACATCCACCCCCATTATAACCTGTTGCTGGGAAGGCCCTGGATACACAGTTTGTGCGCTGTGCCATCCACCTTCCACAGGTGTGTTAAGATCCCTTTTAGGGACCAGGTCGTAGTGATCCTAGGTGAGAGTCACCCACAGCTTCAGGGGATCATAAACTCCCCTTGTTTATCAAGCTCCCAGGCCCCTAGACAAGAGTCCATACGAGCCTAATATGGACGATAGCATGTTCCAGAACCACGACTTGTATCCTACTTTTTCAAAAAACAAAAAGTCGTGGAACATGTTGTTGAACATGGGCTACACGCCCTACAAGAGTCTAGGGGCGCAGAACCAGGGTCTCCTGGAGCCCATCCTTCCTAGGGCCAACCCAAGCCGATATAGGATCGGCTATACTCCCCGAATACCGCTGGAGCCACCCCCTATGACCATCTGGGTCAAGGGTGCCCCGGAGCCTGTCTTAGAAGAGACCTACGATTTAGATCTCCTATTCCGAGTCTAACCCGTAGTGTTTTCCCTTTGTAGGTATGACGGAAGATCCCTTTTCTAAAAATACCAAAAACATTTGAAAAACTTAAAATCAAAAAAATCGAAAAACAAGAAAAACCAAAAACAATGGAAAAACAAAAGCTCGAAAAAAGAGTGCTTTGTATAGTTCCCAAAGTTCTTGTTTTACAAAAACCCAAAAAAATCGAAAATTTGGAAAATACCAAAAAGATTTTGTACATAGCTGCTCCTGGTAGGACTTTGGCAAAAGAAAAGGATTTCGAAAGAAACGTCGTCTGCATAGCCAGACCAAAAATTTCGAAATCACTTGAAAATCCAAGTACAAAACCAGGTCATTTTGAAAACCACGCATCAAGTTCCCTCGGGTCTATAGCCCATGAGAATGATCAAAGCCCAGAAGTGGATCCCCTTGAGGAAGATCCCACTTCTGAGCTCCCAAAATTTCATAGAATTCTCGATTTTGAAAGACCTTCCCAATCAGTAGGAGGAGATTTCATAGAGGTGAACCTAGGGGATGATTCTAATCGCAAAACCATCAAAATAGGCGCATGCTTGCATGAAACTGAAAAGTTAGCATTCATTGCATTTCTACGAACCTATTTAGATGTGTTTGCATGGACGTATGAAGACATGCCGGGCATAGATCCCAGCATTGTCGAGCATCGTCTTCCCTTAGATGCACGTGTAAAACCCATAAAGCAGAAGCTTAGGAAAATACACTCGAATGTACACACGCAAGTCAAAGAGGGTTTAGAAGATCTGCTAAAAGCCGGATTTATAAAACCCATTGCGTATTCTAATTGGTTGTCAAATATCGTTGTGGTTCGAAAAACCAATGGGAAAATTCGAATATGCATCGATTTCAGAAACCTGAATAAAGCCACTCCAAAGGATAATTATCCTTTACCAAACATAGATTTGATAGTCGATAGTACTGCAAATCATGAAATGTTTTCATTCATGGATGGCTATTCAGGCTATAATCAAATCAAACTAAGTCCACGAGATCAGGGTAAGACCGCCTTCACAACCCCATGGGGCACGTACTGCTATACAGTCATGCCCTTTGGTTTGAAAAATGTCGGCGCAACATACCAACGAGCCATGAACACGATCTTCCATGATCAAATTCATGAGCTTGTAGAAGTGTATGTAGATGATCTCTTGGCAAAATCCAAAACCCGATGCACCCATATCGAATGTTTACAAAAGATTTTCGAAAGGCTTAGGCTTTACAAAGTAAAGCTAAACCCTCAAAAATGTGTGTTCGGGGTAGAATCAGGGAATCTTCTAGGCTTTATGGTGAGCCAAAGGGGAATAGAAATCGACCCCTCTAAGTGTCGAGCCATCATAGACATGGCTCCACCCTCCAATCTTACTCAAATCCGTAGCCTCCAAGGTCGCTTACAATCCGTGTGTCGATTCATATCGAATCTGGCAACAAGATGTGAACCCTTCAACAAACTGTTGAGGAAGGGTACGAAATTCTTATGGGATGACGAATGCCAAAAGTCCTTCGAGAGACTGAAGGCATACTTGGTTAATCCCCCTGTTTTGAATCGTCCAAAGCAAGGAAAACCGCTTTTATTATACATCTCCGTGCATGTAAATGCTTTAGGAGCCCTGTTGGCTCAATACGAGGATGACACCCATATGGAGTATGCCATCTACTATATTTCGAAAACTCTCTTGGCTTATGAACGAAATTATCAAGCCATGGAGAAGACGTGCTTGGCCCTAGTCTGGGCCTGCCAGAAGTTCAGACACTATTTCCTAGATCATGAGATCTGGATAGTGTACAAGCTTGATCCAATCAAGCACTTGTTCGAAAAACCCATTCTCACTGGTAGATTGGGCAAATGGCAACTCCTTCTAATGGAGTATGATCTGAAATGCCATCACCAGATCTCCATTAAGGGGCAAGCCCTGGCAGATTACATGGCTGAATTCCCCTTAGAGGACGCATATCCCACTCTTGTCGAAATGCCTGATGAAGGCATATTGCAAAACCATTTTCAAAACCACATTTTGGCAAATTCTTTCGAAAACCAAGTGTGGAAGATGCACTTCGACGGGGCACGAAACCAACGAGGGGCTGGTGCTGGGGTCATCCTAATCTCCCCTGAAAGGGCGAGATTCCCATAGCAGTCCGCTGAGATTTCGAATGTTCCAACAACATAGCTGAGTATGAAGCACTCATACAAGGCTTAAAGATTTCGAAAACTCTAGGGGCATCATGCATTGAGGTCTTTGGAGATTCGCTCCTTGTCATAAACCAAGTTTTAAAAATTTGGCAAGTACGTAATGAGAAACTACTTCCATATCACGAGTTGGCCACTCGATTGGTCCAATCCTTCCAGTCGTGTAAACTCACACACGTAGGAAGAGAGGACAATGGCATCGCCGATGCCCTCTCCTCCTTGGGTTCAGCCCTGAAGGTCGATCCCATTTCAGGGACCAGATCTTTGGAAATATGGCATGCGCCCCACCCATCCACACACGACTTGAATATTTGCCAAAACAAACCAGAGTCTATTGAAAAACCCTGGTTCTATGACATAAAACAATTTTTAGAAAATGGGGGATTCACCGAGGATGCCACATCCAAAGATAAGGCATTCATTCGTAAGATTTCGACCCGATACACCATTCTGAGTGGGGTCTTATACAAAAAGAGTTTTACCGGCATTCTGCTTAGGTGTATCGACCTAGAGGAGGCTAGGATAGTGATGCATGAGTTCCACGATGGAGAATGTGGAGGTCATGTAAATGCCAACATGATGGCAATGAAAATACTTAGAGGGGGCTATTTTTGGTCCACCCTGAAAAAGGAATGTCACGATCATGTTAGGAAGTGTCATCTGTGTCAAGTGCATGGGCACGCCATTCATATCCCATCATCTACATTGCATTCCGTGGTCAGCCCCTGGCCATTTACCATGTGGGCGTTTGACATCATAGGCCCAATATTTCCAAAGGCCTCGAATGGGCATCAATTTATTTTAGCAGCCACGGAGTATTTCTCCAAGTGGGTGGAAGCCATTTCCCTAACCAATGTAATGGGGCAACATGTGGTGGCTTTCATCCGGAGGAATATCTTGGCTCGATTTGGGGTTCCACGAGACCTTGTGTCTCATAATGGTACCCCATTCAAGAACGAGCGGATGGTTAAGTTGTGCAACACGTATGGCATAACTCACCACTTCTCCTCGCCCTACTACCCTCAAGGCAACGGCCAAGCCGAAGCCACAAACAAGACTCTCATTAGTATTATTGAGAAAACCTTAGAGAAGGGTAGGACGTGGCACGAGAAGCTGGATGAAGCCTTATGGGCTTATAGGACTTCCATCCGGACTCCCACGAATGCCACACCATTCGAGTTGGTCTATGGCACAAATGCCATTCTTCTCATTCATACTCAACTGCATTCATTTCATACATCCATAGCACTCGACCTCCCCCTAGAGACGCTTCAGCATGCTAGGATGGCCGAACTAGATTTGCTAGATGAGAGGCGACTCCTTGCCATGAATCATGCTCGTGCATACCGGCAAAGGATATTCCGACATTATAGCAAACACATGAGACCTCGCCACTTTGAAGTGGGAGATCTGGTCTTAAAAACCATCCACCATCGTGGCCCACACCCCCTAGGCAAGTGGCGCCCCAACTGGGATGGACCCTATGTTGTACGAGCAACCACTACGAACAATTCGTATTGGTTGATCGATGTAGAAGGTAGGAATTTAGCAGATCCTATCAATATTCAATACTTAAAGAAGTATCATGTGTAGGATCTAGATTAAATTCCAGTTTTCGAAAATTTTATAGGGATAGCTGCCCTGAGACACGTGAATAAGGTGCAAAGGCAAATCGTGTGACCCTAAGTGAGAGAATTCGCACTTGTGAAAGAGTGGAGTTTTCAAAATCGTGGTTACATTTCAAAATCCTTCTTCTTACAAAGAAAGGCCTAGTTCAACATAGCAAGATACTTGTAAGTAGTACGTGCTATTTCTAAATAGGCTGATCTGGAATGGATCGAGTGTAGGCTTGGGATAAGTCCTCCCCTTTTCTCTTCTCCTTCCAAAAGGAAAACAAAGGCCCAAAACAAAAGGGAATTTCCCATTTAAAGTCTCTTTCCAAAAGAGAGAAACCAGAATTCAAAAGAAAAATCGATTCTCTTGAGAAAAAGAGGGATTAAAGAAAAAATACTCCCAAAGGGAGACCCTCTATGAAAAAAAGGAAAAAGAGGCCAAAAAGCTGAAAAAGAGCAGTTTTCCGCCTTCTATGCCTTAAACCACGGGACGCTTCAGAAGGGACCGTGGTATCTCTTTCCCATCCCTGGCTTATCCCAAGCTAAAGCATAGTTCATTTCGAGGAATCCTAAAGTAAAAATAGGATTTACTTACTTGAATTTCATTTTGTTTGAGAATTCGACGTTTCGAGTAAGGCGTAGGAATTTGAAATGAAGCTTGTTTTCTTATAAAACCTCCGCTAGATAAGCGAGTGTTAAGACTCAAACAAGGGCAAGCACGAAGAGCTCGAGATCCTTAGGATCGAGGCTCAAGACAGTTGTCCCTTTTGTAAATAGTTTTGTAAATAAGTTTTGAAAACCGAACATCGAACAGCATAGGATTTGCTCACTTGGAGCAATAGACCTTGTAAGTCTCTAGAGTTTGACCACATCTGGTCTCTGGGAGGTCGCCACTCTTGGCACCACACCCATGTCATTTGCATTCCACGCATGGTACTTGCATAAACATGATCCCATTTAGGACCAGATTCCATAGTAAAACCCTTTGGCATGATATCTCCTCCTACCAGAGTTTGTAAATTGAGATTTTGCTAAAATTGGGACGATCCCATATTCTTCGTGGCTAGATCTAGGGAGACATTGAAAGGGGTGTTTGTCATCTTTGCCCTTATCCAAATCGATTTGGACAAGGCCAAAGAGGGGCATCTGTAAACACCCTGAAATCCCACGAATTTCTCAAATTCATCTGGTTTTGTAAAAGCAACCCCAAAGGGCTATTTTGAGTCTGGAAACCCAGGAGCGTTCCAGACAACCCTGTATATACGTTTTAAACTTCATATTTCAAAAATATGTAATATAGCTTTTTGAAAACCTGTTAAAACACGTTTTGAAACCCCAAAGCAGCTTGGCCCGATCAAGACAGGACCAAGAGAGCTAAGAAGAGCCCAGAACTGGAGCACACGTCGAGCCCGGCACAACAACTCTTGTATCTGATTCACACCCCCAGGATCTCGAACGTCCAAGACCCTGTTCTTATCAAAATATCCTTTGAAGTCATCTCCGGAAGGCAGAAACGGAGGCGGACGACCATGTTGGCGAAGACCCAACGCAGACGGAGTACTGATGCTGTCAGGCCCCGCACGAATCGTCCGTTTTGAACCCAGCTCGAAGGAGTCAGAGTTCAGTTTGGATTGGATCTGGACCATATATATCCAGATCCCAATCCAAACCCATAGGTGGACTTGGATTTGGATTTGGATCCAGAGATCCAATCCAATATCCATATCCATGGCCCACATCACCTTCTCATAAATGGAGGTGGGGCCCACTTGAAATTCACGTGGGATCATGGGCATGAGAGAGAGTGGGGATGGAAAATATCAAGAGTGTTGTAATTAAGCTTGACTTGTGTGTCAAGTTTGGGGTTAATCATGTGGGTTAGCCTAATTGAGTGGGTTTAAGCTTGTAATTAGCCAAAACCTAACCTAGGGCTGCACCAACATGATATGGTTAAGGTCTATGGGCCATGCTAAGGGAGCTCCTTCACCTAAACCTAACCGAAAACACCTAATCCTAGCCTACCACCCTAATCCACCCCTAATTTGAGCCTAATCACCTAACCCACTTCCCTAATCCCGGCCTAATCCCAACCTAATCACCTAACCCACTTCCCTAATCCTTCCCTAAACCTAGGTTAATTTCCCTAAACCTAGCCTAAACCTAGCCTAATCACCTAACCTAGCTCACTAAACCTCACCCTAAAACCCAACCACTTAACCTAGCCCTAAACCCTTAAACCACCCCAAGCCCACAATCTACCCAAACCACTAGTTTTCAAAATATCTGGCCCAACCCTTTCCAGCCCACCTTATCTACATACCACCCTACCTAAACCACCTAACCACTACCCCAAACCCTGCCCTAACCGACCTACCCATCCCTATTTAAACCCCCCCCCTTGGGGGCGGGTTTTGGCTAGCTAGTGGCTTCATCCATCCCAGCCGGGTCCCCTTCTTCCCCAAGTCCAGCCGAGTCCCACCACCTGCCCCAGCTGCTCCACCTGCGCCGCCTGCAACACCACCATCCTTTCATACCCCCCCACAACTTGCACCGCCACCTCCACCACCTCCCGGCCGAGCTTCACAGCCTGCCCATCTTCCTCCCAGCCGGGTACCACTTTCTCCCCATTTGGTAAGTACCACCCCCCCACTCTACCTAGCTCCTTCTCTACTCCCTCTCCACTCCTAGCCACCCACCATACCACCATCTTACCTACACATCAGCCCCTAATACATAAGTATATATATATACTTTCATTTTCGAAGGGTTTTTGCTTAAGTTGGGTGCGTTGTCTTTCAATTCAAGCACTCACACACATTGAGCTTTCACTCTTATTTGAAAGACCCAAGTAAGGGCCGACCTATACTATTTGGGTTTAATTTCATGTCGTGTGAGTAAGTCTTTCAATTCAAGCACTCTCACACACATTGAGCCTTCGCTCTTATTCCCAAGACCTTAGTAAAAGGCCTTATTGCAGTTATATTTGGGTTTCATTTATGTCGTGTGTGTAGTACTTCAATTCAAGCACTCTCACACACATTGAGCCTTCGCTCTTACTCCCAAGACCTTAGTCAAGGCCATACTGCAATTTATATTTGGGTTTAATTTCATGTCGTGTGTGTAAGTCTTTCAATTCAAGCACGCACCCACATTGAGCCTTCGCTCTTATTTGCAAGACCCGAGTAAGGGCTCATATACATAATCTATATACATATCTCCCTTCGGTTATTTCCCTTCGGTTATTTCCCTTCAGTATTGTATTTACATTTCGGGTTTTCCCTTTGGAGTAGTGTGAGTTTGCATTGCATCTACGCCATACCACGAGGTAGGACGCATATTGCATCAAAGCAAGCCCCGCTCGAATTCGCCCACGTAGTGGAGTGTTCATAACACACAAACTAGGTGGCCCGAAAAGGGATAAAAGAAAAGACTTAGGCACGTGCAAATCCACGTGATCTAAAACATGCAATCGCATTTTAAAGACCCGAAATAGACACCTCGAACCGCTTCGTAGACTTTCTCTCCAAAAACTCGATTTTTGCAAAGCGTACAGACTGACCCTTGCGTATCGGTGCAAGAAGGTCTGCGACGACAAGAGCTTACTTGCTCACAGTCACCACGTTTAGAAGTCAGTGTTGAATATATCTTCGCTAGCTTAAGTAAGCTAGCTGGCACGCCCTGTTTGCATACATAGGCCTTAGACACACGAGAGGATCCGCTCCGAGCCTTGAAAAAGGCAAGAGGCGGGGATTTTCGCGCGTCTACAGTGGCGACTGTGAGCAAGCAAGCTCTTGTCGTCACAGACCTTCTTGCACCGATGGGCAAGGGTCAGTCTGTACGCTTTTAAAAATCGAGTTTTGGATAGAAAGGCCTACGAAAGTGGTTCGAGGTGTTTGATTCGGGTCTTTTTAGTACGATTTTCAGATTTTAAGTCACATGAATTCGCACGTGCCTAAGTCTTTCTTTTTATCCCTTTACGGGCCACCTAGGTGTGTGTTATGAACACTCCACTAAATGTGGTGAACTTGAGCGGGAGTATGGGGTTTGCTTTGATGCAATATGCGTCCTAACTCATGGTATGGCGTATATGCAATGCAAACTCATGCTACTCCAAAGGGAAAACCCGAATTTAAAGACAATGCTGAAGGGAAATGACTTGAAATGTAAATGCCGAAGGGAAATACGTATATAAGGTATATATGGGCCCTTACTCGGATCTTGCAAATAAGAGCGAAGGCTAAATGTGGGTGCATGCTTGAATTGAAAGACTACACACACGACATGAAATGAAACCCAAATATAACTTGCAATATGGCCTTAACTAAGGTCTTGGGAATAAGAGCGAAAGCTCAATGTGTGTGAGTGCTTGAATTGAAGTACTACGCACACAACATGAAATTAAACCCAAATAGTATAACACGGCCCTTACTTGGGTCTTACAAATAAGAGCGAAGGCTCAATGTGTGTGAGTGCTTGAATTGAAAGACAACACACTCAACTTAAGCAAAACCCTACGTAATTTAAAGTATATACATAGATTTATATCTTAGGGGCTGATTAGGCCCGTGTGTGTTCAAAATTGTGCACGCCTAAGAGAGTGCACGTGTGTGTGGTTGTGCCAAGCCACGTTATTACAAGCGGGGGGAGACTATGCTCCGTTATTACAACCCCATATCAAATTGAATTCAAGCAAGTCTACAACTAAGGACCGAGTTAGGCACTTACTTATAGCTGGTCCGAAGATGACTTGCTTGAGCGTAGGCTTGGCTTCGCCTTGGGCTGCAAGAGGGAGCTCCTCGGAGTTGAACGGCAAGGGGGGCTATTGGCCGGATGCTTTGGGTGCGCGGGAAGGGTGCCTTGAAGGTGGCCGGCTTCTAGGAAGGTGCCGAACTTGGTGCTTTGGGTTAAGGTGACTAAGTAGGGTCACTAAGGGAGGGTGTAGTATTAGGAAAGGTGGCGCTAAGTGGGAGCCTAAGGGAGTATATGGCTGGCCGAGTGGGTTTGGTACAGTCGGTTGGAGTGGCCGACTAAGGGAAGTTTGGTGGTGGCCAGCTGCTAGGGTGGCTAGGTAATGGCGAGGATGGGAAGGAAGCTAGCTAGGGTATGGGGTAAGGTGGAGTTAGGGGCTAGTGGGAAGTGATATGGGCAGGTCTTAGGGAGCTAAGTGGAGTGGCCGGGTGTTGCTAGGGGAAGTGGTTCAAGGCGGATGGTGGAGATGGTTGAAGTTTGGCCAAATGGGTAGGATGGCGGGTGGCTGGTGTTGGGGTGATGTAGTGGTGGTGTAGGTGGTTGAGAGTGGAGGGAGAGTGAAGAAGAGGTAGAGTTAGGTTGAGATACTAACCGGGTGTTGAAGAGAGGCGGTGGATGGAAGAGAGGCAGCCAGGTGACTTGGATGCGTAGGATTCGGCCGGGAGGTGGTGGCGACGGGAAGCTGGCCGGTTGGAAGTGGTGGTGTAGGAGGAGTTTGGTGGTGGGTAGCGGCGGTGCAGGTGGAAGGCTGGGCTGGAAGGTGGCTGGAGTCGGCTGGGGTTGGCTGGGCTGGAAGAAGATGGAGAGGCCAAGGTGGAAAAAGCTGAAAAACCCGCCCACTGGGGGGGGGGGTTTATAACTTTTTGAAGGGCGGTTGGGGCTGGTATTAGGAGGGTGGTAAGGTGGTTTAGGTAGTGGTGGTGTGGTGATAAGGTGGGCTGATTTTGGGGAGGGGCCAGATATTTTAATACAAGGGGTTTTGGGTAGATGGTGTGCTAGGTTTAGGTGGGGTGGTTTAGGGGTTTAGGGCTTAGCTAGGTGGGTTGGTTTTGGGGTGAGGTTTAGTGAGGTGGGTTAGGTGATTAGGCTAGGATTAGGTTAGGTTTAGGGAAATTAAACTAGGTTTAGGAAAGGATTAGGGAAGTGGGTTAGGTGATTAGGTTGGGATTAGGCCGGGATTAGGGAAGTGGGTTAGGTGATTAGGCTAGGTTTAGGATAGGATTAGGGTAAAAGGCTAGGATTAGGGCTTTTTGATTAGGGTTGGGTTAAGGAGCTCCCTTTGCATGACCCATAGACCTTGTTGCATCATGTTGGTGTAGCCCTAGGTTAGGTTTTGGCTAATTATAAGCTTAAACCCATACTAATTAGGCTAACCCACATGATTAAAACCAAACTTGACACACAAGTCAAGCTTAATTACAATCACACTCTAATCTTATCCTCCCCCACTCTCTCTCATGCCCATAATCCCACGTGAAATTCAAGTGGGCCCCACCTCCATTTATGAGAAGGTGATGTGGGCCATGGATGTGGATATTGGATTGGATCTCTGGATCCAAATCCAAATCTAAGTCCACACATAGGTTTGGATTGGGATCTGGATATATATGGTCCAGATCCAGTCCAAACTGAATTCTGACTCGTTCAGGCTATGTTCGAAACGAACAGTTTGTGCGGTGTCTGACAGCATCAGTACTCTGTCTGCGTTGGGTCTTCGCTAACATGATCGTCCGCTTCTGTTTTCACCTTACGGAGATGACTTCATATGATTTCTGATTATAACAGGATCTTGGACGTTCAAGATCCTGGGGGTAAATTCAACACGAGAGCTGTTGTGCCAGGCTCGACTTGTGCTCCGGTTCCGGGCTCTCTTTAGCTTTTCTGGTCCTATCTTGATCAGGCCAAGCTTGCTTTGTGGGGTTTCAAAACATATTTTAACAGTTTTTAAAACATATTATACATATTTAAAACATATAAAGTTTAAAACATATGTACAGGGTTGCCTGGAAGGCTCCTGGGTTTCCAGACTCAAAATGGCCCTTTGGGGCTACTTTTACAAAACCAGGTTGTTTTAAGAAGTTCGTGGGATTTCGGGGTGTTTACAGATGCCCCTCTTCGGCCTTGTCCAAATCGATTTGGATAAGAGCAAAGATGACAAATACCCCTTTCAATGTCTCCCTAGATCTAACCATGAAGAATATGGGATCGTCCCAATCTTAAGCAAAATCTCAGTTTTAAAACCCTAGTAGGAGGAGATATCACGCCAAAGGGATATACAAAACGGTTTCTGGTCCTAAATGGGATCATGTTTATGCAAGTGTCATGCGTGGAATGCAGATGCATGACAGGGGTGTGGTGCCAAGAGTGGCGACCTCCCAGACACCAGATGTGGTCGAACTCTAGAGACTTATAAGGCCTACTGCTCCAAGTGAACAGATCCTATGTTGTTCGATGTTGACTTTTCAAAATCTATTTACAAAACTATTTACAAAAGGGACAACTGTCTTGAGTCTCGATCCTAAGGATCTCGAGCTCTTCGTGTTTGCCCTTGTTTGAGTCTTAACACTCGCTTATCTAGTGGAGGTTTTATAAGAAAACAAGCTATATTTCAAATTCCTATGCCTTACTCGAAACGTCGAATTCTCAAACAAGATGAAATTCAAGTAAGTAAACCCTATTTTTACTTTAGGATTCCTCGAAATGAATCATGCTTTAGCTTGGGATAAGCCAGGGATGGGAAAGAGATACCACGGTCCCTTCTGAAGCGTCCCGTGGTTTAAGGCATAGAAGGCGAGAAACTGCTCTTTTTGAGCTTTTTGGCCTCTTTTTCCTTTTTTTTTCATAGAGGGTCTCCCTTTGGGAGTATTTTTTCTTTAATCCCTCTTTTCTACAAGAGAATCGATTTTTCTTTTGAATTTTGGTTTCTTTCTTTTGGAAAGAGACTTTAGATGGGAAATTCCCTTTGTTTGGGCCGTGTTTTTCCTTTTGGAAGGAGAAGAGAAGAGGGGAGGACTTATCCCAAGCTCACACTCGATCCATTCCAGATAAGCCTATTTAGAAATAGCACGTACTACTTGCAAGTATCTTGCTATGTTGAACTAGGCCTTTTTTTGTAAGAAGAAGGATTTTGAAATGTAACCACGATTTTGGAAACTCCACTCTTTCACAAGTGCAAATTCTCTCACTCAGGGTCACACGACTTTGCCTTTGCACCTTATTTTCATGTCTCAGGGCAGCTATCCCTAAAATTTTCGAAAACTGGAATTTAATACAAATCCTACACATGATACTTCTTTAAGTATTGAATATTGATAGGATCTGCTAAATTCCTACCTTTCACATCGATCAACCAATACGAATTGTTCGTGGTGGTTGCTCGTACAACATAGGGTCCATCCCACTTGGGGCACCACTTTCCAAGTGGATGTGGGCCATGATAGTGGATGATTTTTAAGACCGGATCCCCCACTTCAAAGTGGCGAGGTCTCATGTGTTTGCCATAGTGTCGGGCTATCCTTTGCCGGTATGCACGAGCATGGTCCATAGCAAGGAGTCGCCTCTCATCTAGCAAATCTAGTTCGGCCATCCTAGCATGCTGAAGCGTCTCTAGGGGGAGGTCGAGTGCTATGGATGTATGGAATGAATGCAGTTGGGTATGAATGGGAAGAATGGCGTTTGTGCCATAGACCAATTCGAATGGTGTGGCATTCGTGGGAGTCCGGATGGAAGTCCTATAAGCCCATAAGGCTTCATCCAACTTCTCGTGCCACGTCCTACCCTTCTCTAAGGTTTTCTCAATTATACTAATGAGAGTCTTGTTTGTGGCTTAGGCTTGGCCATTGCCTTGAGGGTAGTAGGGCGAAGAGAACTGGTGAGTTATGCCATACGTGTTGCACAACTTAACCATCCGCTCATTCTTGAATGGGGTGCCATTGTCAGACACTAGGTCTCATGGAACCCCAAATCGAGCCAAGATATTCCTCCGGATGAAAGCCACCACATGTTGCCCCAGCACGTTGGTTAGGGAAATGGCTTCCACCCACTTGGAGAAATACTCCGTGGCTGCTAAAATAAATCGATGCCCATTCGAGGCTTTTGGAAATATTGGGCCTACAATGTCAAACGCCCACATGGTAAATGTTCAGGGGCTGACCACGGGATGCAATGCAGATGAAGGGATATGAATGGCATGCCCTTGCACTTGACATGGATGACACTTCCTAACATGATCGTGACAATCCTTTTTCATGGTGGACCAAAAATAGCCCCCTCTAAGTATTTTCATTGCCATCATGTTGGCATTAACATGACCTCCACATTCACCATCGTGGAATTCATGCATCACTATCCTACCTCCTCTAGATCGATACACCTAAGCAGGATGCCGGTAAAACTTTTTTTGTACAAAACCCCACCTAGAATGGTGTATCGGGTCGAAATCTTACGGATGAATGCCTTATCTTTGGATGTGGCATCCTCGGTGAATCCCCCATTTTGTAGAAAATGTTTTACATCGTAAAACCAGGGTTTTTCAATAAAATCGGGGTTATTTTGGCAAATATCCAAGTCGTGTGTGGATGGGTTGGGCGCATGCCATATTTCTAAAGACCGGGTCCCGGCAATGGGATCGACCTTTAGGGCTGAACCTAAGGAGGAGAGGGCATCGACAATGCCATTGTCCTCTCTTCCACGTGTGTGAGTTTACACGATTGGAACGACTGGACCAATTGAGCGTAGGCTTGGCTTCTCCTTGGGCTGCAAGAGGGAGCACCTCGGAGTTGAACGGCAAGGGGGGCTGCTGGCCAGATGCTTTGGGTGCGCGGGAAGGGCACCTTGAAGGTGGCCGGCTGCTAGGAAGGTGTCGAACTTGGTGCTTTGGGTTAAGGTGACTAAGTAGGGTCACTAAGGGAGGGTGTAGTATTAGGAAAGGTGGCGCTAAGTGGGAGCCTAAGGGAGTATATGGTTGGCCGAGTGGGTTTGGTACAGTCGGTTGGAGTGGCCGACTAAGGGAAGTTTGGTGGTGGCTGGCTGCTAGGGTGGCTAGGTAATGGCGAGGATGGGAAGGGAGCTAGCTAGGGTATGGGGTAAGGTGGAGTTAGGGGCTGGTGGGAAGTGATATGGGCAGGTCTTAGGGAGCTAAGTGGAGTGGCCGGGTGTTGCTAGGGGAAGTGGTTCAAGGCGGATGGTGGAGATGGTTGAAGTCTGGCCGAATGAGTAGGATGGTGGGTGGCCAGTGTTGGGGTGGTGTAGGTGGTTGAGAGTGGAGGGGGAGTGACGAAGAGGTAGAGTTAGGTTGAGATACTAACCAAGTGTTGAAGAGAGGCGGTGGATGGAAGAGAGGCAGCCGGGTGACTTGGATGCACAGGATTCGGCCGGGAGGTGGTGGCGACGGGAAGCTGGCCGGTTGGAAGTGGTGGTGTAGGAAGAGTTTGGTGGTGGGTAGCGGTTGCATGACCCATAGACTTTGTTGCATCATGTTGGTGCAGTCCTAGGTTAGGTTTTGGCTAATTATAAGCTTAAACCCATACTAATTAGGCTAACCCACATGATTAAAACCAAACTTGACACACAAGTCAAGCTTAATTACAACCACACTCTAATCTTATCCTCCCCCACTCTCTCTCATGCCCATAATCCCACGTGAAATTCAAGTGGGCCCCACCTCCATTTATGAGAAGGTGATGTGGGCCATGGATGTGGATATTGGATTGGATCTCTGGATCCAAATCCAAATCTAAGTCCACACATAGGTTTGGATTGGGATCTGGATATATATGGTCCAGATCCAGTCCAAACTGAATTCTGACTCGTTCAGGCTATGTTCGAAACGAACAGTTTGTGCGGTGTCTGACAGCATCAGTACTCTGTCTGCGTTGGGTCTTCGCTAACATGATCGTCCGCTTCTGTTTTCACCTTACGGAGATGACTTCATATGATTTCTGATTATAACAGGGTCTTGGACGTTCAAGATCCTGGGGGTAAATTCAACACGAGAGCTGTTGTGCCGGGCTCGACTTGTGCTCCGGTTCCGGGCTCTCTTTAGCTTTTCTGGTCCTATCTTGATCAGGCCAAGCTTGCTTTGTGGGGTTTCAAAACATATTTTAACAGTTTTTAAAACATTTAAAGTTTAAAACATATGTACAGGGTTGCCTGGAAGGCTCCTGGGTTTCCAGACTCAAAATGGCCCTTTGGGGCTGTTTTTACAAAACCAGGTTCTTTTGAGAAGTTCGTGGGATTTCGGGGTGTTTACACTTAGTTAAGGCCATACTACAATTTATATTTGGGTTTAATTTCATGTTGTGTGCGTAGTACTTCAATTCAAGCACTCACACACATTGAGCTTTCGCTCTTATTCCCAAGACCTTAGTTAAGGCCATATTGCAAGTTATATTTGGGTTTCATTTCATGTCGTGTGTAGTGTAGACGCACGAAAATCCCCGCCTCTCGCCTTTTCCAAGGCTCAGAGCGGATCCTCTCGTGTGTCTAAGGCCTATGTATGCAAACAGGGCGTGTCAGCTAGCTTACCTAAGCTAGCGAAGATATTTTTAACACTAACTTCTAAACGTGGCGACTGTGAGCAAGTGAGCTCTTGTCGTCGCAGACCTTCTTGCACCGATGCGCAAGGGTCAGTCTGTACGCTTTGCAAAAATCGATTTTTGGAGAGAAAGTCTACGAAGCGGTTCAAGGTGTCTATTTCGGGTCTTTAAAATGCGATTGCATGTTTTAGATCACGTGGATTTGCACGTGCCTAAGTCTTTTCTTTTATCCCTCTTCGGGCCACCTAGTTTGTGTGTTATGAACACTCCACTACATGGGCGAATTCGAGCGGGGCTTGCTTCGATGCAATATGCGTCCTACCTCGTGGTATGGCGTAGATGCAATGCAAACTCACGCTACTCCAAAGGGAAAACCCGAAATGTAAAGACAATACTGAAGGGAAATAACCGAAGGGAAATGACTTGAAATATAAATGCCGAAGGGAGATATGTATATAGAGTATGTATATGAGCCCTTACTCGGGTCTTGCAAATAAGAGCGAAGGCTCAATGTGGGTGCGTGCTTGAATTGAAAGACTTACACACACAACATGAAATTAAACCCAAATATAAATTGCAGTATGGCCTTGACTAAGGTCTTGGGAGTAAGAGCGAAGGCTCAATGTGTGTGAGTGCTTGAATTGAAGTACTACACACACGACATAAATGAAACCCAAATATAACTGCAATAAGGCCTTTACTAAGGTCTTGGGAATAAGAGCGAAGGCTCAATGTGTGTGAGAGTGCTTGAATTGAAAGACTTACACACACGACATGAAATGAAACCCAAATAGTATAGGTCGGCCCTTACTTGGGTCTTTCAAATAAGAGCGAAAGCTCAATGTGTGTGAGAGTGCTTGAATTGAAAGACTTACTCACACGACATGAAATGAAACCCAAATAGTATAGGTCGGCCCTTACTTGGGTCTTTCAAATAAGAGCGAAAGCTCAATGTGTGTGAGTGCTTGAATTGAAAGACAACGCACCCAACTTAAGCAAAACCCTTCGAAAATGAAAGTATATGTATATACTTATGTATTATGGGCTGATTAGGCCCGTGTGTGTTCAAAATCGTGCACAACTAGGAGTTTGCACGTGTGTGGGTGTGCCAAGCCACGTTATTACAAGCGGGGGGAGACTATGCTCCGTTATTACAACCCCGTATCAAATTGAATCTCAAGCAAGTATACAACTAAAGACCGAGTTTAGGCACTTACGAGTAGTTGGTCCGTAGAGGCCTTGCTTGAGCGTGGGCTTGGCCTTCACCTTGGGCTGCAAACGGGAGCTCCGCGAGGGTGAATGACAAAGGGTGCTGGCCGGCTGCAAGTGGGGCGCGGGATAGGCGCCTTGAAGGTGGCCGACTGCAAGTGGGTGTCGCCTTGATGTGGGGGATTAAAGGGGCTGGGCCAAGTGAATGTGTAGGGTCACTAGGAGAGTATAGAGTGTTAGGGGGTATGGACCTAAGGGGAGTTTAAGGGAAGGCCGAATGGGAGTCCTAGGGGAAAAGAGATGGCTGGTCGGGTGTAGTTAGGGTAGTTAGGTAGTGGCCGGTGGTTTAGGTTGTGATAGGTTCGGCTGAGTGAGAATGGTGGCAGCAAAGGGATGATGTCTAGATAAGGTGGTGGTATGGTGGGTGGCTAGGAGTGGAGAGGGAGTAGAGAAGGAGCTAGTTTGAGTGTGGGGCACTTACCGAATGGGGAGAAGGTGGTGCTCGGCTGGAAGGAAGATGGGCAGGTTCTGAGGCTCGGTCGAGAGGTGGTGGAGATGGCAGTGCAAGTGGTGGTGGGATGGAGGGATGGTGGTGGCATAGGTGGAGCAGCTGGAGCAGCTGGAGCAGTTGGGGAAGTGGAGGAAAGAGAGGGCCCGGCTGGGATTGGTGAGGGCAGCTAGATGGGAAACCCGCCCCCACTCGGGGGGGGGGTTTATATAGGGATGGGTAGGTCGGTTAGGGCTGGGTTTGGGGTAGTGGTTAGGTGGTTTAGGTAGGGTGGTATGAAGATAAGGTGGGCTGGAAAGGGTAGGGCCAGATATTTTAGAAACTAGTGGTTTGGGTAGATTGTGGGCTAGGGGTGGTTTAGGGGTTTAGGGCTAGGTTAGGTGGTTGGGTTTTAGGGTGAGGTTTAATGAGCTAGGTTAGGTGATTAGGCTAGGTTTAGGCTAGGTTTAGGTGAAATTAACCTAGGTTTAGGGAAGTGGGTTAGGTGATTAGGTTGGGATTAGGCTGGGATTAGGGAAGTGGGTTAGGTGATTAGGCTCAGATTAGGGGTGGATTAGGGTGGTGTAGACGTGATTTTATTTCAAATCGGGGGATCCGAAATCAAACCCTCGAACTACGTCAGGTTGCGCGAGCGTGCCAGTTAGTTTGTCAAAACTAACAAATTCTGATTTTCTGACTTCTAAGAACGATTGTGGACAAGTGAGATCTTTTTGACTTAGGCCTTCTTGAACCGGCGCTCAAGGGTCAGCCTAGACGCTTGAAATTTGTTTGAATCCGTTAATTCGAGAAAGGAAAAACCAAATTTTTCAATAGTTTCAGCTTTGTGTTTAAGTTCTCGATTTCTGAAAATTTTCAGATTCTGAAAGTTGTAGAATCTGTTCAGTTCCAAAGACCTGTTCTTCGAATTTTTAAAAATACTTCTGATTCTCCAAAAATTCTGACACGTGTATGTAGAATCAGAATATATTTTTATTTTATAATTTTGTTCTTTATTTTCTGAGAATTAAATACAGAATCAGAAACTGTTATAAAATTCGGAACAGCCCTGTTTCTGTGAATCAGAAGCTCAGAAAAACAGAAATATCTCAGCACTCAGTCATCCAATTTCGATAAAATTTGTTGTGTTAGAAAGATACAGATGTTAGGTTTCCAAAGAATTAAATTTCATCCAGTTTCATTTAGTGGTTGAAGAGATATGGGCAAAAGAACAGAGGTCTATTACTGAACGTTCTGTTTCTGTAAAACGCAATCTGGATTTTGTATAAACTTCACGGATCTAATTGGCTAGGCAACAGTTCATAAAAATTCCTCAAAATTTTATCTAAGAACGTCTGATATGTTTAGATTATTAATGCAAAATTTTGAAGCAATTGGCTTATCCGTTTGTCTATAAAAATTCTGTGATCAGACGCGTGTGCACGGACAGTTTCAGAAACCAAGTTTGCAAAAAATTTCAGAAAGTTCCTAACGTAATTCTAAAACGAAATTCGACCTGTATCAGTCTTAATGATGCATGGAAATCATCTAAACATGGATATAAATGAAGAACATGGGCTCAAGGCCTTGATTCACGTACAAATTTCCAGAATCTGTGCTTTTTCAGATTCTCATGAATTAAAACCAATTTGTGCAAGAATTCCAACCTGTGTGAGTGAGAGGGGATGTAGGAGCACTTCGCCGGATGATCGTCGGATGTCGGAACCAGGCCAGACTTCCTTCTTGTCCTTCTTCTCTTCCTTTCTCTCTCTCTCTCTCTATTTCTCTGAATTTTCGGACTGAACCTCTTGATGCTCGTTGGATGATGGTCGCTAGTTGATCCTCTGCAGCACCTGGGGAAGCCTTTTTATAGCCTCTGGCTGTGATTTGGATAAGCCAGATGGTTGGGATTTGGATGAGTTCGGTTTTGATTGTGCTGATAAAATCCTATCTGAATTGGTTTCATCCTTATCTGGAACGTGATCTCCACAAGATCTGTATTGCTGAACTTTATCTTGAACGTTACTTTGTAATTTGAATATCATATGCATCTGATCTCTTGTGAATTGGTTGGGACGTTATCTGTAGTTGATAACATTATCTGCATTTGATGATTCCTTTATCTGGTAAGCTTTGAATCGTTATCTGATTAGGCTTTGATTTCATCTGAGTTAGGTAAGCCTTGATGACTCGGTCCATAATCAATACTATGACCACTGAGTTCGTCATATGATGAATTGTTGGGATTTCTGCCTCTTGAAGCATTGTAGAGATCGCTCCCTCTGTAGCTGCTACGCGAGCCATCCTGATGACAATATTGGAAACAAGGATTTGGAAGTGAAATAGATGAGCGAAGAGGAGCACAGGTAGATGTTCCTGTGACACTGATGTTAGGTGGATGATAGCTACTAAGTGATTTGACTGAACTTCTCGTTGAGTATGGAGTGAATTTTGTTGCGGTTCTCAACCCTCACTCTCCATTTCATCCAAATATCTTTGTGAATCTTCTCTATTTAATTCTGTAAATAGAACCTCATCAAACAACTCATCTGCACCAGGCATGTCTTTACTTATTGGCGATACAAAGTTAGCTAGCATCTCATTTACTGCTTCGGTGGACACTTCCTCCCTTAACCAAGATCGACTGGCTTTTTCTTTCGTTTACCATGTCTTTGTATGAGGCGTCTGCTACAGCAGAAGCATGAGGACTTAAAAAGGTTTGCCCTTATACTGTTCCTTCATATGCTTATCACACAAATGAGGAAGCCTTGTGAATGGATTAACAACAATCAATATATGCTTCCTGTGTATGATGGATGGACATCTTCTAGCAAGGTTATAGAGAAGACCAGGTTCGTTTAAATACGCCAATTTGGTCATATCGTCGACAACCAACTCAGAAAATAAGTCGTTTGCATGTTCCTCGCCAAGTATTTCATTTGTGTGAAATGACACATCAAAAAATGGGTCATTCTTGTCCGCCTTAATACTGTAATCATCTTCTGGTTCAGCACTCCTTTCAAGTTACTGCACATTTTCATCATCGCTCAGGCAAAGTGTGGCCTGGCTAATATTACCAGTAAATGATAACACAGATCCATTGCCAACGCCCAACCTATTCAAGCTAATTGATCCTCTGCTCACAAATTCAAAACTCCTAGAAGCACCCTGGTCTAACAACTCGCCACCTTGCCGACCTCCAGTGTTAACCATATCAGCAAAACTTGACTTCATCAACTTTGGATTTCCCTTTGTGTTCTTGAAGAATGATTGCTATGAGATACAGCTTCTGATTCAACCTTTTCAATAAGGCTGGCCTATTTTACATCATGAACATTCATTATTGGTTCTAGGTGAGCATTGCCACTAGCCATAACTTTCTACCAGGTAGATTAAAAGGATGAGTGATATGAAAAAGAACCATAAATGTTTCACAACCAGAACCTCTGCCCGATGTTACATTCAAGGCAATAAGAATCAGTGTAGGTTCAGAGATAATATGAACTTGGCTTGCAACATGGCGGGCTATTAAAGCTGGATTTCCAGCTATGAATGACTCAAATAAAACAACAGCACACTCTAATCCAATAAAACACTTGAAAACTTTTCATTGCTGTTGCTGATTATACTTTCGGGATGTATTTTGCTAAACTGGAAAAAAATCCTTCTTTGTACCACAACAATTTCAACAGTCTAGCTCAACACAGAATAAGCAGAAAAGTATTAACAAATAGCCACTTCTAAGGAAACATGATGAGTCTCAATTGAATCTTTTACATGTATAAGAGTATTCAAGTAGTCTTCCGTTATCTGTATATGCCATGAACGTGGCTATGCAAATCCATATTACATACTTACCTATTATGAATGTATTCAAATAGGCCTATGTTACGTTTTTGAAAATCAACTTTCATGCTCATTCAATCCTTTCCACGAGTGTTGGGATATTAAAATTGCTCTTATCATAACATATCAATAGCATACCAGTAACAAATGACAATGCAAATTGATGTATATCAATACTAATTACCTCAATACCCAAACATAACGTAGACACGTTACAAGAGGCGTTCGATACCAAACCTTCATTTTTGGAGGCTTTCGTTCTTGCTTCCACCTTTCCTTTCTTTTGATAATACCGACCTTACCCTCTAGAAATTGATTTCTTTCCAAATGTGAGCTTTTCTTTCTAGGAAGCTCACTTTCCCTTTTTGATGCCCGTTTTCCCTTTCTGGGCGTCCACCATCCTTTTCAGGTGTCAACTTGTCTTTTTGATACTTGTATCTTTTCAAAAGGCAATCTTTCAACATACTTTTTGTCATAAATCTTTTAAGAAAATGAAATCCTATTTTTCCAGTACTAAGGGTAAAATCGTCATTTTTCCAAATTTTGTCAAAACTCAAAACTTTCAGAACGGAAAGCATTCTTTCATCATTTTAAAGCTTCCATAAAATTTTGGTACCAAAACAAACTCGTTTAGTGCCTTTTTCCTTGAGAAACCCCAAAATTTGCCAAAATGGCTACTTTCCTAAAAAGGTAAGAATTTTAAAAGAAAATTTTGGGTGTCTACAGGTGGTAGGCTAGGATTAGGTGTTTTGGGTTAGGTTTAGGTGAGGGAGCTCCCTTTGCATGGCCCATAGACCTTAACCACCTCATGTTGGTGCAGCCCTAGGTTAGGTTTTGGCTAATTACAAGCTTAAACCCACTCAATTAGGCTAACCCACATGATTAACCCCAAACTTGACACACAAGTCAAGCTTAATTACAACACTCTTGATATTATCCATCCCCACTCTCTCTCATGCCCATGATCCCACGTGAAATTCAAGTGGGCCCCACCTCCATTTATGAGAAGGTGATGTGGGCCATGGATATGGATATTGGATTGGATCTCTGGATCCAAATCCAAATCCAAGTCCACACATGGGTTTCGATTGAGATCTGGATATATATGGTCCAGATCCAATCCAAACTTAACTCTGACTCCTTCGAGCTGGGTTCGAAACGGACGATTTGTGCGGGGTCTGACAACATCAGTACTCCGTTTGTATTGGGTCTTTGCCAACATGGTCGTCCGCCTCCGTTTCTGCCTTCCGGAGATGACTTCAAATGACATTTTGATAAGAACAGGGTCTTGGACGTTCGAGATCCTGGGGGTATGGATGTGATACAAGAGTTGTTGTGCCGGGCTCGACATGTGCTCCGGTTCTGGGCTCTCTTTGACTTCGCTGGTCTTGTCTTGATTAGGCCAAGCTGCTTTGGGGTTTCAAAAACGTGTTTTAAAAGGTTTTCAAAAGCTATATTATATATTTTTGAAATACAGAGTTTAAAACATATGTACAGGGTTGTCTGGAAGGCTCCTGGGTTTCCAGACTCAAAAATGGCCCTTTGGGGCTGCTTTTACAAAACCAGATTTGTTTAAGAAATTCATGGGATTTCGGGGTGTTTACATGTAGTTCTTCAATTCTCGCACGCACCCACATTGAGCCTTCGCTCTTATTTGCAAGACCTGAGTAAGGGCCCATATATACATTATATACGTATTTCCCTTCGGCATTTACATTACAAGTCATTTCCCTTCGGTCATTTCCCTTTGGCAATTTCCATTACAAGTCATTTCCCTTCGGTCATTTCCCTTCGGCATTGTCTTTAAATTTGGGTTTTCCCTTTGGAGTAGCGAACCCCATACTCCCGCTCAAAATCGCCACATTTAGTCGAGTGTTCGTAACACACGCCTAGGTGGCCCCAAAGAGGGATAAAAGGAAAGACTTAGGCACGTGCAAATCCACGTGATCTAAAATCTGAAAATCGTACAAACAAGACCCGAATCAAACACCTCGAACCGCTTTTGTAGGTCCTTATATCCAAAACTCGATCTTTAAAAGGGTACAGACTGACCCTTGCGCATTGATGCAAGAAGGTCTGCGACGACAAGAGCTTGCTTGCTCACAGTCGCCACGTTAGAAGTCAGGTTCTAGAATATATCTTCGCTAGCTTAGGTAAGCTAGCTGGCATGCCCTGTTTATTTAAATAGGACTTAGACACACAAAAAGGTTTGCTCCAGGCCTAAAAACCAGGAAAGCGGAGATTTTCTGCGTCTACAACGGTTTGGCACGCTCGATGGGACGTGAGTCTTTCAAAAATCGAGTTACTCTAGGAAACTTGTGAAAAGATTTTCAAAGAGGTTGTTTTAACTCTGTTTTCTTTACTTGTACTTAGGAATTTTGAAAAAAGCTTAAAAGCATGTCAAAATCCAACCCAAGTGAAGTGTCGAGCCAAGGCTCATGCGCATCAAGTTCTCACTCTAAGAGGATTTTGAAAAACAAGATCAAACTAGACGAGATAGAGGACCTGAGAAGGGAATTTGAGGCCAAAATCGATGCTCTCAGCCAAGAGGCTGAAGTAGGCGATTCCTCTTCGTCAAACGGTGAACAAAGGGCCAAGAAAAAATCTCAAAAACCTCACAAGCACAAAGAGGCCTCCGTAATGGAAGGCAACCAATACCACGAGTCCTTCACACAAAAGGACCGAAAGCCCTACAGCAGCTGCTGAAAGGGCAAAATAAAGAGAAAAGAAGTTACCCCTGTCTGATTTCCTTCCCATAGATTATGAAACAGATAGTGACGATGAAATACCGAACTTCCATCGGTATGACGACATGGGAGACCCTAGGTCTCACTTACAACTTTTCTCACATCGAGCCCATAAGAAGAAAAAGGACTCGATGAAATGGGTGTATTGGTTCCCTTTATCCCTTAAAGGCACAGCTGCCGAATGGCTGGCTTCCTACGATCTAAGTCAGTTCGCTACTTTTGAAGAGTTAGCGAACTGCTTCATGTAAAGATTTGCACACAACGTAGAAGTCACACAGACTCTAAATACTTTAAGGGATACAAAGCAAGGCATGAACGAAGACGTGCATGCCTTCATTATACGATGGAGGTCACTTTTAGGCCAAGTGCGAGAGCCCATATCCGAAGGATGCGCAGTCATGCTCATCATGGATAATTTTAAAAGCGAGTTAAAAACCCTTCTCTCGCTCCATGAGATCTCAACTTTCCATAAGTTGATCAAAAAGGCATCCCTTTTCGAAACAAACTTGAGAAAAGGGACATACGATCACTTATGGAAAGGAAGTGCCGTTTCTAAAACCCGCTTGGAAAAGCCCATCACTTATGGGCTACCCACGATGGACAAAGGGGCAAAACCCCATAAAATCGCCAATGTCCGGGTGGATCCAGGCGTGGCAGGCACTTCCAAAAATTTTGAAAAGCTAGAAAACAAAAGGGAGCGAACCTTTCAAAAACCGATTGAAAAACGAGAATACACACCGCTGGGGCAACCTGTGTCGGAGGTCCTAGACCTCCTACTTTCCCAAGGCATGATAGAACTTCCCAAAATCCCAGAAGGAGTCACTTCCAAAGGGGGGTATTTAAATCGATTTTGTAAGTATCATCGGCTCAAAGGCCATGATACCAAACGTTGTTTCTCCCTTTTAAATAAAATCGAGAACTTGATAGCGGAGGGCCGGTTCCAGGTCACTGCGGAACCTGACCCACCTCAAGCTATCTTCAAAGAACCCTTTCCCAAGCACGCCAGTGGCAGTGGGAAAGGAAAGGAGGTATGTACCCTCACCTTTTCAAAGGAACTAGCGCAAAAACCTGAGTCTGGTTGACCCACTTGTGCGCCCACTCTTGTACTGTACAAGAAGCCCGCCCAAGTCGTCATTCGGGGACCACCAAAAGCTGAATCCTTGGCTAAACCAGTTTTAAAACTTCAAGGTGCTCCTGAACTCATACTTAGAGCCAATTTTAGTGCGAACCCTAGGTTGGTCGTCGGGGAAGTGACTAGATCCGAAAGGATCTATCAACCTCCGCACCTACAAAGTGCTAAAAAGGTGGTCAGTGTGCCTGGCCCCTCAAAAGCATGTATTCCTGGAGTTCTGCCAAAAGCAAACAAGGATAAAGTCATCCTAAATCCTTATGACTTCGAAAACCACCTTTCAAAGATTCCTATCCACATGTCTATCCTAGAGCTTATACAAACCTCGCCTAGGCATAGACTCGTGCTAGAGAAAATTCTAGAAAGAGCCAAGGTTGATTCGAACATAAGTCCGGAATCCCTGTCTGCCCAAGTGGCTTTAATAGGAGCAAAATCACCCATCACTTTCTCGGAAGATGATGTAGATAGACCCTACGAGTCCCATAACCAAGCCTTGCATATCGAGGTGGTTCTGAATAACCACTCTCTGGACAGGTGCCTAGTCGATGGGGGAGGAGGGCTCAACATCCTTCCACTTCATGTGGCGTACCAAATCATAGTCACCTTGACTTCAGTAAACCCAACCCCATCGTTATCACTGGATATGATGGGAATGCATCTAGGCCATTAGGATCGATCGAACTCCCAATAGAAACGGGAGGGATCACACACACGGGGGTGTTCCATGTCTTGGACATCCACCCCCATTATAACTTGTTGCTGGGAAGGCCCTAGATATATAGTTTGTACGCTGTGCCATCCACCTTCCACAGGTGTGTCAAGATCCCTTTTAGGGACCAGGTCGTGGTGATCCTAGGTGAGAGTTACCCACAACTTCAGGGGATCATAAACTCCCCTTGTTTATCAAGCTCCCAGGCCCATGAGGCTAACCTGGGGCAGATTGTGATTGAGCCACCAAGGCTCATGTTAAACAACCCTAGGAAGGTTGTATGTGTGAAGGGGCTACCCAAAGCAGGCCCCCTCCTGATCTTAATCCTTCTAGGAAGACCCAAGCGTTCCCTATTTCCAAAGCCCCTGGACAAGAAGCCATCTCTCCCAGCCGAGCCCTCCACCTGCACCACCACACCCCAGCCAGCTCCGCCTCACACCACCACTGCCTCCCGGTCTGCTTCACTCCACATCGCCACCATTTCATCCGGCCGAACCCCATCCACTTCAATCGCCTGACTGCCCCTCTTCCATCCACCGCCTCTCTTCATCACCCGGTTAGTATCTCAACCTAACTCTACCTCTTCTTCGCTCCCCCTCCACTCTCAACCACCTACACCACCACCACATCACCCCAACACCACCTACCCATTATCCCTACCCATTCGGCCAGACCTTAGCCATTTCAACCACCCGCCTTGAACCACTTCCCCTAGCAACACCCGGCCACTCCACTTAGCTCCCTAGGACCTGTCCCTTCCACTCCCCACCAACCCTTAGTCCTACCTTACACCACACCCTAACTAGCTCCCTTCCCATCCACAACATCCCTAGCCGCCCTAGCAGCCGGCCACCACCAAGCTCCCCTTAGTCGGCCACTCCAACCGACTATACCAAACCCACTCGGCCAGCCATACACCACCTTAGGCTCCCACTTAGCGCCACCTTTCCTAACACTACACCCTCCCTTAGTGACCTTCCTTAGTCACCTTAGCCCAACACACCAAGGCAGCCCATTCCTAGCAGCCGGCCACCTTCAAGGCATCCTTCCCGTGCACCCAAGGCACCGGGCCAGCATCCCCCCTTGCTGTTCAACTTTGAGGAGCTCCCTCTTGCAGCCCAAGGCAAAGCCAAGCCTACGCTCAAGCAAGTCACCTCCGGACCAGCTATAAGTAAGTGCCTAGCTCGGTCCTTAGTTGTAGACTTGCTTAAATTAAATTTGATACGGGGTTGTAATAACGGAGCATAGTCTCCCCCCGCTTGTAATAACGTGGCTTGGCACACCCACACACACTTGCACTCTCTTAGGCGTGCACGATTTTGAACACACACGGGCCTAATTAGCCCGTAATATATAAATTTATGTATATACTTTAAATTACGTAGGGTTTTGCTTAAGTTGGGTGTGTTGTCTTTCAATTCAAGCACGCACACACATTGAGCCTTCACTCTTATTTGCAAGACCCAAGTAAGGGCCGTGTTATACTATCCTTGGGTTTATTTCATGTCGTGTGCGTAGTACTTCAATTCAAGCACTCACACACATTGAGCTTTCGCTCTTATTCCCAAGACCTTAGTTAAGGCCATACTGCAATTTATATTTGGGTTTAATTTCATGTTGTGTGCGTAGTACTTCAATTCAAGCACTCACACACATTGAGCTTTCGCTCTTATTCCCAAGACCTTAGTTAAGGCCATACTGCAATTTATATTTGGGTTTAATTTCATGTTGTGTGCGTAGTACTTCAATTCAAGCACTCACACACATTGAGCTTTCGCTCTTATTCCCAAGACCTTAATTAAGGCCATATTGCAGGTTATATTTGGGTTTCATTTCATGTCGTGTGTGTAGTCTTTCAATTCAAGCACGCACCCACATTGAGCCTTCGCTCTTATTTGCAAGACCCAAGTAAGGGCCCATATATACATTATATACGTATTTCCCTTCGCCATTTACATTTCAAGTCATTTTCCTTCGGTTATTTCCCTTCGGCAATTTCCATTACAAGTCATTTCCCTTAAGTCATTTCCCTTCGGTATTTTCTTTACATTCGGGTTTTCCCTTTGGAGTAGCGTGAGTTTGCATTGCATATACGCCATACCACGAGTTAGGATGCATATTGCATCAAAGCAAACCCCATACTCCCGCTCAAATTCGCCACATTTAGTGGAGTGTTCATAACACACACCTAGGTGGCCCATAAAGGGATAAGAAGAAAGACTTAGGCACATGTAAATCCACGTGATCTAAAATATGAAAATCGTACAAACAAGACCCGAATCAAACACCTCGAACCGCTTTCGTAGGTCCTTATATCCAAAACTCGATCTTTAAAAGGGTACAGACTGACCCTTGCGCATCGGTGCAAGAAGGTCTGCGACGACAAGAGCTTGCTTGCTCACAGTCGCCACGTTAGAAGTCAGGTTACAATATATCTTCGCTAGCTTAGGTAAGCTAGCTGGCACGCCCTATTTATTCAAATAGGACTTAGACATACGAAAAGATTTGCCCCAGGACTGAGAGACCAAGGAGGCGGAGATTTTCTGCGTCTACAAGTCTGTAAACACCCCGAAATCCCACGAACTTCTCAAGTAACCTGGTTTTGTAAAAGCAGCCCCAAAGGGCTATTTTGAGTCTGGAAACCCAGGAGCCTTCCAAACAAACCCTGTACATATATTTAAATTGTATATGTTTTAAAATATGTATAATATACTTTTAAAACATTTTAAAAGACGTTTTGAAACCCCACAAAGCGGCTTGGCCTGATGAAAGCAGGACCAGAAGAGAAAAAGAGAGCTCGCAACCGGAGCACATGTCGAGCCTAGCACAGCAACTCTCGTGTTAGATTCATCCCGAGGATCTCGAACGTCCAAGTCCTTGTTATCAACAAAAATCATTTGAAATCATCTCCGGAAGGTAAAAACAGAAGCAGACGACCATGTTGGCGAAGACCCAACGCAAGACAGAGTACTGATGCTGTTAGACCCCCCACAAACCGTTCGTTTCGAACATACCCTGAAGGAGTCAGAATTCAGTTTGGATTGGATCTGGACCATATATATCCAGATCCCAATCCAAATGTATATGTGGATTTGGATTTGGATTTGGATCCAAAGATCCAATCCATTATCCACATCCATGGCCCAATCACCTTCTCATAAATGGAGGTGGGGCCCACTTGAAATTCACGTGGGATCTTGGGCATGAGAGAGAATGGGGAGGATTAAGTGTGAGGGAAATGTATTAAGCTTGACTTGTGTGTCAAGTTTTGGGTTAATCATGTGGGTTAGCCTAATTAGTGTGGGTTTAAGCTTGTATGAACCTACACCCAACCTAGGGCTGCACCAACATGATGCAATGAAGTCCATGGGCCATGCAAAGGGATGCTCCTAACCCAATCCTAAGCCAAAACCCCTTAATCCTAGCCATTTGCCCTAATCCCGGTCTAATCCTAGCCTAATCACCTAACCCACTTCCCTAATCCCAACCTAATCACCTAACCCACCTCCCTAATCCTTCCCTAAACCTAGCCTAATTCCCTTAATCCTAACCTAATCCTAGCCTAAACACCTAACCCACCTCACTAAACCTCACCCTAAAACCAACCCACCTAGCTAAGCCCTAAACCACTAAACCACCCCACCTAAACCCCAACACACCATATCCCTAAAACCACCTAAACTAAATATCTGCCCCCCCTAAATATCTAGCCCACCTTATTCCTAAACCACCACCACCTAACCACTAAACCACCCCCTCAAAACCAGCCCAACCGACCTCTTAAAATCCTATAAAAAAAAACCCCTAGTGGGCGGGTTTTTCAGATTTTTCATCTCCACCTTGGGCCAGCCAAGCCCTTCCTCTCCTCTCTCATCCCTTCCTCTCCTCTCTCACCTGCTCCACCTTGGACCTCCGGCCAGCTCCACTCCATGCCACCACCACCTCCTGGCCAGCTCCACTCCTTCCACTCGACTGCATCCACCTTCCACCCGGCTGCCTTCCTTGGACACCCGCCACCTTCCCCTTCCTATCCGATTAGTACCCCATCCTAACACTACCCTTTTCTTCACTCCCCCTCCACTCTCAGCCACCACACGCCATCCTTCCCTAGTCTAACCACCACCTAACTACTGGCCACCACCTAACTACCTGCCACTAGTCGGCCAGCCACAACCGACTGCACCTTGTCACACCCGCAACCTTACATCCCTTTCCTCAGACAACCCCTAGTCAAGACCCTTAGCTCTACCTTCCCTAGGACCTGCCCTACACCTTAGTGACACCCCCTAACTACCCCAGCCAAGGCGCCACAGCAACACCCCCTTCCATCACCCGGCTAGAGCCAAGGCGCCGCACCCACAACACCTTGCTTCCCACCCGGCCAGCACTCCTTTGCCGCACCCTTCCGAGGAGCTCCCTCTTGTAGCCCAAGGCGACACCCAAGCCCAAGCTCAAGAAAGTCACCTCCGGACCAGCTATACGTAAGTGCCTAACTCAGTCCTTGTTTATAGACTTGCTTAAGCTCAATTAAATTTGATACGGGGTTGTAATAGCGGAGCATTGTCTCCCCCCGCTTGTAATAACGTGGCTTGGCACACCCACACACATGTGCACTTGAGTCTATCTCACTCTTAGTCGTGCACGATTTTGAACACACACGGGCCTAATCAGCCCTTAAGATATAAACTTATTTATATAATTTAAGTTGCATGGGGTTTTGCTTAAGTTGTGTGTGTTGTTTCTCAATTCTCGCACTCACACACATTGAGCTTTCGCTCTTATTTGTAAGACCCTAGTAAGGGCCGTGCTATTATTTCCCCTTGGGTGTTTTTACTTCAAGTCGTGTGCGTAGTATTTCAATTATACACTCACACACATTGAGCTTTCGCTCTTACTCCCAAGACCTTAGTCAAGGCCTATTGCAATTTATATTTGGGTTTAATTTCATGTCGTGTGCGTAGTGTAAACACCCCGAAATCCCACGAATTTCTCAAAACAACCTAGTTTTGTAAAAGCATTCCCAAATGGCTATTTTGAGTCTGGAAACCCAGGAGCCTTCCAGGCAATCCTGTACAGATGTTTTGAACTTTTATATGTTTTAAATATGTATAATATGTTCTAAAAACTATTAAAATATGTTTTGAAGCCCCACAAAGCAAGCTTGGCCTGATCAAGACAGGACCAGAAGAGCTAAAGAGAGCCCGGAACCGAAGCACAAGTCAAGCCCGGCACATCAACTCTCGTGTTGAATCCACCACCAGGATCTCGAACGTCCAAGACCCTGTTATAATCAGAAATCATATGAAGTCATCTCCGAAAGGTGAAAACAGAAGCGGACGATCATGTTGGCGAAGACCCAACGTAGATGGAGTACTGATGCTGTCAGACCCCGCACAAACCGTTCATTTCGAACACAGCCTGAAGGAGTCAGAATTCAGTTTGGATTGAATATGGACCATATATATCCAGATCCCAATCCAAACCCATGTGTGGATTTGGATTTGTGTTTGGATCCAGAGATCCAATCCAATATCCACATCCATGGCCCACATCACCTTCTCATAAATGGAGGTGGGGCCCACTTGAAATTCACGTGGGATTATGGGCATGAGAGAGAGTGGGGGAGGATAAGATTTGGGAGTAATTGTAATTAAGCTTGACTTGTGTGTCAAGTTTGGGGTTAATCATGTGGGATAGCCTAATTAGCATGGGTTTAAGCTTGTATTAGCCAAAACCTAACCTAGGGCTGCACCAACATGATGCAACAAGGTCTATGGGTTATGCAAAGGGAGATCCCTAACCCAATCCTAATAAAAAACCCCTAATCCTAACCTTTTACCCTAATCCCGGCCTAAACCTAGCCTAATCACCTAACCCACTTCCCTAATCCCGGCCTAATCCCAACCTAATCACCTAACCCACTTCCCTAATCCTTCCCTAAACCTAGCCTAATTTCCTTAAACCTAACCTAATCCTAGCCTAATCACCTAACCCATCTCACTAAACCTCACCCCAAGACCAACCCACCTAGCTAAGCCCTAAACCCCTAAACCACCCCACCTAAACCAAGCACACCATCTGCCTAAAACCCCTTGTATTAAAATATCAGGCCCCTCCCCAAAACCAGCCCACCTTATCACCACACCACCACCACCTAAACCACCTTACCACCTCCTCAAAACCAGCCCCAACCGCCCTTCACCAACCTATATAAACCCCCCCCTAAGGGGCGGGTTTTTCAATCCCTTCCAGCCCACCTTGGCCAACCTCCCAGCCGAGCCTTCCACCTTGCTACCCTCCTTCCACCTGCACCACCGCTACCCCCGGCCAAGCTCCTCCTACACCACCACTTCCATCCGGCCAGCTCCCCGTCGCCACCACCTCCCGGTTGAATCCTGTGCATCCAAGTCACCCGGCTGCCCTTCTTCCATCCGCCAACTCCTTTCCCTTTCAGTTAGTACCCTACACTTAGCTCCACCTCTTCTTCACTCCCCCTCCACTCTCAACCACCCACACCACCACAACCTCCCGCCAACACCACCTACCCGTCATCCCTACCCATTCGGCCAGACCTCAACCATTTCCACCACCCGACACTCTACCTTCCCCTAGTGATACCCGGCCACCCCACTTGGCTCCCTAGGACCTGCCCATACCCCTTTCCACCAGCCCTTAGCTCTACTTTACACCACACCCTAGCTAGCTCCCTTCCCATCCTTGCCATTACTTAGCCACTCTAGCAGCCGACCACCACCAAGCTCCCCTTAGTCGGCCACTCCAACCGACTGTACCACATCCACTCGGCCAGCCATACATTTGCCTTAGGCTCCCCTTTAGCACTACCCTCCTTAATACCAACCCATCCTTTAGTGACCTTCCTTAGTCACCTTAGCCCAAAGCATCAAGGAAGCACCTTCCTAGCAGCCGGTAACCTTCAAGGCACCCCTTCCCGCGCACCCAAGGCACCCGGCCAGCATCTCCCCTTGCCGTTCCATTTCGAGGAGATCCCTCTTGCAGCCCAAGGCGAAGCCAAGCCTACGCTCAATCAAGTCACCTCCGGACCAGCTATAAGTAAGTGCCTAACTCGGTCCTTAGTTGTAGAGTTGCTTAAATTAAATTTGATATGGGGTTGTAATAACGGAGCATAGTCTCCCCCCGCTTGTAATAACGTGGCTTGGCACACCCACACACACGTGCACTTGAGCCTACCTCGCTCTTAGACGTACACGATTTTGAACACACACGGGCCTAATCAGCCCCTAAGATATAAATTTATGTATATACTTTAAATTATGTAGGGTTTTGCTTAAGTTGGGTGTGTTGTCTTTAAATTCCCGCACTCACACACATTGAGCCTTCGCTCTTATTTGTAAGACCCAAGTAAGGGTCGTGTTATACTATCCTTGGGTTTATTTCATGTTGTGTGCGTAGTACTTCAATTCAAGCACTCACACACATTGAGCTTTTGCTCTTATTCCCAAGACCTTAGTTAAGGCCATACTGCAATTTATATTTGGGTTTAATTTCATGTTGTGTGCGTAGTACTTCAATTCAAGTACTCACACACATTGAGCTTTCGCTCTTATTCCCAAGACATTAGTTAAGGCCATACTGTAATTTATATTTGGGTTTAATTTCATGTTGTGTACGTAGTACTTCAATTCAAGCACTCACACACATTGAGCTTTCGCTCTTATTCCCAAGACCTTAGATAAGGCCATATTGCAAGTTATATTTGGGTTTCATTTCATGTCGTGTGTAGTACTTCAATTCTCGCACGCACCCACATTGAGCCTTTGCTCTTATTTGCAAGACCTGAGTAAGGGCCCATATATTCATTATATACGTATTTCCCTTCGGCATTTACATTACAAGTCATTTCCCTTCGGCAATTTCCATTACAAGTCATTTCCCTTCGGCGTTGTCTTTAAATTCGGGTTTTCCCTTTGGAGTAGCGTGAGTTTGCATCGCATATACGCCATACCACGAGTTAGGACGCATATTGCATCAAAGCAAACCCCATACTCCCGCTCAAAATCGCCACATTTAGTGGAGTGTTCATAACACACACCTAGGTGGCCCCAAAGAGGGATAAAAGGAAAGACTTAGGCACGTGCAAATCCACGTGATCTAAAATCTGAAAATCGTACAAACAAGACCCGAATCAAACACCTCTAACCGCTTTTCGTAGGTCCTTCTATCCAAAACTCGATCTTTAAAAGTGTACAGACTGACCCTTGCGCATCGGTGCAAGAAGGTCTGCGACGACAAGAGCTTGCTTGCTCACAGTTGCCACGTCAGAAGTCAGGTTCTAGAATATATCTTCGCTAGCTTAGGTAAGCTAGCTGGCACGCCCTATTTATTTAAATAGGACTTAGACACACGAAAAGGTTTGCTCCAAGCCTAAAAACTAGGAAAGCGGAGATTTTCTGTGTCTACAGCAGTTTGGCACAGCCGGTGGGACGTGAGTCTTTCAAAAATCGAGTTTCTCTAGGAAACTTGCGAAAAGATTTTCAAAGAGGTGTTGTTTTAACTCTGTTTTCTTTACTTGTACTTAGGAATTTTGAAAAAGGCTTGAAAGCATGTCAAAATCCAACCCAAGTGAAGTGTCGAGCCAAGGCTCATGCGCATCAAGTTCTCACTCTAAGAGGATTTTGAAAAACAAGATCAAACTAGACGAGATAGAGGACCTGAGAAAGGAATTCGAGGCCAAAATCGATGCTCTCAGCCAAGAGGCTGAAGTAGGCGATTCCTCTTCGTCAAACGGTGAACAAAGGGCCAAGAAAAAATCTCAAAAACCTCACAAGCACAAAGAGGCCTCCGTAATGGAAAGCAACCAATACCATGAGTCCTTCACACAAAAGGACCGTAAAGCCCTACAGCAGCTGCTGAAAGGGCAAAATAAAGAGAAAAGAAGTTACGCCCTGTCTGATTTCCTTCCCATGGATTACGAAACAGACAGTGACGATGAAATACCAAACTTCCATCGGTATGACGGCATGGGAGACCCTAGGTCTCACTTGCAACTTTTCTCGTGTCGAGCCCATAAGAAGAAAAAGGACTCGATGAAATGGGTGTATTGGTTCCCTTTATCCCTTAAAGGCACAACTGCTAAATGGTTGGCTTCGTACGATCTAAGCTAGTTCACTACTTTTGAAGGGTTAGCGAACTACTTCATGCAAAGATTTACACACAACGTAGAAGTCACGCCGACTGTAAATACTTTAAGGGATACAAAGCAAGGCATGAACGAAGACGTGCATGCCTTCATTATATGATGGAGGTCACTTTAGGCCAAGTGCGAGAGCCCATATCCGAAGGATGCGCAGTCATGCTCATCCTGGATAATTTTAAAAGCGAGTTAAAAACCCTTCTCTCGCTCCATGAGATCTCAACTTTCCATAAGTTGATAAAAAAGGCATCCCTTTTCGAAACAAATTTGAGAAAAGGGACATACGATCACTTATGGAAAGGAAGTGTCATTTCTAAAACCCGCTTGGAAAAGCCCATCACTTATGGGCTACCCACGATGGATAAAGGGGCAAATCCCCATAAAATCGCCAATGTCCGGGTGGATCCAGGCGTGGCAGGCACTTCCAAAAATTTTGAAAAGCTAGAAAACAAAAAGGAGCGAACCTTTCAAAAACCGATTGAAAAACTGGAATACACACCGCTGGGGCAACCTATGTCGGAGGTCCTAGACCTCCTACTTGCCCAAAGCATGATAGAACTTCCCGAAATCCCTGAAGGAGTCACTTCCAAAGGGGGGTATTTAAATCGATTTTGTAAGTATCATCGGCTCAAAGGCCATGATACCAAATGTCGTTTCTCCCTTTTAAATAAAATCAAGAACTTGATAGCGGAGGGCTGTCTCCAGGTCACTACGGAACCTGAGCCACCTCAAGCTATCGTCAAAGAACCCTTTCCCAAGCACGCTAGTGGCAGTGGGAAAGGAAAGGAGGTATGTACCCTCACCTTTTCAAAGGAACTAGCGCAAAAACCTGAGTCTGGTCGACCCACTTGTGTGCCCACTCTTGTACTGTACAAGAAGCCCGCCCAAGTCGTCATCTGGGGACCACCAAAAGCTGAATCCCCGGCTAAACCAGTTTTAAAACTTCAAGGTGCTCCTCAACTCATACTTAGAGCCAATTTTGGTGCGAACCCTAGGTTGGTCGTGGGGGAAGTGACTAGATCCGAAAGGATCTATCAACCCCCGCACCTACAAAGTGCTAAAAAGGTAGTCAGTTGTAGACACAAAAAATCTCTGCCTCCCAGTTCTTAGGCCTGGAGCGAACCTTTTCGTGTGTCTAAGTCCTATTTGAATAAACAAGGCGTGCCAGCTAGCTTACCTAAGCTAGCGAAGATATATTCTAGAACCTAACTTCTAACGTGGCGACTCTGAGCAAGCAAGCTCTTGTCGTCGCAGACCTTCTTGCACCGATGCGCAAGGGTTAGTCTGTACGCTTTTAAAGATCGAGTTTTTGGATAGAAGGACCTACGAAAGCGGTTCGAAGTATTTGATTCGGGCTTTGTTTGTACGATTTTCAGTTTTTAGATCACGTGGATTTGCACGTGCCTAAGTCTTTCTTTTTATCCCTTTATGGACCACCTAGGTGTGTGTTATGAACACTCCACTAAATGTGGCGATTTTGAGCGAGAGTATGGAGTTTGCTTTGATGCAATATGCGTCCTAACTCGTGGTATGGCGTATATGCAATGCAAACTCACGCTACTCCAAAGGAAAAACCCGAATTTAAAAGACAATACTGAAGGTAAATGACTTGAAATGTAAATGCCGAAGGGAAATGACTTGTAATGTAAATGCCGAAGGGAAATATGTATATAATGTATATATGGGCCCTTACTTGGGTCTTGCAAATAAGAGCAAAGGCTCAATGTGGGTGCGTGCTTGAATTGAAGTACTACACACACAACATGAAATGAAATCCAAATATAACTTGCAATATGGCCTTAACTAAGGTCTTGGGAATAAGAGCGAAGGCTCAATGTGTGTGAGTGCTTGAATTGAAGTACTACGCACACAACATGAAATTAAACCCAAATATAAATTGCAGTATGGCCTGAACTAAGCTCTTGGGAATAACAGCGAAAGCTCAATGTGTGTGAGTGCTTGAATTGAAGTACTACGCACACAACATGAAATTAAACCCAAATATAAATTGCAGTATGGCCTTAACTAAGGTCTTGGGAATAAGAGCGAAAGCTCAATGTGTGTGAGTGCTTGAATTGAAGTACTACGCACACAACATGAAATTAAACCCAAGGATAGTATCACACGACCCTTACTTGGGTCTTACAAATAAGAGCGAAGGCTCAATGTGTGTGAGTGCGAGAATTGAAAGACAACACACGCAACTCAAGCAAAACCCTACGTAATTTAAAGTATATACATAAATTTATATCCTAGGGGCTGATTAGGCCCGTGTGTGTTCAAAATTGTGCACAACTAAGAGAGTGCACGTGTGTGTGAATGTGCCAAGCCATGTTATTACAAGCGGGGGGAGGCTATGCTCTGTTATTACAACCCCATATCAAATTTAATTTAAGCAAGTCTACAACTAAGGACCGAGTTAGGCACTTACTTATAGCTGGTCCGGAGGTGACTTGCTTGAGCATAGGCTTGGCTTCGCCTTGGGCTGCAAGAGGGAGCTCCTCGGAGTTGAACGGCAAGGGGGGATGTTGGCCGGGTGACTTGGGTACACGAGAAGGGCGCCTTGAAGCTGGCCAACTGCTAGAAAGGGGTTGCCTTGGTGTTTTGGGCTAAGGTGACTAAGGAAGGTCACTAAAGGATGGGCTGGTATTAAGGAAGGTAGTGTTAAAGGGGAGCCTAAGGGAGTGCCTAAGGGAAAGGTATGGCTGGCCGAATGGATTTGGTACAGTCGGTTGGAGTGGCCGACTAAGGGGAGCTTGGTGGTGGCCGGCTGCTAGGGTGGCTAGGGATGTTGTGGATGGGAAGGGAGCTAGCTAGGGTGTGGTGTAAGATAGAGCTAAGGGCTGGTTAAAAGGGGTATGGGCAGGTCCTAGGGAACCAAGTGGGGTGGCCGGGTGTCACTAGGCGAAGTGGTTCAAGGCGGGTGATGTAAGGTGGAGGTCTAGCCTTATGGGTGGGGATGATGGATAGGTGGTGTTGGCGGGAGGTTGTGGTGGTGTGGGTGGTTGAGAGTGGAGGGGGAGTGAAGAAGAGGAGGATTTAAGGGTAGGGTACTAACCGAAAGGGGAAGAAGCTGGCAGATGGAAGGGGGGCAGCCGGGTGCTTCGGGTGGATGGGATTCAGCCGGGAGATGAAGGTGGTGCGAGGTGGAGCTTGGTGGAAGCAGTGGTGGTGGAGGTGGAGCTTGGCTGGGAGGCAGTGGCGCAGGTGGAGCAAGGTGGAAGGCTCGGCTGGAAGGGGATTGGCCAAGGTCGGCTGAGCCAAGGTGGACCGGAGTGAATGAAAAACCCGCCCACTAGGGGGGGTTTATATAGGGTTGGAGATGGCGGTTGGGGCTGGTTTTGAGAAGGTGGTAAGGTGGTTTAGGTGGTGGTGGTATGGTGATAAGGTGGGCTGGTTTCGAGGAGGGGCCAGATATTTTAATACAAGGGGTTTTGGGTAGATGGTGTACTAGGTTTAGGTCGGGTGGTTTAGGGGTTTAGGGTTTAGCTAGGTGGGTTGGTTTTGGGGTGAGGTTTAGTGAGGTGGGTTAGGTGATTAGGCTAGGATTAGGTTAGGTTTAGGGAAATTAAGCTAGGTTTAAGGGAGGATTAGGGAAGTGGGTTAGGTGATTAGCTTGGGATTAGGCCGGGATTAGGGAAGTGGGTTAGGTGATTAGGCTAGGTTTAGGCCAGGATTAGGGTAAAAGGCTAGGATTAGGAGTTTTTGATTAGGATTGGGTTAGGGAGCTCCCTTTGCATAACCCATAGACCTTGTTGCATCATGTTGGTGCAGCCCTAGGTTAGGTTTTGGCTAATACAAGCTTAAACCCATACTAATTAGGCTAACCCACATGATTAACCCCAAACTTGACACACAAGTCAAGCTTAATTACAATCACTCCCCAAATCTTATCCTCCCCCACTCTCTCTCATGCCCATAATCCCACGTGAATTTCAAGTGGGCCCCACCTCCATTTATGAGAAGGTGATGTGGGCCATGGATGTGGATATTGGATTGTATCTCTGGATCCAAATCCAAATCTAAATCCACACATAGGTTTGGATTGGGATCTGGATATATATGGTCCAGATCTGATCCAAACTGAATTCTGACTCCTTCAGGCTGTGTTTGAAACGAACAGTTTGTGCGGGGTCTGACAGCATCAGTACTCCGTCTGCGTTGGGTCTTCGCCAACATGATCATCCGCTTCTGTTTTCACCTTTCGGAGATGACTTCAAGTAATGTTTGATGATAACAGGGTCTTGGACGTTCGAGATCCTGGGGGTGGATTCAATACGAGAGTTGTTGTGCCGGGCTCGACAAGTGCTCCGGTTCCGGGCTCTCTTTAGCTCTTCTGGTCCTGTCTTGATCAGGCCAAGCTTGCTTTGTCGGTTTCAAAACATATTTTAACAGTTTTTAAAACATATTATACATATTTAAACATATGAAAGTATAAAACATCTATACAGGGTTGCCTGGAAGGCTCTTGGGTTTCCAGACTCAAAATAGCCCTTTGGGGCTGCTTTTACAAAACCAGGTTGATTTGAGAAATTCGTGGGATTTCGGGGTGTTTACATCAGTGTGCCTGGCCCCTCAAAAGCATGTATTCCTGGAGTTCTGCCAAAAAAAGACAAGGATAAAGTCATCCTAAATCCTTATGACTTTGAAAACCACCTTTCAAAGATTCCTATCCACATGTCTATCCTAGAGCTTATACAAACCTCGCCTAGGCATAGACTCGTGCTAGAGAAAATTCTAGAAAGAGCGAAGGTTGATTCGAACATAAGTCCGGAATCCTTGTCTGCCCAAGTGGCTTTAATAGGAGCAAAATCGCCCATCACTTTCTTAGAAGATGATGTAGATAGACCCTACGAGTCCCATAACCAGGCCCTGCATATCGAGGTGGTTCTGAATAACCACTCTCTGGACAGGTGCCTAGTCGATGGGGGAGGAGGGCTCAACATCCTTCCACTTCATGTGGCGTACCAAATCGGAGTCACCTTGACTTCAGTAAACCCAAGCCCCATCGTTATCACTGGATACGATGGGAATGCGTCTAGGCCATTAGGGTCGATCGAACTCTCAATGGAAACGGGAGGGATCACACACACGGGGGTGTTCCATGTCTTGGACATCCACCCCCATTATAACCTGTTGCTGGGAAGGCCTTGGATACACAGTTTGTGCGTTGTGCCATCCACCTTCCACAGGTGTGTCAAGATCCGTTTTAGGGACCAGGTCGTGGTGATCCTAGGTGAGAGTCACCCACAGTTTCAGGGAATCATAAGCTCCCCTTGTTTATCAAGCTCCCAGGCCCATGAGGCTAACCTGGGGCAGATTTTGATTGAGCCGCCAAGGCTCGTGTTAAACAACCCTAGGAAGGTTGTATGTGTGAAGGGGCCACCCAAAGCTGGCGCCCTCCCGATCTTAACCCTTCTAGGAAGACCCAACCATTCCCTATTTCCAAAGCCCCTGGACAAGAAGCCATATGAGCACGATATGGGCGACAACAAGTTCCAGGACCACGATTTATATCATCAATTTTCAAAAAACAAAAAATCGTGGAGCATGTTGTTAAATATGGGCTACATGCCCTACAAAAGTCTAGGGGTGTAAAACCAAGGTCTCCTAGTGCCCATCCTTCCTAGGGCCAACCCAAGCCGATACGGGATCGGCTATACTCCCAGAATACCGCCAGAGCCACCCCCTGTGACCACCTGGGTCAAGGGTGCCCTGGAGCCTACCCTAGAAGAGACGATTTAGACCTCTTATTCCGAGTCTAACCCGTAGTGTTTTCCCTTTGTTGGTATGATGGAAGATCCCTTTCATAAAAATACAAAAGCATTTGGAAAACTTAAAATCAAAAAAATCGAAAAAGAAGAAAAACCAAAAACAATGGAAAAACAAAAACACGAAAATAGAGTGATTTGTATAGTTCCTAAGGTTCTTGTTTTACAAAAACCCAAAAAAATCAAAAATTTGGAAAATACCAAAAAGATTTTGTATATAGCTGCTCCTGGTAGGACTTTGACAAAAGAAAAAGATTTCGAAAGAAACGTCGTCTGCATAGCCAGACCAAAAATTTTGAAATCAATTGAAAATCCGGGTACAAAACCAGGTCTTTTTAAAAATCACGCATCAAATTCCCTCGGGTCTATAACCCACGAGAATGATCGAAGCCCAGAAGTGGATCCCCTTGAGGAAGATCCCACTTCTGAGCTCCCAGAATTTCATAAAATTCTCGATTTTGAAAGACCTTCCAATTCAGTAGGAGGAGATTTCATAGAGGTGAACCTAGGGGATGATTCCAATCCCAAATCCATCAAAATAGGCGCATGCTTGCATGAACATGAAAGATTAGCATTCATTGCATTTCTACAAACCTATTTAGATGTGTTTGCATGGACGTATGAAGACATGCCGGGCATAAACCCCAGCATTGTCGAACATCGTCTTCCCTTAGATGCGGATGTAAAACCCATAAAGCAGAAGCTTAGGAAAATACACCCGAATGTACACACTCAAGTCAAAGAGGGTTTAGAAGATCTGTTAAAAGCCGGATTTATAAAACCCATTGCGTATTCTGATTGGTTGTCAAACATCGTTGTAGTTCGAAAAACCAATGGGAAAATTCGAATATGCATCGATTTCAGAAACCTGCATAAAGCCACTCCAATGGATAATTATCCTTTACCAAACATAGATTTGATAGTCGATAGTACTGCAAATCATGAAATGTTTTTGTTTATGGAAGGCTATTCAGGCTATAATCAAATCAAACTAAGTCCACGAGATCAGGGTAAGACCGCCTTCACAACCCCATGGGGCACGTACTGCTATACAGTCATGCCCTTTGGTTTGAAAAATGCCGGCGCAACATACCAAAGAGCCATGACCACGATCTTCCATGATCAAATTCATGAGCTCGTAGAAGTATATGTAGATGATCTCTTGGCAAAATCCAAAACCCGATGCACTCATATCGAATGTTTGCAAAAGATTTTCGAAAGGCTTAGGCTTTACAAAGTAAAGCTAAACCCTCAAAAATGTGTATTCGGGGTAGAATCAGGGAAACTTCTAGGCTTTATGGTAAGCCAAAGGGGTATAGAAGTCGACCCCTCTAAGTGTCAAGCCATTATAGACATGGCTCCACCCTCCAATCTCACTCAAATTCGTAGCCTCTAGGGTCGATTACAGTCCGTTCGCCGATTCATATCAAGTCTGGCGACTAGATGCGAACCCTTCAACAAACTGTTGAGGAAGGGCACGAAGTTCTTATGAGATGACGAATGCCAGAAGTCCTTCGAGAGACTAAAGGCATACTTGGTTAATCCCCCCGTTTTGAATCCTCCAAAACAAGGAAAACCGCTTTTACTTTACATCTCCGTGCATGCGAATGCTTTAGGAGCCCTGTTGGCTCAATACGAGGATGACACCCATAAGGAGTATGCCATCTACTATATTTCGAAAACTCTCTTGGCTTATGAACGAAATTATCAAGCCATGGAGAAGACATGCTTGGCCCTAGTCTGGGCCTGCCAGAAATTCAGACACTACTTCCTAGATCATGAGATCTGGATAGTGTCCAAGCTTGATCCAATCAAGCACTTGTTCGAAAAACCCATTCTCACGGGTAGATTGGGCAAATGGCAACTCCTTCTAATGGAGTATGATCTAAAATACCATCACCAGATCTCCGTTAAGGGGCAAGCCCTAGCAGATTACGTGGCTGACTTCCCCTTGGAGGACGCATATCCCACTCTTGTCGAAATGCCTGACGAAGGCATATTGCAAAACCATTTTCAAAACCACATTTTGGCAAATTCTTTCGAAAACCAAGTGTGGAAGATGCACTTCGACGGGGCACGAAACCAACGAGGGGCTGGTGCCGGGATCATCCTAATCTCCCCTGAAAAGGGCGAGATTCCCATAGCAGTCCGCTTAGATTTCGAATGTTCCAACAATGTAGCTGAGTATGAAGCACTCATACAAATAGGGCGTGCCAGCTAGCTTACTTAAGCTAGCGAAGATATTTTTATCACTGACTTCTAAACGTGGCGACTGTGAGCAAGTAAGCTCTTGTCGTCGCAGACCTTCTTGCACCGATGCGCAAGGGTCAGTCTGTACGCTTTGCAAAAATCGAGTTTTGTGATAGAAAGTCTATGAAGCGGTTCGAGGTGTCTAATTCGGGTCTTTTAGATGCGATTGCATGTTTTAGATCACGTGGATTTGCACGTGCCTAAGTCTTTCCTTTTATCCCTTTTCGGGCCACCTAGTTTGTGTGTTATGAACACTCCACTACATGGGCGAATTCGAGCGGGGCTTGCTTTGATGCAATATGCGTCCTACCTCGTGGTATGGCGTAGATGCAATGCAAACTCACGCTACTCCAAAGGGAAAACCCGAATGTAAAGACAATACTGAAGGGAAATAACCGAAGGGAAATGACTTGAAATATAAATGTCGAAGGGAGATATGTATATAGAGTATGTATATGAGCCCTTACTCGGGTCTTGCAAATAAGAGCGAAGGCTCAATGTGGGTGCGTGCTTGAATGGAAGGACTTACACACACGACATGAAATTAAAACCAAATATAAATTGCAGTATGGCCTTGACTAAGGTCTTGGAAGTAAGAGCGAAAGCTCAATGTGTGTGAGAGTGCTTGAATTGAAGTACTACGCACACGACATGAAATTAAACCCAAATATAAATTGCAGTATGGCCTTGACTAAGGTCTTGGGAGTAAGAGCGAAAGCTCAATGTGTGTGAGAGTGCTTGAATTGAAGTACTATGCACATGACATGAAATTAAACCCAAATATAACTACAATAGGCCTTGACTAAGGTCTTGGGAGTAAGAGCGAAAGCTCAATGTGTGTGAGAGTGCTTGAATTGAAAGACTTACACACACGACATGAAATGAAACCCAAATAGTATAGGTCGGCCCTTACTTGGGTCTTTCAAATAAGAGCGAAGGCTCAATGTGTGTGAGAGTGCTTGAATTGAAAGACTTACACACACGACATGAAATAAAACCCAAATAGTATAGGTCGGCCCTTTCTTGGGTCTTTCAAATAAGAGCGAAAGCTCAATGTGTGTGAGTGCTTGAATTGAAAGACGACGCACCCAACTTAAGCAAAACCCTTCAAAAATGAAAGTATATGTATATACTTATGTATTAAGGGCTGATTAGGCCTGTGTGTGTTCAAAATCGTGAACAGCTAGGAGAGTGCACGTGTGTAGGTGTGCCAAGCCACGTTATTACAAGCGGGGGGAGACTATGCTCCGTTATTACAACCCCGTGTCGAATTGAATCTCAAGCAAGTATACAACTAAAGACCGAGTTAGGCACTTACTAGTAGCTGGTCCGTAGAGGCCTTTCTTGAGCATGGGCTTGGCCTTCGCCTCGGGCTGCAAAAGGGAGCTCCACGAGGGTGAACAGCAAGGGGTGCTGGCCGGGTGCTTTGAAGGTGGCCGGCTACAAGCAAGGGTGTCGCCTTGACGGGTGGGATTAAAGGGGCTAAGGTGAGTATATAGGGTCACTAAGAGAGGATATAGTGTTAGGGAGTATGGCCCTAAGGGGAGCCTAAGGGAAGATCTAATGGAGCACCTAGGGGAAAGGAGGTGGCTGGCTGAATGAAAGGGACAGTCGGTGGGAGTGGCCGACTAGGGGAATTTGGTGGTGGCGGGCTGCTAGGATGGCTATGGGTGGAGTATGGGAAGGAAGCTAGCTAGGTGATGGGGCTAGGTGGTAGTGGGTGTAAGGGAGTGCTATGGGCAGGTCTTAGGGAGTCGGATAGGGTGGCCGGGTATAGCTAGGGTGGTTAGGTAGTGGCGGGTAGTTAGGGTGACTAAGGCTTGGCCGAGTGGGAGTGGTGGCGGCAAGTGGCTGATATTAGGGTAAGGTGGTGGTATGGTGGGTGGCTGGGAGTGGAGAGGGAGTGGAGAAGGAGCTAGGTGGAGTGTGGGGTACTAACCGGATGAAGAGGCGGTGGCGGATGGAAGGGGAGCAGCCGGGTGTGGTGGAGGAGGTGGTTCGGTTGGATGAAGAGGATGGCGACGGGTGTGGTGGAGCAGGTGGAGCACGATGGTGGCTGGCGCAGGTGGAAGAGCCGGCTGGGAATGGTGTAGGGGGCTGGGCTCGATTGGGCTGGACCAAGGTGAGAGAGGATGGGAAGGGAGAGGTTCTAGATAGGAAAACCCGCCCCAAAGGGGGGGGGTTTATATAGGGATGGGTAGGTCGGTTAGGGCTGGTTTTGGGGTAGTGGTTAGGTGGTTTAGGTAGGGTGGTATGAAGATAAGGTGGGCTGGAAAGGGTAGTGCCAGATATTTTAAATACAAGTGGTTTGGGTAGGTTGTGGGCTAGGGGTGGTTTAGGGGTTTAGGGTTTGGTAAGGTGGGTGGGTTCTAGGGTGAGGTTTAGTGAGCTAGGTTAGGTGATTAGGCTAGGATTAGGCTAGGTTTAGGGAAATTAACCTAGGTTTAGGGAAGGATTAGGGAAGTGGGTTAGGTGATTAGGTTGGGATTAGGCCGGGATTAGGGAAGTGGGTTAGGTGATTAGGCTCAAATTAGGGGTGGATTAGGGTGGAAGGCTAGGATTAGGTGTTTTGGGTTAGGTTTACGTGAAGGAGCTCCCTTTGCATGGCTCATGGACCTTAACCACATCATGTTGGTGCAGCCCTAGGTTAGGTTTTGGCTAATTACAAGCTTAAACCCACTCAATTAGGCTAACCCACATGATTAACCCCAAACTTGACACACAAGTCAAGCTTAATTACAACCACACTTGATCTTATCCATCCCCCACTCTCTCTCATGCCCATGATCCCACGTGAAATTCAAGTGGGCCCCACCTCCATTTATGAGAAGGTGATGTGGGCCATGGATATGGATATTGGATTGGATCTCTGGATCCAAATCCAAATCCAAGTCCACATATGGGTTTGGATTGGGATCTGGATATATATGGTCCAGATCCAATCCAAACTAAACTCTGACTCCTTCGAGCTGTGCTCGAAACGGATGGTTTGTGCGGGGTCTGACAGCATCAGCACTCCGTCTGCGTTGGGTATTCGCCAACATGATCGTCCGCCTCCGTTTCTGCCTTCTGGAGATGACTTCAAATGACATTTTGATAATAACAGGGTCTTGGACATTCGAGATCCTAGGGGTGTGAATTTGATACAAGAGTTGTTGTGCCGGGCTCTCTTCGGGCTCAAAAACAAAAAATAAAATTTTTCTCATGCATACATTCAAAGAGTCATTCGTGCATGATCATACATATAGGGAAATAGCTAGGAAAAGCCCCTTTTGCTAAAAATCCCCACCAGTGGAAAAGAAAATAGGGTTTTTGCGAAATAAATGGTGCATTCTAGAGAAAATTTGAGAGAAAAACCAAAATGGGGTGTTTCTTCTTTGCCATTATCCAAATACATTTGGATAATGCCAAAGAGGGGCATCTGTAAACACCCCAAATCTTTTATTTTTCAAAAACTCTCAAAACACCAAAAAGCTCGTTTGAGCCAAAACGACGACCTGTTTTGAAATGTGAAAACAGGTACAAAAGGCAAAAGAAGACCCTAGGTCCGAAGAGGATTCAAGCCCAGAGCTTCAGAAGCCACTCTCTGATAAAAAAACAAAAGAAAGCTGAGCCCGTTTAATGAAAAGCTCAACGGAGTCCAGAACGGCGAGACGGAGTCCGGACGACAAAGTTGGGGAAAACCCAACACCAGACGGAGCGCTGATGAAGCCAGTGCCCACACAGATCGTTCGCCTCAAGAAGCCAAGAAGGACTGTCCGAAGAAATTTTGATTTGGATCTGGACCATAAATATCCAGATCCAAATCCATGTAATGAATAGTGTTTGGATTTGGGCCAATCCAAATAGTGTTTGGGTCGATCCAAATAGTGTTTGGATTTGGATTGGATCCAAATAGTGTTTGGATTGGATCGGATCTGGACCAAAATATCCAGATCCGTATCCATAAAAATATTGGGTTTGGATCGGATACGGATCTCAAAATATTCGAGATCCAATATCCATATCCAAATAGTGTTTGGATTTGGGTATGGATCCAAACCCAAACCCAAACCCAAATCCAAGACCCACCTCAAATCTCTATAAATAGAGGTGAGGGGGTCCATGTAAAGGGTTCATGCAAATATTTGGGAGGAGAGAGAGGGAGTGATAGACCTAGCCATGTGGGCTCATTGGGTGAGGTGGGTTCAAGCCATGTGGGCTAAGTGGGTCTAGACCTAGGGGCTGCAACCAAGGTGGGCTGGACCAAGAGGCTGCAACCATGGAGATGTGGGCTCAAGCCATGAAGGACCGGCTCCAAGAGGTAAACCTAACCCCCGACCTAGCCTAGGTTCGAACCTACCTAACCCTAACTGAACCTAATCCTAACTAACTGAACCCTAACTAGACCTAACCTAACCCCAACCGCCTTAAACCATCCCTAACAAACCCCAACAACTTCACCCCGGCCGGCCGTGAGCAAACAGCGCCTGCCGCGCGCCCCTTCTGCTGCCGCGCGCCCCTGTTGCCTGCCGCGCCACGCACCACAGCGCTCCCCGCAGCACACCGCACCCTGCTTCCCGCCGCGCGCCCCTCGGCTACCTGCACGCCCCGCGCTGCAGCGCGTCCTGCGCCACAGCGCGCCCCGCGCCACTGCAGCCGCGTCAGGCGCCCGTCTTCTGCGCTAGGCGCCCAACGGCCGCGCCAGCCACCTGACCACCTCCCTGCTGATTTGACCACCCCCCTGCCGACCTAACCTGCACCCTGGCCGTGACCTGCACCCTAGGACAGACCCTATGTAAACACCCCGAAATCCCACGAATTTCTCAAAATCCATCTGGTTTTGTACAAGCAGCCCCAAAGGGCCATTTTGAGTCTGGAAACCCAGGAGCCTTCCAGACAACCCTGTACATATGTTTTAAACTTTATCTTTCAAAAACATATAATATGGCTTTTGAAAACCCTTTTTAAAACATGTTTTGAAACCCCGAAGTGGCTTGGCCCGATCAAGACAAGACCAGGAGAGCCCAGAAGAGCCCGGAACCGGAGCACATGTCAAGCCCGGCACAGCAACTCTTGTATCTGATTCACACCCCAGGATCTCGAACGTCCAAGACCCTGTTCTTATCAAAATAGCATTTGAAGTCATCTCCGGAAGGCAGAAACGGAGGCGGACGACCATGTTGGCGAAGACCCAACGCAGACGGAGTACTGATGCTGTCAGGCTCCGCACGAATCGTCCGTTTCGAACCCAGCTCGAAGGAGTCAGAGTTCAGTTTGGAGTGGATCTGGACCATATATATCCAGATCCCAATCCAAACCCATATGTGGACTTGGATTTGGATTTGGATCCAGAGATCCAATCCAATATCCATATCCATGGCCCACATCACCTTCTCATAAATGGAGGTGGGGCCCACTTGAGTTTCACGTGGGATCATGGGCATGAGAGAGAGTGGGGTTGAAAAATATCAAGAGTGTTGTATTAAGCTTGACTTGTGTGTCAAGTTTGGGTTAATCATGTGGGTTAGCCTAATTGAGTGGGTTTAAGCTTGTAATTAGCTAAAACCTAACCTAGGGCTACACCAACATGGGGTGATCAAGGTCTATGGGCCATGCTAAGGGAGCTCCTTCACCTAAACCTAACCCAAAATGCCTAATCCTAGCCTAATCACCTAACCTAGCTCACTAAACCTCACCCTAAAACCCAACCACCTAACCTAACCCTAAACCCCTAAACCACCCTTAGCCCACGATTTACCCAAACCCCTAGTTTCAAAATATCTGGCCCAACCTTTTCCAACCCACCTTATCTACATACCACCCTACCTAAACCACCTAACCACTACTCTCAGCCCAGCCCTAACCGACCTACCCATCCCCTATTTAAACCCCCCTCCTTGTGGGCGGGTTTTCCAAGTGGGAACCACCCTTCCACCCAGCCGGGCCCTCTCCTTCTCCCATCTCTCACCCAGCCGGGACCACTCCCCAACAGCTCCACCTGCTCCACCAGCCACCACCTGCACCGCCACCTTCCCTCTTCCCTCCATCACCACCATCCCTCAGCCAGCCGCCACCACCTCCACCCAACCGAACCAACCGACAGCCACCTGCCCGCCACCTTCCCACTTCATCCGCCACCTCTCCCCATTCGGTAAGTACCCTGCACCTTACCTAGCCCCCTTCTCTACCACCTCTCCACTCTTAGCTACCCATCCTACCTTCATCTAAGCCCCTTTTCCACCACCATTTTAACCTAGCCGAACCTAGTATAACCCAAGCTGCCGGCCACTTCCTAGCCATCAGCTCCCATTCGGCCCTCCCCTAGGTGTCCTATTCGGTTTTCCCATCAGCTCACCTTCTAGGTCCAGCTTCCCTAAACTCTCAATTCCCCTAGTGACCCTAAGAACCCACTCATTCAGCCCCTTTAAACCCCCCTACTTTGAGGCGACATCTACTTTCCACTGGCCACCTTCGAGCGCCTATCCCGCGCCCCACTTGCAGCCGGCCAGCACTTTTAATCACCTACCTTCGCGGAGCTCCCACTTGCAGCCCAAAGCCAAGTCCACGCTCAAGCAAGACCTCTACGGACCAGCTACTCGTAAGTGTCTAAACTCGGTCTTTAGTTGTATACTTGCTTGAGATTCAATTTGATACGGGGTTGTAATAACGGAGCATAGTCTCCCCCCACTTGTAATAACGTGGCTTGGCACAACCACACACGTGCACTCTCTTAGTCGTGCACAATTTTGAACACACACGGGCCTAATCAGCCCCTAATATATAAGTGTATATATACTTTCATTTTCAAAGGGTTTTTGTTCAAGTTGGGTGCGTAGTCTTTCAATTCAAGCACTCTCACACACATTGAGCTTTCGCTCTTATTTGAAAGACCTAAGTAAGGGCCGACCTATACTATTTGGGTTTCATTTCATGTCGTGTGAGTAAGTCTTTCAATTCAAGCACTCTCACACACATTGAGCCTTCGCTCTTACTCCCAAGACCTTAGTAAAGGCCTTATTGCAGTTATATTTGGGTTTCATTCATGTCATGTGTGTAGTACTTCAATTCAAGCACTCTCACACACATTGAGCCTTCGCTCTTACTCCCAAGACCTTAGTCAAGGCCATACTGCAATTTATATTTGGGTTTAATTTCATGTCGTGTGTGTAAGTCTTTCAATTCAAGCACGCACCCACATTGAGCCTTCGCTCTTATTTGCAAGACCCGAGTAAGGGCTCATATACATAAGATATATACATATTTCCCTTCGGTTATTTCCCTTCGGTTATTTCCCTTCGATTATTTCCCTTCTGTTATTTCCCTTCAGTATTGTCTTTACATTTCGGGTTTTCCCTTTGGAGTAGCGTGAGTTTGCATTGCATCTACGCCATACCACGAGGTAGGACGCATATTGCATCGAAACAAGCCCCGCTCGAATTCGCCCATGTAGTGGAGTGTTCATAACACACAAACTAGGCGACCCAAAAAGGGATAAAAGAAAAGACTTAGGCACGTGCAAATCCACGTGATCTAAAATATGCAATCGCATCTTAAAGACCCGAAATAGACACCTCGAACCGCTTCGTAGACTTTCTCTCCAAAACTCGATTTTTGCAAAAGCGTACAGACTGACCCTTGCGCATCGGTGCAAGAAGGTCTGCGACGACAAGAGCTTACTTGCTCACAGTCGCCACGTTTAGAAGTCAGTGATAAAAATATTTTCGCTAGCTTAAGTAAGCTAGCTGGCACGCCCTATTTGTATACATAGGCCTTAGACACACGAGAAGATCCACTCCAAGCCCCCGGAAGGGACGAAGAGGCGGGGATTTTCGCGCGTCTACACCCTACACAGCCCCCGTCTTGGCCGAACCTTAGTTCCCCTAAGACCCTAACCGTGCCCCATAGAACCTCCCTCAAAGCCACCTAGGATAACCCCCTCTTGGCTGCCCAAGGTGAACCGTGAGCCCACGTGCAAGCAAGTTGAACATGGACCAGCTATTTGTAAGTGTCTAAACTTGGTCTATTACATTAACTTGCTTTATATTCAATTAAATTTTGATACGGGGTTGTAGTAAAGGAGCTTCGTCTCCCCCCAATTGTAATAACGTGGTTTGACACACACACACACACACGCACTTGAGCCTTTCCGCTCTTAGTCGTACACTTCTTGCACACACACGGGCCTAACAAGCCCTTAATATATAGTTATATTTATATATTTTAAGGCAAGGGGGTTTTTAATTAAGTCGTGTGTGTTGTCTTTCCATTTTCCACACGCACACACATTGAGCCTTCGCTCTTACTCCCAAGACCTTAGTCAAGGCATACTGCAATTTATATTTGGGTTTCATTTCATGTCGTGTGTGTAAGTCTTTCAATTCAAGCACGCACACACATTGAGCCTTTGCTCTTATTTACAAGACCCAAGTAAGGGCCCCTACATATACTCTATATAAAGTATTTCTTTCGACTATGTCTTTAAGATTCGGGTTTTAAGGTTCAAGTCGTGTGCATTGTCTTTCAATATATACACGACACACACTTACACAATTGAGCCTTTCCGCTCTTAAGATATAGCCATATTTCCCCTTTCGCTATTTACTTTACAAGTCATTTCCCTTCGGCTATTTACTTTACAAGTCATTTCCCTTCGGTTATTTCCCTTCGGCAATTTCCCTTCGGCATTGTCTTTTAAATTCGGGTTTTTCCTTTGGAGTTCCGTGAGTTTGCATTGCATCTACGCCATACCATGAGGTAGGACGCATATTGCATCAAAGAAAGCCCTGTACTCCTGCTCAAAATTCGCCCCATGTAGTGGAGTGTTCATAACACACACCTAGGTGGCCCATAAAGGGATAAAAAGAAAGACTTAGGCATGTGCAAATCCACGTGATCTAAAATCTGAAAATCGTACAAACCTGAATCAATCGTGCAAACACGCCAAGACTTAGGCTATTTCGATGCATGCCCATCGTGCCTAAGCAGATTAAAATTTGAAAGACTTAGGGTCATCCAACCCTTACAAAATCAAAAATCGCCCAAATGCATGGTTTTTAAAAGGTTTTAAACACTTCTTCATTCAAGATATATTGAGTTAAACTTGTTTTCAAAACGAAGTCTCTAAGCGTACAGACTGACCCTTGCGCATCGGTGCAAGAAGGTCTGCGACGTAAAAATCCCGCTTGCCTACAATCTTCTTTCAAAAGTCAGATTATTTTCAAAACATACTTTGCTAGTTAAAGTAAACTAGCTGGCACGCCCATAAAGCGAATGTAGATTGCGAAAAGGTTCACTTTAGGCCTAAGAACCCGTAAGTGAAAATTTTCGGTGTCTACACCCATGAACTTCTCAAAACAACCTGGCGTTGTAAAAGCAGCCCCAAAGGGCCATTTTGAGTCTGGAAACCCAGGAGCCTTCCAGGCAACCCTGTACAGATGTTTTAAACTTTTATATGTTTTAAATATGTATAATATGTTTTAAAAACTATTAAAATATGTTTTGAAACCCCACAAAGCAAGCTTGGCCTGATCAAAGCAGGACCAGAAGAGCTAAAGAGAGCCCGGAACCGGAGCACAAGTCGAGCCCGGCACAGCAACTCTCGTATTAAATCCACCCCCAGGATCTCGAACGTCCAAGACCCTATTATAATCAGACATCACTTGAAATCATCTCCAGAAGGTGAAAACAGAAGCGGACGATCATGTTAGCGAAGACCCAACGCAGACGGAGTACTGATGCTGTTAGACCCCGCACAAACCGTTCGTTTCGAACACAGCCTGAAGGAGTCAGAATTCAGTTTGGATTGGATCTGGACCATATATATCCAGATCCCAATCCAAACCCATGTATGAACTAAAATTTGGTTTTGGATTCAAAAATCCAATCCAATATCCACATCCATGGCCCACATCACCTTCTCATAAATGGAGGTGGGGCCCACTTGAATTTCACGTGGGATTATGGGCATGAGAGAGAGTGGGGGAGGATAAGATCAAGGGAGTGATTGTAATTAAGCTTGACTTGTGTGTCAAGTTTGGGGTTAATCATGTGGGTTAGCCTAATTAAGTGGGTTTAGCTTGTAATTAGCCAAAACCTAACCTAGGGCTGCACCAACATAATATGATTAGGGTCCATGGGTCATGCAAAGGGAGCTCCTTCACCTAAACCTAACCAAAAACACCTAATCCTAGCCTTCTACCCTAATCTGGTCCTAATCCTAGCCTAATCACCTAACCTACTTCCCTAATCCCGGCCTAATCCCAACCTAATCACCTAACCCACTTCCCTAATCCTTCCCTAAACCTAGGTTAATTTCCCTAAACCTAACCTAATCCTAGCCTAATCACCTAACCCACCTCACTAAACCTCACCCCAAAACCAACCCACCTAGCTAAACCCTAAACCTCTAAACCACCCCACCTAAACCTAGCACACAATCTACCCAAAACCCCTTGTATCTAAAATATCTGGCCCTACCCTAATACCAGCCCACCTTACTACCTTACCACCATCCCTAAACCACCTAACCACTACCCCAAAACCAGCCCCACCGCCCTTCACAAAAGCTATAAAACCCCCCCTAGTGGCCGGGTTTTTCAGCTTTTTGGGTCCCCCATTCCCAGCCGATCACCATCAAGCTTCTCATCCTCCATTCCCAACCGGCTCTTCCACCTGCACCACCACCTGCACAACCACCATGATCCACCACTCCTCAGCCATCCGTCGCCATCCTCTTCATCCAGCTGAACCAGCCACTCCACCACACCCGGTTGCTCCTCAACCACCCACCGCCTCCCATCGTTCGGTTAGTACCCCACACTCCACCTTACTCCTTCTCCACTCCCTCTCCACTCTCAGCCACCCACCATACCACCACCTTACCCTAAAACCAGCCACTTGCCGCCACCACTCCCACTCGGCCAGGCCATAACCACCCTAACTACCCGCCACTACCTAGACACCCTAGCTACACCCGGCTACTCCACCCAACTCCCTAAAACCTGCCCATATCACCTCACCACAACCACCACCACCTTACCCCATACCCTAGCTAGCTTCCTTCCCATCCTCCACCCATAGCCACCCTAGCAGCCCGCCACCACCAAGTTCCCCTAGTCGGCCACTCCAACCGACTGTCACTTCCATTTGGCCAGCCACATCCTTCCCTTAGGTGCTCCATTCGACACTCCCTTAGGCTCCCTTAGTGCCATACTACCTAACCTTATCCTCTCTTAGTGACCCCACGTAGTCACCTTAGCCCCATACACAAAACTAGCCCTTCGCTAAGTAGCCGACCACCTTCAAGGCGTCTCTTCCGCACACGAAAGGCACCCGGCCAGCAGCCCCTTGCCGTTCAACTCCGCAAAGCTCCCTCTTGCAGCCCAAGGCGAAGGCCAAGCCCACACTCAAGCAAGGCATCTTCGGACCAGCTATTAGTAAGTGCCTAACTCGGTCCTTAGTTGTATACTTGCTTAAAATTCAATTCGATACGGGGTTGTAATAACGGAGCATAGTCTCCCCCCGCTTGTAATAACGTGGCTTGGCACACCCACCCACACACACGTGCACTCTCTTAGTCATGCACGATTTTGAACACACACGGGCCTAATCAGCCCCTAACATATATATATATATATATATATATATATATATATATATATATATATATATATATATATATATATATATACTTTAACTTTCATAGGGTTTTGCTTAAGTTAGGTGTGTTGTCTTTCAATTCAAGCACTCACACACATTGAGCCTTCGCTCTTATTTGAAAGACCCAAGTAAGGGCCGAGCTATACTATTTGGGCTTCATTTCATGTCGTGTGTGTTGTCTTTCAATTCAAGCACTCACACACATTGAGCCTTCGCTCTTATTTGAAAGACCCAAGTAAGGGCCGAGCTATACTATTTGGTCTTCATTTCATGTCGTGTGTTGTCTTTCAATTCAAGCACTCACACACATTGAGCCTTCGCTCTTATATGAAAGCCCCAAGTAAGGGCTGAGCTATACTATTTGGTCTTCATTTCATGTCGTGTGTGTTGTCTTTCAATTCAAGCACTCACACACATTGAGCCTTCGCTTTTATTTGAAAGACCCAAGTAAGGGTCGAGCTATACTATTTGGGCTTCATTTAATGTCGTGTGTGTTGTCTTTCAATTCAAGCACTCACACACATTGAGCCTTCGCTCTTATTTGAAAGACCCAAGTAAGGGTCGTGTTATACTATTTGGGTTTAATTTCATGTTGTGTGCGTAGTACTTCAATTCAAGCACTCACACACATTGAGCTTTCGCTCTTATTCCCAAGACCTTAATCAAGGCCATACTACAAGTTATATTTGGGTTTTATTTCATGTCGTGTGTGTAAGTCTTTCAATTCAAGCACGCACCCACATTGAGCCTTCGCTCTTATTTGCAAGACCCAAGTAAGGGCACGTATATACCCTATATACATATCTCCCTTCGGCATTTACATTACAAGTCATTTCCCTCCGATCATTTCCCTTCGGTTATTTCCCTTCAGCATTGTCTTTACATTCGGGTTTTCCCTTTGGAGTAGCGTGAGTTTGCATTGCATCTACGCCATACCACGAGGTAGGATGCATATTGCATCGAAGCAAGCCCCGTACTCCCGCTCAAATTCGCCCCATGTAGTGGAGTGTTCATAACACACACCTAGGTGGCCCATAAAGGGATAAAAAGAAAGACTTAGGCACGTACAAATCCACGTGATCTAAAATTTGCAATCATATCTAAAAGTCCCGAATTAAACACCTCGAACCGCTTTCGTAAGCTTTTTCTATCCCAAAACTCGATTTTTAAAAGCGTACAGACTGACCCTTGCGCATCGGTGCAAGAAGGTCTACGATGACAAGAGCTCACTTGCTCACAGTCGCCACTGTAGACGCGCGAAAATCCCCGCCTCTTTGCCTCTTTCGGGGCTTGGAGTGGATCTTATCGTGTGTCTAAGGCCTATGTATACAAATAGGGCGTGCCAGCTAGCTTACTTAAGCTAGCGAAGATATTTTTTATCACTGACTTCTAAACATGGCGACTGTGAGCAAGTAAGCTCTTGTCGTCGCAGACCTTCTTGCACCGATGCGCAAGGGTCAGTCTGTACGCTTTTGCAAAAATCGAGTTTTGGAGAGAAAGTCTACGAAGCGGTTCGAGGTGTCTATTTCGGGTCTTTAAGATGTGATTGCATGTTTTAGATCACGTGGATTTGCACGTTGTAGACACCGAAAATTTTCACTTACGAGTTCTTAGGCTTGAAGTGAACCTTTTCGCAATCTACTTCGCTTTATGGGCGTGCCAGCTAGTTTACTTTAACTAGCAAAGTATGTTTTGAAAATAATCTGACTTTTGAAAGGCGATTGTAGGCAAGCGGAATTTTTACGTCGCAGACCTTCTTGCACCGATGCGCAAGGGTCAGTCTATACGCTTAGAGACTTCGTTTTGAAACAAGTTTAACTCAAAATATATTTTGAATGAAGAAGTGTTTTAAAACCTTTTGAAAACCATGCATTTGGGCGATTTTGACTTTGTAAGGGTTGGATGACCCTAAGTCTTGCACGATTTGATTCGGGTTTGTACGATTCTCAGATTTTAGATCACGTGGATTTGCACGTGCCTAAGTCTTTCTTTTTATCCCTTTATAGGCCACCTAGGTGTGTGTTATGAACACTCCACTACATGGGGCGAATTTGAGCCGGAGTACGGGGCTTGCTTCGATGCAATATGCGTCCTACCTCGTGGTATGGCGTAGATGCAATGCAAACTCACGCTACTCCAAAGGGAAAACCCGAATTTAAAAGACAATGCCGAAGGGAAATTGCCGAAGGGAAATAACTGAAGGGAAATGACTTGTAAAGTAAATAGCCGAAGGGAAATGACTTGTAAAGTAAATAGCGGAAGGGGAAATATGGCTATATCTTAAGAGCGGAAAGGCTCAATTGTGTAAGTGTGTGTCGTGTATATATTGAAAGACAATGCACACGACTTGAACCTTAAAACCCGAATCTTAAAGACGTAGCCGAAAGAAATACTTTATATAGAGTATATGTAGGGGCCCTTACTTGGGTCTTGTAAATAAGAGCGAAGGCTCAATGTGTGTGCGTGCTTGAATTGAAAGAATTACACACACGACATGAAATGAAACCCAAATATAAATTGCAGTATGCCTTGACTAAGGTCTTGGGAGTAAGAGCGAAAGCTCAATGTGTGTGAGTGTAGAATTGAAGTACTACGCACACGACATAAATGAAACCCAAATATAACTGCAATAAGGTCTTTACTAAGGTCTTGGGAGTAAGAGCGAAAGCTCAATGTGTGTGAGTGTGGAAAATGGAAAGACAACACACATGACTTAATTAAAAAACCCCTTGACTTAAAATATATAAATACAACTATATGTTAAGGGCTTGTTAGGCCCGTGTGTGTGCAAAAGGTGTACGACTAAGAGCGGAAAGGCTCAAGTGCACGTGTGTGTGGGTGTGTCAAACCACGTTATTACAATCGGGGGGAGACGAAGCTCCTTTACTACAACCCCGTATCAAAATTTAATAAAACACCAAATGTAAGGACTTACAACTCACCTAGCCCGCTATGTGGGGTGTGTCTAGGACGTGTACGCCTTGCGTGTGGAGCCCGGATCACATGGAAGTGGAACCGGCTAGCTTGGAGGTGTTTGAGAACCTTTGAGGACTTGGGAGAGGTGTTTTAGTAGGCTTTGTATGGGCCTGGTTGTTGGCTTGGTATGGGCCTGGTTATTGGCTTGGTATGGGCCTGGTTTGGGATAACTCGAGTTGGGTTCTAGGGGAGCTTGGGGCAACTCGGGCTATCTTGGTGCAGCCCGGGGTTTTGCCTTGCAAGGGGGTGCCTTAGGATGACTCGAGCCAAAGTGGTTCGAGTTAGGTTTTTAGGGGAAACCCTAACTAGGTTAGGTTCAGTCAGTCAAGGCCAAGGCAGGCCGGACAGGGCTGAGCTAGGGCTCGGCCTGGCTGGGTGGAGTCATGGCTAGAGGTAGGTGGGTTCAAGGAAACGGCCTGCCTTGTGGCAGGCCGGAGCTTTAGTGATGTGGATGATACACGGCCTGCCCCAGCAGGCCGTGGGCTTGGGGGTGAAGGAAGGGACACGGCCTGCACTAGCAGGCCGTGGGGTTTCTAGGGAGATGTGGCCTGCCGAGTGGCAGGCCCTGCCCTTGGTAAAGGAGGGGAAGCCCGGCCTGCACTAGCAGGCCGTGGGCTTGTAGGGAGAGGGCCTGTCGAGTGGCAGGCCTTTGCGGGTTTTCGGTAAGAAGTGACCTGCCGAGTGGCAGGCCCTGGCTGGGTTTAGATGAGGCACGGCCTGCACCAGCAGGCCGTGGGTTTATTAAAGGGAATGGCCTGCCAAGGAGCAGGCCATTGGGTTTGGTTTGGGGCAAGGGATGGTGGCGAAGTGGGTTTCGGTTAAAGGCAGGTTAGGGGCGGCGGTTTGTAGGTGGTGGTAGGCTAGTCGAGGTAGGTGAGGTGCAGGTGGAGTTGGGTGGTTAAGGGCAGGTGGTGGTAGGCTTAGGTAGTGCAGGTCAGGGTGGGTTTTGGTTGAGGCGGTGATAGGTAGGTTCGGCCAGGCTGCGGCCGGTGGTGGGGGCGGCGACTAAGGGATGTTGGTTGGTGGCGAGGTGGGGGTCCGGCCAGCTAGGGCAGGTCGGTTGGGAAAGGGGTTTTGTGAAGTTCGGCCAGCACTTGGCTGGACTTACTTGGGGCGGTTTAGGGTCAGTTAGGTGTAGGTGGGTTCATATGGGTTAGGTTTAGAAGGGTAAAGAGAAGGGCTAGGTTTAGTTTGAGGCTTACCTTAGGTGCAGCCCACTAGGTCCAGCCACCTCCAATCGGTCCAGCCCACTTCCACGCCCGCGGTCCACCTCTTGGTGCAGCTAGGCTCGAGTTGGTGCAGCCCCCTTGATCTAGCCTTGGCCAACATGGCTCAAGCCCACTTCACTCATGAGCCCACATGGCTAGGTTTATCACTCCCTCTCTCTCCTCCCAAATATTTGCATGAACCCTTTACATGGACCCCCTCACCTCTATTTATAGAGATTTGAGGTGGGTCTTGGATTTGGGTTTGGGTTTGGGGTTTGGATCCATACCCAAATCCAAACACTATTTGGATCTGGATATTGGATCTCGGATATTTTGAGATCTGTATCCGATCCAAACCCAATATTTTTATGGATACGGATCTGGATATTTTGATCCAGATCCGATCCAATCCAAACACTATTTGGATCCAATCCAAATCCAAACACTATTTGGATCGACCCAAACACTATTTGGATTGGCCCAAATCCAAACACTATTCATTACATGGATTTGGATCTGGATATATATGGTCCAGATCCAAATCAAAATTTCTTCGGACAGTCCTTGGCTTCTCGAGGCGAACGATCTGTGCGGGCACTGGCTTCATCAGCGCTCCGTCTGGTGCTGGGTTTTCCCCAACTTTGTCGTCCGGACTTCGTCTCGCCGTTCTGGACTCCGTTGAGCTTTTCATCAAATGGGCTCTGCTTTCTTTTGTTTTTTTATCAGGGAGTGGCTTCTGAAGCTCTGGGCTTGAATCCTCTTCGGGCCTAGGGTCTTCTTTTGCCTTCTGTACCTGTTTTCACATTTCAAAACAGGTCGTCGTTTTGGCTCAAACGAGCTTTTTGGTGTTTTGAGAGTTTTTGAAAAATAGAAGATTTGGGGTGTTTACAGATGCCCCTCTTTGGCATTATCCAAATGTATTTGGATAATGGCAAAGAAGAAACACCCCGTTCTCTCAAATTTTCTCGAGAATACGCCATTTATTTTGCAAAAACCCTGTTTTCTTTTTCCACAAGTGGGGATTTTCAGCAAAAGGGGGCTTTTCCTAGCTATTTCCCTATATGTATGATCATGCACGAATGACTCTTTGAATGCATGCATGAGAAAAATTTTATTTTTTGTTTTTGAGCCCGAAGAGAGCCTTTTGAGGCTGGTTGCTCCGAGCAGGTTTTTACCCATGTCTTTTTGACATTCGTGGGTTTTTCGAAAATTTCTTTTTGAAAAGGAACTCCTTTTAACTTGTATCGAAAAGGACTTCCATTTTTCATACTTCCCTTCATTCGGGTTTCAATACCTGCTACTCAGTAGAGGTTTTTGGGTAGGAAAACTTGGAAAACATTTCAAAGTTCCATTTCCTACAAAACAGAGTCGAGTTCTCAAACAAAATGAAATCCAAATAAGCCGATTTTATTCGTACTTTAGGATTTTCGCAAATTTGAATCTTTTTCCTCGGGGATAAGCCGTAGGGATATGGGAAAGAGATACCACGGTCCCTTCTGAAGCGTCCCGTGGTTTTAGGCAAAGAATCGGAAAATCGCTCTTTGGAGCTTTGGCTTTTTGTTTCTTTTTCATAGAGGGTCTCCCTTTGGGAGTATTTTTTCATTAATCCCTCTTTTCTTTAAAGGAGAGCAGCTCTTTGGAGGAGTTTTTGTATTCCCTGTTTATGAAGGGAAGACCTCTTTGGGAGGAGTGTTTTTATATCTCCTTTTTCTTTTGAAACGAGAAGACCTCTTTCGGAGGAGTTTTTGTATTCCCTGTTTATGAAGGGAAGACCACTTTCGGAGGAGTTTTTGCATTCTCGTTTTTTTGTTTTTCTTTTGAAAACAGCCAATTTTCCTTTTCGGAGAGAAAGTAGGATGGGGGAGGGCTTATCCCTTTGGTTACTCGATTCAAACGAGATCGTCCTATTTCTTAATAGCATCTGCTATTCGAAAATATTTTGATATTTTGAACAAGGCTTAATCTTGTAAGCGAGGGTTCTTTGAAATATAGCCAATTCATTTTTGGAAGACTCTACTTTTCGAAAAGTATAGATTCCTCATTCGGGGTTATACAATCTACTTCGATCCTTCTTTCAAGAAGTTTCAAAGGAATTCGATTTTTTTCAAAATCCTTTTGAAAAAGAATTCAACATAAACCCTTTTGAATATTCGGGCATTTTCGGGGTTTTGCTAATTTCTACCCACAATATCAACAAATTTCTACTTTTTGTTGCCCTTTTGAAGACATGGGGATATTTCTACTCGAGTTCGCCACCCTTTTGGGCTTTCTTCGGGGTGATATGATGCATGCTATGCACTCCATGTGTTTTAAAATGGAAATACATGTCTTTATGCAACGATGAACACATGAAATGTATCTCACAAATCATGAAGGAGATGCGTTCACTTATCCATGGAAAGTGTCTAGGGGCTGTGTTTAAAAATGCCCCTAGCTTGATGGGAATTTCGCATGGCCATATGGTGAAGGGCCATGGTTTTTCAAAGGGATTTTGGATGGACAATGGTATGTTCATGTCCATGCACTTCCATGGTTTTTCTAACATGATCATGATACTTTTTGCTCAAGGATGGGAAACATAACCAGCCCTAAGTGATCGTCATGGCCATCAGGTTTTAGTTTTGACATGGTCTCCATATTTCATCGTGAGATTCATGTTCTTTATCCTAACACAATCAAGGTTTTTATATAAACCAGAAGTTGAAGAAAATCTTTCTTTTCAAAGCCATGAAAGGTTTTTGTGAAATGTGTAACCCTTTTTCAAGATTCTCATTTCCTTTTTTAAAATTTGCCTCGAAGGTGTTGGTTTTGATTTGTATGGAGACATGCCTATGAAGGCTCGATACTTAGGGGGTCGACTCTTATTGCCCCTTTGATTTTGCAAAACCCTGAATTCGATTTCTAGAATGATGTCTAGACTCGATGCATATGAATGATTTCAAAGTGTAATGCATGATGCTTATGCACACACTATGGGTTAACTTATTTCTAAAAATCCCCAATTTTCCATAAGTTAAGGATTTTGCGAAGTTCAGGAAGCTTGGAGGTGTTTATTCCTCCTTGCTTTGGTGATTCTCGAGCTTTTTATTTTTGAAAAAGCTCTAGGCAAAAGGGTGGATAGGACCAGCTTTTTGGATACTTGGTTTTAGGGAGTATATACATTTTTTTTTTTTTTTTGAAAGCATTTTTACAATTTTTCGAAAATGGGCTTTGTACATGGCCAAAGGCTTTTGAAACAAAATTTCTTTTTGGAATTTTCGTTTTTCCAAATGTTTTTGAGTTTTTGAGAGTTTTCAACTTTTTTTGTCTTTTTCAAAAGTAGGGATCTTCCATTGAACCTTCAAAGAAAACATTCATGAATCAGACTCTAATCAGATAGGTCTAAGACATGGGTTTCGGTTTTAGAGGTTCTACAAGGCACCCTTGACCCAGATGGTCTTAGGTGGCGGCTCTGGTGGTATGGGTGGGCTGTAGCCCAGTCCATATCGTTCCCTATTGGTTTTAGGTAGGACAGGCTCAAGCCTACCTTGGTTTCGGGTTCCCAGGCCCGCGTAGGGTTTATATCCCATATTCAGAATCATGTTCCAAGACTTTTTGCTTTTCGAAAAGTTTTGGTATAAATCATGGTCTTGGAACATGGAATCGTCCATGTTGGGGACATATACCCTTTTGGATATCGGGAGTTTGGATTCCGGGGTGATGGAAGACTTGGGCTTCCATACAAACCTGGTTTGGGAGACTTTGCCCTCAAGGAAAGCCAAGCTTGGTTCCTTGAGGAGTTTTGGACATAGCAGGGTTATGGAAAACTTATGGTTCCATACCCTATTTTGGGAAAGATTTACTTCAAGGGGAGCCATGCAAGGTCCCTTGAAGTTTTTGACTTGGTCCCTAGGTTCAACTCGTGGTGCCCCTAGGGATTGATTTTTTTGTTTCAAAGCCATAGCCTTGGCTCCAGGGCACAGGACTAGGCTCGAAGAAGTGGGTTTTTCTATGGTAGGGTTATGAGCTCCTAAGATGTCGATGCATGCATTAGGGGTCTCCATGTCTACCATTTTCGAAACTTCTTTTTGTTTTTGAAATTCCTTTGAATGGTGCGCGATAGTTGGCGCACCTTGAAAATCCTCAAGTTTTGGCACAGTTTGTGGGTTTGTGTGTGCAAAGGGGTTATCCAATGCATCTGATGACCCTACATGAAGAAGAGAGTCTTGAGAAGGATGGGTTTCAGGCATACCTCTTTGTGGCTTGTCTACCTTTTCAGGGTGAGAGCAAGCCGATTTCCCGGGTAACTCTGTTTTGAGCCCCCGGGGTTTAACGAGGCGTTTCCTTTCGAAACCTTCCTGTTTTTCACTCTCGTTCCTTTGTAGGGTATGGACTTCATGTCCCACTGTATGTGTGTGCCTAGACTTAGGACTTTTACTTGAAGTTTTCGAAATTCCAAAATTTTGTTTTTCAATTTTTTGGTCTTTTTCCAATTTTTCAAGATTTTTTTGGTTTTTTGAAATAGAAAAATCTTTTTTTGGTTTTTCTATGGATTTTGAAAAGCTTGAAGTTGTAGGAGTGGACGACTTATCCCTTTGCTGGGATTTGTCTCTAATCTCCAATCCTTCATTGAGTTTGAGATCGGTTTTCAATTCACGATCTGTATGTGCCCTCGAAGAGCTGCTATGTGTTCGATGGGCTTTAAGCTCCTTGCTTAAAGCATCCATCTTTTGAAATATTTTTTCAATCTCATCGAGCTCTCTTTGGGCTTTATCTGATTTGAAAACCTCTTTTAGTTTACTCAACGAAGATTTTTGTAGCTTTCTATCCATTTTCATGCAATTTTCCTAAGTATGCACGATTTGTGAAGAAAACACTTTTTTCCGAAAATTTGAGTATAACTCGTTTGTTTGAAGTCTGCTTAAGTCCCGGGTCCCACCGGGCGTGCCAAATCTGTAGACACCGAAAATTTTCACTTACGGGTTCTTAGGCCTGAAGTGAACCTTTTCGCAATCTACTTCGCTTTATGGGCGTGCCAGCTAGTTTACTTTAACTAGCAAAGTATGTTTTGAAAATAATCTGACTTTTGAAAGGCGATTGTAGGCAAGCGGGATTTTTACGTCGCAGACCTTCTTGCACCGATGCGCAAGGGTCAGTCTGTACGCTTAGAGACTTCGTTTTGAAACAAGTTTAACTCAAAATATATTTTGAATGAAGAAGTGTTTTAAAACCTTTTGAAAACCATGCATTTGGGCGATTTTGACTTTGTAAGGGTTGGACGACCCTAAGTCTTGCACGATTTGATTCGGGTTTGTACGATTCTCAGATTTTAGATCACGTGGATTTGCACGTGCCTAAGTCTTTCTTTTTATCCCTTTATAGGCCACCTAGGTGTGTGTTATGAACACTCCACTACATGGGGCGAATTTGAGCCGGAGTACGGGGCTTGCTTCGATGCAATATGCGTCCTACCTCGTGGTATGGCGTAGATGCAATGCAAACTCACGCTACTCCAAAGGGAAAACCCGAATTTAAAAGACAATGCCGAAGGGAAATTGCTGAAGGGAAATAACTGAAGGGAAATGACTTGTAAAGTAAATAGCCGAAGGGAAATGACTTGTAAAGTAAATAGCGGAAGGGGAAATATGGCTATATCTTAAGAGCGGAAAGGCTCAATTGTGTAAGTGTGTGTCGTGTATATATTGAAAGACAACGCACACGACTTGAACCTTAAAACCCGAATCTTAAAGACGTAGCCGAAAGAAATACTTTATATAGAGTATATGTAGGGGCCCTTACTTGGGTCTTGTAAATAAGAGCGAAGGCTCAATGTGTGTGCGTGCTTGAATTGAAAGAATTACACACACGACATGAAATGAAACCCAAATATAAATTGCAGTATGCCTTGACTAAGGTCTTGGGAGTAAGAGCGAAAGCTCAATGTGTGTGAGTGTAGAATTGAAGTACTACGCACACGACATAAATGAAACCCAAATATAACTGCAATAAGGCCTTTACTAAGGTCTTGGGAGTAAGAGCGAAAGCTCAATGTGTGTGAGTGTGGAAAATGGAAAGACAACACACACGACTTAATTAAAAACCCCCTTGACTTAAAATATATAAATACAACTATATGTTAAGGGCTTGTTAGGCCCGTGTGTGTGCAAAAGGTGTACGACTAAGAGCGGAAAGGCTCAAGTGCATGTGTGTGTGGGTGTGTCAAACCACGTTATTACAATCGGGGGGAGATGAAGCTCCTTTACTACAACCCCGTATCAAAATTTAATAAAACACCAAATGTAACGACTTACAACTCACCTAGCCCGCTATGTGGGGTGTGTCTAGGACGTGTACGCCTTGCGTGTGGAGCCCGGATCACATGGAAGTGGAACCGGCTAGCTTGGAGGTGTTTGAGAACCTTTGAGGACTTGGGAGAGGTGTTTTAGTAGGCTTTGTATGGGCCTGGTTGTTGGCTTGGTATGGGCCTGGTTATTGGCTTGGTATGGGCCTGGTTTGGGATAACTCGAGTTGGGTTCTAGGGGAGCTTGGGGCAACTCGGGCTATCTTGGTGCAGCCCGGGGTTTTGCCTTGCAAGGGCGTGCCCATGCACTTGACATGGATGACACTTCCTATCATGATCGCAACAATCCTTTTTCAGGGTGGACCAAAAATAGCCCCCTCTAAGTATTTTCATTGCCATCATGTTGGCATTAACATGACCTCCACATTTTCCATCGTGGAACTCGTGCATCACTATCCTAGCCTCCTCTAGGTCGATACACCTAAGCAGAATGCCGGTAAAACTCTTTTTGTATAAGACCCCACCCAGAATGGTGTATCGGGTCGAAATCTTACGAATGAATGCCTTATCTTTGGACGTGGCGTCCTCGGTGAATCCCCCATTTTCTAAAAATTGTTTTATGTCATAGAACCAGGGTTTTTCAATAGACTCTGGGTTGTTTTGGCAAATATCCAAGTCGTGTGTGGATGGATGGGGCGCATGCCATATTTCCAAGGATCTGGTCCCTGAAATGGGATCGACCTTTAGGGCTGAACCCAAGGAAGAGAGGGCATCGGCGATGCCATTGTCCTCTCTTCCCACGTGTGTGAGCTTACACGACTGGAAGGATTGGACCAATCGAGTGGCCAACTCGTGATATGGAAGTAGTTTCTCATTACGTACTTGCCAAATTTTTAAAACCTGGTTTATGACAAGGAGCGAATCTCCAAAGACCTCGATGCATGATGCCCCTAGAGTTTTCGAAATCCTTAAGCCTTGTATGAGTGCTTCATACTCAGCTACGTTGTTGGAACATTCGAAATCTAAGCGGACTGCTATGGGAATCTCACCCTTTTCAGGGGAGATTAGGATGATCCCGGCACCAGCCCCTCGTTGGTTTCGTGCCCCGTCGAAGTGCATCTTCCATACTTGGTTTTCGAAAGAATTTGCCAAAATGTGGTTTTGAAAATGGTTTTGCAATATGCCTTCATCAGGCATTTCGACAAGAGTGGGATATGCGTCCTCTAAGGGGAATTCAGCCACGTAATCTGCTAGGGCTTGCCCCTTAATGGAGATCTGGTGATGGTATTTCAGATCATACTCCATTAGAAGGAGTTGCCATTTGCCCAATCTACCTATGAGAATGGGTTTTTCGAATAAGTGCTTGATTGGATCAAGCTTGGACACTATCCAGATCTCATGATCTAGGAAATAGTGTCTGAACTTCTGGCAGGCCCAGACTAGGGCCAAGCACGTCTTCTCCATGGCTTGATAATTTCGTTCATAAGCCAAGAGAGTTTTCGAAATATAGTAGATGGCATACTCCTTATGGGTGTCATCCTCGTATTGAGCCAACAGGGCTCCTAAAGCGTTTACATGCACGGAGATGTATAATAAAAGTGGTTTTCCTTGTTTTGGAGGATTCAAAACGGGGGGATTAACCAAGTATGCCTTTAGTCTCTCGAAGGACTTTTGGCATTCGTCATCCCATAAGAATTTCGTACCCTTCCTCAACAGTTTGTTGAAGGGTTCGCATCTAGTTGCCAGATTCGATATGAATCGGCGCACAGATTGTAATCGACCCTGAAGGCTACGGACTTGGGTGAGATTGGAGGGTGGAGCCATGTCTATGATGGCTCGACACTTAGAGGGGTCGACTTCTATTCCCCTTTGGCTCACCATAAAACCTAGAAGCTTTCCTGATTCTACCCCGAACACACATTTTTGAGGGTTTAGCTTTACTTTGTAAAGCCTAAGCCTTTCGAAAATCTTTTGTAAACATTCGATATGGGTGCATCGGGTTTTGGATTTTGCCAAGAGATCATCTACATACACTTCTACAAGCTCATGAATTTGATCATGGAAGATCGTGTTCATGGCTCGTTGGTATGTTGCGCCGGCATTTTTCAAACCAAAGGGCATGACTGTATAGCAGTACGTGCCCCATGGGGTTGTGAAGGCGGTCTTACCCTGATCTCGTGGGCTTAGTTTGATTTGATTATAGCCTGAATAGCCATCCATGAAGGAAAACATTTCATGATTTGCAGTACTATCGACTATCAAATCTATGTTTGGTAAAGGATAATTATCCTTTGGAGTGGCTTTATTCAGGTTTCTGAAATCGATGCATATTCGAATTTTCCCATTGGTTTTTCGAACTACAACGATATTTGACAACCAATCAGAATACGCAATGGGTTTTATAAATCCGGCTTTTAGCAGATCTTCTAAACCCTCTTTGACTTGCGTGTGTACATTCGGGTGTATTTTCCTAAGCTTCTGCTTTATTGGTTTTACACCTACATCTAAGGGAAGACGATGCTCGACTATGCTGGGATCTATGCCCGGCATGTCTTCGTACGTCCATGCAAACACATCTAAATAGGTTCGTAGAAATGCAATGAATGCTAACTTTTCAGTTTCATGCAAGCATGCGCCTATTTTGATGGTTTTGGGATTGGAATCATCCCCTAGGTTCACCTCTACGAAATCTCCTCCTACTGATTGGGAAGGTCTTTCAAAATCGAGAATTCTATGAAATTCTGGGAGCTCAGAAGTGGGATCTTCCTCAAGGGGATCCACTTCTGGGCTTTGATCATTCTCGTGGGCTATAGACCCGAGGGAACTTGATGCGTGATTTTCAAAATAACTTGGTTTTGTACTTGGATTTTCAAGTGATTTCGAAATTTTTGGTCTGGCTATGCAGACGACGTTTCTTTCGAAATCCTTTTCTTTCGCCAAAGTCATACCAGGAGCAGCTATGTACAAAATCTTTTTGGTATTTTCTAAATTTTCGATTTTTTTGGGTTTTTGTAAAACAAGAATTTTGGGAAATATACAAAGCACACTTTTTTTGAGTTTTTGTTTTTCCATTGTTTTTGGTTTTTCTTGTTTTTCGATTTTTTTGATTTTAAGTTTTCAAATGTTTTTGGTATTTTTAGAAAAAGGGATCTTCCGTTATACCTACAAAGGGAAAACACTACGGGTTAGACTCGGAATAGGAGGTCTAAACCATAGGTTTCTTCTAAGACAGGCTCCGGGGCACCCTTGACCCAGGTGGTCACAGGGGGTGGCTCCGGCGGTATTCGGGGAGTATAGCCGATCCCATATCGGCTTGGGTTGGCCCTAGGAAGGATGGGCTCTAGGAGACCCTGGTTTTGTGCCCCTAGACTTTTGTAGGGCGTGTAGCCCATGTTTAATAACATGTTCCACGACCTTTTGTTTTTTGAAAAGATGGGATATAAGTCGTGGTCCTGGAACATGCTATCGTCCATATTAGGCTCGTATGGCCTTTTGTCCAGGGGTTTTGGAAATAGGGAACGTTTGGGTTTTCCTAGGAGGATTAGAGTCGGGAGGGGGCCTGCTTTGGGCGGCCCCTTCACACATACAACCTTCCTAGGGTTGTTCAACACGAGCCGAGGTGGCTCAACCATAATTTGCCCCAGGTTAGCCTCGTGGGCCTGGGAGCTCGATAAACAAGGGGAGTTTATGATCCCTTGAAGCTGTGGGTGACTCTCACCTAGGATCACTACGACCTGGTCCCTAAAAGGGATCTTAACACACCTGTGGAAGGTGGATGGCACAGCGCACAAACTGTGTATCCAGGGTCTTCCCAGCAACAGGTTATAATGGGGGTGGATGTCCAAGACATGGAACACCCCCATGTGTTCGATCCCTCCCGTTTCCATTGGGAGTTCGATGGATCCTAAAGGTCTAGACGCATTCCCATCGTATCCAGTGATAACGATGGGGCTTGGGTTCACTGAAGTCAAGGTGACTCCGATTTTGTACGCCACGTGAAGTGGAAGGATGTTGAGCCCTCCTCCACCATCGACTAGGCACCTGTCCAGAGAGTGGTTGTTTAGAACCACCTCGATGTGCAGGGCCTGGTTATGGGTTTCGTAGGGTCTATCTACATCATCTTCCGAAAAGGTGATGGGCGATTTTGCTCCTAATAAAGCCACTTGGGCAGACAAGGATTCCGGACTTATGTTCGAATCAACCTTGGCCCTTTCTAGAATTTTTTCTAAGACAAGTCTATGCCTAGGCGAGGTTTTGATAAGCTCTAGGATAGACATGTGAATAGGAATCTTTGAAAGGTGGTTTTCGAAATCATAAGGATTTAGGATGATTTTGTCCTTATCTGCTTTTGGCAGACCACTAGGGATACATGCTTTTGAGGGGCCAGGCACACTGACCACCTTTTGAGCACCTTGAAGGTGCGGGGGTTGGTAGATCCTCCCGGATCTAGTGACTTCCCCCACGACCAGCCTAGGGTTTGCGCTAAACTTGGCTCTAAGGATGAGCTGAGGAGAACCTTGAGTTTTCAAAACTGGTTTTGCCGGGGTTTCCACTTTTGGTGGTCCCCGAATGACGACTTGGGCGGGCCTCTTGTATAGTACAAGGATGGGCGCACCAGCAGGTCGACCAGGTTCTGGTTTTTGCGCTAGTTCCTTGGAAATGGTGAGGGTACATACCTCTTTTCCTTTCCCACTGCCACTGGCGTGTTTGGGAAAGGGTTCCTTGAAGATAGCTTGAGGTGGCTCAGGTTCCGCAGTGACCTGGAGCCGGCCCTCCGCTATCAAGTTCTCAATTTTATTTAGAAGAGAGAAGCAACGTTTGGTATCATGGCCTTTGAGCCGATGATACTTGCAAAATCGGTTTAAATACCCCCCTTTGGACGTGACTCCTTCGGGGATTTCAGGGAGTTCGATCATGCCCTGGGCAAGTAAGAGGTCTAGGACCTCCGACACGGGTTGCCCCAGTGGAGTGTACTCCCGATTTTCAATCGGTTTTGAAAAATTGCGTTCTCTCTTATTTTCTATTTTTTCAAAATTTTTAGAAGTGTCCGCCATGCCTGGATCCACTCGGACATTGGCGATTTTATGGGGCTTTGCCCCTTTGTCCGTCGTGGGCAGCCCATATGCGATGGGCTTTTCCAAACGGGTTTTTGGAACGGCACTTCCTTTCCATAAGTGGTCGTATGTCCCTTTTCGCAAGTTGGTTTCGAAAAGGGAGGCCTTTTTGATCAACTTATGGAAAGTTGAAATCTCATGGAGCGAGAGAAGGGTTTTTAACTCGCTTTTGAAATTATCCAGGATGAGCATTACTGCGCATCCTTCGGATATAGGCTCTCGCACTTGGCCCAAGAGAGACCTCCACCTTATAATGAAGGCATGCACGTCCTCGTTCATGCCTTGCTTTGTATCCCTTAAGGTATTCAGGGTTGGCGTGACTTCCACGTTGTGTGCAAACCTTTGCATGAAGCAGTTCGCTAACTCTTCAAAAGTAGCGAACTGGCTTAAGTCGTAGGAAGCCAGCCATTTGGCAACTGTGCCTTTAAGGGATAGAGGGAACCAATACACCCATTTCATCGAGTCCTTTTTCTTCTTATGGGCTCGACGTGAGAAAAGCTGCAAGTGAGACCTAGGGTCTCCCATGCCATCATACCGATGGAAGTTCGGTATTTCATCGTCATTGTCTGTTTCGTAATCCATAGGAAGGAAATCAGACAGGGCGTAGCTTCTTTTCTCTTTATTCTGCCCTTTCAGCAGCTACTGTAGGGCTTTACGGTCCTTTTGTGTGAAGGACTCGTGGTATTGGTTGCCTTCCATTACGGAGGCCTCTTTTTGCTTGCAAGGTTTTTCAAATTTCTTTTTAGGCCTTTGTTCACCGTTTGATGAACATGAATCGCCTACTTCAGCCTCTTGGCTGAGAGCATCGATTTTGGCCTCAAATTCCCTTCTCAAGTCCTCGATTTCATCTAGTTTTATTTTGTTTTTGAAAATCCTCCTAGAGTGAGAACTTGATGCGCATGAGCCTTGGCTCGACACTTCACTTGGATTGGATTTTGACATGCTTTTCAAGCTTTTTCAAAATTTCCTAAGTAAAAGCAAAGAAAACAAGTTAAAACGACACCTTTATAAAATTTTCGCAAGACTTCTACAAGTAAACTCGATTTCTGAAAAGGCTCACGTCCCACCGGGTGTGCCAATCTCTGTAGACGCGCGAAAATCCCCGCCTCTTTGCCTCTTTCGGGGCTTGGAGTGGATCTTATCGTGTGTCTAAGGCCTATGTATACAAATAGGGCGTGCCAGCTAGCTTACTTAAGCTAGCAAAGATATTTTTTATCACTGACTTCTAAACGTGGCGACTGTGAGCAAGTAAGCTCTTGTCGTCGCAGACCTTCTTGCACCGATGCGCAAGGGTCAGTCTGTACGCTTTTGCAAAAATCGAGTTTTGGAGAGAAAGTCTACGAAGCGGTTCGAGGTGTCTATTTCGGGTCTTTAAGATGCGATTGCATGTTTTAGATCACGTGGATTTGCACGTGCCTAAGTCTTTTCTTTTATCCCTTTTTGGGTCGCCTAGTTTGTGTGTTATGAACACTCCACTACATGGGCGAATTCGAGCGGGGCTTGCTTCGATGCAATATGCGTCCTACCTCGTGGTATGGCGTAGATGCAATGCAAACTCACGCTACTCCAAAGGGAAAACCCGAAATGTAAAGACAATACTGAAGGGAAATAACAGAAGGGAAATAACCGAAGGGAAATAACCGAAGGGAAATATGTATATAGCTTGTATATATGAGCCCTTACTCGGGTCTTGCAAATAAGAGTGAAGGCTCAATGTGGGTGCGTGCTCGAATTGAAAGACTTACACACACGACATGAAATTAAACCCAAATATAAATTGCAGTATGGCCTTGACTAAGGTCTTGGGAATAAGAGCGAAGGCTCAATGTGTGTGAGAGTGCTTGAATTGAAAGACTACCCACACGACATAAATGAAACCCAAATATAACTGCAATAAGGCCTTTACTAAGGTCTTGGGAGTAAGAGCGAAGGCTCAATGTGTGTGAAAGTGCTTGAATTGAAAGACTTACTCACACGACATGAAATTAAACCCAAATATAAATTGCAGTATGGCCTTGACTAAGGTCTTGGGAATAAGAGCGAAGGATCAATGTGTGTGAGAGTGCTTGAATTGAAAGACTACCCACACGACATAAATGAAACCCAAATATAACTGCAATAAGGCCTTTACTAAGGTCTTGGGAGTAAGAGCGAAGGCTCAATGTGTGTGAAAGTGCTTGAATTGAAAGACTTACTCACACGACATGAAATGAAACCCAAATAGTATAGGTCGGCCCTTACTTGGGTCTTTCAAATAAGAGCGAAAGCTCAATGTGTGTGAGAGTGCTTGAATTGAAAGACTTACTCACACGACAAGAAATGAAACCCAAATAGTATAGGTCGGCCCTTACTTGGGTCTTTCAAATAAGAGCGAAAGCTCAATGTGTGTGAGAGTGCTTGAATTGAAAGACAACGCACCCAACTTAAACAAAACCCTTCGAAAATGAAATAATATGTACACTTATATATTAGGGGCTGATTAGGCCCGTGTGTGTTCAAGATTGTGCACGACTAAGAGAGTGCACGTGTGTGGTTGTGCCAAGCCACGTTATTACAAGCGGGGGGAGACTATGCTCCGTTATTACAACCCCGTATCAAATTGAATCTCAAGCAAGTGTACAACTAAAGACCGAGTTTAGACACTTACGAGTAGCTGGTCCGTGGAGGTCTTGCTTGAGCGTGGGCTTGGCCTTGGGCTGCAAGTGGGAGCTCCGCGAAGGTAGGTGATCAAGGGTACTGGCCGGCTGCAAGTGGGGCGCGGGATAGACGCCTCGAAGGGGACCGGTGGCAGGTAGATGGCGCCTCCAAGTAGGGGGTTTAAAGTGGCTGAAGAAGTGGGTATTAGGATCACTAGGGGAGTTGGGTACTTAGGGAAACTGGACCCAACAGGTGAGCTAGTGGGAAGGCCGAATAGGACACCTAGGGGAGTTGGCCGAATGGGAGATGATGGCTAGGTAGTGGCCAGCAACTTGGGTTATACTAGGTTCGGCTAGGTTTAGGTGGTGGCGGCAAAGGGGCTGAGCTGAAGGTAGGATGGGTGGCTAAGAGTGGAGAGGTGGTAGAGAGGGGCTTTGAGGGAGTTTGGGGTACTTACCGAATGGGGAGAGGTGGCGGATGAAGTGGGAAGGTGGCGGGCAGGTGGCTGTCGGTTGGTTCGGTTGGTTGGAGGTGATGGCGTCCGGTTGAGGGGTGGTTGTAGTGGATGGAAGAGGGAAGGTGGCGGAGCAGGTGGCAGCTGGTGGAGCAGGCAGAGGTGGGGAGTGGTCCCGGCTGGGTGAGAGAAGGGAGAAGGAGAGGGCCCGGCTGGGTGAGAGGGTGGTTCCCACTTGGAAAACCCGCCCACAAGGAGGGGGGTTTAAATAGGGGATGGGTAGGTCGGTTAGGGCTGGGCTGTGGGTAGTGGTTAGGTGGTTTAGGTAGGGTGGTATGTAGATAAGGTGGGCTGGAAAGGGTTGGGCCAGATATTTTAAAACTAGGGGTTTGGGTAAATCGTGGGCTAAGGGTGGTTTAGGGGTTTAGGGCTAGGTTAGGTGGTTGGGTTTTAGGGTGAGGTTTAGTGAGCTAGGTTAGGTGATTAGGCTAGGTTTAGGCTAGGATTAGGCTAGGTTTAGGCTAGGTTTAGGGTAGGGCCAGATATTTTGTTTTAATGGTTTTGGGGGATATGGTGTGCTAGGTTTAGATGGGGTGGTTTAGTGGTTTAGGGTTTAGTTAGGTGGGTTGGTTCTAGGGTGAGGTTTGGTGAGCTAGGTTAGGTGATTAGGCTAGGATTAGGCTAGGTTTAGGGAAATTAACCTAGGTTTAGGGAAGGATTAGGGAAGTGGGTTAGGTGATTAGGTTGGGATTAGGCCGGGATTAGGGAAGTGGGTTAGGTGATTAGGTTCCGATTAGGGGTGGATTAGGGGTTTAGGCTAGGTTTAGGCATTTTGGGCTAGGTTTAGGTGAAGGAGCTCCCTTAGCATGGCCCATAGACCTTGATCACCCCATGTTGGTGCAGCCCTAGGTTAGGTTTTAGCTAATTACAAGCTTAAACCCACTCAATTAGGCTAACCCACAAGATTAAACCCAAACTTGACACACAAGTCAAGCTTAATACAACACTCTTGATATTTTTCACCCCCACTCTCTCTCATGCCCAATATCCCACGTGAAACTCAAGTGGGCCCCACCTCCATTTATGAGAAGGTGATGTGGGCCATGGATATGGACATTGGATTGGATCTCTAGATCCAAATCCAAATCCAAGTCCACATATGGGTTTGGATTGGGATCTGGATATATATGGTCCAGATCCAATCAAAACTGAACTCTGACTCCTTCGAGCTGGGTTCAAAACGGACGATTCGTGTGGGGCCTGACAGCATCAGTACTCCGTCTGCGTTGGGTCTTCGCCAACATGGTCGTCCGCCTCCGTTTCTGCCTACCGGAGATGACTTCAAATGATATTTTGGTAAGAACAGGGTCTTGGACGTTCGAGATCCTGGGGTGTGAATCAGATACAAGAGTTGTTGTGCCGGGCTTGACAGGTGCTCCGGTTCCGGGCTCTTCTTGGCTCTCCTGGTCCTATCTTGATCGAGCCAAGCCACTTCGGGGTTTCAAAACATGTTTTAAAAGGGTTTTCAAAAGCCATATCGTATGTTTTTGAAAGATATAGTTTAAAACATATATACAGGGTTGTTTGGAAGGCTCCTAGGTTTCCAAACTCAAAATGGCCCTTTGGGGCTGCTTGTATAAAACCAGATGGATTTTGAGAAATTCGTGGGATTTCGGGGTGTTTACAGCCACGATTAGAAGTCAGCTTAAAATATATCTTCGCTAGCTTAGGTAAGCTAGCTGGAACGCCCTGTTTATATAAATAGGCCTTAGATGCACGAGAGGATCCGCTCCAGGCCCTGAGAAGCCAGAGGCGGGGATTTTCGCGCGTCTACAGAGATTGGCACGCCCGGTGGGACGTGAGCCTTTCAAAAATCGAGTTTTAAGTTAGAAGCTTGCGAAAAATTTTGTTAAAAAGGTGTCGTTTTTAACTTGTTTTCTTTGCTTGTACTTAGGAAATTTTGAAAAAGCTTGAAAAGCATGTCAAAATCCAATCCAAGTGAAGTGTCGAGCCAAGGCTCATGCGCATCAAGTTCTCACTCTAGGAGGATTTTCAAAAACAAAATAAAACTAGATGAGATCGAGGACCTGAGAAGGGAGTTTGAGGCCAAGATCGATGCTCTCAGCCAAGAGGCTGAAGTAGGCGATTCGTGTTCATCAAACGGTGAACAAAGGCCTAAGAAAAAATCTGAAAAACCTCGCAAGCACAAAGAGGCCTCCGTAATGGAAGGCAACCAATACCATGAGTCCTTCACACAAAAGGACCGTAAAGCCCTACAGCAGTTGCTGAAAGGGCGGAATAAAGAGAAAAGAAGCTACGCCCTGTCTAATTTCCTTCCTATGGATTACGAAACAGACAATGACGATGAAATACTGAACTTCCATCGGTATGATGGCATGGGAGACCCTAGGTCTCACTTGCAGCTTTTCTCGCGTCAAGCCCATAAGAAGAAAAAGGACTTGATGAAATGGGTGTATTGGTTCCCTCTATCCCTTAAAGGCACAACTGCCAAATGGCTGGCTTCCTACGACTTAAGCCAGTTCGCTACTTTTGAAGAGTTAGCAAACTGTTTTATGCAAAGATTTGCACACAACGTAGAAGTCACGCCGACTCTGAATACCTTAAGGGATACAAAGCAAGGCATGAACGAAGACGTACATGCCTTCATTATAAGATGGAGGTCACTTTTGGGCCAAGTGCGAGAGCCCATATCCGAAGGATGCGCAGTCATGCTCATCCTGGATAACTTTAAAAGCGAGTTAAAAACCCTTCTCTCGCTCCATGAGATCTCAACATTCCATAAGTTGATCAAAAAGGCATCCCTTTTTGAAACCAATTTGAGAAAAGGGACATACGATCACTTGTGGAAAGGAAGTGCCGTTTCTAAAACCCGTTTGGAAAAGCCCATCACTTATGGGCTACCCACGATGGACAAAGGGGCAAAGCCCCATAAAATCGCCAATGTCCAGGTGGATCCAGTCGTAGCAGGCACTTCCAAAAATTTTGAAAAACTAGAAAATAAAAGGGAGCGAACCTTTCAAAAACCGATTGAAAAATGGCAGTATACATCGCTGGGGCAACCTGTGTCGGAGGTCCTAGACCTCCTACTTGCCCAAGGCATGATAGAACTCCCCGAAATCTCCGAAGGAGTCACTTCCAAGGGGGGGTATTTAAACCGATTTTGTAAGTATCATCAGCTCAAAGGCCATGATACCAAACATTGTTTCTCCCTTTTAAATAAAATTGAGAACTTGATAGCAGAGGGCCGGCTCCAGGTCACTGCGGAACCTGAGCCACCTCAAGCTATCTTCAAAGAACCCTTTCCCAAACACGCCAGTGGCAGTGGGAAAGGAAAGGAGGTATGTACCCTCACCTTTTCTAAAGAGCTAGCGCAAAAACCAGAGTCTGGTCGACCCACTTGTGCGCCCACTCTTGTATTGTACAAGAAGCCCGCCCAAGTCGTTATTCGGGGACCACCGAAAGTGGAATCCCCGATAAAACCAGTTTTAAAACTCCAAGGTATCCCTCAACTCATCCTTAGAGGCAAATTTAGCGCGAACCCTAGGCTGGTCGTGGGGGAAGTGACTAGATCCGGGAGGATCTATCAACCCCCGCACCTACAAGGTGCTAAAAAGGTGGTCAGTGTGCCTAACCCCTCAAAAGCATGTATCCCTAGTGTTCTGCCAAAAGCAGATAAGGACAAAGTCATCCTAAATCCTTATGACTTCGAAAACCACCTTTCAAAGATTCCTATTCACATGTCTATCTTAGAGCTTATACAAACCTCGCCTAGGCATAGACTTGTATTAGAGAAAATTCTAGAAAGGGCCAAGGTTGATTCAAACATAAGTCCGGAATCCTTGTCTGCCCAAGTGGCTTTATTAGGAGCAAAATCGCCCATCACTTTCTCGGAAGATGATGTAGATAGGCCCTACGAATCCCACAACCAGGCCCTGCATATCGAGGTGGTTCTAAACAACCACTCTCTGGACAGGTGCTTAGTCGATGGTGGAGGAGGGCTCAACATCCTTCCGCTTCATGTGGCGTATAAAATCGGAGTCACCTTGACTTCTGTGAACTCAAGCCCCATCGTTATCACTGGATACGATGGGAATGCGTCTCGACCATTAGGATCCATCGAACTCCCAATGGAAATGGGAGGGATTGCACACACGGGGGTGTTCCATGTCTTGGACATCCACCCCCATTATAACCTGTTACTGGGAAGACCCTAGATACACAGCTTGTGCGCTGTGCCATCCACCTTCCACAGGTGTGTCAAGATCCCTTTTAGGGACCAGGTCGTAGTGATCCTAGGTGAGAGTCACCCACAGCATCAGGGGATCATAAACTCCCCTTATTTATCGAGCTCCCAGGCCCATGAGGCTAACTTGGGGCAAATTATGGTTGAGCCATTCCGGCTCGTGTTGAACAGCCCTAGGAAGGTTGTATATGTGAAGGGGCCGCCCAAAGCAGGCCCCCTCCCGATCTTAACCCTTCTAGGAAAACCCAAGCGTTCCCTATTTCCAAAGCCCCTGGACAAGAAACCGTATGAGCATAATATGGACGACAGCATGTTCCAGGACCACGACTTATACCAAAACTTTTCAAAAAACAAAAAGTCGTGGAACATGTTGTTAAACATGGGCTACACGCCCTACAAGAGTTTAGGGGCACAGAACCAGGGTCTCCTAGAGCCCATCCTTCCTAGGGCCAACCCAAGCCGATATGGGATCGGCTATACTCCCCGAATACCCCCTATGACCACCTGGGTCAAGGGTGCCCTGGAACCTGTCTTAGAAGAGACCTACGATTTAGATCTCCTATTCCGAGTCTAATCCATAGTGTTTTTCCTTTGTAGGTATGACGGAAGATCCCTTTTATAAAAACACAAAACATTTGAAAAGATAAAAATCAAAAAACAAGAAAAACCAAAAACAATGGAAAACAAAAACTCGAAAACAGAGTGCTTTGTATAGTTCCCAAGGTTCTGGTTTTACAAAAACCCAAAAAAATCAAAAATTTGGAAAATACCAAAAAGATTTTGTATATAGCTACTCCTGGTAGAACTTTAACAAAAGAAAAGGATTTCGAAAGAAACGTCGTCTGCATAGCCAGACCAAAAATTTTGAAATCGCTTGAAAATCCAAGTACAAAACCAGGTCTTTTTGAAAACCACGCATCAACTTCCCTCGGGTCTATAGCCCACGAGAATGATCAAAACCCAGAAGTGGATCCCCTTGAGGAAGATCCCACTTCTGAGCTCCCAGAATTTCATAAAATTCTCGATTTTGTAAGACCTTCCCAATCAGTAGGAGGAGATTTCATAGAAGTGAACCTAGGGAATGATTCCAATCCCAAATCCATCAAAATAGGCGCATGTTTGCATGAACATGAAAAGTTAGCATTCATTGCATTTCTACGAACCTATTTAGATGTATTTGCATGGACGTATGAAGACATGCCGGGCATAGACCCCAGCATTGTCGAGCATCGTCTTGCCTTAGATGCGGATGTAAAACCCTTAAAGCAGAAGCTTAGGAAAATACATCCGAATGTACACACACAAGTCAAGGAGGGTTTAGAAGATCTGCTAAAAGCCGGATTTATAAAACCCATTGCGTATTCTGATTGGTTGTCAAATATCGTTGTAGTTCGAAAAACCAATGGGAAAATTCGAATATGAATCGATTTCAGAAACCTGAATAAAGCCACTCCAAAGGATAATTATCCTTTACCAAACATAGATTTGATAGTCGATAGTACTGCAAATCATGAAATGTTTTCGTTTATGGATGGCTATTCAGGCTATAATCAAATCAAACTAAGTCCACGAGATCAGGGTAAGACCGCCTTTACAACCCCATGGGGCACGTACTGCTATACAATCATGCCCTTTGGTTTGAAAAATGCCGGCGCAACATACCAACGAGCCATGACCACGATCTTCCATGATCAAATTCACGAGCTCGTAGAAGTGTATGTAGATGATCTCTTGGCAAAATCCAAAACCCGATGCACCCATATAGAATGTTTGCAAAAGATTTTCGAAAGGCTTAGGCTTTACAAAGTAAAGCTAAACTCTCAAAAATGTGTATTCGGGGTAGAATCAGGGAAGCTTCTGGGCTTTATGGTGAGCCAAAGGGGTATAGAAGTCGACCCCTCTAAGTGTCGAGCCATCACAGACATGGCTCCACCCTCCAATCTCACCCAAATCTGTAGCCTCCAGGGTCGATTACAATCCGTTCGCCGATTCATATCGAATCTGGCGACTAGATGCGAACCCTTCAACAAGCTGTTGAGGAAGGGCACGAAATTCTCATGGGATGACGAATGACAGAAGTCCTTCGAGAGACTAAAGGCATACTTGGTTAATCCCCCCGTTTTGAACCCTCCAAAGCAAGGAAAACCACTTTTACTTTACATCTCCGTGCATGCGAACGCTTTAGGGGCCCTGTTGGCTCAATACGAGGACGACACCCATAAAGAGTATGCCATCTACTACATTTCAAAAACTCTCTTGGCTTATGAACGAAATTACCAACCCATGGAGAAGACGTGCTTGGCCCTAGTCTGGGCCTGTTAGAAATTCAGACACTATTTCCTAGATCATAAGATCTGGATAGTGTCCAAGCTTGACCCAATCAAGCACTTGTTCGAAAAACCCATTCTTACGGGTAGATTGGGTAAATGGAAACTCCTTCTAATGGAGTATGATCTGAAATACCATCACGAGATCTCCATTAAGGGGCAAGCCCTAGCAGATTACGTGGCTGAGTTCCACTTAGAGGACGCATATCCCACACTAGCTGAAATACCTGATGAAGGCATATTACAAAACTACTTTCAAAACCACATTTTGGCAAACAATTTCGAAAACCAAGTGTGGAAGATGCACTTCAATGGGGCACGAAACCAACGAGGGGCTGGTGCTGGGGTCATCCTCACCTCCTTTGAAAAGGAAGAGATTCCTATAGCAGTCCGCTTGGATTTCGAATGTTCCAACAACGTAGCTGAGTATGAAGCACTCATACAAGGCTTAAGAATTTCGAAAACTCTATGCGCATCATGCATCGAGGTCTTTGGAGATTCGCTCCTTGTCATAAACCAGGTTTTGAAAATTTGGCAAGTACGTAATGAGAAACTACTTCCATACCACGAGTTGGCCACCCGATTGGTCCAGTCCTTCCAATCGTGCAAACTCACACACGTAGGAAGAGAGGACAATGGCATCGCCGATGCCCTCTCCTCCTTGGGTTCAGCCCTAAAGGTCGATCCCATTTCAGGGACTCGATCTTCAGAAATATGGCATGCGCCCAACCCATCCACACACGATCTGGATATTTGCCAAAATAATCCAGACTCTATTAAAAAACCCTGGTTTTATGACATCAAACAGTTTTTAGAAAATGAGGGATTCGCCGAGGATACCACATCCAAAGATAAGGCATTCATCCGTAAGATTTCGACCCGATACACCATTCTGGGTGGGGTTTTGTACAAGAAAAGTTTTACCAGCATCCTACTTCGGTGTATCGATCTAGAGGAGGCTAGGATAGTAATGCATGAGTTCCACGATGGAGAATGTGGAGGTCATGTTAATGCCAACATGATGGCAATGAAAATACTTAGAGGGGGCTATTTTTGGTCCACCCTGAAAAAGGATTGTTGCGATCATGATAGGAAGTGTCATCCATGTCAAGTGCATGGGCACGCCATTCATATCCCTTCATCTGCATTGCATTCCGTGGTCAGCCCCTGGCCATTCACCATTTTGGCGTTTGACATCGTAGGCCCAATATTTCCAAAAGCCTCGAATGGGCATCGGTTTATTTTAGCAGCCACAAAGTATTTCTCCAAGTGGGTGGAAGCCATATCCCTAACCAACGTGCTGGGGCAACATGTGGTGGCTTTCATCCGGAGGAATATCTTGGCTCGATTTGGGGTTCCATGAGACCTTGTGTCTGACAATGGCACCCCATTAAAGAATGAGCAGATGGTTAAGTTGTGCAACACGTATGGCATAACTCACCACTTCTCTTTGCCCTACTACCCTCAAGGCAACGGCCAAGCTGAAGCCACAAACAAGACTCTCATTAGTATCATTGAGAAAACCTTAGAGAAGGGTAGGACGTGGCACGAGAAGCTGGATGAAGCCTTATGGGCTTATAGAACTTCCATCCGGACTCCCACGAATGCCACACCATTCGAATTGGTCTATGGCACAAACGCCATTCTTCCCATTCATACCTATAAACACCCCGAAATCCCACGAATTTCTCAAAATTCATCTAGTTTTGTACAAGCAGCCCCAAAGGGCCATTTTGAGTTTGGAAACCCAGGAGCCTTCCAGACAACCCTGTATATATGTTTTAAACTTCATATTTCAAAAATATATAATATGGCTTTTGAAAACCTTTTAAAACACGTTTTTGAAACCCCAAAGCAGCTTGGCCTAATCAAGACAGGACCAACGAAGTCAAAGAGAGCCCGAAACCGGAGCACATGTCGAGCCCGGCACAACAACTCTTGTATCACATCCATACCCCCAGGATCTCGAACGTCCAAGACCCTGTTATTATCAAAATGTCATTCGAAGTCATCTCCGGAAGGCAGAAACGGAGGTGAACGATCATGTTGGCAAAGACCCAACGCAGACGGAGTGCTGATGCTGTTAGACACCGCACAAATCGTCCGTTTCGAACCCAGCTCGAAGGAGTCAGAGTTCAGTTTGGATTGTATCTGGACCATATATATCCAGATCCCAATCCAAACCCATGTATGGACTTGGATTTGGATTCAAAAATCCAATCCAATATCCATATCCATGGCCCACATCACCTTCTCATAAATGGAGGTGGGGCCCACTTGGAATTCACGTGGGATTATGGGTATGAGAGAGAGTGGGGGTGGATAAGATCAAGAGTGTTGTAATTAAGCTTGACTTGTGTGTCAAGTTTGGGGTTAGTCATGTGGGTTAGCCTAATTGGGTGGGTTTCAGCTTGTAATTAGCCAAAACCTAACCTAGGGCTGCACCAACATGAGGTGGTTAAGGTCTATGGGCCATGCAAAGGGAGCTCCTTCACCTAAACCTAACCCAAAACACCTAATCCTAGCCTTCCACCCTAATCCACCCCTAATCTGAGCCTAATCACCTAACCCACTTCCCTAATCCCGGCCTAATCCCAACCTAATCACCTAACCCACTTCCCTAATCCTTCCCTAAACCTAGCCTAATCCTAGCCTAATCACCTAACCTAGTTCACTAAACCTCACCCTAGAACCCAACCACCTAACCAAACCCTAACCCCTAAACCACCCCTAGCCCACAATCTACCCAAACCACTAGTATTTAAAATATCTGGCCCTACCCTTTCCAGCCCACCTTATCTTCATACCACCCTACCTAAACCACCTAACCACTACCCCAAACCCAGCCCTAACCGACCTACCCATCCCTACATAAACCCCCCCCTTTGGGGGCGGGTTTTGCTAGCTAGAAGCCCTCTGAAAAGCCAGCCGGGTCCTCTCCTTCCTCTCCTTCCCCCAAGTCCAGCCGAATCCTCCACTTCCCCACCTACTTCACCTGCTCCACCTACTCCACCTGCTCCGCCTGCACCACCACCTACTCTCCATCCCACCGCCACTTGCACCGCCATCTCCACCACCTCCCGGCCGAACATCACCCCCTGCCCAACTCCCTTCCAGCCGAGCGCCACCTTCTCTTCACTCGGTAAGTACCCCACACTCTACCTAGCTCCTTCTCCACTCCCTCTCCACTCCCAGCCACCCACCATACCACCACCTTACCCTAATATCAGCCACTTGCCGCCACCACTCCCACTCGGCCAAGCCTTAGTCACCCTAGCTACCCGCCACTACCTAACTACACTAGCTACACCCGGCCACCCTATTCGACTTCCTAAGACCTGCCCCTAGCACTCCCTTACACCCACTACCCCCACTACCACCTAGCCCCATCACCTAGCTAGTTTCCTTCCCATACTCCACCCTTAGTCATCCTAGCAGCCCGCCAACACCACATTCCCCTAGTCGGCCACTCCAACCGACTATCCCTTCCATTCGGCCAGCCACCTCTTTTCCCCTAGGTGTCCCATTCGATCTTCCCTTAGGCTCCCCTTAGGGCCGTACTCCCTAACACTACATACCCTCCTAGTGACCCTACATACTCACCTTCCCCAGCCCCTTTTATCCCCCACACCAAGGCGACACCCTTGCTTGCAGCCGGCCACCATCAAGGTGCCTATCCCGCGCCCCACTTGTAGCCGGCCAGCACCCTTGATCACCTACCTTCGCGGAGCTCCCACTTGCAGCCCAAAGCCAAGGCCACGCTCAAGCAAGACCTCTACGGACCAGCTACTCGTAAGTGTCTAAACTCGGTCTTTAGTCGTACACTTGCTTGAAATTCAATTTGATACGGGGTTGTAATAACGGAGCATAGTCTCCCCCCGCTTGTAATAACGTGGCTTGGCATAACCACACACGTGCACTCTCTTAGTCGTGCATAATTTTGAACACACACGGGCCTAATCAGCCCCTAATATATAAGTGTACGTATATATTTCATTTCCGAAGGGTTTTGTTTAAGTTGGGTGCGTTGTCTTTCAATTCGAACACTCTCACACACATTGAGCTTTTGCTCTTATTTTGAAAGACCCAAGTATGGGCCGACCTATATTATTTGGGTTTCATTTCATGTCGTGTGAGTAAGTCCTTCAATTTAAACACTCTCACACACATTGAGCTTTCGCTCTTATTTGAAAGACCCAAGTAAGGGCCGACCTATATTATTTGGGTTTCATTTCATGTCGTGTGAGTAAGTCTTTCAATTTAAACACTCTCACACACATTGAGCTTTCGCTCTTATTTGAAAGACCCAAGTAAGGGCCGACCTATACTATTTGGGTTTCATTTCTTGTCGTGTGAGTAAGTCTTTCAATTCGAGCACTTTCACACACATTGAGCCTTCGCTCTTACTCCCAAGACCTTAGTAAAGGCCTTATTGCAGTTATTTGGGTTTCATTTATGTCGTGTGTGTAGTATTTCAATTCAAGCACTCTCACACACATTGAGCCTTCGCTCTTACTCCCAAGACCTTAGTCAAGGCCCTACTGCAATTTATATTTGGGTTTAATTTCATGTCGTGTGTGTAAGTCTTTCGATTCAAGCACGCACCCACATTGAGCCTTCGCTCTTATTTGCAAGACCCGAGTAAGGGCTCATATACATAAGATATATACGTATTTCCCTTCGGTTATTTCCCTTCGGTTATTTCCCTTCGGTTATTTCCCTTCGGTTATTTCCCTTCGGTTATTTCCCTTCAGTATTGTCTTTACATTTCGGGTTTTCCCTTTGGAGTAGCGTGAGTTTGCATTGCATCTACGCCATACCACGAGGTAGGACGCATATTGCATCGAAGCAACCCCCGCTCGAATTCGCCCATATAGTGGAGTGTTCATAACACACAAACTAGGCGACCCAAAAAGGGATAAAAGAAAAGACTTAGGCACGTACAAATCCACGTGATCTAAAACATGCAATCGCATCTTAAAGACCCGAAATAGACACCTCGAACCGTTTCGTAGACTTTCTCCCCAAAACTCGATTTTTTGCAAAAGCGTACAGACTGACCCTTGCGCATCGGTGCAAGAAGGTCTGCGACGACAAGAGCTCACTTGCTCACAGTCGCCACGTTTAGAAGTCAGTGTTAATATATCTTCGCTAGCTTAAGTAAGCTAGCTGGCACGCCCTGTTTGTATACATAGGCCTTAGACGCACGATAAGATCCACTCCAAGCCACGAAAGAGGCGAAGAGGCGGGGATTTTCGCGCGTCTACAGAACCCTCAAGCTTGCCCAACTCGGCCACCCTTTGGCCGAGCATCCACTTAGGGCCTTTCCTTAGAACTTCGCCTAGGATCAACCCCAAAACACCAAACAAGCTCGGCCACCACTTGGCTGAGCATTCCTTTAGGACCCTTCCCAAATCCGCACTAGGACATTCACCTAACTCGGACCCTAGCTGGTCGACCATCGCCTTAGGACTTGGACTCAAACCTACCTAAGCCCTTCACCTTAGAACTGGCCTTAGATCCCCTACACCTTGCCTTAGGTTTGCTAAAATCCCACCCAAAACCGTAGAACCTTCGCGTGTCGACTGTAAACACCCCAAAATTTGAAAATTTTGCAAAAACCAAATGACTGGTTCGAAAATAAGCTCAAAAAGCCAAATTGGAAATTTTTGAAAACCCAGGAACTCAAATACTTCAAACCTTCATTTTCCAACCCTGTCGGAACATAAATTCTTGAAAATGGGCAAAAGTCCCATTTTGGCAAAAGCCTAGACGAACAGGTAAAACCTGGCCCAAAGCAGTTGCAACAGAGATTCGAAGAATTCAAAGAGCAAGCCCAGCCCGATAAAAAGCCAAATTCAAAGACAAAAGAGGAGCCCAGGCCGCAAATGGACTTCAAGCCGGAAGCATCGGAGGCCAAGCCAACAATGCCCCTGAAATCACAATCAATCCAAGTCAAAAACAAAAAAAATCAGTTGAAACAGAGTCCGGAAAGGTGAAAAGGAGCTCGGACGACGAAATTGGGAAAAACCCAGGTTAAGACGGAGCGTTGATGAACTCAAGGCCCCCACGAAGCGTTCGACTCGAAACACCAAGAAGGACAGAAGAAGAAGAAAATTTGGATCGAATCTAGATCCAAATATCCAGATCTAAGATCCAAATCCAAACAAGACTTGGATTGGATCCAGATTTCAGAATCAATCTAGGATCCATATCCGAACAAGAAGTCTATAAAAGGAGGTGAGGGGCTGGCTGGTTCACGAGGGTTGCAAAAAAATTTTCACGCCTCTTTGCTTGGGTAGGGGAGAGAGAGAGAGAGAGAGGAAAGCAAGTCAAGGAAAGTGGCTTGACTTGGCCTTTCCATTGTGGGCTGAACATATGGGTTTATATTGTGGGCTGCTTTCTCCATTTCACGCAAGGAAGGTGCTGCAACAAGGTGGAATCCAGCAGCTTGGATGGCTCTCCCAATGCGAGAAGATTGGATGCGTGGAAGCCAATAGGATCTGGCCGGTTTTTCCTAACTAAGGTTAGTTCCTAAAACACCAAACTAAGCCCCTCTTTCCCTAATCCTCTAAACTACCCAAAGTACACTCCCTAGAACCCACCCAAGCTCGGCCAAAGTGCTGGCCGAGCCTTGCTTAAACCCATCCTACTCAACCCAAAACCAATCCCAAACAAAACCACCCAAGCTCGGTCAATGTCTAGCTGAGCTTTCCCTAGATCTACCCCACTAATCACCCTAAGTCTTGGTCTTAAACCCTCCCTTAGATCCTTACCATTCAACCTAAAAAGCCTAACCAAACCGAGTGCCTAATGCACTCGATTCCCTTAGCCACCCACACTCACCTAGCTCGGCCACTAGCTGGCCGAGTATTGGCTTGAACCTACCTAAACCACCCACTAAATCCTACCCAGCTCGGCCACCATTTGGCCGAGCATTCCCTTAGCAACATTTCCTTAGGATCGCACCTTAAACCCTACCTAAGACCATCCCAAGTTCGGCCATTAGTTGGCCAAGCTCAACCTAGACCCATCCCATTAAACTCCTAAACCTTAACCTCCTACCTTAGCTTAAACTCTACCTAAGCCAATCCTAAAAAACTACCCAGCTCGGCCACCATTGGCCGAGCTCTTTCTTTAGGATCCACTCTTAGATCCTACCTGTAGACGCGCAAAAATCCCCGCCTCTCGCCTTTTCAGGGCTCGGAGCGGATCCTCTCGTGTGTCTAAGGCCTATGTATGCAAACAGGGCGTGCCAGCTAGCTTACCTAAGCTAGCGAAGATATTTTTAACACTGACTTCTAAACGTGGCGACTGTGAGCAAGTAAGCTCTTGTCGTCGCAGACCTTCTTGCACCGATGCGCAAGGGTCAGTCTGTACGCTTTGCAAAAATCGAGTTTTTGGAGAGAAAGTCTACGAAGCGGTTTGAGGTGTCTATTTCGGGTCTTTAAAATGCGATTGCATGTTTTAGATCACGTGGATTTGCACGTGCCTAAGTCTTTTCTTTTATCCCTTTTCGGGCCACCTAGTTTGTGTGTTATGAACACTCCACTACATGGGCGAATTCGAGCGGGGCTTGCTTCGATGCAATATGCATCCTACCTCGTGGTATGGCGTAGATGCAATGCAAACTCACGCTACTCCAAAGGGAAAACCCGAAATGTAAAGACAATACTGAAGGGAAATAACCGAAGGGAAATAACCGAAGGGAGATATGTATATAGAGTATGTATATGAGCCCTTACTCGGGTCTTGCAAATAAGAGCGAAGGCTCAATGTGGGTGCGTGCTTGAATTGAAAGACTTACACACACGACATGAAATTAAACCCAAATATAAATTGCAGTATGGCCTTGACTAAGGTCTTGGGAGTAAGAGCGAAGGCTCAATGTGTGTGAGAGTGCTTGAATTGAAGTACTACACACACGACATAAATGAAACCTAAATATAACTGCAATAAGGCCTTTACTAAGGTCTTGGGAATAAGAGCGAAGGCTCAATGTGTGTGAGAGTTCTCGAATTGAAAGACTTACACACACGACATGAAATTAAACCCAAATAGTATAGGTCGGCCCTTACTTGGGTCTTTCAAATAAGAGCGAAAGCTCAATGTGTGTGAGAATGCTTGAATTGAAAGACTTACTCACACGACATGAAATGAAACCCAAATAGTATAGGTCGGCCCTTACTTGGGTCTTTCAAATAAGAGCGAAAGCTCAATGTGTGTGAGTGCTTGAATGGAAAGACAACGCACCCAACTTAAACCAAAAACCCTTCGAAAATGAAAGTATATATATCTACTTATGTATTAGGGGCTGATTAGGCCCGTGTGTGTTCAAAATCGTGCACAACTAAGAGAGTGCACATGTGTGGGTGTGCCAAGCCACGTTATTACAAGCGGGGGGAGACTATGCTCCGTTATTACAACCCCGTATAAAATTGAATCTCAAGCAAGTATACAACTAAAGACCGAGTTTAGGCACTTACGAGTAGCTGGTCCGTAGAGGCCTTGCTTGAGTGTGGGCTTGGCCTTCGCCTTGGGCTGCAAACGGGAGCTCCGCGAGGGTGGATGACAAAGGGTGCTGGCCGGCTGTAAGTGGGGCGCGGGATAGGCGCCTCGAAGGTGGCCGGCTGCAAGTGGGTGTCGCCTTGATGTGGGGGATTAAAGGGCTGGGCCAAGTGAATATGTAGGGTCACGAAAGGAGAGTATAGAGTGTTGGGGAGTATGGACCTAAAGGGAGTTTAAGGGAAGGCCGAATGGGAGTCTTAGGGGAAAAGAGATGGCTGGCCGGGTGTAGTTAGGGTAGTTAGGTAGTGGCCGGTAGTTTAGGTTGTGATAGGTTCGGCTAAGTGAGAATGGTGGCAGCAAAGGGCTGATGTGTAGGTAAGGTGGTGGTATGGTGGGTGGCTAGGAGTGGAGAGGGAGTAGAGAAGGAGCTAGGTAGAGTGAGGGGGGGGGGGGGGTACTTACCGAATGGGGAGAAGGTGGTGCTCGGCCGGGCTTGGGGAAGGCAGTGAGGCTTGGCCGGGAGGTGGTGGAGATGGCGGTGCAAGCTGTGGTGGGATGGAAGGATGGTGGTGGTGCAGGCGGCGCAAGTGGAGCAACTGGGGCAGGTTCGGCTGGGCTGGGAAGTGGGGGAAAGAGAGGGCCCGGCTGGGATTGGTGATGGATTCCAGCTTGGAAAACCCGCCCCCAAGGGGGGGGGGTTTATATAGGGATGGGTAGGTCGGTTAGGGCTGGGTTTGGGGTAGTGGTTAGGTGGTTTAGGTAGGGTGGTATGAAGATAAGGTGGGCTGGAAAGGGTAGGGCCAGATATTTTGAAAACTACTGGTTTGGGTAGATTGTGGGCTAGGGGTGGTTTAGGGGTTTAGGGCTAGGTTAGGTGGTTGGGTTTTAGGGTGAGGTTTAGTGAGCTAGGTTAGGTGATTAGGCTAGGTTTAGGGAAATTAACCTAGGTTTAGGGAAGGATTAGGGAAGTGGGTTAGGTGATTAGGCTCAGATTAGGGGTGGATTAGGGTGGTAGGCTAGGATTAGGTGTTTTGGGTTAGGTTTAGGTGAAGGAGCTCCCTTAGCATGGCACATAGACCTTAACCACCTCATGTTGGTGCAGCCCTAGGTTAGGTTTTGGCTAATTACAAGCTTAAACCCACTCAATTAGGCTAAACCACATGATTAACTCCAAACTTGACACACAAGTCAAGCTTAATTACAACACTCTTGATATTATCCATCCCCACTCTCTCTCATGCCCATAATGCCACGTGAATTTCAAGTGGGCCCCACCTCCATTTATGAGAAGGTGATGTGGGCCATGGATATGGATATTGGATTGGATCTCTGGATCCAAATCCAAATCCAAGTCCACATATGGGTTTGGATTGGGATCTGGATATATATGGTCCAGATCCAATCCAAACTGAACTCTGACTCCTTCGAGCTGGGTTCGAAACGGACGATTTGTGCGGGGCCTGACAGCATCAGTACTCCGTCTGCATTGGGTCTTCGCCAACATGGTCGTCCGCCTCCGTTTCTGCCTTCCGGAGATGACTTCAAATGACATTTTGATAAGAACAGGGTCTTGGACGTTCGAGATCCTAGGGGTATGAATCAGATACAAGAGTTGTTGTGCCGGGCGCGACATGAGCTCCGGTTCTGGGCTCTTCTTAGCTCTCCTGGTCCTGTCTGGATTAGGCCAAGCTGCTTCAGGGTTTCAAAAACGTGTTTTAAAAGGTTTTCAAAAGCTATATTATATATTTTTGAAATATGAAGTTTAAAACATATATACAGGGTTGTCTGGAAGGCTCCTGGGTTTCCAGACTCAAAATGGCCCTTTGGGGCTGCTTGTACAAAACCAGGTTGTTTTGAAGAAATTCGTGGGATTTCGGGGTGTTTACACTACCTAAGACGAGTCTTCAAAAATCTGCTCAGCTCGGCCACCGTTTGGTCGAGCCATTTCCTTAGGGCCTCGCCTTCAACCTTACCTAAAATCACTTCCTAAACCTACCCAGCTCGGCCACCCTTTTGCCAAGCAGTCCCTTAGACCCTTTCCTTAGAATCTCACCTAAGATCATTCCCAACACACCAACCAAGCTCGGCCATTAGCTGGCCGAGTATCCCCTTAGGACCTTGGCTTAACTCTTACCCAAGACCACCCATTTAGACCTAGCCTAGACCAAAGATTAGGATCAACATCCCACGCAGCTGATCGATTCGTAGAGAGAGGTCCATCCAACGGCTATACCCAAGGTCGGATTCCATTGATAAAGAAAGCCTAAGCAGACGACGTGTAAGTGTTCGAATCTGATCTTTTACATTGTTGCAAGTTCAATTAAATTCAATACGGGGTTGTAATAATGGAGCGTAGTCTCCCCCCATATGTAATATTGTGGTTTGAAACACGAATCACACACATACACTCGAGCCTTTCCGCTCTTATCTGCACACCTTTGCACACAAACGGGCCTCAACAGCCCATAGGATATAGCTCTATTTATATACATTTAGCTGGGTTTTAAGGTTCAAGTCGTGTGAGTTGTCTTTCATTTTATACACTCAAAGCACTCACTCACATTGAGCCTTTCCGTTCTTACATATATATACGTATTTCCCCTTCAGCTGGGTTTTAAATTCAAGTTGCGTGAGTTGCCTTTCAATTTATACACTCAAAGCACTCACTCACATTGAGCCTTCTCGCTCTTTAGATATAGCTATATATTTTCTTTCCGCATCTAAGATATAGCCATATTTTCCCTTCTGCTATTTCGCTTCTACTATGTCTTTAAATTCTGGGTTTTCCCTTCAAGTTGTGTGAGTTTGCATTGCATATCCGCCACACTCTAGATAGGGAGCATATTTGCATCGAACTAGATTGATCAAATCGTGTAGAACTTGCCCGAAATCAAGCACTGGATGCACACGACTACACGCCAAAATTGGCTAAAACCCGAGAGACATAGGAACACATAGATCCCATGTATAAAAGTTGCAATTTTGACAAAACCAATCGATAAAACACTTTCAAGTTTTCAAAAGAGTCGTGTTTGTTTAAAATCGAGTTTTCCTAAGCATACAGACTGACCCTTGCGCACCGGTGCAAGAAAGTCTGTGACGAAAAGAACCCACTTGTCCACAGTCGCCCCAAAAGTCAGATATTTTCAAAACTTACTTCGCTAGTTTGAGAAAGCTAGCTGGCATGCCCTTTTAAAGCAACGTAAGCACGAAAAGATTCGCTTCAGGCCTAAGAAACTCGGAGTCGAGGATTTTCCATGTCTACATCAACATAACCTAGATCGTGAACTAGGACCAAAACTCCACGCATCAGATCGGTTCGCAGCGAGAGGCCCATCCAACGGTTATATCCAAGGTCGGATCCCATTGGTAAAGGAAGCCCGAGCAAGCGACGTGCAAGTGCTCGAACTTGACCTTCTTACATTATTTTAAGCTCAATTCAATTCGATACGGGGTTGTAATAACAAAGCATCGTCTCCCCCCGAGATGTAATATTGTGGTTTGAAACACGAATCACACACGTACACTCGAGCCTTTCCGCTCTTATCTGCACACCTTTGCACACAAACGGGCCTCAACAGCCCATAGGATATAGCTCTATTTATATACATTCAGCTGGGTTTTAAGGTTCAAGTCGTGTGAGTTGTCTTTCATTTTATACACTCAAAGCACTCACTCACATTGAGCCTTTCCGCTCTTACATATATATACGTATTTCCCTTTCAGCTGGGTTTTAAATTCAAGTTGCGTGAGTTGCCTTTCAATTTATACACTCAAAGCACTCACTCACATTGAGCCTTCTCGCTCTTAAGATATAGCTATATATTTTCTTTCCGCATCTAAGATATAGCCATATTTTCCCTTTTGCTATGTCTTTAAATTCTGGGTTTTCCCTTCAAGTTGTGTGAGTTTCATTGCATATACGTCACACTCGAGATAGGGAGCATACTTGCATCGAACTATCCTAAGCAAAATCGTGTAGAATCTGCCAAAATCGAGCACTTGATGCACACAATTACACGCCAAAATTTGCTAAAACCCAAGAGACATAGGAACGTGTAGATCCCATGCATAAAATCTACAATTTTGACAAAACCAATCGATAAAACACTTTCATGTTTTCAAAAGAGTCGTGTTTGTTCAAAATCGAGATTTCCTAAAGCGTACAGACTGACCCTTGAGCATCGGTTCAAGAAGGTCTGCGACGAAAAGATCCCACTTATCCACAGTCGCCTCAAAAGTCAGATATTTTTAAAAACTTACTTCGCTAGTTTGAGAAAGCTAGCTGGCACGCCCTTTTAAAGCGACGTAAGCACGAAAAGATTCGCTTCAGGCCTAAGAACCCGGAGACGAAGATTTTCCGTGTCAACAGCCAACATTGTTGTCCGCTCTTCTTCACCTTTCAGAGTTCATTTTGAATAAATTACTGATATCTGGGGCTTGGTTGTCCGAGAATCTGGGGATGATTTTGATACGAGAGTTGATGTGCCGGGCTTGAAGTATGCTCCGGGTCTGAGCTCTCTTTTGCCTCTTCGGTCCTGCTTTCATCAGGCCAAGCTGCTTTTTAGGGTTTCAAAATACCTTTTTAAGGTTTTAAAACTGTATGTATATATTTTTAGAACATATATATAGGTTCAAAGTATGTACAGGGTTGTCTGGAAGGCTCCTGGGTTTCCAGACTCAAAATAGCCCTTGGGGTTGCTTTTGCAAAACCAGGCATATTTGAGAAAATCGTAGGATTTTGGGGTGTTTACAGCCCTCATCACGCATTCCATCAAGTGTGGGATATGTGTCCTCTAGGGGGAACTCAGCCACGTAATTAGCTAGGGCTTGCCCCTTAATGGAGATCTGATGATGTTATTTCAGGTAATACTTCATTAGAAGGAGTTGCCATTTGCCCAATCTACCAGTGAGAATGGGTTTTTCGAACAAGTGCTTGATTGGATCAAGCTTGGACACTATCCAGATCTCATGATCTAGGAAATAGTGTCGAAATTTCTGGCAGGCCCAAACTAGGGTCAAGCACGTCTTCTCCATGACTTGATAATTCCTTTCATAAGCCAAGAGAGTTTTCGAAAGATAATAGATGGCATACTCCCTGTGGGTATCATCCTCATATTGAGCTAACAAGGCACCCAAAGCATTTGCATGCACGGAAATATAAAGCAAAAGTGGTTTTCCTTGCTTTAGAGGATTTAAAACAGGGGGATTTATGAAGTATGCCTTCAGTCTTTCAAATGACTTTTGGCAGTCGTCATCCCATGAAAATTTTGTGCCCTTTCTCAACAACTTGTTGAAGGGTTCACATCTAGTCGCTAGGTTTGAGATAAACCTACGAATGGATTGCAATCGACCTTGGAGGCTACGAATCTGCGTGAGATTGGAGGGTGGAGCCATGTCTATGATGGCTCTACACTTAGAGGGGTCGACTTCTATGCCCCTTTGGCTCACCATAAAGCCTAAGAGCTTTCTGGACTCTACTCCGAACACGCATTTCTGAGGGTTTAGCTTTACTTTGTAAAGTCTAAGCCTTTTGAAAATCTTTTGTAAGCATTCGACTGAGTGCATCGAGTTTTGGATTTTGCCAAGAGATCATCCACATATACCTCTACGAGCTCATGAATATGATCATGGAAGATCGTGGTCATAGCTCTTTGGTATGTGGCGCCGGCACTTTTCAAACCAAAGGGCATGACTGTATAGCAGTACGTGCCCCATGGGGTTGTGAAAGCGGTCTTACCCTGATCTCGTGGGCTTAGTTTGATTTGGTTATACCCTAAATAGCCATCCATAAATGAAAACATTTCGTGATTTGTTGTACTATCGACTATCAAATCTATGTTTGGTAAAGGATAATTATCCTTTGGAGTGGCTTTATTCAGGTTTCTAAAGTCGATGCATATTCGAATCTTCCCATTAGTTTTTCGAACAACAACTATATTGGATAACCAATCAGAATACGCAATGGGTTTTATAAATCCGGCTTTTAACAAATCTTCTAAACCCTCTTTGACTCTGGCGTTTACGTTCGGATGTATTTTCCTAAGCTTTTGCTTTATGGGTTTTACATCCATATCTAAGGGAAGACGATGCTCGACAACACTCGGGTCTATGCCTGGCATGTCTTCATACGTCCATGCAAACACATCTAAGTAGGTTTTTAGAAATGCAATGAATGATGACCTTTCATGCTCATGCAAACATGCGCCTATCTTAATGAGTTTGGGCTTTGAATCACTCCCTAGATTTGTCTCTATGAAATCTCCTCCTACTGAATTTGAAGGCTTTTCAAAATCGAGGATTTTATGAAATTCTGGGAGCTCAGAAGTGGGATCTTCCTCAAGGGGATCCACCTTTGGGCCTTGATCATTCTCGAGGTTCATAGATCCTAGGGAATTTGATGTATGGATTTTTAAAAGACCTGGTTTTACACTTGGAATTTCTATGGATTTCGAAATTTTTGGTCTGGTTATGCAGACAACGTTTCTTTTGAAATCTTTAGCTTTTTCCAAATCCTTACCAGGAGCAGCTATGTACAAAATCTTTATGGTATTTTATGAATTTTCGATTTTTTTGTTCTTTTGTAAAACGAGTACTTTGGGAACTATTGTAGACACAGAAAATCTTCGACTCTGGGTTTCTTAGGCCTAGAGTGAATCTTTTCGCAATCTACGTTCACTTTTAGGGCGTGCCAGCTAGCTTACTCAAACTAGAGAAGTATGTTTTGAAATATCTGACTTTTAAAAGGCGATTGTAGGCAAGCGAGATCTTTTCGTCATAGACCTTCTTGCACTGATGTGCAAGGGTCAGTTTGTACGCTTAGGGACTTCGTTTGAAACAAGTTAAACTCAAAATTGATTTTTGAATAAACAGGTGTTTGAAAATCCTTTTGAAATCATGCACTTGGCGAGTTTTTTATTTTGGCGACCCTAAGTCTTTGAGTTTCAACCACTTAGGCGTGGTGTGTGCAAAGTGGCCTAAGATGGGCATTTGTGCATGATTTGTTCGGGTTTGTTCGATGCAGGTATGCACTCTAGCTCGAGTGTGGTGAGTATGCAATGCAACTCACACAACTTGAATGTAAAACCCGAAATTTAAAGACTTAGCAAAAGGGAAAACCCAAATTGAATGCAACTCACACGACTTGAATGTAAATTGCAGAAATTTAAATATATCTATATCTTAAGAGCGGAAAGAGTGAATGTGTGCGTGGGTGTTGTGTATAAATTGAAATGCAACACACGCAACTGAACCGTAAAATGCAGCAGAAGGGAGATATAGGTATATATAAGAGCGGAAAGGCTCAATTGTGGTGTGTGTGTATATGTATAAATTGAAAGACAATACACACGACTGAATTTAAAACCCGGAATTAAAATGCGTACACAACTGAACCGGGAAAACTCACGCAACAGAAAATATATAGATATGGCTATATCTTAGCGGCTTCTGAGGCCAAAATATGCGTGTGGTGTTTGAGCAATCACTCGGGTGTTCCTTGGGTGCGAGTGTGTGATTGAAAGACAAACTCACACGACTTAATGTAACAACCCAACTGAATTGAAATATGTATGTATATGATAAGAGCGAAAAGGCTCAATTGTGTACGTGGTGCTTGTGTACGAGATAAGAGCGGAAAGGCTCGAGTGTATGTGTGTCTCGTGTGTCCAGCACCATTATTACATTCCGGGGGGAGACGATGCTCCGTTATTACAACCCCGTATCACGAATTGAATTGAATGGAATGGGATTTGATATATATCGAAATCAACTTACACTTTCCAGCCTTTTGAGTTAGGATTGTATAAGGGGCGAGTCCAACATCATCTCATGACATCCGATGCATGTGGGAGCGAAGTCGGAGAGCTTGAGAGCTTGGGGAGACTTGGAGTTCCGAGAGCTGTAAATTATACCGGGTTTAGGGCCACTTGGGGCTGGTTTTGGGCAAGGGATGACTCGGGGCTTCAAAACATTTGGAGCTTGGGGAGACCAGGGGCTCTTCTTAGCTCTCCTGGTCCTGTCTGGATTAGGCCAAGCTGCTTCGGGGTTTCAAAACATGTTTTTAAAAGGGTTTTAAAAGCCATATTGTATGTTTTTGAAATACAAAGTTTAAAACATATGTACAGGGTTGTCTGGAAGGCTCCTGGGTTTCCAGACTCAAAATAGCCCTTTGGGGCTGCTTTTACAAAACCAGATGAATTTGAGAAATTCGTGGGATTTTGGGGTGTTTACATGATCCTAGGTTAGGTGTTGGCTGTCCTAGGCTAGTCACAGCTAGGTTTAGGTGTGGTTTAGTAAGGTTGGCCAAGATGGCTTAGGGGTTGGTTCACGGCCAGCCCTTGGCCTAAGGTTTTGGGCTGGAGATAAGACACGGCCTGCCTTGTGGTAGGCAGTAGGGTTTTGGTTGAGTGACCTGCCGAATGGCAGGTCCTATTGGGGTGAAAGGCCTGCCTTAAGGCAGGCCTGGTATGGGTCTCAAAGAGGGGAACACACGGCCTAGCTTGGCCGTGTGTTTAGGTTTAGGTGGCCTGCCGAATGGCAAGCCAAGTCTTGGTGAAAAGGAAGGAAGCCCGGCCACCTTTGGCCGGGCTGTTTTAGGTAGTTGGGGAGGGAAAACCAGCCAAAGGCTGGGCTGGTTTTTAGGTTGTTGGCCTGCCTTTAGGGCAAGCCTGTTTTAGGTAAAAAGGGAGAAACACGGCCTGCCCTTGGCCATGTTTTTAGGTAAGTGGCCTGTCGAATGGCAAGCCTGGCCTTTGGTGGAAAAGGTGGAGCACGGCCTGCACTTGCAGGCCGTGGATCTTGGGCTTGGATGGCCTGCCTTTAGGGTAGGCCTTAGGTGGTTCTAAGTGGGACACAAGAGGTAGTTAGGTGGACTCGGCCAGCTCTTGGCCGAGCCAAGGTTTTGCTTGGGTAGAAATGGGTGGCTCGGCCAGCAAGTGGCCGAGCTAGGTTAGCTTTTGCTTGGGTTCTACGTAGGGCTTAGCTAGGTGGTGGTTTTGGGTGGAAGACTTGGTAAAAACCGGCCAGCCACCACTGGCTAGCAAGTGGCTTTTTTAGGAGACGTTTGGGTGGTCTAGAGAGGTTAGGGAAGAGGGAGTCTAGGTTAGGTTTAGGGGCTTACCTAGTTGCAGCACCGCTCCAGCCACCAAGCTCCACCACGAACTCCACTCCCAGGCTTAAAGAAGTCACTCATTTGTTGGTGCAGCCCTTGCCTCCATGGGCCAATCCCCACTCAAACAAAATCAATTTTGGCCTATCAGCCTCTTTCTCTCTCATCCCCCCCTCTTTATTTCACATGAATGCTTTTTTTTCAAGCCCAGCACCTCTATTTATAGAGGTTTTAAATGGGTCTTGGATTTGGGTCTGGCTATCCGGATCCAATCCAAACCCTATTTGGATCTGGATCACCGATCTCAGATATTTTGAGATCCAGATCCAGTCCAAATACTTATTTGGGTTTGGATCTCGGATCTTAATTTTTGAGATCCAGTCTGAACTTTTCTTCTGCTCCTTGGTTTTCTGGTCCTTTCTGGTGCTTTTTACCGTTGGTTTCGAGCGGGCTTCGATTCATCGGATGCCCAACTCTAGCCTGGGTCTTCCCCAAGTCTTCCTTCCAAACGGTGTTCTACTTTTCAGGACTTTTTCAGCGTTCGTTTCGGTCTGCCGTTTTGGTTTCTGGCCGGTTCCTATTGATATCGAACTCAGATTGCCGCAAGGATTTCGTTCTTCATTTTGATGGGACGTGTCTCAGACTTTTGTCGACTTCCTCAGGTATTGGGCTTCTTTCTGTATTTTGGAGCTGCTCTGCGCTTTTCCTTTGACCCAAATTATGTTTTTACCCTTTTGTCGGGCTTTTCTCCAAACGGGCTCTTTTTTCTTCCATTTTTGAATAGGGGGTGGCTTTTGAGACTCTGGGCTCGATTTGCTCTTCTTGCCATGGCTCTCCTTTTGCCTTTTGTACCTGTTTTCACATTTTTAAAATAGGTTGTCGTTTTGGCTCAAACGAGCTTTTTGTGTTTTTGAGAGTTTTTGATTTTTGGAAAATTCGGGGTGTTTACAACTATACAAACTAGTATTTTTTCGAGTTTTTGATTTTCCAATGTTTTTGGCTTTTGTAATTTTTCTATTTTTTGGATTTCGAATTTTTCAAATGTTTTTGTGTTTTTGATAAAGGGGTCTTCCATCATACCTACAAAGGGAAAACACTATGGGTTAGACTCAGAATAAGAGGTCTAAATCGTAAGTTTCTTCTAGGGTAGGCTCCAAGGCACCCTTGACCAAGGTGGTCACAGGGAGTGGTTCTGGTGGTATTCTGGGAGTATAGTCGATCCCATATCGGCTTGGATTGACCCTAGGCAATATGGGTTCTAGGAGACCCTGATTTTGTGCCCCTAGACTCCTATAAGGCAAATAGCTCATGTTTAACAGCATTTTCCACGATTTTTTGTTTCTAGAAAATGTTTGATATAAATCGTGGTCCTGGAACTTGTTGTCGTCTATGTTGTACACATAGGGCTTTTTGTCCAAGGGTTTTGGAAATAAGGGGTTCTTGGGTTTTCCTAGAATGGTCAGAACTTTGAGGGGGCCAGCCTCGGGTGGCCCCTTCACATATACGACCTTCCTAGGGTTTTTCAATGTGAGCCTTGGTGGCTCGAGTAGGGTCTGCCCCAGTTTTACCTCGTGGGTCTAGGACATCGACAAGCAAAAGGAATTTATGACCCCTTGAAGCTGAGGATGACTCTCACCTAGGATCACTACGACTTGGTCCCTGAAAGGGATTTTGACACATCTGTGGAAGGTGGATGGCACAGCACATAGGCTGTGTATCCAGGGCCTTCCCAATAACAGGTTATAGTGGGGGTGGATGTCCAGGACATGGAACACCCCCGTGTGTGCTATCCCTCCCGTTTCCATGGGGAGTTCGATGGATCCTAGTGGTGTAGATGCATTCCCATCGTATCCAGTGATGACGATGGGGCTTGGGTTTACGGATGTCAAGGTGACTCCGATTTGGTTCGCCACATGAAGTGGAAGGATGTTGAGCCCTCCTCCCCCATCGACAATGCACCTATCCAGAGAGTGGTTATTCAGAACCACCTCGATATGTAGGGCCTGGTTATGGGACTCGTAGCGTCTTTCTACATCATCTTCCGAGAATACGATGGGTATTTTTCGTTCCTATGGATGCCACTTGATTGGACAAGGATTCTAGGGTTATGTTCGAACTAACCTTTGCTCTTTCTAGAATTTTCTCTAACATGGGACTATGCCTAGGTGAAGTTTGTATTAGCTCTAGGATGGACATGTTGATAGGAATCTTTGAAAGATGTTTTCAAAATCATATAATTTTAACACGACATTTCCCTTATCCGCTTTCGGCGGAACTCTAGGAATACATGCTTTTGAGGGGCCAAGCACACTGACCACCTTTTTAGCACTTTGCAGATGTGGGGGTTGAGAGATCCTCCCGGATCTTGTCACCTCCCCCACGATCAACCTAGGGTTCGCACCTAACATGGCTCTAATCGAAAGATTTGGAGCACCTTGAATTTTCAAAACTGGCCTAATCAGGGACGAAACTCTTGGTGGTCCCTGGATGACTACTTGGGTGGGTTTTTTGTAAAGTATGAGAGTAGATGCACAAGTAGACAAACCAGACTCATATGCATGCGCTAGACTCTTCAAAATCATGAAAGCACATACCTCTTTTTCCTTCCCACAGGTACATGCGTGCTTGGGGAAGGGTTCTTTGAAGATAGCTTGGGCATGCTCGGGTTCCTCAATGACCTAAAGTCGGCCTTTTGCTATCAAGTTCTCAATTTTATTTAACAGGGAGAAACATTGCTTTGTATCATGGCCTTTGAGCCGATGATACTTGCAGAATCTATTTAAAAATCCCCCTTTGGAAGTGACTCCCTCGGAAATCTCGGGGAGTTCGATCATTCCTTGGGCAAGTAGGAGGTCTAGCACCTCCGACACAGGTTGCCCCAGCGGAGTGTACTCCCGTCTTTCGAAGGGTTTTTGAAAGTTTTTCTCCCTTTTATTTTCTAGTTTTTCAAAATTTTTTGAAGCACTTGCCAGGCTTGGATCCACCCGGACATTGGCGATTTTGTGGGGCTTTGCCTCTTTATCTGCGGTGGGTAGCCCATAAGTGTTAGGCTTCTCTAAGTGAGTTTTCGAAACCACGCTTCCTTTTCACAGATGATCGTAAATCCCTTTTTTCAAATTTGTTTCGAAAAGGGATGCTTTTTTTATCAACTTGTGGAAAGTTGAGATTTCATGAAAGGAGAGAAGGGTTTTTAACTCGTTTTTAAAATTATTCAGGATGAACATAACTGTGCATCCTTCAGATATTGGCTCCCACACTCGTCGAAGAAGAGACCTCCAATGAACGATAAACGTATGCACGTCTTCGTTCATGCGTTATTTTGTATACCTCAATGTATTTAAAGTCGGTGTGACTTCTACGTTATGCGCGAATCTCTGCATAAAGCAGTTTGCTAACTCTTCAAAAGTTGCGAACTGGCTAAGGTCGTAGGAAGCCAGCCATTTGGCAACTGTGCCTTTAAGGGACAAAGGGAACCAATACACCCATTTCATCGAGTCCTTTTTCTTATGGGCTCGACGAGAGAAAAGTTGCAAGTGAGACATAGGGTCTCCCATGCCATCATACCGATGGAAGTTCGGTATTTCATCGTCACTGTCTGTTTCATAGTCCATAGGTAAGAAATCAGACAGGGCGTAACTCCTTTTCTCTTTATTTTGCCCTCTCAGCAGTTGTTGTAGGGCTTTACAGTCCTTGTGTGTGAAGGACTCGTGGTATTGGTTTCCTTCCATTGAGGAAGTCTCTTTATATTTGCGAGTTTTTTCAAACTTTTTCTTGACCTTTGGTTCGTCGTTTGACGAACATGAGTCAGCTGCTTCAGCCTCTTGGCTAAGAGCAGTGATTTTGGCCTCAAAATCCCTTCTCAAGTCCTCAATCTCTTCTAGTTTGTTTTGTTTTTTCGAAAACCTCCTAGAATGAGAACTTGATGCGCATGAGCCATTGCTAGACACTTCTTGGGAGCCTGGACTCGACATGCTTCAATGCTTTTCAAAAATCCTAAGTATGAAATGCAACAAACAAAAGTTAAAAACACTTTCTTTGAAAAATTTTTGTGAGGTTTCTCTCTACGTTTTGACTTTCCACAAGGCCCAGGTCCCACCGGGCTTGCCAATCCTGTAGACACGGAAAATTTTCACTCCTAGTTCTTAGGGTTGAAGTGAACCTTTTCATATGTCTAAGTCGTTTTTATAAAAAGGGCGTGCCAGCTAGCTTACTCAAGCTAGTGAAGTAAGTTTTGAAAATCTGACTCGTTTGGGGCGACTGTGAGCAAGTGAGCTCTTTTCGTGGTAGACCTTCTTGCACCGATGCGCAAGGGTCAGTCTGTACGCTTAGCAAAGTTGATTTTGAACCTCTTTAAAAATGTACGAAGTGTTTGATTTGGGTTTTGTTTATATTGTTGCAGATTTTATTTCACGTGGGATTTGCATGTGCCTATGTCTTTCAATTTTATGCTATTTAGGCCAACTAGGTGTGTGCGCAAGTGACCTAAGTTGGGCGATTTTTGCACGGGAGTATGGGGTTTGCTTTGATGCAATATGCGTCCTAGCTCGTGGTATGGCGAATATGCAATGCAAACTCACACAACTCCAAGGGAAAACCCAAAATTGAAAGACAATGCTTAAGGAAAATTGCGTAAGGGAAATTGCAAAAGGGAAATATGGTTATATCTTAAGAGCGGAAAGGCTCAATTGTGTAAGTGTGTGTCGTGTATGTATTGAAAGACTACTCACACAGCTGAACCTTAAAACCCAAATCTTAAAGACATAGTGGAAGGGAAATACAACTATATATATATGGGCCCGAAGGTCGCCAACATGTGCGTGGGTGTTGTGTATATATGTAAAGACAACTCACACGACTTGGAATGTAAAACCCAAATAGAATTGCAATATGGCTCTTATTAGAGTCTTGGGAGTAAGAGCGAAAGCTCAATGTGTGTGAGTGTGGAATTGAAAGACCACGCACACAACTTGAATGAAAACCCCGAATTAAATTGCAATATGGCTCTTATTAGAGTCTTGGGAGTAAGAGTGAAAGCTCAATGTGTGTGAGTGTGGAATTGAAAGACAACACCCACGACTTGAATATAAAACCCACGCAACTGAACTTATATAAATAAAGTTATATCGTAGGGGATGTCAAGGCCCCTGTGTGTGCAAAAAGGTGTGCAACTAAGAGTGGAAAGGCTCAAGTGCACGTGGGTGCTTGTGTGTCAAACCAAGTAATTACATCTTGGGGAAAGACTACGCTCCATTATTACAACCCCATGTCAAAATTTAATTGAATATAAAGCAAGTTCATATAATGGACCAAGTTTAGGCACTTACATGTAGCTGGTCCATCTTCAACTTGCATGGACTTGGGGTGCTGGAAATTGGGCGACTAGGGGTGGCAGGTGTTGGGTGTGCTCGGTTGGGTGGATGGGAATGCTCGGTTGGTGGATGGAAGGAGGGCAGGTGGATGGAAGTGCTCAGCTTGTGGATGGGAGAAGGGTATTAACCGGGAAGGAGGCGGCAGGTGGTGTTGGTGCTAGGTGGAGTTAGTGGCCGGGAAGGATGGAGTTGCTGGTCGGTTGGAAGAGAGGTGGCGGGTGCAGCAGGTGGAAGGGCAGGTGTTTTGGCTGGCTGGGAATGAAGGAGATGCTGGTTGTATTGGTGGAGCTCCTCGCCCAAGGTGGAAGGATGGCAGGTGGGTGCTTGGCTGGGAGGAAGAGGGTGAAGAGAGGAGTCCCGAGAGTGAAGGGTGTCCAGCTAGTCTCGAGGGTGAAGAGAGGGAAGAGCTCCCGCCCGCAGGTGTTGGGTGGGGTTTTTATAGGCTTGGCTAGGGATAAGGGAGCTAGGGACTTAGGTTGGTGAGTGGGTAGTTAGGGTCGGTTAGGTGGGCCAGATATTTGTTTTGGTGGGCTGGGATATGGTGGGCTAGATATTTATTTTTAAGTGGGTTGGGACATGGTTTGGGGTAGGTCGATTAGGTGGGTTGGGTTTAGGTGGTTAGGGACTTAGTTAGGTGAACTAAGGTTGGTTTAGGCTTGGTTGGTTAGGGTCTAGGTGGTCTAGCTAGGTGAGGTCGGCTAGGTGAAGTGGGTGTAGTTTTGGGTGAGAAGGGCTAAGTCTAGGTTAGGTTTGGGTTAGGTTTTAGAAAAAATAGCTAGGTGGGGTGAGCTAACTTAGGGCTAGGTTTAGGAACCACCCCTTGGCACCGGTCCATTGCTTAGTTGCAGCCATATCCAAGTTGGTGCAGCCGTAGGTCAAGTGTAGGTGCATACAAGCTTGAACCCACACTCTTGGTTAAACCCACAAGGCTAACCCACTTTTGACCAAAAGTCAAACCTACCAACTTTCTCACTCTTACTTTATAGCCCCCTTTCTCTCTCTACCCAAGCCTTCCAAGGCCATTCACGTGAAACTTTGTGGGCCCCTCACCCCCCATTTATGAGGTGGTGAAGTGGGCCATGGATACAGATATTGGATTTGGATCTTGAGATCCAAATCCAAATCCAAATACATTTTGGGTTTGGATCTGGATATATATGGTCCAGATCCGATCCAAATTTGATTTTTTTGATTCCTTCATGGCGTTTCAAGATGGACGGTTTGTGCGGGGGCTGACTTCATCAATACTCCATCATGCATTGGGTCTTCGCCAATATTATCGTCCGATCTTCTTCTCACCTTTAGGAGTTCATTTTGATCATTTTTCTGATATTTGGGGCTTAGATGTCTGAGAATTTGGGGATGCTTTTGACATGAGAGTTGATATGTCGGGCTTGAAGTATGCTTCGGGTCCGGGCTCTCCTTTGCCTTTTCGATCCGCTTTTATCAGGCTAGGAGGCTTTTGGGGCTTCAAAACACTATTTAAAGTCTAAAAGCAATACAAATTGAGTTTTAAATCATATGTACATGTTTTCAAATATGTACAGGGTTGTCTGGAAGGCTCCTGGGTTTCCAAACTCAAAATAGCCCTTTGGGGCTACTTTTGTAAAACCTAGCGTGTTTGAGAAAATCGTGGGATTTTGGGGTGTTTACAAATACGTCGGTAGAAATTGTGGTTTATATACTTTTCTGATTTGGCTAACTCTCCTAAGCTAATACTAATATCTTTATTTTCATTAAAAACATTATAAAAATAAATTTTCCATCTATTTCTTGTATCAGCATTTGCCACTAGAATTTTTTCATCCTCGTCTTTAATGCATCTAACATAATTAAGATCTTTAGTTTTCTTATCTCTAGCCCTAGTTATCCTAAAAATATCTCTTTCACCCTCTTTTGAATTGAGTTTTTTATATAAGTCCTCCCAAATTTTAGCTTTTACTTCACTCACGGCCTTTTTCGCTTCCTTCTTTGCTTTCTTATAAGCCTCTAAAGTTTCACTAGTTTTCTTAGCATAATGTAATTTGTAACATGCCCTCTTTGCCTTGATTTTATTTTGTACTACTTCACTCCACCACCAAGCTTCTTTTTGTGCCGGTACACCTCCCTTATATACCCCTAACACAACTTTTGCCACTTTCCTAATATGTATAGCCATATTGTTCCACATATCACAGGGTGTACCAACATAATTTCAAACATCTCCTTGAAGGACTTTCTGTTTAAATATATCTTCTTTCTCGCTTTTGAGGTTCCACCATTTAGTTCGAATAGCTCGATGCACTCTTTTCTTCTTTATCCATTTTTTTATTTGTAAATCCATAACTAAAAGTCGATGTTGGATGGTTAAGCTTTCTCCTGGAATTACCTTGCAATCTTTACAACACGCTCTATCTTTTTTTGTACAAATAAAGTAATCAATTTGTGTTTGTGATAAGCCACTCTTATAAGTAATTAAATGTTCATCTCGATTTTTGAAGATTGTATTGACTATAAAGAGATCAAATGCCATAGCAAAATTTAAAATCTCCCTACCTTCCTCATTTATATCCCCAAAACCAAAGTTTCCATGAATCCCTTGATATCCTAATGCCTCTTTACCGACATGTCCATTTAAGTCTCCTCCTAAACAAATCACCTCCCTTTGTGGAATCTTTTGAAACACCTTATGTAACTCTTCCCAAAAAGTTGTCTTTATACTATCTTATAGTCCTACTTGGGGTGTGTAAGCACAAACTATATTCAAAACCTCTGCTCCTAACACTAATTTCAACATCATGATTCGGTCACCATATCGTTGTATGTCTACTACACTATCCTTTAAATCTTTATTTATGATAATACCAACTTCGTTTCGAGCCTTTTCTTTACCTGAGTACCATAATTTAAAACCTGTATCCTCTATCTCTTTTGCTTTTTCTCCAACCCGTTTTGTCTCTTGTAAACATAGAATATGAATCTTTCTCCGAATCATAGTATCTACTACCTCCATTAGCTTACCGGATAATGTTCCGATATTCCAAGAACCAATATGAATCTTATTATCTAGGACTAGCTTCCTTACCCCCCACATCTGTCCATAATAAAAATGCGGAGACTCTCTCTGAAAATTTTTCACTACATTTGGGCGGCAATATAGTGGGACTAACTTCTTTACCCACACCCGTCCATGATGTGAGAACACTCTCTGCAATTGATTCACTATATTTTGGCAAAAATGTAGCGACCCTTGCTTACTTATTACTGCATTCGGGCTCTACAGCACGTCGCTAGGCGGGGGATGCCCTAAAGCAATGCTCATAATTTTTGTAATCCATGTTATAAACTCGTTTTACATTGGTTGTCGAAAGCCTAACACAACCCTCCTCCTTTATCCGAGCTTGGGACCGACAATGCAAGGGTGATCCCTTACATGGGCGGAGTTAAACTCGTTTGATACCATGGGTAACAAAATTTCCCTTGTGAGTTGTAAACACCTCAAAATAAAACGAATTTCAAAAACAAACACTAGGTTTGAAAATTCATTTCAAAACCCAATTCTGGAATTTTCGAAAACCCAGGAGTTGTAAAAGCTTCAAATTTGGTTTAAAACCCCGTTCAAGTTGAATTTCTCAAATATGGGGCAAGTCCCAATTTTGTAAAATCCAAAATTCAATAGGTGAAGCCTGAATGCCAAAGCAACCTCAGAAGCAGGTTCAAAAGCCCAAAGAAAGCACCCTGGCCTGATAAAAGCTAGGATCAAAAGGCAAATGGAAGGCCTAAGCCCGAAGCAGACTGAAAGCCCGGAGCACCCAAAAGCCAAGCCAAGAGCATCCACCCAAGCAACAGAAATCCAAGCTAGAAACGACGGAAATGAGCAGGAGTTCGAACGACAAAGTTGGGGAAAACCCAATATAAGACAGAGCGTTGATGAAGCCAGGGCCTGCACAAATCGTCCGTCTCGAAAAATGCCAGAAATGACTAAAGAAAAGAAATTTGGATTGGATCTAGACCCAAATATCCAGATCCAAATCCAAATAGTGTTTGGATTGGATCTAGATCCAAAATATCTGAGATCCGAGATCCAAAACCAACTAAATATTTGGGTCAGATCTGGATCCAAAATATCCGAGATCCAGACCCAAATAGTGTTTGGATCAGATCTGGATTCTAAGACCTAAATCCAAAACCCATATCCAAGACCCACCTCATTTGCCTATAAATAGAGGTAAGGGGGTCCCCAAAATGATTCACGTGAAATGCTTGGGAGGAGAGAGAGTGAGAGATAAACCTAGCCATGTTGGCTCAAGGGTGAGGTGGGTTCAAGCCTTGTTGGCTAAGTGGGCTTAGACAAGGGTTGCAACCAAGGTGGGCTCGACCAAGGAAGGCTACAACCAAGGCATGGACACGGGCTCAACCAAGAAGGACCGGTTCCAAGAGGTAGGCCTCCTAATCCCACCCTAAACCTAGCCTAATCACCTAACCCACTTCTCTAAACCTAACCCCAAACCACCCTAAACCCAGCCTAATCACCTAACCTACCCCACTAAGCCCAAACAAGAACCTAAACCAGCCCCCCATCACTCCACCTCCACCCTCACGCACCCGACCCAGTCGTGCGCCCTAACACCGCCTTGCGTGCCCCTACCACGCCAACTGCGCCTTGTCGTGCCCCCAGCGTGCCCTGCACTGCTGCCTGCGTCCCGCGCCCTCCGGTGTGCCTGTGCCACGCGCACTTGCTGAAGCCCCTAGCGCCGACCTACCGTGCGCCCTGCCTGCCATCTTCCAGCCGCGCCCCGGCTGCCTTGCTGCACCACTGCAGCACCGACCTGCCACCTTCCACCCGTGACTCACCCTTAGCAAGCCCTCACCTAAGCCTTCCCCTTAGGGCCGACTGGAGCCAACCCAAAACCATACCCCTTTGTTGCCGTGAGCCTTCTCATACGCCCAAGCTAGGTCCTTCCAAGTTCCAAGCCCACGAGCCTTCCCCAAGCCCACTCTCTCGTTTCAAACCCACCTAGGGAGACCCCTCTTGGCTGCCAAGGTGGACACAAAGCCCAAGCATGAGCGGATTGGAGAGAAAAGTCGAATCATTGGAAGTGTTTAAATATGGTTTTTACCTTACTCCTCTAAATTTCAATTCAATTTTGATACGGGGTTGTAATAATGGAGCATGGTCTCCCCCCGAGATGTAATATTGGTGCTTGATACACAAGCACACACGTACACTTAAGCCTTAGCTCTTAAAACGTACATGTAAACACCCCAAATCTTCTATTTTTCAAAAACTCTCAAAACACCAAAAAGCTCGTTTGAGCCAAAACGACGACCTGTTTTGAAATGTGAAAACAGGTACAGAAGGCAAAAGAAGACCCTAGGCCCGAAGAGGATTCAAGCCCAGAGCTTCAGAAGCCACTCCCTGATAAAAAAAAAACAAAAGAAGGCTGAGCCCGTTTGATGAAAAGCTCAACGGAGTCCAGAACGGCGAGACGGAGTCCGGACGACAAAGTTGGGGAAAACCCAGCACCAGACGGAGCGCTGATGAAGCCAGTGCCCGCACAGATCGTTCGCCTCGAGAAGCCAAGAAGGACTGTCCGAAGAAATTTTGATTTGGATCTGGACCATATATATCCAGATCCAAATCCATGTAATGAATAGTGTTTGGATTTGGGTCGATCCAAATAGTGTTTGGATTTGGATTGGATCCAAATAGTGTTTGGATTGGATCGGATCTGGATCAAAATATCCATATCCGTATCCATAAAAATATTGGGTTTGGATCGGATACAGATCTCAAAATATCCGAGATCCAATATCCAGATCCAAATAGTGTTTGGATTTGGGTATGGATCCAAACCCCAAACCCAAACCCAAATCCAAGACCCACCTCAAATCTCTATAAATAGAGGTGAGGGGGTCCATGTAAAGGGTTCATGCAAATATTTGGGAGGAGGGAGAGGGAGTGATAGACCTAGCCATGTGGGCTCATTGGGTGAGGTGGGTTCAAGCCATGTGGGCTAAGTGGGTCTAGACCAAGTGGCTGCAACCAAGGTGGGCTGGACCAAGTGGCTGCAACCGTGGAGACATGGGCTCAAGCCAAGAAGGACCGGCTCCAAGAGGTAAGCCTAACCTAACCTAGCCATTCTCTCTACACCCCTCTAAACCTAACCCCAACCTAGCCTAGGTTCGAACCTACCTAACCCCAACTGAACCTAACCCTAACTAAACCTAGCCCTAACCCAACCTAGGTTCGACCAAACCTAACCCTAGACTTGAACCAACCTAAACCTAACCGGACCGCGCCTGCCGTGCGCACCCTGACACTGTCCGTGCGCCCTGACGCTATCCCGCGCCCTGACGCCATCCCGTGCCCTGACGCCATCCCGCGCCCTGACGCCATCCCGCGCCCCAGCGCCCAGCGCCAGACGCCCGCCAGCGCCCAGCGCCAGGCGCCCGATTGCTGCGCCCGACGCCCCCCTACTGACCTAACCTGCACCCTGGCCGTGACCTGTACCCTAGGACAGACCCTAGGACATACCTTACACAGCCCCCGTCTTGGCCGAACCTTAGTTCCCCTAAGACCCTAATCGTGCCCCATAGAACCTCCCTCAAAGGCCCCTAGGATAACCCCCTCTTGGCTGCCCAAGGTGAACCGTGAGCCCACGTGCAAGCAAGTTGAACATGGACCAGCTATTTGTAAGTGTCTAAACTTGGTCTATTACATTAACTTGCTTTATATTCAATTAAATTTTGATACGGGGTTGTAGTAAAGGAGCTTCGTCTCCCCCCGATTGTAATAACGTGGTTTGACACACCCACACACATGTGCACTTGAGCCTTTCCGCTCTTAGTCGTACACTTTTTGCACACACACGGGCCTAACCAGCCCTTAATATATAGTTATATTTATATATTTTAAGTCAAGGGGGTTTTTAATTAAGTCGTGTGTGTTGTCTTTCCATTTTCCACACGCACACACATTGAGCCTTCGCTCTTACTCCCAAGACCTTAGTAAAGGCCTTATTGCAGTTATATTTGGGTTTCATTTATGTCGTGTGCGTAGTACTTCAATTCTACACTCACACACATTGAGCTTTCGCTCTTACTCCCAAGACCTTAGTCAAGGCATACTGCAATTTATATTTGGGTTTCATTTCATGTCGTGTGTGTAAGTCTTTCAATTCAAGCACGCACACACATTGAGCCTTCGCTCTTATTTACAAGACCCAAGTAAGGGCCCCTACATATACTCTATATAAAGTATTTCTTTCGGCTACGTCTTTAAGATTCGGGTTTTAAGGTTCAAGTCGTGTGCGTTGTCTTTCAATATATACACGACACACACTTACACAATTGAGCCTTTCCGCTCTTAAGATATAGCCATATTTCCCCTTCCGCTATTTACTTTACAAGTCATTTCCCTTCGGCTATTTACTTTACAAGTCATTTTCCTTCGGCAATTTCCCTTCGACATTGTCTTTTAATTTCGGGTTTTCCCTTTGGAGTAGCGTGAGTTTGCATTGCATCTACGCCATACCACGAGGTAGGACGCATATTGCATCGAAGCAAGCCCCGTACTCCTGCTCAAATTCGCCCCATGTAGTGGAGTGTTCATAACACACACCTAGGTGGCCCATAAAGGGATAAAGAGAAAGACTTAGGCACGTGCAAATCCACGTGATCTAAAATCTGAGAATCGTACAAACCCGAATCAAATCGTGCAAGACTTAGGGTTGTCCAACCCTTACAAAGTCAAAATCGCCCAAATGCATGGTTTTCAAAAGGTTTTAAAACACTTCTTCATTCAAAATATATTTTGAGTTAAACTTGTTTCAAAACGAAGTCTCTAAGCGTACAGACTGACCCTTGCGCATCGGTGCAAGAAGGTCTGCGACGTAAAAATCCCGCTTGCCTACAATCGCCTTTCAAAAGTCAGATTGTTTTCAAAACATACTTTGCTAGTTAAAGTAAACTAGCTGGCACGCCCATAAAGCGAAGTAGATTGCGAAAAGGTTCACTTCAGGCCTAAGAACCCGCAAGTGAAAATTTTCGGTGTCTACAATTTGGCACGCCCGGTGGGACCCGGGACTTAAGCAGACTTCAAACAAACGAGTTATACTCAAATTTTCGAAAAAAAAGAGTGTTTTTCCAAAAATCGTGCATACTTAGGAAAATTGCATGAAAATGGATAGAAAGCTACAAAAATCTTCGTTGAGTAAACTAAAAGAGGTTTTCAAATCAGATAAAGCCCAAAGAGAGCTCGATGAGATTGAAAAAATATTTCAAAAGATGGATGCTTTAAGCAAGGAGCTTAAAGCCCATCGAACACATAGCAGCTCTTCGAGAGCACATACAGATCGTGAATTGAAAACCGATCTCAAACTCAATGAAGGATTGGAGATTAGAGACAAATCCCGGCAAAGGGATAAGTCGTCCACTCCTACAACTTCAAGCTTTTCAAAATCCATAGAAAAACCAAAAAAAGATTTTTCTATTTCAAAAAACCAAAAAAATCTTGAAAATTTGGAAAAAGACCAAAAAATTGAAAAACAAAATTTTAGAATTTCGAAAACTTCAAGTCCTAAGTCTAGGCACACACATACAGTGGGACATGAAGTCCACACCCTACAAAGGAACGAGAGTGAAAAACAGGAAGGTTTCGAAAGGAAACGCCTCGTTAAACCCCGGGGGCTCAAAACAGAGTTACCCGGGAAATCGGCTTGCTCTCACCCTGAAAAGGTAGACAAGCCACAAAGAGGTATGCCTGAAACCCATCCTTCTCAAGACTCTCTTCTTCATGTAGGGTCATCAGATGCATTGGATAACCCCTTTGCACACACAAACCCACAAACTGTGCCAAAACTTGAGGATTTTCAAGGTGCGCCAACTATCGCGCACCATTCAAAGGAATTTCAAAAACAAAAAGAAGTTCCGAAAATGGTAGACATGGAGACCCTAATGCATGCATCGACATCTTAGGAGCTCATAACCCTACCATAGAAAAACCCACTTCTTCGAGCCTAGTCCTGTGCCCTGGAGCCAAGGCTATGGCTTTGAAACAAAAAAATCAATCCCTAGGGGCACCACGAGTTGAACCTAGGGACCAAGTCAAAAACTTCAAGGGACCTTGCATGGCTCCCCTTGAAGTAAATCTTTCCCAAAATAGGGTATGGAACCATAAGTTTTCCATAACCCTGTTATGTCCAAAACTCCTCAAGGAACCAAGCTTGGCTTTCCTTGAGGGCAAAGTCTCCCAAACCAGGTTTGTATGGAAGCCCAAGTCTTCCATCACCCCGGAATCCAAACTCCCGATATCCAAAAGGGTATATATCCCCAACATGGACGATTCCATGTTCCAAGACCATGATTTATACCAAAACTTTTCGAAAAATAAAAAGTCTTGGAACATGATTCTGAATATGGGATATAAACCCTACGCGGGCCTGGGAACCCGAAACCAAGGTAGGCTTGAGCCTGTCCTACCTAGAACCAATAGGGAACGATATGGACTGGGCTACAGCCCACCCATACCACCAGAGCCACCACCTAAGACCATCTGGGTCAAGGGTGCCTTGTAGAACCTCTAAAACCGAAACCCATGTCTTAGACCTATCTGATTAGAGTCTGATGCATGAATGTTTTCTTTGAAGGTTCAATGGAAGATCCCTACTTTTGAAAAAGACAAAAAAAGTTGAAAACTCTCAAAAACTCAAAAACATTTGGAAAAACGAAAATTCCAAAAAGAAATTTTGTCTCAAAAGCCTTTGGCCATGTACAAAGCCCATTTTCGAAAAATTGTAAAAATGCTTTCAAAAAAAAAAAATGTATATACTCCCTAAAACCAAGTATCCAAAAAGCTGGTCCTATCCACCCTTTTGCCTAGAGCTTTTTCAAAAATAAAAAGCTCGAGAATCACCAAAGCAAGGAGGAATAAACACCTCCAAGCTTCCTGAACTTCGCAAAATCCTTAACTTATGGAAAATTGGGGATTTTTAGAAATAAGTTAACCCATAGTGTGTGCATAAGCATCATGCATTACACTTTGAAATCATTCATATGCATCGAGTCTAGACATCATTCTAGAAATCGAATTCAGGGTTTTGCAAAATCAAAGGGGCAATAAGAGTCGACCCCCTAAGTATCGAGCCTTCATAGGCATGTCTCCATACAAATCAAAACCAACACCTTCGAGGCAAATTTTAAAAGGAAATGAGAATCTCGAAAAAAGGTTAGCATTTCACAAAAACCTTTCATGGCTTTGAAAAGGAAGATTTTCTTCAACTTCTGGTTTATATGAAAACCTTGATTGTGTTAGGATAAAGAACATGAATCTCACGATGAAATATGGAGACCATGTCAAAACTAACACCTGATGGCCATGACGATCACTTAGGGCTGGTTATGTTTCCCATCCTTGAGCAAAAAGTATCATGATCATGTTAGAAAAACCATGGAAGTGCATGGACATGAACATACCATTGTCCATATAAAATCCCTTTGAAAAGCCATGGCCCTTCACCATATGGCCATGCAAAATTCCCATCAAGCTAGGGGCATTTTTAAATACAGCCCCTAAACACTTTCCATGGATAAGCAAATGCATCTCCTTCATTATTTGTGAGATACATTTCATGTGTTCATCGTTGCATAAAAACATGTATTTCCATTTTAAAATCACATGGAGTGCATAGCATGCATCATATCACCCCGAAGAAAGCCCAAAATTATGGCAAACTCGAGTAGGAATGTCCCCATGTCTTCAAAAGGGCAACAAAAGTTAGAAATTTGTTGATATTGTGGGTAGAAATTAGCAAAACCCCGAAAATGCCTGAATATTCAAAAGGGTTTATGTTGAATTCTTTTTCAAAAAGATTTTGAAAAAAATCGAACTCCTTTGAAACTTCTTGAAAGAAGGATCGAAGTAGATTGTATAACCCCTAATGGAGGAATCTATACTTTTCGAAAAGTAGGGTCTTCCAAAAATGAATTGGCGATATTTCAAAGAACCCTGGCTTACAAGATTAAGCCTTGTTCAAAATATCAAAATATTTTCGAATAGCAGATGCTATTAAGAAATAGGACGATCTCGTTTGAATCGAGTAACTAAAGGGATAAGCCCTCCCCCATCCTACTTTCTCTCCGAAAAGGAAAATTGGTTGTTTTCAAAAGCAAAACAAAAAAACGAGAATGCAAAAACTCCTCCGAAAGTGGTCTTCCCTTCATAAACAGGGAATACAAAAACTCCTCCGAAAGAGGTCTTCTCGTTTCAAAAGAAAAAGGAGATATAAAAACACTCCTCTCAAAGAGGTCTTCCCTTCATAAACAGGGAATACAAAAACTCCTCCAAAGAGCTGCTCTCCTTTAAAAGAAAAGAGGGATTAATGAAAAAATACTCCCAAAGGGAGACCCTCTATGAAAAAAAAGAAACAAAAAGCCAAAGCTCCAAAGAGCGATTTTCCGATTCTTTGCCTAAAACCACGGGACGCTTCAGAAGGGACCGTGGTATCTCTTTCCCATATCCCTATGGCTTATCCCCGAGGAAAAAGATTCAAATTTGCGAAAATCCTAAAGTACGAATAAAATAGGCTTATTTGGATTTCATTTTGTTTGAGAACTCGACTCTGTTTTGTAGGAAATGGAACTTTGAAATGTTTTCCAAGTTTTCCTACCCAAAAACCTCTACTGAGTAGCAGGTATTGAAACCCGAATGAAGGGAAGTATGAAAAATGGAAGTCCTTTTCGATACAAGTTAAAAGGAGTTCCTTTTCAAAAAGAAATTTTCGAAAAACCCACGAATGTCAAAAAGACATGGGTAAAAACCTGCTCGGAGCAACCAGCCTCAAAAGGCTCTCTTCGGGCTCAAAAACAAAAAAATAAAATTTTTCTCATGCATGCATTCAAAGAGTCATTCATGCATGATCATACATATAGGGAAATAGCTAGGAAAAGCCCCCTTTTGCTAAAAATCCCCACCTGTGTAAAAAGAAAACAGGGTTTTTTGTGAAACAAATGGTGTATTCTCGAGAAAATTTGAGAGAAAAACCAAAATGGGGTGTTTCTTCTTTGCCATTATCCAAATACATTTGGATAATGCCAAAGAGGGGCATCTGTAAACACCCCAAATCTTCTATTTTTCAAAAACTCTCAAAACACCAAAAAGCTCGTTTGAGCCAAAACGACGACCTGTTTTGAAATGTGAAAACAGGTACAGAAGGCAAAAGAAGACCCTAGGCCCGAAGAGGATTCAAGCCCAGAGCTTCAGAAGCCACTCCCTGATAAAAAAAAACAAAAGAAGGCTGAGCCCGTTTGATGAAAAGCTCAACGGAGTCCAGAACGGCGAGACGGAGTCCGGACGACAAAGTTGGGGAAAACCCAGCACCAGACGGAGCGCTGATGAAGCCAGTGCCCGCACAGATCGTTCGCCTCGAGAAGCCAAGAAGGACTGTCCGAAGAAATTTTGATTTGGATCTGGACCATATATATCCAGATCCAAATCCATGTAATGAATAGTGTTTGGATTTGGGTCGATCCAAATAGTGTTTGGATTTGGATTGGATCCAAATAGTGTTTGGATTGGATCGGATCTGGATCAAAATATCCATATCCGTATCCATAAAAATATTGGGTTTGGATCGGATACAGATCTCAAAATATCCGAGATCCAATATCCAGATCCAAATAGTGTTTGGATTTGGGTATGGATCCAAACCCCAAACCCAAACCCAAATCCAAGACCCACCTCAAATCTCTATAAATAGAGGTGAGGGGGTCCATGTAAAGGGTTCATGCAAATATTTGGGAGGAGGGAGAGGGAGTGATAGACCTAGCCATGTGGGCTCATTGGGTGAGGTGGGTTCAAGCCATGTGGGCTAAGTGGGTCTAGACCAAGTGGCTGCAACCAAGGTGGGCTGGACCAAGTGGCTGCAACCGTGGAGACATGGGCTCAAGCCAAGAAGGACCGGCTCCAAGAGGTAAGCCTAACCTAACCTAGCCATTCTCTCTACACCCCTCTAAACCTAACCCCAACCTAGCCTAGGTTCGAACCTACCTAACCCCAACTGAACCTAACCCTAACTAAACCTAGCCCTAACCCAACCTAGGTTCGACCAAACCTAACCCTAGACTTGAACCAACCTAAACCTAACCGGACCGCGCCTGCCGTGCGCACCCTGACACTGTCCGCGCGCCCTGACGCTATCCCGCGCCCTGACGCCATCCCGTGCCCTGACGCCATCCCGCGCCCTGACGCCATCCCGCGCCCCAGCGCCCAGCGCCAGACGCCCGCCAGCGCCCAGCGCCCAGCGCCAGACGCCCGCCAGCGCCCAGCGCCCAGCGCCAGGCGCCCGATTGCTGCGCCCGACGCCTGCCTGCCGATTTGATCACCCCCCTGCTGACCTAACCTGCACCCTGGCCGTGACCTGTACCCTAGGACAGACCCTAGGACAGACCCTACACAGCCCCCGTCTTGGCCGAACCTTAGTTCCCCTAAGACCCTAATCGTGCCCCATAGAACCTCCCTCAAAGGCCCCTAGGATAACCCCCTCTTGGCTGCCCAAGGTGAACCGTGAGCCCACGTGCAAGCAAGTTGAACATGGACCAGCTATTTGTAAGTGTCTAAACTTGGTCTATTACATTAACTTGCTTTATATTCAATTAAATTTTGATACGGGGTTGTAGTAAAGGAGCTTCGTCTCCCCCCGATTGTAATAACGTGGTTTGACACACCCACACACATGTGCACTTGAGCCTTTCCGCTCTTAGTCGTACACATTTTGCACACACACGGGCCTAACCAGCCCTTAATATATAGTTATATTTATATATTTTAAGTCAAGGGGGTTTTTAATTAAGTCGTGTGTGTTGTCTTTCCATTTTCCACACGCACACACATTGAGCCTTCGCTCTTACTCCCAAGACCTTAGTAAAGGCCTTATTGCAGTTATATTTGGGTTTCATTTATGTCGTGTGCGTAGTACTTCAATTCTACACTCACACACATTGAGCTTTCGCTCTTACTCCCAAGACCTTAGTCAAGGCATACTGCAATTTATATTTGGGTTTCATTTCATGTCGTGTGTGTAAGTCTTTCAATTCAAGCACGCACACACATTGAGCCTTCGCTCTTATTTACAAGACCCAAGTAAGGGCCCCTACATATACTCTATATAAAGTATTTCTTTCGGCTACGTCTTTAAGATTCGGGTTTTAAGGTTCAAGTCGTGTGCGTTGTCTTTCAATATATACACGACACACACTTACACAATTGAGCCTTTCCGCTCTTAAGATATAGCCATATTTCCCCTTCCGCTATTTACTTTACAAGTCATTTCCCTTCGGCTATTTACTTTACAAGTCATTTCCCTTCGGCAATTTCCCTTCGGCATTGTCTTTTAATTTTGGGTTTTCCCTTTGGAGTAGCGTGAGTTTGCATTGCATCTACGCCATACCACGAGGTAGGACGCATATTGCATCGAAGCAAGCCCCGTACTCCCGCTCAAATTCGCCCCATGTAGTGGAGTGTTCATAACACACACCTAGGTGACCCATAAAGGGATAAAGAGAAAGACTTAGGCACGTGCAAATCCACGTGATCTAAAATCTGAGAATCGTACAAACCCGAATCAAATCGTGCAAGACTTAGGGTTGTCCAACCCTTACAAAGTCAAAATCGCCCAAATGCATGGTTTTCAAAAGGTTTTAAAACACTTCTTCATTCAAAATATATTTTGAGTTAAACTTGTTTCAAAACGAAGTCTCTAAGCGTACAGACTGACCCTTGCGCATCGGTGCAAGAAGGTCTGCGACGTAAAAATCCTGCTTGCCTACAATCGCCTTTCAAAAGTCAGATTGTTTTCAAAACATACTTTGCTAGTTAAAGTAAACTAGCTGGCACACCCATAAAGCGAAGTAGATTGCGAAAAGGTTCACTTCAGGCCTAAGAACCCGCAAGTGAAAATTTTCGGTGTCTACAGTACACAAGACACCCACATGCACTTAAGCCTTTCCGCTCTTAGTTGTACACTATTGCACACACATTGAGCCTTCGCTCTTACTCAAAAGACTTTAGTAGAAGCCGTGCAATTTCAATTCTGGATTGTTATATTATTGTCGTGTGAGTTTGTCATTTAAATTTCACACTCGCACCCAAGAAGTACGTGACCACTTGCTCGACACTCTCACGCACCTTTTGAGCCTTTGTTGCTCATAAGATATAGCATATCTCTATATACTTTCAGCTGCATGGGATTTACATTCAAGTCGTGTGAGTTTGTCATTTAAGCTTCCACACTTGCACACAAGAGCACTCGAGCACTTGCTCTACACTCTCACGCACATTTTGGGCCTTCGTTGCCCATAAGATATATATTATCTATATACTTTCAGCTGCGTGAGTTTTACGTTCAGTTGTGTACGTATTTACATTTCGGGTAGTTCAATTTCAATCGTGTGAGTTGTCTTTCCATTTATACACAACACACACAAACACATTGAGCCTTCCCGCTCTTATATACTTATATTTCAATTTCGGCAAGTTCAATTCAAGTCGTGTGAGTTTGTCATTTCAATTATACACTCACACACGCGTGCATTGAGCCTTTCCGCTCTTAATATAAGTATATCTCCCTTCCACAATTTACATTCAAGTCGTGTGAGTTGCTTTTAAGGTTCGGGTATTTCCCTTTCAGCTGCGTGAGTTGCACTTACATTTCGGGTATTTACTCTAAGCTATGTGTGTGAGTTGCTTTCAATTCGAGCGTAGCTCACATCATATCAAACCCGGAGAGAGTTCGTGCATCCTTGTATTTGCGTATTTTCAAAGAGGATACCCCACACTACGCTCAAAACTCGCTAAATCTAGGCCACTTGAAGCACACACATCCGGCCTAAGATAGCTTAAAACTCAAAGAGTTGAAAAGCGGACAACCCTCGTAATAAAAGCTGCAACTTAGGCAAACAAAATAGTCAAATACTCACTTTTCTTTCAAAAGTACATGTTTATTTGAAATTGAAGTTTTCTAAAGCGCTTAAACCGACCCTTGAGCACCGGTTCAAGAAGGTTTCAAGCGAAAAGATCCCGCTTGCTCACAATTGCCTTTAAAAAGTCAGATATATTTCAAAATCTTTGCTAGTTTGAATAAGCTAGCTGGCACGCCCTTAAAAGCGACGTAAACTCGAAAAGGCTCATTTCTGGTCTTGTAAACCAAGAGAGAAAAGATAGAAGACTTGCGAAAAGACTTCGAGGCAAAAATCGTTGCACTTAGCCAAGAGGCAGAGGCAGCTAATTCCTGTTCATCACATGGCGAACCGGCAAAAGCTAAGAAGAAAGTCAACAAGTCTAGAAAGTTCAAAGAAACCTCCGCTATGGAGGGAAACCAATATCATGAGTCCTTCACTCACAAGGATCGTAAAGCTACAGACTTTGACGATGAGATACTAAACTTCCATTGGTACGATAGCACTGGGGATCCTAGATCCCACCTGCAACTCTTTTTCCGTCGAACCCACAAAAAGAAGAAGGACTCGACGAAGTGGATATATTGGTTTCCCCTTTCCCTCAAAGGTACTGCTTCAAAATGGCTTGCTTCTTATGATTTAAGCCAATTCACAACTTTCGAAGAGTTAGCGAACTGTTTTATGCAAAGATTTTCACATAATGTGGAAGTAACGCCAACTTTAAATACTTTCAGGGATACAAAGCAAGCCACGAACGAGGATGTACACGCATTCATCGTTTGATGGAGGTCCCTCCTAGGGCAAGTGAGAGAGCCGATTTCAGAAGGATGCGTAGTAATGCTCATCCTTGATAATTTCAAACCTGAATTGAAAACTCTTCTCTCCTTACATGAAATATCGACTTTCCATAAGTTGATCAAGAAAGCCTCCCTCTTTGAAACAAATCTGAAAAGGGGGTCTACAATCACCTGTGGAAAGGAAACTTTGTGCAAAAGTCATGCTTGGAGAAACCCGGAACTTACGGGTTACCCACAATGGACAAAGGGGCAAAGCCCCAAAAAGTTGCAAATGTTTGAGTTGATCCAAGCCCGGCGAGCACTTCCAAAAATTTTGAAAAAAAAAAAAAAAAGTTACAAAAATCTTTTGAAAAACGGGAGTACACCCCACTGGGGGCAACTTGTTTCGGAGGTCCTTGACCTCCTACTTGCCCAAGAAATCATCATACTCCCCGAAATTCCTGAGGGAACCACTTCCAAAGGGAGGTTTTTAAATCGCTTTTGCAAGTATCATCGGCTCAAAAGGCATGATACAAATCAATGTTTCTCCCTCAATAAAATCGAGAACTTGATAGCGCAGGGCCGGCTCCAGGTCACTGAGGAACCAGAGCCTGCCCAAGCCATATTCAAAGAACCCTTCCCCAATCACGCAAGCACTAGTAGGAAAGGCAAAGAGGTATGTGCTTTCTCGACTTCAAAGAGTCTAGTGCATGCATCACATTCTGGTTTTACTACTTGTGCATCATCTCTCATCCTTTATAGGAAAAATGCCCAAGTAGTAATCCAGGGAGTGCTTAGAATCCCGCCCGTGGCTAGAACCATTTTAGAAATTCGAGGTGCTCCAAGGCACTCAAATAGAGCCACAATAGGCACGAGCCTTAGGCAAAGTGTAGGGGAAGTGACCAGGTCCGAGAGGATCTATCATCCCCAACACTTAGAAAAATCTGCTAAAAAAGTGGTCAGTATCCCTAGCCCTTCAAAAGCATGGATACCTAAGGTCTCGCCAAAAGCGGACAAAGGTCAAATTGTTTTAACCACATATGATTTCGAAAATCATCTTTTCTAAGATCCCAATAAACATGTCCATCCTAGAGCTGATACAAACCTCACCTAGGCATAGGCTTGTTTTAGAAAAAATCTTAGAGAGAGCCAAGGTTAACTCAAGTATAACCCCTGAGTCCTTGTCAATTCAAGTGGCGTCTATAGGTGCAAAAACACCCATCGTGTTCTCGGAAGATGAGATAGAAAGACCGTATGAAACCCACAACCAAACTTTGCATATCGAGGTAGTTTTGAATCACTATCCTCTCGACAAATGCTTAGTTGATGGGGGAGGAGGTCTCAACATCCTTCCGCTCCACGTAGCGTATCAAATCGGAGTCACCTTGACCTCCGTAAATCCAAGCCCCATCGTAATCACTGGATACGATGGGAATGCATCTAGATCGTTGGAAGCCGTAGAGTTACTCATGGAAACGAGGGGCATAGCCCACATGGGGGTGTTCCATGTCTTAGACATACACCCCCACTACAACCTATTGCTTGGAAGCCCTAGATACATAGCCTTTGAGCTATGCCATCCACCTTCCATAGGTGTGTGAAAATCCCCTACAAAGACCAAATTATAGTAATTCTAGATGAAAACCATCCTCAGCTTCAGGGAATCCAAAATTTCCCTTGCCTGTCAGGTTCTCAAGCCTATGAGAACAACCTTGGTAAGCCCTTGGTCGGGACACCCAAGCTCGTCCTCCAAAAGCCTAGGAAGGTCGTGTGTATCAAAGGGCAGCCCAAGGCTTGCCCACCCAAAACCATAACTATCCTAGGAAAGACCAAGTGTCGTCTATTTCCAAAACCCCTAGACAAGAAACCGTTCAAGCATGACATGGACGATAGCAAGTTCCAAAGCCACGAATTATATCAAAACTTTTCAAAAAATAAAAAGTCATGGAATATGCTATTGAACATGGGGTACATGCCCTACCAAAGTCTAGGGACCCAAAACCAAGGTTGCCTCGAGCCCATAGTGCCAAGTGCAAACCCAAGCCGATATGGGATAGGCTATATTCCAAAAATACCACCAAAACCACCCCCTGTGACCACCTGGGTTAAGGGTGCCCTAGAACCTATTGAAGCTGAAACCTATGATTTAGACCTCTTATTTATAGTCTAATTTGTGGCGTTTTCCTTTGTAGGTATGATGGAAGATCCCTCATTAAACCAAAATCCAAAAAAATTGCAAATTCTCAAAATACCAAAACAAATTGAAAAATCTCAAAAACCAAAAACATTAGAAATCTACGAAAAATCTAAAAACGTTGTAGTTTGTATAGCTCCAAGTATCTTTTCTTTGCAAAAAACCAAAAAAATTGAAAATTTACAAAATTCCAAAAATAAAACCTTGTGTATAGCAGCTCCTCGTAAAAATTTGGAAAAAACCTAGGCTTTTGAAGAAATCATCTTCATAAAAGGACCCAAGTCTTCAAAACCTGTATAAACTCCAAAATTAAAACCAGGTGTTTGCAAAAATCATGCATCCACTCCAAATTCCCTAGGATTTAGAACTCTCGAGAATGATCAAAGCCCGAAAGAGGATCCCCTTCTCCCTGAGGAGGATCCCACATCCGAGCTTCCCGAGTTTAACAAAATCCTTGATTTTGAAAAACCTTCGAATTCTGTAGGAGGGGATTTCATAAAGATCAACTTAGGGAATGAAACAAAAACCAAGCACATTAAGATAGGTGCATGTTTGCATAAGCATGAGAAAGCATCATTCATTGCATTCTTGAAAACCTATATTGATGTGTTTGCATGGACTTACGAAGACATACCAGGTATAGACCCTACAGTGGTAGAGCATTGTCTTCCCCTAGATCTAGAATCAAAACCCATAAAACAAAAGCTTAGGAAGATTCATCCGAACGTACATTCACAAGTAAAGGAGGGTTTAGAAGATCTGCTTAGAGCCGGTTTTATAAAACCCATTGCGTATTCTGATTGGCTTTCTAACATTGTTGTAGTTCGAAAATCCAATGGGAAAATTCGAATTTGCATAGATTTCAAAAACTTTAACAAAGTCACGCCAAAGGATAACTTCCCTTTGCCAAACATTGATTTGATAGTCAATAGTACTGCAAATCATGAAATATTTTCCTTTATGGATGGCTACTCAGGCTATAATCAAATCAAATTAGCCCCAAGAGACCAGGCTAAAACTGTTTTTACCACACCCTGGAGCACGTACTGCTATACAGTCATGCCCTTTGGTTTGAAAAACGCCGGTGCCACATACCAACGAGCCATGATCACGATCTTTCATGATCAAATTCATGAGCTCTTAGAAGTATATGTGGATGATCTCTTGTCAAAGTCAAAAACCCAAGATACCCATATCGAATCTTTGCAAAAAGTTTTTGAACGATTGAGGCTTTATAAATTGAAACTAAACCCTCAAAAGTGCGTCTTCGGAGTAAAATCTGGCAAGCTTTTAGCTTTTATGGTGAGCCAAATGGGCATTGAGGTCGACCCCTCTAAGTGTCGAGCCATCATAGATATGCCTCCATCCTCCAATTTAACACAAATCAGAAGCCTCCAAGGTCGCCTCCAATCCATTAGAAGGTTTATTTCAAACCTCGCCACAAGATGCGAACCTTTCAACAAACTTTTAAGAAAAGGGGTGAAATTTGTGTGGGACGATGATTGCTAAAAAGCTTCCGAAAGGTTAAAGGCGTATTTGGTTAATCCTCCTGTTTTAAACCCTCCAAAGCAAGGAAAACCTCTTTTGCTTTATATTTTTTTGCATGTGAATGCTTTGGGTGCATTATTAGCTCAATATGAGGATGATACCCATAAAGAGTATGACATCTACTATATTTCGAAAACTCTATTGGCTTATGAACGAAACTATGAAGCCATGGAGAAGACGTGCTTGGCCTTGGTATGGGCCTGCCAGAAATTTCGACATTATTTCCTAGATCATGAGGTCTGGATAGTGTCTAGGCTTGATCCAATCAAGCATCTGTTTGAAAAATCTATCCTCATGGGTAGGCTGGGTAAATGGTAGCTCCTCTTGATGGAGTATGACCTAAAATTCCACCATCAAACCTCCATCAAGAGGCAAGCCCTAGCCGACTATGTGGTTGACTTCTCCTTAGAAGATTTGTATCCCACACTTGACAAAATGCCCGATGAAGGCATCTTTCAAAATCAATTTCAAAATCATATCTTATCAAACTACTCAAATGAAAACCAAGTGTGAAAGATTGTAGACGCGCGAAAATCTCCGTCTCTCACCTTTTCAGGGCTTCGAGCGGATCCTCTCGTGTGTCTAAGGCCTATTTATATAAACAGGGCGTGCCAGCTAGCTTACCTAAGCTAGCGAAGATATATTTTAAACTGACTTCTAATCGTGGTGATTGTGAACAAGTGAGCTCTTGTCGTCGCAAACCTTCTTGCACCGATGCGCAAGGGTCAGTCTGTACGCTTTGAAAAATCGAGTTTTTGGGATAGAAAGCCTACGAAGCGGTTCGAGGTGTCTAATTCGGGTCTTTTAGGTACGGTTGCAGATTTTTAGATCACGTGGATTTGCACGTGCCTAAATCTTTCTTTTTATCCCTTTATGGGCCACCTAGTTTGTGTGTTATGAACACTCCACTATATGGGCGAATTTGAGCGGGAATACGGGGCTTGCTTCGATGCAATATGCGTCCTGCCTCGTGGTATGGCATAGATGCAATGCAAACTCACGCTACTCCAAAGGGAAAACCCGAATGTAAAGACAATGCCGAAGGGAAATAACCGAAGGGAAATGACTTGTAATGTAAATGCCGAAGGGAGATATGTATATATGGTATGTATATGGGCCCTTACTCAGGTCTTGCAAATAAGAGTGAAGGCTCAATGTGGGTGCGTGCTTGAATTGAAAGACTTACACACACGACATGAAATAAAACCCAAATATAACTTGCAGTATGGCCTTGATTAAGGTCTTGGGAATAAGAGCGAAAGCTCAATGTGTGTGAGTGCTTGAATTGAAGTACTACGCACACAACATGAAATTAAACCCAAATAGTATAACACGGCCCTTACTTGGGTCTTTCAAATAAGAGCGAAGGCTCAATGTGTGTGAGTGCTTGAATTGAAAGACTTACACACACGACATGAAATGAAAGCCCAAATAGTATAACACGGCCCTTACTTGGGTCTTTCAAATAAGAGCGAAGGCTCAATGCGTGTGAGTGCTTGAATTGAAAGACTTACACACACGACATGAAATGAAAGCCCAAATAGTATAGCTCGGCCCTTACTTGGGTCTTTCAAATAAGAGCGAAGGCTCAATGTGTGTGAGTGCTTGAATTGAAAGACAACACACCCAACTTAAGCAAAAACCCTACGAAAATTAAAGTATATATATATATTTATGTATTAGGGGTTGATTAGGCCCATGTGTGTTCAAAATCGTGCACAACCAAGCCACGTTATTACAAGCGGGGGGAGACTATGCTCCGTTATTACAACCCCGTATCGAATTGAATTTTAAGCAAGTATACAACTAAGGACCTAGTTAGGCACTTACTAATAGCTGGTCTGAAGAAGCCTTGCTTGAGCGTGGGCTTGGCCTTCGCCTTGGGCTACAAAAGGAAGCTCCGCGGAGTTGAACGGCAAGGGGCTGTTGGCCGGGTGCCTTGGGTGCGCGGAAGAGGCGCCTTGAAGATGGTCGGCTGCTAAGGACGGGCTAGTTTCGTATGTAGGGCTAAGGTGACTACGTAGGGTCACTAAGGAAGGTTGAGTTTAGAGAGTATGACATTAAGGGGGACTAAGGGAATGGTCTAATGGAGCACCTAGGGTTGGCGGGTTGCTAGGGTGGCCGAATGGAATGACAGTCGGTTGGAGTGGCCGACTAGGAGGACTTGATGGTGGCGGGTTGCTAGGGTGGCTAGGAGTGGTGTAAGGGAAGGGAACTAGCTAGGAGATGGGGTCAGGTGGTAGTGGGTGTAGTGGGGTAATAGGGGCAGGTTTTAGGGAGTTGGATGGGGTAGCCGGGTGTAGCTAGGGTGGTTAGGTAGTGGCGGGTAGTTAGGATGGTTAGGGCCTGGCCGAGTGGAAGTGATGGCGACAAGTGGCTGGTATTAGTGTAAGGTAGTGGTATGATGGGTGGCTAAGAGTGGAGAGGGAGTGGAGAAGGGGTAAGGCAGAGTGTGGGGTACTAACCGAGTGAAGAGGCGGTGGCGGATGGAAGGGGAGCAGCCGGTTGTGGTGGAGTGGCTAGTTTGACCGGGTGGAGAGGATGACGATGTGGACCTCGGCTGGAGTGGTGGTGGCGGTGGTGGCTGGCTGTGGGGCAGGTGGAGTTGGCTGGGCTGGAGAGTGGAGGACCCGGATGTTGGAAGATGGAGCTTCAAGATTGAAGATGATGGGAAAAACCCGCCCCAAAGGGGCGGGTTTATATAGGGCTGCAAGAGGCGGTTGGGGGTGGTTTTGGGGTAGTGGTTAGGTGGTTTAGGTAGGGTGGTGTGGTGATAAGGTGGGCTGGAAAGGGTAGGGCCAGATATTTTAAATACAAGGGGTTTGGGTAGGTTGTGTGCTAGGGGTGGTTTAGAGGTTTAGGGTTTAGCTAGGTGGGTTGGTTTTAGGGTGAGGTTTAGTGAGGTAGGTTAGGTGATTAGGCTAGGTTTAGGGAAATTAACCTAGGTTTAGGGAAGGATTAGGGAAGTGGGTTAGGTGATTAGGTTGGGATTAGGCCGGGATTAGGGAAGTGGGTTAGGTAATTAGGCTCAGATTAGGAACGGATTAGGGTAGAAGGCTAGGATTAGGTGTTTTTGGTTAGGTTTAGGTGAAGGAGCTCCCTTTGAATGACCCATGGACCTTAACCACATCATGTTGGTGCAGCCCTAGGTTAGGTTTTGGCTAATTACAAGCTTAAACCCATTTAATTAGGCTAACCCACATGATTAACCCCAAACTTGACACACAAGTCAAGCTTAATTACAACACACACTTGATCTTATCCTCCTCCACTCTCTCTCATGCCCACAATCCCACGTGAAATTCAAGTGGGCCCCACCTCCATTTATGAGAAGGTGATGTGGGCCATGGATATGGATATTGGATTGGATTTTTGAATCCAAATCCAAATCTAAGTCCATACATGGGTTTGGATTGGGATCTGGATATATATGGTCCAGATCCAATCCAAACTGAACTCTGACTCCTTCAAGTTGTGTTCGAAATGAATGGTTTGTGCGGGGTCTGACAGCATCAGTACTCCGTCTGCGTTAGGTCTTCGCCAACATAATCGTCCGCCTCTGTTTTCGCCTTCCAGAGATGACTTCAAATGACATTTTGATGATAACAGGGTCTTGGACGTTCGAGATCCTAGGGGTGGATTTTATATGAGAGTTGTTGTGCTGGGCTCAGCATGTGCTCCGGTTCTAGGCTCTTCTTAGCTTTCCTGGTCCTGTCTGGATTAGGCCAAGCTGCTTCGGGGTTTCAAAACATGTTTTAAAAAAAGTTTTTAAAAGCCATATTGTATATTTTTTGAAATATGAAGTTCAAAACATATGTACAGGGTTGTCTGGAAGGCTCCTGGGTTTCCAGACTCAAAATAGCCCTTTGGGGCTGCTTTTACAAAACCAGATGGATTTGAGAAATTCGTGGGATTTCAGGGTGTTTACAAAGATGCACTTCGATGGGGCACGAAACCAAAGAGGGGTTGGGGAAGGAATCATCCTCATATCCCCTGAAAAGGGAGAAATACCCATCGCCATTCGCCTAGATTTCGAATGTTCCAACAATACAGCTGAGTATGAAGCACTCATACAAGGCTTGAAAATTTCGAAAACTCTAGGGGCATCATGCATCGAAGTCTTTGGAGATTCTTTACTTGTCGTAAACCAAGTGTTAAAGATTTGGCAAGTCAAAAATGAAAAACTTCTTCCATACCACGAATTGGCCACCAAGCTGGTCGAGTCGTTCAAATCGTGTACACTTACACACGTAGGAAGAGAGGATAATGGCATAGCCGATGCCCTCTCATCCTTGGGCTCAACCCTAAGGGTCGATCCCACTTTGGGAACCAGACCCTTAGAAATATAGCACTCGCCCACTCCATCTACACACGATTTGGAGATTTGCCAAAACTACACAACTTCCACTGAAAAACCCTGGTTTCAAGACATTAAAGAGTTCTTAGAAAACAGAGGATTTTCATAATACGCTTCGTCCAAAGACAAAGCTTTTATTCGAAGAATTTCAACCCAATATCTGATTTTGGGGGGGTTCTTTACAAAAAGAGTTTTACTGGCATCTTACTGAGGTGTGTCGACCTGGAGGAGGCTAGGATAGTAATGCATGAATTCCACGATGGAGAATGTGGAGGGCATGTAAATGCCAATATGATGGCAATGAAAATACTTAGAGCGGGTTATTTTTTGTCCACTTTAAAGCAGGATTGTCATAACCATGTTAGGAAGTGTCACCCATGTCAAGTGCATGGACATGCCATTCATACCCCGTCATCCACATTGCATTCCGTGGTCAGCCCATGGCCATTCACCATGTGGGCGTTTGACATCATAGGATCAATATTTCCAAAAGCATCAAATGGGCATAGGTTTATACTAGCAGCCACTGAATACTTTTCCAAATGGGTTGAAGCTACCTCCCTGACTAATGTCCGGCAACATGTAGTGGCGTTCATTAGGGAAAATATTTTAGCTCGATTTGGAGTTCCAAAAGACCTAGTGTCTGATAATGATACTCCCTTCAAAAACGAGAGAATGTAAAGTTATGTAACACGTATGGCATAACTCACCACTTCTCATCACCCTACTACCCTCAAGGCAATGGCATGAGAAGCTGGATGAGAAGCATTATTGAAAAAACCTTAGAGAAGGGTAGGACATGGCATGAGAAGCTGGATGAAGCCTTATGGGCTTATAAGACTTCCATCCGAACTCCCACAAATGCCACGCCATTTGAGTTGGTCTATGGCACAAACGCCATTCTTCCCATTCATACCAAAATTCATTCATTTCATACATCACTTGTACTCGACCTTCCCCTAGAGACGCTACAGCATGCTAGAATGGCCGAGCTTGATTTATTAGATGAGAGAAGGCTCCTTGCCATGGATCATGCACATGCATACCAGCAAAGGGTAGCCCGACATTATGAGAAGCATATGAGACCTCGCCACTTCAAAGTGAGAGACCTTGTGCTCAAAATCGTCCAACATCGTGGCCCACATCCACTGGAAAAGTGGCGGCCCAAGTGGGATGGTCCTTATGTTGTACGTGGAACCACCACGAATAATGCTTACTGGTTAGTCGATGTTGAGGGTAGGAACTTAGCCGACCTTATGAATGCTCAATATTTGAAAAGATACCATGTGTAGGGTCTAAGCTAAGCCCTATTTCGAAAATCTTTTAAAAACCTCATTTGAAACTTCGTGAGTGAGGATCAAAGTAGATCGTGCAACCCTGAATGAGAGACTCGATGCTTGTGAAAAAGCAAAGTTTTCAAAACAAATGGGTTACACTTCAAAATCCTTCCTCTTACAAAAGAGGGCCTGGTTCAAAATAGCAAGATACTTGCAAGTAGTACGTGTTATTTCTAAATAGGCTGATCTGGGATGAATCGAGTAGATCCTTGGGATAAGTCCTTCCCCTCTTCTCTTCTCTTCCCCAAAAGGAAAACTTGGCCAAAAAGCAAAAGGGAAATCCCTACAAAAATCTCTTTCCCAAAAGCTGAATCAAAAGAAAAATCGTTTATGGAAAAGAGGGAACAAAGAAAAAATACTCCCAAAGGGAGACCCTTTATGAAAAACAGAAAAAATAGCCAAAAGCTCAAAAAGAGCAGTTTTCTACCTCTTTGCCTCAAACCATGGGACACTCCAGAAGGGACCATGGTATCTCTTTCCCCATCCCTGCGACTTATCCCAAGTGAAGAAAGGTTCATTCTGAGGAATCCTAAAATAAAAATAGGATTTGCTTACTTGAATCTCATCTTGTTTGAGAATTAGATGTTTTAAGTAAGGCGTAGGAATTTTGAAATATGACTTGATTTTCTTATAAAACCTCCGCTAGATTAGCGAGTGTTAGGACTCAAGTAAAGGGAAACACGAAAAGCTGAAATCCTTAGGATTGAAGCTAAAAGGAGCTTTCCTCTTTCAAAAACGAATTTAGAAAACCTCGAACATCGAGCAACATAAGACCAGCTCACTTAGTGCAGCAGGTCTTCATAAGACTCCCAAGTTCTACCATTCCCTTAAGTCTCTAGGAAACTCTACTTCTTAGCATATCATTCTATGCCATTCATCCACTTGTACATGCATGGACACTTGCACAATCCCAATTAGGACTAGCACCACCTTAGGTAAAGTCCCCTTTGGTGAAAATCCCTTCTTACTGGGCATAAAGGAAATGTTTTTCTATTTTCCTTTCAGTTGCGTAAGTTGCACTTACATTTCGGGTATTTACTTAAACTGTGTGTGTGAGTTGCTTTCAATTCGAGCCTAGCTCACATCATACCAAACCCGCAGAGTGTTCGTGCATCCTTGCATTCGCGTATTTTCAAAGAGGAAACCCCGAAACTACGCCCAAATTCGCTAAATCTAGGCCACTTGAAGCACACACATCCGGCCTAAGATAGCTTAAAACTCAAAGACTTGAAAAGCGGACAACCCCCATAATAAAAGCTACAACTTAGGCAAACAAAATCGTCAAATACTCGCTTGTCTTTCAAAAGTACATGTTTGTTTGAAATCGAAGTTTTCTAAAGTGCTTAAACCGACCCTTGAGCACCGGTTCAAGAAGGTTTCAAGCGAAAAGATCTCGCTTGCTCACAATTGCCTTTTAAAAGTCAGATATATTTCAAAATCTTTGCTAGTTTGAGTAAGCTAGCTAACACGCCCTTAAAAGCAACGTAAACTAGAAAATGCTCGTTTCTGGTCTTGTAAACCAGGAGTGAAGAATTTTCGTGTCTTACATGAGTTAAAGAAGAGTGCCATGGATTTCTAGATGTGTGAAGCCATTTTTGAAGGGTTAGACTCAACTGGTCCATGACAAATGCATTGGCACTGGATGGCTTGGAACTAGATTACCTTCTATCATATTGGAGTCACCTTCGATAAAAAGCCAATGATGATTCACGTTGATCATTAGATATAGGTACATGACCACCATGAATCTACATTCCATGATCATTAGCAGAAGAGTGTTAGTAGATGTCATGACATATCCTTGACTAGATCGCATTGTTACATGATGCTTATCTTACCGATCATGCCCAAGAATGTGTTGTCTAAAGAACAACAACAACAACAACAACTAAGCCTTTTCCCATACTAGACGGGGTCGGCTACATGGATTCTTTGTTTCCACAGATCCCTATCGTGTGCCATGTTAGCAGTTAACTCCCAATAAGGTAGATCATTCTTTATTATTTCTTTCCAACACTTTTGTGGTCGTCCTCTACCTCTTTTAATATTTTCCAAATTTAGTTTTTCTAACCTTCTTACCGGTTCTTCTTTTGATCTTCTTTCTATATGTTTAAACCATCTTAAACGATGTTCTTTCATTTTATCCTCTATTGGTGCCACTCCTAATTTGTTTCTAATAACCTCATTATGTATACGGTCTTTTCTTGTATAACCACTCATCCATCTCAACATCTTCATTTCTGTCACAGACATCTTTTGTACATGTTGATGATTAACTGCCCAACACTCAGAACCATAAAACATGGCAGGCCTAATTGTTGCTCTATAATATTTACCTTTTAACTTTAATGGTATCTTCTTATCACAAAGAATACCTGATGCTCCTCTCCATTTTAACCAACCAGCATTAATTCTATGTGTAACATCTCCATCAATTCTTCCATCACTCTGAAAAATTGACCCTAGGTATTTAAAACTTTCCTTTTGGGGAATGCAATGTGTGCCAATTTTAATTTCTATGTCCTCTGAAGTAACCAAATAATCAAACTTACATTCCATATATTCTGTCTTTGTTCTACTAAGTCGGAGGCCTTTGCTTTCTAATGTTTCTCTCCATAGTTCCAATTTTCTATTAACTTTTTCCTTAGACTTCTCCACTAATACAATGTCATCTACAAATACACCAAGGTACTTCATCTTGAATATGTTTTGTTAACTCATCCATCACCATTATAAATAAGTATGGACTTAAAGTTGATCCTTGATGTAACCCAATATTAACTTCAAAGAAGTTCGTCGTTCCTTCAACACATGTTTTTGCACCATCATACATGTCTTTTATAAGGTTAATATATGTCAATGGGATACCTCTTTTTTCCAAAGTTCTCCAAAGAACCTCCCTCGGTACCCTATCATAAGCCTTTTCTACATCAATAAATATCATGTGAAGGTCTTTCTTTTTTGCTCTAAAATGTTTCATAAGACGTCTCAAAAGGTGAATCTCTTCAATAGTAGATCTGCCTGGCATGAATCCAAATTGGTTCTCTGTTGTACTTGATACTTGTCTTAACCTACGTTCAATAATTCTTTCCCATAATTTCATAGTATGTCTCATTAACTTGATACCTCAACAATTCACATAATTTTGAATGTCTCCCTTGTTTTTATATATGGGTATAAGTGTACTTGCTCTCCATTCCTCGGGCATCTTTTGGTTTTTCCATATTTCATTAAATAGTCTTGTGAGCCAAGTGATTCCTATTTCTCCTAGTATTTTCCAAACTTCTATAGGAATATTATCTGGTCCTACCGATTTATCACCCTTCATATGTTTAGGAGCCTCTTTGACTTCATTCTTTTGAATACGTCGATAGAAATTATGGTTTATATACTTTTCTGACTTGGCTAAATCTCCTAAACTAATATAAAATCTTTATTTTCATTAAAAAGATTATAAAAATAGTTTTTCCATCTATTTCTTATATCATCATTTGTCACTAGAATTTTTTCATCCTCGTCTTTTATGTATCTAACATAATTAAGATCTTTAGTTTTCTTATCTCTAGCCCTAGTTATCCTAAAAATATCTCTTTCACCCTCTTTTGAGTTGAGTTTTTTATATAAGTCCTCCCAAATCTTGGCTTTTGCTTCACTAACGGCCTTTTTCGCTTCCTTCTTTGCTTTCTTATAAGCTTCTAAAGTTTCACTAGTTTTCTTAGCATAATGTAATTTGTAACATGCCCTCTTTGCCTTGATTTTTTTTTGTACTACTTCACTCCACCACCAAGCTTCTTTTTGTGTCGATACACCTCCCTTAGATACCCCTAACACATCTTTCGCCACTTTCCTAATATGTATAGCCATATTGTTCCACATTTCATAGGGCATGCCAACATAATTCCAAACATTTCCTTGAAGGACTTTCTGTTTAAATATATCTTCTTTCTCACTTTTGAGGTTCCACCATTTAGTCTGAATAGCTCGATGCACTCTTTTCTTCTTTGTCTATTTTTTTATTTTTAAATCCATAACTAAAAGTCAATGTTGGGTGGTTAAGCTTTCTCTTGAAATTACCTTACAATCTTTACAACACGCTCTATCTTTTTTTCTATAAATAAAGTAATCAATTTGTGTTTGTGATAAGCCACTCTTATAAGTAATTAAATGTTCATCTCGTTTTTTGAAGATTCTATTGACTATAAAGAGATCAAATGCCATAGCAAAATTTAAAATCTCCCTACCTTCCTCGTTTATATCCCCAAAACCAAAGTTTTCATGAATCCCTTGATATCCTAATGCCTCTTTACCGACATGTTCATTTAAATCTCCTCTTAAACAAATCATCTCCCTTTGTGAAATCTTTTGAAACACCTTATCTAACTCTTCCCAAAAAACTATCTTTATACTATCTTCTAATCCTACTTGGGGTTCGTAAGCACAAACTATATTCAAAATCTCTGCTCCTAATACTAATTTCAACGTCATGATTCGATCACCATATCGTTGTATGTCTACTACACTCTCCTTTAAATCTTTATTCATGATAATACCAACTTCGTTTCGAGCCTTTTCTTTACCTGAGTACCATAATTTAAAACCTGTATCCTCTATCTCTTTTGTTTTTTCTCCAACCCATTTTGTATCTTGTAAACATAGAATATAAATCTTTCTCCGAATCATAGTATCTACCACCTCCATTAGCTTACTCGATAATGTTCCGATATTCCAAGAACCAATACGAATCTTATTATCTAGGACTAACTTCCTTACCCCCCGCATCCATCCATAATCAAAATGCGGAGACCCTCTCTGAAAATTTTTCACTACATTCAGGCGACAATGTAGCGGGACTAACTTCTTTACCCACACCCGTTCATGATGTGGGAACCCTCTCTGCAATTGATTCACTATATTCGGGCGAAAATGTAGTGGCCCTTGCTTACTTCTTATTGCATTTGGGCTCTGCAGCACGTCGTTAGGTGGGGACGCTCCAAAGCAATACTCATAATTTTTGTAATCCATGTTATAAAAATCCGATGATGTTTTACGCTGGCTATCGAAAGCCTAACACAACCCTCCTCCTTTATCCGGGCTTGAGACTCATAATTGTTGTCTAAAGAACAATCGATTAAAATGGCATGAAAGATCTATATTGTGTCAATAAAATACGATGCATACTAGAGAATGCTGACCTCACTCCACCACCAAGCTTCTTTTTGTGCTGGTACACCACTCTTAGATTTACATAGCACATCTTTCGCCACTTTCCTAATATGTATAGCCATATTGTTCCACATATCATAAGGTCTATCAATATAATTTCAAGCATCTCCTTGAATTATTTTATGTTTAAATATATCTTCTTTCTCGCTTTTGAGGTTCTACCATTTAGTCCGAATAGCTCGATGCACTCTTTTCTTCTTTGTTCATTTTTTATTTGTAAATCCATAACTAAAAGTCGATGTTGGGTGGTTAAGCTTTTTCCTAGAATTACCTTGCAATCTTTACAACATGCTCTATCTTTTTTTCTACAAATAAAGTAATCAATTTGTGTTTGTGATAAGCTACTCTTATAAGTAATTAAATGTTTATCTCGTTTTTTGAAGATTGTATTGACTATAAAGAGATCAAATGTCATAGCAAAATTTAAAATCTCCCTACCTTCCTCATTTATATCCTAAAAACAAAGTTTTCATCAATACCTTGATATCCTAATGTCTCTTTACCGACATGTCCATTTAAGTCTCCTCTTAAACAAATGCGGAGATAACAAAATAATCCTTTGAATCACCTTATCTAACTCTTTCCAAAAAGTTGTCCTTATACTATCTTTAGTCTTACTTGGGTGCGTAAGCACAAACTATATTCAAAACCTCTACTCCTAACACTAATTTAAACGTCATGATTCGGTTACCATATCATTGTATGTCTATTACACTATCATTTAAATCTTTATTTATGATAATACCAACTCTGTTTCAAGCCTTTTCCTTACCTTAGTATCATAATTTAAAACGCGTATCCTCTATCTCTTTTGTTTTCTCTCCAACCTACTTTGTCTCTTGTAAACATAGAATATGAATCTTTCTCTGAGTCATAATATTTACCACTTCCATTAGCTTACCAGATAATATTCTGATATTCCAAGAACCAATACGAATCTTATTATCTAGGACTAGCTTCCTTATCTCTACATTCGTCCATATTGAAAATGCGGAGACCCTTTCTATAAATTATTCACTACATTCAAGCAGCAATATAACATACTAATTTATTTACCTACACCCATTCGTAATGTGGGAACCCTCTCTGCAATTGATTTATTACATCCGAGTAAAAATATAATCCTCCTTGCTTACTTAATATTACATTCGGAAGTTTTATGTTCGGAAGCCTAACACAACCCTCCTCCTTTATCCGAGCTTAAGACCAACAATGCAAGGATGATCCGTAACATGGACGGCATTCAAAATCATAAAACATAATGGGTCTAATTGTCCAATAGAAGCATAAAGATAAATATCTAACTTAATTGATCGTGAATTTAAATTTTCTAATGACAAAGAAATTTTAAAACATTATCTCTTAGCAACAAGCAAGCACATGTCTGGTCGAGGCTTTAAGTTGGTGAATGAGCCATGAACAGACTCTGTTATGTTCATTTGGTTTGTTTAGGAGCCGCAATTCTGCGGGCAAAATCAGAAACCCCAACATATTTTACACCCTGATGTATAAGTTTTCATAAAATGCTCATTTACTAGAAGGCAGAAACAAAGTTTACAGTGTAAAAATTGTGAAAACGTAAACAATAACCTTGACAACAACAAAGAAGCATAGCGTATACAAGAAATTCCCACGCCTTCCAGTCTGCCGCACTTACAAGGAGTGTTAATACATCTATACATCACATTCTCTTTAGCTCCTTACAAGCACTGTGAGAGTACATACATCTGGAAGCAAGCTAGGCCCTTATTCACAGCTTGAGGCTAGCTGGTAATGCCCGAGGAATCTTCAAAGATAGGTAGGGTTCAGGACCCCACGAGCTACAAGGTTCACTTTCCACTTAGTGTCATAGTAAACAGGCACGGTAGTCCTCAAGGTTAAGTTCCACTTGGAAAGCCACAGTAAGGCTCTAATGGAGATGAATGGATGAACAAAAAATCATAAAGATTTTTGAACCTTCGATATGAAACGAGAAGATATGCCATGGAGAAGCCGAACAAATCCCATGAAACTGAGTTTCCCGTCAGAGTTTCTAATCCAATCATGGAGAACAGCGTGCACTGGAACTGATGGTCTGAGCCCAAGCTCCTGGTGTAAACATTCAGTTCAAAAGAGAATGAGCACCAAACTTTTCCCACCAGGCATCATATGCACGGTAGCAGGCCTCTAAGCATGAAAACAAGAACCAAATTCGTCCTGCTAAAAGTTCATACCTTCTGTGTGTATTTCACTGTACGTGCATGCATGCATGTGATATTAGCATAGCTGCTTCCCAGTCAGGATACAGACAGCTTATGTATCTATGTGACATGTGTTGGTACAAGTGAAGAGTATGACAACTTAGAAAAGTCATGGGTTTGGGAACATAACCTCCGATGTCCGAAATTTTGGAACAAATAGCGAGATAAAATATGCATATTGTATGTATATATATACACGTACATATATATAATTGATAATATCTCATGAAACTATAATTTTTTACTAATAAAGTTTTAATCGGTCAATATTTCATAAAAATGCCCCTCGATATGACAATTATCTTTTAATTAGTACTAAGTCAGGAGTGGCACCAATAGAGGACATTATCTTTTAATTAAACCGTGTACAGGTTATTAGAAACAAATTAGGATTGGCACCAATAGAGGATAAAATGAGAATATAGTTTAAGATGGTTTGGACATATAGAAAGAAGATCGAAAGAAGAACCTATAAAAAGGTATGAAAAACTAAATTTTTAAAGTATTAAAAGAGGTAGAGGACAACCACAAAAGTGTTGGAAAGAAACAATAAAGAATGATCTAGCTTATTATGAGTTAACTGCTAACATGGCTCGTGATAAGGCTATGTGGAAACAAAGAATCCATGTCGCCGACCCCGTCTAGTATGGGAAAAGGCTTAGTTGTTGTTGTTGTTGTAAGTCAGCCACGGAGAAGTACTAAGTGTCAAGTGTCAGACACAGGTGTGACACCCTAGTAGAAGTGTCCCTGTGGCATATCTATATATCTATTTTGTTACGTTGTCGTTTAAGATTTTCCTATGTTCCACTGAATTCTAGACAGATAAATGGATATATTGGGCCCTGAAATATTGCCATCAGAACCAGTACTCTGGGTTTCCTTCGTCCATGGTTACAGATGTACACGAAATATGAAGTAATAATGAGTCCTTTTTTACACCATCATGCATGAAATAAGCAAACAATCGCCCCCATGTACCATCTAGATTTTATTGATGCGGACCATCAGGCGATTGTCGATACTGGTCAGAGAGACTTACCGATGCAAGCTCCTCAATAACGATTGCTCTGTTCCCATCCTTCTCAAACATCTCATATGCTTGAAAAGCATGCTGCTCCCAACTCTCAAGAGCTTCCATCTGATGGACGCTAATAGCAGCCGCAGAGAACTCCTCGAAGTCCAGCTTTCTGTACTGAAGAGAGCTCACCTGCAAGCATACCAGCAGACCGAATCATAAAAGCCTCTAAACAGTGACGAACTTATTGGGCTGCCTCAGACGTTAAAACTCAACTCACACCCAGGACAAGTTAATTAATCTGCCGCGACTCGTATAAATAGCAAAGGTCTTCACACAAAGTATAACGTCAACAATAAGTCTAGTCCATACCATATTGACAAAATCATGAACCCGAGAATCCTTCATTGCATTAGTCGCGCACTTCATTAAGGCCTAATCATTTGAAATTCACTTAGAATGATAAAGGTAATCTCGAGAGCAACCAAACCAAAAGTAAAAGAAGGCAATCCAAGCTAACCGTCTTGAAGTTCTGCAGACAAATGAAACCATTCTTGTTTGGACCTAATAAATTGAATTGTTCCCTTAAATAGGTGAGCTGATCCTCAGACAACGTCTTTGCAAGGGCCTGTCACAATATTCCTCCATGTTGATAAGCGAAAAATAACTACTATTTGAGCAATCAAGAAAGCATCCTACAATAAAATTATGCAAAAGAGTTGCCAATGCATAAGTTGGTATTTAAACCATTTCTACCAAAGAAGTTATTGAACCAATTCAGATGGTCAGAATACCAATTTCCATAGATTGATGGAATGATCGATCTTATAAAAAAATAATAAAATCAGAATGTATGATGGTGCAAAAACATGTGTGAGGACTCATGAAGGAACGACAGACTTCTTTGAAGTTAATATTGGGTTACATCAAGGATCAACTTTAAGTCTATACTTATTTATAATGGTGATGGATGAGTTAACAAAACATATTCAAGATGAAGTACCTTGGTGTATGTTATTTGCAGATGACATTGTATTAGTGGAGTCTAAGGAAAAAGTTAATAGAAAATTGGAACTATGGAGAGAAACATTAGAAAGCAAAGGCCTCTGACTTAGTAGAACAAAGACAGAATATATGGAATGTAAGTTTGATCATTTGGTTACTTCAGAGGACATGGAAATTAAAATTGGCACACATTGCATTCCGCAAAAGAAAAGTTTTAAATACCTAGGGTCAATTTTTCAGAGTGTTTGAAGAATTGATGGAGATGTTACACATAGAATTAATGCTGGTTGGTTAAAATAGAGAGGAGCATCAGGTATTCTTTGTGATAAGAAGATACCATTAAAGTTAAAAGGTAAATATTATAGAGCAGCAATTAGGCCTGCCATGTTTTACGGTTCTGAGTGTTGGACAGTTAATCATCAACATGTACAAAAGATGTCTGTGATAGAAATGAAGACGTTGAGATGGATGAGTGGTTATACAAGAAAAGACTGTATACATAATGAGGTTATTAGAAACAAATTAGGAGTGGCACCAATAGAGGATAAAATGAAAGAACATCATTTAAGATGGTTTGGACATATAGAAAGAAGATCAAAAGAAGAACCTTTAAGAAGGTTAGAAAAACTAAATTTGGAAAGTATTAAAAGAGGTAGAGGACGACCACAAAAGTGTTGGAAAGAAACAATAAAAAATGATCTAGCTTATTGGGAGTTAACTGCTAACATGGCACACAATAGGGATCTGTGGAAACAAAGAATCCATGTAGCCGACACCATCTAGTATGGGAAAAGGCTTAATTGTTGTTGTTGTTGTTGTTGTTGTGCTCATAAAAGGTGAGAACTCATTGTATAAAATATGAAGGCCGAATTGGGTACAAAAACGCAACATCATAATCTGGTAGAATGAGAATCATCCATACCCTCAAAGCAGCCTTCCTTAGTGATGATGAGCATAAATACGACTTCACAAGTCTGAAGACTAGGATGTCCAATGGGATTTTGATATCCTGACAAATTTTCATCCATGGATGACCTGAACATTGAATCTCAAGCATGTCAAGCATTTCCCAGATCTAAACACCAAAGGAACTCAACAGGGGTTACTCAAGAAAGAAAGAAAAGCATGTCCTCAGCATGACTACTCAACAAGGCTAGACACAAGTTCCAAATTCAACACTCTTGACCTTGGTTTGCAACATCTAATCACTGAAATTAGCGATGATCAACTTACAGAGGGCCTGAGCAGCAGTCATTCTTCTGCGTGCATCCTTATTCAGCAGTCTCTTGACAAAATCCTTTGCTTCTGGCGAAAGAGTAGATACCAGATTCAGTTCTTGCCCAAAAAGGCCGGCTTCCACATAGAAGAATGTATGCAATGACGCCAATACTCCACATATCTGCTTCTGTACCATAAGACCTATGCAGAACTTCAGGAGCAACGTAATATGCACTCCCAACTATGTCATTAAGCCTCTCATCTGTGTGATTTTCCAAATATAAGAAATGGCTCATGATCCCCTTTGTATAAAGAAACTAGAGCATATAGCTGAACAAAGATAACATAAACAATCTATAGACATAGCTTGACCTAGGGACACAAAGCTTACCTGGTTTGACAAAATCAGACAGACCAAAGTCTATTGCCTTCAATTGAGTGTCCTCATCTTTTTTAGTGAACAGGAAATTCTGACATAGCAATACATATTCTTCAGATTAAAAAAAAACAAGCTCATTAAACATACTAAAAAACCAAAAAATTAAATGTAATAAACAAGCATTTACTAAGCAAACATTGCAAGAAAGACAAGCAATAAATACTTAATGCATCTTTTAGATGTCAGAATAGAATGCTAAAGGGCATTCAAGAAAGAAAATGATTCGTAAAATGAGACTTTTCAGATGTAATATACTGATACTTCTAGAACGTGTATGCATTATTTAAGCACACTTAATAGACATTACCTCTGGCTTGAGATCCCGATGAACAACACCTTGGAGATGACAAAAGGATGCAACACTTAATATCTGGACCACCACCACCTTAGCATCATCTTCGGAGTACTTTCCTCCCCTAAAAACATAATAACCAAAACCAGTTACTTAAATCAACAGAACAGACAAAATCGATGCATGAACAAGACAAACAGCAGTGAGAAGCTTAGCAAGAGCAAGATACCTTGACAATATCCTATCTAAAAGTTCACCTCCTTTACATAACCTGCAGGATGCAATGATTACTCATAAGTTCCCACCAATCTGAGATTGTATATTGTGTATAAACTATCAACAGGTTGCGAACAAACAGTTGCAGTAACAGAAATGACCAGGTTTGTTCATTGGTATCATATTATGCAGCTAGTAGCGAAATAGTCTAAGAAAACAAAAGTTCAAAGATATAAATCATTTATACACAAATAGAATTATAGAAGCCCACAAAAAGCTGAAAATCTAAGCCATAAAATGGTAAACTTCCTCCTTGCAAACCAATTCACATAGCCTATGGTATCAGAACAATATAGTCTGGCAGTTCAGAAGTAACTTCACAATAACCAATCTCCTACTCAAACTGTGGAGATTCTGGAAACCTTAGAGGAGGTGTGATCGGTTCATGAAGCACAGTATTTCTAACCAGACACATATGGTATAGAGATAAACTACCGCAAAGAACCAGTAAGTTGATAAATACTTACTCCATCACTATGTACACCGTTTCTCGGTCCTCAAAGGCCTCATAAAATTGCACAAGATTCTTGTGTCCTGTTAAAGCACTCAGAATCTTAACCTCCCTCCTTACATCCTCTATGGCGATTGCTGTGGTCATCTGCCAAGGCACCAACTTAGGTGAGATTATACTATGAACATGAAAGCATCAATTATAAGCATTATTAAATCAGCACTTCGAATCCTGAAGCCCATGAGCAATGTAATATATTGCAATATTACATTATATAAGTATCTGGAATTCATGAAAAACAGCTTCAGCACATCTCCCAAAATCAACCTGAAGTTCTATACACATTTGAGAAAACAATTAGGGAACATTTGCAGATTATGAAGACCAACAGATTTCCAAATAAATAAGCATGACACTATTGCACAGGCTGATCATGACATAATAGAAAGCAATCCCCATGATCATGGTGTCCCCTTACTTTTCCAGTATCACACTTCCTGGGCTGGCTCTCTCGGACTAACGCATGCTATGGTTCCATAGTCATTCACACCCTCAAGGTACTGAAAAAAGGTGCCCCACACACTTCCTGCGAAAACTGAACTATCCTGCAAATTTAGGGGCATCTTTCCAACTCAAGGATCCCGATATCCTGAAAACTTTTGGAAGGCACGAAGCAAGTAGTATATGGAAAACGAATCTTAACTCCTATGGATGTGTATGCATTCCTGGCCCTCACAAACTTGGTTAATCTTGCCCAACAAGGCTGGGTGGATGACGTGAAGCATTGAGCTGATTAGTTAAAACCAAATGCCATCCACCAAACAGTCCTCCAACTCAGGCGTAGGGTCAGAGACAAAATTTTCTGGTTTTTTGCCAGCAAATACTTTTACCAACAAAAGTGATCTTGCTGAAGGCTCACAGAAGCGTTTCAATCTAACAAAAATAATACGGATCGAAACAGCAGAAGACCGATACTCACGGGGACAAAATAATCCATTTCAACCGAGCGATCGGAATTGTAAACCCTTCGTTGGTTGCCTAAACGAGGTGCCAACAGAGAGGGGGATCCTGAGGTAACGTACTGCCCTATTTGTTATCAGACCCACAAAGATTCAAACTTAGTGAACTCCAAAACCGTAGGTTTCAACCAAAGATAATATACGCATACGATTATCAAACCTAACAGATCATGGCAGGAAAACAAACTAATCTAACGCGTAAGCTGTGATCTCCACCTAATCCTCCCAGAAAAATACAAAAACAAAAACAAAAACCAGATATAAGACTAAATCCAACCTTTGCTTTAGGAATAACTTTCACAGCAACCTCCTGCCCTTTCATCTCCCCCTTCTTCACCTTGGCAGCGCATGTGAAGCCAAAATGGCCACGACCAACTTCTTCTCCGAGCTCATACTTCGAATCAAACTGCTTGGAAAATCCGAAACTCTTGTCGAATCCCAATTTGCACTCACTCCGTTCGGGGATGGCGGGCTCATTCAGCTTCACGGATCCGTGCCGACGAGCAAGCAACGCCTTTATATGCTTCGCCGGAGACGGCGGTGGGAAAGGACGCTTGAAGAAGCGGCTCGGCGTCGAATTTGCGGTCGTTGCCGTCGAATTCGGGGTCGAATAGGGCGGAGAATTCTTGAAGAAAGTGTACAGAGGGCTCGGGCTATATAATGGTGCTTTTGAAGGCTTCCCTTCTTCATTTTGCACCTTCGTTTCCACCTCCAATTTGGCTTCTTGCTTCACAATACTTTCGCCGTTTTCAACAACGTATTGGGGGTCTGTACTGGGTCTCCCATAACACAGACCCATGGCAAGAAATGAACAGAGAACTAGAAAAACAAAACCAAGAAAATATTTCACCAAAAGTACTAGAGATGCTGAAGGATAAGCAAGTATATAAGGACATCGAACAACAGAAAACCCAAAAGTATCAGGATCTTAGTAGAGAAGATATAGGCAAAGGGCCCAGAAGGCAAGCAAGGAGAGAGAAGCCAAACCAGACAACCACCAAAATCTACCGGGAGAGAACTGGAGAGGAGGACTAAATCAAAATGAAAAAATAAGAAACACCCAAAACCCAAATGGGTTGTCACAATAATTTGAAGAAATAAATGGAGCAACCAATCAACCTAGAGAGAGAAAGAGAGAGTTAAGCATCAATCCACAAAGGAAAAAGCCCAAGGAGAGAAGATGGGCTGACAAGAAGAAAACAAGGAAAGATTTGTGCTACTGCATTGGTTCTCAAGGGAACCCTTTTCCACCTTTTTCTTTTCTGGCCCTTCCCTTCTCTTCTTTTAGCTAAGTTGAGGAGAGAATTAAATTATTGGGATATGGTGGATCCAGGCTTGTAATACGCATTATCATATAAAAAAGATTTTATATACGCACACAGACAGAGAGAGGGAGACGAGGCTGTAATAACAACTTGATCTTGGGAAGATGAAATCTGTGTGACGTGCATTTGGGACTTTTTCTTTCTTCGTGGTTTCACTTTTTCTGCAAGTTTGTATTATGCACTGTCACTTTCCCCACTCTTCATCAATTTGAACTCAAAGAGGGGTACTTTAAATATTGCCACAAATTTGACTTTGTTGAAATAATTACTTACCGTAAGCCTTCACTGTCAAGAGCATCACTCTATACAGTACTCGGTTTTGTGTGATAAAAGTTTGTCATAAAGAACTTGGAGATCGCTTGGTGTTGTTTTGGCTTTCACAATTGAGGTTGACCACGCCAAGTTGTGCAGGTGATCGAGCTTCTGCCCTCCAAGGATTGATGCTATATTAAGGTACTTATTGTAGGAGAATAGCATGTTGAAACAATTGAAATTTATAGAGGCAGACGTATCAGGATTGGCCCATCTTTGGGCCCTGAATTGCATGAGAATTCATTTTTATCATTGTCCACCATTTGATATTAGACCATTCGTTTCAGTTTATACTTCTGGCGCTTCTTTAGTTATTTAGGGCTCTACCCCTACTCCTTCACGAAAGAAAAAAGAAAATTGTCTAGTACAATGGTGAGGCCAAAGCCAGATGCACGCCCTGGATATCAAACCCATCGCCTTCAACTTGTGGGTCAGCCCCCTATCCAGGTGAGCTAGAGCTCTTTCTGCCTAAGAAAATAATATGGTTAAGAGACTGTTTACCAGTTTCTCTCAAGGGACATGATGATGCATTTCTTTAAATAAGGAAGAAACCTTTTAAATAAGCACGATGAGATTCATTGACGCGGTGCACCGTGGTTGTCCAATGTAAACATGTCGTTTTGAATTGGTGTGTACCTATTGAATTTTTGCAAGTTTCCCATTTCCAAGACCCCTAGACCAGAAACCCCAAGTCTTAGGGCTGCTAAATTAAATTGAGTTGCTCATGGTTTGGTTTGATTTGGTTTGTTTTAGCTCCTGCAGGGCTACTTCCTCTTTGGTTTGTTAAACCATATGAGTTGAAGTTCAGCACTATCGGTGCTATTCGGTTTGGCCAATTTATTTAAACCATAGCCAAAGTAACTATATTATATTAGGGCATTTAAGGAAAATGAAGTGCGCATCTCTTTATCTCTTATGCAGCCAAAAGACTTTAGGTATAGAAAGCCATTTTATTTACGGTCTTTAAGGAAATCTCCCACATAAATCAAGCAGCTTCACGATAAAAAGGGCTAGACCCGTTACGTTCACGAGACGTCCAGACCCAAGTTTGGCTAGCAGTTAACCACTGCCTTTTGTGTAGGAAACCAGTCAAGGAATGAACAAGGGTTGTTGGGTTGGTTCGCCCCATTTACCAGCTCTAATCATCCCTCGTGCTGGGCATCAGCTTGGAAAGAAGGGCACGACCTATAGTATATTAGAGCCAAATCTATGACTGCCCGTCCAACACTTTCCACTACGCTAAGGCCTTTGGCCGCTACTAGACTGAGTAAATGAGCTACTCTTGCCTTCATATACTGCACCATGCTGATAAAGGGAAATAAAGTGGGGTGGAACTTCTTCAGTGACCACTTTGTCAAAAAAGGAAATCTAGTTTGAAAATTAAATTTCTTTGTTTTCAAATAAGAAACACACACACACAATTTTTATGATTCGATTTTTTAGATCAACAGTTGAGATAATAACTTAAAATTTGTATTTGGTGCATTAAACACACAATATAAAAATATAAATATCTATCATTTATCTCAAAGATTGAATGATAAAAATGTTTATCTAAGATTATATATGAAAAAACTTTATAGGTTTAGTACTAATTCTCTCTATATATCCAATTGCACCTTATTTTCTACAAAAAGTATATATACCTGTACATTTGCACACACTCTTAGACAATTTGAGGGTCAGACCTAACCACTGTATCAAGTTTCAGCCTTGAAGTGAAGCTTCCGCTGGAAATTGTGCACTGGGTATTTGTAGACACCGAAAATTTTCACTTACGGGTTCTTAGGCCTGAAGTGAACCTTTTCGCAATCTATTCGCTTTATGGGCGTGCCAGCTAGTTTACTTTAACTAGCAAAGTATGTTTTGAAAATAATCTGACTTTTGAAAGGCGATTGTAGGCAAGCGGGATTTTTACGTCGCAGACCTTCTTGCACCGATGCGCAAGGGTCAGTCTGTACGCTTAGAGACTTCGTTTTGAAACAAGTTTAACTCAAAATATATTTTGAATGAAGAAGTGTTTTAAAACCTTTTGAAAACCATGCATTTGGGCGATTTTGATTTTGTAAGGGTTGGATGACCCTAAGTCTTTCAAATTTTAATCTGCTTAGGCACGATGGGCGTGCATCGAAATAGCCTAAGTCTTGGCGTGTTTGCACGATTGATTCGGGTTTGTACAATTTTCAGATTTAAGATCACGTGGATTTGCACGTGCCTAAGTCTTTCTTTTTATCCCTTTATGGGCCACCTAGGTGTGTGTTATGAACACTCCACTACATGGGACATATTTTGAGCGGGAGTACGAGGCTTGCTTTGATGCAATATGCGTCATACCTCGTGGTATGGCATAGATGCAATGCAAACTCACGTAACTCCAAAGGAAAAATCCGAATTTAAAAGACAATGCCGAAGGGAAATTGTCGAAGGGAAATTGCCGAAGGGAAATAACCGAAGGGAAATGACTTGTAAAGTAAATAGCCGAAGGGAAATGACTTGTAAAGTAAATAGCGAAAGGGGAAATATGGCTATATCTTAAGAGCGGAAAGGCTCAATTGTGTAAGTGTGTGTCGTGTATATATTGAAAGACAACGCACACGACTTGAATCTTAAAACCCGAATCTTAAAGACATAGCCGAAAGAAATACTTTATATAGAGTATATGTAGGGGCCCTTACTTGGGTCTTGCAAATAAGAGCGAAGGCTCAATGTGTGTGCGTGCTTGAATTGAAAGACTTACACACACGACATGAAATGAAACCCAAATATAAATTGCAGTATGCCTTGACTAAGGTCTTGGGAGTAAGAGCGAAAGCTCAATGTGTGTGAGTGTAGAATTGAAGTACTACGCACACGACATAAATGAAACCCAAATATAACTGCAATAAGGCCTTTACTAAGGTCTTGGGAGTAAGAGCGAAGGCTCAATGTGTGTGCGTGTGGAAAATGGAAAGACAACACACACGACTTAATTAAAAACCCCCTTGACTTAAAATATATAAATATAACTATATATTAAGGGCTTGTTAGGCCCGTGTGTGTGCAAGAAGTGTACGACTAAGAGCGGAAAGGCTCAAGTGCGCGTGTGTGTGGGTGTGTCAAACCACGTTATTACAATCGGGGAGAGACGAAGCTCCTTTACTACAACCCCGTATCAAAATTTAATTGAATATAAAGCAAGTTAATGTAATAGACCAAGTTTAGACACTTACAAATAGCTGGTCCATGTTCAACTTGCTTGCACGTGGGCTCACGGTTCACCTTGGGCAGCCAAGAGGGGGTTATCCTAGGTGGCTTTGAGGAAGGTTCTATGGGGCATGGTTAGGGTCTTAGGGGAACTAAGGTTCGGCCAAGACGGGGGCTGTGTAGGGTCTGTCCTAGGGTCTGTCCTAGGGTGCAGGTCACGGCCAGGGTGCAGGTCAAGTCGGCAGGGAGGTGGTCAGGTCGACAGGGAGGCAGTCGGGTCGGCAGGGAGGCGTCTGGCGCCTGGTGCAGCAGACGGGCGCCTGGCGCGGCTGCAGTGGCGCGGGGCGCGCTGGGGCGTCTAAGTTGTATTTAACAAAAGGGCGTGCCAGCTAGCTTGCTTAAGCTAGCGAAGAAAATTTTTGAAATCTGACTCTATGGGGGCGATTGTGAGAAAGTGAGCTCTTTTCGTCGCAAACCTTCTTGCACCGATGCGCAAGGGTCAGTCTGTACGCTTGGCAAAGTCTTTTAAAGTCTAAACCTCTTTAAAAAATACCCGAAGTGTTTGGGCTTTGTGTGTATGATTGCAAATTTTATTACACGTGGGATTTTGCACGTGCCTATGTCAACGATGGGGCTTGGGTTCACTGAAGTCAAGGTGACTCCGATTTTGTACGCCACATGAAGTTGAAGGATGTTGAACCCTCCTCCACCATCGACTAGGCACCTGTCCAGAGAGTGGTTGTTTAGAACCACCTCGATATACAGGGCCTGGTTATGGGTTTCGTAGGGTCTATCTACATCATCTTTCGAAAAAGTGATGGGCAATTTTGCTCCTAATAAAGCCACTTGGGCAGACAAGGATTCCGGACTTATGTTTGAATCAACCTTGGCCCTTTCTAGAATTTTCTCTAATACAAGTCTATGCCTAGGCGAGGTTTTTATAAGCTCTAGGATAGACATGTGAATAGGAATCTTTGAAAGGTGGTTTTCGAAGTCATAAGGATTTAGGATGACTTTGTCCTTATCTGCTTTTGGCAGACCACTAGGGATACATGCTTTTGAGGGGCCAGGCACACTGAGCACCTTGAAGGTGCGGGGGTTGATAGATCCTTCCGGATCTTGTGACTTCCCCCACGACCAGCCTAGGGTTTGCACTAAACTTGGCTCTAAGGATAAGCTGAGAAGAAACCTTGGATTTTTAAAACTGGTTTTACCGGGGTTTCCACTTTTGGTGGTCCCCGAATGACGACTTGGGCGGGCTTCTTGTGTAGTACAAGAATGGGCGCACAAGTAGGTCGACCAGGTTCTGGCTTTCACGCTAGTTTCTTGGAAATGGTGAGGGTACATACCTCCTTTCCTTTCCCACTGCCACTGGCGTGTTTGGGAAAGGGTTCCTTGAAGATAGCTTGAGGTGGCTCAGGTTCCGCAATGACCTAGAGCCGGCCTTCTGCTATCAAGTTCTCAATTTTATTTAAGAGAGAGAAGCAGCGTTTGGTATCATGGCTTTTGAGCCGATGATACTTACAAAATCGGTTTAAATACCCCCTTTGGAAGTGACTCCTTCGGGGATTTCAGGGAGTTCTATCATGCCCTGGGCAAGTAGGAGGTCTAGGACCTCCGACACAGGTTGCCCCAGCGGAGTATACTCCCGTTTTTCAACTGGTTTTTGAAAATTGCGCTCCCTCTTATTTTCTAATTTTTCAAAATTTTTGGAAGTAACTGCCATGCCTGGATCCACCCGGACATTGGCGATTTTATGGGGCTTTGCCCCTTTGTCCGTCGTGGGCAGCCCATATGCGATGGGCTTTTCCAAACGGGTTTTTGAAACGGCACTTCCTTTCCATAGGTGATCGTATGTCCCTTTTCGCAAGTTGGTTTCGAAAAGGGAGGCCTTTTTGATCAACTTATGGAAAGTTGAAATCTCATGGAGCGAGAGAAGGGTTTTTAACTTGCTTTTAAAATTATCCAGGATGAGCATTACTGCGCATCCTTCGGATATGGGCTCTCGCACTTGGCCCAAAAGCAACCTCCATCTTATAATGAAGGCATGCACGTCTTCGTTCATGCCTTGCTTTGTATCCCTTAAGGTATTCAGAGTCGGCGTGACTTCTACGTTGTGTGCAAATCTTTGCAAGAAGCAGTTCGCTAACTCTTCAAAAGTAGCGAACTGGCTTAAGTCGTAGGAAGCCAGCCATTTGGCAGCTGTGCCTTTAAGGGATAAAGGGAACCAATACACCCATTTCATCGAATCCTTTTTCTTCTTATGGGCTCGACGTGAGAAAAGCTGCAAGTGAGACCTAGGGTCTCCCATGACATCATACCGATGGAAGTTCGGTATTTCATCGTCATTGTCTGTTTCGTAATCCATAGGAAGGAAATCAGATAGGGCGTAGTTTCTTTTCTCTTTATTCTGCCCTTTTAGCAACTGCTGTAGGGCTTTACGGCCCTTTTGTGTGAAGGACTCGTAGTATTGGTTGCCTTCGATTACGGAGGCCTCTTTGTGCTTGCAAGGTTTTTCAGATTTCTTTTTAGGCCTTTGTTCACCATTTGATGAACATGAATCGCCTACTTCAGCCTCTTGGTTGAGAGCATCGATTTTGGCCTCAAACTCCCTTCTCAAGTCCTCGATTTCATCTAGTTTTATTTTGTTTTTGAAAATCTTCCTAGAGTGAGAACTTGATGCGCATGAGCCTTGGCTCGACACTTCACTTGGATTGGATTTTGACACGTTTTTCAAGCTTTTTCAAAATGTCCTAAGTACAAGCAAAGAAAACAAGTTAAAATGACACCTTTTTAAAAATTTTCGCAAGACTTCTACTTAAAAACTCGATTTTTGAAAGGCTCACGTCCCACCGGGCGTGCCAATCTCTGTAGACGCGCGAAAATCCCCGCCTCTCGCCTTTTCAGGGCTCGGAGCGGATCCTCTCATGTGTCTAAGGCCTATGTATGCAAACAGGGCGTGCCAGCTAGCTTACCTAAGCTAGCGAAGATATTTTTAACACTGACTTCTAAACGTGGCGACTGTGAGCAAGTAAGCTCTTGTCGTCGCAGACCTTCTTGCACCGATGCGCAAGGGTCAGTCTGTACGCTTTGCAAAAATCGAGTTTTGGGATAGAAAGCCTATGAAGCGGTTCGAGGTGTCTATTTCGGGTCTTTTAAATGCGATTGCATGTTTTAGATCACGTGGATTTGCACGTGCCTAAGTCTTTTCTTTTATCCCTTTTCGGGCCACCTAGTTTGTGTGTTATGAACACTCCACTACATGGGCGAATTCGAGCGGGGCTTGCTTTGATGCAATATGCGTCCTACCTCATGGTATGGCATAGATGCAATGCAAACTCACGCTACTCCAAAGGGAAAACCCGAAATGTAAAGACAATACTGAAGGGAAATAACCGAAGGGAAATGACTTGAAATATAAATGCCGAAGGGAGATATGTATATAGAATATGTATATGAGCCCTTACTCGGGTCTTGCAAATAAGAGCAAAGGCTCAATGTGGGTGCGTGCTTGAATTGAAAAGACTTACACACACGACATGAAATTAAACCCAAATATAAATTGTAGTATGGCCTTGACTAAGGTCTTGGGAGTAAGAGCGAAGGCTCAATGTGTGTGAGTGCTTGAATTGAAGTACTACACACACGACATAAATGAAACCCAAATATAACTGCAATAAGGCCTTTACTAAGGTCTTGAGAATAAGAGCGAAGGCTCAATGTGTGTGAGAGTGCTTGAATTGAAAGACTTACCCACACGACATGAAATGAAACCCAAATAGTATAGGTCGGCCCTTACTTGGGTCTTTCAAATAAGAGCGAAAGCTCAATGTGTGTGAGAGTACTTGAATTGAAAGACTTACACACACGACATGAAATGAAACCCAAATAGTATAGGTCGGCCCTTACTTGGGTCTTTCAAATAAGAGCGAAAGCTCAATGTGTGTGAGTGCTTGAATTGAAAGACAACGCACCCAACTTAAGCAAAACCCTTCGAAAATGAAAGTATATGTATATACTTATGTATTATGGGCTGATTAGGCCAGTGTGTATTCAAAATCGTGCACAACTAGGAGAGTGCATGTGTGTGGGTGTGCCAAGCCACGTTATTACAAGCGGGGGGAGACTATGCTCCGTTATTACAACCCCGTATCAAATTGAATCTCAAGCAAGTATATAACTAAAGACCGAGTTAGGCACTTACTAGTAGCTGGTCCGTAGAGGCCTTGCTTGAGCGTGGACTTGGCCTTTGCCTTGGGCTGCAAACGGGAGCTCCGCGAGGGTGAACGACAAAGGGTGCTGGCCGGCTGCAAATGGGACGCGGGATAGACGCCTTGAAGATGGCCGACTGCAAGTGGGTGTCGCCTTGATGTGGGGAATTAAAGGGGCTGGGCCAAGTGAGTATGTAGGGTCACTAGGAGAGTATAGAGTGTTAGGGAGTATGGACCTAAGGGGAGCTTAAGGGAAGGCCGAATGGGAGTCTAATAGGGTGGCCGGATGTAGCTAGGGTAGTTGGGTAGTGGCAGGTAGTTTAGGGTGTGCTAGGTTCGGCTGAGTGAGAATGGTGGCAGCAAAGGAGAATGGCTGGTGGTAGGATGTTATGGTAGGGTTTAGGTGGCTGAGAGTGGAGAGGGAGTGAAGAAGGTGAGACGAAGTAAGGGGTACTAACCGTATGGAGAGAAGATGGCGCTCGGTTGGAAGGAAACTGGGCAGGTAGTGAGGCTCGGTAGGGAGGTGGTGGAGATGGCGGTGCAAGTGGTGGTGGGATGGAGGGATGGTGGTGGTGCAGGCGGAGCAGGTGGAGCAGCTGGCTAGTTTCGGCTGGGAAGTGGGGTCCCGGCTGGGCTTGGGGAAGGCGACTGGATTTTAGAACCCGCCCCCAAGGGGGGGGGTTATATAGGGATGGGTAGGTCGGTTAGGGCTGGGTTTGGGGTAGTGGTTAGGTGGTTTAGGTAGGGTGGTATGAAGATAAGGTGGGCTGGAAAGGGTAGGGCCAGATATTTTAAATACTAGTGGTTTGGGTAGATTGTGGGCTAGGGGTGGTTTAGGGGTTTAGGGCTAGGTTAGGTGGTTGGGTTTTAGGGTGAGGTTTAGTGAGCTAGGTTAGGTGATTAGGCTAGGTTTAGGCTAGGTTTAGGGAAATTAACCTAGGTTTAGGGAAGGATTAGGGAAGTGGGTTAGGTGATTAGGCTCAGATTAGGGGTGGATTAGGGTGGAAGGCTAGGATTAGGTGTTTAGGGTTAGGTTTAGGTGGAAGAGCTCCCTTTGCATGGCCCATAGACCTTAACCACCTCATGTTGGTGCAGCCCTAGGTTAGGTTTTGGCTAATTACAAGCTTAAACCCACTCAATTAGGCTAACCCACATGATTAACCCCAAACTTGACACACAAGTCTAGCTTAATTACAACACTCTTGATATTATCCATCCCCACTCTCTCTCATGCCCATAATCCCACATGAATTTCAAGTGGGCCCCACCTCCATTTATGAGAAGGTGATGTGGGCCATGGATATGGATATTGGATTGGATCTCTGGATCCAAATCCAAATCCAAGTCCACACATGGGTTTGGATTGGGATCTAGATATATATGGTCCAGATCCAATCCAAACTGAACTCTAACTCCTTCGAGCTGGGTTCGAAACGGACGATTTGTGCGGGGCCTGACAGCATCAGTACTCCGTCTGCGTTGGGTCTTCGCCAACATGGTCGTCCGCCTCCGTTTCTGCCTTCCGGAGATGACTTCAAATGACATTTTGATAAGAACAGGGTCTTGGACGTTCGAGATCCTGGGGGTATGGATGTGATACGAGAGTTGCTGTGCTGGGCTTGACATGTGCTCCGGTTCCGGGCTCTCTTTGACTTTGCTGGTCCTGTCTTGATTAGGTCAAGCTGCTTTCGGGTTTCAAAAACGTGTTTTAAAAGGTTTTCAAAAGCCATATTATATATTTTTGAAATATAGAGTTCAAAACATATGTACAGGGTTGTCTGGAAGGCTCCTAGGTTTCCAAACTCAAAATAGCCCTTTGGGGCTGCTTTTACAAAACCAGATGGATTTGAGAAATTCGTGGGATTTTGGGATGTTTACAGGCACGTATTGCTATACAGTCATGCCCGTTGGTTTGAAAAATGCTAGTGCCACATACCAAAGAGCTATGACCACGATCTTCCATTATCATATTCATGAGCTCGTAGAGGTATATGTGCATGATCTCTTGGCCAAATCCAAAACTCGATGCACTCATATCGAATGCTTACAAAAGATTTTCAAAAGGCTTAGACTTTACAAAGTAAAGCTAAACCCTCAGAAATGCGTGTTTGGAGTAGAGTCCGGAAAGCTCTTGGGCTTTATGGTGAGCCAAAGGGGCATAGAAGTAGACCCCTCTAAGTGTAGAGCCATCATAGACATGGCTCCACCCTCCAATCTCACGCAGATTCGTAGCCTCCAAGGTCGATTACAATCCATTCACAGGTTTATCTCTAACCTGGCGACTAGATGTGAACCCTTCAACAAGTTGTTGAGAAAGGACACGAAATTTTCATGGGATGATGACTGCAAAAAGTCATTTGAAAGACTAAAAGCATACTTAGTTAATCCCCCTATTTTAAATCCTCCAAAGCAAGGAAAACCTCTTCTGCTTTACATTTCCGTGCATGCGAATGCCTTGGGAGCTTTGCTAGCTCAATACGAGGATGACACTCACTAGGAGTATGCCATATACTATCTTTCAAAAACTCTCCTGGCTTACGAAAGGAATTACCAAGCCATGGAGAAGACGTGCTTGGCCCTAGTTTGGGCCTGCCAGAAATTTCGACACTATTTCTTAGATCATGAGATCTGGATAGTGTCCAAGCTTGATCCAATCAAGCATTTGTTCGAAAAACCCATTCTCACTGGTAGATTGGGCAAATGGAAACTCCTTCTAATGGAGTATGATCTGAAATACCATCATCAGATCTCCATTAAGGGGCATGCCCTAGCTGACTACGTGGCTGAGTTCCCCCTAGAGGACGCATATCCCACACTTAATGAAATGCCTGATGAAGGCATATTGCAAAACCAATTTCAAAACCACATTTTGGCAAACTCTTTCGAAAACCAAGTGTGGAAGATGCACTTCGATGGGGCACGAAACCAACGAGGGGCTAGTACCGGGGTCATCCTCATATCCCCTGAAAAGGGTGAGATCCCCATAGCAATTCGCCTAGATTTTGAATGTTCCAACAATATAGCTGAATATGAAGCACTCATACAAGGCTTAAGGATTTCGAAAACCCTAGGGGCATCATGCATCGAGGTCTTTGGAGATTCACTCCTCGTTATAAACCAAGTTTTGAAAATTTGGCAAGTGCGAAATGAAAAACTGTTTCCGTATCACGAGTTGAACACTCGATTGGTCGAGTCGTTCCAATCGTGTACACTCACACACGTAGGAAGAGAGGATAATGGCGTTGCCGACGCCCTCTCCTCCTTGGGTTCAGCCCTAAGGGTCGATCCCACTTTGGGAACCCGATCCTTAGAGATATGGCACGCATCCACTCCTTCCATATACGATTTGCAAATTTGCCAAAATAACCTAGATTCTAATGAAAAACCTTGGTTTTACGACATAAAGGGTTTTTTGGAAAATGGGGGATTCGATGAGGATGCCATATCCAAAGATAAGGCATTCATTCGAAAGATTTCCACCCGATACACGATTTTGGGTAGGGTTTTATATAAAAAGAGTTTTACCGGCATCTTACTAAGATGTGTCGACCTAAAGGAGGCTAGGATTATAATGCATGAATTCCACGATGGAGAATGTGGAGGTCATGTTAATGCCAATATGATGGCAATGAAAATACTTAGGGCAGGTTATTTTTGGTCCACCCTGAAAAAGGACTGCCACGATCATGTTAGGAAGTGTCATCCCTGTCAAGTGCATGGACATGCCATTCATATCCCCTCATCATCATTGCATTCCGTGGTCAGCCCTTGGCCATTCACCATGTGGGCATTTGATATCGTGGGACCAATTTTTCCTAAGGCATCAAATGGGCATAGGTTCATTTTAGCAGCCACTGAGTACTTCTCCAAATGGGTCGAAGCCATCTCCCTGACCAATGTCCAGGGGCAACATGTGGTGGCTTTCATTAGGAGGAATATCTTGGCTCGATTTGGAGTTCCAAGAGACCTGGTGTCAATAATGGCACCCCATTCAAAAATGAGCGGATGGTCAAGTTGTGCAACACCTATGGCATAACTCACTACTTCTCCTCGCCCTACTACCCTCAAGGCAACGGCCAAGCCGAAGCCACGAATAAGACTCTTATTAGCATAATTGAGAAGACTTTAGAAAACGGCAAGACATGGCATGAGAAGCTGGATGAAGCCTTATGGGCTTATAGGACTTCCATCCGGACTCCCACGAATGCCACGCCATTTGAGTTGGTCTATGGCACAAACGTCATTCTTCCCATTCACACACGACTGCATTCATTCCATACATCCATTGCACTCAACCTCCCCCTAGAGACGCTTCAGCATGCTAGGATGGTCAAACTAGATTTGTTAGATGAGAGGCGACTCCTTGCTATGGATCATGCTCATGCATACCGGCAAAGAATCGCCCGACACTACGACAAACGTATGAAACCTAGCCACTTTGAAGTGGGAGATCTGGTTTTGAAAATCATCCACTATCGTGGCCCACATCCACTTGGAAAATGGCGCCCCAAGTGGGATGGACCCTATGTTGTACGTGCAACCACCACGAACAACTCATATTGGTTGATCGATGTAGAATGTAGGAATTTAGCAGATCCTATCAATATTCAATACTTGAAGAAGTATTATGTGTAGGGTTTGGGTTAAATTCCCATTTTCAAAAATTCTTAGGGATAGCTGCTTTGAAACCTCGAGAGTAAGGTTCAAAGGCGAATTGTGTGAACCTGAGCGGGAGAATTCACACTTGTGAAAGAGTGGAGCTTTCCAAATACGTGGTTACATTTCAAAATCCTTCTTCTTACAAAGAAAGGCCTAGTTCAATATAGCAAGATACTTGCAAGTAGTACGTGCTATTTCTAAATAGGCTAAATCTGGAATGGATCGAGTATGACCTTGGGATAAGTCCTCCCCTCTTCTCTTCTCCTTCCAAAAAGGAAAATATAGCCAAAAACAAAGGGAAATCCCTGCCAAAATCTCTTTCCCAAAGAAAGAAACCTAAGTCAAAAGCAAAATTCGATTCTTTTATGGAAAAGAGGGATTAAAGAAAAAATACTCCCAAAGGGGGACCCTCTATGAAAAAAAAAAAAAAAAGAAAAGGCCAAAAGGCTCAAAAAGAGAAGTTTTCCGCCTTCTATGCCTAAAACCAAGGGACGCTTCAGAAGGGACCATGGTATCTCTTTCCCATCCCTACGACTTATCCCAAGTAAAACATGGTTCATTTCGAGGAATCCTAAAGTAAAAATAGGATTTACTTACTTGAATTTCATTTTGTTTGAGAATTCGACGTTTTGAGTAAGGCGTAGGAATTTTGAAATATAGCTTGTTTCTTATAAAACCTCCGCTAGATTAGCGAGTATCAAGACTCAAACAAAGGCAAACGCGAAGAGCTCGAGGTCTTTTGGACCGAGGCTAAAAGCAGTTTTCCTCTTGTAAATAGATTTTGAAAAATTGAACATCGAGCAACATAGGGCCCGCTCACTTCGAGCAACAGGTCTTCATAAGTCTCAAGAGTTCGACCATACCATCTGGTCTCTAGGAGGTCGCCTTTCTTGGCATCTCATCCATTTCATGCATGTGCATATTCATGCATGAACACTTGCATAACATGATCCCTCTTTAGGACCAGAAACCATAGAAAATTTTCCCTTTGGCGTGATCTCCTCCTATCAGGTTTTAAAGAGAGATTTTGCTAAAAACATTGGGACGATCCCATATTTTCATGGATAGATCCAGGGAAACATTGAAAAGGGTGTTGTCGTCTTTGCCATTATCCAAATAAATTTGGATAATGCCAAAGAGGGGCATCTGTAAACACCCTGAAATTCTAAGGTTTTCATAAAACATACCTGGTTTTAAAATCCCCTTTTCAAGACCAGATTTTTAGTTTTCGAAAGCCCAAGAGTTGTAAAAGCTCCAAATTTTGTATAAAACCCCATTTTGATATGAAATATCTTATACTTGGGCCAAGTCCCAATTTTGCAAAGAGCTTAATCCAACAGGTACAGCTTGACCAAAAGCAGCCACAAAAATAGGTGAAAAAGCCCCAAAAGCCTCCTGGCCTGATAAAAGCAGATCGAAAAGGCAACGGAGAGCCTGGACCCGAAGCATACTTCAAGCCCGACATATCAACTCTCATGTCAAAAGCATCCCCAAATTCTCAGACATCCAAGCCCCAAATATCAGAAATATGATCAAAATGAAATCCCGAAGGTGAGAAGGAGATCGGACGAAAATGTTGGCGAAGACCCAACGCAAGACGGAGTACTGGTGAAGTAAGGCCCCACACAAACCGTCCGTTTCGAAACACCATGAAGGAATTAAAAAAAATCAAATTTGGATCGAATTTGGACCATATATATCCAGATCCAAACCCAAAATGTATTTGGATTTTGTTTTGGATCCCAAGATCCAAATCCAATATCTATATCCATGGCCCACTTCACCTCCCCATAAATGGAGGTGAGGGGCCCACAAACGTTCACGTGAATGCTCTTGGAAGGCTTGGGTAGAGAGAGAAAAGGGCCATAAAGTAAGAGTGAGAAAGTTGGTAGGCTTGACTTTTTTGGTCAAAGTGGGTTAGCCTTGTGGGTTTAACCAAGAGTGTGGGTTCAAGCTTGTATGCACCTACACTTGACCTAGGGCTGCACCAACTTGGATATGGCTGCAACTAAAGTAATGGACCAGCTCCAAGAGGTGGTTCCTAAAACCTAGCCCTAAGTTAGCTTATCTCACCTAGCCATTTTTCCTAAAACCTAACCCAAACCTAGCCTAGACCTAGCCCTTCTCACCCAAAACCACACCCACTTCACCTAGCCGACCTCACCTAGCTGGACCACCTAGACCCTAACCAACTAGCCCTAAGCTAACCTTAGTTCACCTAACTAAGTCCCTAACCAACTAAACCCAGCCCACCTAACCGACCTATCCCAAACCACTAGCCCAGCCCACCATATTTCCCTAAACCGACCTAGCCTAGCTGCAGCCACCCCCATCCTAAACCATAAAATATCTAGCCCACAATATATCCCAGCCCACCTAAATAAAATATCTGGCCCCCAACCCACCTAACTAAGCTTGGTTCCTAACTAGACCCAACCACTCCCTAACTAGCTAAACCTAACCGACCTTAGCTATTAGAAGCCCAACCGACCTTACTTCCTAACTAGACCCAGCCACACCCTAACTACCCACTAACCAACCGACCTTAGCCCCTAGCTCCCTTATCCCCCCAGCCATTAATCCCTAATCGGCCAGCCTATATAAGAGCCCATCCATCACCTGCGGGTTGGCCCTCTTCATCCTCTTCAATCGGCCAGGACTTGCAGCACCTGCCACCTCCTTTCCACCTGGCCACCAACACCACCTGCCGCCTCCTTCCCAGCCAAGCGCCACCTCCTTTCCACCCGGCCAACAGCACCACCTTCCTTCCACCCGGCCAGCTGCTCCATCTCTCCCAGCCGAGCACCACGATCAGCCATCCTCTTCACTCCCAACCGAGCACCACCTGCCATCCTCCATTCCTGGTCAGTATAACTCTCCCTTCCCCAAAGCAACAACGCCTTCCATCTTTCCTAGCCGACACCACCTTCCACCTGGCCAACATCACTTCACTCCCAGCCGAGCACCACCTGTCGTCCTCCCTTTATTCCCGGTCAGTATAACTCTACCTTCCCCAAAGCAACTGAGACGCCAAGAATGGCAGCCTCCCGGAGACCGGATAGCATGGTCGAACTTTTGAGACTTACGAAGGACTGCTGCTCCAAGTCAGCAGCCCCTTTGTTGCTCGATGTTCGATTTTTCAAAATCTATTTACAAAAGGGAAAACTGCTTTGAGCCTCAATCCTAAGGATCTCGAGCTCTTCGTGTTTGCCTTTGCTTGAGTCTTGACACTCGTTAATCTAGCGGAGGTTTTATAAGAAACAAACTATATTTCAAAATTCCTATGTCTTACTCGAAACGTCGAATTCTCAAACAAAATGAAATTCAAGTAAGTAAATCCTAATTTTACTTTAGGATTCCTCGAAATGAACCATGTTTTACTTGGGCTAAGCCAGGGATGGGAAAGAGATACCATGGTCCCTTCTGAAGCGTCCCGTGGTTTGAGGCATAGAAGGCGGAAAACTGCTCTTTTTGAGTTTTTTATCCTTTTTTCCTTTTTTTCATAGAGGGTCTCCCTTTGGGAGTATTTTTTCTTTAATCCCTCTTTTTCATAATAGAATCGAATTTTTCTTTTTGATTCTGGTTTCTTTCTTTGGGAAAGAGATTTTTGGCCGGGATTTCCCTTTGTTTCTAGCCATATTTTCCTTTTGGAGGAGAAGAGAAGAGGGGAGGACTTATCCCAAGGTCACACTCGATCCATTCCAGATCAGCCTATTTAGAAATAGCACGTACTACTTGCAAGTATCTTGCTATATTGAACTAGGCCTTTCTTTGTAAAAAGAAGGATTTTGAAATGTAACCACGTATTTGAAAAACTCCACTCTTTCACAAGTACGAATTCTCTTGCTCAGGGTCACACGATTCGCCTTTGAACCTTACTCTCGAGGTTTCAAAGCAGCTATCCCTAAGGATTTTCAAAAATGGGAATTTAACCCAAATCCTACACATAATACTTCCTTAAGTATTGAATATTGATAGGATCTACTAAATTCCTACCTTCTACATCAATCAACCAATATGAGTAGTTCGTGGTGGTTGCACGCACAACATAGGGTCCATCCCACTTGGGGTGCCACTTTCCAAGTGGATGTGGGCCACGATAGTGGATGATTTTCAAAACTAGATCTCCCACTTCAAAGTGGCGAGGTCTCATGTGTTTGTTATAATGTCAAGCTGTCCTTTGCCGGTATGCATGAGCATGATCCATAGCAAGGAGTCACCTCTCATCTAGCAAATCTAGTTCGGCCATCCTAGCATGCTGAAGCATCTCTAGGGGGAGGTCGAGTGCAATGGATGTATGGAATGAATGCAATTGTGTATGAATGAGAAGAATGGTATTTGTGCCATAGACCAATTCGAATGGTGTGGCATTCGTGGGAGTCCGGATGGAAGTCCTATAAGCCCATAACGCTTCATCTAGCTTCTCGTGCCACGTCCTACCCTTCTCTAAAGTCTTCTCAATTATACTAATGAGAGTCTTATTCGTGGCTTCGGCTTGGCCGTTGCCTTGAGGGTACTAGCGCGAGGAGAAGTGAGTTATGCCATAAGTGTTGCACAACTTGACCATCCGCTCGTTTTTGAATGGGGTGCCATTATCGGACACAAGGTCTCTTGGAACTCCAAATCGAGCCAAGATATTCCTCCTAATGAAAGTCACCACATGTTGCCCTTGTACGTTGGTCAGGGAGATGGCTTCAACCCACTTGGAGAAGTACTCAGTGGCTGCTAAAATGAACCTATGCCCATTCGATGCCTTTGGAAATATTGGGCCTACAATATCAAACACCCACATGGTAAATGGCCAGGGGCTGACCACGGAATGCAATGAAGATGATGGGATATGAATGGCGTGTCCATGCACTTGACATGGATGACACTTTCTAACATGATCGTGGCAATCCTTTTTCAGGGTGGACCAAAAATAGCCCGCTCTAAGTATTTTCATTGCCATCATGTTGGCATTAACATGACCTCCACATTCTCCATCGTGGAACTCATGCATAACAGTCCTAGCCACCTCTAAGTCGACACATCTTAGTAGGATGCCGGTAAAACTCTTTTTATACAAAACCCAAGCATGTTAAATCTAGGAAGTGAGTCTAATCCCAAGTATGTTAAAATAGGTGCCTGTTTACATCAGCATGAAAGGACATCATTCATCACATTTCTCAAATCAAATGTAGATGTGTTTGCATGGACCTACAAAGACATGCCGGGTTTAGACCCAATGGTAGTAGAGCATCGTCTTCCTCTAGAACCGAATGCCAAACCCATAAAGCAAAAGCTTAGAAAGATTCACCCTCATGTGCATGCACAAGTGAAAGAGGGTTTAGAAGATATTTTAAAAGCCGTTTTTATAAAACCCATTGCGTACTCAGAATGGCTTTCAAATATTGTTGTAGTTCGAAAATCTAATGGGAAATTTGAATAAAGCCACTCCAAAAGACAATTTTCCTCTACCAAATATTGATTTGATAGTGGATAGCACTGCAAATCATGAAATGTTTTCTTTCATGGATGGCTATTCAGGTTACAATCAAATTAATTTAGCACCAAAAGATCAGGCGAAAACTGCTTTTACTACACCTTGGGGCACATACTGTTACACAGTTATGCTGTTTGGTTTGAAAAATGCCAGTGCCACATACCAAAGAGCTATGACTACTATCTTTCATGATCAAATTCATGAGCTCTTGGAAGTATATGTGGATGACCTTTTGGTGAAATCAAAAACCCGAGTTACTCACATTGAGTCCTTGCAAAAAGTTTTCGAAAGGCTTAGGCTTTACAAAGTGAAACTAAACCCTCAAAAATGTGTATTCGGGGTAGAATCTGGTAATCTTTTGGGCTTTATGGTGAGCCAAAGGGGCATTGAAATAGCCCCTCTAAGTGTTGAGCCATCATAGATATGCCTCCACCATCCAACTTGACCCAAATCCGAAGCCTCCAAGGTCGCCTCCAAGGCATTAGGTGGTTCATTTCAAATTTAGCAACAAGATGCGAACCTTTTAACAAACTTTTACGAAAAGGGGTAAAGTTTTCGTGGGATGATGAGTGTTAAAAAGCTTTCGAAAGATTGAAAACTTATTTGGTGAATCCTCCAATTTTGAAACCTCCAAAGCAAGGAAAACCTTTACTTCTTTACATTTTGTAGACACAGAAAACCTCTGCCTCCCTGGTTTCTTAGGCCTGGGGCGAACCTTTTTGTGTGTCTAAGTCCTATTTGTATAAACAGGGCGTGCCAGCTAGCTTACCTAAGCTAGCGAAGATATATTTTAACCTGACTTCTGTAAACACCCCAAAATCCCACGAATTCCTCAAAACAACCTGGTTTTGTAAAAGCAGCCCCAAAGGGCCATTTTGAGTCTGGAAACCCAGGAGCCTTCCAGGCAACCCTGTACATATGTTTTGAACTTTGTATTTCAAAAATGTATAATGTGGCTTTAAAAACCTTTTAAAACACATTTTTGAAACCCCGAAGCAGCTTGGCCTGATCAAGATAGGACCAGAAAAGCTAAAGAGAGCCTAGAACCGGAGCACAAGTCGAGCCCGGCACAGCAACTCTCGTATTGAATCGACCCCCAGGATCTCGAGCATCGAAGACCCTGTTATCATCAAAACATTACTTGAAATCAGCTTCGCAAGGCGAAAATAGAGGCCGACGATCATGTTGGCGAAGACCCAATGCAGACAGAGTTCTGATGCTGTCAGACCCCGCACAAACCGTTCGTTTCGAACACAGCCCGAAGGAGTCAGAATTCAGTTTGGATCGAATTTGGACCATATATATCCAGATCCCAATCCAAACCCATGTGTGGAATTGGATTTGGATTTGGATCCAGAGATCCAATCCAATATCCACATCCATGGCCCACATCACCTTCTCATAAATGGAGGTGGGGCCCACTTGAATTTCACGTGGGATTATGGGCATGAGAGAGAGTGGGGGAAGATTAGATTAGAGTGTGTTGTAATTAAGCTTGACTTGTGTGTCAAGTTTGGGGTTAATCATGTGGGTTAGCCTAATTAAAGTGGGTTTAAGCTTGTAATTAGCCAAAACCTAGCCTAGGGCTGCACCAACATGATGTGATTAAGGTCTATGGGACATGCAAAGGGAGCTCCTTAATCCAATCCTAACCAAAAACACCTAATCCTAGCCTTTTACCCTAATCTTGTCCTAATCCTAGCCTAATCACCTAACCCACTTCCCTAATACCGGCCTAATCCCAACCTAATCACCTAACCCACTTCCCTAATCCTTCCCTAAACCTAGGTTAATTTTCCTAAACCTAACCTAATCCTAGCCTAATCACCTAACCCACCTCACTAAACCTCACCCCAAAACCAACCCACCTAGCTAAACCCTAAACCTCTAAACCACCCCACCTAAACCTAGCACACCATCTACCCAAAACCCCTTGTATGAAAATATCTGGCCCTACCCCAAAACCAGCCCACCTTATCACCACACCACCACCCCTAGACCACCTTACCACCTTCCTAATACCACCCCCAAACGACCTCTTCAGCCCTATATAAACCCCCCCCCCCAAGGGGCGGGTTTTCCAAGCTCTCCTATCCCCAGCCAGCCCAGCCGACTCCATCCCCCATTGCCAACCGAGCCCAGCCACTCCCAGCCAGGTCTTCCACCTGCACCACAGCTGGCCACCACCTTGCTGCACCTGCTCCACCACTCCCTAGCCGGCCAACCACTTGTCGCCACCACTTCCTTCGGCCGAACCATCCACCTCACCTGCCCGGCTGCTCCTCTTCCATCCGCCGCTTTCCATCACCATCGGTTAGTACCCCATCCTTCACCCCACCTTTTCTTCGTTCCCCCTCCACTATCAACCACCTACACCACCACCACATCACCCTAACACCAGCCACCCTCCATCCTACCCATTCGGCAAAACCTCAGCCACTCCAACCACCCGCCATTACCTAGACACCCTAGCTACACCCGGCCACTCCACTTAACCCCCTAAGACCTACCCATATCACCTCACCATAGCCGACCACCACCTTACCCCATACCCTAGCTAGCTCCCTTCCCATCTACAATAGTCCTAGCCACCTTAGCAACCACCACCACCGAGTCTCCCTTAGTCGGCCACTCCAACCGACTGTCACCTGCCCATTCGGCCAGCCACCCGCCAGCCACATACCTCCTGTAAACACCCCGAAATCCCACGAATTTCCCAAATCCATATGGTTTTGTAAAAGCAGCCCCAAAGGGCTATTTTGAGTCTGGAAACCCAGGAACCTTCCAGACAACCCTGTACATATGTTTTAAACTTTATATATTTCAAAAATGTATAATATTGCTTTAAAAACCTTTTAAAACACTTTTTTTGAAACCCCGAAGCAGCTTGGCCTAATCCAGACAGGACCAGAAAAGCTAAGGAGAGCCCAGAACCGGAGCACATGTTGAGCCCGGTACAGCAACTCTCGTATTGAATCCACCCCTAGGATCTCGAACGTCCAAGACCCTGTTATCATCAAAACATCATTTGAAGTCATCTCCGGAAGGCGAAAATAGAGGCGGACGATCATGTTGGCGAAGACCCAACGTAGACAGAGTACTGATGCTGTCAGACCCCACACAAACCGTTCGTTTCGAACACAGCTCGAAGGAGTCAGAATTCAGTTTGGATCGGATCTGGACCATATATATCTAGATCCCAATCCAAACCCATGTATGGACTTAGATTTGGATTTGGATCTAGAGATCCAATCCAATATCCATATCCATGGCCCACATCACCTTCTCATAAATGGAGGTGGGGCCCACTTGAATTTCACGTGGGATTATGGGCATGAGAGAGAGTGGGGGAGATAAGATCAAGTGTGTGTTGTAATTAAGCTTGACTTGTGTGTCAAGTTTGGGGTTAATAATGTGGGTTAGCCTAATTAAGTGGGTTTAGCTTGTAATTAGCCAAAACCTAACCTAGGGTTGCACCAACATGATATGGTTAAGGTCCATGGGTCATGCAAAGGGAGCTCCTTCACCTAAATCTAACCAAAAACACCTAATCCTAGCCTTCCACCCTAATCGAGTCCTAATCTGAGCCAAATCACCTAACCCACTTCCCTAATCCCGGCCTAATCCCAACCTAATCTCCTAACCCACTTCCCTAATCCTTCCCTAAACCTAACCTAATCCTAGCCTAATCACTTAACCTACCTCACTAAACCTCACCCTAAAACCAACCCACCTAGCTAAACCCTAAACCTCTAAACCACCCCTAGCACACAACCTACCCAAACCCCTTGTATTTAAAATATCTGGCCCTACCCTAATACCAGCCCACCTTACTACCTTACCACCCTCCCTAGACCACCTAACCACTACCCTAATACCAGCCCCAACCGCCTCTTGCAGCCCTATATAAACCCCCCCCCTAAGGGGCGGGTTTTCCTATCTCGGGTCCCCCATTCCCAGCCGATCACCTCTTCTCCACTTCCACCTGCCCCACAGCCAGCCACCACCTACGCCACTACCTCCCAGCCGAGCACCACCACCACCACCACTCCAGCCAAGGTCCACATCGCCACCATTCCGTCCGGCCGAACCCCATCCTATGCATCCAAACCACCCGATTGCTCCCCTTCCATCCGCCACCGCCTCTTCACTCGGTTAGTACTCCACACTCCACCTTACTCCTTCTCCACTCCCTCTCCACTCTCAGCCACCCACCATACCACCACCTTGCCCTAATGCCAGCCACTTGCCGCCACCACTCCCATTCGGCCAGGCCATAACCACCCTCACTACCCGCCACTACCTAGACACCCTAGCTACACCCGGCCACCCCATCCAACTCCCTAAGACCTGCCCATATTACCTCCCCACATCCATCACTACCTTACCCCATCTCCTAGCTAGTTCCCTTCCCTTCCACCACTCCCAGCCACCCTAGCAGCCCGCCACCATCAAGTTCCCCTAGTCGGCCACTCCAATCGACTGTCACCTCCATTTGGCCAGCCACGTCCTTCCCTTAGGTGTTCCATTAGACACTCCCCTTTGTGTCATACTCCCTAACTTCACAACCCTTCCCAAGTGACCCTACATACTCACCTTAGACCCACACGGCAAGGCAGCCCCTTTTCAAGTAGCCGGCCACCTTCAAGGCATCTCTTCCGCGCACCTAAGGCACCCGGACAACAGTCCCTTGCCATTCAACTCCGCGGAGCTCCCTCTTGCAGCCCAAGGCGAAGGCCAAGCCCACGCCCAAGCAAGGCATCTTCGGACCAGCTATTAGTAAGTGCCTAACTCGGTCCTTAGTTGTATACTTGCTTAAAATTCAATTCGATACGGGGTTGTAATAACGGAGCATAGTCTCCCCCCGCTTGTAATAACATGGCTTGGCACACCCACACACGTGCACTCTCTTAGTTGTGCACGATTTTGAACACACACGGGCCTAATCAGCCCCTAATACATAAATATATATATATATATATATATACTTTAATTTCCGTAGAGTTTTGCTTAAGTTGGGTGTGTTGTCTTTCAATTCAAGCATTGAGCCTTCGCTCTTATTTGAAAGACCCAAGTAAGGGCCGAGCTATACTATTTGGGTTTTCATTTCATGTCGTGTGTGTAAGTCTTTCAATTCAAGCACTCACACACATTGAGCCTTCGCTCTTATTTGAAAGACCCAAGTAAGGGCCGAGCTATACTATTTGGGTTTTTATTTCATGTCGTGTGTGTAAGTCTTTCAATTCAAGCACTCACACACATTGAGCCTTCGCTCTTATTTGAAAGACCCAAGTAAGGGCCGTGTTATACTATTTAGGTTTAATTTCATGTTGTGTGCGTAGTACTTCAATTCAAGCACTCACACACATTGAGCTTTCGCTCTTATTCCCAAGACCTTAATCAAGGCCATACTGCAAGTTATATTTGGGTTTTATTTCATGTCGTGTGTGTAAGTCTTTCAATTCAAGCACGCACCCACATTGAGCCTTCGCTCTTATTTTCAAAGACCCAAGTAAGGGCACGTATATACCCTATATACATATCTCCCTTCGGCATTTACATTACAAGTCATTTCCCTTCGGTTATTTCCCTTCAGCATTGTCTTTACATTCGGGTTTTCCCTTTGGAGTAGCGTGAGTTTGCATTGCATCTATGCCATACCATGAGGTAGGACGCATATTGCATCAAAGCAAGCCCCGTACTCCCGCTCAAAATTTGCCCCATGTAGTGGAGTGTTCATAACACACACTTAGGAGGCCCATCAAGGGATAAAAAGAAAGACTTAGGCACGTGCAAATCCACGTGATCTAAAATCTGCAATCACATCTAAAAGACCCGAAATAGACACCTCGAACCGCTTTGTAGGCTATCTATACCCTAAAAACTCAATTTTTCAAAGCGTACAGACTGACCCTTGCGCAACGGTGCAAGAAGGTCTGCGACGACAAGAGCTCACTTGCTCATAGTCGCCACGATTAGAAGTCAGCTTAAAATATATCTTCGCTAGCTTAGGTAAGCTAGCTGGCACACCCTGTTTATATAAATAGGCCTTAGACACATGAGAGGATCCACTTAAAGCCCTAAAAAGGTAAGAGGCGGGGATTTTCCTGCGTCTACACCTCCCCTAGGCACTCCCTTAGACACTCCCTTAGACACAAGAGAGGATCCGCTCCTGGCCCTGAGAAGCCAAGGGAGGCGGGGATTTTCTTGCGTCTACAGATGGAAATGGCGCGCGAGAGGGGCACCTTGAAGATGGTCGGCTGCTTAGCAAAGGGGTTGGCTTTGTGTGTTGGGCTAAAGTGACTAAGTAGGGTCACTAAGGGAGGGTGTAGTGTTAGGAAATGTGGCACTAAATGGGAGCCTAAGGGAGGTGGGGATTTTCCTGCGTCTACAACTTCTAACGTGGCGACTGTGAGCAAGCAAGCTCTTGTCGTCGCAGACCTTCTTGCACCGATGTGCAAGGGTCAGTCTGTATGCTTTTAAAAATCGAGTTTGGGGTAGAAAAAGCCTACGAAAGTGGTTTGAGGTGTTTGATTCGGGTCTTTTTAGAGCGATTGCAGATTTTAGATCACGTGGATTTGCACGTGCCTAAGTCTTTCTTTTTATCCCTTTACGGGCCACCTAGGTGTGTGTTATGAACACTCCACTAAATGTGGCGAATTTGAGCGGGAGTATGGGGTTTGCTTTGATGCAATATGCGCCCTAACTCGTGGTATGGCGTAGATGCAATGCAAACTCACGCTACTCCAAAGGGAAAACCCGAATGTAAAGACAATACCGAAGGAAAATGACTTTAAGGGAAATGACTTGAAATGTAAATGCCGAAGGGAAATAACCGAAGGGAAATTGCCGAAGGGAAATACGTATATAAGGTATATATGGGCCCTTACTCGGGTCTTGCCAATAAGAGCGAAGGCTCAATGTGGGTGTGTGCTTGAACTGAAAGACTACACACACGACATGAAATGAAACCCAAATATAACTTGCAATATGGCCTTGATTAAGGTCTTGGGAATAAGAGCGAAAGCTCAATGTGTGTGAGTGCTTGAATTGAAGTACTACGCACACAACATGAAATTAAACCCAAATAGTATAACACGGCCCTTACTTGGGTCTTACAAATAAGAGCGAAGGCTCAATGTGTGTGAGTGCTTGAATTGAAGTACTACGCACACAACATGAAATTAAACCCAAATAGTATAGCACGGCCCTTACTTGGGTCTTACAAATAAGAGCGAAGGCTCAATGTGTGTGCGTGCTTGAATTGAAGTACTACGCACACAACATGAAATTATACCCAAATAGTATAGCACGGCCCTTACTTAGGTCTTACAAATAAGAGCGAAGGCTCAATGTGTGTGCGTGCTTGAATTGAAAGACAACACACTCAACTTAAGCAAAACCCTACGTAATTTAAAGTATATACATAAATTTATATATTGGGGGCTGATTAGGCCCATGTGTGTGGGTGTGCCAAGCCACGTTATTACAAGCGGGGGGAGACAATACTCTGTTATTACAACCCCGTATCAAATTGAATTCAAGCAAGTCTACAACTAAGGACCGAGTTAGGCACTTACTTATAGCTGGTTCGGAGGTGACTTGCTCGAGCGTGGGCTTGGGCTTCGCCTTGGGCTGCAAGAGGGAGCTCCTCGAAGTTGAACGGCAAGGGGGGCTACTGGCCGGGTGCGCGGGAAGGGCGCCTTGAAGGTGGCCGACTGCTAGGAAGGCGCCGAACTTGGTGCTTTGGGTTAAGGTGACGGAGTAGGGTCACTAAAGGGTGTAGTATTAGGAAAGATGGCACTAAGTGGGAGCCTAAGGGAGTGTCTAAGGGAGTGCCTAAGGCTGGCGGGTGGCTGGCCGAGTTGATATGGTACAGTCGGATGGAGTGGCCGACTAAGGGAGACTTGGTGGTGGCCGGCTGCTAAGGTGGTTAGATAATGGCGAGGATGGGAAGGGAGCTAGCTAGGGTGTCGTGTGAGATGGAGTTAGGGGCTGGTGGGAAGTGTAAGGGACAGGTCCTCGGGAGCTAAGTGGAGTGGTCGGGTGTTACTAGGGGAAGTAGTTCTAGGCGGGTGGTTGAAGTGGCTAAGGTTTGGCCGAATGGGTAGGATGGCGGGTGGTTGGTGTTGGGATGATGTGGCGGTGGTGTAGGTGGTTGAGAGTGGAGGGAGAGTGAAGAAGAGATAGAATTAGGTTGAGACACTAACCGAGTGGTGATGGGAGGCGGTGGATGGAAGAGGGGCAACCGGGCGGTTGGAGTGGATGAGGTTCGGCCGGATCGAATGGTGGAGACGTGGAGCGGTGGTGGAGTGGTGGTGGTGGTGGTGGTGCTTGGCTGGAGGCAGTGGCGCAGGTGGAGCAAGGTTGGAGGCTGAGCTGGAGTCAGCTGGGCCAAGATGGGCTGGAAGGCCAAGGTGAAAAGCTTTTTTAAAAACCCGCCCCTTGGGGGGGGGGTTATATAGGGCTGAAGAGGGCAATTAGGGCTGGTATTGGCAGGGTGGTAAGGTGGTCTAGGGGTGGTGGTGTGGTGATAAGGTGGGCTGGTTTTGGGGAGGGGCCAGATATTTTGATTTAGGGGGTATTAGAAATATGGTGTGCTAGGTTTAGGTGGGGTGGTTTAGGGGTTTAGGGTTTAGCTAGGTGGGTTGGTTTTGGGGTGAGGTTTAGTGAGGTGGGTTAGGTGATTAGGCTAGGATTAGGTTAGGTTTAGGGAAATTAAACTAGGTTTAGGGAAGGATTAGCGAAGTGGGTTAGGTGATTAGGTTGGGATTAGGCTAGGATTAGGGAAGTGGGTTAGGTGATTAGGCTAGGTTTAGGACAGGATTAGGGTAAAAGGCTAGGATTAGGGCTTTTTTATTAGGGTTGGATTAAGGAGCTCCCTTCGCATGACCCATAGGTTAGGTTTTGGCTAATTACAAGCTTAAACCCACTTTAATTAGGCTAACCCACATGATTAACCCCAAACTTGACACACAAGTCAAGCTTAATTACAACCATACTCTAATCTTATCCTCCCCCACTCTCTCTCATGCCCATAATCCCATGTGAAATTCAAGTGGGCCCCACCTCCATTTATGAGAAGGTGATGTGGGTCATGGATGTGGATATTGGATTGGATCTCTAGATCCAAATCCAAATCCAAGGCCACACATAGGTTTGGATTGGGATCTGGATATATATGGTCCAGATCCAATCCAAACTGAATTCTTACTCCTTCAAGCTGTGTTCGAAATGAACGGTTTGTGTGGGGTCTGACAGCATCAGTACTCCGTCTGTGTTGGGTCTTCGCCAACATGATCGTCCGCTTCTGTTTTTGCCTTCCAAAGTTGATTTCAAGTAATGTTTTGATAATAATAGGTTCTTGGACGTTCGAGATCCTGGGGGGGTGGATTAAAACTGAGAGTTGTTGTGCCGAGCTCGACATGTGCTTCGGTTCCGGGCTCTCTTTGACTTCTCTGGTCCTGTCTTGATTAGGCCGAGCCACTTCGGGGTTTCAAAATGTGTTTTTAAAAGGTTTTTAAAACCATATTATATATTTTTAAAACATATAAAGTTCAAAAATATATGTACAGGGTTGTCTGGAAGGCTCCTGGGTTTCCAGACTCAAAATGGCCCTTTGGGGCTGCTTTTACAAAACCAGTTTGTTTTGAGGAATTTGTGGGATTTCGGGGTGTTTACAGATGCCCCTCTTTGGCCTTGTCCAAATCGATTTGGATAAGGGCAAAGATGACAAACACCCCTTTCAATGTCTCCCTAGATCTAGCCATGAAGAATATGGGATCGTCCCAATTTTTGCAAAATCTCAATTTACAAACCCTGGTAGGAGGAGATATCACACCAAAGGGATATGCAATGGAATCTGGTCCTAAATGAGATGATGTTTATGCAAGTATCATGTGTGGAATGCAGATGCATGACATGGGTGTGGTGCCAAGAGTGGCGACCTCCTAGAGACCAGATGTGGTTGAACTCTTGAGACTTACTAGGCCTGCTAGTCCAAGTGAGCAAATCCTATGCTGTTCGATGTTCGATTTTTCAAAATTTATTTACAAAAGCTATTTACAAAAGGGACAACTGTCTTGAGTCTCAATCCTAAGGATCTTGAGCTCTTCAAATTTGCCCTCGTTTGAGTCTTGACACTCGCTTATCTAGCGAAGGTTTTATAAGAAAACAAGCTATATTTCAAATTCCTACGCCTTACTCGAAACGTCGAATTCTCAAACAAGATGAAATTCAAGTAAGTAAATACTATTTTTACGTTAGGATTCCTCAAAATGAATCATGCTTTAGCTTGGGATAAGCCAGGAATGGGAAAGAGATACCATGATGCCTTCTGAAGCGTCCCGTGGTTTAAGACATAGAAGGCAGAAAACTGCTCCTTTTGAGCTTTTGGCCTCTTTTTCCTTTTTTTCATAGAGGGTCTCCCTTTGGGAGTATTTTTTCTTTAATCCCTCTTTTTCACAAGAGAATCGATTTTTCTTTTGACTTCTGGTTTCTTTCTTTTGGAAAGAGACTTTGAATGAGAATTTCCCTTTGTTTGGGCCGTGTTTTCCTTTTGGAAGGAGAAGAGAAGAGGGGAGGACTTATCCCAAGCTCACACTCGATCCATTCCAGATCAGCCTATTTAGAAATAGCACGTACTACTTGCAAGTATCTTGCTATATTGAACTAGGCCTTTCTTTGTAAGAAGAAGGATTTTGAAATGTAACCACAATTTTGAAGACTCCACTCTTTCACGAGTGTGAATTCTCTCACCCAAGGTCACAAGATTTGCCTTTGCACCTTATTTTCATGTCTCAGGGCAGCTATCCCTAAAATTTTTGAAAACTGGAATTTAATCCAAATCCTACACATGATACTTCTTTAAGTATTGAATATTGATAGGATCTGCTAAATTCCTACCTTCTACATCGATCAACCAATATGAATTGTTCGTGGTGGTTGCTCGTACAACATAGAGTCCATCCCACTTCGAGAGCCACTTTCTGAGTGGATGTGGGCCACGATAGTGGATGATTTTCAAAACTAGATCCCCCACTTCAAAGTGGCGAGGTCTTATGTGTTTGCCATAGTGTCGGGCTATCCTTTGCCGGTATTGTAAACACCCCGAAATCCCACGAATTTCTCAAAATCCATCTAGTTTTATAAAAGCAGCCCCAAAGGGCCATTTTGAATCTGGAAACCCAGGAGCCTTCCAAACAACCCTCTATATATGTTTTAAACTTTATATTTCAAAAATATGTGATATGGGCCTAATCCAGACAGGACCAGGAAAGCTAAGAAGAGCCCGGAACCGGAGCACATGTCGAGCCCGGCACAGCAACTCTTGTATCAAATCCACACCCCCAGGATCTCGAACATCCAAGACCCTGTTATCATCAAAACATCATTTGAAGTCATCTCCGGAAGGCAAAAACAGAGGCGGACGATCATGTTGGCGAAGACCCAACGAAGACTGAGTACTGATTCTGTCAGGCCCCGCACAAATCGTTCGTTTCGAACACAGCTCGAAGGAATCAGAGTTTAGTTTGGATCAGATCTGGACAATATATATCCAGATCCCAATCCAAACCCATGTATGGACTTGGATTTGGATTGGAATCTAGAGATCCAATCCAATATCCATATCCATGGCTCACATCACCTTCTCATAAATGGAGGTGGGGCCCACTTGAATTTCACGTGGGATTATGGGCATGAGAGAGAGTGGGGGGTGGATAAGATCAAGTGTGTGTTGTAAATAAGCTTGACTTGTGTGTCAAGTTTGGGGTTAATCATGTGGGTTAGCCTAGTTAAGTGGGTTTAAGCTTGTAATTAGCCAAAACCTAACCTAGGGCTGCACCAACATGATGCAACAAGGCCTATGGGTCATGCAAAGGGAGCTCCTTAACCCAACCCTAATAAAAAAGCCCTAATCCTAGCCTTTTACCCTAATCCTGTCCTAAACCTAGCCTAATCACCTAACCCACTTCCCTAATCCTGGCCTAATCCCAACCTAATCACCTAACCCACTTCCCTAATCCTTCCCTAAACCTAGGTTAATTTCCCTAAACCTAGCCTAATCCTAGCCTAATCACCTAACCTACCTCACTAAACCTCACCCTAGAACCAACCCACCTAGCCAAACCCTAAGCCTCTAAACCACCCCTAGCACACAACCTACCCAAACCACTTGTATTTGAAATATCTGGCCCTACCCTTTCCAGCCCACCTTATCACCATACCACCCTACCTAAACCACCTAACCACTACCCCAAAACCAGCCCTAACCGACCTAGCCCAGCCCTATATAAACCCCCCCTTTTGAGGCGGGTTTTCCCATCTTCAAGCCCCACCTTCCACCAGTCGGGTCCTCCACTTTCCAGCTCAGCCGACTCCCCTCCTACTCCACCTGCCCACAGTCAGCTACCACCAACACCACCACCACCACCACACCGGCCGAATCCCCTCCTGCGCATCCCAACCACCCGGTTCCTTTCTTCCATCCACCGCCCCTCTTCAATCACGGTTAGTACCCTATCCTCTACCTTACTCCTTCTCCACTCCCTCTCCACTCTCAGCCACCTAACCCACTACCATATCACCCTAACACCAGCCGTTCCACTTGCTGCCACCATTCCAACTCGGCCAGGCCCGTAACCACCCTAACTACCCGCCACCACCTAGACACCTTAGCCCCATTCGGCCACCCTATCCGACTCCCTAAGACCTGCCCATATCACCCCACTACACCCACTACCACCTGACCCCATCTCCTAGCTAGTTCCCTTCCCTTACACCACTCCTAGCCACCCTAGCAGCCCGTCGCCACCAAGTCCCCCTAGTTGGCCACTCCAACCGACTGTCACCCCTTTATTCGGCCAGCCACCTCCTTTCCCCTAAACACCCCATTAGACCTTCCCTTAGACTCCCCCTTTGGTGCCATACTCCCCAACACTACACTCTCCCTAGTGACCTTACCGAGGCCCTTTAGCCCAACACACCAAAAACAACCCTCTTTAGCAGCCGGCCATCTTCAAGGCGCCTCTTCCGCACACCAACGACATCCGGCCAGCACCTCCCCTTGTTGTTCAACCTCGCGGAGCTCCCTTTTGCAGCCTAAGGTGAAGGCCAAACTCGGTCCTTAGTTGTATACTTGCTTAAGATTCAATTCGATACGGGGTTGTAATAACAGAGCGTAGTCTCCCCCCGCTTGTAATAACATGGCTTGGCACACCCACACACGTGCACGATTTTGAACACACACAGGCCTAATCAGCCCCTAATACATAAATATATACATATACTTTAATTTTCGTAGGGTTTTGCTTAAGTTGGGTGTGTTGTCTTTCAATTCAAGCACTCACACACATTGAGCCTTCGCTCTTATCTGAAAGACCCAAGTAAGGGCCGACCTATACTATTTGGGCATGTCGTGTGCGTAAGTCATTCAATTCAAGCACTCACACACATTGAGCCTTCACTCTTATTTGAAAGACACAAGTAAGGGCCGACCTATACTATTTGGGTTTTCATTTCATGTCGTGTGTGTAAGTCTTTCAATTAAAGCACGCACCCACATTGAGCCTTCGCTCTTATTTGCAAGACCCGAGTAAGGGCCCATATACATACTCTATATACATATCTCCCTTCGGTATTTACATTACAAGTCATTTCCCTTCAGGTTATTTCCCTTCGGCTATTTCCCTTCGGTTATTTCCCTTCGGCATTGTCTTTACATTCGGGTTTTCCCTTTGGAGTAGCGTGAGTTTGCATTGCATCTACGCCATACCACAAGGTAGGACGCATATTGCATCAAAGCAAGCCCCGCTCAAATTCGCCCATGTAGTGGAGTGTTCATAACACACAAACTAGGTGGCCCATAAAGGAATAAAAGGAAAGACTTAGGCACGTGCAAATCCACGTGATCTAAAATCTGCAATCGTATCTAAAAGACCCGAATTAAACACCTCGAACCGCTTCGTAGGCTTTCTATCCCAAAAACTCGATTTTTTTAAAAGCATACAGACTGACCCTTGCGCATCGGTGCAAGAAGGTCTGCGACGACAAGAGCTCACTTGCTCACAGTCGCCACGATTAGAAGTCAGTTTAAAATATATCTTCGCTAGCTTAGGTAAGCTAGCTGGCATGCCCTGTTTATATAAATAGGCCTTAGACGCACGAGAGGATCCGCTCCGAGCCCTGAAAAGGCGAGGGGCGGGGATTTTCACGCGTCTACAGGTATGCACAAGCATGGTCCATGGCAAGGAGTCGCCTCTCATCTAGCAAATCTAGTTCGGCCATCCTAGCATGCTGAAGCGTCTCTAGGGGGAGGTCGAGTGCTATGGATGTATGGAATGAATGCAGTTGAGTATGAATGGGAAGAATGGCATTTGTGCCATAGACCAATTCGAATGGTGTGGCATTCGTGGGAGTCCGGATGGAAGTTCTATAAGCCCATAAGGCTTCATCCAGCTTCTCGTGCCACGTCCTACCCTTCTCTAAGGTTTTCTCAATGATACTAATGAGAGTCTTGTTTGTGGCTTCAGCTTGGCCGTTGCCTTGAGGGTAGTAGGGCGAAGAGAAGTGGTGAGTTATGCCATACGTGTTGCACAACTTAACCATCTGCTCATTCTTGAATAGGGTACCATTATCAGACACAATGTCTCGTGGAACCCCAAATCGAGCCAAGATATTCCTCCGAATGAAATCCACCACATGTTGCCCCAGCACGTTGGTTAGGGAAATGGCTACTACCCACTTGGAGAAATATTCCGTGGCTGCTAAAATGAATCGATGCCCATTCGAGGCTTTTGGAAATATTGGGCCTACGATGTCAAACGCCCACATGGTAAATGGCCAGGGGCTGACCACGGAATGCAATGCAGATGATGGGATATGAATGGCGTGCCCATGCACTTGACATGGATGACACTTCCTAACATGATCGTGAAATCCTTTTTCAGGGTGGACCAAAAATAGGCCCCTCTAAGTATTTTCATTGCCATCATATTGGCATTAACATGACCTCCACATTCTCCATCGTGGAACTCATGCATCACTATCCTAGCCTCCTCTAGATCAATACACCTAAGTAGGATGCCGGAAAAACTCTTTTCGTACAAAACCCCACCTAGGATGGTGTATCGGGTCGAAATCTTACGGATGAATGCCTTATCTTTGGATGTGGCATCCTCGGCGAATCCCCCATTTTCTAAAAATTGTTTGATGTCGTAAAACCAAGGTTTTCCAATAGAATCTGGGTTATTTTGGCAAATATCCAAATTATGTGTGGATGGGTTGGGTGCATGCCATATTTCTAAAGTTCGAGTCCCGGTAATGGGATCGACCTTTAGGGCTGAACCCAAGTAGGAGAGGGCATCGGCGATGCCATTGTCCTCTCTTCCTATGTGTGTGAGCTTACACGATTGGTAGGACTGGACCAATCGAGTGGCCAACTCGTGAAATGGAAGTAGTTTCTCATTACGTACTTGAAAAATTTTCAAAACCTTGTTTATAACGAGGAGCGAAACTCCAAAGACCTCAATGCATGATGCCCCTAGAGTTTTCAAAATTCTTAAGCCTTGTATGAGTGCTTCATACTCAGCTATGTTGTTGGAACATTCGAAATCTAAGCGGACTGCTATGGGAATCTTGCCCTTTTCTGGGGAGATGAGGATGACCCCAGCTCCAGCCCCTCGTTAGTTTCATGCCCCATCGAAGTGCATCTTCCACACTTGGTTTTCGAAAGAGTTTGCCAAAATGTGGTTTTGGAAATGGTTTTGTAATATGCCTTCATCAGGCATTTCAACAAGTGTGGGATATGCATCCTCTAAGGGGAACTCAGCCACGTAATCTGCCAGGACTTGCCCCTGAATGGAGATCTGGTGATGATATTTCAGGTCATACTCCATTAGAAGGAGTTGCCATTTGCCCAATCTACCCTTGAGAATGGGTTTTTCGAACAAGTGCTTGATTGGATCAAGCTTGGACACTATCCAGATCTCATGTTCTAAGAAATAGTGTCTGAATTTCTGGCAGGCCCAGACTAGGGCCAAGCACGTCTTCTCCATGGCTTGATAATTTCGTTCATAAGCCAAGGTAGTTTTCGAAATATAGTAGATGGCATACTCCTTATGGGTGTCATCCTCGTATTGAGCCAACAGGGCTCCTAAAGCATTCGCATGCACAGAGATGTAGAGTAAAAGCAGTTTTCCTGGCTTTGGAGGATTCAAAACGGTGGGATTAACCAAGTTGGCATGCGAATTAGTCATCATAGCCTTTAGCCTCTCGAAAGACTTTTGGCATTCGTCATCCCATAAGAATTTCGTGCCCTTCCTCAACAGTTTGTTGAAGGGTTCGCATCTAGTTGCCAGATTTGATATGAATCGGCGAACGAATTGTAAACGACCTTGGAGGCTACGGATTTGGGTGAGATTGGAGGGTGGAGCCATGTCTATGATGGCTCGACACTTAGAGGGGTCGACTTCTATACCCCTTTGGCTTACCATAAAGCCCAGAAGCTTCCCAAATTCTACCCCGAATACACATTTTTGAGAGTTTAGCTTTACTTTGTAAAGCCTAAGCCATTCGAAAATCTTTTGCAAACATTCGATATGAGTGCATCGGGTTTTGCATTTCGCCAAGAGATCATCTACATACACTTCTACGAGCTCATGAATTTGATCATGGAAGATCGTGGTCATGGCTCGTTGGTATGTTGTGCCGGCATTTTTCAAACCAAAGGGCATGACTGTATAGCAGTACGTGCCCCATGGGGTTGTGAAGGCAGTCTTACCCTGATCTCGTGGACTTAGTTTGATTTGATTATAGCCTGAATAGCCATCCATAAACGAAAACATTTCATGATTTGCAGTACTATCGACTATCAAATCTAAGTTTGGTAAAGGATAATTATCCTTTGGAGTGGCTTTATTCAGGTTTCTGAAATCGATGCATATTCGAATTTTCCCATTGGTTTTTCGAACTACAACGATGTTTGACAACCAATCAGCATACGCAATGGGTTTTATAAATCCGGCTTTTAACAGATCTTCTAAACCCTCTTTGACTTGCGTGTGTACATTCGGGTGTATTTTCCTAAGCTTCTGCTTTATGCATTTTACATCCGCATCTAAGAGAAGACGATGCTCGACAATGCTGGGGTCTATGCCCGGCATGTCTTCATACGTCCATGCAAACACATCTAAATAGGTTTGTAGGAATGCAATGAATGCTAATCTTTCAGTTTATGTAAGCATGCGCCTATTTTGATGGTTTTGGGATTGGAATCATCCCCTAGGTTCACCTCTATGAAATCTCCTCCTACTAAATTGGAAGGTCTTTCGAAATCGAGAATTTTATGAAATTCTGGGAGCTCAGAAGTGGGATCTTCCTCAAGGGGATCCACTTCTGGGCTTCGATCATTCTCGTGGGTTATAGACCCGAGGGAATTTGATGCGTGGGTTTTCAAAAGACTTGGTTCTGTACTTGGTTTTTCAATTGATTTTGAAATTTTTGGTCTCGCTATGCAAACGACGTTTCTTTCGAAATCTTTTTCCAAAGTCTTACCAGGAGAAGCTATGTACAAAATCTTTTTGGTATTTTGTAGATTTTTAATTTTTTTGGGTTTTTCCAAAACAAGAACTTTAGGAACTATACAAACCACTCTATTTTCGAGTTTTTGTTTTTCCATTGTTTTTGGTTTTTCCTCTTTTCTAATTTTTTTGATTTAAGTTTTTCAAATGTTTTTGTATTTTTATGAAAGGGATCTTCCATCATACCTACAAAGGAAAAACACTACGGGTTAGACTCGGAATAAGAGGTCTAAATCGTAGGTCTCTTATAGGATAGGCTCCAGGGCACCCTTGACCCAGGTGGTCATAGGGGGTGGCTCTGGCGGTATTTTGGGAGTGTAGCTGATCCCGTATCGGCTTGGGTTGGCCCTAGGAAGGATGGGCTCTAGGAGACCCTGGTTTTATGCCCCTAGACTTTTATAGGGCGTGTAGCCCATATTCAACAGCATGTTCCACGATTTCTTATTTTTTAAAAAATTTTGATATAGATCATGGTCCAGGAACTTGCTGTCGTCCATATCATGCTCGTATGGCTTTTTGTCTAGGGATTTTAGAAATAGGGGATGCTTGGGTTTTCCAAGAAGGGTTAGGATCGGGAGGGGGCCTGCTTTGGGCGGCCCCTTCACATATACAACCTTCCTAGGGTTGCTTAACACGAGCCTTGGTGGCTCGACTATGGTCTGCCCCAGGTTAGCCTCATGGGCCTGGGAGCTCGACAAACAAGGGGAGTTTATATTCCCTTGAAGCTGTGGGTGACTCTCACCTAGGATCACTACGACCTGGTCCCTGAAAGGGATCTTGACACACCTGTGGAAGGTGGATGGCACAGTGCACAGGCTGTGTATCCAGGGCCTTCCCAACAACAGGTTATAATGGGGGTGGATGTCCAAGACATGGAACACCCCCAAGTGCGTGATCCCTCCCATTTCCATCGGGAGTTCGATTGATCCTAAAGGCCTACACGCATTCCCATCGTATCCAGTGATAATGATGGGGCTTGGGTTTACTGAAGTCAAGGTGACTCCGATTTGATACGCCACATGAAGTGTAAGGATGTTGAGCCCTCCTCCACCATCGACTAAGCACCTGTCCAGAGAGTGGTTATTCAGAACCACCTCGATATGCAGGGCCTGGTTATAGGACTCGTAGGGTTTATCTACATCATCTTCCGAGAAAGTGATGGGCGATTTTGCTCCTAATAAAGCCACTTGGGCTGACAGGGATTTCGGACTTATATTCGAATCAACCTTGGCCCTTTCTAGAATTTTCTCTGGCACGAGTCTATGCCTAGGCGAGGTTTGTATAAGCTCTAGGATAGACATGTGGATAGGAATCTTTGAAAGGTGGTTTTTGAAGTCATAAGGATTTAGGATGACTTTATCCCTGTCTGCTTTTGGCAGAACTCTAGGAATACATGCTTTTGAGGGGCCAGGCACACTGACTACCTTTTTAGCAGTTTGTAAGTGTGGGGGTTGATAGATCCTCCCGGATCTAGTCACTTCCCCCACGATCAGCCTAGAGTTCACGCTAAATTTGGCTCTAAGTATGAGTTGAGGAGCACCTTGAAGTTTCAACACTCATTTAGCCGGGGATTCAGCTTTTGGTGGTCCCCGGATGACGACTTGGACGGGTTTCTTGTACAGTACAAGAGTGGGCGCACAAGTGGGTCGACCAGACTCTGATTTTTGCGCTAGTTCCATAGAAAAGGTGAGGGTACATACCTCCTTTCTTTCCCACTGCCACTGGCGTGCTTGGGAAAGGGTTCTTTGAAGATAGCTTGAGGTGGCTCAGGTTCCACAGTGACCTGGAGCCGGCCCTCCGCTATCAAGTTCTCAATTTTATGTAAAAGGGAGAAACAGCGTTTGGTATCATGGCCTTTGAGCCGATGATACTTACAAAATCGATTTAAATACCCCCCTTTGAAAGTGACTCCTTAGGGGATTTCGGGGTGTTCTATCATGCCTTGGGCAAGTAGGAGGTCTAGGACCTCTGACACTGGTTGCCCCAGCGGAGTGTACTCCCATTTTTCAACCGGTTTTTGAAAGGTTCGCTCCCTCTTGTTTTCTAGTTTTTCCAAAATTTTTGAAAGTGCCTGCCACGCCTGCATCAACCCGGACATTAGCGATTTTATGGAGCTTTGCCCCTTTATCCATCGTGGGTAACCCATAAGTGATGGGCTTTTTCAAGCGGGTTTTTGAAACGGCACTTCCTTTTCATAAGTGATCGTATGTCCCATTTCTTAAGTTTATTTCGAAAAGGGATGCCTTTTTGATTAACTTATGGAAAGTTGAGATCTCATGGAGCGAGAGAAGGGTTTTTAACTCGTTTTTAAAGTTATCCAAGATGAGCAAGATTGCGCATCCATCGGATATGGGCTCTCGCACTTGGCCCAAAAGTGACCTCTATCGTATAATGAAGACATGTACGTCTTCGTTCATGCCTTGCTTTATATCCCTTAAAGTATTCAGAGTCGGCGTGACTTCTACGTTGTGTGCAAATCTTTGCATGAAGCAGTTCGCTAACTCTTCAAAAGTAGCGAACTTTCTTAAGTCGTAGGAAGCCAGCCATTTGGCAGTTGTGCCCTTAAGGGATAAAGGAAAACAATACACCCGTTTCATCGAGTCCTTTTTCTTCTTATGGGCTCGACGCGAGAAAAGCTGCAAGTGAGACCTAGGGTCTCCCATGCCATCATACCGATGAAAGTTCGATATTTCATCGTCACTATCTTTTTCGTAATCCATAGAAAAGAAATTAGACAGGGCGTAGCTTCTTTTCTCTTTGTTTTGCCCTTTCAGCAGCTGCTGTAGGGCTTTACGGTCCTTTTGTGTGAAGAACTCGCGGTATTGGTTGCCTTCCATTACGGAGGCCTCTTTGTGCTTGCGAGGTTTTTCAGATTTTCTTTTGGGCCTTTGTTCACCGTTTGATGAACAGGAATCGCCTACTTCAGCCTCTTGGCTGAGAACATCGATTTTGGCCTCAAATTCCCTTCTCAGGTCCTCTATCAAGTCTAGTTTGATTTTGTTTTTTGAAAATCCTCCTAGAGTGAGAACTTGATGCGCATGAGCCTTGGCTCGACACTTCACTTGGGTTGGATTTTGACATGCTTTTCAAGCTTTTTCAAAATTTCCTAAGTACAAGTAAAGAAAACAAAGTTAAAAACAAACACCTTTTTAACAAAATTTTTCACAAGCTTCTAGACCTAACTCGATTTTTGAAAGACTCACGTCCCACCGGGCGTGCCAAATCTATAGACACGGAAAACCTCCACCTCCCTGGTTTCTTAGGCCTGGGGCGAACCTTTTCGTGTGTCTAAGTCCTATTTGTATAAATAGGGCGTGCCAGCTAGCTTACCTAAGCTAGCGAAGATATATTTTAACCTGACTTTTAACGTGGCGACTGTGAGCAAGCAAGCTCTTGTCGTCGCAGACCTTTTTGCACTGATGCGCAAGAGTCAGTCTGTACGCTTTTAAAAATCGAGTTTGGGGTAGAAAAAGCCTACGAAAGCAGTTTGAGGTGTTTGATTCGAGTCTTTTTAGTGCAATTGCAGATTTTAGATCATGTGGATTTGCACGTGCCTAAGTCTTTCTTTTTATCCCTTTACGAGCCACCTAGGTGTGTGTTATGAACACTCCACTAAATGTGGCGAATTTGAGCGGGAGTATGGGGTTTGCTTTGATGCAATATGCGCCCTAACTCGTGGTATGGCGTAGATGCAATGCAAACTCACGCTACTCCAAAGGGAAAACCCGAATGTAAAGACAATACCGAAGGGAAATCACTTGAAATGTAAATGCCGAAGGGAAATAACCGAAGGGAAATACGTATATAAGGTATATATGGGCCCTTACTCGGGTCTTGCAAATAAGAGCGAAGGCTCAATGTGGGTGCGTGCTTGAATTGAAAGACTACACACACGACATGAAATGAAACCCAAATATAACTTGCAATATGTCCTTGATTAAGGTCTTGGAATAAGAGTGAAAGCTCAATGTGTGTGAGTGCTTGAATTGAAGTACTACGCACACAACATGAAATTAAACCCAAATAGATTTTGAGTGTTTAAATAATGTGGTTGAATATGAGGCTCTCATACAAGGCCTAAAAGTCTTGAAAAATCTAGGGGCAGCATTCATTGAAGTCTTTGGAGACTCTTTACTGGTTGTGAACTAAGTTTTAAAAATTTGGCAAGTCAAACATGAAAAACTCATTCCATATCACGAGTTGGCCACCAAGTTGGTCGACTCTTTCAAGTCATGCACACTCACTCACATAGGAAGAGAGGACAACACCATAGCGGATGCCCTCTCCTCCTTAGGATCCGCTTTAAGGGTCGATCCCACCTTGGGAACCCGATCCCTAGAAATAGGGCACTCACCCATTCCATCCACGCACGATTTAGAGATTTGCCAAAATGACCAAAACCCGAATGATAAACCTTGGTTTTATGACATTAAAAACTTTTTAGAAAACGGAAGATTTTCCGAATATGCTTCTTCAAAAGATCAAGCTTTTATTAGAAAAATTTCAACCCGGTATGTAATTTTGGGAGGGGTGCTTTACAAGAAAAGTTTTACGGGCATCTTGTTGCGATGTGTAGACCTTGAAGAGGCTAGGACCATAATGCATGAGTTCCGTGATCGAGAGTGTGGAGGTCATGTTAATGCAAATATGATGGCCATGAAGATACTTAGAGCTGGGTATTTTTGGTCCACCCTAAGACAAGATTGCCATGATCATGTTAGGAAATGTCATCAACGTCAAATACATGGGCATATCATTCACACCCCATCATCCACTTTACATTCCATCATAAGCCCATGGCCTTTTGCCATGTGGGCGTTCGACATCGTAGGACCCATATCCCCCAATGCATCCAATGGACATAGGTTCATCATAGCGGCCACCGAATATTTCTCTAAATGGGTTGAAGCTACATCCTTGGCTAATGTCCAAGGACAATATGTAGTGGCATTCATTAAGAGAAATATCTTGGCCCGATTTGGAGTACCAAAAGACCTAGTGTCCGATAATGGCACCCCATTCAAGAATGAGAAGATGGAAAAATTGTGTGTCACATATGGCATGACTCAACACTTCTCATCGCCCTACTACCCTCAAGGCAACGGCCAAGCCGAAGCCACAAACAAAACCCTCATAAGCATCATTGAGAAAACCATAGAAAAGGGTAGGACATGGCATGAGAGGCTCGACGAAGCCTTATGGGCTTATAGAACTTCCATTCGAACCCCTACAAATGCCACCCCATTCGAGTTGGTCTATGGCACGAGTGCCATACTCCCCATTCATACCAAGCTTCATTCATTTCATACATCACTTGCATTAGATATTCCATTAGAAACCCTACAACATACTAGAATGATCGAACTTGACTTGTTAGATGAAAAGAGGCTCCTTGCTATGGATCATCCTCATCCATATAGGAAAAGGATAGCCCGATACTATGAGAAGCACATGAAGGCTCGCCACATCAAAGTGGGAGACCTAGTGCTAAAAACCATTCACCACCGAGGTCCACACCCCCTTGGAAAGTGGCAGCCCAAGTGGGATGGTCCTTATGTTGTGCGTGGAACCACCACTAACAATGCTTATTGGTTGGTTGATGTTGACGGTAGGAACTTGGTAGACCCTATAAATGCTCAACATTTGAAAAGATATTATGTATAGGGTCTACTCTCTTTTGAAAATATTTCGAATGGGATCTCCTTTGAACTTCTTGAAGAAGGATCAAGGTGGATCGTGTGACCCTAAATAAGGGAAATAGGGCCTTATGAAAGGTAGAGTTTTCAAAATTTATGGGCTATATTTCAAAAATCCCCATCTTACAAAATCGAGCCTTGTTCAAAATAGCAAAATATTTCCAAATGGTATATGCTATTTCAAAATAGGGTGATCTTAGATGAATCGAGTAAACCATTGGAATAAGTCTCTCCCCATTTCGCTTCTCCTTCCCAAAAAGGAAAATTTGGCAAAAAAGGATATCCCTCCAAAAATTTATATTCAAAAGAAAAAGAAAAGCAAAGCCAAAAAGAGTGCTTTGATTGAAAAAGAAAGAGGAAAAAGCAAAAGAAAATCCTCCAAAAAGAAAAAGAGAGGCCCTCTATGAAAAAAGAAAAAAAATTGCCAAAAGCTCAAAAAGAGCAAATTTTCCCCTTCTTGGCCTTAAACCACGGGATGCTTCAGAAGGGACCATGGTAATTCTTTCCCTATCCCTACGACTTATCCCAGTGGAGAAAGGTTTTATCTAGGAAAAGGATTTATTTATTTGAATCTTGTTTTGTTTGAGAATTAGACTTTGTTGTGTAAGTAGGAGAGTTTTGCATTGTTTCCTAGTTTTCCTATAAAAATCTCTACCAAGTAGTAGGTATTATGACCCGAGTAAAGGGAAATACAAAAAGCTGAAAATCCTTGTGATTGAAGCTAAAAAGGATTTCTCCTTTGGAAAGTTGTGAAAACCCGGAAACATCAAGCCACATAAGGGCCATGATCACTTGGGGCAGTTGACCTTCACAAGCCTCCCAAGTTCGATCCTTGCATGTTAAGAGTCTCTAAAAGAATCATCGTGTGCATATCACTCATATCCTTCACACATGCCCACGCATGCATGTCAAACCATTGAGTACATGATCGCTATTAGGACTGAGGTTATAGCAGATTGAGTCCCCTTTTGGCTCTAAATCCCCTCTTACTTATTTTTAAAAGTTAGGCACTCGGATGATCCATGCTCTTGAGAAAGGTTCGGAAAGAAAAGTAAAAGGGTGTTTTTCTTCTTTGACATTATCCAAACATAGTTGGATTAATGCCAAAGAGGGGCATTTGTAAATACCCGAAATTTTCAAAGTTTTTTTCAAAAGTCCTGAGTTTCCAAAAATCAGTTTAAAACCTTTAAGAACCTTTAAATTCAAAAACACCCCAGATTTTAAAGTTTAAATATTCAGGGAGATACTTTAAGGTTTTAAATTCAAGTTAAAAAACCTCTAAAGTTCGAAGCGGGTAAGATCCAATCCAAGCCCAGAAGTATGGATCGAACGCAGCTCTCCCAGATGGGTCGTGTCAGGGCCTACCTTGTCAAGTGAATCATGTTCGAAATATGTTGAGTAAAGCGGCACCGAAAGCTCATCACATCAAGACAAGCCTAAAGGATGCGACCGACCAAGAACACGAAGCACCAACTCGATGTGGTTCAAGGCGTGATCATCAAGCTCAAGCCCAAATAGACGGGCCCAAATCAAGTGGGATCGTATAAAGAACTAAAGCCAAAGATCAATATGTGTCCGTGTGGAGTTCAAATCAAGGTGGGAGCCGAATCAAATAAAGAAGCGAATTCAAGTGGGTCGAAGTTTAAAGAAATCAGCCCAAACAAAACATGTTACACATTGTAAGGTTGTTTAACACCAACCGCATACTCTAGGGCTACACCAAACCATGGCACCTAGACCAGCCCATATGGGCTGGTCCAAATCGACTCAATGAGGAACTACAAGAAGCCGGTTTGGAGTGGATCAAATCTACCAAGCAAAAGCTCCAACCCGCCCCACAAGAAACCCCTAGAACCAGCCCCCCTTGGCCTATAAAAAGGCCCAAGAGGGGGGGCGGGTTCCAAAAAAACTTTGAATGTGGGAAAAAGAGGAGAGAGAAGCTCTAGGTCTTGGGTGGTGTGTGCTAGACTAGTTGCAAAAATTTCCAACAAGGAGGGACGTCCTCTAGTGTGGGAAGAAGGGGAAGCTAAGTGAGAACTTATGGGAGTTGAGAAGGAAGGCCATCAAGAGGAAGGCCGGTTTCATCATTGAAACCCGGTCCTTCACACTCCAAAACTCGTGTAAGACCTTTCTTACTCAATCTAAGTTTCATTTCTCTTCCATTCAATTCATTAAATGGGGTTGTATTAATGGAGTTCATCTCCCCCTGAGTTTTAATAATCTAGCTTTGCTGCAATTTCAATTTCGTAGATGAAACACTATACACCCACATGCATGCCAAGTGTTTGCTTTAATGCTTCTTCCTTCTTATATGCTATATATCCTCTATACTTCTAACCCCCTCTATGTCTAAGCTATAAAGTACTTTCCATTCATTTACATTTCAGCAAATTTGCTTTGAGAGTTGTTGCACTTTAATTTCGTATGGGTTACGCATCAATACATTCATAAAATAGAAAACCAGATTTCTACATCTCTACATATGTCTGTTTCTATAATTTTAATTTTGTGATTCTTGCTCCGATTATCTCAAAATTTGGTACACTGGTTCCACACATATTTGAACACTCTGTATAAAATTGGCAAGATTTTAGGGCCGCTCAGTCACGTAATAAAAGCGGATTAAGAACGACCAAATTTCTGCACCACTACTTGCATAGTCGGATTTTCTGAAACAAAGGTTGAGTAAAAGTCCCATATCTCTGTCCACATGAGTCCAAATTAATCAAAATCGAAGTTCTAAGCAGAGAGATACAAACTCATCTTTGAGTTTTTGTATTTCTGAAACAGAACTGTTCCGAGTTAGTGAGTTGGTCTGAGTCAATTATTTGTTTCTGATTCAATACTCCTCCAAATACAGATTTAAAAAGGGCTACAGTCTCTCCATACTACCAGCTTCGTTTGGTCAAATTTTGATAATTTTTGGAGGTCTCTGATGTCTTCAAATCTCCCTTAGAAAACAGCTCTAAAAAACAGAATTCTCTGTTTTCAGCAGCTTGTGTTTTTTCAAGTATTGAATCCGAGTGCACAAGTTCAACAATTCTTTCAAAGACACTTGTTTATGTAAAAAGGAGTCGTGTTTGCTGTAAAAATGAAATTCCTAAGCGCTCAATACTCACCCTTGAGCATCGGCTCAAGAAGGTGTGAGTGAAAAGATCCCGCTTGCACACAATCGCCTAGAAGTCTCAATTTTTCTAATATTTGCTAGTTTCCAACTAGCTGGCATGCTCGCGCAAGCGTAGATAGGAAAGTTTCATTTCAAGTTTTCATAAACTTTGGAATGAGAATTTTCATGTCTACAGCAATGAATGCTGATCTTTCATGCTCATGCAAACATGCGCCTACTTTAACGAGTTTGAGATTAGAATCACTCCCTAGGTTTACCACTATGAAATCTCCTCCTACTGAATTGGAATTTCTTTCAAAATCGAGAATTTTATGAAATTCAGGGAGCTCAGAAGTGGGATCTTCCCCAAGGGGATCCACTTCTGGGCTTCGATCATTCTCGTGGTTTACAGATCCTAGGGAATTTGATGCATGGATTTTCAAAAGACCTAGTTTTACACTTAGAATTTCTATTGATTTCAAAATTTTTGGTCTAGTTATACAGACAATGTTTCTTTCGAAATCCTTTCCTTTTTCCAAATCCTTACTATGAGCAGCTATGTACAAAATCTTTTTGGTATTTTGTGAATTTTCGATTTTTTTGTTCTTTTGTAAAACGAGTACTTTGTGAACTATACAAACTACTCTTTTTTCGAGTTTTTGATTTTCCAATGTTTTTAGCTTTTGTAATTTTTCCATTTTTTGGATTTCAAATTTTTCAAATGTTTTTTGTATTTTTTATAAAGGGGTCTTCCATCATACCTACAAAGAGAAAACACTACGGGTTAGACTCGGAATAAGAGGTCTAAATTGCAGGTTTCTTCTAAGGTAGGCTCCAAGGCACCCTTGACCTAGGTGGTCACAGGGGGTGGTTCTGGTGGTATTCTGGGAGTATAGCTGATCCCATATAGGCTTGGATTGGCCCTAGGCAGTATAGGTTATAGGAGACCCTGATTTTGTGCCCCTAGATTCTTATAAGGCAAATAGCCCATGTTTAACAGCATGTTCCATGATTTTTTGTTTTTAGAAAATGTTTGATATAAATCGTGGTCCTGAAACTTGTTGTCGTCTATGTTGTGCACATAGGGCTTTTTGTCCAAGGGTTTTGGAAATAAGGGGTTCTTGGGTTTTCCTATAATGGTCAGAACTTTGAGGGGGCCAACCTTGGGTGGCCCCTTCACATATACAACCTTCCTAGGGTTGTATAATGTGAGCCTTGGTGGCTCAAGCATGGTCTGCCCCAGTTTTACCTCGTGGGTCTAGAAACACAACAAGCAAGGAGAATTTATGACCCCCTCAAGCTGAGAATGACTCTCACCTAGGATTACTATGACTTTGTCCCTGAAAGGGATTTTGACACACCTGTGGAAGGTGGATGGCACAGCGCACAAGCTATGTATCCAGGGCCTTCCCAACAATAGGTTATATGGGGGTGGTTGTTCAGGACATGGAACACCCCCGTGTGTGCTATCCCTCCTGTTTCCATGGGGAGTTCAATAGATCCTAGCGATCTACACGCATTCCCATCGTATCCAGTGATAACGATGGGACTTCGATGAACGGATGTCAAGGTGGCTCCAATTTGATTCGCCACATGAAGTGGAAGGATGTTGAGCCCTCCTCCCCCATCGACAAGGCACCTATCCAGAGAGTGGTTATTCAGAACCACCTTGATATGCAGGGCCTGGTTATGGGACTCGTAGGGTCTATCTATATTGTCTTCCGAGAATATGATGGGCGTTTTTGCTCCTATGGAGGCCACTTGTTTGGAAAAAGATTCAGGGGTAATGTTCGAACTAACCCTTGCTCTTTCTAGAATTTTCTCTAACACTAGTCTATGCCTAGGCGAAGTTTGTATTAGCTCTAGGATGGACATATTGATAGGAATCTTTGAATGATGGTTTTTGAAATCATACTCCTTTAAAACGATATTTCCTTTCGCCGTTTTCGATTGAACTCTAGGAATACATACTTTTGAGGGGCCAGGCACACTGACCACCTTTTTAGCACTTTGTAGATGTGGGGGTTGATAGATCCTCCTAGATCTTGTCACCTCCCCCACGATCAACCTAGGTTTCGTACTAATCATGGCTCTAATCGAGACATTTGGAGCACCTTAAATGGTTAAAATTGGTTTAACCGGGGACAGAATTCTTGGTGGTCCCCGGATGACTACTTGGGCGGGTTTTTTGTAAAGTATGAGAGTAGATGCACAAGTAGATGAACCAGACTCACATGCATGCACTAGATTCTTTGAAATCGTGAGAGCACATACCTCTTTTCCCTTCCCACTGGTACTTGCGTGCTTGGGGAAGGGTTCTTTGAAGATAACTTGGGTAGGCTCAGGTTCTTCAACGACCTGGAGCCGGCCTTCTACTATCAAGTTCTCAATTTTATTAAGGAGGGAGAAACACTGCCTTGTATCATGGCCTTTGAGCCGATGATACTTGCAGAATTTGTTTAAAAACCCTTCCTTCGAAGTTACTCCCTCGGGAATCTCGGGGAGTTCAATCATGCCTTGGGCAAGTAAGAGGTCTAGGACCTCCGATACAGGTTGCCCCAGCGGAGTATACTCCCGTCTTTCGAAGGGTTTTTGAAAACTCCTCTCTTTTTTATTTTCTAACTTTCCAAAGCTTTTTGAAGCACTTGCCGAGCTTTGAACCACCCGAATATTGGCGATTTTGTGGGGTCTTGCCCCTTTGTCTACGATGGGTAGCCCATAAGTGTTAGGCTTCTCCAATGTGTGTGAGCCTTCGCTTCGTAGTCTTTTAATTCAAGCACTCTCACACACATTGAGCCTTCGCTCTTATTCCCAAGACCTTAGTCAAGGCCATACTGCAATTTATATTTGGGTTTAAATTCATGTCGTGTGTGTAAGTCTTTCAATTCAAGCACGCACCCACATTGAGCCTTCGCTCTTATTTGCAAGACCCGAGTAAGGGCTCATATACATAAGATATATACATATTTCCCTTCGGTTATTTCCCTTCTGTTATTTCCCTTCAGTATTGTCTTTACATTTCGGGTTTTCCCTTTGGAGTAGCGTGAGTTTGCATTGCATCTACGCCATACCACGAGGTAGGACGCATATTGCATCGAAGCAAGCCCCGCTCGAATTCGCCCATGTAGTGGAGTGTTCATAACACACAAACTAGGCGACCCAAAAAGGGATAAAAGAAAAGACTTAGGCACGTGCAAATCCACGTGATCTAAAACATGCAATCGCATCTTAAAGACCCGAAATAGACACCTCGAACCGTTTCGTAGACTTTCTCCCCAAAACTCGATTCTTGCAAAAGCGTACAGACTGACCCTTGCGCATCGATGCAAGAAGGTCTGCGACGACAAGAGCTTACTTCCTCACAGTCGCCACGTTTAGAAGTCAGTGTTAAATATATCTTCGCTAGCTTAAGTAAGCTAGCTGGCATGCCCTATTTGTATACATAGGCCTTAGACGCACGATAAAGATCCACTCCAAGCCCCGAAAGAGGCGAAGAGGCGGGGATTTTCGCGCGTCTACAGAGATTGGCACGCCCGGTGGGACGTGAGCCTTTTCAGAAATCGAGTTTACTTGTAGAAGTCTTGCAAAAATTTTTATAAAGGTGTCGTTTTAACTTGTTTTCTTTGCTTTTACTTAGGAAATTTTGAAAAAGCTTGAAAAAGCATGTCAAAATCCAATCCAAGTGAAGTGTCGAGCCAAGGCTCATGCGCATCAAGTTCTCACTCTAGGAGGATTTTCAAAAACAAAATAAAACTAGATGAAATCGAGGACTTAAGAAGGGAGTTTGAGGCCAAAATCGATGCTCTCAGCCAAGAGGCTGAAGTAGGCGATTCATGTTCATCAAACGGTGAACAAAGGCCTAAAAAGAAATCTGAAAAACCTCGCAAGCAAAAAGAGGCCTCCGTAATGGAAGGCAACCAATACCATGAGTCCTTCACACAAAAGGACCGTAAAGCCCTACAGCAGTTGCTGAAAGGGCAAAATAAAGAGAAAAGAAGCTACGCCCTGTCTGATTTCCTTCCTATGGATTACGAGCAGACAGTGACGATGAAATACCGAACTTTCATCGGTATGATGGCATGGGAGACCCTAGGTCTCACTTGCAGCTTTTCTCACGTCGAGCCCATAAGAAGAAAAAGGACTCGATGAAATGGGTGTATTGGTTCCCTCTAACCCTTAAGGGCACAGCTGCCAAATGGCTGGCTTCCTACGACTTAAGCCAGTTCGCTACTTTTGAAGAGTTAGCGAACTGCTTCATGCAAAGATTTGCACACAACGTGGAAGTCACGCCAACCCTGAATACCTTAAGGGATACAAAGCAAGGCATGAACGAGGACGTGCATGCCTTCATTATAAGGTGGAGGTCTCTTTTGGGCCAAGTGCGAGAGCCTATATCCGAAGGATGCGCAGTAATGCTCATCCTGGATAATTTCAAAAGTGAGTTAAAAACCCTTCTCTCGCTCCATGAGATTTCAACTTTCCATAAGTTGATCAAAAAGGCCTCCCTTTTCGAAACCAACTTGCGAAAAGGGACATATGACCACTTATGGAAAGGAAGTTCCGTTCCCAAAACACGTGTGGAAAAGCCCATCGCATATGGGCTGCCCACAACGGATAAAGGGGCAAAGCCCCACAAAATCGCCAATGTCCGGGTGGATCCAGGCATGGCAGGCACTTCTAAAAATTTTGAAAAAATAGAAAATAAGAGAGAACGCAATTTTTCAAAACCAATTGAAAAACGGGAGTACACTCCGCTGGGGCAACCTGTGTCGGAGGTCCTAGACCTCTTACTTGCCCAGGGCATGATCGAACTCCCTGAAATCCCCGAAGGAGTCACGTCCAAAGGGGGGTATTTAAACCGATTTTGCAAGTATCATCGGCTCAAAGGCCATGATACCAAACGTTGCTTCTCTCTTCTAAATAAAATTGAGAACTTGATAGCGGAGGGCCGGCTCCAGGTCACTGCGGAACCTGAGCCACCTCAAGCTATCTTCAAGGAACCCTTTCCCAAACACGCCAGTGGCAGTGGGAAAGGAAAGGAGGTATTTACCCTCACCATTTCCAAGGAACTAGCGCAAAAGCCCGAACCTGGTCGACCTGCTTGTGCGCCCATCCTTGTATTATACAAGAGGCCCGCCCAAGTCGTCATTCGGGGACCACCAAAAATGGAAACCCCGGCAAAGCCAGTTGTTAAAATCCAAGGTTCTCCTCAGCTCATCCTTAGAGCCAAGTTTAGCGCGAACCCTAGGCTGGTCGTGGGGGAAGTCACTAGATCCGGTTGGATCTACCAACCCCCGCACCTTCAAGGTGCTCAAAAGGTGGTCAGTGTGCCTGGCCCCTCAAAAGCATGTATCCCTAGTGGTCTGCCAAAAGCAGATAAAGACAAAATCATCCTAAATCCTTATGATTTCGAAAACCACCTTTCAAAGATTCCTATTCACATGTCTATCCTAGAGCTTGTCAAAACCTCGCCTAGGCATAGACTTGTCTTAGAGAAAATTCTAGAAAGGGCCAAGGTTGATTCGAACATAAGTCCGGAATCCTTGTCTGCCCAAGTGGCTTTATTAGGAGCAAAATCGCCCATCACCTTTTCGGAAGATGATGTAGATAGACCCCACGAAACACATAACCAGGCCCTGCACATCGAGGTAGTTCTAAACAACCACTCTCTGGACAGGTGCCTAGTCGATGGTGGAGGAGGGCTCAACATCCTTCCACTTCACGTGGCGTACAAAATCGGAGTCACCTTGACTTCAGTGAACCCAAGCCCCATCGTTATCACTGGATACGATGGGAATGCGTCTAGACCTTTAGGATCCATCGAACTCCCAATGGAAATGGGAGGGATCGAACACACGGGGGTGTTCCATGTCTTGGACATCCACCCCCATTATAACCTATTGTTGGGAAGACCCTGGATACACAGTTTGTGCGTTGTGCCATCCACCTTCCACAAGTGTGTCAAGATCCCTTTTAGGGACCAGGTCGTAGTGATCCTAGGTGAGAGTCACCCACAGCTTCAGGGGATCATAAACTCCCCTTGTTTATCGAGCTCCCAGGCCCATGAGGCTAACCTGGGGCAAATTATGGTTGAGCCACCTCGGCTCATGTTGAACAACCTTAGGAAGGTTGTATGTGTGAAGGGGCCGCCTAAAGCAGGCCCCCTCCCGACTCTAATCCTCCTAGGAAAACCCAAGCGTTCCCTATTTCCAAAACCCCTGGACAAAAGGCCATACGAGCCTAATATGGACGATAGCATGTTCCAAGACCATGACTTGTATCCCATCTTTTCAAAAAACAAAAGGTTGTGGAACATGTTATTAAACATGGGCTACACGCCCTACAAAAGTCTACGGGCACAAAACCAGGGTTTCCCAGAGCCCATCCTTCCTAGGGCCAACCCAAGCCGATATGGGATCGGCTATACTCCCCAAATACCGCCGGAGCCACCCCCTGTGACCACCTAGGTCAAGGGTGCCCCGGAGCCTGTCTTAGAAGAGACCTACGGTTTAGACCTCCTATTCCGAGTCTAACCCGTAGTGTTTTCCCTTTGTACGTATGACGGAAGATCCCTTTTTCTAAAAATACCAAAAACATTTGAAAACTTAAAATCAAAAAAATCGAAAAACAAGAAAAACCAAAAACAATGGAAAAACAAAAACTCGAAAAAAGTGTGCTTTGTATAGTTCCCAAAGTTCTTGTTTTACAAAAACCCAAAAAAATCGAAAATTTGGAAAATACCAAAAAGATTTTGTATATAACTGCTCCTGGTATGACTTTGGCGAAAGAAAAGGATTTCGAAAGAAACGTCGTCTGCATAGCCAGACCAAAAATTTCGAAATCACTTGAAAATCCAAGTACAAAACCAGGTTATTTTGAAAACCACGCATCAAGTTCCCTCGGGTCTAAAGCCCACGAGAATGATCAAAGCCCAGAAGTGGATCCCCTTGAGGAAGATCCCACTTCTGAGCTCCCAGAGTTTTATAGAATTCTCGATTTTGAAAGACCTTCCCAAACAGTAGGAGGAGATTTCGTAGAGGTGAACCTAGGGGATGATTCCAATCCCAAAACCATCAAAATAGGCACATGCTTGCATAAAACTGAAAAGTTAGCATTCATTGCATTTCTACGAACCTATTTAGATGTGTTTGCATGGACGTATGAAGACATGCCGGGCATAGATCCCAGCATAGTCGAGCATCATCTTCCCTTAGATATAGGTGTAAAACCAATAAAGCAGAAGCTTAGGAAAATACACCCGAATGTACACACGCAAGTCAAAGAGGGTTTAGAAGATCTGCTAAAAGCCGGATTTATAAAACCCATTGCGTATTCTGATTGGTTGTCAAATATCGTTGTAGTTCGAAAAACCAATGGGAAAATTCGAATATGCATCGATTTCAGAAACCTGAATAAAGCCACTCCAAAGGATAATTATCCTTTACCAAACATAGATTTGATAGTCGATAGTACTGCAAATCATGAAATCTTTTCATTTATGGATGTCTATTCAGGCTACAATCAAATCAAACTAAATCCAAGAGATCAGGGTAAGACCGCCTTCACAACCCCATGGGGCACGTACTGCTATACAGTCATGCCCTTTGGTTTGAAAAATGCCGGCGCAACATACCAACGAGCCATGAACACGATCTTCCATGATCAAATTCACGAGCTTGTAGAAGTGTATGTAGATGATCTCTTGGCAAAATCCAAAACCCGATGCACCCATATCGAATGTTTACAAAAGATTTTTGAAAGGCTTAGGCTTTACAAAGTAAAGCTAAACCCTCAAAAATGTGTGTTCGGGGTAGAATCAGGAAAGCTTCTAGGCTTTATGGTGAGCCAAAGGGGAATAGAAGTCGACCCCTCTAAGTGTCGAGCCATCATAGACATGGCTCCACCCTCCAATCTCACCCAAGTCCGTAGCCTTCAGGGTCGATTACAATCTGTGCGCCGATTCATATCGAATCTGGCAACTAGATGCGAACCCTTCAACAAACTGTTGAGGAAGGGTACGAAATTCTTATGGGATGACGAATGCCAAAAGTCCTTCGAGAGACTAAAGGCATACTTGGTTAATCCCCCTGTTTTGAATCCTCCAAAACAAGGAAAACCGCTTTTATTATACATCTCCGTGCATGTAAACGCTTTAGGAGCCCTGTTGGCTCAATACGAGGATGACACCCATAAGGAGTATGCCATCTACTATATTTCAAAAACTCTCTTGGCTTATGAACGAAATTATCAAGCCATGGAGAAGACGTTCTTGGCCCTAGTTTGGGCCTGCCAGAAATTCAGACACTATTTCCTAGATCATGAGATCTGGATAGTGTCCAAGCTTGATCCAATCAAGCACTTGTTCGAAAAACCCATTCTCACGGGTAGATTGGGCAAATGGCAACTCCTTCTAATGGAGTATGATCTGAAATACCATCACCAGATCTCCATTAAGGGGCAAGCCCTAGCAGATTACGTGGCTGACTTCCCCTTGGAGGACACATATCCCACTCTTGTCGAAATGCCTGATGAAGGCATATTGCAAAACCATTTTCAAAACCACATTTTGGCAAATTCTTTCGAAAACCAAGTGTGGAAGATGCACTTCGACGGGGCACGAAACCAACGAGGGGCTGGTGCCGGGATCATCCTAATCTCCCCTGAAAAGGGCGAGATTCTCATAGCAGTCCGCTTAGATTTCGAATGTTCCAACAACGTAGCTGAGTATGAAGCACTCATACAAGGCTTAAGGATTTCGAAAACTCTAGGGGCATCATGCATCGAGGTCTTTGGAGATTCGCTCCTTGTCATAAACCAGGTTTTAAAAATTTGGCAAGTACGTAATGAGAAACTACTTCCATATCACGAGTTGGCCACTCGATTGGTCCAATCCTTCCAATCGTGTAAGCTCACACACGTGGGAAGAGAGGACAATGGCATCGCCGATGCCCTCTCTTCCTTGGGTTCAGCCCTGAAGGTCGATCCCATTTCAGGGACCAGATCTTTGGAAATATGGCATGCGCCCCATCCATCCACACACGACTTAGATATTTGCCAAAACAACCCAGAGTCTATTGAAAAACCCTGGTTCTATGACATAAAACAATTTTTAGAAAATGGGGGATTCACCGAGGATGCCACATCCAAAGATAGGGCATTCATTCGTAAAATTTCGACCCGATACACCATTCTGGGTGGGGTCTTATACAAAAAGAGTTTTACCGGCATTCTGCTTAGGTGTATCGACCTAGAGGAGGCTAGGATAGTGATGCACGAGTTCCACGACGGAGAATGTGGAGGTCATGTTAATGCCAACATGATGGCGATGAAAATACTTAGAGGGGGTTATTTTTGGTCCACCCTGAAAAAGGATTGTCACGATCATGTTAGGAAGTGTCATCCATGTCAAGTGCATGGGCACGCCATTCATATCCCTTCATCTGCATTGCATTCCGTGGTCAGCCCCTGGCCATTTACCATGTGGGCGTTTGACATTGTAGGCCCCATATTTCCAAAGGCCTCGAATGGGCATCGTTTTATTTTAGCAGCCACGGAGTATTTCTCCAAGTGGGCGGAAGCCATTTCCCTAACGAATGTAATGGGGCAACATGTGGTAGCATTCATCAGGAGGAATATCTTGGCTCGATTTGGGGTTCCACGAGACCTTGTGTCTGATAATGGTACCCCATTCAAGAACGAGCGGATGGTTAAGTTGTGCAACACGTATGGCATAACTCACCACTTCTCCTCGCCCTACTACCCTCAAGGCAACGGCCAAGCTGAAGCCACAAACAAGACTCTCATTGGTATCATTGAGAAAACCTTAGAGAAGGGTAGGAGGTGACATGAGAAGCTGGATGAAGCCTTATGGGCTTATAGGACTTCCATCCGGACTCCCACGAATGCCACACCATTTGAATTGGTCTATGGCACAAACGCCATTCTTCCCATTCATACCCAACTGCATTCATTCCATACATCCATTGCACTCGACCTCCCCCTAGAGACGCTTCAGCATGCTAGGATGGCCGAGCTAGATTTGCTAGATGAGAGGCGACTCCTTGCCATGGATCATGCTCGTGCATACCGGCAAAGGATAGCCCAACATTATACCAAACACATGAGACCTCGCCACTTTGAAGTGGGAGATCTGGTCTTAAAAACCATCCACCATCGTGGCCCACACCCCCTAGGCAAGTGGCGCCCCAACTGGGATGGACCCTATGTTGTACGAGCAACCACTACGAACAATTCGTATTGGTTGATCGATGTAGAAGGTAGGAATTTAGCAGATCCTATCAATATTCAATACTTAAAGAAGTATCATGTGTAGGATCTAGATTAAATTCCAGTTTTTCGAAAATTTGAGAGGGATAGCTACCCTGAGACGTGTAAATAAGGTGCAAAGGCGAACTCGTGTGACCCTAAGTGAGAGAATTTGCACTTGTGAAAGAGTGGAGTTTTCAAAATCGTGGTTGCATTTCAAAATCCTTCTTCTTACAAAGAAAGGCCTAGTTCAACATAGCAAGATACTTGCAAGTAGTACGTGCTATTTCTAAATAGGCTGATCTGGAATGGATCGAGTGTAGGCTTGGGATAAGTCCTCCCCTCTTCTCTTCTCCTTCCAAAAGGAAAACAAAGGCCCAAATCAAAAGGGAATTTCCCATTTAAAGTCTCTTTCCAAAAGAAAGAAACCAGACTTCAAAAAGAAAAATCGATTCTCTTATAAAAAAGAGGGATTAAAGAATAAATACTCCCAAAGGGAGACCCTCTAGGAAAAAAAGGAAAAAGAGGCCAAAAAGCTCAAAAAGAGCAGTTTTCCGCCTTCTATGCCTTAAACCACGGGACGCTTCAGAAGGGACCGTGGTATCTCTTTCCCATCCCTAGCTTATCCCAAGCTAAAGCATGGTTCATTTCGAGAAATCCCAAAGTAAAAATAGGATTTACTTACTTGAATTTCATCTTGTTTGAGAATTCGACGTTTCGAGTAAGGCGTAGGAATTTGAAATGAAGCTTGTTTTCTTATAAAAACCTCCGCTAAATAAGCGAGTGTTAAGAGTCAAACAAGGGCAAGCACGAAGAGCTCGAGATCCTTAGGATCGAGACTCAAGACAGTTGTCCTGTTTGTAAATAGCTTTTGTAAATAAGTTTTAAAAACCGAACATCGAACAGCATAGGGTTTTTTTGCTCACTTGGAGCAGTAGGCCTTGTAAGTCTCTAGAGTTCGACCACACCTGGTCTCTGGGAGGTCGCCACTCTTGGCACCACACCCATGTCATCTGCATTCCACGCATGGTACTTGCATGAACATGATCCCATTTAGGACCAGATTGCATAAGTGAACCCTTTGGCGTGATATCTCCTCCTACCAGAGTTTGTAAAATTGAGATTTTGCTAAAATGGGACGATCCCATATTCTTCGTGGCTAGATCTAGGGAGACATTAAAAGGGGTGTTTGTTATCTTTGCCCTTATCCAAATCGATTTGGACAAGGCCAAAGAGGGGCATCTGTAAACACCCCAAAATCCCACGAATTTATCAAAATCCATCTGGTTTTATACAAGCAGCCCCGAAGGGCCATTTTGAGTTTGGAAACCCAAGAGCCTTCCAGACAACCCTGTATATATGTTTTAAACTTTATCTTTCTAAAACATATAATATGGCTTTTGAAAACCCTTTTAAAACATGTTTTGAAACCCCGAAGTGGCTTGGCCCGATCAAGACAGGACCAGGAGAGCCAAGAAGAGCCCGGAACCGGAGCACCTGTCGAGCCCGGCGCAGCAACTCTTGTATCTGATTCACATCCCAAGATCTCGAACGTCCAAGACCTTGTTCTTATCAAAATAGCATTTGAAGTCATCTCCGGAAGGCAGAAACGGAGGCGGACGACTATGTTGGCGAAGACCCAACGCAGACGGAGTACTGATGCTGTCAGACCCCGCACGAATCGTCCGTTTCGAATCCAGCTCGAAGGAGTCAGAGTTCAGTTTGGATTGGATCTGGACCATATATATCCAGATTCCAATCCAAACCCATATGTGGACTTGGATTTGGATTTGGATCCAGAGATCCAATCCAATATCCATATTCATGGCCCACATCACCTTCTCATAAATGGAGGTGGGGCCCACTTGAGATTCACGTGGGATATTGGGCATGAGAGAGAGTGGGGTGAAAAATATCAAGAGTGTTGTATTAAGCTTGACTTGTGTGTCAAGTTTGGGTTAATCATGTGGGTTAGCCTAATTGAGTGGGTTTAAGCTTGTAATTAGCTAAAACCTAACCTAGGGTTGCACCAACATGGGGTGATCAAGGTCTATGGGCCATGCTAAGGGAGCTCCTTCACCTAAACCTAGCCCAAAATGCCTAAACCTAACCCAAACCCCTAATCCACCCCTAATCTGAGCCTAATCACCTAACCCAATTCCCTAATCCCGTCCTAATCCCAACCTAATCACCTAACCAACTTCCCTAATCCTTCCCTAAACCTAGATTAATTTCCCTAATCCTAGCCTAAACCTAGCCTAATCACCTAACCTAGCTCACTAAACCTCACCCTAAAACCCAACCACCTAACCTAGCCCTAAACCCCTAAACCACCCTTAGCCCACGATTTACCCAAACCCCTAGTTTTAAAATATCTGGCCCAACCTTTTCCAGCCCACCTTATCTACATACCACCCTACCTAAACCACCTAACCACTACCCATAGCCTAGCCCTAACCGACCTACCCATCCCCTATTTAAACCCCCCTCCTTGTGGGCGGGTTCTCCAAGTGGGAACCACTACCTCACCCAGCCGGGCCCTCTCCTTCTCCCTTCTCTCACCCAGCCGGGACGACTCCCCACCTTGGCCTGCTCCAGCTGCTCCACCAGCCGCCACCTGCTCCGCCACCTTCCCTCTTCCATCCACCACCACCACCCCTCAGCCGGACGCCACCACCTCCACCCAACCGAACCAGCCGACAGCCACCTTCCCACTTCATCCGCCACCTCTCCCCATTCGGTAAGTACCCCAAACTCCCTCAAGGCCCCTCTCTACCACCTCTCCACTGTTAGCCACCCATCCTACCTTCATCTCAGCCCTTTTGCCGCCACCACCTAAACCTAGCCGAACCTAGTATAACCCAAGCTGCCGGCCACTACCTAGCTATCATGTCCCATTCGGCTTTCCCCTAGGTGTCCTACTCGGCCCTCCCACCAGCTCACCTCTTAGGTCCAATTTCCCTAAACTCCCAACTCCCCTAGTGACCCTAAGAACCCACTCATTCAGCCATTTAAACCCCTTACCTTGAGGCGCCATCTACTTGCCGCCGGCCACCTCCGAGGCGCCTATCCCGCGCCCCACTTGCAGCCGGCCAGCGCTCTTGATCACCTACCTTCGCGGAGCTCCCGTTTGCAGCCCAAGGCCAAGCCCACGCTCAAGCAAGACCTCTACGGACCAGCTACTCGTAAGTGTCTAAACTCGGTCTTTAGTCGTACACTTGCTTGAAATTCAATTTGATACGGGGTTGTAATAACGGAGCATAGTCTCCCCCCGCTTGTAATAACGTGGCTTGGCACAACCACACACGTGCACTCTCTTAGTCGTGCACAATTTTGAACACACACGGGCCTAATCAGCCCCTAATATATAAGTGTATATATACTTTCATTTTCGAAGGATTTTGTTTAAGTTGGGTGCGTTGTCTTTCAATTCAAGCACTCTCACACACATTGAGCTTTCGCTCTTATTTGAAAGACCCAAGTAAGGGCCGACCTATACTATTTGGGTTTCATTTCTTGTCGTGTGAGTAAGTCTTTCAATTCAAGCACTCTCACACACATTGAGCTTTCGCTCTTATTTGAAAGACCCAAGTAAGGGCCGACCTATACTATTTGGGTTTCATTTCTTGTCGTGTGAGTAAGTCTTTCAATTCAAGCACTCTCACACACATTGAGCTTTCGCTCTTATTTGAAAGACCCAAGTAAGGGCCGACCTATACTATTTGGGTTTCATTTCATGTCGTGTGAGTAAGTCTTTCGATTCAAGCACTTTCACACACATTAAGCCTTCGCTCTTACTCCCAAGACCTTAGTTAAGGCCTTATTGCAGTTATATTTGGGTTTCATTTATGTCGTGTGGGTAGTCTTTTAATTCAAGCACTCTCACACACATTGAGCCTTCGCTCTTATTCCCAAGACCTTAGTTAAGGCCATACTACAATTTATATTTGGGTTTAAATTCATGTCGTGTGTGTAAGTCTTTCAATTCAAGCACGCACCCACATTGAGCCTTCGCTCTTATTTGCAAGACCCGAGTAAGGGCTCATATACATAAGATATATACTTATTTCCCTTCGGTTATTTCCCTTCGGTTATTTCCCTTCGGTTATTTCCCTTCTGTTATTTCCCTTCAGTATTGTCTTTACATTTCGGGTTTTCCCTTTGGAGTAGCGTGAGTTTGCATTGCATCTACGCCATACCACGAGGTAGGACGCATATTGCATCGAAGCAAGCCCCGCTCGAATTCGCCCATGTAGTGGAGTGTTCATAACACACAAACTAGGCGACCCAAAAAGGGATAAAAGAAAAGACTTAGGCACGTGCAAATCCACGTGATCTAAAACATGCAATCGCATCTTAAAGACCCGAAATAGACACCTCGAACCGTTTCGTAGACTTTCTCCCCAAAACTCGATTCTTGCAAAAGCGTACAGACTGACCCTTGCGCATCGGTGCAAAAAGGTCTGCGACGACAAGAGCTTACTTGCTCACAGTCACCACGTTTAGAAGTCAGTGTTAAATATATCTTCGCTAGCTTAAGTAAGCTAGCTGGCACGCCCTATTTGTATACATAGGCCTTAGACGCACGATAAAGATCCACTCCAAGCCCCGAAAGAGGCGAAGAGGCGGGGATTTTCGCGCGTCTACAGTTGGGTAAGAAGGGGAGAGGAAGGCTAGATGGGGCTGAGATGGGGGTACTAACCGTGGGTGGTGGATGAGGTGGTGGCCGGAGGTGGTGGAAGGAGGTGGCAGCCGAATGGAGTGTGTAGCCGGGTGAAGTGTGCAGCCGGGTGGAGTGGTAGTCGGGTGGAATGTGCAGCCGGGTGGAGTGGCGGTGGAGGTGGTACAGCTGGGGGAGAATGGGAGTGAGATGGGGTGGAAGAGAGGGCAGGTGAGAGAGGAGAGAGAGCCTTTACCCGCCCCAAAAGAGGGGCTTTTATAGGTCAATGGGCTGAGGTCGGTTGGGAGTGGTATGGCGTAGATATTTAGGATAAGGTGGGCTTGTGGGGTGGTTTGGGTAGGTCGGTTAGGGTGGGTGGTATGGTGGTTTAGGGTAGGTCGGTTAGGGTGGCTGGGAATTAAGGGTTAGGGTCTAATTAGGTGTATTAAGGTGGGATTAGGTTTAGTCTAGTTAGGGTCTAGGTGGTCTAGTTAGGTGGGGTGAGCTAGGTGAGGTCGGCTAGGTACGGTTGGGGCGATTTTGGATGGGGACGGTTAGGATTTGGTCAGGTTTAGGGGGGAGTGGCTAGGTGAGGTGGGTCAGCTTAGGGCTAGGTTTTAGAAGCATCCCCTTGGCATCGATCCATGGACCTAGTTGCAGCCATGTTCATGTTGGTGCAGCCCCAGGTTAGGTGTAGGTGCATACAAGCTCAAACCCACACTCTTAGGCTAAACCCACATGGTTAACCCACCCTTGACTAAAGTCAAGCCCACCAACTTTCTCACTCATACTTTATCCACCTTCTCTCTCTACCCAAGCTTTTCACGTGAAATCTCTGTGGGCCTTACCTTCATTTATCAGAAGGTGATGTGGGCCATGTATGTGGATATTGGATTGGATCTTTATATCCAAATCCAAATTCAGATGCATGTTTGGGTTTGGATCTAGATATATATGGTCCAGATCCGACCCAAATCTAATTTTCTGATTCCTTAATGGTGTTTCGAAACGGACGGTTTGTGCGGGGCCTGACTGCATCAATACTCCGTCTTGCGTTGGGACTTCGCCAATATTGTCGTCCGCTCTTCTTCTCACCTTCCGAAGATCATTTTGAATATATTATTTATATTAGGGGCTTCGATGTCCGAGAATTTGGGGATGATTCTGATACGAGAGTTGATGTGTCGGGCTTGAAATATGCTCCGGGTTCGGGCTCTCTTTTGCTTCTTCGGTCCTGCTTTCATCAGGCCAAGCTGCTTTTCGGGGTTTCAAAACACCTTTTTAAGGTTTTAAAACTATATGTATATATTTTCAAACATATATGGTTTCAACATATGTACAAGGTTGTCTGGAAGGCTCTTGGGTTTCCAGACTCAAAATAGCCCTTTGGGGCTACTTTTGCAAAACCAGGTAATTTGAGAAAATCGTGGGATTTTGGGGTATTTACAGTGCTTTATAAAAAGAGTTTTACAGGCATCTTGTTGAGATGTGTAGACCATCAGGAGGCTAGGACCATAATGCATGAGTTCCACGATGGAGAATGTGGAGGACATGTCAATGTCAATATGATGGCCATAAAGATACTTAGGGCCGGTTATTTTTGGTCCACCCTGTAAACATGAAAAATTTTCACTCCCAAGATTATGGAATTCGAATTTTCACTCCCATCTTTTTGTGCCTACGCTTTGCGCGAGCGTGCCAGTTAGCTTACTCAAACTAGCTAAGGTTTTTGAAATGATTTTCTAACTTTGGCGATTGTAGGCAAGTGGACTCTTTTCGCTTTAAACCTTCTTAAACTGATGCTCAAGGGTCAATTTAAGTGCTTAGGAACTTCAATTTTTAAACAAGTTTTTACTTCAAACTAACTTGAACGACAAGTGTTTCGAAAGAATTCGATTCACGCACTTTTTGCCAGTTTTATCACAAGGGTTGGACGGCCCTAAGATTTTTACAACTTTTATTTATCATGGCCTGTGTGTGGAGTGTGCGAGCCTAGTTCTAGCATGGTTTTAAAGAGGTTCAAGCGATTTGTCGCAATGAGCAGATGTAGGGATGCTATAAAATTTTGGGTTTTTGAGAACAATGATGCGAACTCACACGAATTGGAATAGCAACTCACTCTTCTTGAAAGTTGTAAACACCCCAAAATAAGATTATTTTCAAAATAAACACCTGGTTTTCCAAAACCATTTTCAAACCAATTTTAAACTTTCAAAACCTCAGAGTTGCAAAGTTTTAAACTTGTGTCTCAAAATCCTTTAAAATAAAAGTTCTTAAACCCAGGCCAAAGCCTAAATTTTGTAAAGCAGCCAAATCAAGCAGGTAGAGCCTGATCAAAAAGCAGTTCTAAAATAGGTCAAAAAGCAAGAATTCAGCCCGTGTGGATGAAAACAAGGCCGAAAAGCAAAAGAAACAATCTAGGCCAAAAGCAAACTTCAGCCCTGAAATATGAAATGCAAAGCCAAAGCACCAACAAAGTTGTCAAAAATCCAAGCCCAAGCTTGAAAAATCAGAAATCAAACAAAACGAAGTTCGAAAGGTGAGAAGACGGTCGGACAAGAAGGCTAGAAAAAACCTAGCCCAAGATGGAGTACTAAGGAAGCTAGGGCCCGTGAAAACCGCCCGTCTCAAAACACTAAGAAGGACTGAAGAAAGAAGAATTTGGATTGAATCTGGACATAAATATCCAGATCCAGACAGAAATAGTGTTTGGATTGGATTTGGATCATAAAAACCAAATCCAAGATCCAAACCCAAGACCCACCCCTTTGCCTATAAATAGGACCAAGGGGGAGATGAAAGTTCATGTGAACTTGCTTGGGAGAGGCTTGGGGAGTGCCTAAAATAGGAGAGATAAGAATGGTGGGCTTGACTTTTTCAAGTGGGTTAGCCATGTGGGCCTAGTCAAAGGGAAGGTGGGTTCAAACTTTGTGAACCTAGACCTACCTTGGGGCAGCACCAACATGATGGAACGGCTTGGATATGGGCTTACAAATACAGCTACAAAAGGTGGACTCGGCTCCAAGAGGTAGGTCCCTAAACCTAACCCTAACTTAGCCACTAAATGTAACCCAAACCTAGCCTAGACTTAGCCCACTTACCCCAACCGACTCCTTTAAATCTCACCTAAACCTAACCCAAACCGCACCCTAGCTGGACCATTCTCACCCTAAACCGACTCCACTACCACCGCCTCACTTCACCCAACCACCTCACCAAAACCCCTAACCAGCCCTACCAGCCGACTCCACTCCCAAGCCTACATCCCTGCTGTGCACCTGCAACACCCCGGCCTGCAGCTCTATCCTGCGCATCCTGCACCAGCCGCTCCCCATCACCCGGCCTGCACCCTGTGTAGTGCCCCAGTCCCTTTGCCGCACCCCAACAACTCCGAGCCCCGGCCTGCATCCCTATCTAGCGCCCCAATCACCTGCCGTCCAGCGCCCTGTCGTGCTTCACCTGCGCACCTCACTTGAAGTGGTTTGGTTCATGTGAGCTAGGCCAGCACAAGGGTTTAACTGTGAGCTTCAAGACTTCACTTAGGTGCGGTTTTGGCCAAGTCAAACCAGGGTGTAGCCGGGTCCTTCAAATGGGCTTGGTTCAGTCCAGCCAAAGGGTGTAGTCCAAGTGCATGTTGCTCAGTTTGGTTCATTCCAAGCTGGGTTCAGTTGCACGAGATGGTTCAGTTTGCACGTCAGCCAGCTAGGTGGCTTGGATTTGGTTCAGTTTGGGCCACACCAATTTAGTTTTGTGCAAGGCAGCCAATGGTTCAACCAAGGTTGGTTTTTGGCTAAGTAGGTCGGCCAACAAGGTGGTTTGGCTAGCTGGGTTTCAGCTAGGTTCGGTTGGATTCAGCCCACACCAAGTTTGGCTAGGTCAAGGTAGGTTTAGCCCAAGGGTTCGGCCAAGGTCAAAGGGTGCTCACCTTGTTTGCCATGTGGTTGCCTTGGTCAAGCCTTTATGCTTCTTTGTTGCAGCCATGGTGCAGCCACCTTGGTCAACCTTGAGCCATCATGTTGCAGCCACCTTCTTTAGTCAAGAGCCCTTGGTTGCAACCACCTCAGCCTAGTTCAAGCCCACAAGCTCAAGCCCACCTTTGTTGACTTTCACTCCCTCTCTCTCCTCCTTTCCCCAAGCTCTTCAAAATGCCAAGATCCATCTCACGTGAACCCCCTTGGCCCTATTTATAGGCCAAGGGTGGTACTTTGATTTGAATTTTGATCCTAGGATCCAACCCAATCCAAACTTTAAATAGACTTGGATTTGGATTTTTTTGTCTAGATCCAATCCAAATTTTCTTTTTTGAATCCTTCTTTGGTGCATAAAATGGACAGTTTTCGAACGAGCTCCAATTCCTCAATAACCCGTTTTTAGCCTGGGTTTTTCCCAGTTTCTTTAACCGGCTGATGTCTTGCTTTTTAGGACTTTTTGATGTTTTGATTTGGTCCGTCTGATCCCGTTTCTGGCCTATTTTTAATGAGGTCAATCTTTGATTTTCCAACAGACTCTGATTTTAGTTTTGACAGGCCTAGTGCTTGATTTCTGATGGCTTTATCAGGGTCTTAGTTTCTTTTGTATTTTGGAGCTGAAATTGATTTTGAGCTGGATGCAAGTTTCGATCTTTTGTCTAGCTTTCCTTTCGAACAGGCTTGGGCCTTTCTTTTTCTCTTGATTTGACCTCGAGCTGGCTTTTTAAAATTCAGGAGTTTTGAAAATATGAAAATTTTGGGTGTTTACACACCCTAAAACAAGATTGCCATGATCATGTTAGAAAGTGTCATCAATGTCAAGTGCATGCGCATGCCATTCATACTCCATCATCCACCTTGCATTCTATCATAAGCCTATGGCCCATTGCCATGTGGGCATTTGACATCATAGGACCCATATCCCCCAATGCATCCAATGGACATAGGTTCATCCTAGCAGCAACCGAATATTTTTTTAAATTGGTTGAATCTATATCCTTGGCCAATGTCTAAGGACAACATGTAGTGGCATTCATTAAGAAAAATATTTTAGCACGTTTGGGAGTTCCTAAAGACCTAGTGTCCGATAATGGTACCTCATTCAAAAACTAGAAGATGGAAAAGTTGTGTAATACCTATGGCATGACTCAACACTTCTTATCGCCCTACTACCCTCAAGGCAACGGCCAAGCTGAAGCCACAAACAGGACCCTCATAAGCATCATTGAGAAAACCATAGAAAAGGGTAGAACATGGCATGAGAAGCTCGATGAAGCCTTATGGGCTTATAAAACTTCCATCCGAACACCCACCAATGCCACACCATTTGAGTTGGTCTATGGTAGGAATGCCATACTCCCCATTCATACAAAATTGCATTCATTCCATACATCACTTGCACTAAATCTTCCATTAGAGACTTTACAACATGCTAGAATGATTGAACTTGATTTATTAGATGAAAAACGGCTCCTTGCCATGGATCATGCACATGCATATAGGCAAAGGATAGCCCGATATTATGACAAGCACATGAAGGCTCTCCACTTCAAAGTGAGAGACCTTGTGTTAAAAACCATTCATCACCGAGGCCCCCATTCCCTTGGAAAGTGGCAGCCCAAGCGGGATGGTCCTTATGTTGTACGCAGAACCACTACCAATAATGCATATTGGTTAATTGATGTTGAGGGTAGGAATTTAGTAGACCCTATAAATGCTCAATATTTGAAAAAATACTATGTATAGGGTCTATGCTAAATTCTTTCGAAAAGATATTTAAAATGGGTCTCCTTTGAACTTCTTGAAGGAATGATCAAGGTTGATCGTATCACCCTGAATAGGGGGATTGATGCTTTATGAAAAGTAGTGTTTTAAAAATCAATTGGTTACATTTCAAAAATCTTTGACTTATAAAATAGGGCCTTGTTCAATATAGCAAAATATTTTCTGGATGCTATTATGAAATAGGAGGATCCTAGCTAAGTCGAGTAAACCATTAGGATAAGTTTCTCCCCATTCCACTTCTCTTCCAAAAAAGGAAAATTCAACAAAAATTAGAAAAAGAGGATACAAAAATTCCTCTAAAAAGGGTTTTCTTCAAACAGAAAGAATGAATACAAAAATTCCTCCAAAAGAGGTTATGCCCTTGATTGAAAAAAAAAGAGAGAAAAAAAAATCCTTCAAAAAGAAAAATAGTAGGCCCTCTATGAAAGAAAAGAAAAATGTCAAAAGCTCAAAAGAGCAATTTTCCATCTCTTTGCCTTAAATCACGGGATGCTTTAGAAGGGACCGTGGTATCTCTTTCCCATACCTCTACAACTTATCCCAAGAGAGAGATTTTATCTATGAAAATCCTAGAGTAGGAATAGGATCTACTTATTTGAATTTCATTTTGTTTGAGAATTAGACTTTGTTGTGTAGGAAATAGAATTTTGAAATGTTTTCCAAAGTTTCCCACAAAACCTCAGCTAAGTAGTAGGTATTAAGACCCAAATAAGGGAAAATACAAAAAGCTGGAAATCCTTCTGATTAAAGCTAAAAGGATTCTCCTTTTTGAAAATGGATTTCGAAAAGCTCAAGCCATCAAAACAACATGGGAGTATCACACTTGGGGCAACCGGCCTTCATGAGCCTCTCCCCAAGTTCATTCATTATTGTAAACACCCCAAAAATTTCAATTTTCAAAGCTCCTAAAACTTCAAAAGTAATCTCGAGGTCAAAGCAAAAGAAAGAAGAAAAATTCAAGCTCGTTCGGAGAAAAGCCCGACAGAAAGCCAAAATCATAATTTGGGTTAAAAAGCAAAAATAGCTCCAGAGTGCATAAAGAGGCTAAGAACCTAATGAAGTTGACAGAAGTCCAAAACACGGCCCGTCAGAATGAAGAACGGAGTCCGTGGAGAAATCTGAGATCGATAGCACCAAAAATCGGCCAAAAACGGAAAAAGGTGGATCAAAACAGACGCTAGAATGTCCTGAGAAGCAGAACATCAGTCGGAAAAAGAACTTGGGGAAAACTCAGGCCGAAATTGGATCGCCAAGGAACCGGAGCCTGCTTAAAACCGACTGTGGAAAATGCTAGAAAGGACTCAAAGAAAGGAGAATTTTTTTTGGATTGGATCTAGACCAAAATATCCATATCCAAAACCAATTAATATTTGAATCGGATCTGGATCTCAATATCCATATCTGAGATCCATATCCAAACCCAAATAATATTTGAATCGGATCTGGATCTCAAAATCCAAATATAAGATCCAGATTCAAACCCGAATGATATTTGGATTGGATTTGGATTTTAAGATCCAGATCCGAGATCTAGATCCAAGATCTATCCCTTGGCCTATAAATAGGACCAAGGGGACAGAGATGAGGTTCACGTGAAATCCATTTGGGAGGAGAGAGAGTGAGAAAGAGGGTTAGCCATGGGTCTTAGCCATGTGGGCTCGGTCAAGTGGGAGTGGTCTTGAGCCATGTAGATCAAGACCTAATCCCAAGGGTTGCTCAAGGTGGATCTCGACTAAGGCACGACTGCAACTGGTGGGCTCGGCATGGATGGCGTATGGTGGACCGGCTCCAAGAGGTAGGTCCCCTAAAACCTCACCCTAACCTAGCCTAGGCTCGACCTTTGACCTAACCCACCTAACCCAAACCTAGCCCCTAACCCCAGCCCAAGCACACCCCGTGCTGCACCCGGCTACACCCCTTGCACGCCCCAACATCACCCCCAGCCAGCCGCGCGCCCTCCTGCGCACCACACCCCCTGTTGCGCAACGCCCTGCGCAACGCCTCCGCGCCCTACGCGACACCCCTGCCGCGCCTAAACCTGCCTCACCCGCACACCATATCCCACCTAACTAGGACCACCTCCCACGGCCTAGCCCAACCTCACCTAACTAGGACTTGCCTAACCTAAAACCTTGGCCGTGCACCAACCTTGACCACCCTCTACAAGCCCTAACCAAGCTAGGTGCTGGCCGCACCTAGCTCATATCCATTTACCTAAACCGAACCTAGTCCTAACTAGGACCACCTCCCACAGCCCAGCCCGACCTCACCTAGCTAGGACTTGTCTAACCTAAAACCTTAGCCGAGACTCAGCCCATCCTAAGCCATAAAACACTTGGCTACCCCCAAGTGAACCCAAACTCAACTCTCACGTCGCCCCACCCCCAACCGGCTTACCTCTTAGCTGCACGTCACCAATGCTCGGCTTACCTCTATGAGATACTCAAAGGGATGAAGTTCTAAAAGTTTGACTTCATCATGGTATCCAAAAAAAGCTATCGAATACTCAATTTTAAACTGTTATTTTATTGTTAGATGATTAATATGGATGACTCCACGTGCCCCTCTTCATATTGTCGCCATGGTTGTCTACTATATGCTAACCGAAAGGTATTTTACCTTCTTAATGATACCATAACAATACTATCTTTTACTCATCCACCTTCATAGGGTACATCATCATCTCTCGGAATCATTCCTACTACAAAATCGAAAACCCAAGATTTAATTTGAATATGTAAGAAAGCATACAATAAGCAACTATGTGTATAACGTAAACAATATAGTAAGAGACATGACATTAACGCATTCACTAGAGCATCAGGTCGCGATCGAGGCACGCTAACACATGCAACATAACATGCCTAGGTCGCATTCATGAAGATACAAAAACTACCCAAGTCATGTTCATGGATTCTAAGAAACACACTTCATGTGTGTGAGATCAAAATCACTTGATGCATCTCAACCGTGGCACTTACTATACGATTCCATGCCCTTGGCACATCTCTTTCCTAACCAAAGACTTCTCCAATTCACTAGTAAAACAAAAAAACTGTCAATTTTTTTAAAATGGACAATACTTGCGAATCTTGATTTCAAACTAAAAAATCATAGATGATTAACGATGAATGAGAGCACAATCTTTTAATACTGATCCAAACGTAATCCCTGAAGAAAGAATAAAAGCATGATGAAGAACAAATGAAATGTTGATTTTCAAGAATGATGCAATTGCTTTTCAAGCATAATGAAATTGTAATGGACACGATGAAATCGCAACGAAGAATCTTCAATGAAGAAGAGTTGAAGAAGATGGATACATATTCAATGTTGAAAAAAATGGGAGTTGAGAATAATTGTGAAGAGTATTTTTGAAAAATCATATGAAGGTATGTATGTATAGTAAAAAGGAGTGTATGAATAATAATACCCTTTCTTTTTTCATTACATCTAAAAGTTCAAAATCCTACTAACTTTCTCCATTCTAACTTCACCAACACATCGGTATATCTTCTTTACTCCCTCCCTGTGCACATGCCAAATTTCTTGCAGCTATGAAAACACAACCTATTCGAAAATCGTTTATAGTTTTCTGTCAAGAACTAGGATTGACCTAAATTTGTTATGTCTCTTGACATCCACGATAATACACTGACTTTGGTTTTATCAAATTTGAACTCCTCTGTGATAGATTTAGTGCACATTTAGATTCAAATCCGTGTATATGTTTTAGTTCACCCAGATCCGAAGTAATACATATAACATATATTATGTATAGTGTATACATATATATGTTAATATATATATATATATATATATTTATCTATATAATATATATATATATATATATATATATATAGAGAGAGAAGACTACTGTACTCAATTTTATTCAAACATCGACATCATTTGACTAACATCATCAATAACTGAGATTTGAATTAAAAGTAATATTATACTTTGCATCATATATGCCTTTTGCTTTATCACCTCAATTGCTATATCAAAATCAAAAGGTTGACAGTTTGATCACCTACTACTATCTTCCTCTATATATACACATGTTGGTACAATTACATACAATGTATACTATATATATATATATATATATGTATAACATATCTTTTTAGATGGGGTTGTAGCTGAGAAAACCTGGACCGGACGCGAATAATGTCGTGTTTGGGTCTTCAAAGTGGATCCAGAAAGTAAATCAGGTCAAGTCCGGCTGGGTAAACCTCTTTCCGCCCAGACCAGAGCGACCAGACATGAACCCGATCGTTTGGTCCAATTTGCCACCACTCTTTTCGTTTATGTTTTCTGTTAATTTTACATTTGCAAAAGCGAAAACACAAATCCATTCTTTTATAGTCCACGCAAGGATCAGCCCTTGACTTGACTGGCAAGGAACAATTTTGTGCCAGGAATATCACTCGTAGAGCCTGCCGTGTTGCGATTCTGAGAAAGAAGAAGGTACGATACACTAATGGTCGGATTCGGTAAAGTAAAGCCGTGTCCGGTCCGTTTTGGAGAGGCAATAAAGGTAAAGGGGAAATGGCTTAGGAACCGGCTTGGCTCTAGGGTTCTTCACGCGGGAAACCGACGCCCTCAGGTAGGTGGAACTCTCTCTCTCTCTCAAATCGGTATTTGGCATTTTCTCTGGAACGAGGATCTTGGTCTGAGATTGGAGATTGTGACCGGGTAAAAGACGTAAGGTTTACTTATCTAATTTGGGTTTCGACAGAAATTTCAATCTGGAATCTTTATCGTCCACGGTAACCATGTTTTGGTTGAAATGGCGGAAACGATGTTATTTTTGAGTTCTCACCAATAAGGTTTGTTTGGTTTATCGTTTCAGGCTGGTTTGATTCGCCATGTTCAAGAACACGTTCCAATCAGGATTCCTTTCCATTCTTTACAGTTTAGGGTACTCTCTCTTGTTCCTTTCTCTCGTGTTTCTTATTCGAATTATTTATCCTTTGCGGCTGCAGATAATGATGTTTCGTGTTCTTGGTAATAGGAGCAAACCTTTGCAGATTTGGGACAAAGAAGGTTAGTGTGCGACAATTTCTCTTGCTTTCATGGTTTTCGCTTGTTCATTTTAGATTGCGTTGTTATTCCTTCAAATGTCTTGTCCTGTTGGCTTCTATGTGAGGAGGTGGTGCTTTGTGTTTCCTAGGTCTTAGCGTGTGATATAAGGGTTAGCATATGATAAGATTTCTATTGTTGCAACACGGAATTAATTCCGTGCAGTAATGATGCTGGCGTTTAGCTGTTGACTCTAATATAACGGTAACTGGATATAGTGGATTTAGCCGTATACTTTGATTTATGATTAAAAAATAATATATATTATATATATAAAATGAATTTTCTAGTTTTTAAGAAATATCAAGAAAGAGAAATTCAACTAAATAAGCAAATTCTAATAGGACAAATAATAAATTTCATCTGGTATATACATATAATTTGAAATATATATTATACTTATCTATTAAGTATGTTGACTATAGTTAAATCTAATTTGAGAATTGTAACATATTATATTTACCTACAAAAAGAATAAAATAATATTAGGATAGAGAAATATACGCTCTTAAAACATGATTTTTTTCAAGATCCATGAGAAAATATAATACTCACAAAAAAAATCATAGGTTTAAGAATCAAAATAACATCTACCAAATAATAGGAATATTTATATACTTTTAAAGTAACAACTTCAACATGCATCAAACATAACATATAACAACTCATATAAAGAAACAAGTCCAAAACATAATATCCATCAAATGTGATTACAATATAAACTTAATTGTTTAAGCTGAACCAAAAAAGCTATATATTTCATATTTTACAAAAGAAGATTCTTGTCCTTCTAGTTCCTCTTGCTCCTTGTTTGTTTCTTTAAAATCAAATTTGTCTTTCTATTCTTTCATAGACATCTTATTATTTCCTTTATTTTACCGTCTTTGTTGTTTTTGTATCCTTGATTTTGTATATACAACAACTCTTCGTCTTATGCATCAGATGCGAAATCAATATCTCGCCATGTAAGTGATTCATTGCCACCAACAAACTCATTATCAGTTGGATATTCATCATGATTTTCAATTAATGCCAACGTGATGGGTTGAAATTAGCATTAACTTTCCTCTTTTCGTACCCTTTTTTCTTCTTTCATTATATTGTACAAAAGTTAAGTCATTAAGCTTTTGATGCAATAATTTATTTTATTTCTTTGTATGAATTTAAGATAAGAGAAAGAATCCATAATAAGTTAGGTTTAATAAAAAATAGATTTAATTTTATTAAATTATTTATGAAATATAATTCTTATCATTTTGAAGGTACTCCAGTTGCGTTCACATGGGGTAGTACTACAAGTGAGATTCAAAACCTGTATAACAAAATTTTGCAATTCGGGACATCCATAGCCAAAGGTCATTCAATATTTCGCTATGACAAAAATATATATAAGCAACAAATTAGTCAAATTCAAAACACTCAATTATATCGTAACAATGAAATAAAATAAAGTTGCTTGAATTAATTACCTGATGCATATGCTTTCCTTGAACTTGTAGCTAATTCTAGTCCAAATCACTCGAAGCACTTCGATAACTCATGAGTTGTTAAGTGATTTGTTGTTGTTCTTTACAACAACTACAACTAAGCCTTTTCCCATACTAGACGGGGTCAACTACATGGATTCTTTGTTTCCATAGATCCCTATTGTGTGCCATGTTAGCAGTTAACTCACAATAAGCTAGATCATTCTTTATTGTTTCTTTCCAACACTTTTGTGGTCGTCCTCTAGCTCTTTTAATACTTTCTAAATTTACTTTTTAATACCTTTTTAAAGGTTCTTCTTTTGATTTTCTTTCTATATGTCCAAACCATCTTAAACGATATTCTCTCATTTCATCCTCTATTGGTGCCACTCCTAATTTGTTTATAATAACCTCATTATGTATATGGTATTTTCTTGTATGACCACTCATCCATCTCAACATCTTCATTTCTGTCACAGACATCTTTTGTACATGTTAATGATTAACTGCTCAACACTCAGAACCATAAAACATGGCAGGCCTAATTGCTGCTCTATAATATTTACCTTTTAACTTTAATGGTATCTTCTTATCACAAAGAATACCTGATGCTCCTCTCCATTTTAACCAACCAGCATTAATTCTATGCGTAACATCTCCATCAATTCTTCCATCACTCTGAAAAATTGACTCTAGGTATTTAAAATTTTCCTTTTGGGGGATGTAATGTGTACCAATTTTAATTTCTATGTCCTCTGAGGTAACCAAATGATCAAACTTACATTCCATATATTCCGTCTTTGTTCTACTAAGTCGGAGGCCTTTGCTTTCTGATGTTTCTCTCCATAGTTCCAATTTTCTATTAACTTTTTCCTTAGACTCCTCCACTAATACAATGTCATCTGCAAATAACATACACCAAGGTGCTTCATCTTGAATATGTTTCGTTAACTCATCAATCACCATTATAAATAAGTATGAACTTAAAGTTGATCCTTGATGTAACCCAATATTAACTTCAAAGAAGTTTGTCATTCCTTCATGAGTCCTCACACATGTTTTTGCACTATCATACATGTCTCTTATAAGGTTAATGTATGTAAGTGGGATACCTCTGTTTTTCAAAGTTCTTCAAAGAACTTCTCTCGATACTCTATAAGTTTTTTCTAGATCAATAAATATCATGTGAAGGTCTTTCTTTTTTGCTCTAAAATGTTTCATAAGACGTCTCAAAAGGTGAATCTCTTCAACAGTAGATCTGTCTGGCATGAATCCAAATTTGTTCTCTTTTGTACTTGATACTTGTCTTAACCTATGTTTAATAATTTTTTCCCACAATTTCATAGTATGGCTCATTAACTTGATACCTCGATAATTCGCACAATTTTGAATGTCTCCCTTGTTCTTATATATATGGGTATAAGTGTACTTGCTCTCCATTCATCGGGTATCTTTTGGTTTTTCCATATTTCATTAAATAGTCTTGTAAGCCAAGTGATTCCTATTTCTCCTAGTATTTTCCAAACTTCTATAGGAATGTTATTTGGTCATACCGATTTACAATCCTTTATATGTTTAAGAGTCTCTTTGACTTCATTCTTTTGTATACATCGGTAGAATTTGTGGTTTATATACTTTTCTAATTTGGCTAACTCTCCTAAGCTAATACTAACATCTTTATTTTCATTAAAAAGCTTATAAAAAAGTTTGTTCATCTATTTCTTATATCATCATTTGCCACTAGAATTTTTTCATCCTTGTCCTTGATGCATCTTAACATAATTAAGATTTTTAGTTTTCTTATCTGGAGTCCTATCTATCTTAAAAATATCTCTTTCACTCTCTTTTGAGTTGAGTTTTTTATATAAATCCTCTCAAATTTTAGCTTTTGCTTCAATCACGGCCTTTTTCGCTTCTTTCTTTGCTTTCTTATAAGCTTCTAAATTTTCACTAGTTTTCTTAGCATAATGTAATTTGTAACATGCTCTCTTTGCCTTGATTTTATTTTGCACTACTTCATTTCACCACCAAGCTTCTTTTTGTGCCGGTACACCTCCCTTAGATACACCTAACATATCTTTCGCCACTTTCTTAATATGTATAGCCATATTGTTCCATATATCACAGGGTGTACCAACATAATATTTTCTTTCTCGTTTTTGAGGTTCCACCATTTAGTCTCAATAGCTTGATGCACTCTTTTCTTCTTCGTCCATTTTTTTATTTGTAAATCCATAATTAAAAGTCGATGTTGGGTGATTAAGCTTTCTCCTCGAATTACCTTGCAATCTTTACAACACGCTCTATCTTTTTTTCTACAAATAAAGTAATCAATTTGTATTTGTGATAAGCCACTCTTATAAGTAATTAAATGTTCATCTCGTTTTTTGAAGATTGTATTGACTACAAAGAGATCAAATGTTATAGCAAAATTTAAAATCTCCCTACCTTCCTCATTTATATCCCCAAAACCAAAGTTTCCATGAATCCCTTCATATCCTAATGTCTCTTTACTGATATGTCCATTTAAATCTCCTCCTAAACAAATCATCTCTCTTTGTGGAATGCGTAAGCACAAACTATATTTAAAACCTCTGCTCTTAAAACTAATTTCAACGTCATGATTCGGTCACTATATCGTTGTATGTCTAATACACTATCTTTTAAATCTTTATTTATGATAATACCAACTCCGTTTCGAGCCTTTTCTTTACCTGAGTACCATAATTTAAAATCTGGATCCTCTATCTCCTTTACTTTTTCTCCAACCCATTTTGTCTCTTGTAAACATAGAATATGAATCTTTCTCTGAATCATAGTATCTACCACCTCCATTAGCTTATCGGATAATGTTCCGATATTCCAAGAACCAATACGAATCTTATTATCTAGGACTAGCTTTCTTACGCCCCGCATCCGTCCATATTCAAAATGCAGAGACCCTTTGTAAAAATTATTCACTACATTCGGGCCACAATGTAGCGGGACTAACTTCTTTACCCACACCCATCCATGATATGAGAACCCTCTCTGCAATTGATTCACTACATTCGGACGAAAATGTAGTGACCCTTGCTTACTTATTACTGCATTCGGGCTTTGCAGCACGTCGCTAAGCGGGGACGCCCCAAAGGAATGCTCATAATTTTTGTAATCCATGTTCTAAAAATTCGACAAAGTTTAATGCTGGCTGTCGGAAGCCTAACACAACCCTCCTCTTTTATCTAGGCTTGAGACTGACAATGCAAGAGTGATCCCTTACATGGGCAGAGTTTGTTGTTGTTCTTTACTTCGTATAAATATATTAATAACTTGAAACAAGCCACCTTTAATCTCAACATTAGATTCTATTCCTTTGGATTCATATATAATGCAACAACATGTAATGACATGCATTTGCCTATTTCATCTTTTGTCTAACATATGTAAAATGTCTACCAAGAAATCCATTGCTCTAAGTAAAAACTAATGCTCTTCTAAAATCTTAGTTACAAAAGTATTGCCTTAGATTGCTTTCCTTCAGTGTTATTTGATAAAAGACATTTTTTCCATTGTTGAGAAATAATCATAGACCTTATATCTTCTTTTGATTGTTGTAAACACCCTAATTTTTTTTAAAAAGCTTATCCAAGCATGCTCTCGAAGTTTTGGAAAATAGGTTTATTTCAAATCCTTCGTTTAAATGAAAACCATGAATTTCGCAAAAACTTTAAAAAGATTTTGAAAAGCATTTTCCAAAATCAATATAAAAGAATCAAATTGGAAAATTTGAAAAGGGACGAAAATAAAATCAAGGATAAGAACAAATCAGGATGGGAACGAGGATCAAGGTGATAGTCGAACTAAGCCCGCATCAAGTCAGGATCGAGCTCAACTATGGATCAAAGTCAAAGACGTGGATCAAATGAAGTTAAGACCTCACCAATCATGGCACAAAGCTGCCTCAAGTTGAACTTGCCCGAGCCACACCCAATGGCATTCAGCCATACCCATATCAAGTCCAATCGAACCCACTTACCTCTTTAGTCGAACACTTCTTAATCAAAACCACCTTGGCTTTACTGGACCACACCACATTGACTTTGTTTGACCAATCCACCATGAAAAACTTAGACCAAAATACCTTGGCTAGTCTTGATTGAACCATTTCGGTCAATCTTGACCAAAAGAAACTCCCTTGACTAAACTCGTCTTGACCAAACCCCTTTGACCTTGGCCAAACCAAGTCACCTAGACCCAACCCATCTTGGCTAACCCACGTGACATAAAGGGGATCAGCCCAAGGCCCACGTGAACACATGGGCAACTATGGAGTTAGAGCAAGAGATTGGGCCAAAGTGCTTCGTCCAATCTACATCGTGGAAGTCTCTAGGCCTCTCCTTTGAGGCCTATAAAAAGGAGTTCTGGAGGCTCATTTCCAGCATTCAAGAGATTGAAGGAGCAGCTTAGAGAGTTTAGGAGAGAGAGTGAGTGCTGTAAAAATAGAGAAAGAGAGGAGAAAGAGAGAGGGAGGGAAGAAGAGAAAAAGGGGAGGATCAATCCCTCTTTGAGCCATCGTCCATTGGAGGCCATTGTAAATTTGATCCTTCTTCTTTACTGATCTAAATCTCTCTTTATGCTTATTCAATTTAAAAAGGGGTTGTATTAATGGAGCATTAGTCTCCTAAGTAATGCTACCCATTTAATTCCTTTACATTTATGCATTCTACTTTTTTGATTTCAAGTTTTTCTACCTTTCTATATGTTTTATCCTCTTATATCTCCTTATCCCCTTTATGCTTAATTTATAAATATATTTCAATTCATTTTCCTTGAGTCATTTACTTTGAATTTGGTGTGATTACCTTTTAAAATCGGATGAATGCATTCACGTATGCTTTAGAAACTGAAATTATGTTTTTAACGTCCCGCATATTTCTGATGTTGCATTTTTCATTTTCGAATCTTTGTTCCAAATAATTTGAAATTTTGTACGTTGAATCCTCACACATAAGTCCACTCCTAATAAAATTTTCAAGAATTTTAGGGTCGTATAACAACGTAAATAAAATAGGATAAGATCAGACAAGTTCAGAATCAAGTCTGTCCAGTTTATGTTTCCTGCAATAAAGGTTGAGTTATCATCCTATAACTTGTCTGCAGTGAGCCAAATCCATTGAAACTAGTCTCATTGGAAAGTTGACATCCATAGCTTTCAAACAAGATCAAATTCATAAAAATCGGAGCTCTGTGCACCGAAATACAAAAGTTTCTTTAAACCTCTATATTTCTTTAACAGATCGGTTTTGAACGCCTGAGCAGAGGCATTTCTCAGATTTAATTCTATAAAATCATAGCATAAAAAAATAAAATAAAAATAGTTCCAGGATCTTTATGTTCTGCTTTTCATACTTTAAAATTTTCATGAATTTTGGAGATCCTGAAGCTGTCTAAAAAAATCTAGAAATAAGCTTTGAAAACAGAATCAATTTCTGTTTTTTAGAACTGAAAATTTTTTCATTCCATAGTTAAGTGCACGTTTTGTTTCAAAACACAAAAAGCCTTGGAATATGACGTTGAACATGGGATATGCACCCTACAAAGGTCTAGGAGCCATGAACTAAGGTAGGTCAGAGCCCATCCTACCTCTACCCAACCAAGGTCGACATGGATTGGGATACACCCCATCCATACCCCTTGAGCCACCACCTAAGACCAATTGGGTCAAGGGTGCTCTAGAACCAAAACCTATGGCTTAGACTTCTTATTTAGAGTTTAATTCATGGTGTTTTCTTTGTAGGTTTCATGAAAGACCCCTCTAGAAAAAAATCCAAAAAAAGTATATATTTAAAAAAACCAAAAAAATCTCAAAAAACTTTTAAAACCCAAAAACATTTGAAAAATCTGAAAATTTCAAAAAGAAAGTCTTTTGTGTTCATCCTACCAGTTGATGGTTCAAGATTAAAGATCATATGTATGTTTTGTGAGAAGGTGGTTAGTGGTGGAATTTCATGATTGAAGCACCATCTCGTAGGGACTAGAAAAGCAATTGTTCCTTGGATAGGCAGAGTTGGAAGTTTGCCAGAAGGCATTAAATGGCAATATGTTCAGATGATTGAGAATATAAAAGAGAGGAGACAACAAAAGGATGATTTAAGGAGTTTGAGGAAGATGATGATGCTATTGGATTCACTTATAGTATTATTTCAGATGCCAAAACATATATTAGTAGTAGCAGTTTTCGACCACCAAATAGGAGAAAGAGGGTTGTAGATTTTGAAAGTGGTAGAAAAGGAAGCTCAAGAAGGAGTAGAGGAAGAGCTGCTTCTAGTATACATTCATTTTTTCCTTCTACCACTATATCTGGTGCTCAACCTGAAATTCGTGCTGCTATGACTTTAAAACAACTACATGATTAGGCAGACCTTGCAGTGGGCAGATGGTTTTATGATGCATGCATTGTATTTAATGCAAGAAATAGTTTTATTTTCAAGCAATGACAGATGCAATTGTTAATATTTGTCTAGGATACAAGATGCCCTCTTATCATAAATTGAGAGAAAAGATCTTAGATAAGACTGTCCTTAAAGTGCAAGAATATTGTTCGACTTTAAGAGAGTCATGAAGGAGACATGATGCACTATCATGACAGACGGATAGATAGATAGGCGAGCAAAGACCTTGCTAAACTTTCTTGTCTATTATCTTAAAGGACTTATGTTTTTGAGATCTCTAGACATGTCAGAGAAAATGCACACTTCAAAGATCCTACGATAAGAATTTAATAAGGTGATATGCGAGGTTGGGCTAGAGAATATAGTCCAAATGATTACAGATAATGCAGTTAACTACAAAGCAGTTAGGAAGGAGTTAGCTGATACTTATAGGACTTTCTATTGGACACCATGCACAACCCATTGTTTAGATCTCATCCTTTAGGATATTGGTAATATGGATGAGATAAAGGCAACAACTGAGTGTTGCAAAGATATCACTAAATTCATCTATCACCATGTATTTGTATTGTGTATGATGAGGAGATATACAGATGGTGCATATCTTCTTCGTATAGCTGCAACTCGGTTTCAACTAACTTATTATCTGTGCAGAGTATTGTGAGACAGAAACAAGCATTGAAGAGAAAGTTCTCGTTGGATGAGTGACAACAATTTACATAGTTGCCTCAAAATAGAAGAAACAGAAAGTTGAATGAGATTTTCGAGACACTCTTTAAGAGTACATTTTGGAATGCATGCGTTAGATTGTTGAGGATTACATGTCCTTTGGTGAAGGTTTTGAGATTAACTGATAGCGATGGAGAAACCATCTATGGGCTACCTTTATGAAGCCATGAATACGACAAAAGAAGTAATTATAAATAATTTTAATGGAAAAAAGAGGGGTTATGTGCCCGTGTAGAAAATTATAGATAATAGATGAAACAAGCAATTGCATCAGCCTATTTATGTAGCAATATATTATATAAACCCATCATTCAGTTACTTAGCAAGCTTCAAAAGGGACAGTGAGATTAATCGAGACATCATTGATTGTATAGACAGATTAGTCCCTAATAAGAGTACAAAAGATGCTATACATCAAGAGATGAAGATATATGATAATGCTCTTCATTTGCGTCTAGGTAAATTGTTTATCTTCGTATTTAAGTTTCTTAAATAAATTAATCTTATATTATTGTGGATTATGTTCTTAATGTTTGCCTTTTTCTACATATGTTTGGTGAAATAGGTTTGGAAGTGATTGCCCAAATCTTAGGGATTTTGCAGTCAGAGTTTTGAGTCAAACCTTTAGTGCAACGGGCTGTGAAAGGAATTGGAGTATCTTTAAACACATCTATACAAAAAAATGTAACAGGTTGGAACATAAGCGGCTGAAGGACTTAGTTTTTATTCGTTATAATATGCGGCTTCGCGAAAGGTAATCTTGTATTAGTTAGTATTTAAAGATTCAATTCAATATATTGTTTGACTTCAATTGTTAATATTATTTACTAATTGTTTATCTTTCTTTCTTGTAGGCGAAAAAAGTAAATATAGAAGAAAACCAATTTGATCCAATAAGTTCGGGTAATTTTGATATATTAGAAGACTGGATTAAGAAGATAGTGAAGAAAATGCCCTCCTCACTTAAAGAAGACATTGCATGGATTAATTTGGAAGGAGCGCAATAACATTATCAAGGAGATGAAGATTTTGATTTTCAAGCAGAAGGTGGTGATGATGATCTTCAACAAGGAGAAGATGAAGATTATTTAGTTGATTATCCTGATTACAATATGTAAAATATAAATGTATTTCATTTTTTGCTTCAAAATATCTAAATTTAGATGCAATTGTTGAATGTTGAATGCTCAATATGTACTAAACTTTGCATTATATGAATTGAAAGCAATTACTAGTTTTTCCTTATTTTTTTCAGATTTTTTATTAATTTTTCTTGATTCTTAAATATTTTTCTATTTTTTTAATATTAAAGTACGATACAATACGCTACGCGTAAGACAACACTGGTTATAACCCGAATAACAATCCATGAAAGACAAATTTTCATGATTTGCCACGCTATCTATTAATTTGTAATAGGGTACACGGGCCCTTACGGCCCGTGCCATACTGGACGGCCAACACTAGCCCATCACTTGCTTCTATTTGCTTCATGTTCCCTTCTCTTGTAATGTTTATAAATAAGATACTATCTCATGAATAATATTATGCAGTCTTGGCACTGCTTTTGACTTGTTTGTATATGCTTCCGCTTTCTTGTTTGTTATTCTTGAAGATCGGCATTCATACTTGAATGCCATTTGACTCTTGGCGACTTGTAGATTTGATTCGTGTAATATCAACCTTCGATCATCGACAAATATTTACATGGTATCAGAGCCTCGGATTGAAGAAATCGGGTGCATTGAGAAGCTTGTCATCGGTGCGAAATTTGAAATTGTTTACCAAACTTGAGGTTAGTTCATAATTTGTGATTTTTGCAAAATAGAAGGTAAAAATGAGTCATTTAGATGTATCCTAGATCCAAAATGCTACCAAAGTTGGGCTAGGACCAGTGTTGTCTGACGCGTATCGTATCGTGTATCGCTGGGCTCCACGATACGGGCGTATCGTATCGTATCATACTTTAATATTAAAATAATATAAAAATTAATTAAAAATCAATAAAAATTAGTAAAAAATTGAAAAAAATCAGGAAAAAATCAGGAAAAATCTGGTAATTGCTTTAAATTTATATACTGTAAGTTTAGTACAGATTGAGCATTCAACATTTAACAATTGCATCTCAATTTACATATTTTGAATTCAAAAAATGAAATACACATTACAAACACAGTTACCTTTTACAAATTGTAATCAGGATCATCAACTAAATAATCTTCATCTTCTCCTTGTTGCAGATCCTCCTCCTCATCATCAGCGACACCTTCTTCTTGAAAATCAAATTCTTCATCTCCTTGATATTGTTGTTGTGCTGCTTCCAAATTAATCCAAGCAATGTCTTCTTCAGTTAAGAGGACATTTTCTTCAGTGTCTTCCATAACCCAATCTTTTAATATATCAAAATTATCCAAACTTATTGGATCGAACTGACCCTCTTCTCTATTTACTTTTTTTAATTGCCTACGACAAACAAAGATAAACAATTAGTAAATAATATTAACAATTGAAGACTGAAGTTAAACTATATTGAATTGAAAATTTGAAAGTAATACAACATTACCTTTCACGAAGGCGCATGTTACAACGAATATAAACTAAATCATTTAGTCTTTTGTGTTCCAACCTGTTGCGCTTCTCTGTATGGATGTGTTAAAAAACACTCCAATTTCTTTCACAACCTGTTGCACTATAGGTTTGTCTTAAGACTCTCACTACAAAATCTTTAAGGTTTGGACAATCAGTTCCAAACCTGTTCCACCAAACATCTGTAGAAAAAGATAAACATTATAGACATAATCCACAGTAATGTAAGATGAAAATTAAATATGAAAATAAACAATTTACCTAGATGCATTATACTTCGGTTGCGAATTGCAACAAGCAAACCCATTAAGTGAAGAGCATTATCATATATCTCCATCTCTCGATGTATCGCATCTGCTATGCTCTCTTCAGGGACTAATCTGTCGATGCATTCAATGATTCCTCGATTAACCTCACCGTCCCTTTTGAAGGTTGTCGAGTACCTCAATGATGGGTTTATATAGTAGGCTGCTATATGAATAGGCTGATGCAATTGTTTATTCCATCTACTATCAATTATTTTTCACACGAGCACATAATCTCTTTTTTTTTCTATTAAAGTTATTTCTGATTGCTTCTTTTGCCCTGTCCATGGCTTCATAAAGGTAGCCCATAGATGGTTTCTCCTCGCTGTCAGCCAATCTCAAAACTTTCACTAAAGGACAAGTAATTTTCAATAATTTGATACATGCATTCTAAAATGAACTTCTAAAAACCGTTTCTGCAATCTTATTTAACTTTCTATTCCTTCTGTTTTGAGGCAACTCTGCAAATTGTTGCCACTCATCTGAGGAGAACATTCTCTTTAAAGCTTGCTTCTGTCTCACAATACTCTGTACAGATAAGAAGTTTGTTGCGAACCGAGTTGCAGCTGTGCGAAGAAGCTCTGCTCTCCTCATCATACACAAAACAAATGCATGGTTGTAAATGAATTTTGTAATATCTTGGCAACACTCAGTTGCTGCCTTTATTTCATCCATCTCACCAGTGTCCTCGAGGATGAGATCTAATCAATGGGCTATACATGGTGTCCAGTAGAAAGTCCTATAAATATCAGCTAACTCCTTTTCAGCTGCTTTGTAGTTAGCTGTATTATCTGTAATCAATTGGACTACATTTTCTAGCCCAACCTCCTGTATAACCTTATCAAATTCCTCTCGTAGGATCTCTGCAGTGTGCCTCTCCTCTGACATATCTAGAGATTTCAAAAACATGAGTCCTTTAGGACAATATACAAGAAAGTTTAGCAATGTCCTTTCTCGCCTATCCGTCCATCCATCTGCCATGATAGTGCATCCTGTTTCCTTCCACGATTGTCTCAAAGTCGAACAATATTGCTGCACTTCAATCACGGTCTGATCTAATATCTTCCCTCTCAACTTCTGATAAGAGGGCATCTTGTATCCTGGACCAATGTTAGTAATTGCATCTGCCATTGCTTGAAAATGAAAACTTTTTGCTGCATTAAATGGAATGCATGCATCATAAAACTATATGCCCACTGCAAGGTCTGCTTGATCATGCAGTTGTTTTGAAGCCATAGCAACACGAATTCCTGGCTGAGCACCAGGTGTAGTGGAAGGAGGAAAGAACGAATGTATTTTAGAAGAAGAAGCGCTTCCTCTACTCCTTCCTGAACTTCCTCTTCTGCCACCTCCAAAGTCTTCAGCTACAACCCTCTTTCCCCTGCTAGGTGCTCGCGAACTGCTACTACCAATATCTGTTCTAGCATCTGAAGGCAAACTATCAGTGAATCCAACTCTAGTGGTAGTAGCATCATCAGCTTCTTCACACATTTGGAAATCATCCTTTTGTTGTCTTCTTTCCTGTATGCTCTCAATCATTTGCAAGCATTGCCATTTAATACCTTCTGGCACACTTCTAACTCTGCCTATGCATGGAGCAACTTCTTTCCTGGTTCCTGTCAGGTGGTGTTTCAACCTTGAAATTCCACCACTAACCACCTTTTCACAAAATAAACATCTGATTTTTAACCTTGAACCCTCAACTGGTATACCCTACTGTCATGCCGAATCATCAGACTTTGATTGAGAGTCTCTACCACCCCTTCCTGCCATCTCAATGGAGTACTTTAATTCAAACAAAAACCTGAAAATAAAAGCACTTCGTAAATCCCCCAATCTTCAAATAACACTCAAATTGAGTGTCCCCCACTTCATGAATGCAATAAAAATCGTATACACACACTTAATAACTTCATATTTTGTTATTAAAAAAAAAAATAACACAAAAAACAATAAATATAAAGGAAAAAAAAATGAAAAAAACATTAAAAATATACCAAAATCCGAATTTGGAGGCTTGCACGAACACCGTAGGGCATGATTTTGGACCTTTGAACACTAAGGAGGCGAAAATCGTCTCTTAGGGAGCTTGAGGAACCCAAGAGGAGAGAGGAATCGCGGGTTTCAGTCGGCCCAGGACCCTTATAAAGGGTCTCAGGGCGTATCGCCCATACCTGCGATACGCCTCCTTATATTCTATCGTGGTGGCCCACGATACGATACGTATCGATACGGACAACACTGGCTAGGACCATGAAAAAGTATTTTTTGTCAAAGGATTTTTGAGATTACATCGATAGAACCATAAAGGAACCAATTTTGAACATTGATGATTTAGACGATGATGAAATCGTCAAGGCCCATGAAAAATACAAGTTAGATTTAAAATTGTGGGGAACGCAAAAATCACATGGATTATTTGCCAAAATGTGGATGAAAAGCTTAGAAATAAGATTAGTGCATTTGAAAACACTTTTGAAACTTGAGAATATTTAAAAAAACTTCATTCTCAAGATGACTTTGTTTTTCAAATTGACTTAATGGAAAGAATGATAATGCTTAAACAAGGGAACCTAAGCGTTAGAGACTACCATAATGATTTTTCAAAATTATGGACTCAATTGAGAAGTTTTGACAAATTTGGAAATCTTCATAAATTACATGAATTTCAAAAATTTCTAGACAACCAATACTTTTTTTTGTTTATGCGTGGGTTGAGAGATGAATTTAAAAATATTAGATCAAACCTTATTAGAGAGGATTCCTTTTTGGCTGATATTGCTATAGAGGAAACGAGATTGAAAAACATGAACGTGGCTAAGGAAGCTGTGCTTGCCGCATCAAAACCGGAAGCAAATTTGAAGGCCTACAAGCCTCCGCATGCAAAGTATAATGAAGGCATGTCAAAGAAGTCCATGGGACCGTGGCCCAACAAAGACACTATGTGCCACTATTGCAAGGAAAATGGACACATCAAAACCACGTGTCCTTTATTTCAAAAAAGAATTGGAAATGAAGGAGTCGTAGAAGAAGGGGGTGTTTTGCCCAACAACATCAAAGCATACATAGAAGAAATTTTCAAGGAAAAAGCAAGCATCTCCGGAAATGCTTTATCCACTTCTCAAGGTATGTCTTAGTTTTTAGATTTCGGTGCATCCTTTCATATGACACAGTGAAGATTTTTTGATTAATTCTTGTGAAACCATTGGAAAGCATGTGTTTACGGCCGATGGAACAAAACTCCAAATCAAAAAATTAGGAAACCTTGAAAAGCAAAACTTTAAAATTCAAAATGTAAGTTTTATACCTAAACTTAATTTAAATATACTTTCGGTTGCTCAAATATGTGATAACAATTGCATAGTCACTTTCTCATCCAAACATTATTTGGTGTAGGATTACCTATCGAAGAAGGTGATTGGTCAAGGCCATAGAGAAAGTGGACTATACAAAATGGACTATCTTTTTATGCCAAATTTCGGTTTTTGTAACTTAACCCAAGATGCTACGTTATGGCATAAAAGACTTGGACACTTGGACTCTCAAAAATTGTATAATATTCTTTTGATGAAAAGCATTAAAGAGAAAAATTTTGAATGTAAAGATTGTATTCTTGGAAAGATGCATCGTCTTCCTTTTGGAGAAATAAACTATGTACCAAAGAAAGCTTTTGATTTAATAAATTCGGATGTTTGGGGCACCGCGCCCGTTGTTTCTAAAGGAGGATTACAATACTATGTGATTTTTGTGGATGACTTTACTTGTTTTACATGGGATATATCTCTTAAAACACAAATCTGAAGTATTTGAAAAATTTGTAGTATTTTGTAATGATCAAAAACCAATTTGGAGCAACCATTAAAATCTTTAGATCCGATTCGGGAGGAGAGTTCATGTCTAATGAATTTCACAAATTTATTGAAACTAATGGTATTATTTATAAAAAATCATGCTCTAAAACACCCCAACAAAACGGTCTAGCAGAAAGAAAACATAGGCATATTATTGAAACTTATAGAACTATGCTAATTGCTAGTAAGGTTCCTAAATTCTTATGGGCCGAAGCTACTCTTACCACCGTATACCTTATAAATAGAATGTCTTCATCTAACCTTGAGAATACTTCACCTTTCGAAAAATTGTACATCTCTCCATATTATGAAAGACTTAGGGTTTTTGGATGTAGATGTTTCGTGTATACGGACAAGAACGACAAATTGTCACCTAGAGCTATTGAATGTGTCTTCCTTGGTTATGACATTGACAAGAAAGGGTATCGGTGTTTTGATCCCATAGAAGACAAATTGTACGTGTCCAAGGATGTAAATTTTTTTGAGAATGATATTTATGATGAGTTAGAAAATTCGGAACCTTTTATTCCTCAAGATGTTTTTGAGTTAGAAGAAGATAATGATTGTGACTCAGTAGATCATCAAGAAGATCATGTTGGAAACAATGACATTTCACACACCACTGTTGATACTGGGTCAATTGTTGAACCCTTTCCCTCACATTATACAAGACGACCTAAAGAAACCAATCAAGTCCACATGGAACCTGATATTACAAGATTAGAACCCAGGGTTTCAAGACTTCTTCAGCGATTTGTGTCTTATGAATCTTTTGAACCACAACGATGAAATTTGATTGCTACCCTTCGTCAAGTTAAAGAACCTAGGTTCTATCATCAAGCTAAAGGTATTCTAGAATGGGAAGATGCTATGAAAGATGAACTCAACGCCCTAGGCAAGGCTCAAACATGGATAGTTGCACCCATGCCAAAAGATAAGAAAGTCATTGGATGTCGATGGGTATATAAAATTAAAACTCATAGCATGGTCACATTGAAAGATAGGCCAGACTCGTTGCTAAAGGTTATGCATAAGAATACAGAATTGACTATGATTAAACCTTTGCTCCTGTAGCTAGAATGACTACAATTAGAATTCTCATCACCATTGGTGCAATTAAACAATGAAATATATATCAACTTGACGTCAAGAATGCCTTTTTGAACGATCACTTGAATGACAGTCTATATGAGTCCTCCTGGTATCAACCTTCCTCCTGGTCATGCTCTTAAATTGCAAAAGGCTTTGTATGGTCTGAAACAAGCTCCTAAAGCTTGGTTTGACCGATTTGAAAAATTAATGCATTTGCATAATTTTGTGACTTGCTATACTGATACTGCATTGTTTGTACGAAAAACACCAGCTGATATTGTGATCTTGCTTTTGTATGTAGATGATATGATAATCACAGGAAGTGATGAAACAAGAATTACTGAAGTTAAACTTAACCTTCATCATGAATTTGATATGAAAGACTTGGGCTAGCTGAATTACTTTTTGGGTATTGAAATAACCAAAAATAAGAGTGGATACTTTATGTCTCTAACAAAGTTTTCTAATGATATTATTGACAGATCTGGTCTTACAGATACTAAGGTTGTTGACACACCTAAAGTTTTAGGCACCAAACTACGCTTCACTGATGGTGAGAAATTAGATGACCCCACCCCTTATCGACAGCTCATAGGTGCACTTACTTATCTCACCATTACTAGACCAGATATTTCTCATGCAGTGCACACAACAAGTCAATTTCAACAGGCACCCACTTCTGTTCATATGAGTGCTGTTTTGTGCATTATTAGATATATTAGAAACACTGCACACAAGAGGGTTCTCTTAACTTCTTCTTCGTCTTTTGATTTATCTGTATATATGGATGCTGATTGGGGTGGAGATGTCAACAATAGACACTCTACGACTGGTTTTTGTGTGTTTTTAGGTGAATCTCTTGTTTCCTGGAAGTGCAAAAAGCAACAGAAGGTGTCCCTCTCATCCACAGAAGCCGAATATCGAGCCATAGCTACAATTGCGATGGAGATTTCTTGGATCACAGCTCTTCTAGCAGACATGGGAGTCAATGTCAAACACCCGGCCATCATGTATTGTGACAACAAAAGCGCCATGTACATTGCCTCCAACAACACTTTTCATGAGAGGATCGAGCACATCGAGATGGACTGTCACTTTGTTCGTGAAGAGTGTCTAAATAAGATCTCACTCTGTTATATCACATCTGAGATGCAGCTCGTAGACTTCTTCACCAAATCTCTTTCAACTTCTCGATTTCAGTTTTTACTAGACAAACTTTCAGTGTATACCCCGTAAGTTTGATGGGGAGGGTATTAATGTGTAATAGGGTACACAGGCCCTTAGGGCTCGTGCCATACTGCACCCCCAACGGTAGCCTATCACTTGCTTCTATTTGCTTCATGTTTTCTTCTCTTGTAATGTCTATAAATAAGACACTATCTCATGAATAATATTATGCAGTCTTGGCACTGCTTTTGACTTGTTTGTATATGCTTCCGCTCTCTTGTTTGTTATTCTTGAAGATCAGCATTCATACTTGAATGCCATTTGACTCTTGGCGACTTGGTAGATTTGATTCGTGTAATATCAACCTTCGATCATCGACAAATATTTACACTATCTACTATCAAATCAATATTTGAAAGTGGAAAATTATCTTTTGGCGTGGGTTTGTTCAAATTTTAAAAATCGATACAAATACGAATTTTTCTATTGAATTTTCGAACTACAACAATATTTGAAAGTCATTTAGAGTAACCAATAGGTTTTATAAATCCGGCTTTTAAAAGATCTTCTAAACCCTCTTTTTCTTGGGAGTGAACATGAGGATATATTTTTCTAAGTTTTTGTTTTACGGGTTTTGCATTTGATTGTAAGGGTAGATGATGCTCTACAATTCTAGGGTCTAAACCCGACATATCTTCATAGGTTTATGCAAACACATCTATATATGATTTAAAAAATGCAATGAATGATGCTTTTTCATGCTCATGAAAACAAGTACCTATTTTGACACACTTTGGATTAGACTCACTCCCTATATTGATTTCTAAATCTCCTCCTATGAAATTTTAAGGTTTTTACAAGTCAATGATTTTATAAAACTCGGAAAGCTCGGAGGCTTTATCTTCCTCATGGATGACGGGATCTTTCTCCTCGCTTTGATCACTCTCAAGTGCTTTAAGTTCTAGGAAAGTGTCATGCAATAGAGGGGTTATGCATAATGGATTTAGACGATTTTGGCTTAAGAATGCACATAAGCTTTGTAAAAATCGAAATTCGGGTTTATACATGGCTTTGATAACTAAGATTTTTGGGGTTTTCATATTTTTTCATTTTTTTCTAAACACAAGCTAGAACGATGAATGTAAACAACTTTCTTTTTGGGATTTTCATGTTTTTCAAAATTTTTAGCTTTTTCTAAACAAATGATAGAGGGATGAACACTATTTTTGACGTGTATCGTATCACGTATCATTGAGCTCCATGATACGGGCGTATTGTAGCGTAGCGTATTGTATCGTATCGTACTTTAATATTAAAAACATAAAAAAATATTAAAAATAATGAAAATTAGTAAAAATCTAAAAAAATCACAAAAAATTAAGAAAAATTAGGAAAACTGGTAATTGCTTTTAATTCATATAATGCAAAGTTTAGTACATATTGAGCATTCAACATTCAATAATTGCATCCAAATTTACATATTTTGAAACAAAAAATGAAATATATTTATATTTTACATATTGTAATCAGGATCATCAACTAAATAATCTTATCTTCTTCTTGTTGAAAATCATCATCATCATCATCACCACCTTCTACTTAAAAATCAAAATCTTCGTCTCCTTGATAATGTTGTTGCGCTCCTTCCAAATTAATCCATGCAATGTCTTCTTAAGTTAAAAGGGCATTTTCTTCACTATCTTCTATAATCCAGTCTTCTAATATATCAAAATTATTCAAACTTAGTGGATCAAATTGGTTTTCTTCTATATTTACTTTTTTCAATTGCCTATAAGAAAGAAAGACAAGCAATTAGTAAATAATATTAACAATTGAAGTCAAACAATATATTGAATTGAATCTTTAAATACTAACTAATACAAGATTAACTTTCGCGAAGCCGCATGCTACAACAAATAAAAACTAAGTCCTTCAGCTGCTTATGTTCTAACCTGTTGCGTTTTTTTGTATGGATGTGTTTAAAGATACTCCAATTCCTTTCACAACCCGTTTTACTAAAGGTTTGACTCAAAACTCTGATTGCAAAATCCCTAAGGTTTAGACAATCACTTTCAAACCTATTTCACCAAACATGTGTAGAAAAAGGCAAACATTAGGAACATAATCCATAATAATATAAGATTAATTTATTTAAGAAACTTAAATACGAAGATAAACAATTTAGCTAGATGCATGGTAGTGTGGTTGCGAATTGCTACAGGTAAACCCATCAAGTGAAGAGCATTATCATATATCTTCATCTCTTGATATATAACATCTTTTGTACTCTTATTAGGGACTAATCTGTCTATACAATCAATGATGTCTCTATTAATCTCACTGTCCCTTTTGAAGCTTGCTGAATAACTGAATGATGGGTTTATATAATATATTGCTACATGAATAGGCTGATGCAATTGCTTGTTTCATCAATTATCTATAATTTTCTACACAGGCATATAACCCCTCTTTTTTCCATTAAAATTATTTATAATTGCTTCTTTTGCCGTATCCATGGCTTCATAAAGGTAGCTCATAGATGGTTTCTCCTCGCTATCAGTTAATCTCAAAACCTTCATCAAAGAACATGTAATCCTCAACAATCTAACACATGCATTCCAATTCACCAAAGGACATGTAATCCTCAACAATCTAACACATGCATTCTAAAATGTACTCCTAAAGACTGTCTCGGAAATCTCATTAACTTTCTGTTTCTTCTATTTTGAGGTAACTGTGTAAATTGTTGCCACTTATCCGACGAGAACATTCTCTTCAATGCTTGTTTCTGTCTCACAATACTCTGCACAAATAATAAGTTAGTTGAAACCGAGTTGCAGTTGTACGAAGAAGCCATGCACCATCTGTATATCTCCTCATCATACACAATACAAATACATGGTTGTAGATGAATTTAGTGATATCTTTGTAACACTCAGTTGCTGCCTTTATCTCATCAATGTCACTAATATCTAAGGATGAGATCTAAACAATGGGTTGTGCATGGTGTCTAATAAAAAGTCAAAGTATTAGCTAACTCATTCCTAACTGCTTTGTAGTTAGCTGTATTATCTGTAATCATTTGGACTATATTCTCTAGCCCAACCTCGCATATCACCTTATCAAATTCTTATCGTAGGATCTTTGCAGTGTGCCTTTTCTCTGACATGTCTAGAGATCTCAAAAACATAAGTCATTTAAGATATTAGATAGGAAAGTTTAGCAAGGTCCTTGCTCGCCTATCTATTTATCTGTCTGCCATGATAGTGCATCATGTCTCCTTCATGACTCTCTTAAAGTCGAACAATATTCTTGCACTTCAAGGACGGTCTTATCAAAGATCTTTTCTCTCAATTTATGATAAGAGGGTATCTTGTATCCTGGACAAATATTAGCAATTGCATCTGTTATTACTTGAAAATAAAACTATTTCTTGCATTAAATACAATGCATGCTGCAAGGTCTGCCTAATCATGCAATTGTTTTGAAGTTATAATAGTACGAATTTCAGGTTGAGCACCAGGTGTAGTGGTAGGAGGAAAAAATGAATATATACTAGAAGCAGCTCTTCCTCTACTCCTTCTTGAGCTTCATTTTCTACCACTTTTAAAATCTTCAGCAACCCTCTTTCTCCAGTTTGGTGGTCGAGAACTGCTACTACCAATCTCTGTTTTGACATCTGAAGTAATACTATCAGTAAATCCAATAGCATCATCATCTTCCTTAAACTCCTTAAATCATCATTTTGTTGTCTCGTCTCTTTTATACTCTCAATCATCTGAAGACATTGTCATTTAATGCCTTCTGGCAAACTTCTAACTCTGCCTGTATAAGGAGAACTTCTTTTCTAGTCTCTGTTAGGTGATGCTTCAATCGTGAACTAGCATGTGATAATCACACTACCATGGCTCTCGGTTGCAACGATTGACAATAGGTGTCTGTGCTGACTCACCAATATTGTAAAAAGCGTAATAGTGCTTGTATTGCATTGGGAACCGATACGCTCGTATCATAACTTATTGTATGATATTGTGTAATTTTTTTAATTTCTTGATTAAAAATTCAAAAAATATTAATAAATCCAAAAAAATGCAAGAATTGAAATAAATGAACAAAACATATATATCACAATCAACATTAAACCAAATCGGATCCAAAAGCTTGATTTGAAATAGATAATTTCTAATAAATGACTGACTATAAGAATACTCAATGAGATTGTGAGAAAAGAACACTCTAAGTGTGAGGGTGAGCATAACAAAGTTAAATAACATGTCATAATGAACAATCATCCATAACGTAAATATTCACAATCATCAAATGCAATAGAGAAGAATGATTATAAATAAACTTTATGACATTTATGCATGAATCTATAATCCCTTTTATTTCATCCATTGCACTTAAATCTTAAGTATTAAGTCTATGCAATATGAAACACATGGAGTTCATACTAAGAATGGATGGTTTGCGTCAAGTATCTTATGAGTTGCTATAAAATTTGTAGCATTATTAGTAATAATTGAATATTTGAAACACCTACTTCTCAACTACCTTCAAAAATAGAGAGCAAATTATCTATAATTTTATCAACATGAGACAAGTTGTATGATTTTAAAAACAATATCCTCTAAGGACAATAGACCAAGAAGTTCACCACAAACCTACATTTACTATCTATTCAACTATCAATCATAATAGAACATCTTATGTCCTTCCACAGACTCCTTAAATTCAAAACACTATCCATTAACAATATCAACCAATTTCTGTATTTACTCCTTAAAGCATGATAAGTAGGGACTCTATAACCCGATCCGGCAATTGCATCCGCCATACTTTGAAATGAAAATGAGTTTGCAACATTTAATGGGAGGTAATTTTCATAAAAAAATTTTGCATACTTTAAATCCACTTTCTCCGTTACCTCCTTTGAAGCCATAATTGATCTAATGCCTTGTTGACCTCTAGGAGTTGTACGTGGAGAAAAAAATTAAGTCATTCCATAACCACTCCTCTAATACGTCTTGTAGGCATCCAGCGAGTGAGAACTCTTGGAGTGGAACAAGATTAACTCCAGTGCTACTATCACTAAAACTTACACACTTTTCCTTTTTTTGCCTTCACTTCTCCACTTCAATCGTCTCTTTTTCATCTCAGTTGCACTATGAAATTCATCAACATACATTTCTTTAGAAGTATCTTCAAATGATTGAGACATATCACAACCACTTATTTCTGCCCTCTTTCTCACCCTTAATCTCTTCCTCTCCTTTAAAGCTTCCAATACCTGTTCAATCTTGTACTTTATTGTTTCGAGAACCCGAGAACAAGCACTAGCATCTTTTTTGTTCCCGCAAAGTGGTGTTTCATACGAGAAATACCACCATGTTTTATTGCATTTTAAAACATCCACTTATTCACAAGCCTATTTACCTTCTTACATCGGGGTACAACATTTTCATGCCGGATCGACTTGATCGAAAGCCATTAATACGTGAGTGGATAATCAACAAGAAGAAAAAACTTCTTAGAGATCAAGAATCATGAAATCTGTTAAACCCCCAAAATTTTTGTGAAGAATCGAGTATAATGCAAAAGAAAAGAGCTATCATATATTTGATAAAAGCCCTATAAATGAGAGTTGGATTGGGAAAACTTGATAATCTTGTGAATAAACCAGAAAATCAAGAAGAACAAGGATGAAAAAAGGATTTAGGAGAAGGGAATGACGTGAAAAAGGGTTTGGGAAGAAGCATAAATAATTTTTGCAACTTTGGATTTTCAAAATCAAAATCTTCATCTTCCTGGTGATGTTGCATTCCTTCCAAATTAATCCATGCAATGTCTTCTTCAGTTAAGAGTGTATTTGTTTCGTTATCTTCCATAATTCACTCTTCTAATATATCAAAATTATCCGAACTTATTTGATGAAATTGTTTTTTTTTTCTATTTAACTTTTTTAATTACAAACAACAACAACAACAACTAAGCCTTTTCCCATACTGGACGGGGTCGGCTACATGGATTCTTTGTTTCCACAGATCCCTATTTTGTGCCATGTTAGCAATTAACTCACAATAAGCTAGATCATTCTTTATTGTTTCTTTCCAACACTTTTGTGGTCGTCTTCTAGCTCTTTTAATACTTTCCAAATTTAGTTTTTCATATCTTCTTATAGGTTCTTCTTTTGATCTTCTTTCTGTATGTCCAAACCATCTTAAACGATATTCTCTCATTTTATCCACTATTGGTGCCACTCCTAATTTGTTTCTAATAGCCTATACGGTCTTTTCTTCTATGACCACTCATCCATCTCCATCTTCATTTCTGTCACAGATATCTTTTGTACATGATGATTAACTGCCCAACACTTGAACTATAAAACATGGCAGCCCTAATTGCTGCTCTATACTATTTACCTTTTAACTTTAATGGTATCTTCTTATCACAAAGAATACCTGATGCTCCTCTCCATTTTAACCAACTATCATTAATTATATGCGTAACATTTCCATCAATTCTTCCATCACTCTGAAAAATTGACCCTAGGTATTTAAAACTTTTTTTTGGGGGGATGCAATGTGTGTTAATTTTAATTTCTATGTCCTCTAATGTAACCAAATGATCAAACTTATATTCCATATATTCCGTCTTTGTTCTACTAAGTCGGAGGCCTTTGCTTTCTGATGTTTCTCTCCATAGTTCATGTAACCCAATATTAACTTCAAAGATGTTAGTCATTCCTTCATGAGTTCTCACATGTTTTTGCACTATCATACATGTCTCTTATAATGTAAATGTATGTTAATGGGATACCTCTTTTTTCCAAAGTTCTCCAAAGAACCTTCCTCGGTACCCTATCATAAGCTTTTTCTAGATCAATAAATATCATATGAAGGTCTTTCTTTTTTACTCTAAAATGTTCTATAAGATGTCTCAAAAGGTGAATCACTTCAATAGTAGATCTACCTGACATGAATCCAAATTGGTTCGTTCGATAATTCTTTCCCATAATTTCATAGTATGGCTCATTAACTTGATACCTCGATAATTCGCATAATTTTGAATGTCTCTCTTGTTCTTATATATGGGTATAAGTGTACTTACTTTCCATTCCTCGGGCATCTTTTGATTTTTCCATATTTCATTAAATAATCTTGTTCCTATTTCTCCTAGTATTTTCCAAACTTCTATAGAAATATTATTTGGTCCTACTGATTTACCACCCTTCATATGTTTAGGAGCCTCTTTGACTTCATTCTTTTGAATACGTCAGTAGAAATTGTGGTTTATATACTTTTCTGATTTGGCTAACTAAGTTAATACTAACATCTTTATTTTCATTAAAAAGCTTATAAAAATAGTTATTTCATCTATTTCTTATATCATCATTTGCCACTAGAATTTTTTCATCCTCGTCCTTGATGCATCTAACATAATTAAGATCTTTAATTTTCTTATCTCTAGCCCTAGCTATCCTAAAAATATCTCTTTCATCCTCTTTTGAGTTGAGTTTTTTTATATAAATCCTCCCAACTTTTAGCTTTTGCTTCACTCACGACCTTTTTCGCTTCCTTCTTTGCTTTTTTATAAGCCTCTAAAGTTTTACTAGTTTTCTTAGCATAATATAATTTGTAACAGGCTCTCTTTGCCTTGATTTTATTTTGCACTACTTCACTTCACCACCAAGCTTCTTTTTGTGCTGGTACACCTCCCTTAGATACACCTAATACATCTTTCGCCACTTTCCTAATATGTATAGCCATATTGTTCCACATATTACAGGGTGTACCAACATAATTCCAAACATCTCCGTGAAGGACTTTTTGTTTAAATATATCTTCTTTCTCACTTTTAAGGTTGCACCATCTAGTCTTAATAGCTCGATGCAATCTTTTCTTCTTCGTCCATTTTTTTATTTATAAATCCATAACTAAAAGTCGATGTTGGGTGGTTAAGCTTTCTCCTAGAATTACCTTGAAATCTATACAACACGCTCTATCTTTTTTTTCTACAAATAAAGTAATCAATTTATGTTTGTGATAAGCCACTCTTATAAGTAATTAAATGTTCATCTCATTTTTTGAAAATTGTATTGACTATAAAGAGATCAAATGCCATAGCAAAATTTAAAATCTCCCTACCTTCCTCATTTATATCCTCAAAACCAAAGTTTTCATGAATCCCTTGATATCCTAATACCTCTTTACTGACATGTCCATTTAAGTCTCTTCCTAAACAAATCATCTCCCTTTGTGGAATCTTTTGAATCACCTTGTCTAACTCTTTCCAAAAAACTCTTTATACTATCTTCTAGTCCTACTTGGGGTGCGTAAGCACAAACTATATTCAAAACCTCTGCTCTTAAAACTAATTTCAACGTCATGATTCGGTCACCATATCGTTGTATGTCTACTACACTATCTTTTAAATCTTTATTTATGATAATACCAATTCCGTTTCGAGCCTTTTCTTTACCTGAGTACCATAATTTAAAACCTGTATCCTCTATCTCCTTTGCTTTTTCTCCAACCCATTTTGTCTCTTGTAAACATAGGATATGAATCTTTCTCGGAATCGTAGTATCTACCACCTCCATTACCGATATTCAAAGAACCAATACGAATTTTATTATCTAGAACTAGCTTCCTAACCCCCCACATCCGTCCATATTCAAAATGCGAAGACCTTTCTGAAAATTATTCACTATATTCGGGCGACAATGTAGCTGGATTAACTTCTTTACCCACACCCGTCCATGATGTGGGAACCCTCTCTGCAATTGATTCACTACATTCGGGTGAAAATGTAGTGGCACTTGCTTACTTAAGCTCTACAGCACGTCGCTAGGCAGGGACGCCCCAAAGTAATGCCCATAATTTTGTAATCCATGTTATAAAAATCCGACGAAGTTTTATGCTGGCTGTCGAAAGCCTAACACAACCCTACTCCTTTATCCGGGCTTGGGACTGATAATGCAAGGGTGATCCCTTATATGGGCGGAGTTCGGATAACTTTTTTAATTGCATGCAAAAAAAGATAAATAATTTAAAAATAACATTAACAATTGAAGTCAAATAAAATATTGAATTGAATCTTTAAGTAGTAACTAATATAAGATTACATCTGTCGGAGTCGCATGTTATAACTTATGTCACATGGGTGCGGGTGTGGGATACGACAAATTTCAAAATTTTTGGGTGCGGCGACACAGTTAGGGTATATAATATTATATATTATATATAATATTCAAGCTACATAAATCAATCATAATACAACTAGTATTTGCTAATTTTGGGTGCACGTAGGTATCAATTAGCAAGTTCCCTCATAATGATCTGAAACTTATAATGATTTTACGAGCTGCAAAGTTATGGATTCAAAGAGTTTTAAGATCTTTTGTAGGATATAACATATACTAGTATTTGTGCTAGGATCCACTAGTGATGTCATACTCTTCTGTTCTATTGATCTGGCAATGTTCCTGGTCTTTAAATGTGTTTGGTGACAGAGATTATTCTGTGCAAAGGCATACAGTATGGAGTCCAATTGTTCGCACCCAAAATCATTCAAGCAGCTTTATATTGTATAAAACTACAATAGTAAGAATACAACTTTATATTAAAGCAAAACATATAAATGGTAAACAACTACTAATTTCATCATAATACACAAATCAATCTTCATTATCCGAACCCATTTATCCGTGAGTTACAAAAAAAAAAATTTTTTTTGGACATGCTGCACCGACACGGTGTCGGTGTCGGTGTCGCACCAGTATCAGGGTCGACACTCCACCCCTTAGAAGTGTCTGTGTGACTTAGGTTATAACCGATGAAAACTAAGTTTCAAACTTGTTGTGCTTTTTTGTGTAGATATGTTGAGACACTCCGATTCCTTTCACAAGCCGTTGCACTACATGTTTGACTTAAAACTCTTCCTGCAAAATCTGTAAGGTTTATGCAATCACTTTCAAACCAATTCCACTAAACATCTCATAGAAAAAGACAAACATTAGGGACTTAATCCACAATAAATATAAGATTTAAGAAACTTAAATATGAAGATAAACAGTTTACTTGAGTATATATTAGTGATGTTGCAAATTGCTACAAGCAAGCCCATCAAGTGAGGAGCATTATCGTAGATCTCCATATCTTAATATATAAAATTTGCTCTACTCATAAGGAATTAATCTATCTATACAATCAATGATACCCTAGTTTACCTCACTGCTTCTTTTAAAGCTAGTTGAATGCCTCAATGTTGGGTTTAGGTAATAAGTTGGTGCATGAATAGGTTGATGCAATCGTTTGTTCCATCTGTTATCTATAATGTTTCACACAGACACATAATCCCTCTTTCTTTCATTGAAATTATTTCTAATGGCTTCTTTTATCGTATCCATGGCTTCATAAAGATAGCCCATAGATGATTTCTCATTTCTATCAACCAATCGTATAACTTTTACTAAAGGACATGGAATCCTCAATAATCTAACACAAACATTTCAAAATATACTCTTATGACTGAATCTGAATTCTCATTTAATTTTCTCTTCTATTTTGATGCAACTCTTCAAATTGCTGTCACTCATATGAGAAGAACATTTTCTTCAAAGCTTGCTTTTGTTTCACAATGCTCGGAAAAGTAAAAATTTAGTTGCAAACCGAGTTGCAGCTCTATAAAGGAGTTTTGTATATCTTTATATCTCTTTATTATACATAATACAAAGACATGGTTAAATTTGATGATATCTTGGCAACACTCACTTGTTGTCTTTATCTCATTCATCTCACCAATATCCTCAATGATGAGTTCTAAACAATGTGCTACACATGGTATGTCCAATAAAAAGTCCCATAAGTATCTACTAATTTTTTTCCAGTTGTTTTATAGTTAGCTGCATTATCTGTAGGGATCTCAAAAACATGATAATAAATAAGAAAGTTTAATAAAGTTTTCTACGTCTATGTATCCATCCGTTTGTCATAATAGTATATCCTATATCCTTTCATTACTCTCTCAAAGTGGAACAATACTCTTGAACTTCAAGAAGGCATCTTATACCCTGAACCAATATTAGCAATTGCATCTACCATTGTTTGAAAATGAAAACAGTTTGCTACATTAAATAAAATACATGTATTATAAAACCATATGCCCACTGCAAGGTTTGCCGGCTCATGCAATTGCTTTGAAGTTATAGCAACACGAATTCCAGGTTGAGCACCATGTATAGTGGTAGGAGGAAAAAATACTTCTACTACTTCCACTTTCAACATTTTCAACAAGCCTCTTTCCCCTGGTTGGTGGTCGATAACTACTACTACTAACCTTTATCCTATCATTAGAATAATACTATCACTCAATCCAATAACATCATCATTCTCTTCCTAAAACATCTCTAAATCATTTTTTTGTTGTCTCCTCTCAAGTATCCTCTCAACCATCTTTAGACATTGTCATTTAATGGCTTCTGACAATTTTCTAACTCTGTTCATGCAAGGAGCAATTTCTTTCCTGGTCCCTATTAGGTGGTTTCAATCATGAAATTCCACTATTAACCACCGTATAACAAAACAAATATTTTATCTTCAATCTGTTTCCCTCAATTGGTCTATCTCACTGTCACGTCGGATCATCAGATCGAGATTTTGGGAGTTTCTACCACCCCTTTCTGCCATCGCAATTGAACACTTCAATCTAATAAAAAACCTTAAAATAAAAGCAATTCATAAATCCCCAATCCTCACTTAACACTCAAGAAGAGTGTCTCCCACTTCACGAATATAATAAAAATCATATCCACACACTTCATAACTTTGTCCTTAAAGAAAATAAAAACACAAATAACATAAAAAAAATAACAAATACAAAACCAAGTTCGAAAAATACAAAAAATATACCATAACCTAGGTCGGGAGCCTTACAAAGACGCTGTAGAGCACCTTGAGAGCCACCAAAGAGCAGCTTGAGAGACTCCAACAAACGCCAGAAACTCGCAGAAATATAGGTATGTTCGGTCACCGTATCACTCGTATCGTATGATACGAACGATAACCCGATAACCCGATAACTTACCATATGCGGTACACACAAGTGTATCGTATAATGCGATACAGATAACACTGGTTGAAATTAGTGGTTCAATTATGGATCCAAAGTGTTAGTTTTACAATGGTTTCAGTTTTGATTCCAAGCCGATTTTAAAAAAATATGGACCGTAACCGAACTAGGACATACCCAAAACTGGCAGTTTCAGTTTCATCCGATTAGTGGGCCGGTTTGGTTCCGAACCAGCCATGTGTAGCTAGTTTAGTTGATTTTGTATGATATTTGTGTATACCTGTGAAGAAAGCATACTAGCCTAACTAGTTGAATTGTTGAACCTTTACTCTAAGCCAGAAGTTTCCTTTCACATAAACGTCTACAAAAAAGTTTAATACCTTATGGAAATTTACAAGCACGAGATGAATGATTCATTCTCCAGTTGAGGCTTATAGTAAATAATTGCTTTGTTGAGTAAATGAGTTGTCCTGTGCTTGGCTCATTTGGCTTGGACCTTGTCGTGTATAAATTCATGCCGCTTTTTCCTTGAACCAGATTGATCAATAAAAGAACGAAAATGGACTTATAGCTCATGTCATTGAACTTATTTTACAACCTTAACCTCTGCTTTGTGCATTGCCTTGTTTGCATTAGGATGTTTGGCATAAAACCTATCCTCTGTCTCTTACAAAGGCTTTTAGAGGTTAATGTTATTATTGGATGAATAGACACCTTATGGAATTCTTTTATCTGGAAAATTCACTCCTGAAGAAATATAAACTTCTGGAACACTAAACTACTTTAAAACTAATGATATGTCTGAAAGTGCAGTCCTTATTGTCCAGGATGCATTAGTGGCTCAGGGTATTCTAGTCTGAGCAGCCTCTTGCATAGTGAGGCTCAATTATCCATCTTTCCGGTTTGTCATTTCAAAAAGAGGAGGAACCACAAGCATGTGCAATCAACATGATCATCTGAAGAGAGCCTAATCTATGAATTCTTGTTACATTTGGTTAGGAGATAAAATAAAGCTGTCAAGATCATGATTCCTATTAATAGTGCACTATTCTTCCTCTTGTTTCTTTGAATATTATGAACCACTCTCAGTCCATCATACTTTTGTCTTCAAAGTTGCAAAATAAGTTGATGATTCTTCTCCTTTTATCTGTCTCAGTTGTTAATGGTCAGATCAAAAGGCCACAAGATGAAGATATTCAGTCCAATGTGCTTGAGATAGTTGGCTCAAATGTGCAGTCTGCATATATCACATGTCCTGCTGACCCTGCGGCAACACTTGGTATAAAGCTCCCTTACTTAGTCATGATTGTGAAGAATCTGAAGAAATACTTTACATTTGAGATCCAAATCTTGGATGATAAAAATGTCCGCCGCCGATTTAGAGCTTCAAACTTTCAAGTGTGTAAGTCTTGCCAATAGTTGCCAAGTATATGTTGGTTCTTTTTTCTTGTAACCGTTCCATCTCTGAGTTTCCATTGCAAAACTTATGCTGTATCATGGTGATGGTGTCTTGGGCAGTTCCACTAGTATAATATAGTGTCTTAATTTTCATCTAATTCCTGTATATGTTTAACCTGTATGAGTTGTAGTTCTTTATAGCATGCCATGAAGCCTTTTCCTTAAGAAACCACGGCTCCTCTCACACTAGATGGGTTCTTGAAGCGTTTCATAAACAACCACATCATTCATATATAAAATCTTTCCATTCATATTCACAAAGGATCAAACAAGGGCAGTCTTTCTTCTTTCTTTCTATTGAATAGGAACTTGGTGTAAGCCCTGTCATTACCAATATTTCCCCCCTAACCTAGACAGAGACCAAGAGACTCCTAATGTACTTTGAGAACGAATCTCTTGTTAGACGAAGGGTCAGACGCTGAAAAGCTCCTAATGGTACCAATACTTCTTTCTCCAAACTCAAAGAAATGCCCCCACCTCTGCCTTCCATGGGAAAGATGTTCACCTTTGCTGTCAATTTCGTCCCTCATGCATGCTACTGCCTTTTCTTCTTTTCATCATGAAATTGAAGCAACAACAACTAAGCCCATTCTCATACTAGGTGGGGTTGGATACATGGATTCTTTGTTTTCATAATATTCATAATGTTCAATCCTATGTCATGATAACAATTAACTCAACGAAAGCTAGATCATTCTTTATTGTTTCCTTCCAATACTTTCACGGTCTTCCACTTCCTCTTTTATCATATTCTTCATCTAGTTTCTCATACCTTCTTATCGGATTTTTCTTTGATCGCCTTTCTAAATGTCCAAACCATCCTAAACGATTTTCTCTCATTTTATCGTCTATTAGTACCACTTTCAATTTATTTATATGATAACCTCATTATAAATATAGTCTTTTATTGTATGACCGCACATCCATCTCATCATCTTCATTTCTACCATCGATATCTTTTGCACATATGATGATTATCTACCCAACACTTTGCACCGTATAACATAGCGGGTCCAATTGCTACACTATAATATTTACCTTTCAACTTTAAGTATTTTCTTGTCACATAGAGAATACTTGATGTACCTCTCTATTTTAATCAACCTACATTAAATTTATACGTGACATCTCCATCCATTATTTTGAAAAACTAACCTTAGATATTTCTATGAAACTTTTCCTTTGAGGTATGCTATGTATGCAACTTAATTTTGATGTCATCATGAAATTGAAGAGGGGAAAAAAGCTACTTACCTATAGTTTGAAAGTGATTGATGGCTCTAATTGGTTGGGAATTTTATAAAATCTTGAGTACTGAACTACGAATGCAGACATTCAGCAGTTTGCATGATATGACAGAAGCCTTGTGCACATTCATGTCAGATGCACCAAGATGATGGTCTGGAGTTTAGCCTTTAGTTGTGCTGTGTTTGTGGCTTTATGAACTTCTTTGCGCTGCAGTGTGGCATAAAATAGTTGAAATGAGTCTCAAAAAATTGGACCCACCTTCAATCTTGAGAGCGTTGAACTACGAAAGACATCCAAAGACTGAGAAATTAACCTCTGAACTTCCATAACTTTTTCTCTAAAATTTATTGGGGTTAGTGTCATATGAAGAATGCTTGCGATTTTAAGTTTGTTAATGTTCTTGTGTCTGTAGGATTTGCTGGGTTTGTAAAGTTTATTGACTCATCCAGCAACAAATGCATCCATTATTTCATGAAAAGCGGATAAATATTTATTAATCAATTTTTGCACCAAGTTGATGGTATGGAGCAATGTTATCCGTATCGCACAATATGGGGTGATACGTGTCTCGTATCATAGGAAATAACGATACGATAAACCTTAGTGTATCGCAATAGGCAATGTATCGGCGATATAGGCCGTATCGTCCGTATCATACGAGACGAGAGATGTGCCTTATTTTTATAAAAGATTTCTTCTTTGTTTGAAATAGATATGAATTGAGCTGATCCTCTTCCTTATTCTTTTGATAGATATCTTACCTTAAAGAGTGACCTCTTAATAATAACAATAATAACCATAAAAATAAGCATTTGCTAAAGTTCTTAGGAATGAAAAGGCAATTTTCTTAATAACTTACCAATTATGATCACGTCCAACATTGCTAACTTACCCATGTTCACCATTAATAGGTTGTATAACATAACTATCTTACCGTAAAGAGTGACTTCCCAATAATAACAATATGAACCATGAAAATAAGCAGTTTTCAAGAATAGAACAAGTAATTTCCTTCAACAATGTCGAGCAATGTCTCCGATTTTAGTGTTTGTTAATATGCTTGCTTGTATATAATTTGCTTGTTTTGTGTAGTTGGTTGACTCAACGAGCATCCCCTTCGTCAATTCTTTTATGACAATCGAAGAAAAATACTTATGAACTTTTGCAGGTTGTGACACGTGTAAAGCCATATATCTGCACAATGCCTCTGAAGTTAGATGAAGGATGGAATCAGATTCAACTGAATCTTACAGATCTTACTCGAAGAGCATATGGTACCAACTATGTGGAGACATTGCGGGTTCAGGTTCATGCAAACTGCCGCCTGAGAAGAATATACTTCTCCGACCGACTGTACTCGGAGGAGGAGCTTCCACCAGAGTTCAAATTATATTTACCAGTACAACAGGTTTTCCAATTATCGCTTAAGTATTGAAGTATGCATGCCTTTTCATATAGTGTTTCTCTTTGAGGCTTTGTTGCCCCTCTTGAAAACTAGATAATGTGCAATGCAGAAGGCGTGATGGCAGCATCTTTGTGGAAAGAACATGCCAATTTCTTAAGGAAGACTTCACACTCTTGCTTCAGTTGCAAGGTCACGATCCTTCAAAGTTTTAAACTGGTTATTATTGCATAAGAGTATATTAGGACTTCCAGCTACATTTTGACATGCATATTGTGGGTGCTGGACCCACATAGGAATTGATTTTTGTTCTGCAATTTTATGTTTGTTTTTCTGTTAATCAGCCTGTGATTTAAGTTATTGCCAAGATTCCGGTCAGAAAAACTTGACATTTCCAACTAAAAAAGTTCTCCCCCGCTGTTTTCTTCGTGCATATGTGATTTTCAAGAAAAATTGGCTTCGATATTTTAAGAGCTATTCCCTCCTAACAGAGATGGTGTAATTGTACAAACACAAGGTGTTGACGGAAAGAATCAGATATTGCATTTGAAGATTTCTTATATAGGAGAACTTCCATAGCGTTATGCAAGGGGCTGGCATGCAACATTTTGTTTATTGATTCGGGAATAATGTCTCCTGTCATGCTTAGTTCGCCAAGTAATTGTTGTGTTCGTTTCTTTTGAAGGAATAAAATAGTGCACGGAGGTTGGCAATCCCAATAAAACTTTGATTTCTACGTAGTACTGAAGTGGGAGAGGGGTCGGTTATATGGATTTTTTGTTTCTATAGAACCCGAGCATATGATCGGCTTCTTTTATCAATACTTTTGTGATTGTCTTTTTTTAATATTTTTATAATATAGTTTTTCATACTATCTTATTGGAACTTCTTTTAGCCATTTTTCTATATACTAGATTAATGACTAACTCAACATAGATTATTTTTTATCAATACTTTTGTAATCGTCTTCTTCTTTCTTAATATTTTTATAGTATAATTTTTCATACTTTCTTATTGAAGCTTCTTTTAGCCATTTTTCTGTATATGTAGACATTGAGAAACAACAGTTTTAATAATTTTGGTAGCAATGAGTGTGATCAGAGAACTAGTATTAGGTACTTCAAGTGACTTCAACTTTCCAGCTTTTGCTGACAATCATGTTTAGAGAGCATCTACTTACATGTTAATGGTGGTGAGTGGTTTTCTTCTCTTTTTTTTATTGTTACAACGGGAGGCTGAGGTCGGGTATGCATGCCCATTTACAATTATGATTTTAGGATCCCGATTGGTAAGATCTTATTGCAATCCTGATCTAGATCTCAAGATATTTAAGATCCTAAAATCTTAAGGATCTCAACATAAAATGAACTGCAACCTTCTTAAAAGAATTCTGCCAATGTTTTGATCAGTCTTTTTCTTCATTCACACGTCACGTTGTCCTTATTGTCGTGTAAAAGAGTTATTTTGCATGGCTTTAAAGAGTTGTTCACAAAAAATCTTCCCTAAAGTATTAAAGGCGATTGATTTGACACTTCCAATAATCTTTGGTTTTTTTGATAGATCTTCTAAAACTGAAATTTGGCTATCTAGTAAAACTGAAATAAATTGTCGGGAATGCGCTAAAGTTTTTGTTTCTTCTTTTTTTCTTTAGAAATTCTGTACATTTTCAAGAAACTTTTGGCATAAGCTTCTTTCTTGAACCATGTAACACCAAAAAAACCCTTATTACCTAATCATCTTTGTCTCCTATTCTCGGTTACTACTCTCTATGTTTCTCCTTCCTTTTGGTTCTTCCTTTCTTTCTATGGCTTCTACAAACCCTTCTCGGGTGGCACCTCCAAAGTCCTTTCCTCATATGAAGGCGAAGGTATATGCTTGGGCTGGTCACAACCATCCTGGATGGGATCCTCCCAAACTTCATTTTTCCAAAAGTCTTCTCCTATTTCTGTTGCTTCCGAGTGGTTCCTTGAGGCAAAGTCTCTGACACAACTCTAAAGCTGGACAACATCCTCTTCTTCCTAAGAACAATAGTTGAAGTGAGTCGTGACCCAAAAATTTGGCGACTGGAAGATGTGGGGCATTTACTTCGTTGTGTTATCATTCGAGATGGCTTGTGATATCAAGCTAAATTTTACCCTTTCCTCTCATTTTGGTTTGTATATTTGAATGGTCACATTTTGCATTGCGGAATGATGGCACTGATGATTCTAGATATCGCTGCAATTATCGGTCTCCCATTCCTGTTGCTGATATAGCTTTGCTAGTGAGCATGAAGCAGCAAAAATCCCCAAAGATTGCCTTCAACGAGGGTATTTGTTATCATCCTACCTTCATGCAAGTCAACATGCATCATAAGGGGGAGGTGATCGAGGCCTAACATTTCCCTTCATCCTTTGTTGGGTATGCCAATACTTCATTTGTACCACTAAACTGGAGGTAGTGAACTCCTATGCCACCTGTCATGGCTATTATGTCCGGAAAACCCATTTTGCTCGCCTCTTTATTATTGAGAATGTTATATTCCTTATGAGGCCTTGAGGAATCTTATCATGGGTCAATCGGTTTATCTCGTCCAAGGTCTCATACGGGCATCTGGATTCACTTGTATTTCCCCTAATTTGGCCTTTTGAAGCTCAAAGATTGTCATTCCTAAAATCTGCAAGTTGTTACTGATTTTTTCATCCACGTTCCTCAAACTGATTATGTCAAATCAATATTTTCCTCGACCCTTTGCCATTAGAGTAAGTAAGGAAAGCCGACGATTTCCCCCCACTTTATTTTGGTGCTGGTCGTCATGAGAAGAAAGATTTATATGCTTCTCCCAATGCCAACTTTGACTGGCCACATACCCTCCATCAAAATCTCTTGCATGGCGTAAGTTGTTTGTCGGCTCTCATGCCATGATCGCAAAACTATACTTCTTGCCTTTCTCTACAGTTTGGTTTTATTGAATGCATCTCTTTCCCAATGTATTCAAGCATGACCTATAGTAGAAATCTACTTGAATATGCCAACATCAAGTTGCTAATGACTTCTTGTCAAGATTCTTTGTTGCTTCTTGGAGAAACCGCATGATTTGTAGATTGGTCGGACCAAGCTTATGATGCAATTTTCTTTGAGCAACCGGACACCTACGTTATGAAGTTTGCTGATTTCTACAGACATTGGAGGAAGAAGAAGATTCATAAATGTTCATCACAACCCCCAAAATCAACTGCCCATGAAATTAAGTCCAACAAGCAGTCCACACCAATTAAGAGTGCTGGAAAAAGCAAAGAAATTTCCATGGTGAATAGGTGTCAAGATTTCTTCAAGACAATAGCCTAGGAAAGCATCGTCGAGCAGTAATGTTGGTGCCTGCGAGGCAAGTGTTCAACTATCCCTGCAATCTGAAGATAGTGAAACTCCCACCAACAATGCGTCGATGGTGGACACCATTGTATCAACGTCTCTATCCTTGCAGAAATCAGCGAGTAGTGCGTATCAACAAACTGCACTACTGTCATTTCATAACTTTTACCTTTCTAATTAAAAATATCGTTCCATAGATGATGAAATCTCCACTCTTTTGAAAGGACCATGCTTGAAGACTTGTTGGTATGAGGGAACCAAAAGGCGAAGAGTGGAATCACATTGAAAGGAGTCGCTTTGGCATCGGTAATCCAGTTTATCCCATGTAAGTGGATTTGCCAACTAAAACACTTTTTGCTTCACCGCCTTGAACACCAGACCGACAAACTGAGCACTCACTAGATGTCGATGCTCCTATTGTCAGAGTTGATATGCCCTTAACAGACTCATTGCCAAAAGAAATACATCCATATTTGTTGCAAGAGATGGCAGGGAGCACAGGTGGCACTGGCCTATTTCCGTCAGATGTTCGCCGAGATGACCTGGCCACTATGCCCCCACTCGATTTGAGGTCTTGGTACCTCCCCTCCCCAAGTTGACCAATCAGTGGCATGTCATGAGGATATCAAGTGTGTCTTCCAAACAATCTACTACTAAAGCATCTTGAGTTTGTTGAAGCCTTATCTAACGAGGAAACGCCGACAAATGTGTTGGTACTAGAAGCGTGGATAATTTCTTAACCATCCTTAGCAAAGCTTCAAACAAGTTGAGTCTCTTTATCTCCCTTCGTCAGGATGTCATACTCATATTTTGCTCTTAGTTGGTCAAGTACCAATTGGCTCCTGGAAGCCAATGGATTGTCTTTTATTGTGAGATAACATGATCCAAGTGTAGTTGATGTGATTCCTACATCTAAGAAGTTTGGTTTTGTCATCGAGAACAACTCAATTCAAATAGCATGGAAGAGCATGTCGTGTTGAATCAATAGAATGATGACATCCGTTTTCAAAAGCTTTGGACAAAGCTCATGCAATTGTGTATCTAGGAATCCAATGAGTGTAACCCAGTTAAAGTGGTTGAGAATGGCAAGATAGTATGGATCTCGACGGGTGTAGACTCCACAGGGGATATCATAAGTACAATAGAATTGGTGTTGAGAAAAGGGTAAATCTTATGAAAGAACTAGAACTATTACAAGAAACTGCAGGATACAAAAGAAAACCCTAAAGGCTACAACAACTCTTGAAAGTAAGGAAATTGAAGTAAACTATAGAATGATTATTGATTCATTATGTGTGTTTCTTAGTGCTCTTTTGGTCTCCCTCTATAGAGTGGCGATGTGATTCTAGATAAACCTTGGTGGTTTTCTTATTTAGAGGAGTTTCTCTACTTTAATTTTCCTATCGTCCACCTTCATCATCATGAGTTGATCATGGTTATGTTTATGCATTTTTCGTCAAGTCATTTCTAAGCTCCTCCAATTCCTTCCTGGTGGCTCTCATAGTGTTAATATTTTTGATGATAACATATTGTCTCCCTCAACTCGTGTTTGAATATTTATGAGGAGATGAGTTGTACTTTACTAATGTTTCTAGCAAAAGAATCTTGATCTTAGGCATTTCTTTTAAGGAAACTAATCATTTTGTACTCCATAGGGTAACTTATATGGACAACGGGTTATCTTGCTTCTCATCCATCAGTTTCAGCATCTTCTAGTTTGGTCTTTGACTCTGACTTTGTCATGTTTGTCTCTCTTCACTTATCACAGATTTTTCTAATGTTTTCACTAATGATGTTCTTCCTTGTACTGCTCTTTCAAAAAGGACCTTAGAGTTCCATATTGCTCCTTGCTTTTGGTTCAAGATAGTTTTATAACTTCTCAATACCCAAATCTCATCCACTCTTAGCACTCTCGTAACCAAATGTATTTCAATTGGCTCAACGTAAACACCCAAAAATTTTCTCAAAATAATTTGATTTTAGAAATTTTGTCTTTTTAAAAAAAATCTCGGTTTTGAGTCTTTTAAGGGTTTTAAAAAAAAATACCTTAAACGAACTCATTTTCTCACCAAAATTTTGTGGTAGCCTCAAAATAAGGGTAAATGGCACCCCTCTCAGAAAAATCAAATTTTGACAAAGAGCAAAAAAAAAACTTCTTTGCCCTCAAGCCTAAATTGTCAGCATTCTGCCTATTCAAATGATTTCATATAAAGAAAGGATGCTTTCAAACAATTTTATTTAAAGAAACAAATAGAAATGAGACATTGGGAACCAAACCCAAAAATGTTTGCAAAATAATGAATTTACCAAAACCTTGATTTTCAAATCAAATCAGGCATCGAAAATTCGCTCGATTGAGGATAGTCCTACTCTAGGACCCTACACCCATTAAGGGTTAAAGTGGTCCGACACCCTACATCCATCATGGGTTAAAGTGGTTTGATACCCTACACCCAACAAAGGGTTAAAGTGGTTGAAATGGTAAAGACCAACTCATGGGGCGAAAGCAGGTCGCCCATACAAACACGAGGAATGGGACTCAGTTGTTTTCAAAAGAATATTTAAAGATTTTGACAAAACTCAATATTTTCAAATATAATTTTAAATGGTTTTAAATATTTAAAACCATAAATAGGGATAAAGATGAATCATCCTCGCCGAAGATTCAGTGAAGATCAAGGTAACAGTTAAAGCATACTCACATCAAGCAGGGACCAAGCTCAGGTGGGCCCAAACAAAGCAAGATTGTCTCGGCCAAGCCCACTTACCTCGACCGAAGGAGCAAGCTCACCTAGCCAAGCAACAAGGAAGAGGCCCATTCAAAGGTAGTACTCGGCTGCACCAAATGAAGCCAAAGACTGCACCCAAGGATGCCTCACCCCATGAGCCAAGTCAAGCTCATAAAAGGCTGCTCCAAGGGTGGATGGGACGAACCATAATCAAATGCATTGGGCCAAGACAAGGCATCACCATGTTGAAGTCAAGCCCATGTTCGCACCCAGAGATCGCCTAGCCGATTGCACTTGGAAGCATCTAGCCAGGTGCATGTCTAGCTCGAGCCAAGGACCAACCCATGTCTAAGGCCACATGGAGCTTATGCAGCCTTGACCAAATGGGACCACAAGTGTCCATGTGATGGATTTAGGGCCATCCAAATGGAGCAAGACATTGGCCAAGAAGGCCCATATCCAACTCGCCCCAAGGAAGGATCTAGCAAGGCCCCTCCCTTGGCCTATAAATAGCGGCCAAAGGGGGGGACGTTTCCAGCATCTTAGGCATTTGAAAAGGCTTCCTAAGGCTGGAATGAAGGGTGAGAGAGAGTCTAGGATAGATAGGAGTTGCTGCAATTAGAAAGAGAGGAGAGAAAAGAGAGGAAGAAGAGAGTGAAAGTAGAAGAAGAAGGGGACGACTTACCCATTATATTTGGTTTCTCTTGGAGGGCTGGTAAGTGATCACTTCTCTTCCATTAATGTTTTTGATTCTCTTCTTGATATTCAATTTAAGAAAGGGGTTGTATTAATGGAGCTTTGTCTCCCCCCATGTTGTAATAGCAAGTAGAAATGCTGCAAATTTCGTTTCATGTTTATGCACTCTACTTATTTGCTTTCTTGATTCTACCTCTCTATATTCTATAAACTCGTATAACCCCTAACCCCCTCTATACTTAAGCTAATACATATATTTACCTTCATTTTCATTCAGTAATGTGCTTTAATTTTGGTGTCGATGTTATTTAAATTCGGATGGATGCATACATATACTTTCTAAAACTGAAACTCTGTTTTTCTGTATCCTACATAGGCCGATTGTTTTATTTTTCATTGCTAAACTGCTGCTCCGAATGTTTTGAAACTTAAGACACCGAATCTACACACAAGCACTAGATATTAAATTTTCAAGAATTTTAGGGCCATGTAGATGCATGAATAAAACAAGGAAAGATCGTTTAATTCTAGGTTCTATTTCTGTACAGTCTGTTTTCCTACAATAGAGTTTGGGTAAAAGTCCCATAACCAAAATCGTGTGTGTAGTACTTCAATTCTCGCACTCACACACATTGAGCTTTCGCTCTTACTCCCAAGACCTTAGTTAAGACCATATTGCAATTTATATTTGGGTTTCATTTAAGTCGTGTGAGTTGTCTTTCAATATACACACAACACCCACGCAACACGTTGGTGACCTTCGGGCCCATATATATTATAAGTATTTCTCTTTCGGCTATGTCTTTAAGATTTGAGTTTTAAGGTTCAGCAGTGTGCGTAGTCTTTACATATATACACGGCACACACTTGCACTATTGAGCCTTTTTGCTCTTAAGATATAGCCATATTTCCCTTTCGCAATTTACATTTTAAGTCATTTCCCTTCCACATTGTCTTTCAATTTCGGGTTTTCCCTTTAGAGTTGCGTGAGTTTGCATTGCATATACGCCATACCACGAGTTAGGACGCATATTGCATCAAAGCAAACCCCATACTCCCGCTCAAAGTCGCCCACTTAGGTCACGTGTTCATAACACACACCTAGTTGTCCCAAAAAGGGATAAAAAGAAAGACATAGGCACGTGCAAATCCACGTGAAATAAAATCTGAAAATCATACAAAAACAACCCGAATCAAACACCTCAAGCACGTTTTCGTAGGTTCTCATATTCCAAAACTCGATTTTTAAAGTGTACAAACTGACCCTTGCGCATCGGTGCAAGAAGGTCTGCGACGAAAAGAGCTTGCTTGCTCACAGTCGCCACGTTAGGAGTCAGATTTAAAAAATTTTCTTCGCTAGCTTAAGTAAGCTAGCTGGCACGCCCTTTTGCTTAAATAGGACTTAGACACACGAAAAGGTTCTTCACACAAAAGGAACGTAAAGCACTACATCAGCTGTTGAAAGGGCAAAAATAAAGAGAAAAGGAGTTACGCCCTATTCGATTTCCTACCCATGGATTATGAGACAGACAATGACAATGAAATACTGAACTTCCATCGGTATGATGGCATGGGAGACCCTAAGTCTCACTTGCAACTTTTCTTGCGTCGAGCCATAAGAAGAAAAAGGACTCGATGAAATGGGTGCATTGGTTCCCTCTATCCCTTAAAGGCACAACTGCCAAATGGTTGGCTTCCTACGATTTAAGCCAGTTCGCTACTTTTGAAGAGTTAGCGAACTGCTTTATGCAAAGATTTGCACATAACGTAGAAGTCACGCCGACTTTAAACACTTTAAGGGATACAAAGCAAGGCATGAATGAAGACGTGCATGCCTTCATTATACGATGGAGGTCCCTTTTAGGCCAAGTGCGAGAGCCAATATCCGAAGGATGCGCAATCATGCTCATCCTGGATAATTTTAAAAGCGAGCTAAAGACCCTTCTCTCGCTTCACGAAATCTCAACTTTCCATAAGTTGATCAAAAAAGCATCTCTTTTCGAAACAAACTTGAAAAAAGGGATATACGATCACCTATGGAAAGGAAGTGCCATTTCCAAAACCCGCTTGGAGAAGCCCATCACTTATGGGCTGCCCACGATGGACAAAGGGGCAAAGCCCCATAAAATCGCTAAAGTCCGGGTGGATCTAGGTCTGGCGGGCACTTCAAAATTTTTTGAAAAACTAGAAAACAAAAGGGAGAGAAATTTCCAAAAACCGATTGAAAAACGGGAGTACACTCCGCTTGGGCAGCTTGTGTCGGAGGTCCTAGACCTCCTACTTGCCCAGGGTATGATTGAACTTCCCGAAATCCCTGAGGGAGTCACTTCCAAAGGGATATATTTAAACCGTTTTTGCAAGTATCATCGGCTCAAAGGCCATGATACAAAGCATTGTTTCTCTCTTTTAAACAAAATCGAGAACTTGATAGCGGAGGGCCGGCTCCAAGTCACTGCGAAACCTGAGCCAACTCAAGCTATCTTTAAAGAACCCTTTCCCAAGCACGCCAGTAGCAGTGGGAAAGGAAAGGAGGTATGTACCCTCACCTTTTCGAAAGATCTAGCACAATCGTCAGAGTCTGGTCGACCCACTTGTACGTCTACCCTTGTGCTTTACAAGAAGCCCGCCCAAGTAGTCATCCAAGGACCACCAAGACCTGAATCCCCAGCTAAACCAGTTTTAAAACTCCAAGGTGCTCCAAAACTCTCAATTAGAGCCAGTTTAAGTGCGAACCCTAGGTTGGTCGTGGGGGAAGTGACTAGATCCAGGAGGATTTATCAACCCCCGTACCTACAAAGTGCTAAAAAGGTGGTCAGTGTGCCTGGCCCCTCAAAAGCAAGTATTCCTAGAGTTCTGCCGAAAGCAGACAATGGGAAAATCATCTTAAACCCTTATGATTTCGAAAATCATCTTTCAAAGATTCCTATCCACATGTCCATCCTAGAGCTTATACAAACTTCGCCTAGGCATAGACTCGTGCTAGAGAAAATTCTAGAAAGAGCTAAGGTTAGTTCGAACATAAGTCCTGAATCCCTGTCTGACCAAGTGGCGTCAATAGGAGCAAAATCGCCCATCACTTTCTCAGAAGATGATGTAGATAGACCTTACGAGTCCCACAACCAGGCCCTGCATATCGAGGTGGTTCTGAATAACCACTCTCTGGACAGGTGCCTAGTCGATGGGGGAGGAGGGCTCACCATCCTTCCACTTCATGTGGTGTACCAAATCGGAGTTACCTTGACTTATGTGAACCCAAGTCCCATCGTTATCACTAGATACGATGGGAATGCGTCTAGACCTTTAGGATCGATCGAACTCCCGATGAAAATGGGAGGGATCATACACACGGGGGTGTTCCATGTCTTGGACATCCACCCCCATTATAACCTATTGTTAGGAAGGCCCTAGATACACAGCTTGTGCGCTGTGCCATCCACCTTCCACAGGTGTGTCAAGATCCCTTTCAGGGACCAAGTCGTAGTGATCCTTGGTGAGAGTCACCCTCAGCTTCAGGGGATCATAAACTCCCATTGTTTGTCGAGCTCCTAGGCCCATGAGGTTAACCTGGGGCAGACCATGGTCGAGCCACCAAGGCTCGTGTTAAAAAACCCTAGGAAGGTTGTGTATGTGAAGGGGCCGCCCAAAGCAGACCCCCTCCCAATCCTAACCCTTCTAGGAAGACCTAAACATCCCTTATTTCCAAAACCCCTCGACAAAAAGCCATACGAGCACGATATGGACGACAACAAGTTCCAGGACCACGATTTATACCCTAACTTTTCAAAAAACAAAAAATCGTGGAACATGCTGTTGAACATGGGCTATACGCCCTATAAAAGTCTAGGGGCACAAAACCAGGGTCTCCTAGAGCCCATCCTTCCTAGGGCCAACCCGAGCCAATATGGGATCGGCTACACTCCCAAAATACCACCAGAGCCACCCCCTGTGACCACCTGGGTCAAGGGTGCCGTGGAGCCTACCCTAGAAGAGACCTACGATTTAGACCTCTTATTCTGAGTCTAACCCGTAGTGTTTTCCCTTTGTAGGTATGATGGAAGATACCTTTCATAAAAATACAAAAACATTTCAAAAACTTAAAATCAAAAAAATTAAAAAATTGTAAAATCCAAAAACATTGAAAAATCAAAAACTCGAAAACAGAGTAGTTTGCATAGTTCCTAAAGTTTTTGTTTTGCAAAAACCCAAAAAAATCGAAAATCTACAAAATACCAAAAAGATTTTGTACATAGCTGCTCCTGGTAGGACTTTGGAAAGAGAAAAGGATTTCGAAAGGAACGTCGTCTGCATAGCCAGACCAAAAATTTTGAAATCAATTGAAAATCCAAGTACAAAACCAGGTCTTTTAAAAACTCACGCATCAAAATCCCTCGGGTCTATAACCCACGAGAATTATCAAAGCCCAGAAGTGGATTCCCTTGAGGAAGATCCCACTTATGAGCTCCCAGAATTTCATAAAATTCTCGATTTTGAAAGACCTTCCAATTCAGTAGGAGGAGATTTCATAGAGGTGAACCTAGGGAGTGATTCCAATCCCAAATCCATCAAAATAGGCGCATGCTTGCATGAACGTGAAAGATTAGCATTCATTGCATTTCTACGAACCTATTTAGATGTGTTTGCATGGACATATGAAGACATGCCGGGCATAGACCCCAGCATTGTCGAACATCGTCTTCCCTTAGATGCGGATGTAAAACCCATAAAGCAGAAGCTTAGGGAAAATACACCCGAATGTACACACGCAAGTCAAAGAGGGTTTAGAAGATTTGTTAAAAGCCGAATTTATTAAACCCATTGCGTATTCTGATTGGTTGTCAAACATCGTTGTAGTTCGAAAAACCAAAGGGAAAATTCGAATATGCATCGATTTCAGAAACCTGAACAAAGCCACTCCAAAGGATAACTATCCTTTACCAAACATAGATTTGATAGTCGATAGTACTGCAAATCATGAAATGTTTTCGTTTATGGACGGCTATTCAGGCTATAATCAAATTAAATTAAGTCCACGAGATCAGGGTAAGACCGCATTCACAACTCCGTGGGGCACGTACTGCTATACAGTCATGTCCTTTGGTTTGAAAAATGCCGGCGCAACATACCAGAGAGCCATGACCACGACCATGATCAAATTCATGAGCTCGTAGAAGTGTATGTAGATGATCTCTTGGCAAAATCCAAAACCCGATGCACTCATATCGAATGTTTGCAAAAGATTTTCGAAAGGCTTAGGCTTTTGTAAACATCCCGAAATCCCACGAATTTCTCAAAACAACCTGGTTTCGTAAAAGCATCCCCAAAGGGCTATTTTAAGTCTGGAAACCCAGGAGCCTTCCAGGCAACCCTGTACAGATGTTTTAAACTCTTATATGTTTTAAATATGTATAATATGTTTTAAAAACTGTTAAAATATGTTTTGAAACCCCACAAAGCAATCTTCGCCTAATCAAGATAGGACCAGAAGAGCTAAAGAGAGACCGGAACCGGAGCACAAGTCAAGCCTGGCACAACAACTCTCATGTTGAATCCACCCCTAGGATCTCGAACGTCCAAGACCCTGTTATAATCAGAAATCATATGAAGTCATCTCCAGAAGGTGAAAATAGAAGTGGACGATCATGTTGGCGAAGACCCAACGCAGACGGAGTACTGATGCTGTCAGACCCCGCACAAACCGTTCGTTTCGAACACAGCCTGAAGGAGTCAGAATTCAGTTTGGATTGAATCTGGACCATATATATCCAGATCCCAATCCAAACCCATGTGTGGATTTGGATTTGAATCTAGAGATCCAATCCAATATCCACATCCATGGCCCACATCACCTTCTCATAAATGGAGGTGGGGCCCACTTGAAATTCACGTGGGATTATGGGCATGAGAGAGAGTGGGGGAGGATAAGATTTGGGAGTGATTGTAATTAAGCTTGACTTGTGTGTCAAGTTTGGGGTTAATCATGTGGGTTAGCCTAATTAGCATGGGTTTAAGCTTGTATTAGCCAAAACCTAACCTAGGGCTGCACCAACATGATGCAACAAGGTCTATGGGTTATGCAAAGGGAGCTCCCTAAACCAATCCTAATAAAAAACCCCTAACCCTAGCCTTTTACCCTAATCCCGACCTAAACCTAGCCTAATCACCTAACCCACTTCCCTAATCCCAGCCTAATCCCAACCTAATCACCTAACCCACTTCCCTAATCCTAGCCTAATTTCCTTAAACCTAACCTAAACCTAGCCTAATCACCTAACCCATCTCACTAAACCTCACCCCAAGACCAACCCACCTAGCTAAGCCCTAAACCCCTAAACCACCCCACCTAAACCTAGCACACCATCTACCTAAAACCCCTTGTATTAAAATATCTGGCCCCTCCCCAAAACCAGCCCACCGTATCACCACACCACCACCACCTAAACCACCTTACCACCTCCTCAAAACCAGCCCCAACCGCCCTTCACCAACCTATATAACCCCCCCCTAAGGGGCGGGTTTTTCAATCCCTGCCAGCCCACCTTGGCCCAGCCCACCTTGGCCAACCTCCCAGCCGAGCCTTCCACCTTGCTGCCCTCCTTCCACCAGCACCACCGCTACCCCCGGCCAAGCTCCCCGTCGCCACCACCTCCCGGTTGCCCTTCTTCCATCCGGCTGCCCTTCTTCCATCCGCCAACTCCTTCCCCTTTCGGTTAGTACCCTACACTTAGCTCCACCTCTTCTTCACTCCCCCTCCACTCTCAACCACCCACACCACCACAACCTCCCGCCAACACCACCTACCCGTCATCCCTACCCATTCGGCCAGACCTCAACCATTTCCACCACCCGACACTCTACCTTCCCCTAGTGATACCCAGCCACCCCACTTGGCTCCCTAGGACCTGCCCATACCCCTTTCCACCAGCCCTTAGCTCTACCTTACACCACACCCTAGCAGCCAGCCACCACCAAGATCCCCTTAGTCGGCCACTCCAACCGACTGTACCACATCCACTTGGCCAGCCATACATTTCCCTTAGGCACTCCCTTAGGCTCCCCTTTAGCACTACCCTCCTTAATACCAGCCCATCCTTTAGTTACCTTCCTTAGTCACCTTAGCCCAAAGCATCAAGGCAACACCTTCCTAGTAGCCGGTCACCTTCAAGGCGCCCCTTTCCGCGAACCCAAGTCGCTCGGCCAGCATCTCCCCTTGCCATTCCATTTCGAGGAGCTCCCTCTTGTAGCCCAAGGCGAAGCCAAGCCGACGCTCAAGCAAGTCACCTCCGGACCAGCTATAAGTAAGTGCCTAACTCGGTCCTTAGTTGTAGACTTGCTTAAATTAAATTTGATACAGGGTTGTAATAACGGAGCATAGTCTCCCCCCGCTTGTAATAACGTGGCTTGGCACACCCATACACACATGCACTTGAGCCTACCTCGCTCTTAGTCGTGCACGATTTTGAACACACACGGGCCTAATCAGCCCCTAAGATATAAATTTATGTATATAGTTTAAATTACGTAGGGTTTTGCTTAAGTTGGGTGTGTTGTCTTTAAATTCTCGCACTCACACACATTGAGCCTTCGCTCTTATTTGTAAGACCCAAGTAAGGGCCGTGTTATACTATTCTTGGGTTTATTTCATGTTGTGTGCGTAGTACTTCAATTCAAGCACTCACACACATTGAGCTTTCCCTCTTATTCCCAAGACCTTAGTTAAGGCCATACTGCAATTTATATTTGGGTTTAATTTCATGTTGTGTGCGTAGTACTTCAATTCAAGCACTCATACACATTGAGCTTTCGCTCTTATTCCCAAGACCTTATTTAAGGCCATATTGCAAGTTATATTTGGGTTTCATTTCATGTCGTGTGTGTAGTACTTCAATTCTCGCACGCACCCACATTGAGCCTTCGCTCTCATTTGCAAGACCCAAGTAAGGGCCCATATATACATTATATACATATTTTCCTTTTGGCAATTTCCCTTTAGCAATTTCCATTACAAGTCATTTCCCTTCGGCAATTTCCCTTCGGTCATTTCCCTTCGGCATTGTCTTTAAATTTGGGTTTTCCCTTTGGAGTAGCGTGAGTTTGCATTGCATATATGCCATACCACGAGTTAGGACGCATATTGCATCAAAGCAAACCCCATACTCCCGCTCAAAGTTGCCACATTTAGTGTAGTGTTCATAACACACACCTAGGTGGCTCGTAAAGGGATAAAAAGGAAGACTTAGGCACGTGCAAATCCACGTGATCTAAAATCTGAAACCATACTAAAAAGACCCGAATCAAACACCTCAAACCGCTTTCGTAGGTTCTTACACTCCAAAAAACTCGATCTTTAAAAGCGTACAGACTGACCCTTGCGCATCGGTGCAAGAAGGTCTGCGACGATAAGAGCTTGCTTGCTCATAGTCGCCACGTTAGAAGTCAGGTTTTAGAATATATCTTCGCTAGCTTAAGTAAGCTAGCTGGCACGCTCTGCTTGTTTAAATAGGACTTAGACACACGAAAAGGTTCACTCGAGGCCTAAGAACCGGGAGGCGGAGATTTTCTGTGTCTACAGAAGATTGGCACAACTGGTGGGACGTGAGTCTTTCAAAAATCGAGTTACTCTAGGAAACTTGCGAAAAGATTTTCAAAGAGGTGTTGTTTTAACTTTCTTTTCTTTACTTGTACTTAGAAATTTTGAAAAAGGCTTGAAAGCATGTCAAAATCCAACCCAAGTGAAGTGTCGAGCCAAGGCTCATGCGCATCAAGTTCTCACTCTAAGAGGATTTTGAAAAACAAGATCAAACTAGACGAGATAGAGGACCTGAGAAGGGAATTCGAGGCCAAAATCGATGCTCTCAGCCAAGAGGCTGAAGTAGGCGATTCATGTTCATCGAACGGTGAACAAAAGGCCAAAAGAAAATCTGGAAAACCTCGCAAGCACAAAAAGGCCTCCGTAATGGAAGGCAACCAATACCATGAGTCATTCACACAAAAGGACCGTAAAGCCCCACAACAGGTGCTGATAGGGCAAAATAAAGAGAAAAGAAGTTACGCCCTGTCTGATTTCCTTCCCATGGATTACGAAATAGACAGTGACGATGAAATACCGAACTTCCATTGGTATGACGGCATGGGAGACCCTAGGTCTCACTTGCAACTTTTCTCGCGTCGAGCCCATAAGAAGAAAAAGGACTCGATGAAATGGGTGTATTGGTTCCCTTTATCCCTTAAAGGCACAGCTGCCAAATGACTGGCTTCCTACGACTTAAGCCAGTTCACTACTTTTGAAGAGTTAGCGAACTGCTTCATGCAAAGATTTGCACATAACGTAGAAGTCACGCCGACTCTAAATACTTTAAGGGATATGAAGCAAGGCATGAACGAAGACGTACATGCCTTCATTATACGATGGAGGTCACTTTTGGGCCAAGTGCGAGAGCCTATATCCGAAGGATGCGCAGTCATGCTCATCCTGGATAACTTTAAAAGCGAATTAAAACCCTTCTCTCGCTCCATGAGATCTCAACTTTTCATAAGTTGATGAAAAAGGCATCTCTTTTCGAAACAAACTTGAGAAAAGGGACATACGATCACTTATGGAAAGGAAGTGCCGTTTCTAAAACCCGCTTGGAAAAGCCCATCACTTATGGGCTACCCACGATGGACAAAGGGGCAAAGCCCCATAAAATCGCCAATGTGCGGGTGGATCCAGGCGTGGCAGGCACTTCCAAAAATTTTGAAAAGCTAGAAAAGAAAAGGGAGCGAACCTTTCAAAAACCGATTGAAAAATAGGAATACACACCGCTAGGGCAACCTGTGTCGGAGGTCCTAGACCTCCTACTTGCCCAAGGCATGATCGAACTTCCCGAAATCCCTTAAGGAGTCACTTCAAAAGGGGGGTATTTAAATCGATTTTGTAAGTATCATCGGCTCAAAGGCCATGATACCAAACGTTGTTTCTCCCTTTTAAATAAAATCGAGAACTTGATAGCGGAGGGCCTGCTCCAGGTCACTACGGAACCTGAGCCACCTCAAGCTATCTTCAAAGAACCCTTTCCCAAACACGCCAGTGGCAGTGGGAAAGGAAAGGAGGTATGTACCCTCACCTTTTCAATGGAACTAGCGCAAAAACCTGAGTCTGGTCGACCCACGTGTGCGCCCACTCTTGTACTGTACAGGAAGCCCGCCCAAGTCGTCATTCGGGGACCACCAAGAGCTGAATCCCCGGCTAAACCAGTTTTGAAACTTCAAAGTGCTCCTCAACTCATACTTAGAGCCAATTTTAGTGCGAACCCTAGGCTGGTCGTGGGGGAAGTGACTAGATCCGGGAGGATCTATCAACCCCCACACCTACAAAGTGCTAAAAAGGTGGTCAGTGTGCCTGACCCCTCAAAAGCATGTATTCCTGGAGTTCTGCCAAAAGCAGACAAGGATAAAGTCATCCTAAATCCTTGTGACTTCGAAAACCACCTTTCAAAGATTCCTATCCACATGTCTATCCTAGAGCTTATACAAACCTCGCCTAGGCATAGATTCGTGCTAGAGAAAATTCTAGAAAGAGCCAAGGTTGATTCGAACATAAGTCTGGAATCCCTGTCTGCCCAAGTGGCTTTAATAGGAGCAAAATCGCCCATCACTTTCTCGAAAGATGATGTAGATAGACCCTACAAGTCCCATAACCAGGCCCTGCATATCGAGGTGGTTCTGAATAACCACTCTCTAGACAAGTGCCTAGTCGATGGGGGAGGAGGGCTCAACATCCTTCCACTTCATGTGGCGTACCAAATCGGAGTTACCTTGACTTCTGTGAACCCAAGTCCCATCGTTATTACTAGATACGATGGGAATGCGTCTAGACCTTTAGGATCGATCGAACTCCTTATGAAAATGGGAGGGATCATACACACGGGGGTGTTCCATGTCTTGGATATCCACCCCCATTATAACCTATTGTTAGGAAGGCCCTGGATACACAGCTTGTGCGCTGTGCCATCCACCTTCCATAGGTGTGTCAAGATCCCTTTCAGGGACCAAGTCGTAGTGATCCTTGGTGAGAGTCACCCTCAGCTTCAGGGGATCATAAACTCCCATTGTTTGTTGAGCTCCCAGGCCCATGAGGTTAACCTGGGGCAGACCATGGTCGAGACACCAAGGCTCGTGTTAAAAAACCCTAGGAAGGTTGTGTATGTAAAGGGGCCGCCCAAAGCAGACCCCTCCCAATCCTAACCCTTCTAGGAAGACCTAAACATCCCTTATTTCCAAAACCTTCCTAGAAGGGATGTTTAGGTTGTATGTCTTGGACATCCACCCCCATTATAACATGTTGCTAGGAAGGCCCTGGATACACAGTTTGTGCGCTGTGCCATCCACCTTCCATAGGTGTGTCAAGATTCCTTTCAGGGACTAGGTCATGGTGATCCTAGGTGAGAGTCACCCACAGCTTCAGGGGATCATAAACTCCTCTTGTTTATCAAGCTCCCAGGCACATGAGGCTAACCTGGGGCAGATTGTGATTGAGCCGCCAAGGCTCGTGTTAAACAACCCTAGGAACGTTGTATGTGTGAAGGGGCCGCCCAAAGCAGGCCCCCTCCCGATCTTAACCCTTCTAGGAAGACCCAAGTGTTCCCTATTTCCAAAGCCTCTGAAAAAGAAGCCATACGAGCACGATATGGACGACAGCAAGTTCCAGGACCACGATTTATATCATTAATTTTCAAAAAACAAAAAATCGTGGAACATATTGTTAAATATGGGCTACACGCCTTACAAAAGTCTAGGGGCGCAAAACCAGGGTCTCCTAGAGCCCATCCTTCCTAGGGCCAACCCAAGCCGAAATGGGATCGGCTATACTCCCAGAATACCGCCAGAGCCACCCCCTGTGACCACCTGGGTCAAGGGTGCCCTAGAGCCTACCTTAGAAGAGACCTACGATTTAGACCTCCTATTCCGAGTCTAACCCGTAGTGTTTTCCCTTTGTAGGTATGATGGAAGATCCCTTTAAGAAAAATACAAAAACATTTGGAAAACTTAAAATAAAAAAAATCGAAAAAGAGGAAAAACCAAAAACAATGGAAAAACAAAAACTCAAAAATCGTGTGCTTTGTATAGTTCCTAAGGTTCTTGTTTTACAAAAACCCAAAAAAATCGAAAATTTGGAAAATACCAAAAGATTTTGTATATAGTTGCTCCTGGTAGGGCTTTGGAAAAAGATTTCGAAAGGAACGTCGTCTGCATAGCCAGACCAAAAATTTCGAAATCAATTGAAAATCCGAGTACAAAACCAGGTCTTTTTGAAAATCACGCATCAAATTCCCTCCGGTTTATAACCCACGAGAATGATCGAAGCCCAGAAGTGGATCCCCTTGATGAAGATCCCACTTCTGAGCTCCCAAAATTTCATAAAATTCTCGATTTTGAAAGACCTTCCAATTCAGTAGGAGGAGATTTCATAGAGGTAAACCTAGGGGATGATTCCAATCCCAAATCCATCAAAATAGGCGCATGCTTGCATGAACATGAAAGATTAGCATTCATTGCATTTCTACGAACCTATTTAGATGTGTTTGCATGGACGTATGAAGACATGCCGGGCATAGACCTCAGCATTGTCGAACATCGTCTTCCCTTAGATGCGGATGTAAAACCCATAAAGCAGAAGCTTAGGGAAAATACACCCGAATGTACACACGCAAGTCAAAGAGGGTTTAGAAGATTTGTTAAAAGCCGGATTTATAAAATCCATTGCGTATTCTGATTGGTTGTCAAACATCGTTTTAGTTCGAAAAACCAATGGGAAAATTCGAATATGCATCGATTTCAGAAACCTGAATAAAGCCACTCCAAAGGATAATTATCCTTTACCAAACATAGATTTGATAGTCGATAGTATTGCAAATCATGAAATGTTTTCGTGTATGGATGGCTATTCAGGCTATAATCAAATCAAACTAAGTCCACATGATCAGGGTAAGATCGCCTTCACAACCCCATGGGGCACGTATTGCTATACAGTCATGCCCTTTGGTTTGAAAAATGCCGGCGCAACATACCAACGAGCCATGACCATGATCTTCCATGATCAAATTCATGAGCTCGTAGAAGTGTATGTAGATAATCTCTTAGCGAAATCCAAAACCCGATGCACTCATATCGAATGTTTGCAAAAGATTTTCGAAAGGCTTAGGCTTTACAAAGTAAAGCTAAACCCTCAAAAATGTGTATTTGGGGTAGAGTCAGGGAAGCTTCTAGGCTTTATGGTAAGCCAAAGGGGTATAGAAGTCGACCCCTCTAAGTGTCGAGCCATCATAGACATGGCTCCACCCTCCAATCTCACTCAAATTCGTAGCCTCCTGGGTTGATTACAGTCCGTTCGCCGATTCATATCAAATCTGGCGACTAGATGCGAACCCTTCAACAAACTGTTGAGGAAGGGCACGAAATTCTTATGGGATGACGAATGCCAGAAGTCCTTCGAGAGACTAAAGGCATACTTGGTTAATCCCCCCATTTTTAATCCTCCAAAACAAGGAAAACCGCTTTTACTTTACATCTCCATGCATGCGAATGCTTTAGGAGCCCTGTTAGCTCAATACGAGGATGACACCCATAAGGAGTATGCCATCTACTATATTTCGAAAACTCTCTTGGCTTATGAACGAAATTATCAAGCCATGGAGAAGACGTGCTTGGCCCTAGTCTGGGCCTGCCAGAAATTCAGACACTATTTCCTAGATCATGAGATCTGGATAGTGTCCAAGCTTGATCCAATCAAGCACTTATTCGAAAAACCCATTCTCACAGGTAGATTGGGCAAATGGCAACTCCTTCTAATGGAGTATGACCTGAAATACCATCACCAGATCTCCATTAAGGGGCAAGCCCTAGCAGATTACGTGGCTGAGTTCCCTCTAGAGGACGCATGTCCCATGCTTGATGAAATGCCTGATGAAGTCATATTACAAAACCATTTCCAAAACCACATTTTGGCAAATAATTTTGAAAACCAAGTGTGGAAGATGCACTTCGACGGGGCATGAAACCAACGAGGGTCTGGTGCTGGGGTCCTCCTCATCTCCCCTAAAAAGGGCGAGATTCCCATAGCAGTCCGCCTAGATTTTGAATGTTCCAACAACGTAGCTGAGTATGAAGCACTCATATAGGGTTTAAAGATTTCGAAAACTCTAGGGGCATCATGCATCGAGGTCTTTGGAGATTCGCTCCTTGTCATAAACCAGGTTTTTAAAATTTGGCAAGTACGTAACGAGAAACTACTTCCATATCACGAGTTGGCCACTCGATTGTTTAAGTCGTTCCAATCATGCAAACTCACACACGTAGGAAGAGAGGACAATGGCATTGTGGATGCCCTCTCCTCCTTGGGTTCAGCCCTAAAGGTCGATCCCATTTCAGGGACCCGATCTTTAGAAATATGGCATGCGCCCAACTCATCCACACACGACTTGGATATCTGCCAAAATAACCCCGATTCTATTGAAAAGCCCTGGTTTTATGACATCAAACAATTTCTAGAAGATGGGGGATTCGCCGAGGATGCCACATCCCAAGGTAAGGCATTCATCCGTAAGATTTCAACCCGATACACCATTCTGGGTGGGGTCTTGTACAAAAAGAGTTTTACCGGTGTCCTACTTAGGTGTATCGATCTAGAGGAGGCTAGGATAGTGATGCAGGAGTTCCACGATGGAGAATGTGGAGGTCATGTTAATGCCAACTTGATGGCGATGAAAATACTTAGAGGGGGCTATTTTTGGTCCACCCTGAAAAGGGATTGTCACGATCATGTTAGAAAGTGTCATCCATGTCAAGTGCATGGGCACGCCATTCATATCCCATCATCTGCATTGCATTCCGTGGTCAGCCCCTGGCCATTTACCATGTGGGCGTTTGACATCGTAGGCCCAATATTTCCAAAAGCCTCGAATGGGCATCGATTCATTTTAGCAGCCACGGAGTATTTCTCCAAATGGGTGGAAGCCATTTCCCTAACCAACGTGCTGGGGCAACATGTGGTGGCTTTCATTTGAAATAATATCCTGGCTCGATTTGGGGTTCCACGAGACCTTGTGTCTGATAATGGCACCCCATTCAAGAACGAGCGGATGGTTAAGTTGTGCAACACGTATGGCATAACTCACCACTTCTCTTCGCCCTACTACCCTCAAGGCAACGGCCAAGCCGAAGCCACAAACAAGACTCTCATTAGTATAATTGAGAAAACCTTAGAGAAGGGTAGGACATAGCACGAGAAGCTGGATGAAGCCTTATGGGCTTATAGGACTTCCATCCGGACTCCCACGAATGCCATACCATTTGAACTGGTCTATGGCACAAATGCCATTCTTCCCATTCATACTCAATTGCATTCATTCCACACATCCATTGCACTCGACCTTCCCCTAGAACCGCTTCAGCATGCTAGGATGGCCGAACTAGATTTGCTAGATGAGAGGCGACTCCTTGCTATAGATCATGCTCGTGCATACCGGCAAAGGATAGCCCGACAGTATGGCAAACACATGAGACCTCGCCACTTTGAAGTGGGGGATCTGGTTTTGAAAATCATCCACTATCATGGCCCACATCCCCTTGGAAAGTGGCTCCCCAAGTGGGATGGACCCTATGTTGTACGGGCAACTACTACGAACAACTCGTATTGGTTGATCGATGTAGAAGGTAGAAATTTAGCAGATCCTATCAATATTCAATACTTAAAGAAGTATTATGTGTAGTATTTGAATTAAATTGCCCATTTTCGAAAAATTTTTAGGGATAGCTGCCCTGAGACCTGAAAATAAGGTGCAAAGGCAAAGTCGTGTGACCCTGAGTGAGAGAATTCGCACTTGTGAAAGAGTGGAGTCTTCCAAATCGTGGTTACATTTCAAAATCCTTCTTCTTACAAAGAAAGGCCTAGTTCAATATAGCAAGATACTTGCAAGTAGTACGTGCTATTTCTAAATAGGCTGATCTAGAATGGATCAAGTGTGAGCTTGGGATAAGTCCTCCCTTCTTCTCTTCTCCTTCCAAATGGAAAACAAAGGCCCAAATGAAGGGAATTTCCCATCCAAAGTATCTTTCCAAAAGAAAGAAACCAGAATTCAAAAGACAAATCGATTCTCTTGCGAAAAAGAGGGATTAAAGAAAAAAATACTCTCAAAGGGAGACCCTCTACGAAAAATAGGAAAAAGAGGCAAAAAAGCTCAAAAAGAGCAGTTTTCCGCCTTTTATGCCTTAAACCACGGGACGCTTCAGAAGGGACCGTGGTATCTCTTTCCCATCACTGGCTTATCCCAAGCTAAAACATGGTTCATTTCGAGGAATCCTAGAGTAAAAATAGGATTTACTTACTTGAATTTCATTTTGTTTAAGAATTCGTCGTTTCGAGTAGGACATAGGAATTTGAAATAAAGCTTGTTTTCTTATAAAACCTCCGCTAGATAAGCGAGTGTCAAGACTCAAACAAAGGCAAACACGAAGAGCTCGAGATCCTTAGGATCAAGACTCAAGACAATTGTCCCTTTTGTAAGTAGTTTTGTAAATAGATTTTGAAAAATCGAACATCAAACAACATAGGATCTGCTCACTTGGAGCAGTAGGCCTTGTAAGTCTCAAGAGTTTGACCAGATCTGGTCTTTGGGAGGTCGCCACTTTTGGCACCACACCCATGTCATGCATCTGCATTCCACGCATGGTACTTGCATAAACAAGATCCCATTTAGGACCAAATTCCATAACAAATCCCTTTGGCGTGATATCTCCTCCTACCAGGGTTTTAAAATTGAGATTTTGCTAAAGATTGGGGCGATCCCATGTTCTTCGTGGTTAGATCTAGGGAGACATTGAAAGGGGTGTTTGTCATCTTTGCCCTCATCCAAATCGATTTGGACAAGGCCAAAGAGGGGCATCTGTAAACACTCCGAAATCCCACGAATTTCTCAAAACAACCTGGTTTCGTAAAAGCAGCCCCAAAGGGCTATTTTAAGTCTGGAAACCCAGGAGCCTTCCAGGCAACCCTGTACAGATGTTTGAAACTCTTATATGTTTTAAATATGTATAATATGTTTTAAAAACTGTTAAAATATGTTTTGAAACCCCACAAAGCAAGCTTGGCCTGATCAAGACATGACTAGAAGAGCTAAAGAGAGCCCGGAACCGGAGCACAAGTCAAGCCCGGCACAACAACTCTCGTGTTAAATCCATCCCCAGGATGTTGAACGTCCAAGACCCTGTTATAATCAGAAATCATATGAAGTCATCTCCGGAAGGTGAAAATAAAAGCGGACGATCATGTTGGCGAAGAACCAACGCAGACGGAGTACTGATGCTGTCAGACCTCGCATAAACCGTTCGTTTTGAACACAGCCTGAAGGAGTCAGAATTCAGTTTGGATTGAATCTGGACCATATATATCTAGATCCCAATCCAAACCCATGTGTGGATTTGGATCCAGAGATCCAATCCAATATCCACATCCATGGCCCACATCACCTTCTCATAAATGGAGGTGGGGCCCACTTGAAATTCATGTGGGATTATGGGCATGAGAGAGAGTGGGGGAGGATAAGATTTGGGAGTGATTGTAATTAAGCTTGACTTGTGTGTCGAGATTGGGGTTAATCATGTGGGTTAGCCTAATTAGCATGGGTTTAAGCTTGTATTAGCCAACACCTAACCTAAGGCTGCACCAACATGATGCAACAAGGTCTATGGGTTATGCAAAGGGAGCTCCCTAAACCAATCCTAATAAAAACCCCTAATCCTAGCCTTTTACCCTAATCCCGGCCTAAACCTAGCCTAATCACCTAACCCACTTCCCTAATCCCGGCCTAATCCCATCCTAATCACCTAACCCACTTCCCTAATCCTTTCCTAAACCTAGCCTAATTTCCTTAAACCTAACCTAAACCTAGCCTAATCACCTAACCCATCTCACTAAACCTCACCCCAAGACCAACCCACCTAGATAAGCCCTAAACCCCTAAACCACCCCACCTAAACCTAGCACACCATCTACCTAAAACCCCTTGTATTAAAATATCTGGCCCCTCCCCAAAACCAGCCCACCGTATCACCACACCACCACTACCTAAACCACCTTACCACCTCCTCAAAACCAGCCCCAACCGCCCTTCACCAACCTATGTAACCCCCCCCTAAGGGGCGGGTTTTTCAATCCCTGCCAGCCCACCTTGGCCCAGCCGACCTTGGCCAACCTCCCAGCCGAGCCTTCCACCTTGCTTCCCTCCTTCCACCTGCACCACCGCTACCCCCGGCCAAGCTCCCCGTCGCCACCACCTCCCGGTTGAATCCTGCGCATCCAAGTCACCCTGCTGCCCTTCTTCCATCCGCCAACTCCTTCCCCTTTTGGTTAGTACCCTACACTTAGCTCCACCTCTTCTTCACTCCTGTAAACACCCCGAAATCCCACGAATTTCTTAAACGAATCTGGTTTTATACAAGCAGCCCCAAAGGGCCATTTTTGAGTTTGGAAACCCAGGAGCCTTCCAAACAAACCCTGTATATATGTTTTAAACTTTATCTTTCAAAAACATATAATATGGCTTTTGAAAACCCTTTTAAAACATGTTTTGAAACCCCGAAGTGGCTTGGCCCGATCAAGAGAGGACCAGGAGAGCCAAGAAGAGCCCGGAACCGGAGCACCTGTCAAGCCCGGCACAGCAACTCTTGTATCTGATTCACATCCCAGGATCTCGAACGTCCAAGACCCTGTTCTTATCAAAATAGCATTTGAAGTCATCTTCGGAAGGCAGAAACGGAGGCGGACGACTATGTTGGCGAAGACCCAACGCAGACGGAGTACTGATGCTGTCAGGCCCCGCACAAATCGTCCGTCTCGAACCCAGCTCGAAGGAGTCAGAGTTCAGTTTGGATTGGATCTGGACCATATATATCCAGATTCCAATCCAAACCCATATGTGGACTTGGATTTGGATCCAGAGATCCAATCCAATATCCATATCCATGGCCCACATCACCTTCTCATAAAGGGAGGTGGGGCCCACTTGAAATTCACGTGGGATATTGGGCATGAGAGAGAGTGGGGGTGAAAAATATCAAGAGTGTTGTATTAAGCTTGACTTGTGTGTCAAGTTTGGGTTTAATCTTGTGGGTTAGCCTAATTGAGTGGGTTTAAGCTTGTAATTAGCTAAAACCTAACCTAGGGCTGCACCAACATGGGGTGATCAAGGTCTATGGGCCATGCTAAGGGAGCTCCTTCACCTAAACCTAACCCAAAATGCCTAAACCTAGCCTAAACCCCTAATCCACCCCTAATCTGAACCTAACCACCTAACCCACTTCCCTAATCCCGGCCTAATCCCAACCTAATCACCTAACCCACTCCCTTAATCCTTCCCTAAACCTAGATTAATTCCCCTAATCCTAGCCTAAACCTAGCCTAATCACCTAACCTAGCTCACTAAACCTCACCCTAAAACCCAACCACCTAACCTAGCCCTAAACCCCTAAACCACCCTTAGCCCACGATTTATCAAAACACCTAGTTTTAAAATATCTGGCCCAACCCCATCCAGCCCACCTTATCTACATACTACCCTACCTAAACCACCTAACCACTACCCACAACCCAGCCCTAACCGACCTACCCATCCCCTATTTAAACCCCCCTCATTGTGGGCGGGTTTTCCAAGTGGGAACCACTCTCCACTCCCAGCCGGGCCCTCTCCTTCTTCCATCTTCCATCCAGCCGTGACCACTCCCCAGCAACTCCACCTGCTCCACCAGCCGCCACCTGCTCCGCCACCTTCCCTCTTCCGTCCACCATCACTGCCCTCCCAGCCGGACACCACCACCTCACTCAGCCGAACTCCCATCAACACTCGGCTTCCCTCTTCATCCACTCGCCACTTCTCCCCATCCAGTAAGCCTTCTTTAACCCTACTTAAACCCTTCTCTACCACCTCTCCACTCCCAGCCACCCACCACACCATCACCTTACTCACCCAACAGCCCCTCACCGCCACCACTCCCACTCGGCCAAACCTTAGCCGCCTCAACCGTTTGCTTCCTACCTAACTCACATTAACTATACCCGGCCACCCTATCAGATTTCCTAAGACTTGCCCGTGGCACTACCTTAAACCCACTATTCCCACTATTACCTAGTCCCATCCCCTAACTGGCCACCTTCCCATACTCCAGCCTTAGTCACCCTAGCAGCCCGCCACCACCATTTTAACTTAGCCGAACCTAGCACAATCCAAACCGCCAGCCACTACTCCCCCCCCTAGGTGTCCTCTTTGGCCTTCCCACTAGCTCACCTTTTAGGTCCAGTTTCCCTAAGTACCTAACTTCCCTAGTGACCCTAAGACCCACTTATTCAGCCACTCTAAACTCCCTACTCGGAGGCGCCGCCTACTTGCCACCGGCCCCCTTCGAGGCGTCTATCCCGCGCCCCACTTGCAGCCGGCCAGCACCCTTGATCACCTACCTTCGCAGAGCTCCCACTTGCAGCCCAAAGCCAAGGCCACGCTCAAGCAAGACCTCTACGGACCAGCTACTCGTAAGTGTCTAAACTCGGTCTTTAGTCGTACACTTGCTTGAAATTCAATTTGATACGGGGTTGTAATAACGGAGCATAGTCTCCCCCCGCTTGTAATAACGTGGCTTGGCATAACCACACACGTGCACTCTCTTAGTCGTGCACAATTTTGAACACACACGGGCCTAATCAGCCCCTAATATATAAGTGTACGTATATATTTCATTTCCGAAGGGTTTTGTTTAAGTTGGGTGCGTTGTCTTTCAATTCGAACACTCTCACACACATTGAGCTTTCGCTCTTATTTTGAAAGACCCAAGTAAGGGCCGACCTATATTATTTGGGTTTCATTTCATGTCGTGTGAGTAAGTCTTTCAATTTAAACACTCTCACACACATTGAGCTTTCGCTCTTATTTGAAAGACCCAAGTAAGGGCCGACCTATATTATTTGGGTTTCATTTCATGTCGTGTGAGTAAGTCTTTCAATTTAAACACTCTCACACACATTGAGCTTTCGCTCTTATTTGAAAGACCCAAGTAAGGGCCGACCTATACTATTTGGGTTTCATTTCTTGTCGTGTGAGTAAGTCTTTCAATTTGAGCACTTTCACACACATTGAGCCTTCGCTCTTACTCCCAAGACCTTAGTAAAGGCTTTATTGCAGTTATATTTGGGTTTCATTTATGTCGTGTGTGTAGTATTTCAATTCAAGCACTCTCACACACATTGAGCCTTCGCTCTTACTCCCAAGACCTTAGTCAAGGCCCTACTGCAATTTATATTTGGGTTTAATTTCATGTCGTGTGTGTAAGTCTTTCGATTCAAGCACGCACCCACATTGAGCCTTCGCTCTTATTTGCAAGACCCGAGTAAGGGCTCATATACATAAGATATATACGTATTTCCCTTCGATTATTTCCCTTCGGTTATTTCCCTTCGGTTATTTCCCTTCTGTTATTTCCCTTCAGTATTGTCTTTACATTTCGGGTTTTCCCTTTGGAGTAGCGTGAGTTTGCATTGCATCTACGCCATACCACGAGGTAGGACGCATATTGCATCGAAGCAACCCCCGCTCGAATTCGCCCATATAGTGGAGTGTTCATAACACACAAACTAGGCGACCCAAAAAGGGATAAAAGAAAAGACTTAGGCACGTACAAATCCACGTGATCTAAAACATGCAATCGCATCTTAAAGACCCGAAATAGACACCTCGAACCGTTTCGTAGACTTTCTCCCCAAAACTCGATTTTTTGCAAAAGCGTACAGACTGACCCTTGCGCATCGGTGCAAGAAGGTCTGCGACGACAAGAGCTCACTTGCTCACAGTCGCCACGTTTAGAAGTCAGTGTTAATATATCTTCGCTAGCTTAAGTAAGCTAGCTGGCACGCCCTGTTTGTATACATAGGCCTTAGACGCACGATAAGATCCACTCCAAGCCACGAAAGAGGCGAAGAGGCGGTGATTTTCGCGCGTCTACAACTCCCCCTCCACTCTCAACCACCCACACCACCACAACCTCCCGCCAACACCACCTACCCGTCATCCCTACCCATTCGGCCAGACCTCAACCATTTCCACCACCCGACACTCTACCTTCCCCTAGTGATACCCGACCACCCCACTTGGTTCCCTAGGACCTGCCCATACCCCTTTCCACCAGCCCTTAGCTCTACCTTACACCACACCCTAGCAGCCGGCCACCACCATGATCCCCTTAGTCGGCCACTCCAACCGACTGTACCACATCCACTCGGCCAGCCATACATTTCCCTTAGGCACTCCCTTAGGCTCCCCTTTAGCACTACCCTCCTTAATACCAGCCCATCCTTTAGTGACCTTCCTTAGTCACCTTAGCCCAAAGCATCAAGGCAGCACCTTCCTAGCAGCCGGTCACCTTCAAGGCGCCCCTTCCCGCGCACCCAAGTCGCCCGGCCAGGATCTCCCCTTGCCGTTCCATTTCGAGGAGCTCCCTCTTGCAGCCCAAGGCGAATCTAAGCCCACGGTCAAGCAAGTCACCTCCGGACCAGCTATAAGTAAGTGCCTAACTCGGTCCTTAGTTGTAGACTTGCTTAAATTAAATTTGATACGGGGTTGTAATAACGGAGCATAGTCTCCCCCCGCTTGTAATAACGTGGCTTGGCACACACCCACACACACGTGCACTTGAGCCTACCTCGCTCTTAGTCGTGCACGATTTTGAACACACAGGGCCTAATCAGCCCCTAAGATATAAATTTTTGTATATACTTTAAATTACGTAGGGTTTTGCTTAAGTTGGGTGTGTTGTCTTTAAATTCTCGCACTCACATCCTTGGGTTTATTTCATGTTGTGTGCGTAGTACTTCAATTCAAGCACTCACACACATTGAGCTTTCACTCTTATTCCCAAGACCTTAGTTAAGGCCATATTGCAAGTTATATTTGGGTTTCATTTCATGTCGTGTGTGTAGTACTTCAATTCTCGCACGCACCCACATTGAGCCTTCGCTCTTATTTGCAAGACCCAAGTAAGGGCCCATATATACATTATATACGTATTTCCCTTTTGGCAATTTCCCTTCGGCAATTTGCATTACAAGTCATTTCCCTTCGGCAATTTCCCTTCGGTGATTTCCCTTTGGGATTGTCTTTAAATTCGGGTTTTCCCTTTGAGGTAGCATGAGTTTGCATTGCATATACGCCATACCACGAGTTAGGACGCATATTGCTCCCGCTCAAAGTCGCCACATTTAGTGGAGTGTTCATAACACACACCTTGGTGGCCCGTAAAGGGATAAAAAGAAAGACTTAGGCACGTGCAAATCCACGTGATCTAAATTCTGAAACCATACTAAAAAGACCCGAATCAAACACCTCAAACCGCTTTCGTAGGTTCTTACACTCCCAAAAACTCGATCTTTAAAAGTGTACAGATTTACCCTTGCGCATCGGTGCAAGAAGGTTTGCGACGACAAGAGCTTGCTTGCTCATAGTCGCCACGTTAGAAGTCAGGTTTTAGAATATATCTTCGTTAGCTTAAGTAAGCTAGCTGGCACGCCCTGTTTGTTTAAATAGGACTTAGGCACATGAAAAGGTTCACTTCTGGCCTAAGAACCAGGAAGCGGAGATTTTCTGCATCTACAGCTTTACAAAGTAAAGTTAAACCCTCAAAAATGTGTATTCGGGGTAGAGTCTGGAAAGCTCCTAGGCTTTATGGTTAGCCAAAGGGGTATGGAAGTCGACCCTTCTAAGTGTCGAGCCATCATAGACATGGCTCCACCCTCCAATCTCACCCAAATTCGTAGCCTCTAGGGTCGATTACAGTCCGTTCGCCGATTTATATCAAATTTGGCGACTAGATGCGAACCCTTTAACAAACTGTTGAGGAAGGGCACGAAATTTTTATGGGATGACGACTGCCAGAAGTCCTTTGAGAGACTAAAGGCATACCTAGTTAATCCCCCTGTTTTGAATCCTCCGAAGCAAGGAAAACCGCTTTTACTTAACATTTCTGTGCATGCGAATGCTTTGAGAGCCCTATTGGCTCAATACGAGGATGACACCCATAAGGAGTATGCCATCTACTACATTTTGAAAACTCTCTTGGCTTACGAAAGGAATTATCAAGCCATGGAGAAGACGTGCTTGGCCCTAGTTTGGGACTGCCAGAAATTCAGACACTATTTCCTAGATCATGAGATCTGGATAGTGTCCAAGCTTGATCCCATCAAGCACTTGTTCGAAAAACCCATTCTCACTGGTAGATTGGGCAAATGGCAACTCCTTCTAATGGAGCATGACCTGAAATATCATCACCAGATCTCCGTTAAAGGGCAAGCCCTAGCAGACTACGTGGCTGAGTTCCCCCTGGAGGACGCATATCCAACACTTGATGAAATGCCCGATGAAGGCATATTGCAAAACCATTTCCAAAACCACATTTTGGCAAACACTTTCGAAAACCAAGTGTGGAAGATGCACTTCGATGGGGCACGAAACCAACGAGGGGCTGGTGCTGGGGTCATCCTCATCTCCCCTGAAAAGGGCGAGATTCCCATAGCAATCCGCCTAGATTTCGAATGTTCCAACAACATAGCTGAGTATGAAGCACTCATACAAGGCTTAAAGGTTTCTAAAACTCTAGGGGCATCATGCATCGAGGTCTTTGGAGATTCGCTCCTTGTTATAAACCAGGTTTTAAATATTTGGCAAGTACGTAATGAAAAACTACTTCCATATCACGAGTTGGCCACTCGATTGGTTGAGTCATTCCAATCGTGTAAACTCACACACGTAGGAAGAGAGGTTAATGGCATTGCCGATGCCCTCTCCTCCTTGGGTTCGGCCCTAAAGGTCGATCCCATTTCAGGGACCCGATCTTTAGAAATATGGCATGCACCCAACCCATCCACACACGATTTGGATATTTACCAAAATAACCCATATTCTGTTGAAAAACCTTGGTTTTACGACATCAAGCATTTTCTCGAAAATGGGGATTCGCCGAGGATGCCACATCCAAAGATAAGGCATTCATCCGTAAAATTTCGACCTGATACACCATTCTGGGTGGGGTTCTATATAAGAAAAGTTTTACCAGCAGCCTACTTAGGTGTATCGATCTAGAAAAGGCTAGGATAGTGATGCATGAGTTCCACGATGGAGAGTGTGGAGGTCATGTTAATGCCAACATGATGGCAATGAAAATACTTAGAGCGAGCTATTTTAGGTCCGCCCTAAAAAAGGATTGTCACAATCATGTTAGGAAGTGTCATCCATGTCAAGTGTATGGCACGCCATTCATATCCCATCATCTGCATTGCATTCTGTGGTCAACCCCTGGCCATTTACCATGTGGGCGTTTGATATCGTAGGCCCGATCTTTCCAAAAGCCTCGAATGGGCATCGATTCATTTTAGCAGCCACTGAGTATTTCTCAAAGTGGGTGGAAGCCATCTCCCTGACCAACGTACAGGGGCAACATGTGGTGGCTTTCATTAGGAGGAATATCTTGGCTCGATTTGGGGTTCCACGAGACCTTGTGTTTGATAATGGCACCCCATTCAAGAACGAGCGGATGGTCAAGTTGTGCAACACGTATGGCATAACTCACCACTTCTCTTCGCCCTACTACCCTCAAGGCAACGGCTAAGCCGAAGCCACGAACAAGACTCTCATTAGTATAATTGAGAAGACTTTAGAGAAGGGTTGGACATGGCACGAGAAGCTGGATGAAGCCTTATGGGCTTATAGGACTTCCATTCGGACTCCCACGAATGCCACACCATTCAAATTGGTCTACGGCACAAACGCCATTCTTCCCATTCATACTCAATTGCATTCATTCCATACATCCATAGCACTCGACCTCCCCCTAGATACGCTTCAGCATGCTAGGATGGCCGAACTAGATTTGCTAGATGAGAGGCGACTCCTTGCTATGGATCATGCTCGTGCATACCGGCAAAGGATAGCCCGACACTATGGCAAACACATGAGACCTCGCCACTTTGAAGTGGGTGATCTGGTTTAGAAAATCGTCCCTATCGTGGCCCACATCCCCTTGGAAAGTGGCACCCCAAATGGGATGGACCCTATGTTGTATGTGCAACCACCACGAACAACTCGTATTGGTTGATCGATGTAGAAGGTAGGAATTTAGCAGATCCTATCAATATTCAATACTTAAAGAAGTATTATGTGTAGGATTTGGGTTAAATTCCAAATTTCGAAAACCTTTAGGGATAGCTGCCCTGAGACCTAAAAATAAGGTGCAAAGGCAAAATCGTGTGACCCTGAGTAAGAGAATTCGCACTCGTGAAAGAGTGGAGTTTTCCAAAATCGAGTTTACATTTCAAAATCCTTCTTCTTACAAAGAAAGGCCTAGTTCAATATAGCAAGATACTTGCAAGTAGTACGTGCTATCTCTAAATAGGATGATCTGGAATGGATCGAGTGTGACCTTGGGATGAGTCCTTCCCCCGTCTCTTCTCCTTCCAAAAGGAAAACGTGGCCCAAATAAAGGGAATTTTCCCATCCAAAGTCTCTTTTCCAAAAGAAAGAAACCAGAATCCAAAAGAAATCCAAAAGAAAATCGATTCTCTTGTGAAAAAGAGGGATTAAAGAAGAAATACTCCCAAAGGGAGACCCTCTATGAAAAAAGGAAAAAGAGGCCAAAAAGCTCAGAAAGAGCAGTTTTCTGCCTTCTATGCCTTAAACCACGAGACGCTTCAGAAAGGACCGTGGTATCTCTTTCATATCCCTAGCTTATCCCAAGCTAAAGCATGGTTCATTTCGAGGAATCCTAAAGTAAAAATAGGATTTACTTACTTGAATTTCATTTTGTTTGAGAATTCGACGTTTCGAGTAAGACGTAGGAATTTGAAATATAGCTTGTTTTCTTATAAAACCTTCGCTAGATAAGTGAGTGTCAAGACTCAAGCAAAGGCAAATACGAAGAGCTCAAGATCGTTAGGATTGAGACTAAAGACAGTTATCCCTTTTGTAAATAGCTTTTGTAAATAGATTTTGAAAATCGAACATCGAACAACATAGGATCTGCTCACTTGGAGCAGCAAGCCTTGTAAGTCTCAAGAGTTCGACCATGTATCTGGTCTCTGGGAGGTCGCCACTCTTGGCACCCCACCCATGTCATGCATCTGCATACCCACGCATGGACATCTGCATAACACGATCCCATTTTAGGACTAGAAACCATTTTATATATCCCTTTGGCGTGATATCTCCTCCTACTAGGGTTTTAAAAGTGAGATTTTGTTAAAGATTGGGACGATCCCATATTTTCGTGGTTAGATCTAGGGAGACATTGAAAGGGGTGTCTGTAAACACCCCGAAATCCCACGAATTTCTCAAATAACCTGGTTTTGTAAAAGCTGCCCCAAAGGGCTATTTTGACTCTAGAAACCCAAGAGCCTTCCAGGCAAAAACCTTGTACATATGTTTAAATTGTATATGTTTTAAATATAATATGCTTTTAAAACCTTTTAAAATACATTTTGAAACCCCACAAAGCGGCTTGACCTGATGAAAGCAGGACCAGAAGAGCAAAAGAGAGCCCAAAACTGGAGCACATGTCGAGCCCGGCACAACAACTCTCGTGTTAGATTCATCCCTAGGATCTCGAACGTCGAAGTCCCTATTATCAGCAAAAATCATGTGAAATCATCTCCGAAAGGTGAAAACAGAAGCGGGACCATGTTGGTGAAGACCCAACGCAAGACGGAGTACTGATGCTGCCAGACCCCGCACAAACCGTTCGTTTCGAACATACCCTGAAGGAGTCAGAATTCAGTTTGGATTGGATCTGGACCATATATATCCAAATCCCAATCCAAATGTATATGTGGATTTGGATTTGGATCTAAAGATCCAATCCAATATCCACATCCATGGCCCACATCACCTTCTCATAAATGGAGGTGGGGCCCGCTTGAAATTCACGTGGGATTTTGGGCATGAGAGAGAATGGGGAGGATTAAGCATGAGGGGAATGTATTAAGCTTGACTTGTGTGTGTTGGGGTTAATCATGTGCGTTAGCCTAATTAGTGTGGGTTTAAGCTTGTATGAACCTACACCTAACCTAGGGCTGCACCAACATGATGCAATGAAGTCCATGGGCTATGCAAAGGGATGCTCCTAACCCAATCCTAAGCCAAAACCCTTAATCCTAGCCATTTGCCCTAATCCTGGCCTAATCCTATCCTAATCACCTAGCCTACTTCCCTAATCCCGGCCTAATCCCAACCTATTCACCTAACCGACCTCCCTAATCCTTCCCTAAACCTAGCCTAATTCCCTTAATCCCAACCTAATCCTAGCCTAAACACCTAACCCACCTCACTAGACCTCACCCTAAAACCAACCCACCTAGCTAACCCCTAAACCACTAAACCACCCCATCTAAACCCTAGCACACCATATCCCTAAAACCACCTAAACTAAATATCTGGTCCTCCCTAAATATCTAGCCCACCTTATCACCACACCACCACCACCTAACCACACCACCACCCCTTCAAAACCAGCCCAACCGACCTCTTGAAAATCCTAGAACCCCCCCCCCTAGTGGGCGGGTTTTTCAAGTTTTTCAACCACCTTGGGCCAACCGAGCCCTCTCTCACCCTTTGCTCTCTTATCTCACCTGCTCCACCGCCACCTCTCGGCCTGCACCACTCCACGCCGCCATCATCTCCCGGCCTGCACCATTCCACTCCACCACAAACTGCCCGGCCAACTCCACTCCTTCCACTCGACTGCATCCACCTTCCACTCGGCTGCCTTCCCTGGACACACGCCAACCTCCCCTTCCTCTTCGGTTAGTACCCTATCCTAACTCCACCCTATATTCACTCCCCATCCACTCTCAGCCACCCCAGAGCACCCTACCTTAGCCTAGTCTCCACTCCATCCAGCCGGCCACCACCTAGCTACCCGCCACCATTCAGCTTTTTTCGACCACACCACCCGCTGCCCTACCTTCCCATTAGACACCCTAACTGGTCCCCAACCACCTTACCCTTTTCCCCTAGGACCTGCCCCTCCTTTCCCTTAAACCAACCCTTAGTTAACACCCTAACTAGCTCCCCTTTGCCGTTCCTAAGCGCCCCTAGTTACCCCAGCCGGCCACCACCTAACCTGCTACTAGTCAGTCAGCCACAGCCGACTGCACCTTGCCACACCCGCAGCCTTCCATCCTCTCCTTTAAACCAGCCCCTAGTCACCCCTTAGCTCCACCTTCCCTAGGACCTGCCCTGCACTTTAGTGACACCCCCCTAACTACCTTAGCCCAAAGCACCACAGCAGCACCCCCTCTCCCTTTCATCACCCGGCTAGCGCCAAGGCGCCACAACTGCACCCTTGCCGTTCGGCCAGTACCTCCCTTTGCCGCACCCATCCAAGGAGCTCCCTCTTGCAGCCCAAGGCGACGCCCAAGCCCAAGCTCAAGTAAGTCACCTCCGGACCAGCTATACGTAAGTGCCTAACTCGATCCTTGTTTATAGACTTGCTTAAGCTAAATTAAATTTGATACGGGGTTGTAATAATAGAGCATTGTCTCCCCCCGCTTGTAATAACGTGGCTTGGCACACCCACACACACGTGCACTTGAGCCTATCTCGCTCTTAGTCGTGCACGATTTTGAACACACACAGGCCTAATCAACCCTTAAGATATAAATTTATTTATATAATTTAAGTTGCGTGGGGTTTTGCTTAAGTTGTGTGTGTTGTCTTTCAATTCTCGCACTCACACACATTGAGCTTTCGCTCTTATTTGCAAGACCCAAGTAAGGGCCGTGTTATATTTCCCTTGGGTTTAATTTCATGTTGTGTGTGTTGTCTTTCAATTCTCGCACTCACACACATTGAGCATTCGCTCTTACTCCCAAGACCTTAGTCAAGGCCTATTGCAATTTATATTTGGGTTTAATTTCATGTCGTGTGTGTAGTACTTCAATTCTCGCACTCACACACATTGAGCTTTCGCTCTTACTCCCAAGACCTTAGTTAAGGCCATATTGCAATTTATATTTGGGTTTCATTTAAGTCATGTGAGTTGTCTTTCAATATACACACAACACCCACGCAACACGTTGGCGACCTTCGGGCCCATACATATTTTAAGTATTTCCCTTTCGGCTATGTCTTTAAGATTTGGGTTTTAAGGTTCAGTAGTGTGCGTAGTCTTTACATATATACACGGCACACACTTGCACTATTGAGCCTTTCCGCTCTTAAGATATAGCCATATTTCCCTTTTGCAATTTACATTTCAAGTTATTTCCCTTCCGCATTGTCTTTCAATTTCGGGTTTTCCCTTTGGAGTTGCGTGAGTTTGCATTGCATATACGCCATATCACGAGTTAGGACGCATATTGCATCAAAGCAAACCCCATACTCCCGCTCAAAGTCACCCCACTTAGGTCATGTGTTCATAACACACACCTAGTTGGCTCGAAAAGGGATAAAAAGAAAGACGTAGGCACGTGCAAATCCATGTGAAATAAAACCTGAAAATCATACAAAAACAACCCGAATCGAACACCTCAAATGTTTTCGTAGGTTCTCATACTTTAAAACTCGATTTTTAAAGCGTACAGACTGACCCTTGCGCATCGGTGTAAGAAGGTCTGCGACGAAAAGAGCTTGCTTGCTCACAGTCGCCACGTTAGAAGTCAGATTTCGAAGTATTTCTTCGCTAGCTTAAGTAAGCTAGCTGGCACGCCCTTTTTGCTTAAATAGGACTTAGACACACGAAAAGATTCGCTTCAGGCCTAAGAACCAGAAGCGAGAACTTTCTACGTCGACAAAAGTGATGGGCGATTTTGCTCCTATTGACGCCACTTGGTCAGACAGGGATTCAGGACTTATGTTTGAACTAACCTTAGCTCTTTCTCACAGACTGACCCTTGCGCGTCAGTGGAAGAAGGTCTGTGATGAAAAGAGCTTGCTTGCTCATAGTCGCCACGTTAGGAGTCAGATTTAAAAATTTCTCTTCGCTAGCTTAAGTAAGCTAGCTGGCACGCCCTTTTGCTTAAATAGGACTTAGACACACGAAAAGGTTCGCTTCAGGCCTAAGAACCGGGAGTGGAAACTTTCTACGTCCACAGTGTCAAACCAAGTTATTACAATCGGGGGGAGACAAAGCTCCTTTACTACAACCCCGTATCAAAATTTAATTGAATATAAAGCAAGTTAATGTAATAGACCAAGTTTAGACACTTACAAATAGCTGGTTCATGTTCAACTTGCTTGCACTTGGGCTTGCGGTTCACTTTGGGCAGCCAAGAGGGGTTATCCTAAGTGGCTTTGAGGGAGGTTCTATGGGTCACGGTTAAGGTCTTAGGGGAACTAAGGTTCGGCCAAGACTAGGACTGTTTAGGGTTTATCCTAGGTTACAGGTCACGGCCAAGGTGTAGGTCAGGTCGGCAGGGAGCAGTCGGGTGCCTGGCGCAGCAGTCGCTGTGCGCAGGAAGGCTGCAGTGGCGCTGGGTGCGCCGGGCGTCTAGCGCTAGGAGGGGGTGCCGTAGAGTGGCGCTAGGGGTTCGGGTGATTCGCAGAGGGCGCGGACAGGACGCAGGGCGCGCGGCAGGCACCCGGGGGGAAGCGGGTAGCGGCTGGCACGGTAGGGGCGCGCAGGGGCGCGTCTGGCTGGCCGGGGGCTTGACGATTTGGGGGGAATAGCTTGAGGCAGTTGGGGTTAGGTTAGGTCCAGTTAGGGTTATGTTGGTTCAGTTAGGGTTAGGTTCAGTTAGGGTTAGGTTCAGTTGGGGTTAGGTAGGTTCGAACCTAGGCTAGGTTGGGGGTTAGATTTAGAGGGGTATAGAGAGAACGACTAGGTTAGGTTAGGATTACCTCTTGGAGTCGGTCCAACCCATGTCCAAGCTTGGTTGCAGCCACTTGGACCAGCCCACCTCTTGGTTGCAGCCCCTTGGTCTAGACCCACTTAGCCCAATGAGCCCACATGGCTAGGTCTATCACTCCCTCTCTCTCCACCCAAGCATTTGCATGAACCCTTTACATGGACCCCCTCACCTCTATTTATAGACATTTGAGGTAGGTCTTGGATTTGGGTTTGGGTTTGGGATTTGGATCAAGACCCAAATCCAAACACTATTTGGATCTGGATATTGGATCTCGGATATTTTGAGATCCGTATCCGATCCAAACCCAATATTTTTATGGATACATATCTGGATATTTTGGTCCAAATCTGATCCAATCCAAACACTATTTGGATCCAATCCAAATCCAAACACTATTTGGATCGACCCAAACACTATTTGGATTGGCCCAAATCCAAACACTATTCATTACATGGATTTGGATCTGGATATTTATGGTCCAGATCCAAATCAAAATTTCTTCGGATAGTCCTTCTTGGATTCTCGAGGTGAATGATCTGTGCGGGCACTAGATTCATCAGCGCTCCGTCTGGTGCTGGGTTTTCCCCAACTTTGTAGTCTGGACTCCGTCTCGTCGTTCTGGACTTCGTTTTTCTTGATTTTGAGCTTTTCTTCAAACGGGCTCTGCTTTCTCTTGTTTTTGATCAGGGAGTGGCTTTTGAAGCTCTGGGCTTGAATCCTCTTCTCGCCTAGGGTCTCCTTTTGCCTTTTGTACCTATTTTCACATTTTAAAACAGGTTGTCGTTTTGGCTCAAACAAGCTTTTTGGTGTTTTTGAGAGTTTTTGAAATATAGAAGATTTGAGGTGTTTACAGATGCCCCTCTTTGGCATTATCCAAATGTATTTGGATACTGGCAAAGAAGAAAACACCCCATTTTGGTTTTCCCCTCAAATTTTCTTGAGAATATACCATTTTAGTTCGTAAAAACCCTGTTTTCTTTTACCACAGGTGGGGATTTTTAACAAAGGGGGCTTTTCCTAGCTGTAGACGCAAAAAGTTCCTGCTTTTGGTTCTTAGGCCTGAAGCGAACCTTTTCGTGTGTCTAAGTCCTATTTAAGCAAAAGGGCATGCCAGCTAGCTTACTTAAGCTAGCGAAGAGATATTTTGAAATCTGACTCCTAACGTGGCGACTGTGAGCAAGCAAGCTCTTTTCGTCGCAGACCTTCTTGCACCGTTGTGCAAGGGTCAGTCTATACGCTTTAAAAATCGAGTTTTAAAATATGAGAACCTACAAAAACGTTTGAGGTGTTCGATTCGGGTTGTTTTTGTATGATTTTCAAGTTTTATTTCATGTGGATTTGCACGTGCCTATGTCTTTCTTTTTACCCCTTTTCGGGCCAACTAGGTGTGTGTTATGAACACATGACCTAAGTGGGGCGACTTTGAGCGGGGAGTATGGGGTTTGCGTTGATGCAATATGCGTCCTAACTCGTGGTATGGCGTATATGCAATGCAAACTCACACAACTAAAAAGGGAAAACCCGAAATTGAAAGATAATGCGGAAGGGAAATAACTTGAAATGTAAATTGCAAAAGGAAAATTGCGAAAGGGAAATATGGCTATATCTTAAGAGCGGAAAGGCTCAATAGTGCAAGTGTGTGCCGTGTATATATGTAAAGACTACGCACACTTCTGAACCTTAAAACCCAAATCTTAAAGACATAGCCGAAAGGGAAATACTTATAATATATATGGGCCCAAAGGTTGCCAACGTGTTGCGTGGGTGTTGTGTGTATATGGAAAGACAACTCACACGACTTAAATGAAACCCAAATATAAATTGCAATACTCTGGCCTTAACTAAGGTCTTGGGAGTAAGAGCGAAAGCTCAATGTGTGTGAGTGTAGAATTGAAGTACTACGCACACGACATGAAATTAAACCCAAATATAAATTGCAATAGGCCTTGACTAAGGTCTTGGGAGTAAGAGCGAAAGTTCAATGTGTGTGAGTGTATAATTGAAATACTACACACACGACATGAAATTAAACCCAAGGGAAAATCTAACACGGCCCTTACTTGGGTCTTGCAAATAAGAGCGAAAGCTCAATGTGTGTGAGTGCGAGAATTGAAAGACAACACACACAACTTAAGCAAAACCCCACACAACTTAAATTATATAAATAAGTCTATATCTTAAGGGCTTATTAGGCCCGTGTGTGTTCAAAATCGTGTGCAGCTAAGAGCGAGATAGGCTCAAGTGCACGTGTGTGTGGGTGTGCCAAGCCACGTTATTACAAGCGGGGGGAGACAATGCTCCGTTATTACAACCCCGTATCAAATTTAATTGGGCTTAAGCAAGTCTATAAACAAGGACCGAGTTAGGCACTTACGTATAGCTGGTCCGGAGGTGACTTGCTTGAGCTTGGGCTTGAGCGTCGCCTTGGGCTGCAAGAGGGAGCTCCTCGGAAGGGCACGACAAAGGAGGGTGCTGGCCGGGTGACAAGGGAGCGGATGTGGCGCCTTGAAGCTAGTCGAATGATGGGAGGGGGTGCTGCCTTGGCTGGGGTAGTTAGGGGTGCTTAGGGAAGATAAAGGGGAGCTAGCTAGAGTGTTGGCTAAGGGCTGATTTAAGGGAAGTGATAAGGTTAAGGGTGACTAACGAGGGGCTGTCTAGGGGAGAGGTAAGGTGGCGGGTGTGATGCAGTCGGGCAGAGGTTGGCCGAATGGTGAAGGGTGACAGATGGTGGTCAGGAGGTGATGGTGGTGTGGTGGCTGAGAGTGGAGGGGGAGTGAAGAGAGGGTGGAGTTAGGATAGGGTACAAACCGAAGAGGAAGGGGAAGGTGGCGGGTGTCCAAGGAAGGCAGTCGGGTGGAAGGAGTGGAGCTAGCCGGGAGGTTGTGGTGGCGTGAAGTGGAGCTGGCCGGGAGGTTGTGGTGGCGTGAGGTGGAGCTGGCCAGAGGTCCAAGGTGGAGCAGGTGAGAGAAGAGAACAAGGGGTGAGAGAGGAGAGGAAGGGCTCGGCTGGCCCAAGGTGGAGCTGAAAATCTGAAAAACCCGCCCACTAAGGGGGGTTTTTATAGGATTTTGATAGGGTCGATTGGGCTGGTTTTGGGGGGGTGGTTTAGTGGTTAGGTGGTGGTGGTTTAGGGATAAGGTGGGCTAGATATTTAGGGGGGCCAGATATTTAGTTTAGGTGGTTTTAGGGATATGGTGTGCTAGGGTTTTAGGTGGGGTGGTTTAGTGGTTTAGGGCTTAGCCAGGTGGGTTGGTTTTAGGGTGAGGTTTAGTGAGGTGGGTTAGGTGTTTAGGCTAGGATTAGGTCGAGATTAGGAGAATTAGGTTAGGTTAGGGAAGGATTAGGGAGGTGGGTTAGGTGATTAGGTTGGGATTAGGGAAGGATTAGGGAAGTAGGTTAGGTGATTAGGTTAGAATTAGGCCGGGATTAGGGTAAATGGATAGGATTAGGAGGGTTTTGGCTTAGGATTGGGTTAGGAGCATCCCTTTGCATGGCCCATGGACTTCATTGCATCATGTTGGTGGAGCCCTAGGATAGGTGTAGGTTCAAACAAAATGAAATTCAAGTAAGTAAATCCTATTTTTACTTTAGGATTCCTCGAAATAAACCATGTTTTAGCTTGGGATAAGCCAGGGATGGGAAAGAGATACCACGGTCCCTTCTGAAGCGTCCCGTGGTTTAAGGCATAAAAGGCAGAAAACTGCTCTTTTTGAGCTTTTTGGCCTCTTTTTCCTTTTTTTCGTAGAGGGTCTCCCTTTGGGAGTATTTTTTCTTTAATCCCTCTTTTTTTTCACAAGGGAATCGATTTTTTCTTTTGGATTCTAGTTTCTTTCTTTTGGAAGGAGACTTTGGATGGGAAAATTCCCTTTATTTGGGCCACGTTTTCCTTTTGGAAGGAGAATAGAAGAGGGGAGGACTTATCCCAAGGTCACACTCGATCCATTCCAGATCATCCTATTTAGAGATAGCACATACTACTTGCAAGTATCTTGCTATATTGAACTAGGCCTTTCTTTGTAAGAAGAAGGATTTTGAAATGTAAACTCGATTTTGGAAAACTCCACTCTTTCACGAGTGCGAATTCTCTTACTCAGGGTCACACGATTTTGCCTTTGCACCTTATTTTTAGGTCTCAGGGCAGCTATCCCTAAGGGTTTTCGAAATTTGGAATTTAACCCAAATCCTACACATAATACTTCTTTAAGTATTGAATATTGATAGGATCTGCTAAATTCCTACCTTCTACATCGATCAACCAATACGAGTTGTTCGTGGTGGTTGCACATACAACATAGGGTCCATCCCATTTGGGGTGCCACTTTCCAAGGGGATGTGGGCCCTAGTTTGGGACTGCCAGAAATTCAGACACTATTTCCTAGATCATGAGATCTGGATAGTGTCCAAGCTTGATCCCATCAAGCACTTGTTCGAAAAACCCATTCTCACTGGTAGATTGGGCAAATGGCAACTCCTTCTAATGGAGCATGACCTGAAATATCATCACCAGATCTCCGTTAAAGGGCAAGCCCTAGCAGACTACGTGGCTGAGTTCCCCCTGGAGGACGCATATCCAACACTTGATGAAATGCCCGATGAAGGCATATTGCAAAACCATTTCCAAAACCACATTTTGGCAAACACTTTCGAAAACCAAGTGTGGAAGATGCACTTCGATGGGGCACGAAACCAACGAGGGGCTGGTGCTGGGGTCATCCTCATCTCCCCTGAAAAGGGCGAGATTCCCATAGCAATCCGCCTAGATTTCGAATGTTCCAACAACATAGCTGAGTATGAAGCACTCATACAAGGCTTAAAGGTTTCTAAAACTCTAGGGGCATCATGCATCGAGGTCTTTGGAGATTCGCTCCTTGTTATAAACCAGGTTTTAAATATTTGGCAAGTACGTAATGAAAAACTACTTCCATATCACGAGTTGGCCACTCGATTGGTTGAGTCATTCCAATCGTGTAAACTCACACACGTAGGAAGAGAGGTTAATGGCATTGCCGATGCCCTCTCCTCCTTGGGTTCGGCCCTAAAGGTCGATCCCATTTCAGGGACCCGATCTTTAGAAATATGGCATGCACCCAACCCATCCACACACGATTTGGATATTTACCAAAATAACCCATATTCCGTTGAAAAACCTTGGTTTTACGACATCAAGCATTTTCTCGAAAATGGGGGATTCGCCGAGGATGCCACATCCAAAGATAAGGCATTCATCCGTAAAATTTCGACCTGATACACCATTCTGGGTGGGGTTCTATATAAGAAAAGTTTTACCAGCAGCCTACTTAGGTGTATCGATCTAGAAAAGGCTAGGATAGTGATGCATGAGTTCCACGATGGAGAGTGTGGAGGTCATGTTAATGCCAACATGATGGCAATGAAAATACTTAGAGCGAGCTATTTTAGGTCCGCCCTAAAAAAGGATTGTCACAATCATGTTAGGAAGTGTCATCCATGTCAAGTGTATGGCACGCCATTCATATCCCATCATCTGCATTGCATTCTGTGGTCAACCCCTGGCCATTTACCATGTGGGCGTTTGATATCGTAGGCCCGATCTTTCCAAAAGCCTCGAATGGGCATCGATTCATTTTAGCAGCCACTGAGTATTTCTCAAAGTGGGTGGAAGCCATCTCCCTGACCAACGTACAGGGGCAACATGTGGTGGCTTTCATTAGGAGGAATATCTTGGCTCGATTTGGGGTTCCACGAGACCTTGTGTTTGATAATGGCACCCCATTCAAGAACGAGCGGATGGTCAAGTTGTGCAACACGTATGGCATAACTCACCACTTCTCTTCGCCCTACTACCCTCAAGGCAACGGCTAAGCCGAAGCCACGAACAAGACTCTCATTAGTATAATTGAGAAGACTTTAGAGAAGGGTTGGACATGGCACGAGAAGCTGGATGAAGCCTTATGGGCTTATAGGACTTCCATTCGGACTCCCACGAATGCCACACCATTCAAATTGGTCTACGGCACAAACGCCATTCTTCCCATTCATACTCAATTGCATTCATTCCATACATCCATAGCACTCGACCTCCCCCTAGATACGCTTCAGCATGCTAGGATGGCCGAACTAGATTTGCTAGATGAGAGGCGACTCCTTGCTATGGATCATGCTCGTGCATACCGGCAAAGGATAGCCCGACACTATGGCAAACACATGAGACCTCGCCACTTTGAAGTGGGTGATCTGGTTTAGAAAATCGTCCCCTATCGTGGCCCACATCCCCTTGGAAAGTGGCACCCCAAATGGGATGGACCCTATGTTGTATGTGCAACCACCACGAACAACTCGTATTGGTTGATCGATGTAGAAGGTAGGAATTTAGCAGATCCTATCAATATTCAATACTTAAAGAAGTATTATGTGTAGGATTTGGGTTAAATTCCAAATTTCGAAAACCTTTAGGGATAGCTGCCCTGAGACCTAAAAATAAGGTGCAAAGGCAAAATCGTGTGACCCTGAGTAAGAGAATTCGCACTCGTGAAAGAGTGGAGTTTTCCAAAATCGAGTTTACATTTCAAAATCCTTCTTCTTACAAAGAAAGGCCTAGTTCAATATAGCAAGATACTTGCAAGTAGTACGTGCTATCTCTAAATAAGATGATCTGGAATGGATCGAGTGTGACCTTGGGATGAGTCCTTCCCCCGTCTCTTCTCCTTCCAAAAGGAAAACGTGGCCCAAATAAAGGGAATTTTCCCATCCAAAGTCTCTTTTCCAAAAGAAAGAAACCAGAATCCAAAAGAAATCCAAAAGAAAATCGATTCTCTTGTGAAAAAGAGGGATTAAAGAAGAAATACTCCCAAAGGGAGACCCTCTATGAAAAAAGGAAAAAGAGGCCAAAAAGCTCAGAAAGAGCAGTTTTCTGCCTTCTATGCCTTAAACCACGAGACGCTTCAGAAAGGACCGTGGTATCTCTTTCATATCCCTAGCTTATCCCAAGCTAAAGCATGGTTCATTTCGAGGAATCCTAAAGTAAAAATAGGATTTACTTACTTGAATTTCATTTTGTTTGAGAATTCGACGTTTCGAGTAAGACGTAGGAATTTGAAATATAGCTTGTTTTCTTATAAAACCTTCGCTAGATAAGTGAGTGTCAAGACTCAAGCAAAGGCAAATACGAAGAGCTCAAGATCGTTAGGATTGAGACTAAAGACAGTTATCCCTTTTGTAAATAGCTTTTGTAAATAGATTTTGAAAATCGAACATCGAACAACATAGGATCTGCTCACTTGGAGCAGCAAGCCTTGTAAGTCTCAAGAGTTCGACCATGTATCTGGTCTCTGGGAGGTCGCCACTCTTGGCACCCCACCCATGTCATGCATCTGCATACCCACGCATGGACATCTGCATAACACGATCCCATTTTAGGACTAGAAACCATTTTATATATCCCTTTGGCGTGATATCTCCTCCTACCAGGGTTTTAAAAGTGAGATTTTGTTAAAGATTGGGACGATCCCATATTTTCGTGGTTAGATCTAGGGAGACATTGAAAGGGGTGTCTGTAAACACCCCGAAATCCCACGAATTTCTCAAATAACCTGGTTTTGTAAAAGCTGCCCCAAAGGGCTATTTTGACTCTAGAAACCCAAGAGCCTTCCAGGCAAAAACCTTGTACATATGTTTAAATTGTATATGTTTTAAATATAATATGCTTTTAAAACCTTTTAAAATACATTTTGAAACCCCACAAAGCGGCTTGACCTGATGAAAGCAGGACCAGAAGAGCAAAAGAGAGCCCAAAACTGGAGCACATGTCGAGCCCGGCACAACAACTCTCGTGTTAGATTCATCCCTAGGATCTCGAACGTCGAAGTCCCTATTATCAGCAAAAATCATGTGAAATCATCTCCGAAAGGTGAAAACAGAAGCGGACGACCATGTTGGTGAAGACCCAACGCAAGACGGAGTACTGATGCTGCCAGACCCCGCACAAACCGTTCGTTTCGAACATACCCTGAAGGAGTCAGAATTCAGTTTGGATTGGATCTGGACCATATATATCCAAATCCCAATCCAAATGTATATGTGGATTTGGATTTGGATCTAAAGATCCAATCCAATATCCACATCCATGGCCCACATCACCTTCTCATAAATGGAGGTGGGGCCCGCTTGAAATTCACGTGGGATTTTGGGCATGAGAGAGAATGGGGAGGATTAAGCATGAGGGGAATGTATTAAGCTTGACTTGTGTGTGTTGGGGTTAATCATGTGCGTTAGCCTAATTAGTGTGGGTTTAAGCTTGTATGAACCTACACCTAACCTAGGGCTGCACCAACATGATGCAATGAAGTCCATGGGCTATGCAAAGGGATGCTCCTAACCCAATCCTAAGCCAAAACCCTTAATCCTAGCCATTTGCCCTAATCCTGGCCTAATCCTATCCTAATCACCTAGCCTACTTCCCTAATCCCGGCCTAATCCCAACCTATTCACCTAACCGACCTCCCTAATCCTTCCCTAAACCTAGCCTAATTCCCTTAATCCCAACCTAATCCTAGCCTAAACACCTAACCCACCTCACTAGACCTCACCCTAAAACCAACCCACCTAGCTAACCCCTAAACCACTAAACCACCCCATCTAAACCCTAGCACACCATATCCCTAAAACCACCTAAACTAAATATCTGGTCCTCCCTAAATATCTAGCCCACCTTATCACCACACCACCACCACCTAACCACACCACCACCCCTTCAAAACCAGCCCAACCGACCTCTTGAAAATCCTAGAACCCCCCCCCCTAGTGGGCGGGTTTTTCAAGTTTTTCAACCACCTTGGGCCAACCGAGCCCTCTCTCACCCTTTGCTCTCTTATCTCACCTGCTCCACCGCCACCTCTCGGCCTGCACCACTCCACGCCGCCATCATCTCCCGGCCTGCACCATTCCACTCCACCACAAACTGCCCGGCCAACTCCACTCCTTCCACTCGACTGCATCCACCTTCCACTCGGCTGCCTTCCCTGGACACACGCCAACCTCCCCTTCCTCTTCGGTTAGTACCCTATCCTAACTCCACCCTATATTCACTCCCCATCCACTCTCAGCCACCCCAGAGCACCCTACCTTAGCCTAGTCTCCACTCCATCCAGCCGGCCACCACCTAGCTACCCGCCATAATTCAGCTTTTTTCGACCACACCACCCGTTGCCCTACCTTCCCATTAGACACCCTAACTGGTCCCCATCCACCTTACCCTTTTCCCCTAGGACCTGCCCCTCCTTTCCCTTAAACCAACCCTTAGTTAACACCCTAACTAGCTCCCCTTTGCCGTTCCTAAGCGCCCCTAGTTACCCCAGCCGGCCACCACCTAACCTGCCACTAGTCGGCCAGCCACAGCCGGCTGCACCTTGCCACACCCGCAACCTTCCATCCTCTCCTTTAAACCAGCCCCTAGCCACCCCTTAGCTCCACCTTCCCTAGGACCTACCCTGCACTTTAGTGACACCCCCCTAACTACCCTTGCCCAAAGCACCACAGCAGCACCCCCTCTCCCTTTCATCACCCGGCTAGCGCCAAGGCGCCACAACCGCACCCTTGCCGTTCGGCCAGCACCTCCCTTTGCCGTGCCCATCCAAGGAGCTCCCTCTTGCAGCCCAAGGCGACGCCCAAGCCCAAGCTCAAGCAAGTCACCTCCGGACCAGCTATACGTAAGTGCCTAACTCGGTCCTTGTTTATAGACTTGCTTTAGCTAAATTAAATTTGATACGGGGTTGTAATAACAGAGCATTGTCTCCCCCTGCTTGTAATAACGTGGCTTGGCACACCCACACACATGTGCACTTGAGCCTATCTCGCTCTTAGTCGTGCACGATTTTGAACACACACGGGCCTAATCAGCCCTTAAGATATAAATTTATTTATATAATTTAAGTTGCGTGGGGTTTTGCTTAAGTTGTGTGTGTTGTCTTTCAATTCTCGCACTCACACACATTGAGCTTTCGCTCTTATTTGCAAGACCCAAGTAAGGGCCGTGTTATATTTCCCTTGGGTTTAATTTCATGTTGTGTGTGTTGTCTTTCAATTCTCGCACTCACACACATTGAGCATTCGCTCTTACTCCCAAGACCTTAGTCAAGGCCTATTGCAATTTATATTTGGGTTTAATTTCATGTCGTGTGTGTAGTACTTCAATTCTCGCACTCACACACATTGAGCTTTCGCTCTTACTCCCAAGACCTTAGTTAAGGCCATATTGCAATTTATATTTGGGTTTCATTTAAGTCATGTGAGTTGTCTTTCAATATACACACAACACCCACGCAACACGTTGGCGACCTTCGGGCCCATACATATTTTAAGTATTTCCCTTTCGGCTATGTCTTTAAGATTTGGGTTTTAAGGTTCAGTAGTGTGCGTAGTCTTTACATATATACACGGCACACACTTGCACTATTGAGCCTTTCCGCTCTTAAGATATAGCCATATTTCCCTTTTGCAATTTACATTTCAAGTTATTTCCCTTCCGCATTGTCTTTCAATTTCGGGTTTTCCCTTTGGAGTTGCGTGAGTTTGCATTGCATATACGCCATATCACGAGTTAGGACGCATATTGCATCAAAGCAAACCCCATACTCCCGCTCAAAGTCACCCCACTTAGGTCATGTGTTCATAACACACACCTAGTTGGCTCGAAAAGGGATAAAAAGAAAGACGTAGGCACGTGCAAATCCATGTGAAATAAAACCTGAAAATCATACAAAAACAACCCGAATCGAACACCTCAAATGTTTTCGTAGGTTCTCATACTTTAAAACTCGATTTTTAAAGCGTACAGACTGACCCTTGCGCATCGGTGTAAGAAGGTCTGCGACGAAAAGAGCTTGCTTGCTCACAGTCGCCACGTTAGAAGTCAGATTTCGAAGTATTTCTTCGCTAGCTTAAGTAAGCTAGCTGGCACGCCCTTTTTGCTTAAATAGGACTTAGACACACGAAAAGATTCGCTTCAGGCCTAAGAACCAGAAGCGAGAACTTTCTACGTCGACAAAAGTGATGGGCGATTTTGCTCCTATTGACGCCACTTGGTCAGACAGGGATTCAGGACTTATGTTTGAACTAACCTTAGCTCTTTCTCACAGACTGACCCTTGCGCGTCAGTGGAAGAAGGTCTGTGATGAAAAGAGCTTGCTTGCTCATAGTCGCCACGTTAGGAGTCAGATTTAAAAATTTCTCTTCGCTAGCTTAAGTAAGCTAGCTGGCACGCCCTTTTGCTTAAATAGGACTTAGACACACGAAAAGGTTCGCTTCAGGCCTAAGAACCGGGAGTGGAAACTTTCTACGTCCACAGTGTCAAACCAAGTTATTACAATCGGGGGGAGACAAAGCTCCTTTACTACAACCCCGTATCAAAATTTAATTGAATATAAAGCAAGTTAATGTAATAGACCAAGTTTAGACACTTACAAATAGCTGGTTCATGTTCAACTTGCTTGCACTTGGGCTTGCGGTTCACTTTGGGCAGCCAAGAGGGGTTATCCTAAGTGGCTTTGAGGGAGGTTCTATGGGTCACGGTTAAGGTCTTAGGGGAACTAAGGTTCGGCCAAGACTAGGACTGTTTAGGGTTTATCCTAGGTTACAGGTCACGGCCAAGGTGTAGGTCAGGTCGGCAGGGAGCAGTCGGGTGCCTGGCGCAGCAGTCGCTGTGCGCAGGAAGGCTGCAGTGGCGCTGGGTGCGCCGGGCGTCTAGCGCTAGGAGGGGGTGCCGTAGAGTGGCGCTAGGGGTTCGGGTGATTCGCAGAGGGCGCGGACAGGACGCAGGGCGCGCGGCAGGCACCCGGGGGGAAGCGGGTAGCGGCTGGCACGGTAGGGGCGCGCAGGGGCGCGTCTGGCTGGCCGGGGGCTTGACGATTTGGGGGGAATAGCTTGAGGCAGTTGGGGTTAGGTTAGGTCCAGTTAGGGTTATGTTGGTTCAGTTAGGGTTAGGTTCAGTTAGGGTTAGGTTCAGTTGGGGTTAGGTAGGTTCGAACCTAGGCTAGGTTGGGGGTTAGATTTAGAGGGGTATAGAGAGAACGACTAGGTTAGGTTAGGATTACCTCTTGGAGTCGGTCCAACCCATGTCCAAGCTTGGTTGCAGCCACTTGGACCAGCCCACCTCTTGGTTGCAGCCCCTTGGTCTAGACCCACTTAGCCCAATGAGCCCACATGGCTAGGTCTATCACTCCCTCTCTCTCCACCCAAGCATTTGCATGAACCCTTTACATGGACCCCCTCACCTCTATTTATAGACATTTGAGGTAGGTCTTGGATTTGGGTTTGGGTTTGGGATTTGGATCAAGACCCAAATCCAAACACTATTTGGATCTGGATATTGGATCTCGGATATTTTGAGATCCGTATCCGATCCAAACCCAATATTTTTATGGATACATATCTGGATATTTTGGTCCAAATCTGATCCAATCCAAACACTATTTGGATCCAATCCAAATCCAAACACTATTTGGATCGACCCAAACACTATTTGGATTGGCCCAAATCCAAACACTATTCATTACATGGATTTGGATCTGGATATTTATGGTCCAGATCCAAATCAAAATTTCTTCGGATAGTCCTTCTTGGATTCTCGAGGTGAATGATCTGTGCGGGCACTAGATTCATCAGCGCTCCGTCTGGTGCTGGGTTTTCCCCAACTTTGTAGTCTGGACTCCGTCTCGTCGTTCTGGACTTCGTTTTTCTTGATTTTGAGCTTTTCTTCAAACGGGCTCTGCTTTCTCTTGTTTTTGATCAGGGAGTGGCTTTTGAAGCTCTGGGCTTGAATCCTCTTCTCGCCTAGGGTCTCCTTTTGCCTTTTGTACCTATTTTCACATTTTAAAACAGGTTGTCGTTTTGGCTCAAACAAGCTTTTTGGTGTTTTTGAGAGTTTTTGAAATATAGAAGATTTGAGGTGTTTACAGATGCCCCTCTTTGGCATTATCCAAATGTATTTGGATACTGGCAAAGAAGAAAACACCCCATTTTGGTTTTCCCCTCAAATTTTCTTGAGAATATACCATTTTAGTTCGTAAAAACCCTGTTTTCTTTTACCACAGGTGGGGATTTTTAACAAAGGGGGCTTTTCCTAGCTGTAGACGCAAAAAGTTCCTGCTTTTGGTTCTTAGGCCTGAAGCGAACCTTTTCGTGTGTCTAAGTCCTATTTAAGCAAAAGGGCATGCCAGCTAGCTTACTTAAGCTAGCGAAGAGATATTTTGAAATCTGACTCCTAACGTGGCGACTGTGAGCAAGCAAGCTCTTTTCGTCGCAGACCTTCTTGCACCGTTGTGCAAGGGTCAGTCTATACGCTTTAAAAATCGAGTTTTAAAATATGAGAACCTACAAAAACGTTTGAGGTGTTCGATTCGGGTTGTTTTTGTATGATTTTCAAGTTTTATTTCATGTGGATTTGCACGTGCCTATGTCTTTCTTTTTACCCCTTTTCGGGCCAACTAGGTGTGTGTTATGAACACATGACCTAAGTGGGGCGACTTTGAGCGGGGAGTATGGGGTTTGCGTTGATGCAATATGCGTCCTAACTCGTGGTATGGCGTATATGCAATGCAAACTCACACAACTAAAAAGGGAAAACCCGAAATTGAAAGATAATGCGGAAGGGAAATAACTTGAAATGTAAATTGCAAAAGGAAAATTGCGAAAGGGAAATATGGCTATATCTTAAGAGCGGAAAGGCTCAATAGTGCAAGTGTGTGCCGTGTATATATGTAAAGACTACGCACACTTCTGAACCTTAAAACCCAAATCTTAAAGACATAGCCGAAAGGGAAATACTTATAATATATATGGGCCCAAAGGTTGCCAACGTGTTGCGTGGGTGTTGTGTGTATATGGAAAGACAACTCACACGACTTAAATGAAACCCAAATATAAATTGCAATATGGCCTTAACTAAGGTCTTGGGAGTAAGAGCGAAAGCTCAATGTGTGTGAGTGTAGAATTGAAGTACTACGCACACGACATGAAATTAAACCCAAATATAAATTGCAATAGGCCTTGACTAAGGTCTTGGGAGTAAGAGCGAAAGTTCAATGTGTGTGAGTGTATAATTGAAATACTACACACACGACATGAAATTAAACCCAAGGGAAAATCTAACACGGCCCTTACTTGGGTCTTGCAAATAAGAGCGAAAGCTCAATGTGTGTGAGTGCGAGAATTGAAAGACAACACACACAACTTAAGCAAAACCCCACACAACTTAAATTATATAAATAAGTCTATATCTTAAGGGCTTATTAGGCCCGTGTGTGTTCAAAATCGTGTGCAGCTAAGAGCGAGATAGGCTCAAGTGCACGTGTGTGTGGGTGTGCCAAGCCACGTTATTACAAGCGGGGGGAGACAATGCTCCGTTATTACAACCCCGTATCAAATTTAATTGGGCTTAAGCAAGTCTATAAACAAGGACCGAGTTAGGCACTTACGTATAGCTGGTCCGGAGGTGACTTGCTTGAGCTTGGGCTTGAGCGTCGCCTTGGGCTGCAAGAGGGAGCTCCTCGGAAGGGCACGACAAAGGAGGGTGCTGGCCGGGTGACAAGGGAGCGGATGTGGCGCCTTGAAGCTAGTCGAATGATGGGAGGGGGTGCTGCCTTGGCTGGGGTAGTTAGGGGTGCTTAGGGAAGATAAAGGGGAGCTAGCTAGAGTGTTGGCTAAGGGCTGATTTAAGGGAAGTGATAAGGTTAAGGGTGACTAACGAGGGGCTGTCTAGGGGAGAGGTAAGGTGGCGGGTGTGATGCAGTCGGGCAGAGGTTGGCCGAATGGTGAAGGGTGACAGATGGTGGTCAGGAGGTGATGGTGGTGTGGTGGCTGAGAGTGGAGGGGGAGTGAAGAGAGGGTGGAGTTAGGATAGGGTACAAACCGAAGAGGAAGGGGAAGGTGGCGGGTGTCCAAGGAAGGCAGTCGGGTGGAAGGAGTGGAGCTAGCCGGGAGGTTGTGGTGGCGTGAAGTGGAGCTGGCCGGGAGGTTGTGGTGGCGTGAGGTGGAGCTGGCCGGAGGTCCAAGGTGGAGCAGGTGAGAGAAGAGAACAAGGGGTGAGAGAGGAGAGGAAGGGCTCGGCTGGCCCAAGGTGGAGCTGAAAAATCTGAAAAACCCGCCCACTAAGGGGGGTTTTTATAGGATTTTGATAGGGTCGATTGGGCTGGTTTTGGGGGGGTGGTTTAGTGGTTAGGTGGTGGTGGTTTAGGGATAAGGTGGGCTAGATATTTAGGGGGGCCAGATATTTAGTTTAGGTGGTTTTAGGGATATGGTGTGCTAGGGTTTTAGGTGGGGTGGTTTAGTGGTTTAGGGCTTAGCCAGGTGGGTTGGTTTTAGGGTGAGGTTTAGTGAGGTGGGTTAGGTGTTTAGGCTAGGATTAGGTCGAGATTAGGAGAATTAGGTTAGGTTTAGGGAAGGATTAGGGAGGTGGGTTAGGTGATTAGGTTGGGATTAGGGAAGGATTAGGGAAGTAGGTTAGGTGATTAGGTTAGAATTAGGCCGGGATTAGGGTAAATGGATAGGATTAGGAGGGTTTTGGCTTAGGATTGGGTTAGGAGCATCCCTTTGCATGGCCCATGGACTTCATTGCATCATGTTGGTGGAGCCCTAGGATAGGTGTAGGTTCAAACAAAATGAAATTCAAGTAAGTAAATCCTATTTTTACTTTAGGATTCCTCGAAATAAACCATGTTTTAGCTTGGGATAAGCCAGGGATGGGAAAGAGATACCACTGTCCCTTCTGAAGCGTCCCGTGGTTTAAGGCATAAAAGGCAGAAAACTGCTCTTTTTGAGCTTTTTGGCCTCTTTTTCCTTTTTTTCGTAGAGGGTCTCCCTTTGGGAGTATTTTTTCTTTAATCCCTCTTTTTTTTCACAAGGGAATCGATTTTTTCTTTTGGATTCTAGTTTCTTTCTTTTGGAAGGAGACTTTGGATGGGAAAATTCCCTTTATTTGGGCCACGTTTTCCTTTTGGAAGGAGAATAGAAGAGGGGAGGACTTATCCCAAGGTCACACTCGATCCATTCCAGATCATCCTATTTAGAGATAGCACATACTACTTGCAAGTATCTTGCTATATTGAACTAGGCCTTTCTTTGTAAGAAGAAGGATTTTGAAATGTAAACTCGATTTTGGAAAACTCCACTCTTTCACGAGTGCGAATTCTCTTACTCAGGGTCACACGATTTTGCCTTTGCACCTTATTTTTAGGTCTCAGGGCAGCTATCCCTAAAGGTTTTCGAAATTTGGAATTTAACCCAAATCCTACACATAATACTTCTTTAAGTATTGAATATTGATAGGATCTGCTAAATTCCTACCTTCTACATCGATCAACCAATACGAGTTTTTCGTGGTGGTTGCACATACAACATAGGGTCCATCCCATTTGGGGTGCCACTTTCCAAGGGGATGTGGGCCACGATAGGGGACGATTTTCTAAACCAGATCACCCACTTCAAAGTGGCGAGGTCTCATGTGTTTGCCATAGTGTCGGGCTATCCTTTGCCGGTATGCACGAGCATGATCCATAGCAAGGAGTCGCCTCTCATCTAGCAAATCTAGTTCGGCCATCCTAGCATGCTGAAGCGTATCTAGGGGGAGGTCGAGTGCTATGGATGTATGGAATGAATGCAATTGAGTATGAATGGGAAGAATGGCGTTTGTGCCGTAGACCAATTTGAATGGTGTGGCATTCGTGAGAGTCCGAATGGAAGTCCTATAAGCCCATAAGGCTTCATCCAGCTTCTCGTGCCACGTCCAACCCTTCTCTAAAGTCTTCTCAATTATACTAATGAGAGTCTTGTTCGTGGCTTCGGCTTAGCCGTTGCCTTGAGGGTAGTAGGGCGAAGAGAAGTGGTGAGTTATGCCATACGTGTTGCACAACTTGACCATCCGCTCGTTCTTGAATGGGGTGCCATTATCAGACACAAGGTCTCGTGGAACCCCAAATCGAGCCAAGATATTCCTCCTAATGAAAGCCACCACATGTTGCCCCTGTACGTTGGTCAGGGAAATGGCTTCCACCCACTTGGAGAAATACTCAGTGGCTGCTAAAATGAATCGATGCCCATTCGAGGCTTTTGGAAAGATCGGGCCTACGATATCAAACGCCCACATGGTGAATGGCCAGGGGCTGACCACGGAATGCAATGCAGATGAGGGGATATGAATAGTGTGCCCATGCACTTGACATGGATGACACTTCCTAACATGATCGTGACAATCCTTTTTTAGGGTGGACCAAAAATAGCCCGCTCTAAGTATTTTCATAGCCATCATGTCGGCATTAACATGACCTCCACATTCTCCATCGTGAAACTCATGCATCACTATCCTAGCCTCCTCTAGATCGACACATCTAAGTAGGATGCCGGTAAAGCTTTTCTTATATAGAACCCTACCCAGAGTGGTGTATTGGGTCAAAATTTTAAGGATGAATGCCTTATCTTTGGATGTGGCATCCTCGGCGAATCCCCCATTTTCTAGAAAATGTTTGATGTCGTAAAACTAGGGTTTTTCAATAGAATCTAGGTTATTTTGGCAAATATCCAAATCGTGTGTGGATGGGTTGGGCGCATGCCATATTTCTAAAGATCGGGTCCCTGAAATGGGATCGACCTTTAGGGCTGAACCCAAGGAGGAGAGGGCATCAACAATGCCATTATCCTCTCTTCCTACGTGTGTGAGTTTACACGATTGGAATGACTCAACCAATCGAGTGGCCAACTCGTGATATGGAAGTAGTTTTTCGTTACGTACTTTTCAAATTTTCAAAACCTGGTTTATAACAAGGAGCGAATCTCCAAAGACCTCGATGCATGATGCCCCTAGAGTTTTCAAAATCGTTAAGCCTTGTATGAGTGCTTCATACTCAGCTATGTTGTTGGAACATTCGAAATCTAAGCGGATTGCTATGGGAATCTCACCCTTTTCAGGGGAGAGGAGGATGACCCCAGCACCAGCCCCTCGTTGGTTTCGTGCCCCATCGAAGTGCATCTTCCACACTTGGTTTTCGAAAGAATTTGCCAAAATGTGGTTTTGAAAGTGGTTTTGCAATATGCCTTCGTCAGACATTTCATCAAGTGTGGGATATGCATCCTCCAGGGGGAACTCAGCCACGTAGTCAGCTAGGGCTTGCCCCTTAATGGAGACCTGGTGATGGTATTTCAGATCATACTCCATTAGAAGGAGTTGCCATTTGCCCAATCTATTGGTGAGAATGGGTTTTTCGAATAAGTGCTTGATTGGATCAAGCTTGGACACTATCCAGATCTCATGATCTAGGAAATAGTGTCGAAATTTCTGGCAGGCCCAGACTAGGGCCAAGCACATCTTCTCCATGGCTTGATAATTTCGTTCATAAGCCAAGAGAGTTTTCGAAATATAGTAGATGGCATACTCCTTATGGGTGTCATCCTCGTATTGAGCCAATAGGGCTCCCAAAGCATTCACATGCACGGAAATGTAAAGTAAAAGCGGTTTTCCTTGCTTTAGAGGATTCAAAATAGGGGGATTAACTAGGTATGCCTTTAGTCTCTCGAAGGACTTTTGGCAATCGTCATCCCATAAAAATTTCATGCCCTTCCTCAACAGTTTGTTGAAGGGTTCGCATCTAGTCGCCAGATTTGATATAAATCGGCGAACGGACTGTAATCGACCTTGGAGGCTACAAATTTGGGTGAGATTGGAGGGTGGAGCCATGTCTATGATGACTCGACACTTAGAGGGGTCAACTTCTATACCCCTTTGGCTCACCATAAAGCCTCGAAGCTTCCCAGACTCTACTCCGAATACACAATTTTGAGGGTTTAGCTTTACTTTGTAAAGCCTAAGCCTTTCGAAAATCTTTTGCAAACATTCGATATGAGTGCATCAGGTTTTGGATTTCGCCAAGAGATCATCTACATACACTTCTACGAGCTCATGAATCTTATCATGCAAGATCGTGGTCATGGCTCTCTGGTATGTTGCGCCGGTATTTTTCAAACCAAAGGGCATGATTGTATAGCAGTACGTGCCCCACGGGGTTGTGAATGCGGTCTTACCCTGATCTCGTAGACTTAAATTAATTTGATTATAGTATGAATAGCCATCCATAAATGAAAACATTTCATGATTTGCAGTACTATCGACTATCAAATCTATGTTTGGTAAAGGATAATTATCCTTTGGAGTGGCTTTGTTCAGTTTTCTGAAATCGATGCATATTCGAATTTTCCCATTGGTTTTTCGAACTACAACGATATTTGATAACCAATCAGAATACGCAATGGGTTTTATAAATCCGGCTTTTAACAGATCTTCTAAACCCTCTTTGACTTGCGTGTGTACATTCGGATGTATTTTCCTAAGCTTCTGCTTTATGGGTTTTACATCCGCATCTAAGGGAAGACGATGTTCGACAATGCTGGGGTCTATGCCCGGCATGTCTTCATACGTCCATGCAAACACATCTAAATATGTTCGTAGAAATGCAATGAATGCTGATGTTTCATGCTCATGCAAACATGCGCCTATCTTGATGAGTTTGGTATTAGAATCACTCCTTAGGTTCACCTCTATGAAATCTCCTCCTACTGAATTAGAAGGTCTTTCAAAATCGAGAATTTTATGAAATTCTGGGAGCTCAGAAGTGGGATCTTCCTCAAGGGGATCCACTTCTGGGCTTCGATCATTCTCGTGGGTTATAGGCCTGAGGGAATTTGATGCATGAGTTTTTAAAAGACCTGGTTTTATACTTAGATTTTCAATTGATTTCGAAATTTTTGGTCTGGCTATGCATACGACGTTCCTTTCGAAACCCTTTTCTTTTTCCAAAGTCCTACCAGGAGCAGCTATGTACAAAATCTTTTTGGTATTTTGTAGATTTTTGATTTTTTTGGGTTTTTGCAAAACAATAACTTTAGGAACTATACAAACTACCCTATTTTCGAGTTTTTGATTTTCCAATGTTTTTGGTTTTTGCAATTTTTCGATTTTTTCGATTTTAAGTTTTTCAAATGTTTTTGTATTTTTATGAAAGGGATCTTGCATCATACCTACAAAGGGAAAACACTACGGGTTAGACTCAGAATAAGAGGTCTAAATCGTAGGTCTCTTCTAGGGTAGGCTCCAGGGTACCCTTGACCCAGGTGGTCACAGGGGGTGGCTCTGGCGGTATTTTGGGAGTATAGCCGATCCTGTATCGGCTTGGGTTGGCCCTACGAAGGATTGGCTCTTGGAGACCCTGGTTTTGTGCCCCTAGACTTTTATAGGGCGTATAGCCCATGTTCAACAGCATATTTCACGATTTTTTGTTTTTTGAAAAATTAGAGTATAAATCGTGGTCCTAGAACTTGCTGTCGTCCATATCGTGCTCGTATGGCTTTTTGTCCAGGGGTTTTGGAAATAAGGGATGCTTTTGTCTTCCTAGAAGGGTTAGGACTGGGAGGGGCCAGCTTTGGGCGGTCCCTTCACATACACAACCTTCCTAGGGTTGTTTAACACGAGCCTTGGCGGCTCAACCATGGTCTGCCCCAGGTTAGCCTCATGGGCCTGGGAACTTGACAAACAAGGAGAGTTTATGATCCCCTGAAGCTGAGGGTGACTCTCACCTAGGATCACCACGACTTAGTCCCTGAAAGAGATTTTAACACACTTGTGGAAGGCGGATGGCACAACGCACAAGCTGTGTATCCAGGGCCTTCCCAACAACAGGTTATAATGGGGGTGGATGTCCAAGACATGGAACACCCCCGTGTGTGCGATCCCTCCCGTTTCCATCGGGAGTTCGATCGATCCTAAAGGTCAAGATGCATTCCCATCGTATCCAGTGATAACGATGGGGCTTGGGTTCACAGAAGTCAAGGTGACTCCGATTTGATATGCCACACGAAGTGGAAGGATGTTGAGCCCTCCTCCCCCATCGACTAAGCACCTGTCCAGAGAATGGTTATTTAGAACCACCTCGATATGCAGGGCCTGGTTATGAGACTCGTAGGGTCTATCTACATCATCTTCCGAGAAAGTTGTAAACACCCCAAAATCCCACGAACTTCTCAAATAAACCTGGTTTTATCAAAAGCTGCCCCAAAGGGCTATTTTGAGGCTGGAAACCCAAGAGCCTTCCAGACTGTAAACACCTCGAAATCCCACGAATTTCTCGAAATCCATCTGGTTTTATACAAGTAGCCCTAAAGGGTCATTTTTGAGTCTGGAAACCCAGGAGCCTTCCAGACAACCCTGTACATACGTTTTAAACTTCTATATTTCAAAAATATATAATATAGCTTTTGAAAACCTTTTAAAACACGTTTTTGAAACCCCGAAGCGGCTTGGCCCGATCAAGACAGTACCAAGAGAGCTAAGAAGAGCCCGGAACCGGAGCACATGTCAAGCCCGGCACAATAGCTCTTGTATCACATCCATACCCCCAGGATCTCGAACGTCCAAGACCCTGTTCTTATCAAAATGTCATTTGAAGTCATCTCCGGAAGGCAGAAACGGAGGCGGACGACAATGTTGACGAAGACCCAACGCAGACGGAGTACTGATGCTGTCAGGCCCCGCACAAATCGTCCGTTTCGAACCCAGCTCGAAGGAGTCAGAGTTCAGTTTGGATTGGATCTGGACCATATATATCCAGATCTCAATCCAAACCCATATGTGGACTTGGATTTGGATTTGGATCCAAAGATCCAATCCAATATCCATATCCATGGCCCACATCACCTTCTCATAAAGGGAGGTGGGGCCCACTTGAAACTCACGTGGGATTATGGGCATGAGAGAGAGTGGGGATGGATAATATCAAGAGTGTTGTAGTTAAGCTTGACTTGTGTGTCAAGTTTGGGGTTAATCATGTGGGTTAGCCTAATTGAGTGGGTTTAAGCTTGTAATTAGCCAAAACCTAACCTAGGGCTGCACCAACATGAGGTGGCTAAGGTCTATGGGCCATGCTAAGGGAGCTCCTTCACCTAAACCTAACCCAAAACACCTAATCCTAGCCTACCACCCTAATCCACCCCTAATCTGAGCCTAATCACCTAACCCACTTCCCTAATCCCGGCCTAATCCCAACCTAATCACCTAACCCACTTCCCTAATCCTTCCCTAAACCTAGGTTAATTTCCCTAAACCTAGCCTAAACCTAGCCTAATCACCTAACCTGACTCACTAAACCTCACCCTAAAACCCAACCACCTAACCTAGCCCTAAACCCCTAAACCACCCCTAGCCCACAATCTACCCAAACCACTAGTTTCTAAAATATCTGGCCCAACCCTTTCCAGCCCACCTTATCTTAATACCACCCTACCTAAACCACCTAACCACTATCCCAAACCCAGCCCTAACCGACCTACCCATCCCTATTTAAACCCCCCCCTTGGGGGCGGGTTTTCCTAAGCTGGAACCCTTCACCAATCCCAGCCGGGCCCTCTCTTCCCCACTTCCCAGCCCAGCCGAACCTGCCCCAGCTGCTCCACCTGCGCCGCCTGCACCACCATCCCTCCATCCCACCACAGCTTGCACCGCCATCTCCACCACCTCCCGGCCGAGCTTCACAGCCTGCCCATCTTCCTCCCAACCGGGTACCACCTTCTCCCCATTCGGTAAGTACCCTCAACTCTACCTAACTCCTTCTCTACTCCCTCTCCACTCCTAGCCACCCACCATACCACCACCTTACCTACACATCATCCCTTTGCTGCCACCATTCTCACTCAGCCGAACCTATCACAACCTAAACTACCGGCCACTACCTAACCATCCTATCTACATCCGGCTACCCTATAAGACTCCCATTCGGCCTTCCCTTAAACTCCCTTTAGGTCCATACTCCCCAATACTCGAGACTCTCCTAGTGACCCTACACACTCACTTGGCCCAGCCCCTTTAATCCCCCACATCAAGGCGACACCCACTTGCAGTCGGCCACCTTCGAGGCGACTATCCCGCGCCCCACTTGCAACCGGCCAACACCCTTTGTCATCCACCGTCGCGGAGCTCCCTTTTGCAGCCCAAGGCGAAGGCCAAGCCCACGCTCAAGCAAGGCCTCTACGGACCAGCTACTCGTAAGTGCCTAAACTCGGTCTTTAGTTGTATACTTGCTTGAGATTCAATTTGATACGGGGTTGTAATAACGGAGCATAGTCTCCCCCCGCTTGTAATAACGTGGCTTGGCACACCCACACACGTGCACTCTCTTAGTTGTGCACGATTTTGAACACACACGGGCCTAATCAGCCCCTAATACATAAGTAGATATATATACTTTCATTTTCGAAGGGTTTCTGGTTTAACTTGGGTGCGTTGTCTTTCAATTCAAGCACTCACACACATTGAGCTTTCACTCTTATTTGAAAGACCCAAGTAAGGGCCGACCTATACTATTTGGGTTTCATTTCATGTCGTGTGAGTAAGTCTTTCAATTCAAGCACTTTCACACACATTGAGCCTTCACTCTTATTTGAAAGATCCAAGTAAGGGCCGACCTATACTATTTGGGTTTTATTTCGTGTCGTGTGAGTAAGTCTTTCAATTCAAGCACTTTCACACACATTGAGCCTTCGCTCTTATTCCCAAGACCTTAGTAAAGGCCTTATTGCAGTTATATTTGGGTTTCATTCATGTTGTGTGTGTGGTACTTCAATTCAAGCACTCTCACACACATTGAGCCTTCGCTCTTACTCCCAAGACCTTAGTCAAGGCCATACTGCAATTTATATTTGGGTTTAAATTTCATGTCGTGTGTGTAAGTCTTTCAATTCAAGCACGCACCCACATTGAGCCTTCGCTCTTATTTGCAAGACCCGAGTAAGGGCTCATATACATAAGCTATATACATATTTCCCTTCGGTTATTTCCCTTCGGTTATTTCCCTTTAGTATTGTCTTTACATTTCAGGTTTTCCCTTTGGAGTAGCATGACTTTGCATTGCATCTACGCCATACCATGAGGTAGGACGCATATTGCATCGAAGCAAGCCCCGCTCAAATTCGCCCATGTAGTGGAGTGTTCATAACACACAAACTAGGTGGCCCGAAAAGGGATAAAAGAAAAGACTTAGGCACGTGCAAATCCACGTGATCTAAAACTTGCAATCACATTTTAAAGACCTGAAATAGACACCTCGAACCGCTTCGTAGACTTTCTCTCCAAAACTCGATTTTTGCAAAGCGTACAGACTGACCCTTGCGCATCGATGCAAGAAGGTCTGCGACGACAAGAGCTTACTTGCTCACAGTCGCCACGTTTAGAAGTCAGTGTTAAAAATATCTTCGCTAGTTTAGGTAAGCTTGCTGGCACGCCCTGTTTGCATACATAGGCCTTAGACACACGAGAGGATCTGCTCCGAGCCTTGAAAAAGGCGAGAGGCGGGGATTTTCGCGCGTCTACAGAGATTGGCACGCCCGGTGGGACGTGAGCCTTTCAAAAATTGAGTTTTTAAGTAGGTGTCTTGCGAAAATTTTGTAAAAGGTGTCATTTTAACTTGTTTTTTTTTTTTTACTTGTACTTAGGATATTTTGAAAAAGCTTGAAAAGCATGTCAAAATCCAATCCAAGTGAAGTGTCGAGCCAAGGCTCATGCGCATCAAGTTCTCACTCTAGGAGGATTTTCAAAAAGAAAATAAAACTAGATGAAATCGAGGACTTGAGAAGGGAGTTTGAGGCCAAAATTGATGCTCTCAGCCAAGAGGCTGAAGTAGGCAATTCGTGTTCATCAAACGGTGAACAAAGGCCTAAAAAGAAATCTGAAAAACCTCGCAAGCAAAAAGAGGCCTCCGTAATGGAAGGCAACCAATACCACGAGTCCTTCACACAAAAGGACTGTAAAGCCCTACAACAGCTGCTGAAAGGGCAGAATAAAGAGAAAAGAAGCTACGTCCTGTCTGATTTCCTTCCTATGGATTACGAAACAGACAGTGACAATGAAATACCGAACTTCCATCGGTATGATGGCATGGGAGACCCTAGGTCTCACTTGCAGCTTTTCTCACGTCGAGCCCATAAGAAGAAAAAGGACTCGATGAAATGGGTGTATTGGTTTCCTTTATCCCTTAAAGGTACAGCTGCCAAATGGCTGGCTTCCTACGACTTAAGCCAGTTCGCTACTTTTGAAGAGTTAGCGAACTACTTCATGCAAAGATTTGCACACAACGTAGAAGTCACGCCAACCCTGAATACCTTAAGGGATACAAAGCAAGGCATGAACGAAGACGTGCATGCCTTCATTATAAGATGGAGGTCGCTTTTGGGCCAAGTGCGAGAGCCCATATCCGAAGGATGCGCAGTAATGCTCATCCTGGATAATTTTAAAAGCGAGTTAAAAACCCTTCTCTCGCTCCATGAGATTTCAACTTTCCATAAGTTGATCAAAAAGGCCTCCCTTTTCGAAACCAACTTGCGAAAAGGGACATACGTTCACTTATGGAAAGGAAGTGCAATTCCAAAAACCCGTTTGGAAAAGCCCATCGCATATGGGCTGCCCACGACGGACAAAGGGGCCAAGCCCCATAAAATCGCCAATGTCCGGGTGGATCCAGGCATGGCGGGCACTTCCAAAAATTTTGAAAAATTAGAAAATAAGAGGGAACACAATTTTCAAAAACCGGTTGAAAAATGGGAGTATACTCCACTGGGGCAACCTGTGTCGGAGGTCCTAGACCTCTTACTTGCGCAGGGCATGATAGAACTCCCTGAAATCCCCGAAGGAGTCACTTCCAAAGGGGGGTATTTAAACCGATTTTGTAAGTATCATCGGCTCAAAGGCCATGATACCAAACGCTGCTTCTCTCTCTTAAATAAAATTGAGAACTTGATATCAGAAGGCCGGCTCCAGGTCACTGCGGAACCTGAGCCACCTCAAGCTATCTTCAAGGAACCCTTTCCCAAACACGCCAGTGGCAGTGGGAAAGGAAAGGAGGCATGTACCCTCACCATTTCCAAGGAACTAGCGCGAAAGCCAGAACCTGGTCGACCTACTTGTGCACCCATCCTTGTATTATACAAGAGGCCTGCCCAAGTCATCATTCGGGGACCACCAAAAGTGGAAACCCCGGTAAAAGCAGTTTTAAAAATCCAAGGTTCTCCTCAGCTCATCCTTAGAGCCAAGTTTAGCGCGAACCCTAGGCTGGTCGTGGGGAAAGTCACTAGATCCGGGAGGATCTACCAACCCCCGCTCCTTCAAGGTGCTCAAAAGGTGGTCAGTGTGCCTGGCCCCTCAAAAGCATGTATCCCTAGTGGTCTGCCAAAAGCAGATAAGGACAAAGTCATCCTAAATCCTTATGACTTCGAAAACCACCTTTCAAAGATTCCTATTCACATGTCTATCCTAGAGCTTATAAAAACTTCGCCTAGGCATAGACTTGTATTAGAGAAAATTCTAGAAAGGGCCAAGGTTGATTCGAACATAAGTCCGGAATCCTTGTCTGCCCAAGTAGCTTTATTAGGAGCAAAATCGCCCATCACTTTTTCGGAAGATGATGTAGATAGACCCTACGAAACCCATAACTAGGCCCTGCATATCGAGGTGGTTCTAAACAACCACTCTCTGGACAGGTGCCTAGTCGATGGTGGAGGAGGGCTCAACATCCTTCCACTTCATGTGGCGTACAAAATCGGAGTCACCTTGACTTCAGTGAACCTAAGCCCCATCGTTATCACTGGATACGATGGGAATGCATCTAGACCTTTAGGATCCATCGAACTCCCAATGGAAACGGGAGGGATCGAACACACGGGGGTGTTCCATGTCTTGGACATCCACCCCCATTATAACCTGTTGCTGGGAAGGCCCTGGATACACAGTTTGTGCACTGTGCCATCCACCTTCCACAGGTGTGTTAAGATCCCTTTTAGGGACCAGGTCGTAGTGATCCTAGGTGAGAGTCACCCACAGCTTCAGGGGATCATAAACTCCCCTTGTTTATCAAGCTCCCAGGCCCATGAGGCTAACCTGGGGCAAATTATGGTTGAGCCACCTCGGCTCGTGTTGAACAACCCTAGGAAGGTTGTATGTGTGAAGGGGCCGCCTAAAGCAGGCCCCCTCCCGACTTTAATCCTCCTAGGAAAACCCAAGCGTTCCCTATTTCCAAAGCCCCTGGACAAGAGGCCATACGAGCCTAATATGGACGATAGCATGTTCCAGGACCACGACTTGTATCCAACTTTTTCAAAAAACAAAAAGTCGTGGAACATGTTGTTGAACATGGGCTACATGCCCTACAAGAGTCTAGGGGCACAGAACCAGGGTCTCCTAGAGCCCATCCTTCCTAGGGCCAACCCAAGCCGATATGGGATCGGCTATACTCCCCGAATACCGCCGAAGCCACCCCCTGTGACCACCTGGGTCAAGGGTGCCCCGGAGCCTGCCTTAGAAGAGACCTACGATTTAGACCTCCTATTCTGAGTCTAACCCATAGTGTTTTCCCTTTGTAGGTATGACGGAAGATCCCTTTTCTAAAAAAGCAAAAACATTTGAAAAACTTAAAATCAAAAAAATCGAAAAACAAGAAAAACCAAAAACAATGGAAAAACAAAAACTCGAAAAAAGAGTGCTTTGTATAGTTCCCAAAGTTCTTGTTTTACAAAAACCCAAAAAAATCGAAAATTTGGAAAATACCAAAAAGATTTTGTACATAGCTGCTCCTGGTAGGACTTTGGCAAAAGAAAAGGATTTCGAAAGAGACGTCGTCTGCATAGCCAGACCAAAAATTTCGAAATCACTTGAAAATCCAAGTACAAAACCAGGTCATTTTGAAAAACACGCATCAAGTTCCCTCGGGTCTATAGCCCACGAGAATGATCAAAGCCCAGAAGTGGATCCCCTTGAGGAAGATCCCACTTCTGAGCTCCCAGAATTTCATAGAATTCTCGATTTTGAAAGACCTTCCCAATCAGTAGGAGGAGATTTCATAGAGGTGAACCTAGGGGATGATTCCAATCCCAAAACCATCAAAATAGGCGCATGCTTGCATGAAACTGAAAAGTTAGCATTCATTGCATTTCTACGAACCTATTTAGATGTGTTTGCATGGATGTATGAAGACATGCCGGGCATAGATCCCAGCATTGTCGAGCATCGTCTTCCCTTAGATGCGGATGTAAAACCCATAAAGCAGAAGCTTAGGGAAATACACCCGAATGTACACAGGCAAGTCAAAGAGGATTTAGAAGATCTGTTAAAAGTAGGATTTATAAAACCCATTGCATATTCTGATTGGTTGTCAAACATCGTTGTAGTTCGAAAAACCAATGGGAAAATTCGAATATGCATCGATTTCAGAAACCTGAATAAAGCCACTCCAAAGGATAATTATCCTTTACCAAACATAGATTTGATAGTCGATAGTATTGCAAATCATGAAATGTTTTCGTTTATGGATGGCTATTCTGGCTATAATCAAATCAAACTAAGTCCATGAGATCAGGGTAAGACCGCCTTCACAACCCCATGGGGCACGTACTGCTATACAATCATGCCCTTTGGTTTGAAAAATGCCGGCGCAGCATACCAACGGGCCATGACCACGATCTTCCATGATCAAATCCATGAGCTTGTAGAAGTGTATGTAGATGATCTCTTGGCAAAATCAAAAACCCGATGCACCCATATCGAATGTTTACAAAAGATTTTCGAAAGGCTTAGGCTTTACAAAGTAAAGCTAAACCCTCAAAAATGTGTGTTCGGGGTAGAATCAGGGAAGCTTCTAGGCTTTATGGTAAGCCAAAGGGGAATAGAAGTCGACCCCTCTAAGTGTCGAGCCATCATAGACATGGCTCCACCCTCAAATCTCACCCAAATCCGTAGCCTCCAGGGTCATTTACAATCCGTGCGCCGATTCATATCGAATCTGGCAACTAGATGCAAACCCTTCAACAAACTGTTGAGGAAGGGTACGAAATTCTTATGGGATGACGAATGCCAAAAGTCCTTCGAGAGACTGAAGGCATACTTGGTTAATCCCCCCATTTTGAATCCTCCAAAGCAAGGAAAACCACTTTTATTATACATCTCCATGCATGTAAATGCTTTAGGAGCCCTGTTGGCTCAATACGAGGATGACACCCATAAGGAGTATGCCATCTACTATATTTCGAAAACTCTCTTGGCTTATGAACGAAATTATCAAGCCATGGAGAAGACGTGCTTGGCCCTAGTTTGGGCCTGCCAGAAGTTCAGACACTATTTCCTAGATCATGAGATCTGGATAGTGTCCAAGCTTGATCCAATCAAGCACTTGTTCGAAAAACCCATTCTCACGGGTAGATTGGGCAAATGGCAACTCCTTTTAATGGAGTATGATCTGAAATACCATCACCAGATCTCCATTAAGGGGCAAGCCCTAGCAGATTACGTGGCTGAATTCCCCTTAGAGGACGCATATCCCACTCTTGTCGAAATGCCTGATGAAGGCATATTGCAAAACCATTTTCAAAACCACATTTTGGCAAATTCTTTCGAAAACCAAGTGTGGAAGATGCACTTCGATGGGGCACAAAACCAACGAGGGGTTGGTGCCGGGGTCATCCTAATCTCCCCTGAAAAGGGCGAGATTCCCATAGCAGTCTGCTTAGATTTCGAATGTTCCAACAACGTAGCTGAGTATGAAGCACTCATACAAGGTTTAAGGATTTCGAAAACTCTAGGGGCATTATGCATCGAGGTCTTTAGAGATTCGCTCCTTGTCATAAACCAGGTTTTGAAAATTTGGCAAGTATGTAATGAGAAACTACTTCCATATCAAGAGTTGGCCACTCGATTGGTCCAAACCTTTCAGTCGTGCAAACTCACACACGTGGGAAGAGAGGACAATGGCATCGCCGATGCCCTCTCCTCCTTGGGTTCAGCCTTGAAGGTCGATCCCATTTCAGGGACCAGATCTTTGGAAATATGGCATGCACCCCACCCATCCACACACGACTTGGATATTTGCCAAAACAACCCAGAGTCTATTGAAAAACCCTGGTTTTATGACATAAAACAATTTTTAGAAAATGGGGGATTTACCGAGGAGGCCACATCCAAAGATAAGGCATTCATTCGTAAGATTTCGACCCGATACACCATTTTGGGTGGGGTCTTATACAAAAAGAGTTTTACTGGCATTCTGCTTAGGTGTATCGATCTAGAGGAGGCTAGGATAGTGATGCATGAATTCCACGATGGAGAATGTGGAGGTCATGTAAATGCCAACATGATGGCGATGAAAATACTTAGAGGGGGCTATTTTTGGTCCACCCTGAAAAAGGATTGTCACGATCATGTTAGGAAGTGTCATCCATGTCAAGTGCATGGGCACGCCATTCATATCCCATCATCAGCATTGCATTCCGTGGTCAGCCCCTGGCCATTTACCATGTGGGCGTTTGACATCGTAGGCCCAATATTTCCAAAGGCCTCGAATGGGCATTGATTTATTTTAGCAGCCACGGAGTATTTCTCCAAGTGGGTGGAAGCCATATCCCTAACAAATGTAATGGGGCAACATGTGGTGGCTTTCATCCGGAGGAATATCTTGGCTCGATTTGGGGTTCCACGAGACCTTGTGTCTGATAATGGTACCCCATTCAAGAACGAGCGGATGATTAAGTTGTGCAACATGTATGGCATAACTCACCACTTCTCCTCGCCCTACTACCCTCAAGGCAACGGCCAAGCCGAAGCCACCAACAAGACTCTCATTAGAATTATTGAGAAAACCTTAGAGAAGGGTAGGATGTGGCACGAGAAGCTGGATGAAGCCTTATGGGCTTATAGGACTTCCATCCGGACTCCCACGAATGCCACACCATTCGAATTGGTCTATGGCACAAACGCCATTCTTCCCATTCATACTCAACTACATTCATTTCATACATCCATAGCACTCGACCTCCCCCTAGAGAAACTTCAGCATGTTAGGATGGCTGAACTAGATTTGCTAGATGAGAGGCGACTCCTTGCCATGGATCATGCTCGTGCATACCGGCAAAGGATAGCCCGACATTATAGCAAACACATGAGACCTCGCCACTTTAAAGTGGGAGATCTGGTCTTAAAAACCATCCACCATCGTGGCCCACACCCCCTAGGCAAGTGGCGCCCAAACTGGGATGGACCCTATGTTGTACGAGCAACCACTACGAACAATTCGTATTGGTTGATCGATGTAGAAGGTAGGAATTTAGCAGATCCTATCAATATTCAATACTTAAAGAAGTATCATGTGTAGGATCTGGATTAAATTCCAGTTTTCGAAAATTTTAAAAAAAGGGATAGCTGCCCTGAGACATGTGAATAAGGTGCAAGGGCAAACTCGTGTGAACCTGAGTGAGAGAATTCGCACTTGTGAAAGAGTGGAGTTTTCAAAATCGTGGTTACATTTCAAAATCCTTCTTCTTACAAAGAAAGGCCTAGTTCAACATAGCAAGATACTTGCAAGTAGTACGTGCTATTTCTAAATAGGCTGATCTGGAATGGGTCGAGTATAGGCTTGGGATAAGTCCTCCCCTCTTCTTTTCTCCTTCCAAAAGGAAAACAAAGGCCCAAATAAAGGGAATTTCCCATTCAAAGTCTCTTTCCAAAAGAAAGAAACCAGAATTTAAAAGAAAAATCGATTCTCTTATAAAAAAAAGAAAAGAGAGGGATTAAAGAAAAAATACTCCCAAAGGGAGACCCTCGATGAAAAAAAGGAAAAAGAGGCCAAAAAGCTCAAAAAGAGCAATTTTCCGCCTTCTATGCCTTAAACCATGGGACGCTTCAGAAGGGACCGTGGTATCTCTTTCCCATCCCTGGCTTATCCCAAGCTAAAGCATGGTTCATTTCGAGGAATCCTAAAGTAAAAATAGGATTTACTTACTTGAATTTCATCTTGTTTGAGAATTCGACGTTTCAAGTAAGGCGTAGGAATTTGGAATATGCCTTGTTTTCTTATAAAACCTCCGCTAGATAAGCAAGTGTTAAGACTCAAACAAGGGCAAGCACGAAGAGCTCGAGATCCTTAGGATCGAGGCTGAAGACAGTTGTCCCTTTTGTAAATAGCTTTTGTAAATAAGTTTTGAAAACCGAACATCGAACAGCATAGGATTTGCTCACTTGGAGCAGTAGGCCTTGTAAGTCTCTAGAGTTCGACCACATCTGGTCTCTGGGAGGTCGCCACTCTTGGCACCACACCCATGTCATTTGCATTCCACGCATGGTACTTGCATGAACATGATCCCATTTAGGACCAGATTCCATGTGAAACCCTTTGGCGTGATATCTCCTCCTACCAGAGTTTGTAAATTGAGATTTTGCTAAAAATGGGACGATCCCATATTCTTCGTGGATAGATCTAGGGAGACATTAAAAGGGGTGTTTGTCATCTTTGCCCTTATCCAAATCGATTTGGATAAGGCCAAAGAGGGGCATCTGTAAACACCCCGAAATCCCACGAATTTCTCGAAATCCATCTGGTTTTATACAAGTAGCCCCAAAGGGCCATTTTTAAGTCTGGAAACCCAGGAGCTTTCCAGACAACCCTGTACATACGTTTTAAACTTCTATATTTCAAAAATATATAATATAGCTTTTGAAAACCTTTTAAAACACGTTTTTGAAACCCCGATGCGGCTTGGCCCGATCAAGACAGTACCAAGAGAGCTAAGAAGAGCCCGGAACCGGAGCACATGTCAAGCCCGGCACAACAGCTCTTGTATCACATCCATACCCCCAGGATCTCGAACGTCCAAGACCCTGTTCTTATCAAAATGTCATTTAAAGTCATCTCCGGAAGGCAGAAACGGAGGCGGACGACCATGTTGGCGAAGACCCAACGCAGACGGAGTACTGATGCTGTCAGGCCCCGCACAAATCATCCGTTTCGAACCCAGCTCGAAGGAGTCAGAGTTCAGTTTGGATTGGATCTGGACCATATATATCCAGATCCCAATCCAAACCCATATGTGGACTTGGATTTGGATTTGGATCCAGAGATCCAATCCAATATCCATATCCATGGCCCACATCACCTTCTCATAAAGGGAGGTGGGGCCCACATGAAACTCACGTGGGATTATGGGCATGAGAGAGAGTGGGGATGGATAATATCAAGAGTGTTGTAGTTAAGCTTGACTTGTGTGTCAAGTTTGGGGTTAATCATGTGGGTTAGCCTAATTGAGTGGGTTTAAGCTTGTAATTAGCCAAAACCTAACCTAGGGCTGCACCAACATGAGGTGGCTAAGGTCTATGGGCCATGCTAAGGGAGCTCCTTCACCTAAACCTAACCCAAAACACCTAATCCTAGCCTACCACCCTAATCCACCCCTAATCTGAGCCTAATCACCTAACCCACTTCCCTAATCCCGGCCTAATCCCAACCTAATCACCTAACCCACTTCCCTAATCCTTCCCTAAACCTAGGTTAATTTCCCTAAACCTAGCCTAAACCTAGCCTAATCACCTAACCTAACTCACTAAACCTCACCCTAAAACCCAACCACCTAACCTAGCCCTAAACCCCTAAACCACCCCTAGCCCACAATCTACCCAAACCACTAGTTTCTAAAATATCTGGCCCAACCCTTTCCAGCCCACCTTATCTTAATACCACCCTACCTAAACCACCTAACCACTATCCCAAACCCAGCCCTAACCGACCTACCCATCCCTATTTAAACCCCCCCTTGGGGGCGGGTTTTCCTAAGCTGGAACCCTTCACCAATCCCAGCCGGGCCCTCTCTTTCCCCACTTCCCAGCCCAGCCGAACCTGCCCCAGCTGCTCCACCTGCGCCGCCTGCACCACCATCCCTCCATCCCACCATAGCTTGCACCACCATCTCCACCACCTCCCGGCCAAGCTTCACAGCCTGCCCATCTTCCTCCCAGCCGGGTACCACCTTCTCCCCATTCGGTAAGTACCCTCAACTCTACCTAACTCCTTCTCTACTCCCTCTCCACTCCTAGCCACCCACCATACCACCACCTTACCTACACATCATCCCTTTGCTGCCACCATTCTCACTCAGCCGAACCTATCACAACCTAAACTACCGGCCACTACCTAACCATCCTATCTACATCCGGCTACCCTATAAGACTCCCATTCGGCCTTCCCTTAAACTCCCTTTAGGTCCATACTCCCCAATACTCGAGACTCTCCTAGTGACCCTACACACTCACTTGGCCCAGCCCCTTTAATCCCCCACATCAAGGCGACACCCACTTGCAGCCGGCCACCTTCGAGGCGACTATCCCGCGCCCCACTTGCAACCGGCCAACACCCTTTGTCATCCACCCTCGCGGAGCTCCCGTTTGCAGCCCAAGGCGAAGGCCAAGCCCACGCTCAAGCAAGGCCTCTACGGACCAGCTACTCGTAAGTGCCTAAACTCGGTCTTTAGTTGTATACTTGCTTGAGATTCAATTTGATACGGGGTTGTAATAACGGAGCATAGTCTCACCCCGCTTGTAATAACGTGGCTTGGCACACCCACACACGTGCACTCTCTTAGTTGTGCACGATTTTGAACACACACGGGTCTAATCAACCCCTAATACATAAGTAGATATATATACTTTCATTTTCGAAGGGTTTCTGGTTTAAGTTGGGTGCGTTGTCTTTCAATTCAAGCACTCACACACATTGAGCTTTCGCTCTTATTTGAAAGACCCAAGTAAGGGCCGACCTATACTATTTGGGTTTTATTTCATGTCGTGTGAGTAAGTCTTTCAATTCAAGCACTTTCACACACATTGAGCCTTCGCTCTTATTTGAAAGACCCAAGTAAGGGCCGACCTATACTATTTGGGTTTTATTTCGTGTCGTGTGAGTAAGTCTTTCAATTCAAGCAGTTTCACACACATTGAGCCTTCGCTCTTATTCCCAAGACCTTAGTAAAGGCCTTATTGCAGTTATATTTGGGTTTCATTTATGTTGTATGTGTAGTACTTCAATTCAAGCACTCTCACACACATTGAGCCTTCGCTCTTACTCCCAAGATCTTAGTCAATGCCATACTGCAATTTATATTTGGGTTTAAATTTCATGTCGTGTGTGTAAGTCTTTCAATTCAAGCACGCACCCACATTGAGCCTTCGCTCTTATTTGCAAGACCCGAGTAAGGGTTCATATACATATGCTATATACATATTTCCCTTCGGTTATTTCCCTTCGGTTATTTCCCTTCAGTATTGTCTTTACATTTCGGGTTTTCCCTTTGGAGTAGCGTGAGTTTGCATTGCATCTATGCCATACCACGAGGTAGGATGCATATTGCATCGAAGCAAGCCTCGCTCGAATTCGCCCATGTAGTGGAGTGTTCATAACACACAAACTAGGTGGCCCGAAAAGGGATAAAAGAAAAGACTTAGGCACGTGCAAATCCACGTGATCTAAAACATGCAATCGCATTTTAAAGACCCGAAATAGACACCTCGAACCGCTTTGTAGACTTTCTCTCCAAAACTCGATTTTTGCAAAGCGTATAGACTGACCCTTGCGCATCGGTGCAAGAAGGTCTGCGACGACAAGAGCTTACTTGCTCACAGTCTCCACGTTTAGAAGTTAGTGTTAAAAATATCTTCGCTAGTTTAGGTAAGCTAGCTGGCACGCCCTGTTTGCATACATAGGCCTTAGACACACGAGAGGATCTGCTCCGAGCCCTGAAAAAGGCGAGAGGCGGGGCTTTTCGCGCGTCTACACAGACAAACCCTGTACATATGTTTAAACCTTATATGTTTTAAAATATGTATAATATAGTTTTAAAACCTTTTAAAATATGTTTTGAAACCCCACAAAAAGCTTGGCCTAATGAAAGAAGGACCAGAAGAGCAAAAGAGAGCCCAGAACCGGAGCACATGTCGAGCCCGGCACAACAACTCTCATGTTAGATTCATCCCCAGGATCTCGAATGTCCAAGTCCCTGTTATCAACAAAAAATCATGTAAAATCATCTCCGGAAGGTGAAAATAGAAGCGGACGACCATGTTGGCGAAGACCCAACGCAAGACAGAGTACTGATGCTAATAGACGCCGCACAAACCGTTCATTTCGAACATACCCTTAAGGAGTCAGAATTCAGCTTTGGATTAGATCTGGACCATATATATCCAAATCCCAATCCAAACGTATATGTGGATTTGGATCCAAAGATCCAATCCAATATCCACATCCATGGCCCACATCACCATCTCATAAATGGAGGTGGGGACCACTTAAGTATGTGGGAAATGTATTAAGCTTGACTTGTGTGTCAAGTTTTGGGTTAATCATGTGGGTTAGCCTAATTAGTGTGGGTTTAAACTTGTATGAACCTACACCCAACCTAGGGCTGCACCAACATGATGCAATAAAGTCCATGGCTATGCAAAGGGATGCTCCTAACCCAATCCTAAGCCAAAACCCTTAATCCTAGCCATTTGCCCTAATCTCGGCCTAATCCTAGCCTAATCACCTAACCCACTTCCCTAATCCCAACCTAATCACCTAACCCACCTCCCTAATCCTTCCCTAAACCTAGCCTAATTCCCTTAATCCTAACCTAATCCTAGCCTAAACACCCAACCCACCTCACTAAACCTCACCCTAAAACCAACCCACCTAGCTAAGCCCTAAACCACTAAACCACCCCACCTAAACCCTAGCACACCATATCCCTAAAACCACCTAAACTAAATATCTGCCCCCCCCCCTAAATATCTAGCCCACCTTATCACTAAACCACCACCACCTAACCACTAAACCACCCCTTCAAAACCAGCCCAACCGACCTCTTGAAATTCTATAAACCCTATAGACGCGCGAAAATCCCCGCTTCTTTTGCCTTTTTCAGGGCTCGGAGCGGATCCTCTCGTGTGTCTAAGGCCTATGTATGCAAACAGGGCGTGCCAGCTAGCTTACTTAAGCTAGCGAAGATATATTTAACACTGACTTCTAAACGTGGCGACTGTGAGCAAGTAAGCTCTTGTCGTCGCAGACCTTCTTGCACCGATGCGCAAGGGTCAGTCTGTACGCTTTGCAAAAATCGAGTTTTTGGAGAGAAAGTCTACGAAGCGGTTTGAGGTATCTATTTCGGGTCTTTAAAATGCGATTGCATGTTTTAGATCACGTGGATTTGCACGTGCCTAAGTCTTTTCTTTTATCCCTTTTCGGGCCACCTAGTTTGTGTGTTATGAACACTCCACTACGTGGGCGAATTCGAGCGGGGCTTGCTTTGATGCAATATGCGTCCTACCTCGTGGTATGGCGTAGATGCAATGCAAACTCACGCTACTCCAAAGGGAAAACCCGAAATGTAAAGACAATACTGAAGGGAAATAACCGAAGGGAGATATGTATATAGAATATGTATATGAGCCCTTACTCGGGTCTTGCAAATAAGAGCGAAGGCTCAATGTGGGTGCGTGCTTGAATTGAAAGACTTACACACACGACATGAAATTAAACCCAAATATAAATTGCAGTATGGCCTTGACTAAGGTCTTGGGAGTAAGAGCGAAGGCTCAATGTGTGTGAGAGTGCTTGAATTGAAGTACTACACACACGACATAAATGAAACCCAAATATAACTGCAATAAGGCCTTTACTAAGGTCTTGGGAGTAAGAGCGAAGGCTCAATGTGTGTGAGTGCTTGAATTGAAAGACTTACTCACACGACATGAAATGAAACTCAAATAGTATAGGTCGGCCCTTACTTGGGTCTTTCAAATAAGAGCGAAAGCTCAATGTGTGTGAGTGCTTGAATTGAAAGACAACGCACCCAACTTAATCAAAACCCTTCGAAAATGAAAGTATATATACTTACGTATTAGGGGCTGATTAGGCCCGTGTGTGTTCAAAATCGTGCACAACTAAGAGAGTGCACGTGTGTGGGTGTGCCAAGCCACATTATTACAAGCGGGGGGAGACTATGCTCCGTTATTACAACCCCGTATCAAATTGAATCTCAAGCAAGTATACGACTAAAGACCGAGTTTAGGCACTTACGAGTAGCTGGTCCATAGAGGCCTTGCTTGAGCGTGGGCTTGGCCTTCGCCTTGGGCTGCAAACGGGAGCTCCGCGAGGGTGGATGACAAAGGGTGCTGGCCGGCTGCAAGTGGGGCGCGGGATAGGCGCCTCGAAGGTGGCCGGCTGCAAATGGGTGTCGCCTTGAGGTGGGCGATCAAAGGGCTGGGCCAAGTAAGTGTGTAGGGTCACGAATGGAGAGTATAGAGTGTTAGGGAATATGAACCTAAAGGAGTTTAAGGGAAGGCCGAATGGGAGTCTAAGGGGAAAAGAGATGGCTGGCCGGGTATAGTTAGGGTAGTTAGGTAGTGGCCGATGGTTTAGGTTGTGCTAGGTTTGGCTAAGGGAGAATGGTGGCAGCAAAGGGCTGATGCGTAGGTAAGATGGTGGTATGGTGGGTGGCTAGGAGTGGAGAGGGAGTAGAGAAGGAGTTAGGTAGAGTTAGGGGGTACCTACCGAATGGGGAGAGGCGGTGGATGGAAGAGAGAAGCCGGGTGGTTGGGATGGAGAGCAAGTGGTGGTGTCCGGCTGGGAGATGGTGGTGGCGTCCGGCTGGGAGATGGTGGAGGGATGGAGAGCAGGTGGCGGTGCAGGTGGAGCAAGTGGAGCAGGTGGGAAATGGTGGAACTCGGCGGGACTTGGGGAAGGAAGGGACCCGGCTGGGATGGGGAAGCCACTAGCTAGGAAAAACCCGCCCCCAAGGGGGGGGGGTTAAATAGGGATGGGTAGGTCGGTTAGGGCTGGGTTTGGGGTAGTGGTTAGGTGGTTTAGGTAGGGTGGTATGTAGATAAGGTGGGCTGGAAAGGGTTGGGCCAGATATTTTGAAAACTAGTGGTTTGGGTAGATTGTGGGCTAGGGGTGGTTTAGGGGTTTAGGGCTAGGTTAGGTGGTTGGGTTTTAGGGTGAGGTTTAGTGAGCTAGGTTAGGTGATTAGGCTAGGTTTAGGCTAGGATTAGGGAAATTAACCTAGGTTTAGGGAAGGATTAGGGAAGTGGGTTAGGTGATTAGGTTGGGATTAGGCCGGGATTAGGGAAGTGGGTTAGGTGATTAGGCTCAGATTAGGGGTGGATTAGGGGGGTAGGCTTGGATTAGGTGTTTTGGGTTAGGTTTAGGTGAAGGAGCTCCCTTTGCATGACCCATAGACTTTAACCATATCATGTTGGTGCAGCCCTAGGTTAGGTTTTGGCTAATTACAAGCTTAAACCCACTCAATTAGGCTAACCCACATGATTAACCCCAAACTTGACACACAAGTCAAGCTTAATTACAACCCTCTTGATATTTTCCATCCCCACTCTCTCTCATGCCCATAATCCCACGTGAATTTCAAGTGGGCCCCACCTCCATTTATGAGAAGGTGATGTGGGCCATGGATATGGATATTGGATTGGATCTCTGGATCCAAATCCAAATCCAAGTCCACCTATGGGTTTGGATTGGGATCTGGATATATATGGTCCAGATCCAATCCAAACAGAACTCTGACTCCTTCTAGCTGGGTTCGAGACGGTTGATTTGTGCGGGGCCTGACAGCATCAGTACTCCGTCTGCGTTGGGTCTTCGCCAACATAGTCGTCCGCCTCCGTTTCTGCCTTCCGGAGATGACTTCAAAGGATATTTTGATAAGAACAGGGTCTTGGACGTTCGAGATCCTGGGGGTGTGAATCAGATACAAGAGTTGCTGTACCGGGCTTGACATGTGCTCCGGTTCCGGGCTCTTCTTAGCTCTCCTGGTCCTGTCTTGATCGGGCCAAGCCGCTTTGGGGTTTCAAAAACGTGTTTTAAAAGGTTTTCGAAAGCCATATTATATATTTTTGAAATACAGAGTTTAAAACATATGTACAGGGTTGTCTGGAAGTTTTCTGGGTTTCCAGACTGAAAAATGGCCCTTTGGGGCTGCCTGTATAAAACCAGATGGATTTTGAGAAATTCGTGGGATTTCAGGGTGTTTACAAAGCCCCCCCTAGTGGGCGGGTTTTTCAGATTTTAGAAGCCCCACCTTGTGCCAGTCGAGCCCTTCCTCTCCTCTTGCTCTCTTCTCTCACCTGCTCCACCACCACCTCCGGCCAGCTCCGCTCCACGCCACCATCACCTCCTGGCCAGCTCCCTTCCTTGACACCCGACTGCACCTTGCGACACCCGCCAACCTCCCCTTCCTCTCCGGTTAGTACCCTATCCAAACACCACCCTATCTTCACTCCCCCTCCACTCTTAGCCACCACACGCCACCCTTCCCTAGTCTAACCTCCGCTTCAGCCAGCCGGCCACCACCTAGCTACCCGCCACCATTCAACCATACCCGACCACACCACCCGCTGCCCTACCTTCCCATTAGACAGCCCCTAACTAGTCCCCAGCCACCTTACCTTTTTCCCCTAGGACCTGCCCCTCCTTTCCCTTAAACCAGCCCTTAGTTAGCACCCTAGCTAGCTCCCCTTTGCCATTCCTAAACAACCCTAGTTACCCCAGCCGGCCACCACCTAACCCGCCACTAGTCGGCCAGCCACAACCGACTGCACCTTGCCACACCTACAGCCTTACATCCTCTTCCTTAGACAACCCTTAGTCACCCCTTAGCTCTACCTTCCCTAGGACCTGCCCTACACCTTAGTGACACCCCCCTAACTACCCCAGCCCAAGATGCCACAGCAGCACCCCCCTTTCATCACCCGGCTAGCGCCAAGGCGCCACACCCGCAGCATCTTGTTTCACCCGGCCAGCACCTTCCTTTGCTGTGCCTTTCCGAGGAGCTCCCTCTTGCAGCCCAAGGCGACGCTCAAGCCCAAGCCCAAGCAAGTCACCTCCGGACCGGTTTTCGAAACTTCTTTTTGTTTTTGAAATTCATTTGGGTGGTGCGGGATATTTGGCGCACCTTGAAAATCCTCAAATTTTGGCACAATTTGTGGGTTTGTGTGTGCATAGGGGTTATCCAATGCATCTAATGACCCTATATGAAGAAGAGAGTCTTGAGAAGGATGGGTTTCAGGCATACCTCTTTGTGGCTTGTCTACCTTTTCAGGGTGAGAGCAAGCCGATTTCTTGGGTAACTCTATTTTGAGCCCCCGGGGTTTTACGAGGCGTTTCCTTTCGAAACCTTCCTGTTTTTCACTCTCGTTCCTTTGTAGGGTGTGGGTTCCATGTTCCACAGTGTGTGTGTGTGCCTAGACTTAGGACTTTCACTTGAATTTTTTGAGATTTCAAAGTTTGATTTTTCAATTTTTTGTCTTTTTGAAAGTTTTCAAGATTTTTTTGATTTTTTGAAACAGAACAGTCTGTTTTCGAATTTCCCTTGGATTTTGAAAAGCTTGAAGATGTAGGAGTGGATGACTCGTCTCTTTTCTGGGATTCGTCTCTAATCTCCAATCCTTCATTGAATTTGAGATCGGTTTTCAATTCACGATCCTTATGTGCCCTCGAAGAGCTGCTATGTGATCGATGGGCTTTAAGCTCCTTGCTTAAAGCATCCATCTTTTGAAATATCTTTTCAATCTCATCGAGCTCTTTTTGGGCTTTATCTGTTTTGAAAACCTCTTTTAGTTTACTCAACGAAGATTTTTGTAGCTTTCTATCCATTTTCATGCAATTCTCCTAAGTATGCACGATTTTTGGAAAAACACTCTTTTTTTTTTGAAAATTTGAGTATAACTCGTTTGTTTGAAGTCTGCTTAAGTCCCGGGTCCCACCGGGAATGCCAATTCTGTAGACACCAAAAATTTTCACTTACGGGTTCTTAGGCCTAAAGTGAATCTTTTCGTATCTACTTCGCTTTATGGGCGTGCCAGCTAGTTTTCTTTAACTAGCAAAGTATGTTTTGAAAATAATCTGACTTTTGAAAGGCGATTGTAGGCAAGCGGGATTTTTACATCGCAGACCTTCTTGCACCGATGCGCAAGGGTCAGTCTGTACGCTTAGAGACTTCGTTTTGAAACAAGTTTAAATCAAAATATATTTTGAATGAAGAAGTGTTTTAAAACCTTTTGAAAACCATGCATTTGGGCGATTTTGATTTTATAAGTGTTGGATGACCCTAAGTCTTTCAAATTTTAATTTGCTTAGGCACGATGTGCGTGCATCGAAATAGCCTAAGTCTTGGCGTGTTTGCACGATTGATTCGGGTTGTTTTTGTATGATTTTCAAATTTTATTTCACGTGGATTTGCACGTGCCTATGTCTTTCTTTCTATCCCTTTTCGGGCCAACTAGGTGTGTGTTATGAACATGTGACCTAAGTGGGGCGACTTTGAGCGGGAGTATGGGGTTTGCTTTGATGCAATATGCATCCTAACTCGTGGTATGGCGTATATGCAATGCAAACTCACGCAACTCCAAAGGGAAAACCCGAATTGAAAGACAATGCGGAAGGGAAATGACTTGTAATGGAAATGACTTGTAATGGAAACTACGCACACAGCTGAACCTTAAAACCCAAATTGAAAAGACATAGCCAAAAGGGAAATACGTATATACTATATATGGAACCTTACTTGGGTCTTGCAAATAAGAGCGAAGGCTCAATGTGGGTGCGTGTGAAAATGTAAAGACAACACACACGACTTCAAATGAAACCCAAATATAAATTGCAATATGGCCTTAACTAAGGTCTTGGGAATAAGAGTGAAAGCTCAATGTGTGTGAGTGCTAGAATTGAAGTACTACGCACACAACATGAAATTAAACCCAAATATAAATTGCAATATGGCCTTAACTAAGGTCTTGGGAGTAAGAGCGAAAGCTCAATGTGTGTGAGTGTATAATTGAAATACTACACACACGACATGAAATTAAACCCAAGGAAAGTATAACACGGCCCTTACTTGGGTCTTGCAAATAAGAGCGAAAGCTCAATGTGTGTGAGTGTGAGAATTTAAAGACAACACACACAACTCAAGCAAAACCCTACGCAACTTAAAGTATATAAATAAACTTATATCTTAAGGGCTGATTAGGCCCGTGTGTGTTCAAAATTGTGCACAACTAAGAGCGAGGTAGGCTAAAGTGCACGTGTGTGTGGGTGTGCCAAGCCACGTTATTACAAGCGGGGGGAGACAATGCTCCGTTATTACAACCCCGTATCAAATTTAATTTAACTTAAGCAAGTCTACAAATGAGGACCGAGTTAGGCACTTACTTATAGTTGCCCAGAGGTGACTTGCTTGAGCGTGGGCTTGGGCTTCGCCTTGGGTTGCAAGAGGGAGCTCCTCGAAATGGCACAGCAAAGGGGTGTGTTGGCCGGGTGACAAGGGAGCGCGGGTGTGGCGCCTTGGAGCTTGCCGACTGCTAGGGGGGTGCTGCCGTGGTACCTCGGGCTGAAGTGATTAAGGAGGGTCACTAAGGTATGGGGTTGGTGCTAGGGAAGGTGGCGCTAAGGGGTGATTAAAGGGAAGATGTCTAAGGAAGAGGGTGTGGCTGGCCGGGTGACTTGGGTGCAGTCAGCTGGGGTTGGCCGACTAGGGGGTGTTTTAAGTGGTGGCCGGGTTGTCGGTAGGGGGAAAGGTAGAAAATCGGGTGGTGGAATGGGCTATGTCTGGCCGACTGAGGAAGAGTGGCGGGAAGGCTGTGATGGAGCTATGTGGTGGTGGTATGGGTGGCTGAGAGTGGAGGGGGAGTGAAGAGGAGGTGGAGTTGGGTTGAGGTACTAACTGGATGGGTGATGGAGGTCGGTGTGTGGAAGAAGGGCAACCAGGTGGAAGGAAGGGAGCTAGCCGGACGACTGTGGCAGCATGGAGTGGAGCAGGCCGGGAGGTAGCGGTGGCGCGAGGTGGAGCTGGCCGAGGGTAGTGGTGGTGCAGTTGGAAGAAGAGAGCCAGGTGAGAGAGGGTTCGGCTGGCTAGAAAAACCCGCCCACTAGGGGGGGGGATTTATAGTTTTTTTTAAGGTCGGCTGGGGGTGGTTTTGAGAGGGTGGTAAGGTGGTTAGGTGGTGGTGGTGTGGTGATAAGGTGGGCTGGTTTTGAGGGGGGGGCAGATATTTTGTTGTAAGTGGTTTTACGGATATGGTGTGCTAGGTTTAGGTGGGGTGGTTTAGGGGTTTAGGGCTTAGCTAGGTGGGTTGGTTTTGGGGTGAGGTTTAGTGAGGTGGGTTAGGTGTTTAGGCTAGGATTAGGTTAGGATTAAGGGAATTAGGCTAGGTTTAGGGAAGGATTAGGGAGGTGGGTTAGGTGATTAGGTTGGGATTAGGCCGGGATTAGGGAAGTGGGTTAGGTGATTAGGCTAGGATTAGGCCGGGATTAGGGTAAAAGGCTAGGATTAGGGGTTTTGGCTTAGGATTGGGTTAGGGAGCTCCCTTTGCATAACCCATAAACTTTATTGCATCATGTTGGTGCAGCCCTAGGTTAGGTTTTGGCTAATACAAGCTTAAACCCACACTAATTAAGTTAATCCACATGATTAACCCCAAACTTGACACACAAGTCAAGCTTAATACAATTCCCCTCATGCTTATCCTCCCCATTCTCTCTCATGCCCATAATCCCACGTGAATTTCAAGTGGGCCCCACCTCCATTTATGAGAAGGTGATGTGGGCCATGGATGTGGATATTGGATTGGATTTTTTAATCCAAATCCAAATCCATACATACGTTTGGATTGGGATCTGGATATATATGGTCCAGATCCAATTCAAACTGAATTCTGACTCCTTTAGGGTATGTTCGAAACGAACGGTTTGTGTGGGGTCTGACAGCATCAGTACTCCGTCTACGTTGGGTCTTCACCAACATGGTCGTCCGCTTCTGTTTTCACCTTCCGGAGATGATTTCAAAGGATTTCTGATGATAATAGGGTCTTGGACGTTCGAGATCCTAGGGGTGGATTCAACACGAGAGTTGCTGTGCCGGGCTTGACATATGCTCCTGTTCCGGGCTATCTTTAGCTCTTCTAGTCCTGCTTGTATCAGGCCAAGCCGCTTCGTGGGGTTTCAAAATGTGTTTTAAAAGTTTTAAAAGCATATTATACATATTTTAGAGCATATATAATTTAAACATATGTACAAGGTTGCCTGGAAGGCTCCTGGGTTTCCAGACTCAAAATGGCCCTTTGGGGCTGCTTTTACAAAACCCAGTTTTATTTGAGAAGTTCGTGGGATTTCGAGGTGTTTACAAGCACATACCTCTTCTCCCTTCCCACTGGTACTTGCGTGCTTGGGGAAGGGTTCTCTAAAGATAGCTTGGGCAGGCTCGGGTTCCTCAGTGACCTGAAGCCGGCCTAACCAGCCCCTAAGATATAGTTGTATTTATATATTTTACGTCGCAGGGGTTTTTAATTAAGTCATGTGTGTTGTCTTTACATTCTCCACACGCACACACATTGAGCTTTCGCTCTTACTCCCAAGACCTTAGTCAAGGACTATTGCAGTTATATTTGGGTTTCATTTATGTCGTGTGCGTAGTACTTCAATTCTACACTCACACACATTAAGCTTTCGCTCTTACTCCCAAGACCTTAGTAAAGGTCATACTACAATTTATATTTGGGTTTCATTTCAAGTCGTGTGTGTTGTCTTTCCATTTCCATACACACACACATTGAGCCTTCGCTCTTACTCCCAAGACCCAAGTAAGGGCCCATATATATTATATAAGTATTTCCCTTCGGCTATGTCTTTAAGATTTGGGTTTTAAGGTTCAGCTGTGTGTGTTGTCTTTCAATATATACACAACACACACTTGCACTATTGAGCCTTTCCGCTCTTAAGATATAGCCATATTTCCCTTTCACAATTTTCCTTCGGCAATTTTCATATTTCGTGGCTTTAAGGTTCAGCCTTCAGCAATTTCCATTACAAGTCATTTCCCTTCGGCATTGTCTTTTAAATTCGAGTTTTCCCTTTGGAGTTGCGTGAGTTTGCATTGCATATATGCCATACCACGAGTTAGGACACATATTGCATCAAAGCAAACCCCATACTCCCACTCAAAAGCCGCCCCACTTAGGCTGAGTGTTCATAACACACACCTAGTTGGCCCAAAAAGGGATAAAAAGAAAGACTTAGGCACATGCAAATCCACGTGAAATAAAATCTGAAAGTCATACAAAACCCGAATTAAACACCTCAAACCGCTTTCGTAGGTTCTTATACTCAAAAGCTCAATTTTAAAAGCGTACAGACTGACCCTTGCACATCGGTGCAAGAAGGTCTGCGACGACAAGAGCTTGCTTGCTCACAGTCACCATGTTAGGAGTCAGGTTTAAAATATCTCTTCGCTAGCTTAAGTAAGCTAGCTGGCACGCCCTTTTGCTTAATTAGGACTTAGGCACACGAAAAGGTTTGCTTCAGGCCTAAGAACCAGGAGAGAGAATTTTCTACGTCTACAGCTATTTGGCACGCCCAGTGGGACGTGAGTCTTTTAAAATCGAGTCACTTTAGGAATTGCGAAAACATTTTTCAAAAAGGTGTTGTTTTAATTCTTTTCTTTACTTGTACTTAGGAATTTTGAAATGCTTGAAAGCATGTAAAAATCCAACCCAAGTGAAGTGTCGAGCCAAGGCTCATGCGCATTAAGTTTTCACTCTAGGAGGATTTTGAAAAATAAGATCAAACTAGACGAGATAGAGGACTTGAGAAGGGAATTCGAGGCCAAAATCAATGCTCTCAGCCAAGAGGTTGAAGTAGGCGATTCATGTTCATCAAATGGTGAACAAAGGGCCAAGAAAAAAGCTAAAAAACCTCGCAAGCACAAAGAGGCCTCCGTAATGGAAGGCAACCAATACCACGAGTCCTTCACACAAAAGGACCGTAAAGCCCTACAGCAGCTGCTGAAGGGGCAAAATAAAGAGAAAAGGAGTTACGCCTTGTCTGATTTCCTTCCCATGGATTACAAAACAGACAGCGAGGATGAAATATCGAACTTCCATCGGTATGACGGCATGGGAGACCCTAGGTCTCACTTGCAACTTTTCTCGCGTTGAGCCCATAAGAAGAAAAAGGACTCGATGAAATGGATGTATTGGTTCCCTTTATCCCTTAAAGGCACAACTGCCAAATGGCTGGCTTCCTACGATTTAAGCCAGTTCGCTACTTTTGAAGAGTTAGCGAACTGCTTCATACAAAGATTTGCACATAACGTAGAAGTCACGCCGACTTTAAACACTTTAAGGGATACAAAGCAAGGCATGAACGAAGACATACATGCCTTCATTATTCGATGGAGGTCCCTTTTGGGCCAAGTGCGAGAGCCCATATCCGAAGGATGCGCAGTCATGCTCATCCTGGATAATTTTAAAAGCGAGCTAAAGACCCTTCTCTCGCTCCGTAAGATCTCAACTTTCCATATGTTGATCAAAAAAGCATCCCTTTTCGAAACAAACTTGAAAAAGGGGATATACGATCACTTATGGAAAGGAAGTGCCTTTTCCAAAACTCGCTTGGAAAAGCCCATCACTTATGGGCTACCCACGATGGACAAAGGGTTAAAGCCCCATAAAATCGCCAATGTTCGGGTGGATCCAGATGTGGCGGGCACTTCCAAAAATTTTGAAAAACTAGAAAACAAAAGGGAGAGAAATTTTCAAAAACCAATTGAAAAATGAGAGTACATACCGCTGGGGCAACCTGTGTCGGAGGTCCTAGACCTCCTACTTGCCCAAGGCATGATTGAACTTCCCGAGATCCCCGAGGGAGTCACTTCCAAAGGGGGATATTTAAATCATTTTTGCAAGTATCATCGGCTCAAAGGCCATGATACAAAGCGTTGTTTCTCCCTTTTAAACAAAATCAAGAACTTGATAGCGGAGGGCCGGCTCCAGGTCACTGCGGAACCTGAGCCAACTCAAGCTATCTTCAAAGAACCCTTTCCCAAGCACGCCAGTAATAGTGGGAAAGGTGTAAACACCCCGAAATCCGATGAATTTCTCAAATGAAGATGTTTTTTTTTATAAAAGCAGCCCCAAAGGGCTATTTTGAGTCTGGAAACCCAGGAGCCTTCCAGGCAACCCTGTACATATGTTTTAAACTGTATATGCTTTAAAATATGTATAATATGTTTTAAAACCTTTTAAATATGTTTTGAAACCCTGCGAAGCGGCCTGGCCTGATGAAAGTAGGACGAGAAGAGCTAAAGAGAGCCCGGAACCGGAGCACATGTCGAGCGCGGCATAGCAACTCTCGTGTTGAATCCACTCCCAGGATCTCGAACGTCCAAGACCCTGTTATCATCAGAAATCCTTTAAAATCATCTCCGGAAGGTGAAAACAGAAGCGGACGACCATGTTGGCGAAGACCCAACGCAGACGGAGTACTGATGCTGTCAGACCCCGCACAAACCGTTCGTTTCGAACATACCCTAAAGGAGTCAGAATTCAGTTTGGATTGGATCTGGACCATATATATCCAGATCCCAATCCAAACGTATGTGTGGGTTTGGATTTCGATTTGAATCCAGAGATCCAATCCAATATCCACATCCATGGTCCACATCACCTTCTCATAAATGGAGGTGGGGCCCACTTGAAATTCACGTGGGATTATGGGCATGAGAGAGAATGGGAAGGATAAGCATGAGGGGAATTGTATTAAGCTTGACTTGTGTGTCAAGTTTGGGGTTAATCATGTGGGTTAGCCTAATTAGTATGGGTTTAAGCTTGTATTAGCCAAAACCTAACCTAGGGCTGCACCAACATGATGCAATAAAGTCTATGGGTTATGCAAAGGGAGCTCCCTAACCCAATCCTAAGCCAAAACCCCTAATCCTAGCCTTTTACCTTAATCCTAACCTAATCCTAGCCTAATCACCTAACCCACCTCACTAAACCTCACCCCAAAACCAACCCACCTAGCTAAGCCCTAAACCCCTAAACCACCCCACCTAAACCTAGCACACCATATCCCTAAAACCCCCTAAAATAAAATATCTGACCCCTCCTCAAAACCAACCACCTTATCACCACACCACCACCACCTAAACCACCTTACCACCCTCTAAAAACCAGCCCCAACCGCCCTTTAAAAATCTATATAAACCCCCCCTAGTGGGCGGGTTTTTCATCTTCTCCCATCCAGCCCATTCCACCAGCCGAGCCCTCTCACCTTGCTCCCTTCTTCCACCTACACCACCACTACCCCCGACCAGCTCCACCTCGCACCACCACTTCCATCCGGCCTGCTCCACTCCACGTCACCACCACCTCCCGGTCGAGTTCCATCCGCCTTCATCCTCCGACTGCCCTCCTTGGACACCAACCTCCTTCACCCCTCCGGTTAGTACCTCAACCCAACTCCACCTCCTCTTCACTCCCCCTCCACTCTCAACCACCCATACCACCACCACATAGCTCCATCATAGCCTTCTCGCCACTCTTCCCCATTCGGCCAGACATAGCCCATTCCACCACCCGATCCTTTACCTTCCCCTTAGTGACAACCATACACCACCCTACCTTGCTCCCTAGGACCTGCCCCCTCCACTCTTAGTCACCCATTAACCCCACCTTCCACAACACCCTAGCTAGTTCCCTCACCATTCCCCAAACATCCCCTAGCTACCCCAGCCGGCCACCACTTAAAACACCCCCTAGTCGGCCAGCCCCAGCCGATTGCACCCAAGTCATTCAGCCAGCCACACCCTCTCCCTTAGACATCTTCCCTTTAGGCTCCCCTTAGCGCCACCTTCCATAGAGCCTTCCCTACGCCTTAGTGACCTTCCTTAATCACTTCAGCCTGAGACATCACGGCAGCACCCTCCTAGCAGCCGGCAAGTCCCCAAGGCGCCACCACCATCCTCCTTTGTCACCCGGCCACACTCCCTTGCCGTTCCATTCCGAGGAGCTCCCTCTTGCAGCCCAAGGCGAAGCCCAAGCCCACGCTCAAGCAAGTCACCTCCGGACCAGCTATAAATAAGTGCCTAACTCGGTCCTCATTTGTAGACTTGCTTAAGTTAAATTAAATTTGATACGGGGTTGTAATAACGGAGCATTGTCTCCCCCCACTTGTAATAACGTGGCTTGGCACACCCACACACACGTGCACTTGAGCCTACCTCGGTCTTAGTTGTGCACAATTTTGAACACACACGGGCCTAATCAGCCCTTAAGATATAAGTTTATTTATATACTTTAAGTTGCGTAGGGTTTTGCTTGAGTTGTGTGTGTTGTTTTAAATTCTCACACTCACACACATTGAGCTTTCGCTCTTATTTGCAAGACCCAAGTAAGGGCCGTGTTATACTTTCCTTGGGTTTAATTTCATGTCGTGTGTGTAGTATTTCAATTATACACTCACACACATTGAGCTTTCGCTCTTACTCCCAAGACCTTAGTTAAGGCCATATTGTAATTTATATTTGGGTTTAATTTCATGTTGTGTGCGTAGTACTTCAATTCTAGCACTCACACACATTGAGCTTTCGCTCTTATTGCCAAGACCTTAGTTAAGGCCATATTGCAATTTATATTTGGGTTTCATTTGAAGTCGTGTGTGTTGTCTTTACATTTTCACATGCACCCACATTGAGCCTTCGCTCTTATTCGCAAGACCCAAGTAAGGGCCCATATATAGTATATACGTATTTCCCTTTTGGCTATGTCTTTTCAATTTGGGTTTTAAGGTTCAGCTATGTGCGTAGTCTTTCCATATATACACGACACACACTTGCACAATTGAGCCTTTCCGCTCTTAAGATATAGCCATATTTCCCTTTTGCAATTTCCCTTCGGCAATTTACATTTACAAGTTATTTCCCTTCGGCAATTTCCATTACAAGTCATTTCCCTTCAGCATTGTCTTTTAAATTCAGGTTTTCCCTTTGGAGTTGCATGAGTTTGCATTGCATATACGCCATACCACGAGTTAGGACACATATTGCATCAAAGCAAACCCTATACTCCCGCTCAAAATCACCACATTTTAGTTGAGTGTTCATAACACACACCTAGTTTGCCCAAAAAGGGATAAAAAGAAAGACTTAGGCACATGCAAATCCACATGAAATAAAATCTGAAAGTCATACAAAACAACCCGAATCAAACACCTCAAACCGCTTTCGTAGGTTCTTACACTCAAAAACTCGATTTTAAAAGCGTACAGACTGACCCTTGCGCATCAGTGCAAGAAGGTCTGCGACGACAAGAGCTTGCTTGCTCACAGTCGCCACGTTAGGAGTCAGGTTTAAAATATATCTTCGCTAGCTTAAGTAAGCTAGTTGGCACGCCCTGTTTGTTTAAATAAAAATTAGGCACACGAAAAGGTTCGCTTCATGCCTAAGAACCAGGAGCGGGAATTTTCTGCGTCTATAGTTATTTGGCACACCCGGTGGGACGTGAGTCTTTTAAAATCGAGTTACTCTAGGAACCTTGCGAAAATTTTTCAAAAAGGTGTGTTGTTTTTAACTCTTTTCTTTACTTGTACTTAGGAATTTTGAAAAGCTTGAAAGCATGTCAAAATCCAACCCAAGTGAAGTGTCAAGCCAAGGCTGATGCACATTAAGTTTTCACTCTAGGAGGATTTTGAAAAATAAGATCAAACTAGACGAGATAGAGGACTTGAGAAGGGAATTCGAGGCCAAAATCGATGCTCTCAACCAAGAGGCTGAAGTAGGCGATTCATGTTCATCAAATGGTAAACAAAGGGCCAAGAAAAAAGCTGAAAAACCTCGCAAGCACAAAGAGGCCTCCGTAATGGAAGGCAACCAATACCACGAGTCCTTCACACAAAAAGACCGTAAAGCGCTACAACAGCTGCTGAAAGGGCAAAATAAAGAGAAAAGGAGTTACGCCCTGTCTGATTTCCTTCCTATGGATTACGAAACAGCCAATGACGATGAAATACCGAACTTCCATCGGTATGATGGCTTGGGAGACCCTAGGTCTCACTTGCAACTTTTCTCGTGTCGAGCCCATAAGAAGAAAAAGGACTCGATGAAATGGGTGTATTGGTTCCCTTTATCCCTTAAAGGCACAACTGCCAAATGGTTGGCTTCCTACAATTTAAGCCAGTTTGCTACTTTTGAAGAGTTAGCGAACTGCTTCATGCAAAGATTTGCATATAACGTAGAAGTCACACCAACTTTAAACACTTTAAGGGATACAAAGCAAGGCATGAACGAAGACGTACATGCCTTCATTATTTGATGAAGGTCCTTGTTGGGCCAAGTGCGAGAGCCCATATCCGAAGGATGCGCAGTCATGCTCATCTTGGATAATTTTAAAAGCGAGTTAAAGACCCTTCTCTCGCTCCGTAAGATCTCAACTTTCCATAAGTTGATCAAAAAAGCATCCCTTTTCGAAACAAACTTGAAAAAGGGGATATACGATCACCTATGGAAAGGAAGTGCTGTTTCTAAAACCCGCTTGGAAAAGCCCATCACTTATGGGCTACCCACGATGGACAAAGGGGCAAAGCCCCATAAAATCGCCAATGTCCGGGTGGATCCAGGTTTGGCGGGCACTTCCAAAAATTTTGAAAAACTAGAAAATAAAAGGGAGAGAAATTTCCAAAAACCGATTGAAAAACGGGAGTACACACCGCTAGGGCAACCTGTGTCGGAGGTCCTAGACTTCCTACTTGCCCAAGGCATGATTGAACTTTCCGAAATCCCTGAGGGAGTCACTTCCAAAGGGGGATATTTAAATCGTTTTTGCAAGTATCATCGGCTCAAAGGCCATGATACAAAGCGTTGTTTCTCCCTTTTGAATAAAATCGAGAACTTGATAGCGGAGGGCAGGCTCCAGGTCACTACGGAACTTGAGCCAACTCAAGCTATCTTCAAAGAACCCTTTCCCAAGCACGCTAGTAGCAGTGGGAAAGGAAAGGAGGTATGTACCCTCACCTTTTCAAAAGAACTAGCGCAAACATCTGAGTCTGGTCGACCCACTTGTAAGTCTAATCTTGTACTTTACAAGAAGCCCGCCCAAGTCGTCATCCGGGGACCACCAAGAGCTGAATCCTCGGCTAAACCAGTTTTAAAACTTCAAGGTGCTCCTCAACTCATAATTAGAGCCAATTCTAGTGCGAACCCTAGGTTGGTCGTGGGGGAAGTGACTAGATCCGGGAGGATCTATCAACCCCCGCACCTACAAAGTACTAAAAAGGTGGTAAGTGCGCCTGGCTCCTCAAAAGCATGTATTCCTAGAGTTCTACCGAAAGTAGACAATGGGAAAAGCGTTTTAAACCCTTATGTTTTCGAAAACCATCTTTCAAAGATTCCTATCCACATGTCCATCCTAGAGCTTATACAAACTTCGCCTAGGCATAGACTCGTGCTAGAGAAAATTCTAGAAAGAGCCAAGGTTAGTTCGAACATAAGTCCGGAATCCCTGTCTGACCAAGTGGCATTAATATGAGCAAAATCGCCCATCACTTTCTCAGAAAATGATGTAGATAAACCCTACGAGTCTCACAACCAGGCCCTGCATATCGAGGTGGTTCTGAATAACCCCTCTTTGGACAGGTGCCTAGTCGATGGGGAAGGAGGGCTCAACATCCTTCCACTTCATGTGGCGTACCAAATCGGAGTCACCTTGACTTCTATGAACCCAAGCCCCATTGTTATCACTGGATACGATGGGAATGCGTCTTGGCCTTTAGGATCGATCGAACTCTTGATGGAAACGGGAGGGATCACACACACGGGGGTGTTTCATGTCTTCGGCATCCACCCCCATTATAACCTGTTGTTGGGGAGGCCCTGGATACACAGCTTGTGCGCTGTGCCATCCACCTTCCACAGGTGTGTCAAGATCCCTTTCAGGGACCAAGTCGTGGTGATCCTAGGTGAGAGTCACCCTCAGCTTCAGGGGATCATAAACTCCCCTTGTTTGTCGAGCTCCCAGGCCCATGAGGCTAACCTGGGGTAGACCATAGTCGAGCCACCAAGGCTCGTGTTAAGCAACCCTAGGAAGGTTGTATATGTGAAGGGGCCGCCCAAAGCAGGCCCCCTCCCGATCCTAACCCTTCTTGGAAAACCCAAGCATCCCCTATTTCCAAAATCCCTGGACAAAAAGCCATACGAGCATGAAATGGACGACAGCAAGTTCCAGGACCATGATCTGTATCAAAATTTTTCAAAAAATAAGAAATCATGGAACATGCTGTTGAATATGGGCTACATGCCCTATAAAAGTCTAGGGGCATAAAACCAGGGTCTCCTAGAGCCCATCCTTCCTAGGGCCAACCCAAGCCGATACGAGATAAGCTACACTCCCAAAATACCGCCAGAGCCACCCCCTATGACCACCTGGGTCAAGGGTGCCCTGGAGACTATCCTAGAAGAGACCTATGATTTAGACCTCTTATTCCGAGTCTAACCCGTAGTGTTTTCCCTTTGTAGGTATGATGGAAGATCCCTTTCATAAAAATACAAAAACATTTGAAAAACTTAAAATCAAAAAAATTAGAAAAGAGGAAAAACCAAAAACAATGGAAAAACAAAAACTCGAAAATAGTGGTTTGTATAGTTCCTAAAGTTCTTGTTTTGCAAAAACCCAAAAAAATTGAAAATCTACAAAATACCAAAAAGATTTTGTACATAGCTTCTCCTGGTAAGACTTTGGAAAAAGATTTCGAAAGAAACGTCGTCTGCATAGCCACCAAAAATTTCAAAATCAATTGAAAAACCAAGTACAAAACCAGGTCTTTTGAAAACCCACGCATCAAATTCCCTCGGGTCTATAACCCACGAGAATGATCGAAGCCCAGAAGTGGATCCCCTTGAGGAAGATCCCACTTCTGAGCTCCCAAAATTTCATAAAATTCTCGATTTTGAAAGACCTTCCAATTCAGTAGGAGGAGATTTCATAGAGGTGAACCTAGGGAGTGATTCCAATCCCCAAACCATCAAGATAGGCGCATGTTTGCATGAACATGAAAGATCAGCATTCATTGCAATTCTATGAACCTATTTAGATGTGTTTGCATGAACATATGAAGACATGCCGGGCATAGACCCCAGCATTGTCGAACATCATCTTCCCTTAGATGCGGATGTAAAACCCATAAAGCAGAAGCTTAGGGAAATACACCCGAATGTGCACAAGCAAGTCAAAGAGGATTTAGAAGATCTGTTAAAAGTAGGATTTATAAAACCCATTGCATATTCTGATTGGTTGTCAAACATCGTTGTAGTTCGAAAAACCAATGGGAAAATTCGAATATGCATCGATTTCAGAAACCTGAATAAAGCCACTCCAAAGGATAATTATCCTTTACCAAACATAGATTTGATAGTCGATAGTATTGCAAATCATAAAATAGTTCATGTCTTCCTCATACAAAGAAAGGCCTAGTTCTACATAGCAAGATACTTGCAAGTAGTACGTGCTATTTCTAAATAGGCTGATCTGGAATGGATCGAGTGTAAGCTTGGGATAAGTCCTCCCCTCTTCTCTTCTCCTTCCAAAAGGAAAACGTGGCCAAAATAAAGGGAATTTCCCATCCAAAGTCTCTTTCCAAAAGAAAGAAACCAGAATTCAAAAGAAAAATCGATTCTCTTGTGAAAAAGAGGGATTAAAGAAAAAATACTCCCAAAGGGAGACCCTCTATGAAAAAAGGAAAAAGAGGCCCAAAAGCTCAAAAGGAGCAGTTTTCCGCCTTCTATACCTTAAACCACGAGACGCTTCAGAAGGGACCGTGGTATCTCTTTCCCATCCCTGGCTTATCCCAAGCTAAAGCATGGTTCATTTCGAGGAATCCTAAAGTAAAAATAGGATTTACTTACTTGAATTTCATTTTGTTTAAAAATTCGACGTTTCGAGTAAGACGTAGGAATTTGAAATATAGCTTGTTTTCTTATAAAACCTCTGCTAGATAAGCAAGTGTCAAGACTCAAGCAAAGGCAAACACGAAGAGCTCGAGATCCTTAGGATTGAGACTCAAGACAGTTGTCCCTTTTCGTAAATAGCTTTTGTAAATAGATTTTAAAAAATCAAACATCAAACAGCATAGGATCTGCTCACTTGGAGCAGCAGGCCTTGTAAGTTTCAAGAGTTCGACCATATCTGGTCTTTGGGAGGTCGCCACTCTTGGCACCACACCCATGTCATGCATCTGCATACCCACTTTAAACACCCCGAAATCCCACGAATTTCTCAAAACAACCTGGTTTTGTAAAAGCAGCCCCAAAGGGCTATTTTGAGTCTGGAAACCCAGGAGCCTTCCAGGCAACCCTGTACAGATGTTTTGAACTTTTATATGTTTTAAATATGTATAATATGTTTTAAAAACTGTTAAAATATGATTTGAAACCCCACAAAGCAAGCTTGGCCTGATCAAGACAGGACCAGAAGAGCTAAAGAGAGCCCAGAACCGGAGCACAAGTCAAGCCCGGCACACCAACTCTCGTGTTGAATCCACCCCCAGGATCTCGAACATCCAAGACCCTGTTATAATAAAAAATCATATGAAGTCATCTCCGGAAGGTGAAAACAGAAGCGGACGATCATGTTGGCGAAGACCCAATGCAGACGTAGTACTGATGCTGTCAGACCCCGCACAAACTGTTCATTTCGAACACAGCCTAAAGGAGTCAGAATTCAGTTTGGATTGAATATGGACCATATATATCCAGATCCCAATCCAAACCCATGTGTGGATTTGGATTTGGATTTGGATCCAGAGATCCAATCCAATATCCACATCCATGGCCCACATCACCTTCTCATAAATGGAGGTGGGGCCCACTTGAAATTCACGTGGGATTATGGGCATGAGAGAGAGTGGGGGAGGATAAGATTTGGGAGTGATTGTAATTAAGCTTGACTTGTGTGTCAAGTTTGAGGTTAATCATGTGGGTTAGCCTAATTAGCATGGGTTTAAGCTTGTATTAGCCAAAACCTAACCTAGGGCTGCACCAACATGATGCAACAAGGTCTATGGGTTATGCAAAGGGAGCTCCCTAACCCAATCCTAATAAAAAACCCCTAGTCCTAACCTTTTACCCTAATCCCGGCCTAAACCTAGCCTAATCACCTAACCCACTTCCCTAATCCCTGCCTAATCCCAACCTAATCACCTAACCCACTTCCCTAATCCTTCCCTAAACCTAGCCTAATTTCCTTAAACCTAACCTAATCCTAGCCTAATCACCTAACCGATCTCACTAAACCTCACCCCAAGACCAACCCACCTAGCTAAGCCCTAAACCCCTAAACCACCCCACCTAAACCTAGCACACCATCTACCTAAAACCCCTTGTATTAAAATATCTGGCCCCTCCCCAAAACCAGCCCACCTTATCACCACACCACCACCACCTAAACCACCTTACCACCTCCTCAAAACCAGCCCCAACTGCCCTTCACCAACCTATATAAACCCCCCCATAAGGGGCGGGTTTTCAATCCCTTCCAGCCCACCTTGGCCCAGCCGACCTTGGCCAACCTCCCAGTCGAGCCTTCCACCTTGCTGCCCTCCTTCCACCTGCACCAATGCTACCCCCGGCCAAGCTCCTCCTACACCACCACTTCCATCCGGCCAGCTCCCCGTCGCCACCACCTCCCGGTTGAATCCTGCGCATCCAAGTCACCCGGCTGCCCTTCTTCCATCCGCCAACTCCTTCCCCTTTCGGTTAGTACCCTACACTTAGCTCCACCTCTTCTTCACTCCCCCTCCACTCTCAACCACCCACACCACCACAACCGCCCGCCAACACCACCTACCCGTCATCCCTACCCACGACATGAAATAAAACCGAAGGGAAATGACTTGTAATGTAAATGCCGAAGGGAGATATGTATATAGGATATATACGTGCCCTTACTTGGGTCTTTGAAAATAAGAGCGAAGGCTCAATGTGGGTGCGTGCTTGAATTGAAAGACTTACACACACGACATGAAATAAAACCCAAATATAACTTGCAGTATGGCCTTGATTAAGGTCTTGGGAATAAGAGCGAAAGCTCAATGTGTGTGAGTGCTTGAATTGAAGTACTACGCACACAACATGAAATTAAACCCAAATAGTATAACACGGCCCTTACTTGGGTCTTTCAAATAAGAGCGAAGGCTCAATGTGTGTGAGTGCTTGAATTGAAAGACTTACACACACAACATGAAATGAAAACCCAAATAGTATAGCTCAGCCCTTACTTGGGTCTTTCAAATAAGAGCGAAGGCTCAATGTGTGTGAGTGCTTGAATTGAAAGACTTACACACACGACATGAAATGAAAACCCAAATAGTATAGCTCGGCCCTTACTTGGGTCTTTCAAATAAGAGCGAAGGCTCAATGTGTGTGAGTGCTTGAATTGAAAGACTTACACACACGACATGAAGTGAAAACCCAAATAGTATAGCTCGGCCCTTACTTGGGTCTTTCAAATAAGAGCGAAAGCTCAATGTGTGAGTGCTTGAATTGAAAGACAACACACCCAACTTAGGCAAAACCCTACGAAAATTAAAGTATATATATATATATATTTATGTATTAGGGGCTGATTAGGCCCGTGTGTGTTCAAAATCGTGCACAACTAAGAGAGTGCACGTGTGTGGGTGTGCCAAGCCATGTTATTACAAGCGGGGGCAGACTATGCTCCGTTATTACAATCCCGTATCGAATTGAATTTTAAGCAAGTATACAACTAAGGACCGAGTTAGGCACTTACTAATAGCTGGTCCGAAGATGCCTTGCTTGAGCGTGGGCTTGGCCTTTGCCTTGGGCTGCAAGAGGGAGCTCCGCGGAGTTGAACGGCAAGGGGCTGCTGGCCGGGTGCCTTAGATGCGCGAAAGAGATGCCTTGAAGGTGGCCGGCTACTTGGAAAGGGGTTGCCTAAGAGAAGGTGGGGCCAAGGTGAGTATGTAGGGTCACTAAGGAAGGGTATAGTGTTAGGAAGTATGGCACTAAGGGAGCCTAAGAGAAGGTCTAATGGAGCACCTAAGGTTGGTGGGTGGCTGGCCAAATGGAGGTGACAGTCGGTTGGAGTGGCCGACTAGGGGAACTTGGTGGTGGTGGGCTGCTAGGGTGGCTATGGGTGGAGTATGGGAAGGAAGCTAGCTAGGGTATGGGGTAAGGTGGTAGTGGGTGTAGTGGGGTGATATGGGTAGGTTTTAGGGAGTTGGGTGGAGTGACCGGGTGTAGCTAGGGTGTCTAGGTACTGGCGGGTAGTTAGGGTGGTTATGGCCTGGCCGAGTGGGAGTGGTGGCGGCAAGTGGCTGGTATTAGGGTAAGGTGGTGGTATGGTGGGTGGCTGAGAGTGGAGGGGAGTGGAGAAGGAGTAAGGTGGAGTGGTTAGGTGATCTAGGGGTGGTGGTAAGGTAGTAAGGTGGGCTGGTATTAGGGTAGGGCCAGATATTTTAAATACAAGGGGTTTGGGTAGGTTGTGTGCTAGGGGTGGTTTAGAGGTTTAGGGTTTAGCTAGGTGGGTTGGTTTTAGGATGAGGTTTAGTGAGGTAGGTTAGGTGATTAGGCTAGGATTAGGTTAGGTTTAGGAAAATTAACCTAGGTTTAGGGAAGGATTAGGGAAGTGGGTTAGGTGATTAGGTTGGGATTAGGCCGGGATTAGGGAAGTGGGTTAGGTGATTAGGCTCAGATTAGGATAGGATTAGGGTAGAAGGCTAGGATTAGGTGTTTTTGGTTAGGTTTAGGTGAAGGAGCTCCCTTTGCATGACCCATGGACCTTAACCACATCATGTTGGTGCAGCCCTAGGTTAGGTTTTGGCTAATTACAAGCTTAAACCCACTTGATTAGGCTAACCCACATGATTAACCCCAAACTTGACACACAAGTCAAGCTTAATTACAACACACACTTGATCTTATCCTCCCCCACTCTCTCTCATGCCTATAATCCCACATGAAATTCAAGTGGGCCCCACCTCCATTTATGAGAAGGTGATGTGGGCCATGGATGTGGATATTGGATCGGATCTCTGGATCCAAATCGAAATCCAAATCCAAATCCACACATGGGTTTGGATTGGGATCTGGATATATATGGTCCAGATCCAAACTGAATTCTGACTCCTTTAGGCTGTTTTCGAAACGAACGGTTTGTGTAGGGTCTGACAGCACCAGTACTCCGTCTGCGTTGGGTCTTCGCCAACATGATCGTTCGCTTCTATTTTCACCTTCCGGAGATGACTTCATTTGATTTCTGATTATAACAGGGTCTTGGACGTTCGAGATCCTGGGGGTGGATTTAATATGAGAGTTGTTGTGCCGGGCTCGACATGTGCTCCGGTTCCGGGCTCTCTTTGGCACCAGTACTCCTTTGGGGCTGCTTTTATAAAACCAGGTTGGTTTGAGAAATTCGTGGGATTTCGGGGTGTTTACAGATGCCCCTCTTTGGCCTTGTCCAAATCGATTTGGATAAGGGCAAAGATGACAAACACCCCTTTCAATGTCTCCCTAGATCTAACCACGAAAATATGGGATCGTCCCAATCTTTAGCAAAATCTCACTTTTAAAAACCCGAGTAGGAGGAGATATCATGCCAAAGGGATAAAAGGGTTTCTGGTCCTAAAATGGGATCAGGTTTATGTAAGTGCCATGCATGGAATGCAGATGCATGACATGGGTGTGGTGCCAGGAGTGGCGACCTCCTAGAGACCAGATATGGTCAAACTTTCGAGACTTACAAGGCCTGTTGCTCCAAGTGAGCAGATCCTATGCTGTTCGATGTTCGATTTTTCAAAAACTATTTACAAGACTATTTACAAAAGGGACAACTATCTTTAGTCTCGATCCTAAGGATCTCGAGCTCTTCATGTTTGCCTTTGTTTGAGTCTTGACACTCGCTAATCTAGCGGAGGTTTTATAAGAAAACAAGCTATATTTCAAATTCCTACGTCTTACTCGAAACGTCGAATTCTCAAACAAAATGAAATTCAAGTAAGTAAATCCCATTTTTACTCTAGGATTCCTCGAAATGAACCATGTTTTAGCTTGGGATAAGCCAGGGATGGGAAAGAGATACCACGGTCCCTTCTGAAGCGTCCCGTGGTTTAAGGCATAGAAGGCGAAAAGTTGCTCTTTTTGAGCTCTTTGGCCTCTTTTTCCTTTTTTTCGTAGAGGGTCTCCCTTTGGGAGTATTTTTTCGTTAATCCCTCTCTTTTTTTTTTTACAAGAGAATCAATTTTTCTTTTGAATTCTGGTTTCTTTCTTTTAGAAAGAGACTTCGGATGGGAAATTCCCTTTATTTGGGCCATGTTTTCCTTTTGGAAGGAGAAGAGAAGAGGGGAGGACTTATCCCAAGGTCACACTCGATCCATTCCAGATCAGCCTATTTAGAAATAGCACGTACTACTTGCAAGTATCTTGCTATGTTGAATTAGGCCTTTCTTTGTAAGAAGAAGGATTTTGAAATGTAACCACGATTTTGAAGACTCCACTCTTTCACAAGCGCGAATTCTCTCACTCAGGGTCACACGACTTTGCCTTTGCACCTTATTTTCAGGTCTCAGGGCAGCTATCCCTTAAATTTTTGAAAACTGGGATTTAATCCAAATCCTACACATGATACTTCTTTAAGTATTGGATATTGATAGGATCTGCTAAATTCCTACCTTCTACATCGATCAACCAATACGAATTGTTCGTGGTGGTTGCTCGTACAACATAGGGTCCATCCCATTTGGGGCGCCACTTTCCGAGTGGATGTGGGCCACGATAATGGATGATTTTCAAAACCAGATCCCCCACTTCAAAGTGGCAAGGTCTCATGTGTTTGCCATAATGTCGGGCTATCCTTTGCTGGTATGCACGAGCATGATCCATGGCAAGGAGTCGCCTCTCATCTAGCAAATCTAGTTCGGCCATCCTAGCATGCTGAAGCGTCTCTAGGGGGAGGTCGAGTGCTATGGACGTATGGAATGAATGCAGTTGGGTATGAATGGGAAGAATGGCGTTTGTGCCATAGACCAATTCGAATGGTGTAGCATTCGTGGGAGTCCGGATGGAAGTCCTATAAGCCCATAAGGCTTCATCTAGCTTCTCGTGCCACGTCCTACTCTTCTCTAAGGTTTTCTCAATTATACTAATGAGAGTCTTGTTTGTGGCTTCGGCTTGGCCGTTGCCTTGAGGGTAGTAGGGCGAAGAGAAGTGGTGAGTTATGCCATACGTGTTGCACAACTTAACCATCCGCTCGTTCTTGAATGGGGTGCCATTATCAGACACAAGGTCTCCTGGAACCCCAAATCGAGCCAAGATATTCCTCCGGATGAAAGCCACCACATGTTGCCCCAACACGTTGGTTAGGGAAATGGCTTCCACCCACTTGGAGAAATACTCCGTGGCTGCTAAAATGAATTGATGCCCATTTGAGGCTTTTGGAAAGATTGGGCCTACGATGTCAAACGCCCACATGGTGAATGGCCAGGAGCTGACCACGGAATGCAATGCAGATGAGGGGATATGAATGGCATGCCCATGCACTTGACATGGATGACACTTCCTAACATGATCGTGACAATCCTTTTTCAGGGTGGACCAAAAATAGCCCCCTCTAAGTATTTTCATTGCCATCATGTTGGCATTAACATGACCTCCACATTCTCCATCGTGGAATTCATGCATCACTATCCTAGCCTCCTCTAGGTCGATACACCTAAGTAGGATGTCGGTGAAACTTTTTTTGTATAAAACCCCACCCAGAATGGTGTATCGGGTCGAGATCTTACGGATGAATGCCTTATCTTTGGATGTGGCATCCTTGGCGAATCCCCCATTTTCTAGAAATTGTTTTATGTCATAAAACCAGGGTTTTTCAATAGAGTCTGGGTTATTTTGGCAAATATCCAAGTCGTGTGTGGATGGGTTGGGCGCATGCCATATTTCTAAAGATCGGGTCCCTGAAATGGGATCGACCTTTAGGGCTGAACCCAAGGAGTTGAGGGCATCGGCGATGCCATTGTCCTCTCTTCCTACGTGCGTGAGTTTACACGATTGGAAGGATTGGACCAATTGAGTGGCCAACTCGTGATATGGAAGTAGTTTGTCATTACGTACTTGCCAAATTTTCAAAACCTGGTTTATAACAAGGAGCAAATCTCCAAAGACCTCGATGCATGATGCCCCTAGAGTTTTTGAAATCCTTAGGCCTTGTATGAGTGCTTCATACTCAGCTACGTTGTTGGAACATTCGAAATCTAAGCGGACTGCTATAGGAATCTCGCCCTTTTCAGGGGAGATGAGGATGACCCCAGCACCAACCCCCCATTGGTTTTGTGCCCCATCGAAGTGCATCTTCCACACTTGGTTTTCGAAAGAATTTGCCAAAATGTGGCTTTGAAAATGGTTTTGTAATATGCCTTCATTAGGCATTTCATCAAGTGTGGGATAAACATCCTCTAAGGGGAACTCAGCCACGTAATCTGCTAGGGCTTGCCCCTTAATGGAGATCTGGTGATGGTATTTCAGATCATACTCCATTAGAAGGAGTTGCCATTTGCCCAATCTACCCTTGAGAATGGGTTTTTCGAACAAGTGCTTGATTGGATCAAGCTTGGACACTATCCAGATCTCATGATCTAGGAAATAGTGTCTGAATTTCTGGCAGGCCCAGACTAGGGCCAAGCACGTCTTCTCCATGGCTTGATAATTTCGTTCATAAGCCAAGAGAGTTTTCAAAATGTAGTAGATGGCATACTCCTTATGGGTGTCATCCTCGTATTGAGCCAACAGGGCTCCTAAAGCATTCGCATGCACGGAGATGTAAAGTAAAAGCGGTTTTCCTTGCTTTGGAGGGTTCAAAATAGGGGGATTAACCAAGTATGCCTTCAGTCTCTCGAAGGACTTCTGGCATTCGTCATCCCATAAGAATTTCGTGCCCTTCATCAACAATTTGTTGAAGGGTTCGCATCTAGTTGCCAGATTCGATATGAATCGGTGAACGTATTGTAAACGACCTTGGAGGATACGGATTTGGGTGAGATTGGAGGATGGAGCCATGTCTATGATGGCTCGACACTTAGAGGAGTCGACTTCTATACCCCTTTGGCTCACCATAAAGCCCAGAAGCTTCCCTAATTCTACCCCGAATACATATTTTTGAGGGTTTAGCTTTACTTTGTAAAGCCTAAGCCTTTCGAAAATCTTTTGTAAACATTCGATATGGGTGCATCGGGTTTTGGATTTTGCCAAGAGATCATCTACATACACTTCTACGAGCTCAAGAATCTGATCATGGAAGATCGTGGTCATGGCTCGTTGGTATGTTGCGCTGGCATTTTTCAAACCAAAGGGCATGACTGTATAGCAGTACGTGCCCCATGGGGTTGTGAAGGCGGTCTTACCTTGATCTCGTGGACTTAGTTTGATTTGATTATAGCCTGAATAGCCATCCATAAACGAAAACATTTCATGATTTGCAGTACTATCGACTATCAAATCTATGTTTGGTAAAGGATAATTATCCTTTGGAGTGGCTTTATTCAGGTTTCTGAAATCGATGCATATTTGAATTTTCCCATTGGTTTTTCGAACTACAATGACATTTGACAACCAATCAGAATACGCAATGGGTTTTATAAATCCGGCTTTTAACAGATCTTCTAAACCCTCTTTGACTTGCGTGTGTACATTCGGGTGTATTTTCCTAAGCTTCTGCTTTATGGGTTTTACACCTACATCTAAGGGAAGACGATGCTCGACAATGCTGGGGTCTATGCCCGACATGTCTTCATACGTCCATGCAAATACATCTAAATAGGTTCGTAGAAATGCAATGAATGCTAATCTTTCAGTTTCATGCAAGCATGCGCCTATTTTGATGGTTTTGGGATTGGAATCATCCCCTAGGTTCACCTCTATGAAATCTCCTCCTACTGATTGGGAAGGTCTTTCAAAATCGATAATTTTATAAAATTCTGGGAGCTCAGAAGTGGGATCTTCCTCGAGGGGATCCACTTCTAGGCTTCGATCATTCTCGTGGGCTATAGACCCGGGGGAAGTTGATGCATAGTTTTTAAAAAGACCTGGTTTTGTACTTGGATTTTCAAGTAATTTCGAAATTTTTGGTCTGGCTATGTAGATGACGTTTCTTTCAAAATCCTTTTCTTTTGACAAAGTCCTACCAGGAGCAGTTATATACAAAATCTTTTTGGTGTTTTCCAAATTTTCGATTTTTTTGGGTTTTTGTAAAACAAGAACTTTGGGAACTATACAAAGCACTCTATTTTCGAGTTTTTGTTTTTCCATTGTTTTTGGTTTTTCTTGTTTTTCGATTTTTTTGATTTTAAGCTTTTCAAATGTTTTTGTATTTTTATAAAAGGGATCTTCCGTCATACCTACAAAGGGAAAACACTACGGGTTAGACTCGGAATAGGAGTTCTAAATCATAGGTCTCTTCTAAGGCAGGTTCCAGGGCACCCTTGACCCAGGTGGTCACATGGGGTGGCTCCGGCGGTATTCGGGGAGTATAGCCGATCCCATATCGCTTGGATTGGCCCTAGGAAGGATGGGCTCTAGGAGACCCTGGTTCTGCGCCCCTAGACTCTTGTAGGGCATGTAGCCCATGTTTAACAACATGTTCCACGATTTTCTATTTTTTGAAAAGGCGTGGTACAAGTCGTGGTCCTGGAACATGCTGTCGTCCATATTGTGCTCATATGGCCTCTTGTCCAGGGGCTTTGGAAATAGAGAACGCTTGGGTTTTCCTAGAAGGGTTAGAATCGGGAGGGGGGCTGCTTTGGGTGGCCCCTTCACACATACAACCTTCGTAGGGTTGTTTAACACGAGCCTTGGCGGCTCGATCACAATGTGCCCCAGGTTAGCCTCATGGGCCTGGGAGCTCGATAAACAAGGGGAGTTTATGATCCCCTGAAGCTATGGGTGACTCTCACCTAGGATCACTACGACCTGGTCCCTAAAAGGGATCTTGACACACCTGTGGAAGGTGGATGGCACAGCGCACAAGCTGTGTATCCAGGGTCTTCCCTGCAACAGGTTATAATGGGTGTGGATGTCCAGGAAATGGAACACTCCCATGTGTTTGATCCCTCCCATTTCCATTGGGAGTTCGATGGATCCTAAAGGTCTAGACGCATTCCCATCGTATCCAGTGATAACGATGGGGCTTGGGTTTACTGAAGTCAAGGTGACTCTGATTTTATACGCCACATGAAGTGGAAGGATGTTGAGCCCTCCTCCACCATCGACTAGGCACCTGTCCAGAGAGTGGTTATTTAGAACCACCTCGATATGTAGGGCCTGGTTATGGGATTCGTAGGGTCTATCTACATCATCTTTTGAAAAAGTGATGGGCGATTTTGCTCCTAATAAAGCCACTTTGGCAGACAAGGATTCCAGACTCATGTTCGAATCAACCTTGGCCCTTTCTAGAATTTTCTCTAACACAAGTCTATGCCTAGGCGAGGTTTGTATAAGCTCTAAGATAGACATGTGAATAGGAATCTTTGAAAGGTGGTTTTCGAAGTCATAAGGATTTAGGATGACTTTGTCCTTATCTGCTTTTGGCAGAACACTAGGGATACATGCTTTTGAGGGGCCAGGCACACTGACCACCTTTTTAGCACCTTGAAGGTGTGGGGGTTGATAGATCCTCCCAGATCTAGTCACTTCCCCCACGACTAGCCTAGGGTTTGCGCTAAATTTGGCTCTAAGGATGAGTTGAGGAGTACCTTGGATTTTCAAAACTGGTTTTGTCGGGGATTCCACTTTTGTTGGTCCCCGAATGATGACTTGGGCGAGCTTCTTGTATAATACAAGAGTGGGCACACAAGTGGGTCGACCAGACTCTGGTTTTTGCGCTAGTTCCTTAGAAATGGTGAGGATACATACCTCCTTTCCTTTCCCACTGCCACTGGCGTGTTTGGGAAAGGGTTCTTTGAAGATAGCTTGAGGTGGCTCAGGTTCCGCAGTGACCTGGAGCCGACCCTCTACTATCAAGTTCTCAATTTTATTTAAAAGGGAGAAACAGCGTTTGGTATCATGGCCTTTGAGTCGATGATACTTACAAAATCGGTTTAAATACCCCCCTTTGAAAGTGACTCCTTCGGGGATTTCGGGGAGTTCTATCATGCCTTGGGCAAGCAGGAGGTCTAGGACCTCCGACACAGGTTGCCCCAGCAGAGTGTACTCCCGTTTTTCAAACGGTTTTTGAAAGGTTCGCTCCCTTTTATTTTCTAGTTTTTCAAAATTTTTAGAAGTGCCTGCCACGCCTGGATCCACCCGGACATTGGCGATTTTATGGGGCTTTGCCCCTTTGTCCTTTGTGGGTAGCCCGTATGTGATGGGCTTTTCCAAGCGGGTTTTTGAAACGACACTTCCTTTCCACAAGCGATCGTATGTCCCTTTTCGCAAGTTGGTTTCGAAAAGGGAGGCCTTTTTGATCAACTTATGGAAAGTTGAGATCTCATTAAGTGAGAGAAGGGTTTTTAACTCGCTTTTAAAATTATCCAGGATGAGCATGACTGCGCATCCTTCGGATATGGGCTCTCGCACTTGGCCCAAAAGTGACCTCCATCTTATAATGAAGGCATGTACGTCTTCGTTCATGCCTTGCTTTGTATCCCTTAAGGTATTCAGAGTCGGCGTGACTTCTATGTTATGTGCAAATCTTTGCATGAAGCAGTTCGCTAACTCTTCAAAAGTAGCGAACTGGCTTAAGTCATAGGAAGCCAGCCATTTGGCAGCTGTGCCTTTAAGGGATAAAGGGAACCAATACACCCATTTCATCGAGTCCTTTTTCTTCTAATGGGCTCGACGCGAGAAAAGCTGCAAGTGAGACCTAGGGTCTCCCATGCCATCATACCGATGGAAGTTCGATATTTCATCGTCACTGTCTGTTTCGTAATCCATAGGAAGGAAATCAGACAGGGCGTAGCTTCTTTTCTATTTATTTTGCCCTTTCAGCAACTGCTGTAGGGCTTTACGGTCCTTTTGTGTGAAGGACTCGTGGTATTGGTTGCCTTCTATTACGGAGGCCTCTTTGTGCTTGCGAGGTTTTCAGAGTTTTTCTTAGGCCTTTGTTCACCGTTTGATGAACACGAATCGCCTACTTCAGCCTCTTGGCTGAGAGCATCGATTTTGGCCGCAAACTCCCTTCTCAGGTCCTCGATCTCATCTAGTTTTATTTTGTTTTTGAAAATCCTCCTAGAGTGAGAACTTGATGCGCATGAGCCTTGGCTCGACACTTCACTTGGATTGGATTTTGACATGCTTTTCAAGCTTTTTCAAAATTTCCTAAGTACAAGCAAAGAAAACAAGTTAAAAACGACACCTTTTTAACAAAATTTTTCGCAAGCTTCTAACTTAAAAACTCGATTTTTGAAAGGCTCACGTCCCACCGGGCGTGCCAATCTCTGTAGACGTAGGAAAATCCCCGCTCGTCTGGCTTCTCAAGGCCTGGAGCGGATCCTCTCGTGTGTCTAAGGCCTATTTATATAAACAGGGTGTGCCAGCTAGCTTACCTAAGCTAGTGAAGATATATTTTAAGCTGACTTCTAAACGTAGCGACTGTGAGCAAGTGAGCTCTTGTCGTCGTAGACCTTCTTGCACCGATGTGCAAGGGTCAGTCTGTACGCTTTGAAAAATCAAGTTTTAGGATATAGAAAGCCTACGAAGCGGATCGAGGTGTCTAATTCGGGTCTTTTAGATACGATTGCAGATTTTAGATCACGTGGATTTGCACGTGCCTAAGTCTTTCTTTTTATCCCTTGATGGGCCTCCTAAGTGTGTGTTATGAACACTCCACTACATGGGGTGAATTTTGAGCGGGAGTACAGGGCTTGCTTTGATGCAATATGCGTCCTACCTCATGGTATGGCGTAGATGCAATGCAAACTCACACTACTCCAAAGGGAAAACCCGAATGTAAAGACAATGCCGAAGGGAAATAACCGAAGGGGAATGACTTGTAATGTAAATGCCGAAGGGAGATATGTATATAGGATATATACGTGCCCTTACTTGGGTCTTTGAAAATAAGAGCGAAGGCTCAATGTGGGTGCGTGCTTGAATTGAAAGACTTACACACACGACATGAAATAAAACCCAAATATAACTTGCAGTATGGCCTTGATTAAGGTCTTGGGAATAAGAGCGAAAGCTCAATGTGTGTGAGTGCTTGAATTGAAGTACTACACACACAACATGAAATTAAACCCAAATAGTATAACACAACCCTTACTTGGGTCTTTCAAATAAGAGCGAAGGCTCAATGTGTGTGAGTGCTTGAATTGAAAGACTTACACACACGACATGAAATGAAAACCCAAATAGTATAGCTCGGCCCTTACTTGGGTCTTTCAAATAAGAGCGAAGGCTCAATGTGTGTGAGTGCTTGAATTGAAAGACTTACACACAGACATGAAATGAAAACCCAAATAGTATAGCTCGGCCCTTACTTGGGTCTTTCAAATAAGAGCGAAGGCTCAATGTGTGTGAGTGCTTGAATTGAAAGACTTACACACACGACATGAAATGAAAACCCAAATAGTATAGCTCGGCCCTTACTTGGGTCTTTCAAATAAGAGCGAAGGCTCAATGTGTGTGAGTGCTTGAATTGAAAGACTTACACACACGACATGAAATGAAAACCCAAATAGTATAGCTCGGCCCTTACTTGGGTCTTTCAAATAAGAGCGAAGGCTCAATGTGTGTGAGTGCTTGAATTGAAAGACAACACACCCAACTTAAGCAAAACCCTACGAAAATTAAAGTATATATATATATATTTATGTATTAGGGGCTGATTAGGCCCTTGTGTGTTTAAAATCGTGCACAACTAAGAGAGTGCACGTGTGTGGGTGTGCCAAGCCATGTTATTACAAGCGGGGGGAGACTATGCTCCGTTATTACAACCCCGTATCGAATTGAATTTTAAGCAAGTATACAACTAAGGACCGAGTTAGGCACTTACTAATAGCTGGTCCGAAGATGCCTTGCTTGAGCGTGGGCTTGGCCTTCGCCTTGGGCTGCAAGAGGGAGCTCCGCGGAGTTGAACGGCAAGGGGCTGCTGGCCGGGTGCCTTAGATGCGCGGAAGAGATGCCTTGAAGGTGGCCGGCTACTTGGAAAGGGGCTGCCTAAGAGAAGGTGGGGCCAAGGTGAGTATGTAGGGTCACTAAGGAAGGGTATAGTGTTAGGAAGTATGGCACTAAGGGAGTCTAAGAGAAGGTCTAATGGAGCACCTAAGGTTGGCGGGTGGCTGGCCAAATGGAGGTGACAGTCGGTTGGAGTGGCCTACTAGGGGAACTTGGTGGTGGTGGGCTGCTAGGGTGGCTATGGGTGGAGTATGGGAAGGAAGCTAGCTAGGGTATGGGGTAAGGTGGTAGTGGGTGTAGTGGGGTGATATGGGTAGGTTTTAGGGAGTTGGGTGGAGTGACCGGGTGTAGCTAGGGTGTCTAGGTACTGGCGGGTAGTTAGGGTGGTTATGGCCTGGCCGAGTGGGAGTGGTGGCGGCAAGTGGCTGGTATTAGGGTAAGGTGGTGGTATGGTGGGTGGCTGAGAGTGGAGGGGAGTGGAGAAGGAGTAAGGTGGAGTGTGGGGTACTAACTGAGTGAAGAGGCGGTGGCGGATGGAAGGGGAGCAGCCGGGTGGTTGGGATGTGCACGATGGGCTTCGGCTGGACGGAATGGTGGCGACGTGGACCTTGGTTGGAGTGGTGGTGGTGGTGGTGCTCGGCTGGGAGGTAGTGGAGCAGGTTGGAGTCGGCTGGGCTGGAGAGGGGATGAGATAGGATGAAGGAAGATCGGCTGGTGGGCTGGAAAATGGAGGACCCAAGATAGGAAAACCCGCCCCTTAGGGGGGGTTTTATATAGGGCTGCAAGAGGCAGTTGGGGCTGGTATTAGGGTAGTGGTTGGGTGGTCTATGGGTGGTGGTAAGGTAGTAAGGTGGGCTGGTATTAGGGTAGGGCCAGATATTTTAAATACAAGGGGTTTGGGTTGGTTGTGTGCTAGGGGTGGTTTAGAGGTTTAGGGTTTAGCTAGGTGGGTTGGTTTTAGGGTGAGGTTTAGTGAGGTAGGTTAGGTGATTAGGCTAGGATTAGGTTAGGTTTAGGGAAATTAACCTAGGTTTAGGGAAGGATTAGGGAAGTGGGTTAGGTGATTAGGCTCAGATTAGGCCGAGATTAGGGAAGTGGGTTAGGTGATTAGGCTCAGATTAGGATAGGATTAGGGTAGAAGGCTAGGATTAGGTGTTTTTGGTTAGGTTTAGGTGAAGGAGCTCCCTTTGCATGACCCATGGACCTTAACCACATCATGTTGGTGCAGCCCTAGGTTAGGTTTGGGCTAATTACAAGCTTAAACCCACTTGATTAGGCTAACCCACATGATTAACCCCAAACTTGACACACAAGTCAAGCTTAATTACAACACACACTTGATCTTATCCTCCCCCACTCTCTCTCATGCCCATAATCCCACGTGAAATTCAAGTGGGCCCCACCTCCATTTATGAGAAGGTGATGTGGGCCATGGATGTGGATATTGGATCGGATCTCTGGATCCAAATCCAAATCCAAATCTACACATGGGTTTGGATTGGGATCTGGATATATATGGTCCAGATCCAATCCAAACTGAATTCTGACTCCTTCAGGCTGTGTTCGAAACGAACGGTTTGTGCGGGGTCTGACAGCATTAGTACTCCGTCTGCGTTGGGTCTTCGCCAACATGATCGTCCGCTTCTGTTTTCACCTTCCAGAGATGACTTCATTTGATTTCTGATTATAACAGGGTCTTGGACGTTCGAGATCTTGGGGGTGGATTCAATACGAGAGTTGTTGTGCCGGGCTCGACATGTGCTCCGGTTCCGGGCTCTCTTTAGCTCTTCTGGTCTTGCTTTGATCAGGCCAAACTTGCTTTGTGGGGTTTCAAAACATATTTTAATAGTTTTTTAAAACATATTACACATATTTAAAACATATAAAAGTTTAAAACATCTGTACAGGGTTTCCTGGAAGGCTCCTGGGTTTCCAGACTCAAAATAGCCCTTTGGGGCTGCTTTTATAAAACCAGGTTGGTTTGAGAAATTCGTGGGATTTCGGGGTGTTTACACACCCCACCTAAACGTAGCACACCATAGCCCTAAAACCCCCTAAAATAAAATATCTGGCCCTTCCTCAAAACCAGCCCACCTTATCACCACACCACCACCACCTAAACCACCTTACCACCCTCTAAAAACCAGCCCCAACCGCCCTTTAAAAATCTATATAAACCCCCCCCTAGTGGGCGGGTTTTTCATCTTCTCCCATCCAGCCCATTCCACCAGTCGAGCCCTCTCACCTTGCTCCCTTCTTCCACCTGCACCACCACTACCCCCGACCAACTCCATTAGGCCTGATCCACTCCACGTCGCCACCACCTCTCGGCCGAGTTCCATCCGCCTTCATCATCCGGCTGCCCTCCTTGGACACCAACCTCCTTCACCCATCCGGTTAGTACCTCAACCCAACTCCACCTCCTCTTCACTCCCCCTCCACTCTCAACCACCCATACCACCACCACATAGCTCCATCATAGCCTTCCTGCCACTCTTCCCCATTCGGCCAGACATAGCCCATTCCACCACCCGATCCTCTACCTTCCCCTTAGTGACAACCATACACCACCCTACCTTGCTCCCTAGGACCTGCCCCCTCCACTCTTAGTCACCCACTAACCCCACCTTCCACAGCACCCTAGCTAGTTCCCTCGCCATTCCCCAAACATCCCCTAGCTACCCCAGCCGGCCACCACTTAAAACACCCCCTAGTCGGCCAGCCCCAACCGACTGCACCCAAGTCATTCGGCCAGCCACACCCTCTCCCTTAGACATCTTCCCTTTAGGCTCCCCTTAGCGCCACCTTCCATAGAGCCTTCCCTACGCCTTAGTGACCTTCCTTAATCACTTCAGCCCGAGACATCACGGCAGCACCCTCCTAGCATCCGGCAAGTCCCCAAGGCGCCACCACCATCCTCCTTTGTCACTTGGCCACACACCCTTGCCATGCCATTCTGAGGAGCTCCCTCTTGCAGCCCAAGGCGAAGCCCAAGCCCACGCTCAAGCAAGTCACCTCCGGACCAGCTATACATTTGTAGACTTGCTTAAGTTAAATTAAATTTGATACGGAGTTGTAATAACGGAGTATTGTCTCCCCCCGCTTGTAATAACGTGGCTTGGCACACCCACACACACGTGCACTTGAGCCTACCTCGCTCTTAGTTGTGCACGATTTTGAACACACACGGGCCTAATCAACCCTTAAAATATAAGTTTATTTATATACTTTACGTTGCGTAGGGTTTTTGCTTGAGTTGTGTGTGTCGTCTTTAAATTCTCGCACTCACACACATTAAGCTTTCGCTCTTATTTGCAAGACCCAAGTAAGGGTCGTGTTATACTATCCTTGGGTTTAATTTCATGTCGTGTGTGTAGTATTTCAATTATACACTCACACACATTGAGCTTTGGCTCTTACTCCCAAGACCTTAGTTAAGGCCATATTGTAATTTATATTTGGGTTTAATTTCATGTTGTGTGCGTAGTACTTCAATTCTAGCACTCACACACATTGAGCTTTCGCTCTTATTCCCAAGACCTTAGTTAAGGCCATATTGCAATTTATATTTGGGTTTCATTTGAAGTCGTGTGTGTTGTCTTTACATTTTCACATGCACCCACATTGAGCCTTCGCTCTTATTTGCAAGACCCAAGTAAGGGCCCATATATAGTATATACGTATTTCCCTTTTGGCTATGTCTTTTCAATTTGGGTTTTAAGGTTCAGCTATGTGCGTAGTCTTTCCATATATACACGACACACACTTGCACAATTGAGCCTTTCCGCTCTTAAGATATAGCCATATTTCCCTTTTGCAATTTCCCTTCGGCAATTTACATTTACAAGTTATTTCCCTTCGGCAATTTCCATTACAAGTCATTTCCCTTCAGCATTGTCTTTTAAATTCAGGTTTTCCCTTTGGAGTTGCATGAGTTTGCATTGCATATACGCCATACCACGAGTTAGGACACATATTGCATCAAAGCAAACCCCATACTCCCGCTCAAAATCACCACATTTTAGTTGAGTGTTCATAACACACACCTAGTTGGCCCAAAAAGGGATAGAAAGAAAGACTTATGCACGTGCAAATCCACAAGAAATAAAATCTGAAAGTCATACAAAACAACCCGAATCAAACACCTCAAACCGCTTTCGTAGGTTCTTACACTCAAAAACTCGATTTTAAAAACCTACAGACTGACCCTTGCGCATCGGTGCAAGAAGGTCTGCGACGACAAGAGCTTGCTTGCTCATAGTCACCACGTTAGGAGTCAGGTTTAAAATATATCTTCGCTAGCTTAAGTAAGCTAGCTGGCATGCCCTGTTTGTTTAAATAAAACTTAGGTACACGAAAAGGTTCGCTTTAGGCCTAAGAACCAGGAGCGGGAATTTTCTGCATCTACAAAAGGAAAGGAGGTATGTACCCTCACCTTTTCAAAAGAACTAGCGCAAACATCTGAGTCTGGTCGACCCACTTGTGCGTCTACTCTTGTACTTTACAAGAAGCCCACACCTGCAAAACTAGTCGTCATTCGAGGACCACCAAGAGCTGAATCCCCGACTAAACCAGTTTTAAAAATTCAAGGTGCTTCTCAACTCGTAATTAGTGCCAATTAGTGCGAACCCTAGGTTGGTCTTGGGGGAAGTGACTAGATCTGGGAGGATCTATCCACCCCCGCACCTGCAAAGTGCTAAAAAGGTGGTCAATGTGCCTGGCCCCTCAAAGGCATGTATTCCTAGAGTTCTGCCAAAAGCAGACAAAGGGAAAGTCATCCTAAACCCTTATGATTTCGAAAACCATCTTTCAAAGATTTCTATCCACATATCCATCCTAGAGCTTATACACACTTCGCCTAGGCATAGACTCATGCTAGAGAAAATTCTAGAAAGAGCCAAGGTTAGTTCAAACATAAGTCCAGAATCCCTGTCTGACCAAGTGGCATTAATAGGAGCAAAATCACCCATCACTTTCTCGGAAGATGATGTAGATAGACCCTACGAGTCCCATAACTAGGCCCTGCATATCGAGGTGGTTCTGAATAACCACTCTCTGGATAGGTGCCTAGTCGATGGGGGAGGAGGGCTCAACATCCTTCCACTTCATGTGGCGTATCAAATCGGAGTCACCTTGACTTCTGTAAACCCAAGCTCCATCGTTATCACTAGATACGATGGGAATGCATCTAGGCCTTTAGGATCGATCGAACTCCCGATGGAAACGGGAGGGATCACACACACGGGGGTGTAACATGTCTTGGACATCCACCCCCATTATAACCTATTGCTGGGAAGGCCCTGGATACATAGCTTGTGCACTGTGCCATCCACCTTCCACAACTGTGTCAAGATCCCTTTCAGGGACCAAGTCATGGTGATCCTAGGTGAGAGTCACCCTCAGCTTCAGGGGATCATAAACTCCCCTTGTTTGTCGAGTTCCCAGGCCCATGAGGCTAACCTGGGGCAGACCATGGTCGAGCCACCAAGGCTCGTGTTAAACAACCCTAGGAAGGTTGTGTATGTGAAGGGGCCGCCCAAAGCAGGGCCCCTCCCAGTCCTAAACCTTCTAGGAAGACCCAAGCATCCCTTATTTCCAAAACCCCTAGACAAAAAGCCATACGAGCACAATATGGACGACAGCAAGTTCCAGGACCACGATTTGTATCATACTTTTTCAAAAAACAAAAAATCGTGGAACATGCTGTTGAATATGGGCTATACGCCCTATAAAAGTCTAGGGGCACAAAACCAGGGACTCCTAGAGCCCATCCTTCCTAGGGCCAACCCAAGCCGATACGGGATCGACAATACTCCCATAATATAGCCAGAGCCACCCCCTGTGACCACCTGGGTCAAGGGTGCCCTGGAGCCTACCCTAGAAGAGACCTACGATTTAGACCTCTTATTCCGAGTCTAACCTGTAGTGTTTTCCCTTTGTAGGTATGATGGAAGATCCCTTTCATAAAAAATACATAAACATTTGGAAAACTTAAAATAAAAAAAATCAAAAAAGAGGAAAATGGAAAATCAAAAACTCAAAAATAGAGTAGTTTGTATAGTTCCTAAAGTTCTTGTTTTACAAAAACCCAAAAAAATTGAAAATCTACAAAATACCAAAAAGATTTTGTACATAGCTGCTCCTGGTAAGACTTTGGAAAAAGGAAAGGATTTCGAAAGGAACGTTGTCTGCATAGCCAGACCAAAAATTTCAAAATCAATTGAAAATCCAAGTACAAAACTAGGTCTTTTGAAAACTCATGCATCAAATTCCCTCGGGTCTATAACCCACGAGAATGATCGAAGCCCAGAAGTGGATCCCCTTGAGGAACATCCCACTTCTGAGCTCCCAGAATTTCATAAAATTCTCGATTTTGAAAGACCTTCCAATTCAGTAGGAGGAGATTTCATAGAGGTGAACCTAGGGAGTGATTCCAATCCCAAAACCATCAAGATAGGCACATGTTTGCATGAGCATGAAAGATCAGCATTCGTTACATTCCTACGAACCTATTTAGATGTGTTTGCATGGACGTATGAAGACATGCTGGGCATAGACCCCAGCATTGTCCAACATCGTCTTCCCCTAGATGCGGATGTAAAACCCATAAAGCAGAAGCTTAGGAAAATACACCTGAATGTACACACGCAAGTCAAAGAGGGTTTAGAAGATCTGTTAAAAGTCGGATTTATAAAACCCATTGCGTATTCTGATTGGTTGTTAAACATCGTTGTAGTTTGAAAAACCAATGGGAAAATTCGAATATGCATCGATTTCAGAAACCTGAATAAAGCCACTCCAAAGGATAACTATCCTTTACCAAAATAGATTTGATAGTCGATAGTACTGCAAATCATGAAATGTTTTCGTTTATGGATGGCTATTCAGGCTATAATCAAATCAAACTAAGTCCACGAGATCAGGGTAAGACCGCCTTCACAACCCCATGGGGCATGTACTGCTATACAGTCATGCCCTTTGGTTTGAAAAATGCCGGCGCGACATACCAGAGAGCCATGACCACGATCTTCCATGATCAGATTCATGAGCTCGTAGAAGTGTATGTAGATGACCTCTTGGCGAAATCCAAAACCTGATGCACTCATATCGAATGTTTGCGAAAGATTTTCGAAAGTCTTAGGCTTTATAAAGTAAAGCTAAACCCTCAAAAATGTGTATTCAGGGTAGAATCTAGAAAGCTTCTAGGCTTTATGGTGAGCCAAAGGGTTATAGAAGTCGACCCCTCTAAGTGTCGAGCCATCATAGATATCACTCCACCCTCCAATCTCACCCAAATTCGTAGCCTCCAAGGTCGATTACAGTCCGTTCGTCGATTTATGTCAAATTTGGCGACTAGATGCAAACCCTTCAACAAGCTGTTGAGGAAGGGCACGAAATTCTTATGGGATGAGGACTGCCAAAGGTCCTTCAAGAGACTAAAGGCATACCTGGTTAATCCCCCTATTTTGAATCCTCCGAAGCAAGGAAAAGCGCTTTTACTTTACATTTCTTTGCATGCGAATGCTTTGGGAGCCCTATTGGCTCAATACGAGGATGACACCCACAAGAAGTATGCCATCTACTATATTTCGAAAACTCTCTTGGCTTATGAACGAAATTATCAAGCCATGGAGAAGACGTGCTTGGCCCTAGTCTGGGCCTGCCAGAAATTCAGACACTATTTCCTAGATCATGAGATCTGGATAGTGTCCAAGCTTGATCCAATCAAGCACCTCTTCGAAAAACCCATTCTCACGGGTAGATTGGGCAAATGGCAACTCCTTCTAATGGATTATGACCTGAAATACCATCACCAGATCTCCATTAAGGGGCAAGCCCTAGCAGATTACGTGGCGGAGTTTCCGCTAGAGGACGCATATCCCACAGTCGATGAAATGCCTGATGAAGGCATATTGCAAAACCATTTCCAAAACCACATTTTGGCAAACTCTTTCAAAAACCAAGTGTGGAAGATGCACTTCGTTGGGGCATGAAACCAACGAGGGGCTGGTGCTGGGGTCATCCTCATCTCCCTTGAAAAGGGCGAGATTCCCATAGTAGTCCGCCTAGATTTCGAATGTTCCAACAATATAGCTGAGTATGAAGCACTCATACAAGGCTTAAAGATTTCGAAAACTCTAGGGGCATCATGCATCGAGGTCTTTGGAGATTCGCTCCTTGTTATAAACCAAGTTTTGAAAATTTGGCAAGTACGTAACGAAAAACTACTTCCATATTGTAAACACCCCGAAATCCCATGAATTTCTCAAATCCATCTAGTTTCGTAAAAGCAGCCCCAAAGGGCCATTTTGAGTCTGGAAACCCAAGAGCCCTCTTCCACCAGTCGGGTTCTCCCCTTTCCAGCCCAGCCGACTCCCATCTTGTTCCACCTGCACCACCACTTGCGCCACTACCTCCCAGCCGAGCACCACCACCGCCACCACCATTCTAGCCGAAGTCCCCCTCGCCATCCTCTTCACCCGACCGAACTAGCCGAGCCCCCACATCTGGCTGCTCCTCAACCACCCGCCGCCTTCCACCATTCGGTTAGTACCCTACACTCCACCTTACTCCTTCTTCACTCCCTCTCCACTCTCAGCCACCTAACCCCCTACCATATCATCCTAACACCAGCCATTCCACTTGCTGCCACCACTCCCCCTCGGCCAGGCCCATAATCACCCTAACTACCCGCCACCACCTAGACACCTTAGCTCCATTCGGCCACCCTATCCGACTCCCTAAGACCTGCCCATATCACCCCACTACACCCACTACACCCACTACCACCTGGCCCCATCTCCTAGCTAGTTCCCTTCCCTTACACCACTCCTAGCCACCCTAACAACTCGCCACAACCGAACTCCTCCAGTCGGCCACTCCAACCGACTGTCATCCTCTTTATTCGGCCAGCCATAACCTTCACCTAGCTAGTTCCTTTCCCTTAGTTCCATACTCCCTTAGTGACCCTACTTAGGTCCTTTAACCCAACACACCAAAAACAGCCCCTCCTTAGCAGCCGACCATCTTCAAGGCGCCCTTCCCGCGTGCCCAAGGCATCCGGCCAGCACCTCCCCTTGCCGTTCAACCTCGCGGAGCTCCCTTTTGCAGCCCAAGGCGAAGGCCAAGCCCACGCTCAAGCAAGCCTACTAGTAAGTGCCTAACTCGGTCTTTAGTTGTATACTTGCTTGAGATTCAATTCGAAACGGGGTTGTAATAACGGAGCATAGTCTCCCCCTGCTTATAATAACGTGGCTTGGCACACCCACACACGTGCACTCTCTTAGTTGTGCACGATTTTGAACACACATGGGCCTAATCGGCCCCTAATACATAAATATATACATATACTTTAATTTTTGTAGGGTTTTGCTTAAGTTGGGTGTGTTGTCTTTGTAGACACCGAAAATTTTCACTTACGGGTTCTTAGGCCTGAAGTGAACCTTTTCGCAATCTACTTCGCTTTATGGGCGTGCCAGCTAGTTTACTTTAACTAGCAAAGTATGTTTTGAAAACAATATGACTTTTGAAAGGCGATTGTAGGCAAGCGGGATTTTTACATCGCAGACCTTCTTGCACCGATGCGCAAGGGTCAGTCTGTACGCTTAGAGACTTCGTTTTGAAACAAGTTTAACTCCAAATATATTTTGAATGAAGAAGTGTTTTAAAACCTTTTGAAAACCATGCATTTGGGCGATTTTGACTTTGTAAGGGTTGGACGACCCTAAGTCTTTCAAATTTTAATCTACTTAGGCACGATGGGCGTGCATCGAAATAGCCTAAGTCTTGCACGATTTGATTCGGGTTTGTACGATTTTCAGATTTTAGATCACGTGGATTTGCACGTGCCTAAGTCTTTCTTTTTATCCCTTTATGGGCCACCTAGGTGTGTGTTATGAACACTCCACTACATGGGGCGAATTTGAGCGGGAGTACGGGGCTTGCTTCGATGCAATATGCGTCCTACCTCGTGGTATGGCGTAGATGCAATGCAAACTCACGCTACTCCAAAGGGAAAACCCGAAATTAAAAGACAATGCCGAAGGGAAATTGTCGAAGGGAAATAACCGAAGGGAAATGACTTGTAAAATAAATAGCCGAAGGGAAATGACTTGTAAAGTAAATAGCGGAAGGGGAAATATGGCTATATCTTAAGAGCGGAAAGGCTCAATTGTGTAAGTGTGTGTCGTGTATATATTGAAAGACAACGCACACGACTTGAACCTTAAAACCCGAATCTTAAAGACGTAGCCGAAAGAAATACTTTATATAGAGTATATGTAGGGGCCCTTACTTGGGTCTTGTAAATAAGAGCGAAGGCTCAATGTGTGTGCGTGCTTGAATTGAAAGACTTACACACACGACATGAAATGAAACCCAAATATAAATTGCAGTATGCCTTGACTAAGGTCTTGGGATTAAGAGCGAAAGCTCAATGTGTGTGAGTGTAGAATTGAAGTACTACGCACACGACATAAATGAAACCCAAATATAACTGCAATAAGGCCTTTACTAAGGTCTTGGGAGTAAGAGCGAAGGCTCAATGTGTGTGCGTGTGGAAAATGGAAAGACAACACACACGACTTAATTAAAAAACCCCTTGACTTAAAATATATAAATATAACTATATATTAAGGGCTTGTTAGGCCCGTGTGTGTGCAAGAAGTGTACGACTAAGAGCGGAAAGGCTCAAGTGCATGTGTGTGTGGGTATGTCAAACCACGTTATTACAATCGGGGGGAGACGAAGCTCCTTTACTACAACCCCGTATCAAAATTTAATTGAATATAAAGCAAGTTAATGTAATAGACCAAGTTTAGACACTTATAAATAGCTGGTCCATGTTCAACTTGCTTGCACGTGGGCTCACGGTTCACCTTGGGCAGCCAAGAGGGGGTTATCCTAGGTGGCTTTGAGGGAGGTTCTGTGGGGCACGATTAGGGTCTTAGGGGAACTAAGGTTCGGCCAAGACAGGGGCTGTGTAGGGTCTGTCCTAGGGTACAGGTCACGGCCAGGGTGCAGGTTAGGTCGGCAGGAAGGTGGTCAAGTCGGCAGGCAGGCGTCGGGCGCAGCAATCGGGCGCCTGGCGCTGGGGCGCGGGATGGCGTCAGGGCACGGGATGGCGTCAGGGCGCGGGATAGCGTCAGGGCGCGCGGACAGTGTCAGGGTGCGCACGGCAGGCGCGGTCCGGTTAGGTTTAGGTTGGTTCAAGTCTAGGGTTAGGTTTGGTCGAACCTAGGTTGGGTTAGGGCTAGGTTTAGTTAGGGTTAGGTTCAGTTGGGGTTAGGTAGGTTCGAACCTAGGCTAGGTTGGGGTTAGGTTTAGAGGGGTGTAGAGAGAATGGCTAGGTTAGGTTAGGCTTACCTCTTGGAGCCGGTCCTTCTTGGCTTAAGCCCATGTCTCCACGGTTGCAGCCACTTGGTCCAGCCCACCTTGGTTGCAGCCCCTTGGTCTAGACCCACTTAGCCCACATGGCTTGAACCCACCTCACCCAATGAGCCCACATGGCTAGGTCTATCACTCCCTCTCTCTCCTCCCAAATATTTGCATGAACCCTTTACATGGACTCCCTCACCTCTATTTATAGAGATTTGAGGTGGGTCTTGGATTTGGGTTTGGGTTTGGGTTTGGATCCATACCCAAATCCAAACACTATTTGGATCTCGATATTGGATCTCGGATATTTTGAGATCCGTATCCGATCCAAGTCCAACATTTTTATGGATATGGATCTGGATATTTTGATCTAGATCCGATCCAATCCAAACACTATTTGGATCCAATCCAAATCCAAACACTATTTGGATCGACCCAAATACTATTTGGATTGGCCCAAATCCAAACACTATTCATTACATGGATTTGGATCTGGATATATATGGTCTAGATCCAAATCAAAATTTCTTCGGACAGTCCTTCTTGGCCTCTTGAGGCGAACGATCTGTGCGGGCACTGGCTTCATCAGCGCTCCGTCTGGTGCTGGGTTTTCCCCAACTTTGTCGTTCGGACTTCGTTTCGCCGTTCTGGACTCCGTTGAGCTTTTCATCAAATGGGCTCTGCTTTCTTTTGTTTTTTTATCAGGGAGTGGCTTCTGAAGCTCTGGGCTTGAATCCTCTTCGGGCCTAGGGTCTTCTTTTGCCTTCTGTACCTGTTTTCACATTTCAAAACAGGTCGTCGTTTTGGCTCAAACGAGCTTTTTGGTGTTTTGAGAGTTTTTGAAAAATAGAAGATTTGGGGTGTTTACAGATGCCCCTCTTTAGCATTATCCAAATGTATTTGGATAATGGCAAAGAAGAAACACCCCGTTCTCTCAAATTTTCTCGAGAATACACCATTTATTTCGCAAAAACCCTGTTTTCTTTTTCCACAAGTGGGGATTTTCAGCAAAAGGGGGCTTTTCCTAGCTATTTCCCTATATGTATGATCATGCACGAATGACTCTTTGAATGCATGCATGAGAAAAATTTTATTTTTTGTTTTTGAGCCCGAAGAGAGCCTTTTGAGGCTGGTTGCTCCGAGCAGGTTTTTACCCATGTCTTTTTGACATTCGTGGATTTTTCGAAAATTTCTTTTGAAAAGGAACTCCTTTTAACTTGTATCGAAAAGGACTTCCATTTTTCATACTTCCCTTCATTCGGGTTTCAATACCTGCTACTCAGTAGAGGTTTTTGGGTAGGAAAACTTGGAAAACATTTCAAAGTTCCATTTCCTACAAAACAGAGTCGAGTTCTCAAACAAAATGAAATCCAAATAAGCCGATTTTATTCGTACTTTAGGATTTTCGCAAATTTGAATCTTTTTCTTCGGGGATAAGCCGTAGGGATATGGGAAAGAGATACCACGGTCCCTTCTGAAGCGTCCCGTGGTTTTAGGCAAAGAATCGGAAAATCGCTCTTTGGAGCTTTGGCTTTTTGTTTCTTTTTTCACAGAGGGTCTCCCTTTGGGAGTATTTTTTCATTAATCCCTCTTTTCTTTAAAGGAGAGCAGCTCTTTGGAGGAGTTTTTGTATTCCCTGTTTATGAAGGGAAGACCTCTTTGGGAGGAGTGTTTTTATATCTCCTTTTTCTTTTGAACAAGAAGACCTCTTTTGGAGGAGTTTTTGTATTCCCTGTTTATGAAGGGAAGACCACTTTCGGAGGAGTTTTTGTATTCTCGATTTTTTTTTCTTTCTTTTGAAAATAGCCAATTTTCCTTTTCGGAGAGAAAGTAGGATGGCGGAGGGCTTATCCCTTTGGTTACTCGATTCAAACGAGATCGTCCTATTTCTTAATAGCATCTGCTATTCGAAAATATTTTGATATTTTGAACAAGGCTTAATCTTGTAAGCCAGGGTTCTTTGAAATATAGCCAATTCATTTTTGGAAGACTCTACTTTTCGAAAAGTATAGATTCCTCCATTCGGTTTTATACAATCTACTTCGATCCTTCTTTCAAGAAGTTTCAAAGGAGTTCGATTTTTCAAAGTCTTTTTGAAAAAGAATTCAGCATAAACCCTTTTGAATATTCAGGCATTTTCAGGGTTTTGCTAATTTCTACCCACAATATCAACAAATTTCTAATTTTTGTTGCCCTTTTGAAGACATGGGGATATTTCTACTCGAGTTTGCCACCCTTTTGGGCTTTCTTCGGGGTGATATGATGCATGCTATGCACTCCATGTGTTTTAAAATGGAAATACATGTCTTTATGCAACGATGAACACATGAAATGTATCTCACAAATCACGAAGGAGATGCATTTGCTTATCCATGGAAAGTGTCTAGGGGCTGTGTTTAAAAATGCCCCTAGCTTGATGGGAATTTCGCATGGCCGTATGGTGAAGGGCCATGGCTTTTCAAAGGGATTTTGGATGGACAATGGTATGTTCATGTCCATGCACTTCCATGGTTTTTCTAACATGATTATGATACTTTTTGCTCAAAGATGGGAAACATAACCAGCCCTAAGTGATCGTCATGGCCATCAGGTTTTAGTTTTGACATGGTCTCCATATTTCATCGTGAGATTCATGTTCTTTATCCTAACACAATCAAGGTTTTCATATAAACCAGAAGTTGAAGAAAATCTTTCTTTTCAAAGCCATGAAAGGTTTTTGTGAAATGCTAACCCTTTTTCGAGATTCTCATTTCCTTTTTAAAATTTGCCTCGAAGGTGTTGGTTTTGATTTGTATGGAGACATGCCTATGAAGGCTCGATACTTAGGGGGTCGACTCTTATTGCCCCTTTGATTTTGCAAAACCCTGAATTCGATTTCTAGAATGATGTCTAGACTTGATGCATATGAATGATTTCAAAGTGTAATGCATGATGCTTATGCACACACTATGGGTTAACTTATTTCTAAAAATCCCCAATTTTCCATAAGTTAAGGATTTTGCGAAGTTCAGGAAGCTTGGAGGTGTTTATTCCTCCTTGCTTTGGTGATTCTCGAGCTTTTCATTTTTGAAAAAGCTCTAGGCAAAAGGGTGGATAGGACCAGTTTTTTTTGGATACTTGGTTTCAGGGAGTATATACATTTTTTTGAAAGCATTTTTACAATTTTTCGAAAATGGGCTTTGTACATGGCCAAAGGCTTTTGAAACAAAATTTCTTTTTGGAATTTTCGTTTTTCCAAATGTTTTTGAGATTTTGAGAGTTTTCAATTTTTTTGGTTTTTTTTCAAAAGTAGGGATCTTCCATTGAACCTTCAAAGAAAACATTCATGAATTAGACTCTAATCAGATAGGTCTAAGACATGGGTTTCGGTTTTTAGAGGTTCTACAGGGCACCCTTGACCCAGATGGTCTTAGGTGGCGGCTCTGGTGGTATGGGTGGGCTGTAGCCCAGTCCATATCGTTCCCTATTGGTTCTAGGTAGGACAGGCTCAAGTCTACCTTGGTTTCGGGTTCCCAGGCCCGCGTAGGGTTTATATCCCATATTCAGAATCATGTTCCAAGACTTTTTGCTTTTCGAAAAGTTTTGGTATAAATCATGATCTTGGAACATGGAATCATCCATGTTGGGGATATATACCCTTTTGGATATCGGGAGTTTGGATTCCGGGGTGATGGAAGACTTGGGCTTCCATACAAACCTGGTTTGGGAGACTTTGCCCTCAAGGAAAGCCAAGCTTGGTTCCTTGAGGAGTTTTGGACATAGTAGGGTTATGGAAAACTTATGGTTCCATACCCTGTTTTGGGAAAAATTTACTTCAAGGGGAGCCATGCAAGGTCCCTTGAAGTTTTTGACTTGGTCCCTAGGTTCAACTCGTGGTGCCCCTAGGGATTGATTTTTTTGTTTCAAAGCCATAGCCTTGGTTCTAGGGCACAAGACTAGGCTCGAAGAAGTGGGTTTTTCTATGGTAGGGTTATGAGCTCCTAAGATGTCGATGCATGCATTAGGGGTCTCCATGTCTACCATTTTCAGAACTTCTTTTTGTTTTTGAAATTCCTTTGAATGGTGCGCGACAGTTGACGCACCTTGAAAATCCTCAAGTTTTGGCACAGTTTGTGGGTTTGTGTGTGCATAGGGGTTATCCAATGCATCTGATGACCCTATATGAAGAAGAGAGTCTTGAGAAGGATGGGTTTCAGGCATACCGCTTTGTGGCTTGTCTACCTTTTCGGGGTGAGAGCAGGCCGATTTCCCGGGTAACTCTGTTTTGAGCCCCCGGGGTTTAACGAGGTGTTTCCTTTCGAAACCTTCCTGTTTTTCACTCTCGTTCCTTTGTAGGGTGTGGACTTCATGTCCCACTGTATGTGTGTGCCTAGACTTAGGACTTGAAGTTTTCGAAATTCCAAAATTTTGTTTTTCAATTTTTTGGTCTTTTTCCAAATTTTCAAGATTTTTTTGGTTTTTCTATGGATTTTGAAAAGCTTGAAGTTGTAGGAGTGGACGACTTATCCCTTTGCCGGGATTTGTCTCTAATCTCCAATCCTTCGTTGAGTTTGAGATCGGTTTTCAATTCACGATCTGTATGTGCCCTAGAAGAGCTGCTATGTGTTCGATGGGCTTTAAGCTCCTTGCTTAAAGCATCCATCTTTTGAAATATTTTTTCAATCTCATCGAGCTCTCTTTGGGCTTTATCTGATTTGAAAAACTCTTTTAGTTTACTCAACGAAGATTTTTGTAGCTTTCTATCCATTTTCATGCAATTTTCCTAAGTATGCACGATTTTTGAAAAAAAACACTCTCTTTTTTTTTTCGAGAATTTGAGTATAACTTGTTTGTTTGAAGTCTGCTTAAGTCCCGAGTCCCACCGGGCGTGCCAAATCTGTAGACACCGAAAATTTTCACTTACGGGTTCTTCGGCCTGAAGTGAACCTTTTCGCAATCTACTTCGCTTTATGGGTGTGCCAGCTAGTTTACTTTAACTAGCAAAGTATGTTTTGAAAACAATCTGACTTTTGAAAGGCGATTGTAGGCAAGCGGGATTTTTACGTCGCAGACCTTCTTGCACCGATGCGCAAGGGTCAGTCTGTATGCTTAGAGACTTCGTTTTGAAACAAGTTTAACTCCAAATATATTTTGAATGAAGAAGTGTTTTAAAACCTTTTGAAAACCATGCATTTGGGCGATTTTGACTTTGTAAGGGTTGGATGACCCTAAGTCTTTCAAATTTTAATCTACTTAGGCACGATGGGCGTGCATCGAAATAGCCTAAGTCTTGCACGATTTGATTCGGGTTTGTACGATTTTCAGATTTTAGATCACGTGGATTTGCACGTGCCTAAGTCTTTCTTTTTATCCCTTTATGGGCCACCTAGGTGTGTGTTATGAACACTCCACTACATGGGGCAAATTTGAGCGGGAGTACGGGGCTTGCTTCGATGCAATATGCGTCCTACCTCGTGGTATGGCGTAGATGCAATGCAAACTCACGCTACTCCAAAGGGAAAACCCGAAATTAAAAGACAATGCCGAAGGGAAATTGCCGAAGGGAAATAACCGAAGGGAAATGACTTGTAAAATAAATAGCCGAAGGGAAATGACTTGTAAAGTAAATAGCGGAAGGGGAAATATGGCTATATCTTAAGAGCGGAAAGGCTCAATTGTGTAAGTGTGTGTCGTGTATATATTGAAAGACAACGCACACGACTTGAACCTTAAAACCCGAATCTTAAAGACGTAGCCGAAAGAAATACTTTATATAGAGTATATGTAGGGGCCCTTACTTGGGTCTTGTAAATAAGAGCGAAGGCTCAATGTGTGTGCGTGCTTGAATTGAAAGACTTACACACACGACATGAAATGAAACCCAAATATAAATTGCAGTATGCCTTGACTAAGGTCTTGGGATTAAGAGCGAAAGCTCAATGTGTGTGAGTGTAGAATTGAAGTACTACGCACACGACATAAATGAAACCCAAATATAACTGCAATAAGGCCTTTACTAAGGTCTTGGGAGTAAGAGCGAAGGCTCAATGTGTGTGCGTGTGGAAAATGGAAAGACAACACACACGACTTAATTAAAAACCCCCTTGACTTAAAATATATAAATATAACTATATATTAAGGGCTTGTTAGGCCCGTGTGTGTGCAAGAAGTGTACGACTAAGAGCGGAAAGGCTCAAGTGCATGTGTGTGTGGGTGTGTCAAACCACGTTATTACAATCGGGGGAGACGAAGCTCCTTTACTACAACCCCGTATCAAAATTTAATTGAATATAAAGCAAGTTAATGTAATAGACCAAGTTTAGACACTTACAAATAGCTGGTCCATGTTCAACTTGCTTGCACGTGGGCTCACGGTTCACCTTGGGCAGCCAAGAGGGGGTTATCCTAGGTGGCTTTGAGGGAGGTTCTATGGGGCACGATTAGGGTCTTAGGGGAACTAAGGTTCGGCCAAGACGGGGGCTGTGTAGGGTCTGTCCTAGGGTACAGGTCACGGCCAGGGTGCAGGTTAGGTCGGCAGGAAGGTGGTCAAGTCGGCAGGCAGGCGTCGGGCGCAGCAATCGGGCGCAGCAATCGGGCGCCTGGCGCTGGGCGCTGGCGGGCATCTGGCGCTGGGTGCTAGGGCGCGGGATGGCGTCAGGGCACGGGATGGCGTCAGGGCGCGGGATAGCGTCAGGGCGCGCGGACAGTGTCAGGGTGCGCACGGCAGGCACGGTCCGGTTAGGTTTAGGTTGGTTCAAGTCTAGGGTTTGGTTTGGTCGAACCTAGGTTGGGTTAGGGCTAGGTTTAGTTAGGGTTAGGTTCAGTTGGGGTTAGGTAGGTTCGAACCTAGGCTAGGTTGGGGTTAGGTTTAGAGGGGTGTAGAGAGAATGGCTAGGTTAGGTTAGGCTTACCTCTTGGAGCCGGTCCTTCTTGGCTTGAGCCCACGTCTCCACGGTTGCAACCACTTGGTCCAGCCCACCTTGGTTGCAGCCCCTTGGTCTAGACCCACTTAGCCCACATGGCTTGAACCCACCTCACCCAATGAGCCCACATGGCTAGGTCTATCACTCCCTCTCTCTCCTCCCAAATATTTGCATGAACCCTTTACATGGACCCCCTCACCTCTATTTATAGAGATTTGAGGTGGGTCTTGGATTTGGGTTTGGGTTTGGATCCATACCCAAATCCAAACACTATTTGGATCTGGATATTGGATCTCGGATATTTTGAGATCCGTATCCGATCCAAACCCAACATTTTTATGGATATGGATCTGGATATTTTGATCTAGATCCGATCCAATCCAAACACTATTTGGATCCAATCCAAATCCAAACACTATTTGGATCGACCCAAATACTATTTGGATTGGCCTAAATCCAAACACTATTCATTACATGGATTTGGATCTGGATATATATGGTCTAGATCCAAATCAAAATTTCTTCGGACAGTCCTTCTTGGCCTCTTGAGGCGAACGATCTGTGCGGGCACTGGCTTCATCAGCGCTCCGTCTGGTGCTGGGTTGTCCCCAACTTTGTCGTTCGGACTTCGTTTCGCCGTTCTGGACTCCGTTGAGCTTTTCATCAAATGGGCTCTACTTTCTTTTGTTTTTTTATCAGGGAGTGGCTTCTGAAGCTCTGGGCTTGAATCCTCTTCGGGCCTAGGGTCTTCTTTTGCCTTCTGTACCTGTTTTCACATTTCAAAACAGGTCGTCGTTTTGGCTCAAACGAGCTTTTTGGTGTTTTGAGAGTTTTTGAAAAATAGAAGATTTGGGGTGTGTGGTGCGTAGGAATCTTTAGCTTTTGTAAATAAGTTTTGAAAACCGAACATCGAACAGCATAGGGTTTGCTCACTTGGAGCAGTAGGCCTTGTAAGTCTCTAGAGTTCGACCACATCTGGTCTCTGGGAGGTCGCCACTCTTGGCACCACACCCATGTCATTTGCATCCTACGCATGGTACTTGCATAAACATGATCCCATTTAGGACCAGATTCCATAAGTAAACCCTTTGGCGTGATATCTCCTCCTACCAGAGTTTGTAAAATTGAGATTTTGCTAAAATGGGACGATCCCATATTCTTCGTGGCTAGATCTAGGGAGACATTAAAAGGGGTGTTTGTCATCTTTGCCCTTATCCAAATCGATTTGGACAAGGCCAAAGAGGGGCATCTGTAAACACCCCGAAATCCCACGAATTTCTTAAACAAACCTGGTTTTGTAAAAGCAGCCCCAAAGGGCTATTTTGAGTCTGGAAACCCAGGAGCCTTCTAGACAACCCTGTATATATGTTTTAAACTATATCTTTAAAAAACATATGATATGGCTTTTGAAAACCCTTTTAAAACATGTTTTGAAACCCCGAAGCGGCTTGGCCCGATCAAGACAGGACCAGGAGAGCTAAGGAGAGCCCGAACCGGAGCACATATCGAGCCCGGCGCAGCAACTCTTGTATCTGATTCACACCCCAGGATCTCGAACGTCCAAGACCCTGTTCTTATCAAAATAGCATTTGAAGTCATCTCCGAAAGGCAGAAACGGAGGCGGACGACTATGTTGGCGAAGACCCAACGCAGATGGAGTACTGATGCTGTCAGGCCCCGCACGGATCGTCCGTTTCGAACCCAGCTCGAAGGAGTCAGAGTTCAGTTTGGATTGGATTTGGACCATATATATCCAGATTCCAATCCAAACCCATATGTGGACTTGGATTTGGATTTGGATCCAGAGATCCAATCCAATATCCATATCCATGGCCCACATCACCTTCTCATAAATGGAGGTGGGGCCCACTTGAAATTCACGTGGGATATTGGGCATGAGAGAGAGTGGGGGTGAAAAATATCAAGAGTGTTGTATTAAGCTTGACTTGTGTGTCAAGTTTGGGTTTAATCTTGTGGGTTAGCCTAATTGAGTGGGTTTAAGCTTGTAATTAGCTAAAACCTAACCTAGGGCTGCACCAACATGGGGTGATCAAGGTCTATGGGCCATGCTAAGGGAGCTCCTTCATCTAAACCTAGCCCAAAATGCCTAAACCTAGCCTAAACCCCTAATCCACCCCTAATCTGAACCTAATCACCTAACCCACTTCCCTAATCCCGGCCTAATCCCAACCTAATCACCTAACCCACTTCCCTAATCCTTCCCTAAACCTAGATTAATTTCCCTAATCCTAGCCTAAACCTAGCCTAATCACCTAACCTAGCTCACTAAACCTCACCCTAAAACCCAACCACCTAACCTAGCCCTAAACCCCTAAACCACCCTTAGCCCACGATTTACCCAAACCCCTAGTTTTAAAATATCTGGCCCAACCCTTTCCAGCCCACCTTATCTACATACCACCCTACCTAAACCACCTAACCACTACCCTCAGCCCAGCCCTAACCGACCTACCCATCCCCTATTTAAACCCCCCTCCTTGGGGGCGGGTTTTCCAAGTGGGAGCCCTCACCTCAGCCCAGCCGACTCCACTCTCCAACCTGTCCGCCTGCTCCACTCCCCAACGGCTCCACCTGCTCCATCAGCTCCACCTGCACCGCCACCTTCCTCTTCCATCCACCACCACCATCCCTCAGCCGGACGCCATCACCTCCACCCAACCGAACCAGCCAACAACCACCTGCCCGCCTGATTCCCACTTCATCCGCCACCTTTCCCCATTCGGTAAGTACCCCAAACTCCCTCAAAGCCCCTCTCTACCACCTCTCCACTCTTAGCCACCCATCCTATCTTCATCTCAGCCCCTTTGCCACCACCACTTTAACTTAGCCGAACCTAGCATAGCCCAAACTGCCGGCCATTACCTAGCCATCATTTCCCACTCGGCCTTCCCCTAGGTGTCCTATTCGGTCTTCCCACCAGCTCACCTTTTAGGTCCAGTTTCCCTAAACTCTCAACTCCCCTAGTGACCCTAAGAACCCACTTATTCAGCCACTTTAAACCCCCTACCTTGAGGCGACACCTACCTACCACCGGCCACCTTCGAGGCGCCTATCCCGCGCCCCACTTGCAGCCGGCCAGCACCTTTGATCACCCATCTTCGCGGAGCTCCCGTTTGCAGCCCAAGGCCAAGCCCACGCTCAATCAAAACCTCTACGGACCAGCTACTCGTAAGTGTCTAAACTCGATCCTTAGTTGTATACTTGCTTGAGATTCAATTTGATACGGGGTTGTAATAACGGAGCATAGTCTCCCCCCGCTTGTAATAACGTGGCTTGGCACAACCACACACGTGCACTCTCTTAGTCGTGCACGATTTTGAACACACACGGGCCTAATCAGCCCCTAATATATAAGTGTACATATACTTTCATTTTCGAAGGGTTTTTGTTTAAGTTGGGTGCGTTGTCTTTCAATTCAAGCACTCACACACATTGAGCTTTCGCTCTTAGTTGAAAGACCCAAGTAAGGGCCGACCTATACTATTTGGGTTTCATTTCATGTCGTGTGAGTAAGTCTTTCAATTCAAGCACTCCCATACACATTGAGCTTTCGCTCTTATTTGAAAGACCCAAGTAAGGGCCGACCTATACTATTTGGGTTTCATTTCATGTCGTGTGAGTAAGTCTTTCAATTCAAGCACTTTCACACACATTGAGCCTTCGCTCTTACTCCCAAGACCTTAGTAAAGGCCTTATTGCAGTTATATTTGGGTTTCATTTATGTCGTGTGTGTAGTACTTCGATTCAAGCACTCTCACACACATTGAGCCTTCGCTCTTACTCCCAAGACCTTAGTCAAGGCCATACTGCAATTTATATTTGGGTTTAATTTCATGTCGTGTGTGTAAGTCTTTCAATTCAAGCACGCACCCACATTGAGCCTTCGCTCTTATTTGCAAGACCCGAGTAAGGGCTCATATACATAAGCTATATACATATCTCCCTTCGGTTATTTCCCTTCGGTTATTTCCCTTCAGTATTGTCTTTACATTTCGGGTTTTCCCTTTGGAGTAGCGTGAGTTTGCATTGCATCTACGCCATACCACGAGGTAGGACGCATATTGCATCAAAGCAAGCCCCGCTCGAATTCGCCCATGTAGTGGAGTGTTCATAACACACAAACTAGGTGGCCTGAAAAGGGATAAAAGAAAAGACTTAGGCACGTGCAAATCCACGTGATCTAAAATATGCAATCGCATCCTAAAGACCCGAAATAGACACCTCGAACCGCTTCGTAGACTTTCTCTCCAAAACTCGATTTTTGCAAAGCGTACAGACTGACCCTTGCTTATCGGTGCAAGAAGGTCTGCGACGACAAGAGCTTACTTGCTCACAGTCGCCACGTTTAGAAGTCAGTGTTAAAAATATCTTCGCTAGCTTAAGTAAGCTAGCTGGCACGCCCTATTTGTATACATAGGCCTTAGACACACGAGAAGATCCACTGAAATCCCCGAAAGAGGCAAAGAGGCGGGGATTTTCGCGCGTCTACAGTCTTTCAATTCAAGCACTCACACACATTGAGCCTTCGCTCTTATTTGAAAGACCCAAGTAAGGGCCGACCTATACTATTTGGGTTTTCATTTCATGTCGTGTGTGTAAGTCTTTAAATTCAAGCACTCACACACATTGAGCCTTCGCTCTTATTTGAAAGACCCAAGTAAGGGCCGTGTTATACTATTTGGGTTTAATTTCATGTTGTGTGCGTAGTACTTCAATTCAAGCACTCACACACATTGAGCTTTCGCTCTTATTCCCAAGACCTTAGTCAAGGCCATACTGCAAGTTATATTTGGGTTTAATTTCATGTTGTGTGCGTAGTACTTCAATTCAAGCACTCACACACATTGAGCTTTCACTCTTATTCCCAAGACCTTAGTCAAGGCCATACTGCAATTTATATTTGGGTTTAATTTCATGTCGTGTGTGTAAGTCTTTCAATTCAAGCACGCACCCACATTGAGCCTTCGCTCTTATTTGCAATACCCGAGTAAGGGCTCATATACCTACTCTATATACATATCTCCCTTCGGCACTTACTTTACAAGTCATTTCCCTTCGGTTATTTCCCTTCGGTTATTTCCCTTCGGCATTGTCTTTACATTCGGGTTTTCCCTTTGGAGTAGCGTGAGTTTGCATTGCATCTATGCCATACCACGAGGTAGGATGCATATTGCATCAAAGCAGGCCCCCCTCGAATTCGCCCATGTAGTGGAGTGTTCATAACACACAAACTAGGTGGCCCATAAAGGGATAAAAGGAAAGACTTAGGCACGTGCAAATCCACGTGATCTAAAATCTGCAATCGCATCTAAAAGACCCGAATTAAACACCTCGAATCGCTTCGTAGGCTTTCTATCCCAAAAACTCGATTTTTGCAAAGCGTACAAACTGACCTTTGCGCATCGGTGCAAGAAGGTCTGCGACGACAATAGCTCACTTGCTCATAGTCGCCATGATTAGAAGTCAGTTTAATATCTTCGCTAGCTTAGGTAAGCTAGCTGGCACGCCCTGTTTATATAAATTGGCCTTAAACGCACGAGAGGATCCACTCCAAGCCTAGAAAAGGCGAAGAGGGGTTTGGATTTTCGCGCGTCTACAGAGATTGGCACGCCCGGTGGGACGTGAGCCTTTCAAAAATCGAGTTTTTAAGGTAAAAGTTTTGCGAAAATTTTGTTAAAAGGTGTCATTTTAACTTGTTTTCTTTGCTTGTACTTAGGACATTTTGAAAAAGCTTGAAAAGCTTGTCAAAATCCAATCCAAGTGAAGTGTTGAGCCACGGCTCATGCGCATCAAGTTCTCACTCTAGGAGGATTTTCAAAAACAAAATTAAACTAGATGAGATCGAGGATCTGAGAAGGGAGTTTGAGGCCAAAATCGATGCTCTCAGCCAAGAGGTTGAAGTAGGCGATTCGTGTTCATCAAATGGTGAACCAAGGCCTAAGAAAAAATCTGAAAAACCTCGGAAGCACAAAGAGGCCTCTGTAATGGAAGGCAACCAATACCACGAGTCCTTCACACAAAAGGACCGTAAAGCCCTACAGCAGTTGCTGAAAGGGCAGAATAAAGAGAAAAGAAGCTACGCCCTGTCTGATTTCCTTCCTATGGATTACGAAACAGACAGTGACAATGAAATACCGAACTTCCATCGGTAGGATGGCATGGGAGACCCTAGGTCTCACTTGTAGCTTTTCTCGCGTCGAGCCCATAAGAAGAAAAAGGACTCGATGAAATGGGTGTATTGGTTACCCTTATCCCTTAAAGGCACAACTGCCAAATGGCTGGCTTCCTACGACTTAAGCCAGTTCGCTACTTTTGAAGAGTTAGCAAACTGCTTCATGCAAAGATTTGCACACAACGTAGAAGTCACGCCGACTCTGAATACCTTAAGGGATACAAAGCAAGGCATGAACGAAGACTTACATGCCTTCATTATAAGATGGAGGTCACTTTTGGGCCAAGTGCGAGAGCCCATATCCGAAGGATGCGCAGTAATGCTCATCCTGGATAACTTTAAAAGTGAGCTAAAAACCCTTCTCTCGCTCCATGAGATCTCAACTTTCCATAAGTTGATCAAAAAGGCATTCCTTTTCGAAACCAACTTGTGAAAAGGGACATACGATCACTTGTGGAAAGGAAGTGCCATTTCCAAAACCCGCTTGGAAAAGCCCATCACATACGGGCTACCCACGATGGACAAAGGGGCAAAGCCCCATAAAATCGCCAATGTCCGGGTGGATCTAGGCGTGGCAGGCACTTCCAAAAATTTTGAAAAGTTAGAAAATAAGAGGGAGCGAAATTTTCAAAAACCGGTTGAAAAACGGGAGTACACTCCGCTGGGGCAACCTGTGTCGGAGGTCCTAGACCTCCTACTTGCCCAGGGCATGATAGAACTCCTTGAAATCCTCGAAGGAGTCACTTCCAAAGGGGGGTATTTAAACCGATTTTGTAAGTATCATCGGCTCAAAGGCCATGATACCAAACGCTGCTTCTCCCTTTTAAATAAAATTGAGAACTTGATAGTAGAAGGCCGGCTCCAAGTCATTGCGGAACCTGAGCCACCTCAAGCTATCTTCAAAGAACCCTTTCCCAAACACGCCAGTGGCAGTGGGAAAGGAAAGGAGGTATGTACCCTCACCATTTCTAAGGAACTAGCGCAAAAACCAAAGCCTGGTCGACCCACTTGTGCGCCCACTCTTGTATTATACAAGAAGCCCGCCCAAGTCGTCATTCGGGGACCACCAAAAGTGGAATCCCCGTCAAAACCAGTTTTGAAAATCCAAGGTTCTCCTCAGCTCATCCTTAGAGCCAAATTTAGCGCGAACCCTAGGCTGGTCGTGGGGGAAGTCACTAGATCCGGGAGGATCTATCAACCCCCGCACCTTCAAGGTGCTAAAAAGGTGGTCAGTGTGCCTGGCCCCTCAAAAGCATGTATCCTAGTGTTCTACCAAAAGCAGATAAGGACAAAGTCATCCTAAATCCTTATGACTTCGAAAACACCCTTTCAAAGATTCCTATTCACATGTCTATCTTAGAGCTTATACAAACCTCGCCTAGGCATAGACTTGTATTAGAGAAAATTCTAGAAAGGGCCAAGGTTGATTCGAACATAAGTCCAGAATCCTTGTCTGCCCAAGTGGCTTTATTAGGAGCAAAATCGCCCATCACTTTCTCGGAAGATGATGTAGATAGACCCTACGAAACCCATAACCAGGCCCTGCATATCGAGGTGGTTCTAAACAACCACTCTCTGGACAGGTGCCTAGTCGATGGTGGAGGAGGGCTCAACATCCTTCCACTTCATGTGGCGTATAAAATCAGAGTCACCTTGACTTCAGTAAACCCAAGCCCCATCGTTATCACTGGATACGATGGGAATGCGTCTAGACCTTTAGGATCCATCGAACTCCCAATGGAAATGGGAGGGATCAAACACATGGGAGTGTTCCATTTCCTGGACATCCACCCCCATTATAACCTGTTGCAGGGAAGACCCTGGATACACAGCTTGTGCGCTGTGCCATCCACCTTCCACAGGTGTGTCAAGATCCCTTTTAGGGACCAGGTCGTAGTGATCCTAGGTGAGAGTCACCCATAGCTTCAGGGGATCATAAACTCCCCTTGTTTATCGAGCTCCCAGGCCCATGAGGCTAACCTGGGGCACATTGTGATCGAGCCGCCAAGGCTCGTGTTAAACAACCCTACGAAGGTTGTATGTGTGAAGGGGCCGCCCAAAGCAGCCCCCCTCCCGATTCTAACCCTTCTAGGAAAACCCAAGCGTTCTCTATTTCCAAAGCCCCTGGACAAGAGGCCATATGAGCACAATATGGACGATAGCATGTTTCAGGACCACGACTTATACCAAACCTTTTCAAAAAATAAAAAGTCATGGAACATGTTGTTGAACATGGGCTACACGCCCTACAAGAGTCTAGGGGCACAGAATCAGGGTCTCCTAGAGCCCATCCTTCCTAGGGCCAATCCAAGCCGATATGGGATCGGCTATACTCCTCGAATACCGCCGGAGCCACCCCCTGTGACCACCTGGGTCAAGGGTGCCCCAGAACCTGTCTTAGAAGAGACCTACGATTTAGATCTCCTATTCCGAGTCTAACCCGTAGTGTTTTCCCTTTGTAGGTATGACAGAAGATCCCTTTTCTAAAAATACAAAAAACATTTGAAAAGCTTAAAATCAAAAAAATCGAAAAACAAGAAAAACCAAAAACAATGGAAAAACAAAAACTCGAAAAAAGAGTTCTCTGTATAGTTCCCAAGGTTCTTGTTTTACAAAAACCCAAAAAAATCGAAAATTTGGAAAATACCAAAAAGATTTTGTACATAGCTGCTGATGGTAGGACTTTGGCAAAAGAAAAGGATTTCGAGAGAAACATCGTCTGCATTGCCAGACCAAAATTTTCGAAATCACTTAAAAATCCAAGTACAAAACCAGGTCATTTTGAAAACCATGCATCAAATTCCCTCGGGTCTATAGCCCACGAGAATGATCAAAGCTCAGAGGTGGATCCCCTAGAGGAAGATCCCACTTCTGAGCTCCCAGAATTTCATAAAATTCTCGATTTTGAAAGACCTTCCCAATCAGTAGGAGGAGATTTCATAGAAGTAAACCTAGGGGATGATTCAAATCCCAAATCCATCAAAATAGGCGCATGCTTGCATGAAATTGAAAGATTAGCATTCATTGCATTTCTACGAACCTATTTAGATGTGTTTGCATGGACGTATGAAGACATGCCGGGCATAGACCCCAGCATTGTCGAGCATCGTCTTCCCTTAGATGCTAGTGTAAAACCATAAAGTAGAAGCTTAGGAAAATACACCCGAATGTACACACGCAAGTCAAAGAGGGTTTAGAAGATCTGCTAAAAGCCGGATTTATAAAACCATTGCGTATTCTGATTGGTTATCAAATATCGTTGTAGTTCGAAAAGCCAATGGGAAAATTCGAATATGCATCGATTTTAGAAACCTGAATAAAGCCACTCCAAAGGATAATTATCCTTTACCAAACATAGATTTGATAGTCGATAGTACTGCAAATCATGAAATGTTTTCATTTATGGATGGCTATTCAGGATATAATCAAATCAAACTAAGTCCACGAGATCAGGGTAAGACCGCCTTCACAACCCCATGGGGCACGTACTGCTATACAGTCATGCCCTTTGGTTTGAAAAATGCCGGCGCAACATACCAACGAGCCATGACCACGATCTTCCAAGATCAGATTCATGAGCTCGTAGAAGTGTATGTAGATGATCTCTTGGCAAAATCCAAAACCCGATGCACTCATATCGAATGTTTACAAAAGATTTTCGAAAGGCTTAGGCTTTACAAAGTAAAGCTAAACCCTCAAAAATGCGTATTCGGGGTAGAATCAGGGAAGCTTCTGGGCTTTATGGTGAGCCAAAGGGGAATAGAAGTCGACCCCTCTAAGTGTCGAGCCATCATAGACATGGCTCCACCCTCCAATCTCACCCAAATCCGTAGCCTCCAGGGTCGTTTACAATCCGTTCGCCGATTCATATAGAATCTGGCAACTAGATGCGAACCCTTTAACGAACTGTTGAGGAAGGGCACGAAATTCTTATAGGATGACGAATGCCAGAAGTCCTTCGAGAGACTGAAGGCATACTTGGTTAATCCCCCCGTTTTGAACCCTCCAAAGCAAGGAAAAGCGCTTTTATTATACATCTCCGTGCATACGAATGCTTTAGGAGCCCTGTTGGCTCAATACGAGGATGACACCCATAAGGAGTATGCCATCTACTACATTTCGAAAACTCTCTTGGCTTTTGAACGAAATTATCAAGCCATGGAGAAGACGTGCTTGGCCCTAGTCTGGGCCTACTAGAAATTCAGACACTATTTCCTAGATCATGAGATCTGGATAGTGTCCAAGCTTGATCCAATCAAGCACTTGTTTGAAAAGTCCATTCTCACGGGTAGATTGGGCAAATGGCAACTCCTTCTAATGGAGTATTGTAAACACCCCGAAATCCCACGAATTTCTCAAAATTCATCTGGTTTTGTACAAGCAGCCCCAAAGGGCCATTTTGAGTCTGGAAACCCAGGAGCCTTCCAGACAACCCTGTATATATGTTTTAAACTTCATATTTCAAAAATATATAATATGACTTTTGAAAACCTTTTAAAACACATTTTTGAAACCCCAAAGCAGCTTGGCCTAATCAAGATAGGACCAACGAAGTCAAAGAGAGCCCGGAACCGGAGCACATGTCGAGCCCGGCACAGTAACTCTTGTATCACACCCACTACCCCCACTACCACCTAGCCCCATCACCTAGCTAGTTTCCTTCCCATACTCCACCCTTAGTCATCCTAGCAGCCCGCCACCACCACATTCCCCTAGTCGGCCACTCCAACCGACTATCCCTTCCATTCGGCCAGCCACCTCTTTTCCCTAGGTGTCCCATTCGATCTTCCCTTAGGCTCTCCTTAGGGCCATACTCCCTAACACTATATACCCTCCTAGTGACCCTACATACTCACCTTGCCCAGCCCCTTTTATCCCCCACACCAAGGCGACACCCTTGCTTGCAGCCGGCCACCATCAAGGCGCCTATCCCGCGCCCCATTTGTAGCCGGCCAACACCCCTTGTTGCTCAACCTCGCGGAGCTCCCGTTTGCAGCCCAAGGCGAAGGCCAAGCCCACGCTCAAGCAAGGCCTCTACGGACCAGCTACTAGTAAGTGCCTAACTCGGTCTTTAGTTGTATACTTGCTTGAGATTAAATTTGATACGGGGTTGTAATAACGGAGCATAGTCTCCCCCCGCTTGTAATAACGTGGCTTGGCACACCCACACACGTGCACTCTCTTAGTTGTGCATGATTTTGAACACACACGGGCCTAATCAGCCCCTAATACATAAGTATATACATATACTTTCATTTTGAAGGGTTTTGCTTAAGTTGGGTGCGTTGTCTTTCAATTCAAGCACTCTCACACACATTGAGCTTTCGCTCTTATTTGAAAGACCCAAGTAAGGGCCGACCTATACTATTTGGGTTTCATTTTATGTCGTGTGGGTAAGTCTTTCAATTCAAGCACTCTCACACACATTGAGCTTTCGCTCTTATTTGAAAGACCCAAGTAAGGGCCGACCTATACTATTTGGGTTTCATTTTATGTCGTGTGGGTAAGTCTTTCAATTCAAGCACTCTCACACACATTGAGCTTTCGCTCTTATTTGAAAGACCCAAGTAAGGGCCGACCTATACTATTTGGGTTTTATTTCATGTCGTGTGTGTAAGTCTTTCAATTCAAGCACTCTCACACACATTGAGCCTTCGCTCTTACTCCCAAGACCTTAGTAAAGGCCTTATTGCAGTTATATTTGGGTTTCATTTATGTCGTGTGCGTAGTACTTCAATTCAAGCACTCACACACATTGAGCTTTCGCTCTTATTCCCAAGACCTTAGTCAAGGCCATACTGCAATTTATATTTGGGTTTAATTTCATGTCGTGTGTGTAAGTCTTTTCAATTCAAGCACGCACCCACATTGAGCCTTCGCTCTTATTTGCAATACCCGAGTAAGGGCTCATATACCTACTCTATATACATATCTCCCTTCGGCACTTACTTTACAAGTCATTTCCCTTCGGTTATTTCCCTTCAGTATTGTCTTTACATTCGGGTTTTCCCTTTGGAGTAGCGTGAGTTTGCATTGCATCTACGCCATACCACGAGGTAGGACGCATATTGCATCAAAGCAAGCCCCGCTCGAATTCGCTCATGTAGTGGAGTGTTCATAACACACAAACTAGGTGGCCCGAAAAGGGATAAAAGAAAAGACTTAGGCACGTGCAAATCCACGTGATCTAAAACATGTAATCGCATCTAAAAGACCCGAATTAGACACCTCAAACCGCTTCGTAGACTTTCTATCCCAAAACTCGATTTTTGCAAAGCGTACAGACTGACCTTTGCGCATCGGTGCAAGAAGGTCTGCGACGACAAGAGCTCACTTGCTCATAGTCGCCACGTTTAGAAGTCAGTGTTAAATATATCTTCGCTAACTTAGGTAAGCTAGCTGGCACGCCCTGTTTGCATAAATAAGGCCTTAGACGCACGAGAGGATCCGCTCCGAGCCCTGAAAAGGTGAGAGGCGGGGATTTTTTCGCGCGTCTACAAGTATGATCTGAAATACCATCACCAGATCTCCATTAAGGGGCAAGCCCTCGCAGATTACGTGGCTGAGTTCCCCTTGGAGGACGCATATCCCACACTTGTTGAAATGCCTGATGAAGGCATATTGCAAAACCATTTTCAAAACCACATTTTGGCAAATTCTTTCAAAAACCAAGTGTGGAAGATGCACTTCGATGGGGCACGAAACCAACGAGGGGCTGGTGCTGGGGTCGTCCTAATCTCCCCTGAAAAGGGCGAGATTCCCATAGCAGTCCGCTTAGATTTCGAATGTTCCAACAACGTAGCTGAGTATGAAGCACTCATACAAGGATTAAAAATTTCGAAAACTCTAGGGGCATCATGCATCGAGGTCTTTGGAGATTCGCTCCTTGTCATAAACCAGGTTTTAAAAATTTGGTAAGTACGTAATGAAAAACTACTTCCATATCACGAGTTGGCCACTCGATTGGTCTAGTCCTTCCAATCGTGTAAACTCACACACGTAGGAAGAGAGGACAATGGCATCGCCGATGCCCTCTCCTCCTTGGGTTCAGCCCTGAAGGTCGATCCCATTTCAGGGACCAGATCTTTGGAAATATGGCATGCGCCCCACCCATCCACACACGACTTGGATATTTGCCAAAATAACCTAGAGTCTATTGAAAAACCCTGGTTTTATGACATCAAACAGTTTTTAGAAAATGGGGGATTCGTTGAGGACGCCACATCCAAAGATAAGGCATTCATTCGTAAGATTTCGACCCGATACACCATTCTGGGTGGGGTTTCATACAAAAAAAGTTTTACCGACATTCTGCTTAGGTGTATAGACCTAGAGGAGGCTAGGATAGTGATGCATGAATTCCACGATGGAGAATGTGGAGGTCATATTAATGCCAACATTATGGCAATGAAAATACTTAGAGGGGGCTATTTTTGGTCCACCCTAAAAAAGGATTGTCACGATCATGTTAGGAAGTGTCATCCATGTCAAGTGCATGGGCACGCCATTCATATCCCTTCATCGGCATTGCATTCCATGGTCAGCCCCTGGCCATTTACCATGTGGGCGTTTGACATCGTAGGCCCAATATTTCCAAAGGCCTCGAATGGGCATCGATTTATTTTAGCAGCCACGGAGTATTTCTCCAAGTGGGTGGAAGCCATTTCCCTAACCAACGTAATGGGGCAACATGTGGTGGCTTTCATCCGGAGGAATATCTTGGCTCGATTTGGGGTTCCACGAGACCTTGTGTTTGATAATGGCACCCCATTCAAGAACGAGCGGATGGTTAAGTTGTGCAACATGTATGGCATAACTCACCACTTCTCCTCGCCCTACTACCCTCAAGGCAACGGCCAAGCCGAAGCCACAAACAAGACTCTCATTAGCATAATTGAGAAAACCTTAGAGAAGGGTAGGACGTGGCACGAGAAGCTGGATGAAGCCTTATGGGCTTATAGGACTTCCATCCGGACTCCCACGAATGCCACACCATTCGAATTGGTCTATGGCACAAACACCATTCTTCCCATTCATACCCAACTGCATTCATTCCATACATCCATAGCACTCGACCTCCCCCTAGAGACGCTTCAGCATGCTAGGATGGCCGAACTAGATTTGCTAAATGAGAGGCGACTCCTTGTCATGGATCATGCTCGTGCATACCGGCAAAGGATAGCCCGACATTATAGCAAACACATGAGACCTCGCCACTTCGAAGTGGGGGATCTAGTCTTAAAAACCATCCATCATCGTGGCCCACACCCCCTAGGAAAGTGGCGCCCCAATTGGGATGAACCCTATGTTGTACGAGCAACCACTACGAACAATTTGTATTGGTTGATCGATGTAGAAGGTAGGAATTTAGCAGATCCTATCAATATTCAATACTTAAAGAAGTATCATGTGTAGGATTTGGATTAAATTCCAAGTTTTTCGAAAAATTTTAGGGATAGCTGCCCTGAGACATGTGAATAAGGTGCAAAGGCAAACTCGTGTGACCCTGAGTGAGAGAATTCGCACTTGTGAAAGAGCGGAGTCTTCAAAATCGTGGTTACATTTCAAAATCCTTCTTCTTACAAAGAAAGGCCTAGTTCAATATAGCAAGATACTTGCAAGTAGTACGTGCTATTTCTAAAAAGGATGATCTGGAATGGATCGAGTGTAGGCTTGAGATAAGTCCTCCCCTCTTCTCTTCTCCTTCCAAAAGGAAAACAAAATCCCAAACAAAGGGAATTTCCCATTCGAAGTCTCTTTCCAAAAGAAAGAAACCAGAATTCAAAAGAAAAATCGATTCTCTTGTGAAAAAGAGGGATTAAAGAAACAATACTCCCAAAGGGAGACCCTCTATAAAAAAAAAAGGAAAAAGAGGCCAAAAAGCTCAAAAAGAGCAGTTTTCCGCCTTCTGTGCCTCAAACCACGGGATGCTTCAGAAGGGACCGTGGTATCTCTTTCCCATCCCTGGCTTATCCCAAGCTAAAGCATGGTTCATTTCAAGGAATCCTAAAGTAAAAATAGGATTTACTTACTTGAATTTCATCTTGTTTGAGAATTCGACGTTTCGAGTAAGGCATAGGAATTTGAAATATAGCTGGTTTTCTTATAAAACCTCCACTAGATAAGCGAGTGTTAAGACTCAAACAAGGGCAAGCACGGAGAGCTCGAGATCCTTAGGATCGAGACTCAAGACTATTGTCCCTTTTGTAAATAGTTTTGTAAATAAGTTTTGAAAATCGAACATCGAACAACATAGGATCTGCTCACTTGGAGCAACAGGCCTTGTAAGTTTCTAGAGTTCGACCACATCTGGTCTCTGGGAGGTCGCCACTCTTGGCACCACACCCATGTCATGCATCTGCATTCCACGCATGAACATTTGCATAAACATGATCCCATTTAGGACCAAATTCCATGTAAACCCTTTGGCGTGATATCTCCTCCTACCAGAGTTTGTAAATTAAGATTTTGCTAAAAATTGGGACGATCCCATATTCTTCGTGGATAGATCTAGGGAGACATTGAAAGGGGTGTTTGTCATCTTTGCCCTTATCCAAATCAATTTGGACAAGGCCAAAGAGGGGCATCTATAAACACCCCAAAATCCCACGAATTTCTCAAATCCATCTGGTTTCGTAAAAGCAGCCCCAAAGGGCCATTTTGAGTCTGGAAACCCAGGAGCCCTCTTCCACCAGCCGGGTCCTCCCCTTTCCAGCCCAGCCGACTCCCATCTTGTTCCACCTGTACCACCACCTGTGCCACTACCTCCCAGCCGAGCACCACCACCGCCACCACCATTCTAGCCGAAGTCCCCCTCGCCATCCTCTTCACCCGACCGAACCAGCCGAGCCCCCACATCTGGCTGCTCCTCAACCACCCGCCGCCTTCCACCATCCGGTTAGTACCCTACACTCCACCTTACTCCTTCTTCACTCCCTCTCCACTCTCAGCCACCTAACCCCCTACCATATCACCCTAACACCAGCCATTCCACTTGCTGCCACCACTCCCCCTCGGCCAAGCCCATAATCACCCTAACTACCCGCCACCACCTAGACACCTTAGCTCCATTCGGCCACCCTATCCGACTCGCTAAGACCTGCCCATATCACCCCACTACACCCACTACACCCACTACCACCTGGCCCCATCTCCTAGCTAGTTCCCTTCCCTTACACCACTCCTAGCCACCCTAACAACCCGCCACAACTGAACTCCTCCAGTCGGCCACTCCAACCGACTGTCATCCTCTTCATTCGGCCAGCCATCCGCCAGCCATAACCTTCTCCTAGCTAGTTCCTTTCCCTTAGTGCCATACTCCCTTAGTGACCCTACTTAGGTCCTTTAACCCAACACACCAAAAACAACCCCTCCTTAGCAGCCGACCATCTTCAAGGTGCCCTTCCCGCACGCCCAAGGCATCCGGCCAACACCTCCCCTTGCTGTTCAACCTCGCGGAGCTCCCTTTTGTAGCCCAAGGCGAAGGCCAAGCCCACGCTCAAGCAAGGCATCTTCGGACCAACTATTAGTAAGTGCCTAACTTGGTCTTTAGTTGTATACTTGCTTGAGATTCAATTCGATACGGGGTTGTAATAATGGAGCATAGTCTCCCCCCGCTTGTAATAACGTGGCTTGGCACACGCACACACATGCACTCTCTTAGTTGTGCACGATTTTGAACACACACGGGCCTAATCAGCCCCTAATACATAAAGATATACATATACTTTAATTTTTGTAGGGTTTTGCTTAAGTTGGGTGTGTTGTCTTTCAATTCAAGCACTCACACACATTGAGCCTTCGCTCTTATTTGAAAGACCCAAGTAAGGGCCGACCTATACTATTTGGGTTTTCATTTCATGTCGTGTGTGTAAGTCTTTCAATTCAAGCACTCACACACATTGAGCCTTCGCTCTTATTTGAAAGACCCAAGTAAGGGCTGTGTTATACTATTTGGGTTTAATTTCATGTTGTGTGCGTAGTACTTCAATTCAAGCACTCACACACATTGAGCTTTCGCTCTTATTCCCAAGACCTTAGTCAAGGCCATACTGCAAGTTATATTTGGGTTTAATTTAATGTTGTGTGCGTAGTACTTCAATTCACGCACTCACACACATTGAGCTTTCGCTCTTATTCCCAAGACCTTAGTCAAGGCCATACTGCAAGTTATATTTGGGTTTAATTTCATGTCGTGTGTGTAAGTCTTTCAATTCAAGCACGCACCCACATTGAGCCTTCGCTCTTATTTGCAAGACCCGAGTAAGGGCCCATATACATACTCTATATACATATCTCCCTTCGACATTTACATTACAAGTCATTTCCCTTCGGCATTGTCTTTACATTCGGGTTTTCCCTTTGGAGTAGCGTGAGTTTGCATTGCATCTACGCCATACCACGAGGTAGGACGCATATTGCATCAAAGCAAGCCCCACTCAAATTCGCCCATGTAGTGGAGTGTTCATAACACACAAACTAGGTGGCCCATAAAGGGATAAAAGGAAAGACTTAGGCACGTGCAAATCCACGTGATCTAAAATCTGCAATCACATCTAAAAGACCCGAATTAAACACCTCGAACCGCTTCGTAGGCTTTCTATCCCAAAAACTCGATTTTTGCAAAGCGTACAGACTGACCCTTACGCATTGGTGCAAGAAGGTTTGCGACGACAAGAGCTCACTTGCTCACAGTCGCCACGATTAGAAGTCAATTTAATATCTTCGCTAGCTTAGGTAAGCTTGCTTGTGTAAACACCCCGAATCTTCCAAAAATCAAAAACTCTCAAAAACACAAAAAGCTCGTTTGAGCCAAAACGACAACCTGTTTTAAAATATGAAAACAGGCACAAAAGGCAAAAGAAAAGCCCAGGCAAGAAGAGGATTCGAGCCTAGACTCTCAAAAGCCACCCCTTATTCAAAAAAGGAAGAAAAAAGAGCCCGTTTGGAGAAAAGCCCGATAGAAGGGTAAAAATGTAATTTGGGTCAAAGAAAAAGTATAAAGCAACTCCAAAATGTAGAAAGAAGCCCAGTACCTGAGGAAGTTGACAGAAGTCCGAGACACATCCCATCAAAATGAAGAACGGAATCTGTGTGGCAATATGAGTTCGATATCAATAGGAATCGAAACGAATGCCGAAAAAGTCCTGAAAAGTAGAACACCGGTTGGAGGAAAGACTTGGGGAAGACCCAAGCCAGAGTTGGGTGTCCGATGAATCGAAGCCCGCTCTAAACTGATAGTGAAAAGCACCAAAAAGGACCAGAAAACCAAGGAGCAGAAGAAAAGTCTGGATTGGGTTTGGATCCAAAAATATCCAGATCTAGATCCAAATTGTGATTGGATTGGATCTGGATCTCAAAATATCCGAGATCCGAGATCCAAACCCAAATAAATATTTGGACTGGATCTGGATCTCAAAAATATCCGAGATCCGCGATCCAGATCCACATAGAGTTTGGATTGGATCCGGATAGCCAGACCCAAATCCAAGACCCACTTAAAACCTCTATAAATAGAGGTGCTGGGCTTGAAAAAAATGGGATGTGAGGCTCAAAGGGGAGAGGCTTTCACGTGAAAGCTTGGTGAGTGGAGAGAGAAAGAGAGAGAGAGGGAAGCAAGTCAAGAATAGTGGCTTGACTTTCCCCTTTTCAAGTTTATTTTTTTTACGTGAAACCTTGTTGGCCAAGGGACTTGAGGAAGCTGCACCAACCAAGGAACGTCCCCTACTTTGGCTGGGAGCATGGCGTGGTGGAGCTTGGCGGCTTGAGCGGCGGCTTGGAGCGGTGTTGCAACCAAGGTAGGTCCCCTAAGCCCTAACCTAACCCCTCTTCCCTAACCTCTCTAGACCACCCATCCTAGCCAAACTTGCCCCTAAAACCACCACTAAACCAGCCAAGTGCTGGCCGTTTTTCACCAAGTCTCCTACCTAAGACCACCACCTAAACACCACCCTAAACAACCTCCCTAAACCACCTAAAGTTCGGCCAAGTGCTGGCCGAACTTCCCTTTGAAACTACCTAGCTCGAACCACCTTGGCTCGAGCCTTTTTCCTCCCCTAAGCTAACCTTGGCCCTCGCCTAGAACCCAGCCCAAACTCTATCCTAAACCCCCCCTACTCGAGTCACCTTGGCTCGAGTTTCACAAGATCTAAACCAAATCCCATCACTCGAGCCACCTTGGCTCGAGTCATGCCTAATACCAAGTCTATCCTATACCAAACCCAAGGCCAAAGGCTGGCCGGATTGACTCTACCCTAAACCAAGTTCACTCGAGCCACCTTGGGCTCGAGTCACACAAGCAAAACCTAAGGCCGAGTGTTGGCCAAACCCTAGAGCAAGTCACTCTTACTCGAGCCACCTTGGCTCGAGTTTCACAAGACCAAAACCAAGGCCAAAGTGCTGGCCTAATCCCAAGTCAAAAACCATACCTAAACCCAAGGCCAAAGGTTGGCCGAATCCCACACAAAAACCCTATAACTCGAGCCAAGGTGGCTCGAGTCTTACCTTGCCCAAACCAGCCCCAACTAGCCCCAAATCCATTGTAGCTTGCAGCTCCCGGAACTCCAAGCTCTCAAGCTCTTCGGCTTCGCTCCCACATGCCCCAAACTCCATAAGAAGAAGGCGGATTCGATCCTTGTACGATCCTAACTCAAAAGGCTGGAAAGTGTAAGTTGATTTCGATATATATCAAATCCCTTTCTATTCAATTCAATTTGTCATATGGGGTTGTAATAACGGGGCATCGTTTCCCCCCGGATGTAATATATGTGCAAAACACACACACGTACACTCGAGCCTTTCCGCTCTTATCTGCACACTTTTGCACACAAACGGGCCTCAACAGCCCATAGGATATAGCCCTATTTATATACATTCAGCTGGGTTTTAAGGTTCAAGTCATGTGAGTTGTCTTTCATTTTATACACTCAAAGCACTCACTCACATTGAGCCTTTCCGCTCTTACGTATATATACATATTTTCCTTTCAGTTGGGTTTTAAATTTAAGTTACGTGAGTTGCCTTTCAATTTATACACTCAAAGCACTCACTCACATTGAGCCTTTCCGCTCTTACGTATATATACGTATTTCCCTTTCAGTTGGGTTTTAAATTTAAGTTACGTGAGTTGCCTTTCAATTTATACACTCAAAGCACTCACTCACATTGAGCCTTCTCGCTCTTATATATATCTATATCTCCCTTCTGCTGCGTTTTACGGTTCAGTTGCATGTGTCGCATTTCAATTTATACACAACACCCACGCACACATTGAGCCTTTCCGCTCTTAAGATATAGATATATTTAAATTTCTGCAATTTACATTCAAGTCGTGTGAGTTGCATTCAATTTGGGTTTTCCCCTCTGCTAAGTCTTTAAATTTCGGGTTTTACATTCAAGTTGTGTGAGTTGCATTGCATACTCGCCATACTCGAGCTAGAGTGCATACCTGCATCAAATAAAACCCGAACAAAACGTACAAACACGCCTAAGTGGATAAAATTGAAAGACTTAGGGTCGCCCAAATCAAAAACTCGCCAAGTGCATGATTTCAAAAGGATTTTCAAAACACCTCCTTATTCAAAATCGAATTAGAGTTTAACTTATTCAAATGAAGTCTCTAAGCGTACAGACTGACCCTTGCACGTCGGTGCAAGAAGGTCTGCGACGAAAAGATCCCGCTTGCCTACAATTGCCTTTCAAAAGTCAGATATTTCAAAAACTACTTCGCTAGTTTGAGTAAGCTAGCTGGCACACCCTAAAAGCGAACGTAGATTGCGAAAAGATTTGCTTCAGGCCTAAGAAACCCGAAGTCGAGGATTTTCGTGTCTACAGCTGGCATGCCCTGTTTATATAAATAGGCCTTAGATGCACGAGAGGATCCACTCCAAGCCCAGAAAAGGCGAAGAGGCGTGGGGATTTTCGCGCGTCTACACATATCACGAGTTGGATCTTTAGAAATATGGCATGCGCCCAACCCATCCACACACGATTTGGATATTTGCCAAAATAACCCAGATTCCGTTGAAAAACCTTGGTTTTACGACATCAAGCAATTTTTAGAAAATGGGGGATTCGCCGAGGATGCCACATCCAAAGATAAGGCATTCATCCATAAAATTTCGACCCGATACACCATTCTGGGTGGGGTTTTATATAAGAAAAGCTTTACCGGCATCCTACTTAGGTGTATCGATCTAGAGGAGGCTAGGATAGTGATGCATGAGTTCCACGATGGAGAATGTGGAGGTCATGTTAATGCCAACATGATGGCAATGAAAATACTTAGAGGGGGCTATTTTTGGCCCACCCTGAAAAAGGATTGTCACGATCATGTTAGGAAGTGTCATCCATGTCAAGTGCATGGGCACGCCATTCATATCCCCTCATCTGCATTACATTCCGTGGTCAGCCCCTGGCCATTCACCATGTGGGCGTTTGACATCGTAGGCCCTATATTTCCAAAAGCCTCGAATGGGCATCGATTCATTTTAGCAGCCACTGAGTATTTCTCCAAGTGGGTAGAAGCCATTTCCCTGACCAACGTGCTGGGGCAACATGTGGTGGCTTTCATTTGGAGGAATATCCTGGCTCGATTTGGGGTTCCACGAGACCTTGTGTCTGATAATGGCACCCCATTCAAGAATGAGTGGATGGTTAAGTTGTGCAACACGTATGGCATAACTCACCACTTCTCTTCGCCCTACTACCCTCAAGGCAACGACCAAGCCGAAGCCACAAATAAGACTCTGTAGACACCGAAAATTTTCACTTACGGGTTCTTAGGCCTGAAGTGAACCTTTTCGCAATCTACATTCGCTTTATGGGTGTGCCAGCTAGTTTACTTTAACTAGCAAAGTATGTTTTGAAAATAATCTGACTTTTGAAAGGCGATTGTAGGCAAGCAGGATTTTTACGTCGCAGACCTTCTTGCACCGATGCGCAATGGTCAGTCTGTACGCTTAGAGACTTCGTTTTGAAAACAAGTTTAACTCAAAATATATTTTGAATGAAGAAGTGTTTTAAAACCTTTTGAAAACCATGCATTTGGGCGATTTTGACTTTGTAAGGGTTGGACGACCCTAAGTCTTTCAAATTTTAATCTACTTAGGCACGATGTGCATGCATCGAAATAGCCTAAGTCTTGGCATATTTGCACGATTGATTCGGGTTGTTTTTGTATGATTTTCAGATTTTAGATCACGTGGATTTGCACGTGCCTAAGTCTTTATTTTTATCCCTTTATGGGCCACCTAGGTGTGTGTTATGAACACTCCACTACATGGGGCGAATTTGAGCGGGAGTACGGGGCTAGCTTTGATGCAATATGCGTCCTACCTCGTGGTATGGCGTAGATGCAATGCAAACTCACGCAACTCCAAAGGGAAAACCCGAATTTAAAAGACAATGCCGAAGGGAAATTGCCGAAGGGAAATAACCGAAGGGAAATGACTTGTAAAGTAAATAGCCGAAGGGAAATGACTTGTAAAGTAAATAGTGAAAGGGGAAATATGACTATATCTTAAGAGCGGAAAGGCTTAATTGTGTAAGTGTGTGTTGTGTATATATTGAAAGACAATGCACACGACTTGAACCTTAAAACCTGAATCTTAAAGACATAGCCGAAAGAAATACTTTATATAGAGTATATGTAGGGGCCCTTACTTGGGTCTTGCAAATAAGAGCGAAGGCTCAATGTGTGTGCGTGCTTGAATTGAAAGACTTACACACACGACATGAAATGAAACCCAAATATAAATTGCAGTATGCCTTGACTAAGGTCTTGGGAGTAAGAGCGAAGGCTCAATGTGTGTGCGTGTGGGAATGTAAAGACAACTCACACAACATAAATGAAACCCAAATATAACTGCAATAAGGCCTTTACTAAGGTCTTGGGAGTAAGAGCGAAGGCTCAATGTGTGTGCGTGTGGAAAATGGAAAGACAACACACACGACTTAATTAAAAACCCCCTTGACTTAAAATATATAAATATAACTATATATTAAGGGCTTGTTAGGCCCGTGTGTGTGCAAGAAGTGTACGACTAAGAGCGGAAAGGCTCAAGTGCGTGTGTGTGTGGGTGTGTCAAACCACGTTATTACAATCGGGGGGAGACGAAGCTCCTTTACAAAACCCCGTATCAAAATTTAATTGAATATAAAGCAAGTTAATGTAATAGACCAAGTTTAGACACTTACAAATAGCTGGTCCATGTTCAACTTGCTTGCACGTGGGCTCACGGTTCACCTTGGGCAGCCAAGAGGGGGTTATCCTAGGTGGCTTTGAGGGAGGTTCTATGAGGCACGGTTAGGGCCTTAGGGAAGCTTAGGTTCGGCCAAGACAGGGGTTGTTTAGGGTCTGTCCTAGGGTGCAGGTCACGGCCAGGGTGTAGGTCAGGTCGGCAAGGGGGTGGTCAAGTCGGCTGGGAGGCAATCGGGTGGCTGGCGCGACCGTTGGGCGCCTGGCGCAGCAGACGGGCGCCTGACGCGGCTGCAGTGGCGCGGGGCACGTTGTGGCGCAGGACGCGCTGCGGCGCGGGGCGTGCAGGCAGCCGAGGGGCGCGCAGCAGGAAGCAGGACGCGATGTGCTGCGGGGCGCGCTGTGGCGCGTGGCGCGGCAGGCAACAGGGGCGCGCAGCAGCAGAAGGGGTGCGCGGCAGGCGCTGTTTGCTCACGATCGGCCAGGGTGAAGTTGTTGGGGTTTATTAGGGATGGTTTGAGGTGGTTGGGGTTACGTTAGGTCTAGTTATGGTTCAGTTAGGGTTAGGTTGGTTCAGTTAGGGTTAGGTAGGTTCGAACTTAGGCTAGGTTGGGGGTTAGGTTTAGAGGGGTGTAGAAAGAATGGCTAGGTTAGGTTAGGCTTACCTCTTGGAGCCGGTCCTTCATGGCTTGAGCCCACGTCTCCACGGTTGCAGCCACTTGGTCCAGCCCACCTTGGTTGCAGCTCCTTGGTCTAGACCCACATAGCCCACATGGCTTGAACCCACCTCACCCAATGAGCCCACATGGCTAGGTCTATCACTCCCTCTCTCCTCCCAAATATTTGCATGAACCCTTTACATGGACCCCCTCACCTCTATTTATAGACATTTGAGGTGGGTCTTGGATTTGGGTTTGGGTTTGGGGTTTGGATCCAGACCCAAATCCAAACACTATTTGGATCTGGATATTGGATCTCGGATATTTTGAGATCCGTATCCAATCCAAACCCAACATTTTTATGGATATGGATCTGGATATTTTGATCCAGATCCAATCCAAACACTATTTGGATCCAATCCAAATCCAAACACTATTTGGATCGACCCAAACACTATTTGGATTGGCCCAAATCCAAACACTATTCATTACATGGATCTGGATCTGGATATTTATGGTCCAGATCCAAATCAAAATTTCTTCGGACAGTCCTTCTTGGCTTCTCAGGGCGAACGATCTGTGCTGGCACTGGCTTCATCAGCGCTCCGTCTGGTGTTGGGTTTTCCCCAACTTTGTCGTCCGGACTCCGTCTCGCCGTTCTGGACTCCGTTGAGCTTTTCATCAAACAGGCTCAGCTTTCTTTTGTTTTTTTATCAGGGAGTGGCTTCTGAAGCTCTAGGCTTGAATCCTCTTCGGGCCTAGGGTCTTCTTTTGCCTTCTGTACCTATTTTCACATTTCAAAACAGGTCGTCGTTTTGGCTCAAACGAGCTTTTTGGTGTTTTGAGAGTTTTTGAAATATAGAAGATTTGGGGTGTTTACAAACTCTCATTAGCATAATTGAGAAAACTTTAGAGAAGGGTAGGACATGGCACGAGAAGCTGGCTGAAGCTTTATGGGCTTATAGGACTTCCATCCGGACTCCCACGAATGCCACACCATTCGAATTGGTCTATGGCACAAACGTCATTCTTCCCATTCATACTCAACTACATTCATTCCATACATCAATAGCACTTGACCTCCCCCTAGAGACGCTTCAGCATGCTAGGATGGCCGAACTAGATTTGCTAGATGAGAGGCGACTCCTTGCTATGGATCATGCTCGTGCATACTGACAAAGGATAGCCCGACACTATGGCAAACACATGAGACCTCGCCACTTTGAAGTGGGGGATCTGGTCTTGAAAATCATCCACTATCGTGGCCCACATCCACTTGGAAAGTGGTGCCCCAAGTGGGATGGACCCTATGTTGTACGTGCAACCACCACGAACAACTCATATTGGTTGATTGATGTAGAAGGTAGGAATTTAGCAGATCCTATCAATATTCAATACTTAAAGAAGTATCATGTGTAGGATTTGGATTAAATTCCCCCATTTTCGAAAATTTTAGGGATAGCTACCCTGAGACCTGAAAATAAGGTGCAAAGGCAAAATTGTGTGACCCTGAGTGAAAGAATTCACACTTGTGAAAGAGTGGAGTCTTTAAAATCGTGGTTACATTTCAAAATCCTTCTTCTTACAAAGAAAGGCCTAGTTCAACATAGCAAGATACTTGCAAGTAGTATGTGCTATTTCTAAATAGGCCGATCTGGAATGGATCGAGTGTGACCTTGGGATAAGTCCTTCCCTCTTCTCTTCTCCTTCCAAAAGGAAAACATGGCCCAAATAAAGGGAATTTCCCATTCAAAGTCTCTTTCCAAAAGAAAGAAACTAGAACCCAAAAAGAAAAATCGATTCTCTTGTGAAAAAGAGGGATTAAAGAAAAAATTCTCCCAAAGGGAGACCCTCTATGAAAAAAGGAAAAAGAGGCCGAAAAGCTCAAAAAGAGCAGTTTTCCGCCTTCTATACGTTAAACCACGGGACGCTTCAGAAGGGACCGTGGTATCTCTTTCCCATCCCTGGCTTATTCCAAGTAAAACATGGTTCATTTCTAGGAATCCTAAAGTAAAAATAGGATTTACTTACTTGAATTTCATTTTGTTTGAGAATTCGACGTTTCGAGTAAGGCGTAAGAATTTGAAATATAGCTTGTTTTCTTATAAAACCTCCGCTAGATAAGCGAGTGTCAAGACTCAAGCAAAGGCAAGCACGAAGTGCTCGAGATCCTTAGGATTGAGACTCAAGTCAGTTGTCCCTTTTGTAAATAGCTCTTGTAAATAAATTTTGAAAATCGAACATCGAACAGAAATATAGCTTGTTTTCTTATAAAACCTCCGCTAGATAAGCGAGTGTCAAGACTCAAGCAAAGGCAAGCACGAAGTGCTCGAGATCCTTAGGATTGAGACTCAAGTCAGTTGTCCCTTTTGTAAATAGCTCTTGTAAATAAATTTTGAAAATCGAACATCGAACAGCATAGGATCTGCTCACTTGGAGCAGCAGGCCTTGTAAGTCTCAAGAGTACGACCATATTTGGTCTCTGGGAGGTCGCCACTCTTGGCACCACACCCATGTCATGCATCTGCATACCCACGCATGGACATTTGCATAACATGATCCCATTTTAGGACCAGAAACAGTTTTGCCAATCCCTTTGGCGTGATATCTCCTCCTACCAGGGTTTTAAAACTGAGATTTTGCTAAAGATTGGGACGATCCCATATTCTTTATGGTTAGATCTAGGGAGACATTAAAAGGGGTGTTTGTCATCTTTGCCATTATCCAAATCGATTTGGACAATGCCAAAGAGGGGCATCTGTAAACACCCCAAAATCCCACGAACTACTCAAATAAAACCTGGTTTTGTAGAAGCAGCCCCAAAGAGCCATTTTGAGTCTGGAAACCCAGGAGCCTTCCAGGCAACCCTGTACATATGTTTAAATTACATATGCTCTAAAATATGTATAATATGCTTTTAAAACACATTTTGAAACCCCATGAAGCGGCTTGGCCTGATACAAGCAGGACCAGAAGAGCTAAAGAGAGCCCGGAACCGGAGCATATGTCAAGCCCGGCACAGCAACTCTCGTGTTGAATCCACCCCCAGGATCTCGAACGTCCAAGACCCTGTTATCATCAGAAATCCTTTAAAATCATCTCTAGAAGGTGAAAACAGAAGCGGACGACCATGTTGGCGAAGACCCAATGCAGACGGAGTACTGATGCTGTCAGACCCCGCACAAACCGTTCGTTTTGAACATACCCTGAAGGAGTCAGAATTCAGTTTGAATTGGATCTGGACCATATATATCCAGATCCCAATCCAAACGTATGTATGGATTTGGATTTGGATTTGTATTCAAAAATCCAATCCAATATCCACATCCATGGCCCACATCACCTTCTCATAAATGGAGGTGGGGCCCACTTGAAATTCACGTGGGATTATGGGCATGAGAGAGAATGGGGAGGATAAGCATGAGGGAAATTGTATTAAGCTTGACTTGTGTGTCAAGTTTGGGGTTAATCATGTGGGTTAGCTTAATTAGTATGGGTTTAAGCTTGTATTAGCCAAAACCTAACCTAGGGCTACACCAACATGATGCAATAAAGTTTATGGGTTATGCAAAGGGAGCTCCCTAACCCAATCCTAAGCCAAAACCCTTAATCCTAGCCTTTTACCCTATTCCCGGCCTAATCCTAGCCTAATCACCTAACCCACTTCCCTAATCCCGGCCTAATCCCAACCTAATCACCTAACCCACCTCCCTAATCCTTCCCTAAACCAACCTAATTCCCTTAATCCTAACCTAATCCTAGCCTAAACACCTAACCCACCTCACTAAACCTCACCCCAAAACCAACCCACCTAGCTAATCCCTAAACCCCTAAACCACCCCACCTAAACCTAGCACACCATATCCCTAAAACCACTTAAAACAAAATATCTGCCCCCCCCCCTCAAAACCAGCCCACCTTATCACCACACCACCACCACCTAACCACCTTACCACCCTCTCAAAACCACCCCTAGTCGACCTTGGAAAAAACTATAACCCCCCCCCCTAGTGGGCGAGTTTTTCAAGTTTTTCGAGCCAGCCCTTGGGCCAGCCGAACCCTCTCTCACCTGGCTCTCTTCTTCCACCTGCACCACCACTACACCCAACCAGCTCCACCTCGCGCCACCGCTACCTCCTAGCCTGCTCCACTACATGCTGCCACAGTCGCCCTGCTAGCTCCCTTCCTTCCACCCGGTTGTCCTTCTTCCACACACCGACCTCCATCACCCATCCGGTTAATACCTCAACCCAACTCCACCTCCTCTTCACTCCCCCTCCACTCTCAGCCACCCATACCAGCACCACATAACTATGAGCAAGTGAACCTCCTCTAGGTATTTTCATCGCCATCATGTTGGCATTGACATGACCTCCACATTCTCCATTGTGGAATTCATGCATAACAGTCCTAGCCTCCTCTAGGTTGACACATCTTAGTAAGATGCCGGTAAAACTCTTTTTATACAAAACCCCACCCAAAATCGCATATCGGGTAGAAATTTTCCGGATGAATGCCTTATCCTTGGGTGTGGCATTTTCAGTAAATCCCCCATTTTCTAGAAAACATTTTATGTCATAAAACCAAGGTTTTTCAACAGAATCTGGATTGTTTTGGAAAATTTCCAAATCGTGTGTAGATGGAGTGGGTTTATAACATATTTCTAAGGATCGGGTTCCCAAAGTGGGTGTAGACGCGCGAAAATCCCCACCTCTTCGCCTCTTTCGGGGCTTGGAGTGGATCTTCTCGTGTGTCTAAGGCCTATGTATACAAATAGGGCATGCCAGCTAGCTTACTTAAACTAGCGAAGATATTTTTATCACTGACTTCTAAACGTGGCGACTGTGAGCAAGTAAGCTCTTGTCGTCGCAGACCTTCTTGCACCGATGCGCAAGGGTCAGTCTGTACGCTTTTGCAAAAATCGAGTTTTGGAGAGAAAGTCTACGAAGCGGTTCGAGGTGTCTATTTTGGGTCTTTAAAATGCGATTGCATATTTTAGATCACGTGGATTTGCACGTGCCTAAGTCTTTTCTTTTATCCCTTTTTGGGTCGCCTAGTTTGTGTGTTATGAACACTCCACTACATGGGCGAATTCGAGCAGGGCTTGTTTCGATGCAATATGCGTCCTACCTCGTGGTATGGCGTAGATGCAATGCAAACTCACGCTACTCCAAAGGGAAAACCCGAAATGTAAAGACAATACTGAAGGGAAATAACAGAAGGGAAATAACCGAAGGGAAATAACCGAAGGGAAATAACCGAAGGGAGATATGTATATATCTTATGTATATGAGCCCTTACTCGGGTCTTGCAAATAAGAGCGAAGGCTCAATGTGGGTGCGTGCTTGAATTGAAAGACTTACACACACGACATAAAATTAAACCCAAAGATAAATTGCAGTATGGCCTTGACTAAGGTCTTGGGAGTAAGAGCGAAGGCTCAATGTGTGTGAGAGTGCTTGAATTGAAGTACTATACACACGACATAAATGAAACCCAAATATAACTGCAATAAGGCCTTTACTAAGGTCTTGGGAGTAAGAGCGAAGGCTCAATGTGTGTGAAAGTGCTTGAATTGAAAGACTTACTCACACGACATGAAATGAAACCCAAATAGTATAGGTCGGCCCTTACTTGGGTCTTTCAAATAACAGCGAAAGCTCAATGTGTGTGAGAGTGCTTGAATTGAAAGACTTACTCACACGACATGAAATGAAACCCAAATAGTATAGGCCGGCCCTTACTTGGGTCTTTCAAATAAGAGCGAAAGCTCAATGTGTGTGAGAGTGCTTGAATTGAAAGACAACGCACCCAACTTAAACAAAACCCTTCGAAAATGAAAGTATATATATACACTTATATATTAGGGGCTGATTAGGCCCGTGTGTGTTAAAAATCGTGCACGACTAAGAGGGTGCACGTGTGTGGTTGTGCCAAGCCATGTTATTACAAGCGGGGGGAGACTACGCTCCGTTATTACAACCCCGTATCAAATTGAATCTCAAGCAAGTGTACGACTAAAGACCGAGTTTAGACACTTACGAGTAGCTGGTCCGTAGAGGTCTTGCTTGAGCGTGGACTTGGCCTTGGGCTGCAAACGGGAGCTCCGCGAAGGTAGGTGATCAAAGGTGCTGGCCGGCTGCAAGTGGGGCGCGGGATAGGCGCCTCGAAGGTGGCCGGTGGCAAGTAGACGGCGCCTCCAAATAGGGGGTTTAAAGTGGCTAAATAAGTGGGTTCTTAGGGTCACTAGGAGAGTTGAGAGTTTTAGGGAAACTGGACCTAGAAGGTGAGCTGGTGGGAAGGCCGAATAGGACACCTAGGGGAGGGCTGAATGGGAAATGATGGCTAGGTAGTGGCCGGCAGCTTGGGTTATATTAGGTTCGGCTAGGTTAAAATGGTGGTGGCAAAGGGGCTGAGATGAAGGTAGGATGGGTGGCTAAGAGTGGAGAGGTGGTAGAGAAGGGGGCTAGGTAAGGTGCAGGGTACTTACCGAATGGGGAGAGGTGGCGGATGAAGTGGGAAGGTGGCGGGCAGGTGGCTGTCGGCTGGTTCGGTTGGGTTGAAGGTGGTGGCGTCCGGCTGGGCAAATGGTGGTGGTGGATGGAAGAGGGAAGGTGGCGGTGCAGGTGGTGGCTGGTGGAGCAGATGGAGCAGGCGGAGGTGGGGAGTGGTCCCGGCTGGGTGAGAGAAGGGAGAAGGAGAGGGCCCGGCTGGGTGAGAGAGTGGTTCCCACTTGGAAAACCCGCCCACAAGGAGGGGGGTTTAAATAGGGGATGGGTAGGTCGGTTAGGGCTGGGCTGAGGGTAGTGGTTAGGTGGTTTAGGTAGGGTGGTATGTAGATAAGGTGGGCTGGAAGGGGTTGGGCCAGATATTTTAAAACTAGGGGTTTGGGTAAATCGTGGGCTAAGGGTGGTTTAGGGGTTTAGGGCTAGGTTAGGTGGTTGGGTTTTAGGGTGAGGTTTAGTGAGCTAGGTTAGGTGATTAGGCTAGGTTTAGGCTAGGATTAGGGAAATTAATCTAGGTTTAGGGAAGGATTAGGGAAGTGGGTTAGGTGATTAGGTTGGGATTAGGATGGGATTAGGGAAGTGGGTTAGGTGATTAGGTTCAGATTAGGGGTGGATTAGGGGTTTAGGCTAGGTTTAGGTATTTTAGGCTAGGTTTAGGTGAAGGAGCTCCCTTAGCATGGCCCATAGACCTTGATCACCCCATGTTGGTGCAGCCCTAGGTTAGGTTTTAGCTAATTACAAGCTTAAACCCACTCAATTAGGCTAACCCACATGATTAAACCCAAACTTGACACACAAGTCAAGCTTAATACAACACTCTTGATATTTTTCATCCCCACTCTCTCTCATGCTCAATATCCCACGTGAATTTCAAGTGGGCCCCACCTCCATTTATGAGAAGGTGATGTGGGCCATGGATATGGATATTGGATTGGATCTCTGGATCCAAATCCAAATCCAAGTCTACATATGGGTTTGGATTGGAATCTAGATATATATGGTCTAAATCCAATCCAAACTGAACTCTGACTCCTTCGAGCTGGGTTCGAAACGGACGATTCGTGTGGGGCCTGACAGCATCAGTACTCCGTCTGCGTTGGGTCTTCGCCAACATAGTCGTCCGCCTCCGTTTCTGCCTTCCGGAGATGACTTCAAATGCTATTTTGATAAGAACAGGGTCTTGGACGTTCGAGATCCTGGGGTGTGAATCAGATACAAGAGTTGCTGCGCCGGGCTCGACAGGTGCTCCGGTTCCGGGCTCTTCTTGGCTCTCCTGGTCCTGTCTTGATCGGGCCAAGCCACTTCGGGGTTTCAAAACAGGTTTTAAAAGGGTTTTCAAAAGCTATATCATATGTTTTTGAAAGATAAAGTTTAAAACATATATACAGGGTTGTCTGGAAGGCTCCTGGGTTTCCAGACTCAAAATGGCCCTTTGGGGCTGCTTTTATAAAACCAGGTTTGTTTTAAGGAATTCGTGGGATTTCGGGGTGTTTACAGTGGGATCGACCTTTAGGGCTGAACCCAAGGAGGAGAGGGCATCGGCAATGCCATTATCCTCTCTTCCTACATGTGTGAGTGTACACGATTGGAAGGATTCGACCAATCGAGTGGCCAACCCATGATATGGAAGAAGCTTTTCGTTTCTAACTTGCCAAATTTTCAAAACTTGGTTTATAACGAGGAGTGAATCTCCAAAAACCTCGATGCATGATGCCCTAGAGTTTTCGAAATTCTTAAGCCTTGTATGAGTGCTTCATATTCAGCTATATTGTTGGAACATTCGAAATCTAGGCGAATTGCTATGGGGATCTCACCCTTTTTAGGGGATATGAGGATGACCCTGGCACCAGCCCCTCGTTGGTTTCATGCCCCATCGAAGTGCATCTTCCACACTTGGTTTTCGAAAGAGTTTGCCAAAATGTGGTTTTGAAATTGGTTTTGCAATATGCCTTCATCAGGCATTTCATTAAGTGTGGGATATGCGTCCTCTAGGGGGAACTCAGCCATGTAGTCAGCTAGGGCTTGCCCCTTAATGGAGATCTGATGATGGTATTTCAGGTCATACTCCATTAGAAGGAGTTGTCATTTGCCCAATCTACTAGTGAGAATGGGTTTTTCGAACAAATGCTTGATTGGATCAAGCTTGGACGCTATCCAGATCTCATGATCTAGGAAATAGTGTCAAAATTTTTGGCAGGCCCAAACTAGGGCCAAGCACGTCTTCTCCATGGCTTGGTAATTCCTTTCATAAGCCAGGAGGGTTTTCGAAAGATAGTATATGGCATACTCCTTGTGAGTGTCATCCTCGTATTGAGCTAACAAAGCTCCCAAGGCATTTGCATGCACAGAAATGTAAAGTAGAAGAGGTTTTCCTTGCTTTGGAGGATTTAAAACAGAGGGGTTAACTAAGTATGCCTTTAGTTTCTCAAATGACTTTTGGCAGTCGTCATCCCATGAAAATTTCGTACCCTTTCTCAACAACTTGTTGAAGGGTTCACATCTAGTCGCCAGGTTTGAGATAAACCTGCGAATGGATTGTAATCAACCATGGAGGCTATGAATCTGCGTGAGGTTGGAGGGTGGAGCCATGTCTATGATGGATCTACACTTAGAGGGGTCGACTTCTATGCCCCTTTGGCTCACCATAAAGCCTAAAAGCTTTCCGGACTCTACTCCGAACACGCATTTCTGAGGGTTTAGCTTTACTTTGTAAAGTCTAAGACTTTCACAAATCTTTTGTAAGCATTCGATATGAGTACATCGAGTTTTGGATTTGGCCAAGAGATCATCCACATATACCTCTACGAGCTCATGAATCTGATCGTAGAAGATCGTAGTCATAACTCTCTGGTATGTGGCGCCGGTATTTTTCAAACCAAAGGGCATGACTATATAGCAGTGCGTGCCCCATGGGGTTGTGAAAGCGGTCTTACCCTGATCTCATGGGCTTAATTTGATTTGGTTATACCCTGAATAGCCATCCATAAACGAAAACATTTCATGATTTGCAGTACTATCTGTAAACACCCCAAAATCCCACGATTTTCTCAAATATGCCTGGTTTTTCAAAAGCAGTCCCAAAGGGCTATTTTGAGTCTGGAAACCCAAGAGCCTTCCAGACAACCCTATACATATGTTGAAACCATATATACGTTTTAAAACTGTATACATATAGTTTTAGACCTTAAAAGGTATTTTGAAACCCCAAAAGCAGCTTGGCCTGATGAAAGCAGGACCGAAAAGGCAAAAGAGAGCCCAGACCTGGAGCATACTTCAAGCCCGGCACATCAACTCTCGTATCAAAATCATCCCTAGATTCTCGGACATCCAAGCCCCAGATATAAGAAATTTGCTCGAAATGAACTCTGGAAGGTGAGAAGAAGAGCGGATGACAATGTTGGCGAAGACCCAACGCAAGACGGAGTATTGATTAAGTCAAGCCCCGCACAAACTGTCCATTTCGAAACGCCATGAAGGAATCAAAAAATCAGATTTGGGCAGGATCTGGACCATATATATCCAGATCCAAACCCAACATGCATTTGGATTTGGATTTGGATCCCAAGATCCAAATCCAATATCTACATCCATGGCCCACATCACCTTCCTATAAATGGAGGTGGGGCCCACAAATATTTCACGTGAAAAGCTTGGGTAGAGAGAGAAAAAGGGGTGATAAAGTATGAGTGAGAAAGTTGGTAGGCTTGACTTTTTGTCAAGGGTGGGTTAACCTTGTGGGTTTAGCCTAGAGTGTGGGTTTGAGCTTGTATGCACCTACACCTAACCTGGGGCTGCACGAACTTGGACATGGCTACAACCTAGCCCTAAGCTAGCCCACCTCACCTAGCCACTCACCCCTAAACCTAACCCAAACCTAGCCATCCTCACCCAAAACCGCCCCAACCTCACCTAGCTCACCTCACCTAGCTAGACCACCTAGACCCTAACCAACTAAGCCTAAACCCACCTTAGTGCACCTAATTAAACCCCTAACCACTAAGTCCTAGCCCACCTAACCGACCTACCCTAAACCACTAACCAGCCCCCCCTAACTGACCTACCCCAAACCATCCCCCATGCCTACCTTATTACAAATATCTGGCCCATACCACTCCAACCGACCCAGCCCATGTCTAGCCTATAAAAGCCCACCTTTCCTGCAGGTTTCATCCTCTCTCTTCCACTCCCACCCCTCTCTCTTCCACTCTCACCCCCCTCTCTTCCACTCACAACCCCCCCCACTTCCTCCAAGCTCCACCACCTGCCCTTCCACCGCGACTTCATCACCCGGCTGCCACCTTCCCACTTCAACCGACTCCATCACCTTCCACCTTCGGCGAGGAGCACCCTTCGGCTGCCATCTTCTTCCACCACCAAGCCGGCCACCACCTTCATCCACCAACGCCACCTCCATCCACGGTTAGTACCCCACCTCAACCCCATCTAGCCCTTCACCTCTTTCTTTCCCAGCTTGCCTTCACCACTCCCCGCCACCATCTCCCATCCACCCGCCACAATAGCCCCAACCTTCTCCCTTACACCCGGCTGACCTGTACCATACCCCACTACCTTCCCTTAGCACCACCCACCTTAGCTCCTAGCTGAACCTTCTCCCTTAGTCACCCACTTCCCAGCCCAGCATCACCCTAACCTACCGCACCTAACCACTCCATCACACGGCCAACATCAAGACTCCATCCGGCTAGCACCCCTACCTGCTGCTAACATACATCCAAGGAGCTCCCCTTCGGCTACCCAAGGCGACTCACGAGGCCAAAGCCAAGCAAGTTAAACACGGACCAGCTACACGTAAGTGCCTAACTCAGTCCTTTATATGAACTTGCTTATATTTAATTAAATTTGATATGGGGTTGTAATAATGGAGCGTTGTCTCCCTACGGTTGTAATAATGTGGTTTGGCACACCAACACACACGTGCACTTGAGCCATTCCGCTTTTAGTTGCACACCATTTTGGCACACACACGGGCCTTAACAACCCCTAAGATATAGTTATACTTATATATATTCAGCTGCGTGGGTTTTAACTTAAGTCGTGGTTGTTGTCTTTCAATTCTACACTCACACACATTGAGCTTTCGCTCTTACTCCCAAGACCCTAGTAAGGGCCATATTGCAATTTCATTTGAGTGTTTTAATTCAAGTTGTGTGCGTGGTCTTTCAATTCCACACTCACACACATTGAGCTTTCGCTCTTACTCCCAAGACCCTAGTAAGGGCCATATTGCAATTTCATTTGGGTGTTTTAATTCAAGTTGTGTGTGTGGTCTTTCAATTCCACACTCACACACATTGAGCTTTCGCTCTTACTCCCAAGACCCTAGTAAGGGCCATATTGCAATTTTATTTGGGTGTTTTAATTCAAGTTGTGTGCGTGGCCTTTCAATTCCATACTCACACACATTGAGCTTTCGCTCTTACTCCCAAGACCCTAGTAAGGGCCATATTGCAATTCTATTTGGGTTTTACATTGCAAGTCGTGTGAGTTGTCTTTACATATACACACAACACCCACGCACACGTTGGCGACCTTCGGGCCCTTATATATTATAAGTATTTCCCTTCCACTATGTCTTTAAGATTTGGGTTTTAAGGTTCAGCTGTGTGAGTAGTCTTTCCATATATACACGACACACACTTACACAATTGAGCCTTTCCGCTCTTAAGATATAGCCATATTTCCCTCTTGCAATTTTCCTTTTGCAATTTACATTACGTCATTTCCCTTAAGCATTGTCTTTCAATTCGGGTTTTTCCTTTGGAGTTATGTGAGTTTGCATTGCATATTCGCCATACTACGAGTTAGGACGCATATTGCATCAAAGCAAACCCCACACTCCCATGCAAAAATCGCCCAACTTAGGTCACTTGCTCACACACCTAATTGGCCCTAAAAAGCATAAAAAGAAAGACATAGGCACGTGCAAAATCCCACGTGAAATAAAACTTGCAATCATACAAACAAAGCCCAAACACTTTGGGTATTTTTCAAAGAGGTTTGTTTAAAATGACTTTTCCAAGCATACAGACTAACCCCTGCGCATCGGTGCAAGAAGGTCTGTGATGAAAAGAGCTCACTTGCTCACAGTCGCCCCGATAGAGTCAGATTTCAAAACTTACTTCGCTAGCTTGAGTAAGCTAGCTGACATGCCCTTGTTATAAAAACGACTTAGACACAAGAAAAGGTTCACTTCGGGCCGAAAAAACCCAAAGCAGCTTGGCCTGATAAAAGCAGGACCAAAAGAGCAAAAGAGAGCCCAGAACCGGAGCACATGTCGAGCCCGGCACAACAACTCTCGTGTTAGATTCATCCCTAGGATCTCGAACGTCCAAGTCCTTGTTATCAACAAAAATCATTTGAAATCATCTCTAGAAGGTGAAAACAGAAGTGGACGACCATGTTGGCGAAGACCCAACGCAAGACGAAGTACTGATGCTGAAGGAGTCAGAATTCAGTTTGGATTGGATCTGGACCATATATATCCAGATCCCAATCCAAATGTATATATGGATTTGGATTTGGATTTGGATCCAAAGATCCAATCCAATATCCACATCCATGGCCCACATCACCTTCTCATAAATGGAGGTGGGGCCCACTTGAAATTCATGTGGGATCTTGGGCATGAGAGAGAATGGGGAGAATTAAGTGTGACGGAAATGTATTAAGCTTGACTTATGTGTCAAGTTTTGGGTTAATCACGTGGGTTAGCCTAATTAGTGTGAGTTTAAGCTTGTATAAACCTACACCCAACCTAGGGCTGCACCAACATGATGCAACGCAAGACGGAGTACTGATGCTGTCAGACCCCGCACAAACCGTTTGTTTCGAAAATACCCTGAAGGAGTCAGAATTCAGTTTGGATTGTCTTTCCATATTCCATATAGGGTTACTCCCAAGACCTTAGTTAAGGCCATATTGCAATTTATATTTGGGTTTCATTTAAGTCGTGTGAGTTGTCTTTCCATATACACACAACACCCATGCAACACGTTGGTGACCTTCGGGCCCATATATATTATAAGTATTTCCCTTTTGGCTATGTCTTTAAGATTTGGGTTTTAAGGTTCAGCAGTGTGCGTAGTCTTTACATATATACACGGCACACACTTGCACTATTGAGCCTTTCCGCTCTTAAGATATAGCCATATTTCCCTTTTGTAATTTCCCTTTTGCAATTTATATTTCAAGTCATTTCCCTTCCGCATTGTCTTTCAATTCGGGTTTTCCCTTTGGAGTTGCATGAGTTTGCATTGCATATACACCATACCACGAGTTAGGATGCATATTGCATCAAAGCAAACCCCATACTCCCGCTCAAAGTCGCCCCACTTAGGTCACATGTTCATAACACACGCCTAGTTGGCCCGAAAAGGGATAAAAAGAAAGACATAGGCACGTGCAAATCCACGTGAAATAAAACTTGAAAATCATACAAAAAACAACCCGATTCGAACACCTCAAATGTTTTCATAGGTTCTCATATTTTAAAACTCGATTTTTAAGCGTACAGATTGACCCTTGCGCATCGGTAGACTTCCCTTTAGGCTCCCTTAGCGCCACCTTCCCTAGCACCAGCCTATCCCTTAGTGACCCTCCTTGGACAACTCAGCCCTTGACACCACGGCAGCCTCCCCCTAGCAGCCGGCAAGCTCCAAGGCGCCACACCCGCGCCTCTTTGTCACCCGGCCACACATCCTTGTCGTGCCACTCCGAGGAGCTCCCTCTTGCAGCCCAAGGCGAAGCCAAGCCCATGCTCAAGCAAGTCACCTCCGGACCAGCTATAAGTAAGTGCCTAACTCGGTCCTTAGTTGTAGACTTGCTTAAATTAAATTAAATTTGATACGGGGTTGTAATAATGGAGCATTGTCTCCCCCCGCTTGTAATAACGTGGCTTGGCACACCCACACACACGTGCACTTGAGCCTACCTCGCTCTTAGTTGTGCATGATTTTGAACACACACGGGCCTAATCAGCCCTTTAAATATAAGTTTATGTATATACTTTAAGTAGCGTAGGGTTTTGCTTGAGTTGGGTGTGTTGTCTTTAAATTCTCGCACTCACACACATTGAGCTTCTGCTCTTATTTGCAAGACCCAAGTAAGGGCCGTGTTATACTATCCTTGGGTTTAATTTCATGTCGTGTGTGTAGTACTTCAATTCTAGCACTCACACACATTGAGCTTTCACTCTTATTCCCAAGACCTTAGTTAAGGCCATATTGCAATTTATATTTGGGTTTAATTTCATGTTGTGTGCGTAGTACTTCAATTCTAGCACTCACACACATTGAGCTTTCGCTCTTATTCCCAAGACCTTAGTTAAGGCCTTATTGCAATCTATATTTGGGTTTCATTTGAAGTCGTGTGTGTTGTCTTTACATTTTCACATGCACCCACATTGAGCCTTCGCTCTTATTTGCAAGACCCAAGTAAGGGCTCATATATACTATATACGTATTTCCCTTTTGGCTATGTCTTTTCAATTTGGGTTTTAAGGTTCAGCAGTGTGCGTAGTCTTTCCATATATACACGGCACACACTTGCACTGTTGAACCTTTCCGCTCTTAAGATATAGCCATATTTCCCTTTTGCAATTTCCCTTCAGCATTTTACATTACAAGTCATTTCCCTTTGGCAATTTCCATTACAAGTCATTTCCCTTCGGCATTGTCTTTTAAATTCGGGTTTTCCCTTTGGAGTTGCGTAAGTTTGCATTGCATATACACCATAGCACGAGTTAGGACGCATATTGCATCAAAGCAAACCCCATACTCCCGCTCAAAGTCGCCACATCTTAGTGGAGTGTTCATAACACACACCTAGGTGGCCCGAAAAGGGATAAAAAGAAAGACTTAGGCACGTGCAAATCCACGTGAACTAAAATCTGAAAATCATACCAAAAAGACCCAAATCAAACACCTCAAACCGCTTTCGTAGGTTCTTATACTCAAAAACTCGATTTTAAAAGTGTACAGACTGACCCTTGCGCATCAGTGCAAGAAGGTCTGCGACGACAAGAGCTTGCTTGCTCACAGTCGCCACGTTAGAAGTCAGGTTTAAAATATATCTTCGCTAGCTTAAGTAAGCTAGTTGGCATGCCCTGTTTGTTTAAATAGGACTTAGGCACACAAAAAGGTTCACTTCAGGCCTAAGAACCAGGAGCGGGAATTTTTTGCGTCTATAGTAAGCTAGCTAGTGGTATTTTTTGCATAAATAGGACTTAGACACATGAAAAGATTCGCTTCAGGCCTAAGAACCAGAAGCGGGAACTTTCTACGTCTACAGAAACCAATTTGAAGAAAGGGATATACGATCACTTATGGAAAGGAAGTGCCATTTCAAAAACCCGCTTGGAAAAGCCCATCACTTATGGGCTACCCACGATGGACAAAGGGGCAAAGCCCCATAAAATCGCCAACGTCCGGGTGGATCCAGGTTCGGCGGGCACTTCAAAAAGTTTTGAAAAATTAGAAAACAAAAGGGAGAGAAACTTCCAAAAACCTATTGGAAAACGGGAATACACTCCGCTGGGGCAACCTGTGTCGGAGGTCCTAGACCTCCTACTTGCCCAGGGCATGATTGAACTCCCCAAAATCCCCGAGGGAGTCACTTCCAAAGGGGGATATTTAAACCGCTTTTGCAAGTATCATCGGCTCAAAGGCCATGATACAAAGCATTGTTTCTCCCTTTTAAACAAAATCGAGAACTTGATAGCGGAGGGCCGGCTCCAGGTCACTGCGGAACCTGAGTCAGCACAAGCTATCTTTAAAGAACCCTTTCCCAAGCACACTAGTAGCAGTGAGAAAGGAAAGGAGGTATGTACCCTCACCTTTTTAAAAGATCTAGCGCATTCATCAGAGTCTGATCGATCCACTTGTGCGTCTACTCTTGTACTTTACAAGAAGCCCGCCCAAGTAATCATCCGTGGACCACCAAGAGCTGAATCCCCAACTAAACCAGTTTTAAAGATTCAAGGTGCTCCAAAACTCTCAGTTAGAGCCAGTTTAAGTGCGAACCCTAGGTTGGTCATGGGGGAAGTGACAAGATCCGGGAGGATCTATCAACCCCCGCACCTACAAAGTACTAAAAAGGTGGTAAGTGTGCCTGGCTCCTCAAAAGCATGTATTCCTAGAGTTCTACCAAAAGCAGACAATGGGAAAAGTGTTTTAAACCCTTATGTTTTCGAAAACCATCTTTCAAAGATTCCTATCCACATGTCCATCCTAGAGCTTATACAAACTTCACCTAGGCATAGACTCGTGCTAGAGAAAATTCTAAAAAGAGCCAAGGTTAGTTCGAACATAACCCCAGAATCCCTGTCTGACCAAGTGGCGTCAATAGGAGCAAAATCGCCCATCACTTTCTCGAAAGATGATGTAGATAGACCCTATGAGTCCCATAACCAGGCCCTGCATATCGAGGTGGTTCTGAATAACCACTTTCTGGACAGGTGCCTTGTCGATGGGGGAGGAGGGCTCAACATCCTTCCACTTCATGTGGCATATCAAATCGGAGTCACCTTGACTTTTGTGAACCCAAGTCCCATCGTTATCATTGGATACGATGGGAATGCGTCTAGACCCTTAGGATCCATCGAACTCCCTATGGAAATGGGAGGGATCACACACACGGGGGTGTTCCATGTCTTGGACATCCACCCCCATTATAACCTGTTGTTGGGAAGACCCTGGATACACAGCTTGTGCATTGTGCCATCCACCTTCCACAAGTGTGTCAAGATCCCTTTCAGGGACCAAGTCGTGGTGATCCTAGGTGAGAGTCTCCCTCAGCTTCAGGGGATCATAAACTCCCCTTGTTTGTCGAGTTCCCAGGCCCATGAGGCTAACCTGGGGCAGACCATGGTTGAGCCGCTAAGGCTCGTGTTAAACAACCCTAGGAAGGTTGTATATGTGAAGGGGCCGCCCAAGGCTGGCCCCCTTAAAATCCTAACCCTTCTAGGAAGACCCAAACATCCCTTATTTCCAAAACCCCTAGACAAAAAGCCATATGTACATGATATGGACGACAACAAGTTCCAGGACCACGATTTATATTCTAACTTTTCAAAAAACAAAAAATCATGGAACATGCTGTTGAACATGGGCTATACACCCTATAAAAGTCTAAGGGCACAAAACCAGGGTCTCCTAGAGCCAATCCTTCCTAGGGCCAACCCAAGCCGATATGGGATCGGCTATACTCCCAAAAAACCGCCACAGCCACCCCCTGTGACCACCTGGGTCAAGGGTGCCCTGGAGCCTACCCTAGAAGAGACCTACGATTTAGACCTCCTATTCTGAGTCTAACCCGTAGTGTTTTCCCTTTGTAGGTATGATGGAAGATCCCTTTTATAAAAATACAAAAACATTTGAAAAACTTAAAATCAAAAAAATAGAAAATTCGTAAAAACCAAAAACATTGGAAAATCAAAAAGTCAAAAATAGAGTAGTTTGTATAGTTCCTAAAGTTCTTATTTTGCAAAAACCCAAAAAAATCGAAAATCTACAAAATACCAAAAAGATTTTGTACATAGCTGCTCCTGATAGGACTTTGGAAAAAGAAAAGGATTTCAAAAGAAACGTCGTCTGCATAGCCAGGCCAAAGATTTCGAAATCAATTGAAATCCCAAGTATAAAACTAGGTCTTTTGAAAACTCACGCATCAAATTCCCTCGGGTCTATAACCCACGAGAATGATCGAAACCCAGAAGTGGATCCCCTTGAGGAAGATCCCACTTCTAAGCTCCCAAAATTTCATAAAATTCTCGATTTTGAAAGACCTTCCAATTCAGTAGGAGGAGATTTCATAGAGGTGAACCTAGGGAGTGATTCCAATCCCAAAACCATCAAGATAGGCGCATGTTTGCATGAACATGAAAGATCAGCATTCATTGCAATTCTACAAACCTATTTAGATATGTTTGCATGGATGTATGAAGACATGCCGAGCATAGACCCCAGCATTGTCGAACATCATCTTCCCTTAGATGCGGATGTAAAACCCATAAAGCAGAAGCTTAGGGAAATACACCCTAATGCACACAGGCAAGTCAAAGAGGGTTTAGAAGATCTGTTAAAAGCCGGATTTATAAAACCCATTGCGTATTTTGATTGGTTATCAAACATCGTTGTGGTTCGAAAAACCAATGGGAAGATTCGAATATGCATCGATTTCAGAAACCTGAATAAAGCCACTCCAAAGGATAATTATCCTTCACCGAACATTGATTTTATAGTCGATAGTACTGCAAATCACGAAATGTTTTCGTTTATGGATGGCTATTCAGGGTATAACCAAATTAAATTAAGTCCACGAGATCAGGGTAAGACTGCATTCACAACCCCGTGGGGCACGTACTGCTATACAGTCATGCCCTTTGGTTTGAAAAATGCCGGCGCAACATACCAGAGAGCCATGACCATGATCTTCCATGATCAGATTCATGAGCTTGTAGAAGTGTATGTAGATGATGTCTTGGCAAAATCCAAAACCCGATGCACTCACATCGAATGTTTGCAAAAGATTTTCGAAAGGCTTAGGCTTTACAAAGTAAAGCTAAACCCTCAAAAATGTGTATTCAGGGTAGAGTTTGGAAAGCTTCTAGGCTTTATGGTAAGCCAAAGGGGTATAGAAGTCAACCCCTCTAAGTGTCGAGCCATCATAGACATGGCTCTACCCTCCAATCTCACACAAATTCGTAGCCTCCAAGGTCGATTACAGTCCGTTCGGCGATTTATATCAAATCTGGCAACTAGATGCGAACCCTTCAATAAATTGTTGAGGAAGGGCACAAAATTTTCATGGGATGACGATTGCCAAAAGTCCTTCGAGAGACTAAAGGCATACCTGGTTAATCCCCTTGTTTTGAATCCTCCGAAGCAAGGAAAACCTCTTTTGCTTTACATTTCCGTGCATGCAAATGCTTTAGGAGCGCTATTAGCTCAATATGAGGATGACACCCATAAGGAGTATGCCATCTACTATATTTTGAAAAGTCTCTTGGCTTATAAAAGGAATTATCAAGCCATGGAGAAAACGTGCTTGGCCCTAGTCTGGGCCTGCTAGAAATTTCGACACTAATTCCTAGATCATGAGATCTGGATAGTGTCCAAGCTTGATCCAATCAAGCACTTATTCGAAAAACCCATTCTCACTGGTAGATTGGGAAATGGCAACTCCTTCTAATGGAGTATGACCTGAAATACCATCATCAGATCTCCATTAAGGGGCAAGCCCTAGTTGACTACGTGGCTGAGTTCCCCTTGGAGGACGCATATCCCACATTTGATGAAATGCCTGATGAAGGCATATTGCAAAATCACTTTCAAAACCACATTTTGGCAAACTCTTTCGAAAACCAAGTGTGGAAAATGCACTTCGATGGGGCACGAAACCAACGAGGGGCTGGTGCTGGGGTCATCCTCATCTCCCCTGAAAAGGGCGAGATTCCCATAGCAATCCACCTAGATTTCGAATGTTCCAACAATAAAGCTGAGTATGAAGCACTTATACAAGGCTTAAGGATTTCGAAAACTCTAGGGGCATCATGCATCGAGGTCTTTGGAGATTCACTCCTTGTTATAAACCAAGTTTTGAAAATTTAGCAAGTACGTAACGAAAAATTACTTCCATATCACGACTTGGCCACTCGATTGTTTGAGTCATTCCAATCGTGTAAACTCACGCACGTAGGAAGAGAGGATAATGGCATTGCCGATGACCTCTCCTCCTTGGGTTCAGCCCTAAAGGTCGATCCCATTTCAGGGACCCGATCTTTAGAAATATGGCATGCACCCAACCCATCCACACACAATTTGGATATTTACCAAAATAACCCAGATTCTGCTGAAAAACCTTGGTTTTATGATATCAAACTTTTTCTAGAAAATGGGGGATTCACCGAGGATGCCACATCCAAAGATAAGGCATTCATCCGTAAAATTTTGACCCGATACACCATTCTGGGTGGGGTTCTATACAAAAAAAACTTTACCGGCTTCCTACTTAGATGTGTCGATCTAGAGGAGGCTAGGATTGTTATGCATGAGTTACACGATGGAGAATGTGGAGGTCATGTTAATGCCAACATGATGGCAATGAAAATACTTAGAGCGGGCTATTTTTGGTCCACGCTGAAAAAGGATTGTCACGATCATGTTAGGAAGTGTCATCCATGTCAAGTGCATGGGCACGCCATTCATATCCCATCATCTGCATTGCATTCCGTGGTCAGCCCCTGGCCATTTACCATGTGGGCGTTTGATATCGTAGGCCCGATCTTTCCAAAAGCCTCGAATGGGCATCGATTCATTTTAGCGGCCACTAAGTATTTCTCCAAGTGGGTGGAAGCCATCTCCGTGACCAATGTACAGGGGCAACATGTGGTGGCTTTCATTAGGAGGAATATCTTGGCTCGATTTGGGGTTCCATGAGACCTTGTGTCCGATAATGGCACCCCATTCAAAAATGAGCGGATGGTCAAGTTGTGCAACACGTATTGCATAACTCACCACTTCTCCTCGCCCTACTACCCTCAAGGCAACGGCCAAGCCGAAGCCACGAATAAGACTCTCATTAGCATAATTGAGAAGACTTTGGAGAAGGGTAGGACGTGGCATGAGAAGCTGGATGAAGCCTTATGGGCTTATAGGACTTCCATCCGGACTCCCACAAATGCCACACCATTCGAATTGGTCTATGGCACAAATGCCATTCTTCCCATTCATACACAATTGCATTCATTCCATACATCCATTGCACTCGACCTCCCCCTAGAGACACTTCAGCATGCTAGGATGGCCGAACTAGATTTGCTAGATGAGAGACTACTCCTTGCTATGGATCATGCTCATGCATACCGGCAAAGGATAGCCCGACATTATGGCAAACACATGAGACCTCGCCACTTTGAAGTGGGAGATCTGGTTTTGAAAATCATCCATTATCGTGGCCCACATCCACTTGGAAAGTGGCGTCCCAAGTGGGATGGACCCTATGTTGTACGTGAAACCACCACAAACAACTCGTATTGGTTGATCGATGTAGAAGGTAGGAATTTAGCAGATCCTATCAATATTCAATACTTAAAGAAGTATTATGTGTAGGATTTGGGTTAAATTCCCTATTTCAAAAACCAGAAGGGATAGCTGCTTTGAGACTTAGAAGTGAGGTTCAAAAGCGAATCGTGTGACCCTGGGTGAGAGAATTCGCACTTGTGAAAGAGTGGAGTTTTCCAAATCGTGGTTATATTTCAAAATCCTTCTTCATACAAAGAAAGGCCTAGTTCAATATAGCAAGATACTTGCAAGTAGTACGTGCTATTTCTAAATAGGCTGATCTGGAATGGATCGAGTGTGACCTTGGGATAAGTCCTCCCCTCTTCTCTTCTCCTTCCAAAAGGAAAATGTGGCCCAAATAAAGGGAATTTTCCCATCCAAAGTCTCTTTCCAAAAGAAAGAAACCAGAATCCAAAAGAAAAAATCGATTCTCTTGTGAAAAAGAGGGATTAAAGAAAAAATACTCCCAAAGGGAGACCCTCTATTAAAAAAAGGAAAAAGAGGCAAAAAAGCTCAAGAAGAGCAGTTTTTCGCCTTCTATGCCTTAAATCATAGGACACTTCAGAAGGGACCGTGGTATCTCTTTCCCATCCCTGGCTTATCCCAAGTAAAACATGGTTAATTTCGAGGAATCCTAAAGTAAAAATAGGATTTACTTACTTGAATTTCATTTTGTTTGAGAATTCGACGTTTCGAGTAAGACGTAGGAATTTGAAATATAGCTTGTTTTCTTATAAAACCTCCGCTAGATTAGCGAGTGTCAAGACTCAAGCAAAGGCAAACACGAAGAGCTCGAGATCCTTAGGATTGAGACTCAAGACAGTTTTCCCTTTTGTAAATAGCTTTTGTAAATAGATTTTGAAAAATCGAACATCGAACAGCATAGGGTCTGCTCACTTGGAGCAACAAGCCTTCGTAAGTCTCAAGAGTTCGACCATATATGGTCTCTGGGAGGTCGCCACTCTTGGCACCCCACCCATGTCATGCATCTGCATTTCCACGCATGGACATTTGCATAACATGATCCCATTTTAGGACCAGAAACCGTTTTGTATATCCCTTTGGCGTAATATCTCCTCCTACCAGGGTTTTAAAGGTGAGATTTTGCTAAAGATGGGGACAATCCCAGATTTTCGTGGATAGATCTAGGGAGACATTGAAAGGGGTGTTTGTCGTCTTTGCCATTATCCAAAATCAATTTGGATAATGCCAAAGAGGGGCATCTATAAACACCCCGAAATCCCACGAACTTCTCAAATAACCCTGTTTTGTAAAAGCAGCCCTAAAGGGCTATTTTTGAGTCTGGAAACCCAGGAGCCTTCCAGGCAAACCCTGTACATATCTTTAAACTATATATGTTTTAAAAATGTATAATATAGTTTTAAAACCTTTTAAAAGATGTTTTCAAACCCCACAAAGCGACTTGGCCTGATGAAAGCAGGACCAGAAGAGCAAAAGAGAGCCCGAAACCAGAGCACATGTCGAGCCTGGCACATCAACTCTCGTATTAGATTCATCCCCAGAATCTCGAACATCCAAGCCCCTGTCAAAACTGTTCGAAATCATCTAAGGAAGGTGAAAACAGAAGCGGACGAGAATGTTGGCGAAGACCCAATGCAAGACGGAGTACTAATGCTATCAGGCCCCGCACAAACCGTTCATTTCGAACATACCCTGAAGGAGTCAGAATTCAGCTTTGGATTGGATTTGGACCATATATATCCAGATCCCAATCCAAACATATATGTGGATTTGGATTTGGATCCAAAGATCCAATCCAATATCCACATCCATGGCCCACATCACCTTCTCATAAATGGAGGTGGGGCCCACAAGAAATTCACGTGGAATCTTGGGCATGACAGAGAATGGGGAGGATAAGATTTGAGTGCAATGTGTTAAGCTTGACTTGTGCATCAAGTTTTGGGTTAATCATGTGGGTTAGCCTAATGAGTGTGGGTTTAAGCTTGTATGAACCTACACCTAACCTAGGGCTGCACCAACATGATGCAATTAGGTCTATGGGCCATGCAAAGGGATGCTCCTAGCCCTAACCCTAGCCTAATCCCCCTTACTTAGTGTAAACACCCCGAAATCCCACGAATTCCTTAAAACGAACCTGGTTTTGTACAAGCAGCCCCAAAGGGCCATTTTGAGTCTGGAAACCCAGGAGCCTTCCAGACAACCCTGTATATATGTTTTAAACTTTATCTTTCAAAAACATACAATATGGCTTTTAAAAACCTTTTAAAACATGTTTTGAAACCCCGAAGTGGCTTGGCCTGATCAAGACAGGACCAAGAAAGCTAAGAAGAGCCCGGAACCGGAGCACACGTCGAGCCCGGCACAACAACTCTTGTATCTGATTCACACCCCAGGATCTCGAACGTCCAAGACCCTATTCTTATCAAAATAGCATTTGAAGTCATCTCCGGAAGGCAGAAACGGAGGCGGACGACTATGTTGGCGAAGACCCAACGCAGACGGAGTACTGATGCTGTCAGGCCCCGCACGAATCGTCCGTTTCGAACCCAGCTCGAAGGAGTCAGAGTTCAGTTTGGATTGGATCTGGACCATATATATCCAGATTCCAATCCAAACCCATATGTGGACTTGGATTTGGATTTGGATCCAGAGATCCAATCCAATATCCATATCCATGGCCCACATCACCTTCTCATAAATGGAGGTGGGGCCCACTTGAAATTCACGTGGGATATTGGGCATGAGAGAGAGTGGGGATGAAAAATATCAAGAGTGTTGTATTAAGCTTGACTTGTGTGTCAAGTTTGGGTTTAATCATGTGGGTTAGCCTAATTGAGTGGGTTTAAGCTTGTAATTAGCTAAAACCTAACCTAGGGCTGCACCAACATGAGGAGGTCAAGGTCTATGGGCCATGCTAAGGGAGCTCCTTCACCTAAACCTAACCCAAAATGCCTAATCCTAGCCTAAACCCCTAATCCACCCCTAATCTGAACCTAATCACCTAACCCACTTCCCTAATCCCGTCCTAATCCCAACCTAATCACCTAACCCACTTCCCTAATCCTTCCCTAAACCTAGATTAATTTCCCTAATCCTAGCCTAAACCTAGCCTAATCACCTAACCTAGCTCACTAAACCTCACCCTAAAACCCAACCACCTAACCTAGCCCTAAACCCCTAAACCACCCCTAGCCCACAATCTACCCAAACCCCTAGTTTTCAAAATATCTGGCCCAACCCTTTCCAGCCCACCTTATCTACATACCACCCTACCTAAACCACCTAACCACTACCCCAAGCCCAGCCCTAACTGACCTACCCATCGCCTATTTAAACCCCCCCCCTTGGGGGCGGGTTTTGCAAGGGAGAAGGCCCTCACCTCAGCCCAGCCGGCTCCACTCTCCACCTGCCCGCCTGCTCCACTCTCCACCTGCTCCACCAGCTCTACCTGCACCGCCACCTTCCCTCTTCCATCCACCACCATTCCCCAGCCGGACGCCACCACCTTCACCCAATCGAATTAGCCGAGCTCCCATCCACACCCGGCTTCTCCTTGCCTTCCACCGCCTCTCCCCATTCGGTAAGTACCCTGCACCTTACCTAGCTCCTTCTCTACTCCCTCTCCACTCCCAACCACCCACCATACCATCACCTTACCTACCCAACAGCCCCTCGCCGCCACCACTCCCACTCGGCCAAACCTTAGCCGCCCCAACCGCTTGCCCCTACCTAACTCCCCTCAACTATACCCGGCCACCCTATAAGATTTCCTAAGACCTGTCCGTGGCACTCCCTTAAACCTACTATTCCCACTATCACCTAGCCCCATCCCCTAACTAGCTACCTTCCCATACTCCAACCTTAGTCACCCTAGCAGCCCGCCACCACCACATCTTCCTAGTCGGCCACTCCAACCGACTATTCCTTCATTCGGCCAGTCATCACCATTCCCCTAGGTGTCCCATTCGGCCTTCCCACAAACTCTCCTTTAGGTCCAGTTTCCCTAAACACTCAACTCCCCTAGTGACCCTAAAAACTCACTTGTCCAGCCCCTTTAACCCCCCACATCGAGGCGACATCCACTTGCCACCGGCCACCTTTGAGGCGCCTATCCCGCACCCCACTTGCAGCCGGCCAGCACCTTTGATCACCTATCCTCGCGGAGCTCCCGTTTGCAGCCCAAGGCGAAGGCCAAGCTCACGCTCAAGCAAGACCTCTACGGACCAGCTACTTGTAAGTGCCTAAACTCGGTCTTTAGTTGTATACTTGCTTGAGATTCAATTTGATACGGGGTTGTAATAACGGAGCATAGTCTCCCCCCGCTTGTAATAACGTGGCTTGGCACAACCACACACGTGCACTCTCTTAGTCGTGCACGATTTTGAACACACACGGGCCTAATCAGCCCCTCATATATAAGTGTGTATATATACTTTCATTTTCGAAGGGTTTTTGTTTAAGTTGGGTGCGTAGTCTTTCAATTCAAGCACTCACACACATTGAGCTTTCGCTCTTATTTGAAAGACCCAAGTAAGGGCCGACCTATACTATTTGGGTTTCATTTCATGTCGTGTGAGTAAGTCTTTCAATTCAAGCACTCTCACACACATTGAGCTTTCGCTCTTATTTGAAAGACCCAAGTAAGGGCCGACCTATACTATTTGGGTTTCATTTCATGTCGTGTGAGTAAGTCTTTCAATTCAAGCACTTTCACACACATTGAGCCTTCGCTCTTACTCCCAAGACCTTAGTAAAGGCCTTATTGCAGTTATATTTGGGTTTCATTTATGTCGTGTGTGTAGTACTTCAATTCAAGCACTCTCACACACATTGAGCCTTCGCTCTTACACCCAAGACCTTAGTCAAGGCCATACTGCAATTTATATTTGGGTTTAATTTCATGTCGTGTGTGTAAGTCTTTCAATTCAAGCACGCACCCACATTGAGCCTTCGCTCTTATTTGGAAGACCCGAGTAAGGGCTCATATACATAATCTATATACATATTTCCCTTCGGTTATTTCCCTTCGGTTATTTCCCTTCAGTCATTTCCCTTCAGTATTGCCTTTACATTTCGGGTTTTCCCTTTGGAGTAGCGTGAGTTTGCATTGCATCTACGCCATACCACGAGGTAGGACGCATATTGCATCGAAGCAAGCCCCGCTCGAATTCGCCCATGTAGTGGAGTGTTCATAACACACAAACTAGGTGGCCCGAAAAGGGATAAAAGAAAAGACTTAGGCACGTGCAAATCCACGTGATCTAAAATATGCAATCGCATCTTAAAGACCCGAAATAGACACCTCAAACCGCTTCGTAGACTTTCTCTCCAAAAACTCGATCTTTGCAAAGCGTACAGACTGACCCTTGCACATCGGTGCAAGAAGGTCTGCGACGACAAGAGCTTACTTGCTCACAGTCGCCACGTTTAGAAGTCAGTGTTAAAAATATCTTCGCTAGCTTATGTAAGCTAGCTGGCACGCCCTGTTTGCATACATAGGCCTTAGACACACGAGAGGATCCGCTCCAAGCCCTGAAAGAGGCGAAGAGGCGGGGATTTTCGCGCGTCTACACTTAGCCATTTTCCCCTAATCCTTCCCTAATCCCAACCTAATCACCTAACCTACTTCCCTAATCCTTCCGTAATCCCAACCTAATCACCTAACCTACTTCCCTAATCCTTCCCTAAACCTAGCCTAATTCCCCTAACCTCACCCTAATCCCCCTTTCAAAAATCTTTTGCAAACATTCGATGTGAGTGCATCGAGTTTTGGATTTTGCCAAGAGATCATCCACATATACCTCTACGAGCTCATGAATCTAATCATGGAAGATCGTGGTCATGGCTCTCTGGTATGTTGCACCGGCATTTTTCAAACTGAAGGGCATGGCTGTATAGTAGTACGTGCCCCATGGGGTTGTGAATGCGGTCTTACCCTGATCTCGTGGACTTAATTTGATTTGATTATAACCTGAATAGCCATCCATAAACGAAAACATCTCTTGATTTGCAGTACTATCGACTATCAAATCTATGTTCGGTAAAGGATAATTATCCTTTGGAGTGGCTTTATTTAGGTTTCTGAAATCGATGTATATTCGAATCTTCCCATTGGTTTTTCGAACAACAACGATATTGGATAACCAATCAGAATACTCAATGGGTTTTATAAATCTGGCTTTTAGCAGATCTTCTAAACCCTCTTTGACTTGTGCATGTACATTCGGATGTATTTTCCTAAGCTTTTGGTTTATGGGTTTCATATCCTCATCTAAGGGAAGACGATGTTCGACAATACTAGGATCTATGCCCGGCATGTCTTCATACGTCCATGCAAACACATCTAAGTAGGTTGGTAGAAATGCAATGAATGCTGATCTTTCATGCTCATGCAAACATGCACCTACCTTAATGAGTTTGGGATTGGAATCACTCCCTAGGTTTACCTCTATGAAATCTCCTCCTACTGTATTGGAAGGTCTTTCAAAATCGAGAATTTTATGAAATTCAGGGAGCTCAAAATTGGGATCTTCCTCAAGGGGATCCACTTCTGGGCTTCGATCATTCTTGTGGGTTATAGACCCGAGGGAATTTGATGCATGGATTTTCAAAAGACCTGGTTTTACACTTGGAATTTCTATTAATTTCGAAATTTTTGGCCTGGTTATGCAGACGACGTTCCTTTCGAAATCTTTTCCTTTTTCCAAAGCCTTTCCAGGAGCAGCTATGTACAAAATCTTTTTGGAATTTTGTAAATTTTCGATTTTTTTGTTCTTTGGCAAAACTAGAACTTTGGGAACTATACAAACTACTCTTTTTTCGAGTTTTTGATTTTCCAATGTTTTTGGTTTTTGTAATTTTTCCATTTTTTTGATTTTGAGTTTTTCAAATGTTTTTGTATTTTTGTAAAAGGGATCTTCCATCATACCTACAAAGGGAAAACACTACGGGTTAGACTCGGAATAAGAGGTCTAAATCGTAGGTTTCTTCTAAGGTAGGCTCTAGGGCACCCTTGACCCAGGTGGTCATAGGGGGTGGCTTTGGCAGTATTTTGGGAGTATAGCCGATCCCATATCAGCTTGGATTGGCCCTAGGAAGTATGGTGTAGACACGAAAAATCCTCACTTCTGGTTCTTAGGCCTGAAGTGAACCTTTTCGTGTGTCTAAGCCGTATTTAAGCAAAAGGGCGTGCCAGTTAGCTTGCTTAAGCTAGCGAAGTAAGTTTTTAAAATCTGACTCTATCAAGGCGACTGTGAGCAAGTGAGCTCTTTTCGTCACAGACCTTCTTGCACCGATGCGCAAGGTTCAGTCTGTAAGCTTGGCAAAGTCTTTTAAAAAGTGTTTGGGCTTTGTATGTACGATTGCAAATTTTATTACACGTGGGATTTGTACGTGCCTATGTCTTTCTTTTTAACCCTTTTAGGGCTGGCTAGGTGTGTATGCAAGTGACCTAAGTTGGGCGATTTTTGAACGGGAGTGTGGGGTTTGCTTTGATGCAATATGCGTCCTAACTCGTGGTATGGCGTATATGCAATGCAAACTCACACAACTCCAAAGGGAAAACCCGAATTGAAAGACAATGCGAAAGGGAAATGACTTAATGTAAATTGCAAAAGGGAAATATGGCTATATCTTAAGAGCGGAAAGGCTCAATTGTGCAAGTGTGTGTCGTGTATATATGGAAAGATTACGCACACTGCTGAACCTTAAAACCCAAATCTTAAAGACATAGCCGAAGGGAAATACTTATAATATAGATGGCCCCGAAGGTCGCCAATGTGTGCGTGGGTGTTGTGTGTATATGTAAAGACAACTCACATGACTGGTATTGTAAACCCAAATATAATTGCAATAGGCGTTGATAAGGTCTTGGGAGTAAGAGCAAAAGCTCAATGTGTGTGAGTGTAGAATTGAAATGCTACGCACACAACTTGAATTTAAACACCCAAAACGAAATTGCAATAAGCCTTTACTAAGGTCTTGGGAGTAAGAGCGAAAGCTCAATGTGTGTGAGTGTAGAATTGAAATGCTACGCACACAACTTGAATTAAAACACCCAAGATGAAATTGCAATAAGGCCTTTACTAAGGTCTTGGGAGTAAGAGCGAAAGCTCAATGTGTGTGAGTGTAGAATTGAAATGCTACGCACACAACTTGAATTAAAACACCAAAGGAAATTGCAATATGGCCCTTACTAGGGTCTTGGGAATAAGAGCGAAAGCTCAATGTGTGTGAGTGTGGAAATTAAAAGACAACACACACAACTTAATTAAAACCCACGCAACTTAAAACATATAGGTATAACTATATCTTAAGGGTTGATTAGGCCCGTGTATGTGCTATAATTGTGTGCAGCTAAGAGCGGAATAGGCTCAAGTGCACGTGTGTGTGGGTGTGCCAAACCACATTATTACAAGCGCGGGGAGACAATGCTCCATTATTACAACCCCGTATCAAATTTAATTAAATGTAAGCAAGTTCAACAAGGACCGAGTTAGGCACTTACATATAGTTGGTCCGGGTGTGACTTGCTTGGCTTTGGCCTATGTGTGTCGCCTTGGACAGCCGAAGGGGAGCTCCTTGGATGCGTGTGGGCGCCAAGTAGGGTCTTAGCCGAGTGGGTGCCTTGGTGAAGGCCGGGTGTAAGGCGCAGCAAATGGGAATGTTAGGTGGGGTTGTGGTAGGTTAGGATGCTAGCTAGGTGGTGGCAAGTCAAGGGTGAAGGCTTAGCTTGGGGCTGAGATGGGTGGCTGAGGGAAGGTGGTGATGTAGGGTGTGAAGTGGCCGGGTGTAAGGGAGATGGCTAGGGTGCAACTATGGCGGGTGATGGATTGTGTGGCCGGGTAAGAGAGGGATGGAAGAGAGGTTAGATAGGACTGAGATAGGGGTACTAACCGTGTGGAGTGGATGTTGTGGTGGCCGGAGGTGGTGGAAGGAAGTGACAGCTGGAAGAAGGTGGCAGCCGGGTGAAAAGGGTGCAGTTGGGTGGGATGTGCAGGTGGCGGCCGAATGGAAATGCAGTCGGGTGGAGTGGCGGTGGATGTGGCGCAGCTGGTGGAGAATGGGAGTGAAGTGGGATGGAAGAGAGGGCAGGTGAGAGAGGAGAGAGAGGGCTCAGAGCTGCCCAAGATAGCCCAAAACCCGCCTCAAAAGGGGGGTTTTTATAGGCATGGGCTGGGGTCGGTTGGGGTGGTTTTGGGGTAGATATTTAGGATGTTGTGGGCTGGTGGTGGGGTGGTTTGGGTAGGTTAGTTAGGGTGGCTGGGAATTAAGGGTTAGGGCCTAATTAGGTGGGTTAAGGTGGGATTAGGTTTAGTCTAGCTAGGGTCTAGGTGGTCTAGTTAGGTGGGGTGAGCTAGGTGAGGTCGGCTAGGTATGGTTGGGGTGGTTTTGGGTGAGGGTGGCTAGGATTAGGTCAGGTTTTAGGGTGAGTGGCTAAGTGAGGTGGGTTAGTTCAGGGCTAAGTTTAGGAGCATCCCTTGGCCTTGATCCATGGACCTAGTTGCAACATGTTGGTGCAGCCCCAGGTTAGGTGTAGGTGCATACGAGCTTAAACCCACACTCTTAGGCTAAACCCACATGATTAACCCAGAACTTGACACAAAAGTCAAGCTCACCAATTTTCTCACTCATACTTTATCCTCCATTCTCTCTCTATCCAAGCTTTTCACCTGAATTCTTTGTGGGCCCCACCTCCATTTATGAGAAGGTGATGTGGGCCATGGATGTGGATATTGGATTAAATCTTTGGATCCAAATCCAAATCCAGATGTATGTTTGGATTTGGATCTGGATATATATGGTCCAGATCCGATCCAAATATGATTTTCTAACTCCTTCATGGCGTTGCGAAACGGACGGTTTGTGCGGGGCCTGACAGCATCAATACTCCATCTTGTGTTGGGTCTTCGCTAACATTGTTGTCCGCTCTTCTTCTCACCTTCCAGAGATCATTTTAACGAATTTGTTGATAACAGGGGCTTGGATGTCCGAGATCTTGGGGATGATTCTGATATGAGAGTTGATGTGCCGGGCTTGACATATGCTCTGGGTCCGGGCTCTCTTTTGCTTCTTCGGTCCTATTTTTATCACGCCAAATTGCTTTTCGGGGTTTTAAAACACCTTTTTAAGGTTTTAAAACTGTATAACATATATTTTTAAAACATATATAATTTACGCATATGTACAGGGTTGCCTGGAAGGCTCCTGGGTTTCCAGACTCAAAATAGCCCTTTGGGGCTGCTTTTGTAAAACCAGGTGTTTTAAGAAATTTATGGGATTTTAGGGTGTTTACAGATGCCCCTCTTTGGCATTATCCAAATTGATTTGGATAATAGCAAAGACGACAACACCCCTTTCGATGTCTCCCTAGATCTATCCACGAAAATATGGGATCGTCCCAATTTTTAAACAATATCTCTCTTTTAAAACCCTGGTAGGAGGAGATATCACGCCAAAGGGATCTTTCTATGGTTTCTGTTCCTAAATGGGATCATGTTTATGCAAGTATTCACGCATGGATATGCACATGCATGCCATGGATGGGACGCCCAGAATGGTGACCTCCCAGAGACTAGATGACATGGTTGAACTCTTGAGACTTACGAAGGCCTGCTGCTCCAAGTGAGGAGACCCTATGTTGCTCAATGTTCGATTTTTCAAAATCTATTTACAAAAGGGAAAAACTGCTTTGAGCCTCAATCCTAATGATCTCGAGCTCTTCGTGTTTGCCTTTGCTTGAGTCTTGACACTCGCTAGTCTAGCGGAGGTTTTATAAGAAGACAAGCTATATTTCAAAATTCCTACGTCTTACTCGAAACGTCGAATTCTCAAACAAAATGAAATTCAAGTAAGTAAATCCTATTTTTACTTTAGGATTCCTCGAAATGAACCATGTTTTACTTGGGATAAGCCAGGGATGGGAAAGAGATACCACGGTCCCTTTTGAAGCGTCCCGTGGTTTAAGGCATAGAAGGAGGAAAACCGCTCTTTTTTGAGCTTTTTGGCCTTTTCTTCCTTTTTTCATAGAGGGTCTCCCTTTGGTTGTATTTTTTTTTTAATCCCTCTTTTTCATAAGAGAATCGAATTTTTCTTTTTGATTCTGGTTTCTTTCTTTGGGAAAGAGACTTTGGCGGGGAATTCCCTTTGTTTTGGCCACGTTTTCCTTTTGGAAGGAGAATAGAAGAGGGGAGGACTTATCCCAAGGTCACACTCGATCCATTCCAGATCAACCTATTTAGAAATAGCACTCACTACTTGCAAGTATCTTGTTATATTGAACTAGGCCTTTCTTTGTAAGAAGAAGGATTTTGAAATGTAACCTCGTGTTTGAAAAACTCCACTCTTTCACAAGTGCGAATTCTCTCACTCAGGGTCACACAATTCGCCTTTGAACCTTACTTTCGAAGTTTCAAAGCAGTTATCCCTAAGGATTTTCGAAAACTAGGAATTTAACCCAAATCCAACACATAATACTTCTTTAGGTATTGAATAATGATAGGATCTGCTAAATTCCTAGCTTTGACATCGATCAACCAATATGAGTTATTCGTGGTGGTTGCACGTACAACATAGGGTCCATCCCACTTGGGGCGCCACTTTCCAAGTGGATGTGGGCTATGATAGTAGATGATTTTCAAAACCACATCTCCCACTTCAAAGTGGCGAGGTCTCATGTGTTTGTTATAATGTTGGACTATCCTTTGTCGGTATGCATGAGCATGATCCATAGCAAGGAGTCACCTCTCATCCAACAAATCTAGTTCGGCCATCCTAGCATGCTGAAGCGTCTCTAGGGGGAGGTCGAGTGCAATGGATGTATGGAATGAATGCAATTGTGTATGAATGGGAAGAATGGCGTTTGTGCCATAGACCAATTCGAATGGTGTGGCTTTCGTGAGAGTCCGGATGGAAGTCCTATAAGCCCATAAGGCTTCATCCAGCTTCTCGTGCCACGTCCTACCCTTCTCTAAAGTCTTCTCAATTAGGCTAATGAGAGTCTTGTTCGTGGCTTCGGCTTGGCCGTTGCCTTGAGGGTAGTAGAGCGAGGAGAAGTGGTGAGTTATGCCATACATGTTGCACAACTTGACCATCCGCTCATTTTTGAATGGGGCGCCATTATCGGACACAAGGTCTCTTGGAATCCGAAATCGAGCCAAGATATTCCTCCTAATGAAAGCCACCACATGTTGCCCCTGTACATTGGTTAGGGAGATGGCTTCAACCCACTTGGAGAAATACTCAATGGCTGCTAAGATGAACCTCCCATTCGATGCCTTTGGAAAGATTTGGCCTACAATATCAAATGCCCACATGGTAAATGGCCAAGAGTTGACCACGGAATGCAATGAAGATGATGGGATATGAATGGCGTGCCCATGCACTTGGCATGGAGATCTGGTGATGGTATTTCAGGTCATACTCCATTAGAAGGAGTTGCCATTTGCCCAATCTACCAGTGAGAATGGGTTTTTCGAACAAGTGCTTGATTGGATCAAGCTTGGACACTATCCAGATCTCATGATCTAGGAAATAGTGTCTAAATTTCTGGCAGGCCCAAACCAGGGCCAAGCACGTCTTCTCCATGGCTTGATAATTCCTTTCATAAGCCAAGAGAGTTTTCGAAATATAATAGATGGCGTGCTCCTTGTAGGTGTCATCCTCGTATTTAGCTAATAGAGCTCCCAAGGCATTCGCATGCACGGAAATATAAAGCAAAAGAGGTTTCCCTTGCTTTGGAGGATTTAAAAGAGGGGGATTAACTAGGTATGCCTTTAGTCTTTCGAATGACTTTTGGCAGTCGTCATCCCATGAAAATTTCGTGCCCTCCTCAACAATTTGTTGAAGGGTTCGCATCTAGTCACCAGGTTTGATATAAACCTGTGAATGGACTATAATCGACCCTGGAGGCTACGAATCTGCGTGAGATTGGAGGGTGGAGCCATGTCTATGATGGCTCGACACTTAGTGGGGTAGACTTCTATACCCCTTTGGATCACCATAAAGCTTAAAAGCTTTTCGGACTCTACTCCGAATACATATTTTTGAGGGTTTTGCTTTACTTTGTAAAGTCTAAGCCTTTCGAAAATCTTTTGAAAACATTCGATGTGAGTGCATCGAGTTTTGGATTTTGCCAAGAGATCATCCACATATACCTCTACGAGCTCATGAATCTGATCATGGAAGATCGTGGTCATGGCTCTCTGGTATGTTGTGCCGGTATTTTTCAAACCAAAGAGCATGACTGTATAGCAGTACAAGCCCCATGGGGTTGTGAATGCGGTCTTACCCTGATCTCATGGACTTAATTTGATTTGATTATACCCTAAATAGCCATCCATAAACGAAAACATTTCATGATTTGCAGTACTATCGACTATCAAATCTATGTTTGGTAAAGGATAATTATCCTTTAGAGTGGCTTTATTCAGGTTTCTGAAATCGATGCATATTTGAATCTTCCCATTGGTTTTTTGAACAACGATATTGGATAACCAATCAGAATACTCAATGGGTTTTATAAATCCGGCTTTTAGCAGATCTTCTAAACCCTCTTTGACTTGTGCGTGTACATTCGGATGTATTTTCCTAAGCTTTTGCTTTATGGGTTTCACATCCGCATCTAAAGGAAGACGATGTTCGACAATACTGGGGTCTATGCTCGGCATGTCTTCATATGTCCATGCAAACACATCTAAGTAGGTTTGTAAAAATGCAATGAATGCTGATCTTTCATGCTCATGCAAACATGCGCCTACTTAATGAGTTTGGGATTTGAATCACTCCCTAGGTTCACCTCTATGAAATCTCCCCCTACTGAATTGGAAGGTCTTTCAAAATCGAGAATTTTATGAAATTCTGGGAGCTTAGAAGTGGGATCTTCCTCAAGGGGATCCACTTTTGGGCTTCGATCATTCTCGTAGTTTATAGACCCAAGGGAATTTGATGCATGAATTTTCAAAAGACTTGGTTTTACACTTGGAATTTGATGCTCAGAATTGGAAGGCCTGGTTATGCAGACGACATTCCTTTCGAAATCTTTTCCTTTTTCCAAAGCCTTACCAGGAGCATCTATGTACAAAATCTTTTTGGTATTTTGTAAATTTTCGATTTTTTTGTGCTTTTGCAAAACTAGAACCTTGGGAACTATACAAACCACTCTTTTTTCGAGTTTTTGATTTTCCAATGTTTTTCGTTTTTATGAATTTTCTGTTTTGTGGATTTTGAGTTTTTCAAATGTTTTTGTATTTTTGATAAAGGGATCTTCCATCATACCTACAAAGAGAAAACACTACGGGTTAGACTCGGAATAAGAGGTCCAAATCGTAGGTTTCTTTTAGGGTAGGCTCCAGGGCACCCTTGACCCAGGTGGTCACAAGGGGTGGCTCTGGTGGTATTTTGGGAGTATAGCCGATCCCATATCGGCTTGGATTGGCCCTAGGAAGTATGGGTTCTAGGAGACCCTGATTTTGTGCCCCTAGACTCTTATAAGGCACATAGCCCATGTTTAACAACATGTTCCACGACTTTTTGTTTTTAGAGAAGTTTGAATACAAATCGTGGTCCTGGAACTTGCTGTCGTCTATGTTATGCACATAGGGCTTCTTGTCCACGGGTTTTGGAAATAAGGGATTTTTAGGTCTTCCTAGAAGGGTTAGTGTAAACACCCCGAAATCCTACGAAATCCCACGAATTCCTCAAAACAACCTGGTTTTGTAAAAGCAGCCCCAAAGGGCCATTTTGAGTCTGGAAACCCAGGAGCCTTCCAGACAAACCTGTACATATGTTTTGAACTTTATATTTCAAAAATATATAATATGGCTTTTGAAAACCTTTTAAAACACATTTTGAAACCCCGAAGCAGCTTGACCTAATCCAGACAGGACCAGGAAAGCTAAGAAGAGCCCGGAACCGGAGCACATGTCGAGCCCGACACAACAACTCTCATATCAAATCCACCCCCAGGATCTCGAACGTCCAAGACCCTGTTATCATCAAAATGTCATTTAAAGTCATCTCCGGAAGGCGAAAACAGAGGCGGACGATCATGTTGGCGAAGACCCAACGCAGACGGAGTACTGATGCTATTAGACCCCGCACAAACCGTTCGTTTCGAGCACAGCCCGAAGGAGTCAGAATTCAGTTTGGATTGGATCTGGACCATATATATCCAGATCCCAATCCAAACCCATGTGTGGACTTGAATTTGGATTTGGATCCAGAGATCCAATCCAATATCCATATCCATGGCCCACATCACCTTCTCATAAATGGAGGTGGGCCCACTTGAATTTCACGTGGGATTATGGGCATGAGAGAGAGTGGGGGAGGATAAGATCAAGTGTGTGTTGTAATTAAACTTGACTTGTGTGTCAAGTTTGGGGTTAATCATGTGGGTTAGCCTAATTAAGTGGGTTTAGCTTGTAATTAGCCAAAACCTAACCTAGGGCTGCACCAACATGATGTGATGAGGGTCTATGGGCCATGCAAAGGGAGCTCCTTCACCTAATCCTAACTAAAAACACCTAATCCTAGCCTTCCACCCTAATCCGGTCCTAATTTGAGCCTAATCACCTAACCCACTTCCCTAATCCCGGAAGTATCCCAACCTAATCACCTAACCCACTTCCCTAATCCTTCCCTAAACCTAACCTAATCCTAGCCTAATCACCTAACCTACCTCACTAAACCTCACCCTAAAACCAACCTACCTAGCTAAACCCTAAACCTCTAAACCACCCCTAGCACACAACCTATCCAAACCCCTTGTATTTAAAATATCTGGCCCTACCTTTTCCAGCCCACCTTACCACCATACCACCACCCCTAGACCACCTAACCACTACCCTAATACCAGCCCCAACCGCCCCTGCAGCCCTATAACCCCCCCCCCCCCCTAAGGGGCGGGTTTTCCCCATCTTCCATCACCTTGGGTCCTCCACTTTCCAGCCCAACCGACTCCAACCTTGCTCCATTTGCCCGACAGCCAGCCACCACCTGCGCCACTACCTCCCAGCCGAGCACCACCACCACCACCACCACTCCAGCCAAGGTCCACATCGCCATCCTCTTCATCCAGCCGAACCAGCCAATCCACCACACCTGGCTGCTCCTCAACCACCCGCCGCCTCCCATCACCGCCGGTTAGTATCCCATACTCCATCTCACCTCTTCTCCACTCCCCCTCAACTCTCAGCCACCTATACTACCACCACCCTACCCTAACACCAGCCATTCATTGCCGCCACCACTCCCACTCGGCCAGGCCATAACCATCCTAACTACCCATCACCACCTAGACACCCTAGCTACACCCGGACACTCCACCCCACTCCCTAAAACCTGCCCATATCACCCCACTACACCCACTACCACCCTACCCCATCTCCTAGCTAGTTCCCTTCCCTTACACCACTCCTAGCCACCCTAGTAACCTGCCACCATCAAGTTCCCCTAGTCGGCCACTCCAACCGATTGTCACCTCCATTCGGCCAGCCACCTACTTTCCCCTAGGCTCCCTTTAGTGTCATACTCCCTAACTTCACAAGCCTTCCTTAGTGACCCTACATACTCACCTTAGCCCCACACGCCAAGGCAGCACCCGTCCTAAGTAGCCGGCCATCTTCAAGGCACCTCTTCCGCGCACCAAAGACATCCGGCCAGCACCTCCCCTTGCCGTTCAACTTCGTGGAGCTCCCTTTTGCAGCCCAAGGCGAAGGCCAAGCCCACGCTCAAGCAAGGCATCTTCGGACCAGCTATTAGTAAGTGCCTAACTCGGTCCTTAGTTGTATACTTGCTTAAAATTCAATTCGATACAGGGTTGTAATAACGGAGCATAGTCTCCCCCCGCTTGTAATAACGTTGCTTGGCACACCCACACACACGTGCACTCCCTTAATTGTGCACGATTTTGAACACACACGGGCCTAATCAGCCCCTAATACATAAATATATATATATATACTTTAATTTTCGTAGGGTTTTTGCTTAAGTGGGGTGGGTTGTCTTTCAATTCAAGCACTCACACACATTGAGCCTTCGCTCTTATTTGAAAGACCCAAGTAAGGGCCGAGCTATACTATTTGGGTTTTCATTTCATGTCGTGTGTGTAAGTCTTTCAATTCAAGCACTCACACACATTGAGCCTTCGCTCTTATTTGAAGGACCCAAGTAAGGGCCGAGCTATACTATTTGGGTTTTCATTTCATGTCGTGTGTGTAAGTCTTTCAATTCAAGCACTCACACACATTGAGCCTTCACTCTTATTTGAAAGACCCAAGTAAGGGCCGTGTTATACTATTTGGGTTTAATTTCATGTTGTGTGCGTAGTACTTCAATTCAAGCACTCACACACATTGAGCTTTCGCTCTTATTCCCAAGACCTTAATCAAGGCCATACTGCAAGTTATATTTGGGTTTTATTTCATGTCGTGTGTGTAAGTCTTTCAATTCAAGCACGCACCCACATTGAGCCTTCGCTCTTATTTGCAAGACCCAAGTAAGGGCACATATATATCCTATATACATATCTCCCTTCGGCATTTACATTACAATTTCCCTTCGGTTATTTCCCTTCGGCATTGTCTTTACATTCGGGTTTTCCCTTTGGAGTAGCATGAGTTTGCATTGCATCTACGCCATACCACGAGGTAGGATGCATATTGCATCGAAGCAAGCCCCGTACTCCCGCTCAAATTCGCCCCATGTAGTGGAGTGTTCATAACACACACTTAGGAGGCCCATCAAGGGATAAAAAGAAAGACTTAGGCACGTGCAAATCCACGTGATCTAAAAACTGCAATCATATCTAAGAGACCCGAATTAGACACCTCGAACCGCTTCGTAGGCTTTCTATACCTTAAAACTCGATTTTTCAAAAGCGTACAGACTGACCCTTGCGCATCGGTGCAAGAAGGTCTGCGACGACAAGAGCTCACTTGCTCACAGTCGCCACGATTAGAAGTCAGCTTAAAATATATCTTCGCTAGCTTAGGTAAGCTAGCTGGCACGCCCTGTTTATATGAATAGGCCTTAGACACATGAGAGGATCCGCTCCAAGCCCTAAAAATGTGAGAGGCGGGGATTTTCGCGCGTCTACAATTAGAACCTTGAGGAGGCCAACCTTGGGCGGCCCCTTCACATACACGACCTTCCTAGGGTTGCATAGAGTGAGCCTTGGTGACTCGAGCATGGTTTGCCCCAGTTTTATCTCATGGGTCTGGGACCTTGACAAGTAGGGGGAATTTATGACCTCCTGAAGTTGAGGGTGACTCTCTCCTAGGATCACAACAACTTTGTAGCTGAAAGGGATCTTGACAAACCTGTGGAAGGTGGATGGCACAACGCATAAGTTGTGTATCCAAGGCCTTCCCAACAACAGGTTATAATGGGGGTGGATGTCCAGGACATGGAACACCCCCGTGTGTGCTATCCCTCCCATTTCCATGGGGAGTTCAATAAATCTATGGGTCTAGATGCATTCCCATCGTATCCAGTGATAATGATGGGACTTGGATGAACGGATGTCAAGGTGACTCCGATTTGATTCGCCACATGAAGTGGAAGGATGTTGAGCCCTCCTTCCCCATCGACAAGGCACCTATCCAGAGAGTGGTCATTCCGAACCACCTCGATATGTAGGGCCTAGTTATGGGACTCGTAGGGTCTATCTACATCATCTTCCGAGAGTACGATGGGCGTCTTTGCTCCTATAGAGGCCACTTGCTTGGACAAAGATTCAGGGGTGATGTTCGAACTAACCCTTGCTCTTTCTAGAATTTTCTCTAACACTAGTCTATGCTTAGGCGAAGTTTGTATTAGCTCTAGGATGGACATATTGATAGGAATCTTTGAAAGATGGTTTTCGAAATCATACACCTTTAAAAAGACATTTCCTTTGTCCGTTTTTGACGGAAGTCTAGGAATACATGCTTTTGAGGGGCCAAGCACACTGACCACCTTTTTAGCACTTTGTAGATGTGGGGGTTGGTAGATCCTCCCGGATCTTGTCACCTCCCCCACGATCATCCTAGGTTTCGTATAAATCATGGCTTTAATCGAGAGACTTGGAGCACCTTGAATGGTTAAAACTGGTTTAACCGGGGACGGAACTCTTGGTGGTCCCCGGATGACTACTTGGGCGGGTTTCTTGTAAAGGATAAGAGTAGACGCACTAGTAGATGAACCAGACTCACATGCATGCGCTAGATTCTTTGAAATCGAAAGAGCACATACCTCTTTTCCCTTTCCACTGGTACTTGCGTGCTTGGGGAAGGGTTCTTTGAAGATAGCTTGGGCAGGCTTAGATTCTTCAGCGACCTAGAGCCGGCCTTCTGCTATCAAGTTCTCAATTTTATTAAAGAGGGAGAAGCACCACCTTATATCATGGCCTTTGAGCCGATGATACTTGCAGAACTTGTTTAAAAACCCTCCATTCGAAGTGACTCCCTCAGGAATCTCGGAGAGTTCGATCATGCCTTGGGCAAGTAGGAGGTCTAAGACATCTGACACAGGTTGCCCTAGCGGAGTATACTCTCGTCTTTCGAAGGGTTTTTGAAAACTCCTCTCCTTTTTATTTTCTGGTTTTTCAAAAGCTCTTGAAGCACTTGCCGGGCTTGGATCCACCCAGACATTGGCGATTTTATGGGGTTTTGCCCCTTTGTCCGCGGTAGATGGCCCATAAGTGATGGGCTTTTCCAAGCGAGTTTTCAAAATGGGATTTCCTTTCCATAAGTGGTCATACACCCCCTTTTTCAAATTCGTTTCGAAAAGGGATACTTTCTTTATTAACTTATGGAAAGTCGAGATTTCATGAAGCGAGAGAAGGGTTTTCAACTCATTTCTAAAATTATCGAGGATGAGCATGACTGCACATCCTTCAGATATGGGCTCTCGCACTTGACCCAAGAGAGACCTCCAACGAACGATGAACGTATGTACGTCCTCGTTCACACCTTGTTTTGTATCCCTCAAGGTGTTTAAAGTCGGCGTGACTTCTACGTTATGCGAGAATCTTTGCATAAAGCAGTTCGCTAACTCTGCAAAAGTTGCGAACTAGCTAAGATCGTAGGAAGCCAGCCATTTGGCAACTGTGCCCTTGAGGGACAAAGGGAACCAATACACCCATTTCATCAAGTCCTTTTTCTTATGGGCTCGACGAGAGAAAAGCTGCAAGTGAGACCTAAGGTGTCCCATGCCATCATACCGATGGAAGTTCGGTATTTCATCGTCACTGTCTGTTTCATAGTCCATAGGCAAGAAATCAGACAGGGCGTATCTTCTTTTCTCTTTATTTTGCCCTCTCAGCAGCTACTGTAGGGCTTTACAGTCCTTGTGTGTGAAGGACTCATGGTATTGGTTACCTTCCATCGCAGAAGCCTCTTTGTGTTTGTGAGGTTTTTCAAATTTCTTCTTTGCCTTTGGTTCACCATTTGATGAACATGAATCGCCTACTTGAGCCTCTTGGCTAAGAGCGGCGATTTTGGCCTCGAAGTCCCCTCTCAAATCTTCAATCTCTTGTTTTTTCGAAAACTTTCGAGATTGAGAACTTGATGCGCATGAGCCATGGCTCGGTACTCCTTGGGAGCTTGGACTCGACATGCTTCAATATGCTTTTCAAAACAAATCCTAAGTATGGAAAATGTAACAAAACAAAGTTAAAACACTTTAGAAAAATTTTTCATGAGGTTTTTCTACATGAGATGACTCTACACAAGGCCTAGGTCCCACTAGGCATGCCAAATCTGTAGACACGAAAAATCCTCACTTCTGGTTCTTAGGCCTGAAGTGAACCTTTTAGTGTATCTAAGTCGTATTTAAGCAAAAGGGCATGCCAGCTAGCTTGCTTAAGCTAGCGAAGTAAGTTTTTAAAATCTGACTCTATCGGGGCGACTGTGAGCAAGTGAGCTCTTTTCGTCGTAGACCTTCTTGCACCGATGCGCAAGGGTCAGTCTATACGCTTGGCAAAGTCTTTTAAAATGTAAACCTCTTCGAAAAATACCCTAAGTGTTTGGGCTTTGTATGTACGATTGCAAATTTTATTACACGTGGGATTTGCACGTGCCTATGTCTTTCTTTTTAACCTTTTTAGGGCCAACTAGGTGTGTGCGCAAGTGACCTAAGTTGGGCGATTTTTGAACGGGAGTGTTGGGTTTGCTTTGATGCAATATGCATCCTAACTCATGGTATGGCGTATATGCAATGCAAACTCACACAACTCCAAAGGGAAAACCCGAATCGAAAGACAATGCGGAAGGGAAATGACTTAATGTAAATTGCAAAAGGGAAATATGGCTATATCTTAAGAGCAAAAAGGCTCAATTGTGCAAGTGTGTGTCGTGTATATATGGAAAGACTACACACACTGCTGAACCTTAAAACCCAAATCTTAAAGACATAGCCGAAGGGAAATACTTAAAATATATATGGGCCCGAAGGTCGCCAACGTGTGCATGGGTGTTGTGTGTATATGTAAAGACAACTCACACGACTTGTAATGTAAACCCAAATATAATTGCAATAGGCCTTGACTAAGGTCTTGGGAGTAAGTGCGAAAGCTCAATGTGTGTGAGTGTAGAATTGAAATGCTACGCACACAACTTGAATTTAAACACCCAAAACGAAATTGCAATAAGGCCTTTACTAAGGTCTTGGGAGTAAGAGCGAAAGCTCAATGTGTGTGAGTGTAGAATTGAAATGCTACGCACATAACTTGAATTAAAACACCCAAGACGAAATTGCAATAAGGCCTTTACTAAGGTCTTGGGAGTAAGAGCGAAAGCTCAATGTGTGTGAGTGTAGAATTGAAATGCTACGCACACAACTTGAATTAAAACACCCAAGGGAAATTGCAATACGACCCTTACTAGGGTCTTGGGAATAAGAGCGAAAGCTCAATGTGTGTGAGTGTGGAAATTAAAAGACAACACACACAACTTAATTAAAACCCACGCAACTTAAAACATATAGGTATAACTATATCTTAAGGGCTGATTAGGCCCGTGTTTGTGCTATAATTGTGTGTAGCTAAGAGCGGAATAGGCTCAAGTGCACGTATGTGTGGGTGTGCCAAACCACATTATTACAAGCGGGGGGAGACAACGCTCCATTATTACAACCCCGTATCAAATTTAATTAAATGTAAGCAAGTTCAACAAGGACCGAGTTAGGCACTTACGTATAGCTGGTCCGGGCGTGACTTGCTTGCGCTTGGGCTGGTGAGTCGCCTTGGGCTTCAAGAGGGAGCTCCTTGGATGGGCGCGGCAAGGGAAGGTGCTGGCGGGATGGCAAAGGTGGAGGCGGGTGACGCCTTGGCGCTAGCCGAGTGGAGGGGGTGCTGCCTTAGCTGGGGTTGGGGTGCTTAGGGAAGGTAAGGGTGCCAGTTAGGGGCTGTCTAAGGGAAGAGGTAAGGCTGAGGGTGTTAGCTAGGGGCTGTTTAAGGGAAAGGAGGGGCAAGTGGTGTAGTCGGGTGATGCTGGCCGAACGATGGAAGGTGGCAGGTGGTGGCTGGGTGTGTGGGATGAGGTGCTGCCTTGGCTAGGGGAAGGTGGTGGGTGGTGGCTAAGAATGGAGGGGGAGTGAAGAAAAGGTGGCATTGAAATGGGGTACTAACAGAAATGAAGGCTGGCCGAAGGGTGGAGGTGGCAGGTGATGAAGTGGAGGATGATGGCAGGCGGGTGTCAAGGTGCAGCTGAGTGGAAGGGGAGGTTGCAGCCGGTGGCGTGGAGTGGAGTGGTGTTGCTGGAGGTTGGAGGTGGCGGGTTCCAAGAGGGGAGCAGGTGAGAGAAGAGAGAGAGGGCTGGGCTGCCCAAGAATGCATGCAAAACCCGCCCACAAGGGGGGGGGGGTTTACAGGCTTTAGTGGGGTCGGTTGGGCTGGTATTAGGGGGGTGGTTTAGGGGTATGGTAGTGGTGGTTTGGGGATATGGTGGGCTAGGCATTTAGGTGGGCCAGATATTTATCTTAGGTGGTTTAGGGATATGGTGTGCTAGGGATTTAGGTGGGCTGGTTTAGTGGTTTAGGGCTTAGCTAGGTGGGTTAGGCTTAGGGTGAGGTTTAGTGGAGTGGGTTAGGTGTTTAGGCTAGGATTAGGGTGAGGTTAGGGGAATTAGGCTAGGTTTAGGGAAGTGGGTTAGGTGATTAGGTTGGGATTAGGGAAGGATTAAGGAAGTAGGTTAGGTGATTAGGCTAGGATTAGGTCGGGATTAGGGGGAAATGGCTAGGTAAGGGGGTTTAACTTAGGATTAGGGTTAGGAGCATCCCTTTGCATGACCCATGGACCTTGTTGCATCAAGTTGGTGCAGCCCTAGGTTAGGTGTAGGTACATACAAGCTTAAACACACAGTCATTAGGCTAACCCACATGATTAACCTAAAACTTGACACACAAGTCAAGCTTAACGCATGTTCACTCATATTTAATCCCCCCCATGCTCTCTCATGCCCAAGCTTTCCACGTGATTTTCTTGTGGGCCCCACCTCCATTTATGAGAAGGTGATGTGGGCCATGGATGTGGATATTGGATTGGATCTTTGGATCCAAATCCAAATCCACATACATGTTTGAATTTGGATCTGGATATGTATGGTCCAGATCAGATCCAAATATGATTTCTGACTCCTTCAGGGTATGTTCGAAATGAACGGTTTGTGCGGGGCCTGACAGCATCAGTACTCCGTCTTGCATTGGGTCCGCCAACATTGTCGTCCGCTCCTATTTTCACCTTCCGGAGATCATTTCGATGGATTTGTTGATAACAGGGGCTTGGATGTTCAAGATTTTGGGGATGAATCTGATACGAGAGTTGATGTGCCAAGCTCGACATGTGCTCCGGTTCTGGGCTCTCTTTCGCTCTTCTAGTCCTGCTTTCATTAGGCCAAGTCGCTTTGCGGGGTTTCAAAACATCTTTTAAAAGGTTTTAAAACTATATCATACATATTTTAAAACATATATAGTTTAAACATATGTACAGGGTTGCCTAGAAGGCTCCTGGGTTTCCAGACTCAAAATAGCCCTTTGGGGCAGCTTTTGTAAAACCAGGTGTGTTGGGAAAGTCGTGGGATTTTGGGGTGTTTACAGATGCCCCTCTTTGTCATTATCCAAATTGATTTGGATAATGGCAAAGATGACAAACACCCCTTTCAATGTCTCCCTAGATCTATCCACGAAAATATGGGATCATCCCAATCTTTAGCAAAATCTCACTTTTAAAACCCTGGTAGGAAGAGATATCACGCCAAAGGGATATGTATGGAATCTGGTCCTAAAATAGGATCATGTTATGCAAATGTCCATACGTGGGTATGCAGGTGCATGACATGGGTGGGGTGCCAAGAGTGGCGACCTCCTAGAGACCAGATATGGTCAAACTCTTGAGACTTACAAGGCCTATTGCTCCAAGTGAGCAGACCCTATGCTGTTCGATGTTCGATTTTTCAAAATCTATTTACAAAAAAGGAAAACTGTCTTGAGCCTCAATCCTAAGGATCTCGAGCTCTTCGTGTTTGCCTTTTGCTTGAGTCTTGACACTCGCTAATCTAGTGGAGGTTTTATAAGAAAACAAGCTACATTTCAAGATTCCTATGTCTTACTCGAAACGTCGAATTCTCAAACAAAATGAAATTCAAGAAAGTAAATCCTATTTTTACTTTAGGATTCCTCGAAATGAACCATGTTTATACTTGGGATAAGCTAGGGATGGGGAAGAGATACCACGGTCCATTCTGAAGCGTCCCATGGTTTAAGGCATAGAAGGCGGAAAATTGCTCTTTTTGAGCTTTTTGGCCTCTTTTTTCATTTTTATCATAGAGGGTCTCCCTTTGGGAGTATTTTTTCTTTAATCCCTCTTTTTCACAAGAGAATCGATTTTTTTTCCTTTTGATTCTGGTTTCTTTCTTTTGGAAAGAGACTTTGGATGGGAAAATTCCCTTTATTTGGGCCATGTTTTTCTTTTGGAAGGAGAAGAGAAGAGGGGAGGACTTATCCCAAGGTCACCCTCGATCCATTCCAGATCAACCTATTTAGAAATAGCACGTACTACTTGCAAGTATCTTGCTATATTGAACTAGGCCTTTCTTTGTAAGAAGAAGGATTTTGAAATGTAACCTCATGTTTGGAAGACTCCACTCTTTCACAAGTGCGAATTCTCTCACTCAGGGTCACACGATTTGCCTTTGAACCTTACTTTCTAAGTCTCAAAGTAGCTATCCCTAAAGGTTTTCGAAAATGGGAATTTAACCCAAATCCTACACATAATACTTCTTTAAGTATTGAATATTGATAGGATCTGCTAAACTCCTACCTTCTACATCGATCAACCAATATGAGTTGTTCGTGGTGGTTGCACGCACAACATAGGGTCCATCCCACTTGGGGCGCCACTTTCGAAGCTAATGTGGGCCACGATAGTGGATGATTTTCAAAACCAGATCTCCCACTTTAAAGTGGCGAGGTCTCATGTGTTTGTCATAATGTCGGGCTATCCTTTGCCGGTATGCATGCGCATGATCCATAGCAAGGAGTCGCCTCTCTTCTAACAAATCTAATTCGGCCATCCTAGCATGCTGAAGCGTCTCTAGGGGGAGGTCGAGTGCTATGGATGTATGGAATGAATGCAATTGTGTATGGATGGGAAGAATGGCGTTTGTGCCATAGACCAATTTGAATGGTGTGGCATTCGTGGGAGTCCGGATGGAAGTCCTATAAGCCCATAAGGCTTCATCCAGTTTCTCATGCCACATCCTACCCTTCTCTAAAGTCTTCTTAATTATACTAATGAGAGTCTTATTCGTGGCTTTGGCTTGGCCGTTGCCTTGAGGGTAGTAGGGTGAGGAGAAGTGGTGAATTTTGCCATACGTGTTGCACAACTTGACCATCCGCTCGTTTTTGAATGAGGTGCCATTATCGGACACAAGGTCTCATGGAACCCCAAATCGAGCCAAGATATTCCTCCTAATGAAAGCCACCACATGCTGCCCCTGTACGTTGGTCAGGGAAATGGCTTCCACCCACTTGGAGAAATACTCAATGGCTGCTAAAATGAATCTATGCCCATTCGATGCTTTTGGAAAGATCGGGCCTACGATATCAAACGCCCACATGGTAAATGGCCAGGGGCTGACCATAGAATGCAATGAAGATGATGGGATATGAATGGCGTGCCCACGCACTTGACATGGATGACAATTTCTAACATGATCGTGACAATCCTTTTTCAGGGTGGACCAAAAATAGCCCGCTCTAAGTATTTTCATTGCCATCATGTTGGCATTAACATGACCTCCACATTCTCCATCGTGGAACTCATGCATAACTGTAGACGCAAAAAAATTCCCGCTCTTGGTTCTTAGGCTTGAAGCGAACCTCTTCGTGTGCCTAAGTCCTATTTAAATAAACAGGGCATGCCAGCTAGCTTACTTAAGCTAGCAAAGATATATTTTAAAACCTGACTCCTAACATGGTGACTGTGAGCAAGCAAGCTCTTGTCGTCGCAGACCTTCTTGCACCGATGCGCAAGGGTCAGTCTGTATGCTTTTAAAAATCGAATTTTGGGATATAAGAACCTACGAAAGCGGTTTGAGGTGTTTGATTCGGGTTGTTTTGTATGACTTTCAGATTTTATTTCATGTGGATTTGCATGTGCCTAAGTCTTTCTTGTTATCCCTTTTTTGGGCCACCTAGGTGTGTGTTATGAACCCTCCACTAAAATGTGGCGATTTTGAGCGGGACTATGGGGTTTGCTTTGATGCAATATGCATCCTAACTCATGGTATGGCGTATATGCAATGCAAACTCACGCAACTCCAAAGGGAAAACCCGAATTTAAAAGACAATGCCGAAGGGAAATTGCAAAAGGGAAATATGGCTATATATTAAGAGCGGAAAGGATCAATAGTGCAAGTGTGTGCCGTGTATATATTGAAAGACTACGCACACAGCTGAACCTTAAAACCCAAATTGAAAAGACATAGCCAAAAGGGAAATACGTATATACTATATATGGGCCCTTACTTGGGTCTTGCAAATAACAGCGAAGGCTCAATGTGGGTGCGTGTAAAAATGTAAAGACAACACACACGACTTTAAATGAAACCCAAATATAAATTGCAATATGGCCTTAACTAAGGTCTTGGGAATAAGAGCGAAAGCTCAATGTGTGTGAGTGCTAGAATTGAAGTACTACGCACACAATATGAAATTAAACCCAAATATAAATTGCAATATGGCCTTAACTAAGGTCTTGGGAGTAAGAGCGAAAGCTCAATGTGTGTGAGTGTATAATTGAAATACTACACACATGACATGAAATTAAACCCAAGGATAGTATAACATGGCCCTTACTTGGGTCTTGCAAATATGAGCGGAAGCTCAATGTGTGTGAGTGCGAGAATTGAAAGACAACACACACAACTCAAGCAAAAACCCTACGCAACTTAAAGTATATAAATAAACTTATATCTAAAGGGCTGATTAGGCCCGTGTGTGTTCAAAATCGTGCACAACTAAGAGCGAGGTAGGCTCAAGTGCACGTGTCTGTGGGTGTGCCAAGCCACGTTATTACAAGCAAGGGGAGACAATGCTCCGTTATTACAACCCCGTATCAAATTTAATTTAACTTAAGCAAGTCTACAAATGAGGACCGAGTTAGGCACTTACGTATAGCTGGTCCGGAGGTGACTTGCTTGAGCGTGGGCTTGGCTTCGCCTTGGGCTGCAAGAGGGAGCTCCTCGGAATGGCACGGCAAGGGTGTGTGGCCGGGTGACAAGGAAGCGCGGGTGTGGCGCCTTGAAGCTGGCCGGCTGCTAGGAGGGTGCTGCCGTGACGCTTTGGGCTAAAATGATTAGGGAGGGTCACTAAGGTAGGGAAGGTTCTATGGAAGGTGGCGCTAAGGGGAGCCTAAAGGGAATGTCTAAGGAAAAGGGTGTGGCTGGCCGGGTGGTTTAGGTGCAGTCAGCTATGACTGGCCGACTAGGGGTGGTTTAAACGGTGGCCGGCTAGGGTAGCTAGGGAATGTGTGGGGAATGGCGAGGGAACTAGCTAGGGTGCTGTGGAAGGTGGGGTTAATGGGTGACTAAGAGTGGAGGGGCAGGTCCTAGGCAACAAGGTAGGGTGGTGTATGGTTGTCACTAAGGGGAAGGTAAAGGATAGGGTGGTGTAAGGGGTTAGGTCTGGCCGAATGGGGAAGGGTGGCGGGAAGGTTGTGTTGGCGAGGTGTTGTGGTGGTATGGGTGGTTGAGAGTGGAGGGGGAGTGAAGAGGAGGTGGAGCTTGGGTTGAGATACTAACCGGATGGGTGAAGGAGGTCGGTGTGTGGAAGAAGGGTAGTCGGGTGATGAAGGAGGATGAAGCTCGGCCGGGTGATGAAGGTTGCAGCGTGGAGTGGAGCAGGCCGGATGGAAGTGGTGGCGCGAGGTGGAGCTGGATGGAAGTGGTGGCGCGAGGTGGAGCTGGCCGGGGGTAGTGGTGGTGCAGGTGGAAAAAGGGAGCAAGGTGGAAGGGCTCGGCTAGCCCAAGTGCTGGGCTGGAGAGGATCTTGAAAACCCACCCACTAGGGGGGGTTTTATAGGAGTGGGTAAGGTCGGCTGGGGGTGGTTTTGAGAGGATGGTAAGGTGGTTAGGTGGTGGTGGTGTGGTGATAAGGTGGTCTGGTTTTGAGGAGGGGCCAAATATTTTGCTTTAAGGGGTTTTAGGGATATGGTGTGCTAGGTTTAGGTGGGGTGGTTTAGGGGTTTAGGGCTTAGCTAGGTGGGTTGGTTTTGGGGTGAGGTTTAGTGAGGTCGGTTAGGTGATTAGGCTAGGATTAGGTTAGGATTAAGGGAATTAGGCTAGGTTTAGGGAAGGATTAGGGAGGTGGGTTAGGTGATTAGGTTGGGATTAGGCCGGGATTAGGGAAGTGGGTTAGGTGATTAGGCTAGGATTAGGCCAGGATTAGGGTAAAAGGCTAGGATTAGGGGTTTTGGCTTAGGATTGGGTTAGGGAGCTCCCTTTGCATAACCCATAGACCTTATTGCATCATGTTGGTGTAGCCCTAGGTTAGGTTTTGGTTAATACAAGCTTAAACCCATACTAATTAGGCTAACCCACATGATTAACCCCAAACTTGACACACAAGTCAAGCTTAATTACAATTCCCCTCAAATCTTATCCTCCCCATTCTCTCTCATGCCCATAATCCCACGTGAATTTCAAGTGGGCCCCACCTCCATTTATGAGAAGGTGATGTGGGCCATGGATGTGGATATTGGATTGGATCTTTGGATCCAAATCCAAATCCAAATCCACATATACGTTTGGATTGGGATCTGGATATATATGGTCCAGATCCAATCCAAACTGAATTCTAACTCCTTTAGGCTGTGTTCGAAACGAACGGTTTGTGCGGGGTCTCACAGCATCAGTACTCCGTCTGCGTTGGGTCTTCGCCAACATGGTCGTCCGCTTCTGTTTTCACCTTCCGGAGATGATTGCAAAGGATTTCTGATAATAACAGGGTCTTGGACGTTCGAGATCCTGGGGGTGGATTCAACACGAGAGTTGCTGTGCCGGGCTCGACATGTGCTCCAGTTCCGGGCTCTCTTTAGCTCTTCTGGTCCTGCTTTGATCAGGCCAAGCCGCTTCGTGGGGTTTCAAAACATATTTTAAATGGTTTTAAAAACATATTATACATATTTTAAAACATATACAGTTTAAACATATGTACAGGGTTGCTTGGAAGGCTCCTGGGTTTCCAAACTCAAAATAGCCCTTTGGGGCTGCTTTTACAAAACCAGGTTGGTTTGAGAAGTCTGTGGGATTTCGGGGTGTTTACAATAACTATCCTAGCCTCCTCTAAATCGACACATCTAAGTAGGATGTCGGTAAAGCTTTTTTTGTATAGAACCCCACCCAAAATGGTGTATCGGGTTGAAATTTTACGGATGAATGCCTTATCTTTGGATGTGGCATCCTCGGTGAATCCCCCATTTTCTAGAAAACGTTTGATGTCATAAAACCAAGGTTTTTCAGCAGAATCTGGGTTATTTTGGCAAATATCCAAATCGTGTGTGGATGGGTTGGGTGCATGCCATATTTCTAAAGATCGGGTCCCTGAAATGGGATCGACCTTTAGGGCTGAACCCAAGGAGGAGAGGGCATCGGTAATGCCATTATCCTCTCTTCCTACGTGTGTGAGTTTACACGATTGGAATGACTCAACCAATCGAGTGGCCAACTCATGATATGGAAGAAGTTTTTCATTACGTACTTGCCAAATTTTCAAAACTTGGTTTATAACAAGGAGCGAATCTCCAAAGACCTCGATGCATGATGCCCCTAGAGTTTTCAAAATCCTTAAGCCTTGTATGAGTGCTTCATACTCAGCTATGTTGTTGGAAGATTCGAAATCTAGGCGGATTGCTATGGGAATCTCACCCTTTTCAGGGGATATGAGGATGACCCCAGCACCAGAACCTCGTTGGTTTCATGCCCCATCGAAGTGCATCTTCCACACTTGGTTTTCGAAAGAGTTTGCCAAAATGTGGTTTTGAAAATGATTTTGCAATATGCCTTCATCAGGCATTTCATCAAATGTGGGATATGCGTCCTCCAGGGGGAACTCAGCCACGTAGTCAGCTAGGGCTTGCCCCTTAATGGAGACTTGGTGATGGTATTTCACATCATACTCCATTAGAAGGAGTTGCCATTTGCCCAATCTACCAGTGAGAATGGGTTTTTCGAATAAGTGCTTGATTGGATCAAGCTTGGACACTATCCAGATCTCATGATCTAGGAAATAGTGTCTAAATTTTTGGCAGGCCCAAACTAGGGCCAAGCACATCTTCTCCATGGCTTGATAATTTCTTTCATAAGCCAAGAGAGTTTTCGAAATATAATAGATGGCATACTCCTTATGGGTGTCATCCTCGTATTGAGCTAATAGAGCTCCCAAAGCATTCGCATGCACGGAGATGTAAAGCAAAAGAGGTTTTCCTTGCTTCGGAGGATTCAAAATAGGGGGATTAACAAGGTATGCCTTTAGTCTCTCGAAGGACTTTTGACAATCGTTATCCCATGAAAATTTCGTGCCCTTCCTCAATAGTTTGTTGAAGGGTTCGCATCTAGTCGCCAGATTTGATATAAATCGGCGAATGGATTGTAATCGACCTTGGAGGCTACGGATTTGTGTGAGATTGGAGGGTGGAGCCATGTCTATGATGGCTCGACACTTAGAGGGGTCGACTTTTATACCCCTTTGGCTCACCATAAAGCCTAGAAGCTTTCCGGACTCTACCCCAAACACACATTTTTGAGGGTTTAGCTTTACTTTGTAAAGTCTAAGCCTTTCGAAAATCTTTTGCAAACATTCGATATGAGTGCATCGGGTTTGGGATTTGGCCAAGAGATCATCTACATACACTTCTACGAGCTTATGAATTTGATCATGGAAGATCGTGGTCATGGCTCTCTGGTATGTTGCGCCGACATTTTTCAATCCAAAGGGCATGACTCTATAGCAGTACGTGCCCTACGGGGTTGTGAATGTAGTCTTACCCTGATCCCGTGGACTGAATTTAATTTGGTTATACCCTGAATAGCCATCCATAAACGAAAACATCTCATGATTTGCAGTACTATCGACTATCAAATCTATGTTTGGTAAAGGATAATTATCCTTTGGAGTGGCTTTATTCACGTTTCTGAAATCGATGCATATTCGAATTTTCCCATTGGTTTTTCGAACCACAACGATGTTTGATAACCAATCAGAATACACAATGGGTTTTATAAATACGGCTTTTAGCAGATCTTCTAAACCCTCTTTAACCTGTGTGTGTACATTCGGATGTATTTTCCTAAGCTTCTGCTTTATGGGTTTTACATCTGCATCTAAGGGAAGACGATGTTCGACAATGCTGGGGTCTATGCCCGGCATGTCTTCATACGTCCATGCAAACACATCTAAGTAGGTTCGTAGGAATGCAATGAATGTTGATCTTTTATGCTCATACAAACATGCGCCTACCTTAATGAGTTTGGGATTGGAATCACTCCCTAGGTTCACCTCTATGAAATCTCCTCCTACTGAATTGGAAGGTCTTTCAAAATCGAGAATTTTATGAAACTCTGGGAGCTCAGAAGTGGGATCTTCCTAAAGGGGATCCACTTTTGGGTTTCGATCATTCTCGTGGGTTATAGACCCGAGGGAATTTGATGCGTGAGTTTTCTAAAGACCTGGTTTTACACTTGGAATTTTAATTGATTTCGAAATTTTTGGTCTGGTTATGTAGACAACGTTCCTTTCGAAATCCTTTTCTTTTTCCAAAGTCCTACCAGGAGCAGCTATGTACAAAATCTTTTTGGTATTTTGTAGATTTTCGATTTTTTTGTGTTTTTGTAAAACAAGAACTTTAGGAACTATACAAACTACTCTACTTTCGAGTTTTTGATTTTTCAATGTTTTTGGTTTTTGCAATTTTTCCATTTTTTTCATTTTGAGTTTTTCAAATGTTTTTGTATTTTTATAAAAGGGATCTTCCATCATACCTACAAAGGGAAAATACTATGGGTTAGACTCAGAATAAGAGGTCTAAATCGTAGGTTTCTTCTAGGGTAGGCTCTAGGGCACCCTTGACCCAGGTGGTCACAGGGGGTGGCTCTGGTGGTATTTTGGGAGTATAGCCGATCCCATATCGGCTTGGGTTGGCCCTAGGAAGGATTGGCTCTAGGAGACCCTGGTTTTGTGCCCCTAGACTTTTATAGGGCGTATAGCCCATGTTCAACAACATGTTCCACGATTTTTTGTTTTTTGAAAAATTTGAATATAAATCGTGGTCCTGGAACTTGCAGTCGTCCATATCATGCACGTATGGCTTTTTGTCCAGGGGTTTTGGAAATAAGGGATGTTTGGGTCTTCCTACAAGGGTCAGAACTTTGAGGGGGCCAGCCTTGGGCGGTCCCTTCACATACACAACCTTCCTAGGGCTTTCTAAAACGAGTCTTGGCGGCTCAACCATGGTCTGCCCCAGGTTAGCCTCATGGGCCTGCGAACTCAACAAACAAGGGGAGTTTTTGATCCCCTGAAGCTGAGGGCGACTCTCACCTAGGATCACCACGACTTGGTCCTTGAAAGGGATCTTGACACACCTGTGGAAGGTGGATGGCATAACGCACAAGCTGTGTATCCAGGGCCTTCCCAACAACAGGTTATAATAGGGGTGGATGTCTAAGACATGGAACACCCCCGTGTGTATGATCCCTCCCGTTTCCATAGGGAGTTCGATTGATCCAAAGGGTCTAGACGCATTCCCATCGTATCCAGTGATAACGATGGGACTTGGGTTCACAGAAGTCAAGGTGATTCCGATTTGATACGCCACATGAAGTGGAAGGATGTTGAGCCCTCCTCCCCATCGACAAGGCACCTGTCTAGAGAGTGGTTATTCAAAACCACCTCGATATGCAGGGCCTAGTCATGGGACTTGTAGGGTCTATCTACATCATCTTCCGAGAAAGAGATGGGCAATTTTGCTCCTATTGATGCCACTTGGTCAGATAGGGATTCTGGGGTTATGTTCGAACTAACGTTGGCTCTTTCTAGAATTTTCTCTAGCACGAGTCTATGCCTAGGCGAAGTTTGTATAAGCTCTAGGATTGGATAAGAATCTTTGAAAGATGGTTTTCAAAATCATAAGGATTTAAAATGATTTTTCCATTGTTTGCTTTTGGGAGAACTCTAGGAATACATGCTTTTGAGGGGCCAGGCACACTGACCACCTTTTTAGCACTTTGTAGGTGCGGGGGTTGATAGATCCTTTCGGATCTTGTTACTTCCCCCACGACCAACCTAGGGTTCGCACCTAATATGGCTCTAACCATGAGTTTTGGAGTGCCTTGGATTTTAAAAACTGGTTTAGCCGGGGATTCAGGTTTTGGTGGTCCTTGGATGATTACTTGGGAGGGTTTCTTGTAAAGTGCAAGAGTAGACGCACAAGTGGATCGACCAGACTCAGATGGATGCGCTAGATCTTTTGAAAAGGTGAGGGTACATACCTCTTTTCCTTTCCCACTGCTACTGGCGTGCTTGGGAAAGGGTTCTTTAAAGATAGCTTGAGCTGGCTCGGGTTCCTCAGTGACCTGGAGCCGACCCTCCGCTATCAAGTTCTCAATTTTGTTTAAAAGGGAGAAACAACGCTTTGTATCATGGCCTTTGAGCCGATGATACTTGCAAAAGCGGTTTAAATATCCCCCTTTGGAAGTGACTCCCTCAAGGATTTCGGGGAGTTCAATCATGCCTTGGGCAAGTAGGAGGTCTAGGACCTCCGACACAGGTTGCCCTAGCGGAGTGTACTCCTATTTTTCAATAGGTTTTTGGAAGTTTTTCTCCCTTTTGTTTTCTAATATTTCGAAATTTTTTGAAGTGCTCGTTGGGCTTGCATCCACCCGAAAATTGGCAATTTTGTGGGGTTTTGCCCCTTTGTCCATCGTGGGTAGCCCATAAGTGATGGGCTTCTCCAAGCGGGTTTTTGAAATGGCACTTCCTTTTCATACGTGATCATATATCCCATTCTTCAAATTGGTTTTGAAAAGGGATGCTTTTTTGATCAACTTATGGAAGTTGAGATTTTGTGAAGAGAGAGAAGGGTTTGTAGCTCATTTTTAAAATTACCCAGGATGAGCATGATTGTGCATCCTTCGGATATCGGCTCTCGCACTTGCCCTAAAAGGGACCTCCATCGAATAATGAAGGCATGTACGTCTTCGTTCATGCCTTGCTTTGTATCCCTTAAAGTGTTTAAAGTCGGCGTGACTTCTACGTTATGTGCAAATCTTTGCATACGTATTTCCCTTTTGGCTATGTCTTTTCAATTTGGGTTTTAAGGTTCAGCTGTGTGCGTAGTCTTTCCATATATACACGGCACACACTTGCACTATTGAGCCTTTCCGCTCTTAAGATATAGCCATATTTCCCTTTTGCAATTTCCCTTCGGCAACTTACATTTACAAGTCATTTCCCTTCGGCAATTTCCATTACAAGTCATTTCCCTTTGGCATTGTCCTTTAAATTCGGGTTTTCCCTTTGGAGTTGCGTGAGTTTGCATTGCATATACGCCATACCACGAGTTAGGATGCATATTGCATCAAAGCAAACCCCACACTCCCGCTCAAAGTCGCCACATCTTAGTTGAGTGTTCATAACACACACCTAGGTGGCCCAAAAAGGGATAAAAAGAAAGACTTAGGCACGTGCAAATCCACATGATCTAAAATCTGAAAATCATACCAAAAAGACCCGAATCAAACACCTCAAAACCGCTTTCGTAGGTTCTTACACTCAAAAACTCGATTTTAAAAGCGTACAGACTGACCCTTGCGCATCGGTGCAAGAAGGTATGCGACGACAAGAGCTTGCTTGCTCACAATCGCCACGTTAGGAGTCAGGTTTCAAATATATCTTCGCTAGTTTAAGTAAGCTAGCTGGCATGCCCTGTTTGTTTAAATAGGACTTAGGCACACGAAAAGGTTCGCTTCAGGCCTAAGAACCAGGAGCGGGAATTTTCTGTGTCTACAACGACTTAGACACACAAAAAGATTCGCTTCAGGCCTAAGAAACTAGAGGCGGGGATTTTCCAGCGTCTACAGATTTTGGCACGCCCGGTGGGACGTGAGTCTTTTGAAAAATCGAGTCATATTAGAAACCTTGCGAAAAATTTTCCAAAGGTGTCATTTTTAACTCTTTTACTTGTTGTACTTCATACATAGGATTTTGAAAGCTTAAAAGCATGTCGAAATCCAATCCAAGTGAAGTGTCGAGCCAGGGCTCATGCGCATCAAGTTCTCACTCTAGGAGGTTTTTGAAAAATAAAAACAAACTAGAAGAGATAGAGGATTTGAGAAGGGAATTCGATGCCAAAATCGATACTCTTAGCCAAGAGGCTGAAGCAGGCATTTCATGTTCATCGAATAGTGAACAAAAGGCCAAGAAAAGACTTGAAAAACCTCGCAAACATAAAGAGGCCTCCGTAATGGAAGGCAACCAATACCACGAGTCCTTCACACAAAAGGACCGTAAAGCCCTACAGCAGCTGCTAAAAGGGCAAAGTAAAGAGAAAAGGAGTTACGCCCTGTCTGATTTCCTACCTATGGATTATGAAACAGACAGTGACGATGAAATACCGAACTTCCATCGGTATGATGGCATGGGAGACCCTAGGTCTCACCTGCAACTTTTCTCACGTCGAGCCCATAAGAAGAAAAAGGACTTGATGAAATGGGTATATTGGTTCCCTCTATCCCTTAAAGGCACAGTTGCCAAATGGCTGGCTTCCTACGATCTAAGCCAATTCGCTACTTTTGAAGAGTTTGCGAACTGCTTTATGCAAAGATTTGCACATAACGTAGAAGTCACGCCGACTTTGAACACTTTAAGGGATACAAAGCAAGGCATGAACGAAGACGTGCATGCCTTCATTATTCGATGGAGGTCCCTTTTAGGGCAAGTGCGAGAGCCAATATCCGAAGGATGTGCAGTCATGCTCATCCTGGATAATTTTAAAAATGAGTTAAAAACCCTTCTCTCGCTCTATGAAATCTCTACTTTCCATAAGTTAATAAGAAAGCATCCCTTTTCAAAACAAACTTGAAAAAGGGGTTGTACGACCACTTATAATTCAATTAAATTTTGACATGGGGTTGTAATAATGGAGCATAGTCTCCCCCAAGATGTAATAATGTGGTTTGACACACAAGCACTCACGTGCACTTGAGCCTTTCCGCTCTTAGCTGCACACCTTTTTGCACACACACGGGCCTTGACAACTCCTAAGATATAATGTTATTTATATAACTTCAGCTGCGTGTGTTTTCATTTAAGTCGTGGGTGTTGTCTTTCAATTCCACACTCATACACATTGAGCTTTCGCTCTTACTCCCAAGACCCTAATAAGGGCCATATTGTAATTTAATTCGGGGTTTTTATTCAAGTTGTGTGCGTGGTCTTTCAATTCTACACTCACACACATTGAGCTTTCACTCTTACTCCCAAGACCCTAATAAGGGCCATATTGCAATTCAATTTGGGTTTTACATTCCAAGTCATGTGAGTTGTCTTTACATATACACACAACACCCACACACACGTTGGCGACCTTCGGGCCCATATATATATAGTTGTATTTCCCTTCCGCTATGTCTTTAAGATTTGGGTTTTAAGGTTCAGCTGTGTGAGTAGTCTTTCAATATATGCATGACACACACTTACACAATTGAGCCTTTCCGCTCTTAAGATATAGCCATATTTCCCTTTTGCAATTTACATTATGCAATTTCCCTTAAGCATTGTCTTTCAATTTCGGGTTTTCCCTTGGAGTTGTGTGAGTTTGCATTGCATATTCGCCATACCATGAATTAGGACGCATATTGCATCAAAGCAAAACCCCATACTCCCGTACAAAAATCGCCCAACTTAGGTCACTTGCGCACACACCTAGTTGGCCTAAATAGCATAAAATTGAAAGACATAGGCACGTGCAAATCCCACGTGAAATAAAATTTGCAACCATATCAACAAAACCCAATCAAAACACTTTGTGTATTTTTAAAGAGGTTACTTGTTCAAAACGACTTTGCTAAGCGTACAGACTGACCCTTGCACATCTGTGCAAGAAGGTCTGCGACGAAAAGAGCTCACTTGCTCATAGTCACCCCAAATGAGTCAGATTTTCAAAACTTACTTCGCTAGCTTGAGTAAGCTAGCTGGCACGCCCTTTTTATAAAAACGACTTAGACATACGAAAAGGTTCACTTCGGGCCTAAGAACCAGAAGTGAGAATTTTCTGTGTCTACAGGATTGGCACGCCCGGTGGGACCTGGGCCTTGTGCAAAGTCAAAAACATAGAAAGAAACCTCACGAAATTGTTTTTTCAAAGAAAGTGTTTTAACTCTTGTTTGTTGCATTTCATACTTAGGATTTTGAAAAGCATTGAAGCATGTCAAGTCTAGGCTCCCAAGAAGTGTCTAGCCACGGCTCATGCGCATCAAGTTCTCACTCTAGGAGGTTTTCGAAAAAACAAAACAAACTAGAAGAGATTGAGGACTTGAGAAGGGATTTTGAGGCCAAAATCGCTGCTCTTAGACAAGAGGCTGAAGCAACTGACTCATGTTCGTCAAATGGGGAACCAAGGCCAAGAAAAAGTTTGAAAAACCTCGCAAACATAAAGAGACTTCCGCATTGGAAGGCAACCAATACCATGAGTCCTTCACACACAAGGACCGTAAAGCCCTACAACAGCTGCTGAGAGGGCAAAATAAAGAGAAAATGAGTTACGCCCTGTCTGATTTGTTACCTGTGGACTATGAAACAAACACTGACGATGAAATACCGAACTTCCATCGGTATGATGGCATGGGAGACCCTAGGTCTCACTTGTAACTTTTCTCTCGTCGAGCCCACAAGAAAAAGAACTCGATGAAATGGGTGTATTGGTTCCCTTTATCCCTCAAAGGCACAACTGCCAAATGCCTGGCTTCCTACGACCTTAGCCAGTTCACTACTTTTGAAGAGTTAGCGAACTGCTTTATGCAGAGATTCTCGCATAACGTAGAAGTCACGCTGACTTTAAACACATTGAGGGATACAAAACAAGGTGTGAACGAAGACGTACATACGTTTATCGTTCGTTGGAGGTCTCTCCTTGGACAAGTGCGAGAGCCAATATCCGAAGGATGCGCAGTTATGCTCATCCTGGATAACTTTAAAAACGAGTCTCTCCCTTCACGAAATCTCAACTTTCCACAAGTTGATAAAAAAAGCATCCCTTTTCGAAACAAATTTGAAAAAAGGGATTTATGATCACCTGTGGAAAGGAAGCATGGTTTCGAAAACTCTCTTGGAGAAGCCCAACACTTGTGGGCTACCCACCGTAGAGAAAGGGGCAAAACCCCACAAAATCGCCAATGTCTGGGTGGATCCAAGCCCGGCAAGTGCTTCAAAAAATTTTGAAAAACTAGAAAATAAAAGTGAGAGAAACTTTCAAAAACCCTTTGAAAGATGGGAGTACACTCCGCTGGGGCAACCTGTGTCGGAGGTCCTAGACCTCCTACTTGCCCAAGGAATGATCGAACTCCCCGAGATTCCTGAGGGAGTCACTTCCAAAGGGGGATTTTTAGACAGATTATGCAAGTATCATCGGCTCAAAGGCCATGATACAAAGCGGTGTTTCTTGTAAACACCCCGAAATCCCACGAATTTCTCAAATCAACCTGGTTTTGTAAAAGCAGCCCCAAAGAACTATTTTGAGTCTGGAAACCCAGGAGCCTTCCAGGCAACCCTGTACAGATGTTTTAAACTTTTATATGTTTTAAATATGTACAATATGTTTTAAAAACTGTTGAAATATGTTTTGAAACCCCACAAAGCAAGCTTGGCCTGATCAAAGTAGGACAAGAAGAGCTAAAGAGAGCCTGGAATCGGAGCACAAGTCAAGCCCGGCACAACAACTCTTGTATTGAATCCATCCCCAGGATCTCGAACGTCCAAGACCCTGTTATCAGCAAACATCACTCGAAATCATCTCTGAAAGGTGAAAACAGAAGCGGACGATCATGTTGGCGAAGACCCAACGCAGACGGAGTACTGATGCTGTCAGACCTCGCACAAACCGTTCATTTCGAACACAGCCTGAAGGAGTCAGAATTCAGTTTGGATCGGATCTGGACCATATATATCCAGATCCCAATCCAAACCTATGTGTGGATTTGGATTTGGATTTGGATCCAAAGATCCAATCCAATATCCACATCCATGGCCCACCTCACCTTCTCATAAATGGAGGTGGGGCCCACTTGAAATTCACGTGGGATGTAGACGTGATTTTATTTCAAATCATTTGGGATTCGAAATCAAACCCTCGAACTACGTCGGGTTGCGCGAGCATGCCAGTTAGTTTGCTAAAACTAACAAATTCTGATTTTCTGACTTCTAAGAACGATTGTGGACAAGTGAGATCTTTTCGACTTAGGCCTTCTTGAACCGGCGCTCAAGGGTCAACCTAGACGCTTGAAATTTGTTTGAATCCGTTAATTCGAGAAAGGAAAAACCAGATTTTCCAAAGTTTCAGATTTGTGTTTAAGTTCTTGATTTCTGAAAATTTTCAGATTCTGAAAGTTGCAGAATCTGTTCAGTTCCAAAGACCTGTTCTCCAAATTTTTTAAAAATATTTCTGATTTTCCAAAAATTCTAAAACTTTTACAGAATAGATACACGTGTGTGTAGAATCAGAATATATTTATATTTTATAATTTAGTTCTTTATTTTCTGAGAATTAAATAAAGAATCAGAAACTGTTATAAAATTCAGAACAGTCCTATTTCTGTGAATCAGAAGCTCAGAAAAACAGCAATATCTCAGCACTCCCAATTTCGATAAAATTTGTTGTGTTAGAAAGATACAGATGTTAGGTTTCCAAAGAATCAAATTTCATTAAGTGGTTGCAGAGATATGGGCAAAAGAACAGAGGTCTATTACTGAACATTCTGTTTCTATAAAACGCAATCTGGATTTTGTATAAACTTCACGGATCTAATTGTCTAGGCAACAGTTCATGACAATTCCTCAAAATTTTATATAAGAATGTCTGATATGTCTAGATTATTCATGCAAAATTTCAAAGCAATTGGCTTATCCGTTTGTCTATAAAAATTCCGTGATCAGACGCGTGTGCACGGACAGTTTCAGAAACCAAGTTTGCAGAAAATTTCAGAAAGTTCCTAACGTGATTCTAAAACGAAATTCAACCTGTATTAGTCCTAATGATGCATGGGAATCATCTAAATATGGATTTTAATTTTGTTCATGAAGGAATCATGTGTGTTTGTATCGATATAAATGAAGAACATGAGCTCGAGGCCTTGATTCATATACAAATTTCCAAAATCTGTGCTTCTTCAGATTCTCATGAATTAAAACAAATTTGTGCACGGATTCGAACCTGTGTGAGTGAGAGGGAACATAGAAGAGCTTCGTTGGATGATTGTCGGACGTCGGAACCAGTCCGGCCTCCCTTTTTTCTTCTTCTTCCCCTCCTTTCTCTCTCTTTCTCTCTCTATTTCTCTGTATTTTCGGACTGAATGTGGTTGTATCTTGGTTGATCATTTTCTGTTGATGCTCGCTCGTTGATCGTCACTGGTTCCTCCCTCGGATTGATAGTTTGCAGTCAGTGGTTCCTCCCTTTTGCAACACCTTTGAGGCTCCTTTTATAGGCCAAAGGATGCCTCTTTGGTACTGTCACTCATAAGGCAACCCGCCTTACATATTCTTGGTGAAATACGGTAAGACTTGCTGTACAAGGCGCTGTTTGTGGGAAGACGTGATTGGCAAGTGTAGTTGTTGCTCCTTTTTGCCTTGATCGGCTCCCTTTGGATGGCTTCTTTACTTGGCTGCACTTGGTTCCAATTAGGAAGATAGGTAGACCTGCTGCATCCCTTCCGATTTCTTGCTGAGTTTGATATACGTTATTTAGAAGAATATGGGACTGACCTTGGCTGAAATCGGGGCAGTAGCCAGGTTCAGCTATAGTTGCAGAAATCGTTTGGAGCTGGCAAGGAATTTCCAAATGGAGGTATGCTGCAACTTCGGCAAGAGGTTGAAAACTTGCCAAACTCAATACAGCTGACTGCTTTGACAGGCAAGGTGCTGAATTCGGTAATTGTTTGGAGCTATCCACTTGCTATTTTCCTTGCCTTGATCGACTCTGCATTCATTTGTAGGAAGAACAACCTTTTGGTAAGTGGTCTCAGCTTCCTTCTTAGATTTATCGCTCCATTTTCGTGATTCCCATCATTCCAATCGATGAGGTTGTTATCGGCTGAATCCTTCAGATCACATGGTAGCCCAGGACTTGTGCGTGGTGATACGAGTTTAAGAAAAGCAGTTACAACTTCACTCTCCTGTTTATCCTTGCAAGTCATAAATACATCTCGGATGCGGGCATCTCTCTTCCAAGGCATCGTTCAGTGCTTGCCTCTCAACTAATAACAGTGGAACTTGCTGCTCCACTTTCATATTTAAACCTTCATAAAAGTCCAGTATATCAAGGTACAGAGGATAGTTTGCCTTCTCTTCGATCCCACTTTCATGTTTCAATGCTTGAAATCTAGTTTGACTCTAATGCAGATGCAACCGCAAGGGAAGAAGAGACTCTCAACCTGTATTCTTCAAGTGGAATACAAGGATCTGGCTTAACGGATTCCAAACTCAAATTCACTGTTGCTGCATGGCTTTCTCTTGGGTGCTGTTTAGAATGGTAATAGCCCAGCACCATTTTCCATGGGGCATCTTTGCTGTTATCATATACGTGAAGCTCCTAGATGGATACCAAGAGTTCTGAAACGTGGAGTTCTCCATCAGGAAAAATGTCACATTGAATGCTTGCCCCAAGGAGTGACAGTTCCAAACATTTAGTCAAGTCACGTCCACCTGTCTTGGAAGCATGTGAACTGTTGCTCTCAGAACTGGACCAAACACATCCTCCAAACATTGCCCATGTAGCATTCATATTGTCGAGAATAATCCGTCCTTTCCTCTTCAACTCTCCCTTGACTGAAGAAAACTTGTTAGAGCTTGAATCTGTATTACTGCCTCCAGGTTCTGTATGTCCTGAACAATACTGCATGTCTGGTACATGATTTTCTACTATGTGAAATGAGCCATCATCGTACCAGCCACTCCTGTCAATTTCCCCTTATCTGGAATAGCTTCACTTAGTGAAACATGAGAATGAATTCCTGAAGATTCTGATAGTACTCTTTACTTCTTCATCTATTTGGAAACTCGTCCAAAGCATGTCAGCATCTTTGGGTTCACCACTATGCCATCAAAACAGATCCTAGTTCATCCATAACATGCCATGCTAGAGTTTTTCTGGAATCATCAGTTCCATCCACCGTAATGTTCTGGTCTTCCACTGCCAATGTCACACTGGATCTAACGTCTCCTCTTGATTTTGCAGGAATGCTCGAAGTTCTGGCATCAGTGGATTCTTCATGTGACGACCCAGGGCCGCTTCAACATGTTTCCCTTCGAACAACTCCAGTTGTGTTCTGCTTCTTTTTACCAGTGTGCAACTTCTGCATGAGCAGCCTTTAGCTGGGTGCCGCGAGTCTAGATATGACTTGTTGTATTGTATTTCAAGATGCACTTTGACAAGCTAACAGAAACACCTTTGTACAGCCCAGCCAGTTTAGCAACCGAACTGGATAAAACTGCATGTTTGCTGTGAAAGTGGTTATGCAAATCCATGTTACATGCGTTTCTACAAAAGCGTTCAAGTAAGCCCATGTTACGTTTTTCAAAAACCAACCATCATGCTCGTTAGATTTCTTCCATGAGTGTTGGAATATCAACATTATTCTTAACATAACAGTAACAGATGACAATGCCAAACTGATGCATATCAATACACTAATTACCTCAACAATCAAACATAACATGGACATGTTACGAAATGCATTCGATACCGAACCTTTCTTTTCGGAAGCTATTGTTCTTGTTTCCATCTTTCCTTTCCTTTGATAACATCAACTTTTCCCTCGGGCAACTGATTTCTTTCCGAATATGAACTTTTCTTTTTGGGAAGCTCACTTTCCCCTTTTTTGATGCCCGCTCTCCTTTTTGGGCATCCACTTGCCTTTATAGGTGTCAAATTGTCTTATAAATGCCTGTATCTTTTCAAAAGGCAAGCTTTCAACATATTTTTTTTGTCATAAATCTTTTAAGAAAACGAAATCCAGCTTTTCCATGCCGGGGGCAAAATCGTCATTTTTTTCCAATTTTGTAAAAACTCAAAACTTTAAGAATGGAAAGCATTCCTTCATTATTTTAAAGCTTCCATAAAATTTTGGTACCGAAATAACTCGTTTAGTGCATTTTTCCTTCGAAAACCCAAAATTACCAAAAAATAGCTACTTTCCTAAAAAAGTAAAAATTTTAAAAGAAAATTTTGGGTGTTTACATGGGATTATGGGCATGAGAGAGAGTAGGGGAGGATAAGATTTGGGAGTGATTGTAATTAAGCTTGACTTGTGTGTCAAGTTTGGGGTTAATCATGTGGGTTAGCCTAATTAGCATGGGTTTAAGCTTGTATTAGCCAAAAACCTAACCTAGGGCTGCACCAACATGATGCAACATGGTCTATGGGTTATGCAAAGGGAGCTTCCTAACCCAATCCTAATCAAAAACCCCTAATCCTAGCCTTTTACCCTAATCCTGTCCTAAACCTAGCCTAATCACCTAACCCACTTCTCTAATCCCGGCCTAATCCCAACCTAATCACCTAACCCACTTCCCTAATCCTCCCCTAAACCTAGCTTAATTTCCCTAAACCTAACCTAATCCTAGCCTAATCACCTAACCCACCTCACTAAACCTCACCCCAAAACCAACCCACCTAGCTAAACCCTAAACCCCTAAACCACCCCACCTAAACCTAGCACACCATCTACCTAAAACCCCTTGTATTAAAATATCTGGCCCCTCCTCAAAACTAGCCCACCTTATCACCACACCCCCACCACCTAAACCACCTTACCACCTCCTCAAAACCAGCCCCAACCGCCATCTCCAACCCTATACAAACCCCCCCCTAGTGGGCGGGTTTTTCAGGAATTCCAGCCCACCTTGGCCCAGCCGACCTTGGCCAACCTCCCAGCCAAGCCTTCTGCCTTGCTCCACCTACACCAGCTCTACCTCGCGCCACCACCACCTCCCAGCCTGCTCCATCCCTGTCGCCACCACCTCCCGGCTGAATCCCATCCACCCGAAGCACCCGGCTGCCCCTCTTCCATCCGCCAACTCCTTCCCCTTTCGGTTAGTACCCTACCCTTAGCTCTACCTCTTCTTCACTCCCCCTCCACTCTCAACCACCTATACCACCACCACATCACCCCATCACAGCCACCCGCCATCCTCACCCATTCGGCCAAACCTCCACCTTACATCACCCGGCCACCACCAAGCTCCCCTTAGTCGGCCAATCCAACCGACTGTACCAAATCCATTCGGCCAGCCATACATTTCCCTTAGGCACTCCCTTAGGCTCCCCTTTAACACTACCTTCCTTAATACCAACCCATCCTTTAGTGATCTTCCTTAGTCACCTTAGCCCAAAACACCAAGGCAGCCCCTTTCTAGCAACCGGCCAGCTTCAAGGCGCCCTTCCCGCGCACCCAACTCGCCCGACCAGCATCCCCCCTTGTCGTTCAGCTCCGAGGAGCTCCCTCTTGCAGCCCAAGGCAAAGCCAAGCCTACGCTCAAGCAAGTCACCTCCGAACCAACTATAAGTAAGTGCCTAACTTGGTCCTTAGTTGTAGACTTGCTTAAATTAAATTTGATACGGGGTTGTAATAATGGAGCATAGTCTCCCCCCACTTGTAATAACGTGGCTTGGCACATTCACACACACGTGCACTCTCTTAGTTGTGCACGATTTTGAACACACACGGGCCTAATCAGCCCCTAAGATATAAATCTATTTATATACTTTAAATTACGTTTGCTTGAGTTGCATGTGTTGTCTTTCAATTCTCGCACTCACACACATTGAGCCTTCGCTCTTATTTGTAAGACCCAAGTAAGGGCCGTGTTATACTATCCTTGGGTTTAATTTCATGTTGTGTGCGTAGTCTTTCAATTCAAGCACTCACACACATTGAGCTTTCGCTCTTATTCCCAAGACCTTAGTTAAGGCCATACTGCAATTTATATTTGGGTTTAATTTCATGTTGTGTGTGTAGTCTTTCAATTCAAGCACTCACACACATTGAGCTTTCGCTCTTATTCCCAAGACCTTAGTTAAGGCCATACTGCAATTTATATTTGGGTTTAATTTCATGTTGTGTGCGTAGTCTTTCAATTCAAGCACTCACACACATTGAGCTTTCGCTCTTATTCCCAAGACCTTAGTTAAGGCCATACTGCAATTTATATTTGGGTTTAATTTCATGTTGTGTGCGTAGTCTTTCAATTCAAGCACTCACACACATTGAGCTTTCGCTCTTATTCCCAAGACCTTAGTTAAGGCCATACTGCAATTTATATTTGGGTTTAATTTCATGTTGTATGCGTAGTACTTCAATTCAAGCACTCACACACATTGAGCTTTCGCTCTTATTCCCAAGACCTTAATTAAGGACATATTGCAAGTTATATTTGGGTTTCATTTCATGTCGTGTGTGTAGTATTTCAATTCAAGCACGCACCCACATTGAGCCTCCGCACTTATTTGCAAGACCCAAGTAAGGGCCCATATATACATTATATACGTATTTCCCTTCGGCATTTACATTACAAGTCATTTCCCTTTGGTCATTTCCCTTCGGCAATTTCCATTACAAGTCATTTCCCTTCGGTCATTTCCCTTCGGCATTGTCTTTAAATTCGGGTTTTCCCTTTGGAGTAGCGTGAGTTTGCATTGCATATACGCCATACCACGAGTTAGGATGCATATTGCATCAAAGCAAACCCCATACTCCCGCTCAAAATCGCCACATTTAGTGGAGTGTTCATAACACACACCTTGGTGGCCCATAAAGGGATAAAAAGAAAGACTTAGGCACGTGCAAATCCACGTGATCTAAAATCTGAAAATCGTATAAACAAGACCCGAATCAAACACCTCGAACCGCTTTCGTAGGTCCTTCTATCCAAAAAATCGATCTTTAAAAGCTTACAGACTGACCCTTGCGCATCGGTGCAAGAAGGTCTGCGACGACAAGAGCTTGCTTGCTCACAGTCGCCATGTTAGAAGTCAGGTTCAAATATATCTTCGCTAACTTGAGTAAGCTAGCTGGCATGCCCTGTTTATTTTCAAAGGTTCGCTCCAGGCCTAAGAACCAGGAAGCGGAGATTTTCTGCGTCTACAAAAGATTGGCACTCTCAGTGGGACGTGAGTCTTTCAAAAATTGAGTTACTCTAGGAAACTTGCGAAAAGATTTTCAAAGAGGTGTTGTTTTAACTTTCTTTTCTTTACTTATACTTAGGAATTTTGAAAAAGCTTGAAAAGCATGTCAAAATCCAACCCAAGTGAAATGTCAAGCCAAGGCTCATGCGCATCAAGTTCTCACTCTAGGAGGATTTTGAAAAACAAGATCAAACTAGACGAGATAGAGGACCTAAGAAGGGAATTCGAGGCCAAAATAAATGCTCTCAGCCAAGAGGCTGAAGTAGGCGATTCCTGTTCATCAAACGGTGAACAAAGGGCCAAGAAAAAATCTGAAAAACCTCGCAAGCACAAAGAGGCCTCCGTAATGGAAGGCAACCAATACCATGAGTACTTCACACAAAAGGACCGTAAAGCCCTACAGCTGCTGAAAGGGCAAAACAAAGAGAAAAGAAGTTACGCCCTGTCTGATTTCCTTCTCATGGATTACGAAACAGACAGTGATGATGAAATACCGAACTTCCATCGGTATGACAGCATGGGAGACCCTAGGTCTCACTTGCAACTTTTCTCGCGTCGAGCCCATAAGAAGAAAAAGGACTCGATGAAATGGGTGTATTGGTTCCCTTTATCCCTTAAAGGCACAACTGCCAAATGGCCGGCTTCCTACGATTTAAGCCAGTTTGCTACTTTTGAAGAGTTAGCGAACTGCTTCATGCAAAGATTTACACACAACGTAGAAGTCACGCCGACTCTGAACACTTTAAGGGATACGAAGCAAGGCATGAACGAAGACGTACATGCCTTCATTATACGATGGAGGTCACTTTTGGGCCAAGTGCGAGAGCCCATATCCGAAGGATGCGCAGTCATGCTCATCCTGGATAACTTTAAAAGCTAGTTAAAGACCCTTCTCTCGCTCCATGAGATCTCAACTTTCCATAAATTGATAAAAAAAGCATCCCTTTTCGAAACAAACTTGAAAAAGGGGATATACGATCACCTATGGAAAGGAAGTGCCATTTCTAAAACCCGCTTGGAAAAGCCCATCACTTATGGGCAACCCACGATGGACAAAGGGGCAAAGCCCCATAAAATCGCCAATGTCCGGGTGGATCCAGGCGTGGCGGGCACTTCCAAAAATTTTGAAAAACTAGAGAATAAAAGGGAGAGAAATTTTTAAAAACCAATTGAAAAACAGGAATACACACTGCTGGGGCAACCTGTGTCGGAGGTCCTAGACCTCCTACTTGCCCAAGGCATGATCGAACTTCCCGAAATCCCTGAAGGAGTCACTTCCAAAGGGGGGTATTTAAATCATTTTTTTAAGTATCATCGGCTCAAACGCCATGATACAAAACGTTGTTTCTTCCTTTTGAATAAAATCGAGAACTTGATAGCGGAGGGCCGGCTGCAGGTCACTGCGGAACCTAAGCCACCTCAAGCTATCTTCAAAGAACCCTTTCCCAAGCACGCCAGTGGCAATGGGAAAGGAAAGGAGGTATGTACCCTCACCTTTTCAAAGGAACTAGCAGAAAAACCTGAGTCTGGTCGACCCACTTGTGCACCCACTCTTGTACTGTACAAGAAGCCCGCCCAAGTCGTCATCCGGGGACCACCAAGAGCTGAATCCCCGGCTAAACCAGTTTTGAAACTTCAAGGTGCTACTCAACTCATACTTAGAGCCAAATTTTGTGCGAACCCTAGGCTGGTCGTGGGGGAAGTGACTAGATCCGGGAGGATCTATCAACCCCCACACCTACAAAGTGCTAAAAAGGTGGTCAGTGTGCCTGGCCCCTCAAAAGCATGTATTCCTGGAGTTCTGCCAAAAGCAGACAAGGATAAAGTTATCCTAAATCCTTATGACTTCGAAAACCACATTTCAAAGATTCCTATCCACATGTCTATCCTAGAGCTTATACAAACCTCGCCTAGGCATAGACTCGTGCTAGAGAAAATTCTAGAAAGAGCCAAGGTTGATTCGAACATAAGTCCGGAATCCCTGTCTGCCCAAGTGGCTTTAATAGGAGCAAAATCGCCCATCACTTTCTCGGAAGATGATGTAGATAGACCCTACGAGTCCCATAACCAAGCCCTGCATATCGAGGTGGTTCTGAATAACCACTCTCTGGACAGGTGCCTAGTCGATGGGGGAGGAGGGCTCAACATCCTTCCACTTCATGTGGCGTACCAAATCGGAGTCACCTTGACTTCAGTGAACCCAAGCCCCATCGTTATCACTAGATACGATGGGAATACGTCTAGGCCATTAGGATCGATCGAACTCCCAATGGAAACGAGAGGGATCACACACACGGGGGTGTTCCATATCTTGGACATCCACCCGCATTATAACTTGTTGCTGGGAAGGACCTGGATACACAGTTTGTGCGCTGTGCCATCCACCTTCCACAGGTGTGTCAAAATCCCTTTCAGGGACCAAGTCGTAGTGATCCTAGGTGAGAGTCACCCAGAGCTTCAAGGGATCATAAACTCCCCTTGTTTATCGAGCTCCCAGGCCCATGAGGCTAACCTGGGGCAGACTGTGATTGAGCCACCAAGGCTCGTGTTAAACAACCCTAGGAAGGTTGTATGTGTGAAGGGGCCGCTCAAAGCAGGCCCCCTCCCGATCTTAACCCTTCTAGGAAGACCCAAGTGTTCCCTATTTCCAAAGCCCTTGGACAAGAAGCATACGAGCATGATATGGACGACAACAAGTTTCAGGACCACGATTTATATCATCAATTTTCAAAAAACAAAAAATCATGGAACATGTTAAATATGGGCTACACGCCCTACAAAAGTCTAGGGGCACAAAACCAGGGTCTCCTAGAGCACATCCTTCCTAGGGCCAACCCAAGCCAATACGGGATCGGCTATACTCCCAAAATACCACCAAAGCCACCCCCTGTGACCACCTGGTCAAGGGTGCCCTGGAGCCTACCCTAGAAGAGACCTACGATTTAGACCTCTTATTCCGAGTCTAACCCGTAGTGTTTTCCCTTTGTAGGTATGATGGAAGATCCCTTTCATAAAAATACAAAAACATTTGGAAAACTTAAAATCAAAAAAATCGAAAAAGAGGAAAAACCAAAAACAATGAAAAAACAAAAACTCAAAAATAGAGTGCTTTGTATAGTTCCTAAGGTTCTTGTTTTACAAAAACCCAAAAAAATCAAAAATTTGGAAAATACCAAAAAGATTTTGTATATAGCTGCTCCTGGTAGGGTTTTGGAAAAAGATTTCGAAAGGAACGTCGTCTGCATAGCCAAACCAAAAATTTTGAAATCAATTGAAAATCCGAGTATAAAACCAGGTCTTTTTGAAAATCACGCATGAAATTCCCTCGAGTCTATAACCCACGAGAATGATCGAAGCCCTGAAGTGGATCCCCTTGAGGAAGATCCCACTTCTGAGCTCCCAGAATTTTATAAAATTCTCGACTTTGAAAGACCTTCCAATTCAGTAGGAGGAGATTTCATAGAGGTGAACCTAGGGGATGATTCCAATTCCAAATCCATCAAAATAGGCACATGCTTGCATGAACATGAAAGATTAGCATTCATTGCATTTCTACGAACCTATTTAGATGTGTTTGCATGGACGTATTGTAGACATGGAAAATCCTTGACTCCGGGTTCTTAGGCCTGGAGCGAATCTTTTCGCAATCTATGTTCGCTTTTAGGGCGTGCCAGCTAACTTACTCAAACTAGCAAAGTAGTTTTTGAAATATCTGACTTTTTGAAAGGCAATTGTAGGCAAGCGGGATCTTTTCGTCGCAGACCTTCTTGCACCGACGTGCAAGGGTCAGTCTGTACGCTTAGAGACTTCGTTTGAACAAGTTAAACTCAAATTCGATTTTTGAATAAGGAAGTGTTTTGAAAATCCTTTTGACATCATGCACTTGGCGAGTTTTTGATTTGGGCGACCCTAAGTCTTTCAATTTTAATCACTTGGGCGTGGAGTGTGCGCATCCAGTGGCCTAAGTTGGGCGTTTTGTACGATTTTGTTCGGGGTTTGTTCGATGCAGGTATGCAACCTAGCTCGAGTATGGCGAGTATGCAATGCAACTCACACAACTTGAATGTAAAACCCAAAATTTAAAGACTTAGCAGAAGGGAAAACCCAAATTGAATGCAACTCACACGACTTGAATGTAAATTGCAGAAATTTAAATATATCTATATCTTAAGAGCGAAAAGGCTCAATGTGTGTGTGGGTGTTGTGTATAAATTGAAATGCAACACACGCAACTGAACCGTAAAACGCAGCAGAAGGGAGATATAGATATATATAAGAGTGAGAAGGCTCAATGTGAGTGAGTGCTTTGAGTGTATAAATTGAAAGGCAACTCACGCAACTTGAATTTAAAACCCAGCTGGAAGGGAAATACGTATATATACGTAAGAGCGGAAAGGCTCAATGTGAGTGAGTGCTTTGAGTGTATAAAATGAAAGACAACTCACACGACTTGAACCTTAAAACCCAGCTGAATGTATATAAATAGGGTTATATCCTATGGGCTGTTGAGGCCCGTTTGTGTGCAAAAGTGTGCAGATAAGAGCGGAAAGGCTCGAGTGTACGTGTGTGTGTTTTGCACATATATTACATCCGGGGGGAGACGATGCTCCGTTATTACAACCCCATATGACAAATTGAATTGAATAGAAAGGGATTTGATATATCGAAACCAACTTACACTTTCCAGCCTTTTGAGTTAGGATCGTACAAGGGGTGAATCCGCCTTCTTCTTATGGAGTCCGGGGCATGTGGGAGCGAAGCCGGAGAGCTTGAGAGCTTGGAGAGACTTGGAGTTCCGGGAGCTGCAATCTACAATGGGTTTGGGGCTAGTTGGGGCTGGTTTGGGCAAGGTAAGACTCGAGCCACCTTGGCTCGAGTTATAGGGTTTTTGTGTGGGATTCGGCCAACTTTTGGCCTTGGGTTTGGTGTAGGATAGACTTGGTATTAGGCATGACTCGAGCCATGGTGGCTCGAGTGATGGGATTTGGTTTAGATCTTGTGAAACTCGAGCCAAGGTGGCTCGAGTAGGGGGGTTTTAGGATAGAGTTTGGGCTGGGTTCTAGGCGAGGGCCAAGGTTAGCTTAGGGGTTGTCTTGGGTCTTTGGTAAGGGACCACGGCCTGGGTTAGGGGCTGGTTAAAAAGGTAGATGGGGGAGGAAAAAGGCTCGAGCCAAGGTGGCTTAAGCTAGGTAGTTTTAAAGGGAAGTTCGGCCAGCACTTGGCCGAACTTTAGGTGGTTTAGGGAGGTTGTTTAGGGTGGTGTTTAGGTGGTGGTCTTAGGTAGGAGACTTGGTGAAAAACGGCCAGCACTTGGCTGGTTTGGTGGTGGTTTTAGGGGCAAGTTTGGCTAGGATGGGTGGTCTAGAGAGGTTAGGGAAGAGGGGTTAGGTTAGGGCTTAGGGGACCTACCTTGTTTGCAACACCGCTCCAAGCCGCCAAGCTCCACCACGCTATGCTCCCAGCCAAGGTAGGGGACGTTCTTTGGTTGGTGCAGCTTCCTCAAGTCCCTTGGCCAACAAGGTTTCACGTAAAAAAAAAAACTTGAAAAGGGGAAAGTCAAGCCACTATTCTTGACTTGCTTCCCTCTCTCTCTCTTTCTCTCTCTCTTTCTCTCTCCACCCACCAAGCTTTCACGTGAAAGCCTCTCCCCTTTGAGCCTCATGTCCCTTTTTTCAAAACCAGCACCTCTATTTATAGAGGTTTTAAGTAGGTCTTGGATCTTGGGTCTGGCTATCCGGATCCAATCCAAACTATGTGGATCTGGATCACGGATCTCGAATATTTTGAGATCCAGATCCAGTCCAAATATTTATTTGGGTTTGGATCTCGAATCTCGGATCTTCGATTTTTGAGATCCAGATCCAATCCAAACACAATTTGGATCTGGATCTGGATATTTTTGGGTCCAGACCCAATCCAGACTTTTCTTCTGCTCCTTGGTTTTCTGGTCCTTTCTGGTGCTTTTCACTATCGGTTTCGAGCGGGCTTCGATTCATCGGATGCCTAACTCTGGCCTGGGTCTTCCCCAAGTCTTTCTTCCAATCAATATTCTGCTTTTCAGGACTTTTTCGGTGTTTATTTTGGTCCGCCGTTTTGGTTTTTGGCCGGTTCCTGTTGATATCGAACTCAGATTGCCGCACGGATTCCGTTCTTCATTCTGACGGGACGTGTCTCAGACTTCTATCGACCTCCTCAGGTACTGGGCTTCTTTCTACATTTTGGAGCTGCTTTGTGCTTTTTCTTTGACCCAAATTACATTTTTACCCTTCTGTCGGGCTTTTCTCCAAATAGGCTCTTTTTTTCTTCCATTTTTGAGCAGGGGGTGGCTTTTGAAACTCCGGACTCGAATCCTCTTCTTGCTTGGGCTTCTCTTTTGCCTTTTGTACCTATTTTCACATTTTAAAATAGGTTGTCATTTTGGCTCAAACGAGCTTTTCGTGTTTTTGAGAGTTTTTTATTTTTGGAAAATTCAGGGTGTCTACACGTATGAAGACATGCCGGGCATAGACCCCAGCATTGTCGAACATCGTCTTCCCTTAGATGCGGATATAAAACCCATAAAGTAGAAGCTTAGGAAAATACACCCGAATGTACACACGCAAGTCAAAGAGGGTTTAGAAGATCTGTTAAAAGCCGAATTTATAAAACCCATTGCGTATTCTGATTGGTTGTCAAACATTGTTGTTGTTCGAAAAACCAATGGGAAAATTCGAATATGCATCGATTTCAGAAACCTGAATAAAGCCACTCCAAAGGATAATTATCCTTTACCAAACATAGATTTGATAGTCGATAGTACTGCAAATCATGAAATGTTTTCGTTTATGGATGGCTATTCAGGCTATAATCAAATCAAGCTAAGTCCACGAGATCAGGGTAAGACCGCCTTCACAACCCCATGGGGCACGTACTGCTATACAGTCATGCCCTTTGGTTTGAAAAATGCCGGCGCAACATACCAAAGAGCCATGACCACGATCTTCCATGATCAAATTCATGAGTTCGTACAAGTGTATTGTAGACACGGAAAACCTCCACCTCCCTGGTTTCTTAGGCCTGGGGCAAACCTTTTCGTGTGTCTAAGTCCTATTTGTATAAATAGGGCGTGCCAGCTAGCTTACCTAAGCTAGCGAAGATATATTTTAACCTGACTTCTAACGTGGCGACTGTGAGCAAGCAAGCTCTTGTCGTCGCAGACCTTCTTGCACCGATGCGCAAGGGTCAGTCTGTACGCTTTTAAAAATAGAGTTTGGGGTAGAAAAAGCCTACGAAAGCGGTTTGAGGTGTTTGATTCAGGTCTTTTAAGTGTGATTGCAGATTTTAGATCACGTGGATTTGCACGTGCCTAAGTCTTTCTTTTTATCCCTTTACGGGCCACCTAGCTGTGTGTTATGAACCCTCCACTAAATGTGGCGAATTTGAGCGGGAGTATGGGGTTTGCTTTGATGCAATATGCGGCCTAACTCGTGGTATGGCGTAGATGCAATGCAAACTCACGCTACTCCAAAGGGAAAACCTGAATGTAAAGACAATACCGAAGGGAAATGACTTTAAGGGAAATGACTTGAAATGTAAATACCGAAGGGAAATAACCGAAGGGAAATACATATATAAGGTATATATGGGCCCTTACTCGGGTCTTGCCAATAAGAGCGAAGGCTCAATGTGGGTGCGTGCTTGAATTGAAAGACTACACACACGACATGAAATGAAACCCAAATATAACTTGCAATATGGCCTTGATTAAGGTCTTGGGAATAAGAGTGAAAGCTCAATGTGTGTGAGTGCTTGAATTGAAGTACTACGCACACAACATGAAATTAAACCCAAATAGTATAACACGGCCCTTACTTGGGTCTTACAAATAAGAGCGAAGGCTCAATGTGTGTGAGTGCTTGAATTGAGGTACTACGCACACAACATGAAATTAAACCCAAATAGTATAGCACGGCCCTTACTTGGGTCTTACAAATAAGGCTCAATGTGTGTGCATGCTTGAATTGAAGTACTACGCACACAACATGAAATTAAACCCAAATAGTATAGCACGACCCTTACTTGGGTCTTACAAATAAGAGCGAAGGCTCAATGTGTGTGCGTGCTTGAATTGAAAGACAACACACTCAACTTAAGCAAAACCCTACGTAATTTAAAGTATATACATAAATTTATATATTGGGGGCTGATTAGCCCGTGTGTGTTCAAAATCGTGCACGACTAAGAGAGTGCACGTGTGTGTGGGTGTGCCAAGCCACGTTATTACAAGCGGGGGGAGACAATGCTCCGTTATTACAACCCCGTATCAAATTGAATTCAAGCAAGTCTACAACTAAGGACCAAGTTAGGCACTTACTTATAGTTGGTCCGGAGGTGACTTGCTCGAGCGTGGGCTTGGGCTTCGCCTTGGGCTGCAAGAGGGAGCTCCTCGAAGGTGAACGACAAGGGGGGCTGCTGGCCGGGTGCCTTGGGTGCGCAGGAAGGGCGCCTTGAAGGTGGCCGGCTGCTAGGAAGGTGCCAAACTTGGTGCTTTGGGTTAAGGTGACGGAGTAGGGTCACTAAAGGGTGTAGTATTAGGAAAGATGGCACTAAGTGGGAGCCTAAGAGAGTGTCTAAGGCTGGCGGGTGGCTGGTCGAGTGGATATGGTACAGTCGGTTGGAGTGGCCGACTAAGGGAGACTTGGTGGGGGCCGACTGCTAAGGTGGTTAGGTAATGGCGAGGATGGGAAGGGAGCTAGCTAGGGTGTCGTGTGAGATGGAGTTAGGGGCTGGTGGGAAGTGTAAGGGACAGGTCCTAGGGAGCTAAGTGGAGTGGTCGGGTGTTGCTTGGGGAAGTAGTTCTAGGTGGGTGGTTGAAGTGGCTAAGGTTTGGCCGAATGGGTAGGATGGCGGGTGGTTGGTGTTGGGATGATGTGGCGGTGGTGTAGGTGGTTGAGAGTGGAGGGGGAGTGAAGAAGAGACAGAATTAGGTTGAGACACTAACCGAGTGGTGATGGGAGGCGGTGGATGGAAGAGGGGCAGCCGGGCGGTTGGAGTGGATGAGGTTCGGTCGGATGGAATGGTGGCGACGTGGAGCTTGGCTGGAGCGGTGGTGGTGGTGGTGGTGCTTGGCTAGAGGTAGTTGCGCAAGTGGAGCAAGGTTGGAGGTTGAGCTGGAAGGTGGGCTGGAGTCGGCTGGGCCAAGATGGGCTGGAAGGCCAAGGTGAAAAGCTTTTTTTTTAAAAACCCGCCCCTTGGGGGGGGGTTATATAGGGCTAAAGAGGGCGGTTAGGGCTGGTATTGGGAGGGTGGTAAGGTGGTCTAGGGGTGGTGGTGTGGTGATAAGGTGGGCTAGGTGGGTTGATTTAGGGGGTATTAGGAATATGGTGTGCTAGGTTTAGGTGGGGTGGTTTAGGGGTTTAGGGTTTAGCTAGGTGGGTTGGTTTTGGGGTGAGGTTTAGTGAGGTGGGTTAGGTGATTAGGCTAGGATTAGGTTAGGTTTAGGGAAATTAAACTAGGTTTAGGGAAGGATTAGGGAAGTGGGTTAGGTGATTAGGTTGGGATTAGGCCGAGATTAGGGAAGTGGGTTAGGTGATTAGGCTAGGTTTAGGACAGGATTAGGGTAAAAGGCTAGGATTAGGGCTTTTTGATTAGGGTTGGGTTAAGGAGCTCCCTTTGCATGACCCATGGGCCTTGTTGCATCATGTTGGTGCAGCCCTAGGTTAGGTTTTGGCTAATTACAAGCTTAAACCCACTTTAATTAGGCTAACCCACAAGATTAACCCCAAACTTGACACACAAGTCAAGCTTAATTACAACCACACTCTAATCTTATCCTCCCCCACTCTCTCTCATGCCCATAATCCCATGTGAAATTCAAGTGGGCCCCACCTCCATTTATGAGAAGGTGATGTGGGCCATAGATGTGGATATTGGATTGGATCTCTGGATCCAAATCCAAATCCAAGGCCACACATAGGTTTGGATTGGGATCTGGATATATATGGTCCAGATCCAATCCAAACTGAATTCTGACTCCTTCAGGCTGTGTTCGAAATGAACGGTTTGTGCGGGGTCTAACAGCATCAGTACTCCATCTGCGTTGGGTCTTCGCCAACATGATCGTCCGCTTCTGTTTTTGCCTTCCGAAGCTGATTTCAAGTAATGTTTTGATAATAACAGGGTCTTGGACGTTCAAGATCCTGGGGGGGTGGATTCAATATGAGAGTTGCTATGTCGGGCTCGACATGTGCTCCGGTTCCGGGCTCTCTTTGACTTCTCTAGTCCTGTCTTGATTAGGTCGAGCCGCTTCGGGGTTTCAAAATGTGTTTTTAAAAGGTTTTTAAAACCATATTATACATTTTTAAAACATATAAAGTTCAAAATATATGTACAGGGTTGTCTGGAAGGCTCCTGGGTTTCTAGACTCAAAATAGTTCTTTGGGGCTGCTTTTATAAAACTAGGTTTGTTTTGAGAAATTCATGGGATTTCGGGGTGTTTACATGTATGTAGATGATCTCTTGGCAAAATCCAAAACCTGATGCACTCATATCGAATGTTTGCAAAAGATTTTCGAAAGGCTTAGGCTTTACAAAGTAAAGCTAAACCCTAAAAAATGTGTATTCGAGGTAGAATCAGGGAAGCTTCTGGGCTTTATGGTAAGCCAAAGGGGTATAGAAGTCAACCCCTCTAAGTGTCGAGCCATCATAGACATGGCTCCACCCTCCAATCTCACCCAAATCAATAGCCTCCAGGGTCGATTACAGTCCGTTCGCCGATTCATATCAAATCTAGCGACTAGATGCGAACCCTTCAACAAATTGTTGAGGAGGGGCACGAAATTCTTATGGGATGACGAAAGCTATAAGTCCTTCGAGAGACTAAGGGCATACTTGGTTAATCCCCCTGTTTTGAATCCTCCGAAGCAAGGAAAACCGCTTTTACTCTACATCTCCATGCATGCGAATGCTTTGGGAGCCCTATTGGCTCAATACGAGGATGACACCCATAAGGAGTATGCCATCTACTATATTTCGAAAACTCTCTTGGCTTATGAACGAAATTATCAAGCCATGGAGAAGACGTGCTTGGCCCTAGTCTGGGCCTGCCAGAAATTCAGACACTATTTCCTAGATCATGAGATCTGGATAGTGTCCAAGCTTGATCCAATCAAGCACTTGTTCAAAAAACCCATTCTCATGGGTAGATTGGGCAAATGGCAACTCCTTCTAATGGAGTATGACCTAAAATACCATCACCAGATCTCCATTAAGGGGCAAGCCCTGGCAGATTATGTGGCTGAGTTCCCCTTAGAGGACGCATATCCCACGCTTGATGAAATACCTGATGAAGGCATATTACAAAACCATTTTCAAAACCACATTTTGGCAAACTCTTTCGAAAACCAAGTGTGGAAGATGCACTTCGATGGGGCACAAAACCAACGAGGGCTGGTGCTGGGGTCATCCTCATCTCCCCTGAAAATGGCGAGATTTCCATAGCAGTCCGCCTAGATTTTGAATGTTCCAACAACGTAGCTGAGTATGAAGCACTCATACAAGGCGTAAGAATTTCGAAAACTCTAGGGGCATCATGCTTCGAGGTCTTTGGAGATTCACTCCTTGTCATAAACCAGGTTTTGAAAATTTGGCAAGTATGTAATGAAAAACTACTTCCATATCACGAGTTGGCCACTCGATTGGTTAAGTCGTTCCAATCGTGTAAACTCACACACGTAGGAAGAGAGGACAATGGCATTGCTGATGCCCTCTCCTCCTTGGGTTAAGCCCTAAAGGTCGATCCCATTTCAGGGAACCGATCTTTAGAAATATGGCATGCGCCCAACCCATCCACACATGACTTGGATATCTGCCAAAATAACCCCGATTCTATTGAAAAACCCTGGTTTTATGACATCAAACAATTTCTAGAAAATGGAGGATTCACCGAAGATGCCACATCCAAAGATAAGGCATTCATCCGTAAGATTTCAACCCGATACACCATTCTAGGTAGGGTTTTGTACAAAAAGAGTTTTACCGACATCCTGCTTAGGTGTATCGATCTAGAGGAGGCTAGAATAGTGATGCATGAGTTCCACGATGGAGAGTGTGGAGGTCATGTTAATGCCAACATGATGGCAATGAAAATACTTAGAGGGGGCTATTTTTGGTCCACCCTGAAAAAGGATTGTCACGATCATGTTAAAATGTGTCATCCAAGTCAAGTGCATGGGCATGCCATTCATATCCCATCATTGCATTGCATTTCGTGGTCAGCCCCTGGCCATTCACCATGTGGGCGTTTGACATCGTAGGCCCAATATTTCCAAAAGCCTCGAATGGGCATCGATTCATTTTACCAGCCACGGAGTATTTCTCCAAGTGGGTGGAAGCCATTTCCCTAACCAACGTGCTGGGGCAACATGTGGTGGCTTTCATTAGGAGGAATATCCTGGCTCGATTTGGGGTTCCACGAGACCTTGTGTCTGATAATGGCCCCCCATTCAAAAACGAGCTGATGGTTAAGTTATGCAACACGTATGGCATAACTCAAGGCAACGGCCAAGCCGAAGCCACAAACAAGACTCTCATTAGTATAATTGAGAAAACCTTAGAGAAAGGTAGGACGTGGCACGAGAAGCTCAATGAAGCCTTATGGGCTTATAGAACTTCCATCCGGACTCCCATGAATGCCACACCATTCAAATTGGTCTATGGCACAAACGCCATTCTTCCCATTCATACTCAACTGCATTCATTCCATACATCCATAGCACTCGATCTCCCCCTAGAGACGCTTCAGCATGCTAGGATGGCCGAACTAGATTTGCTAGATGAGAGGCGACTCCTTGCCATGGATCATGCTCGTGCATACCGGCAAAGGATAGCCCGACACTATGGCAAACACATGAGACCTCGCTACTTTGAGGTGGGGGATCTAGTCTTGAAAATCATCCACTATCGTGGCCCACATCCCCTTGGAAAGTGGTGTCCCAAGTGGGATGGACCCTATGTTGTACGGGCAACCACTACGAACAACTCGTATTGGTTGATCGATGTAGAAGGTAGGAATTTAGCAAATCCTATCAATATTCAGTACTTAAAGAAGTGTTATGTGTAGGATTTGGATTAAATTCCCCATTTGCGAAAATTTTAGGGATAGCTGCCCTGAGACTTGAAAATAAGGTGCAAAGGCAAATTGTGTGACCCTGAGTGAGAGAATTCGCACTTGTGAAAGAGTGGAGTCTTCCAAAATCGAGGTTACATTTCAAAATCCTTTTCTTACAAAGAAAGGCCTAGTTCAATATAGCAAGATACTTGCAAGTAGTACGTGCTATTTCTAAATAGGCTGATCTGGAATGGATTGAGTGTGAGCTTGGGATAAGTCCTCCCCTCTTCTCTTCTCCTTCCAAAAGGAAAACGTGGCCAAATAAAGGGAATTTCCCATCCAAAGTCTCTTTCTAAAAGAAAGAAACCAGAATTCAAAAGAAAAATCGATTCTCTTGTGAAAAAGAGGGATTAAAGAAAAAATACTCCCAAAGGGAGACCCTCTACGAAAAAAGGAAAAAGAGGCCAAAAAGCTCAAAAAGAGCAGTTTTTCGCCTTCTATGCCTTAAACCACGGGACACTTCAGAAGGGATCGTGGTATCTCTTTCCCATTCCTGGCTTATCCCAAGCTAAAGCATGGTTCATTTTGAGGAATATTAAAGTAAAAATAGGATTTACTTACTTGAATTTCATTTTGTTTGAGAATTCGACGTTTCGAGTAAGATGTAGGAATTTGAAATATAGCTTGTTTTCTTACAAAACCTCAGCTAGATAAGTGAGTGTTAAGACTCAAACAAGGGCGAACACGAAGAGCTCGAGATCCTTAGGATCGAGACTCAAGACAGTTGTCCCTTTTGTAAATAGTTTTGTAAATAGATTTTGGAAAATCGAACAGCATAGGATCTGCTCACTTGGAGAAACAGGCCTTGTAAGTCTCTAGAGTTCGACCACATCTGGTCTCTGGGAGGTCGCCACTCTTGGCACCACACCCATGTCATTTGCATTCCACGCATGGCACTTGCATAAACATGATCCCATATAGGACCAGATTCCATAGTACAAACCCTTTGGCGTGATATCTCCTCCCACCAGAGTTTGTAAAATTGAGATTTTGCTAAAATGGGACGATCCCATATTCTTCGTGGCTAGATCTAGGGAGACATTGAAAGGGGTGTTTGTCATCTTTGCCCTTATCCAAATCTATTTGGACAAGGCCAAAGAGGGGCATCTGTAAACACCCCGAAATCCCACGAATTTCTCAAAATCCATCTGGTTTTATACAAGCAGCCCCAAAGGGCCATTTTTGAGTTTGGGAAACCCAGGAGCCTTCCAGACAACCCTGTATATATGTTTTAAACTTTATCTTTTCAAAAACATATGATATAGCTTTTGAAAACCCTTTTAAAACATGTTTTGAAACCCCGAAGTGGCTTGGCCCGATCAAGACAGGACCAGGAGAGCCAAGAAGAGCCTGGAACCGGAGCACCTGTCGAGCCCGGCACAGCAACTCTTGTATCTGATTCACACCCCAGGATCTCGAACGTCCAAGACCCTGTTCTTACCAAAATATCATTTGAAGTCATCTCCGGAAGGCAGAAACGGAGGCGGACGACTATGTTGGCGAAGACCCAACGCAGACGGAGTACTGATGCTGTCAGGCCCCGCACGAATCGTCCGTTTCGAACCCAGCTCGAAGGAGTCAGAGTTCAGTTTGGATTGGATCTGGACCATATATATCCAGATTCCAATCCAAACCCATATGTGGACTTGGATTTGGATTTGGATCCAGAGATCCAATCCAATATCCATAGCCATGGCCCACATCACCTTCTCATAAAGGGAGGTGGGGACCACTTGAAATTCATGTGGGATATTGGGCATGAGAGAGAGTGGGGGTGAAAAATATCAAGAGTGTTGTATTAAGCTTGACTTGTGTGTCAAGTTTGGGTTAATCATGTGGGTTAGCCTAATTGAGTGGGTTTAAGCTTGTAATTAGCTAAAACCTAACCTAGGGCTGCACCAACATGGGGTGATCAAGGTCTATGGGCCATGCTAAGGGAGCTCCTTCACCTAAACCTAACCCAAAATGCCTAAACCTAGCCTAAACCCCTAATCCACCCCTAATCTGAGCCTAATCACCTAACCCACTTCCCTAATCCCGTCCTAATCCCAACCTAATCACCTAACCCACTTCCCTAATCCATCCCTAAACCTAGATTAATTTCCCTAATCCTAGCCTAAACCTAGCCTAATCACCTAACCTAGCTCACTAAACCTCACCCTAAAACCCAACCACCTAACCTAGCCCTAAACCCCTAAACCACCCTTAGCCCACGATTTACCCAAACCCCTAGTTTTAAAATATCTGGCCCAACCCTTTCCAGCCCACCTTATCTACATACCACCCTATCTAAACCACCTAACCACTACCCTCAGCCCAGCCCTAACCGACCTACCCATCCCCTATTTAAACCCCCCTCCTTGTGGGCGGGTTTTCCAAGTGGGAGCCCTCACCTCAGCCCAGCCGACTCCACTCTCCAACCTGTTCGCCTGCTCCACTCCCCAACTGCTCCACCTGCTCCATTAGCTCCACCTGCACTGCCACCTTCCCTCTTCCATCCACCACCACCATCCCTCAGCCGGACGCCACCACCTCCACCCAACCGAACCAGCCAACAGTTCACCTGCCCGCCTGCTTCCCACATCATCCGCCACCTATCCCCATTTGGTAAGTACCCCAAACTCCATCAAAGCCCCTCTCTTCCACCTCTCCACTCTTAGCCACCCATCCTATCTTCATCTCAGCCCCTTTGCCACCACCACTTTAACCTAGCCGAACCTAGTATAACCCAAGCTGCCGGCCACTACCTAGCCATCATCTCCCATTCGGCCTTCCCCTAGGTGTCCTATTCGGCCTTCCCACCAACTCACCTTTTAGGTCCAGTTTCCCTAAGTACCCAACTCCCCTAGTGATCCTAAGACCTCACTCGTTCAACCCATTTAAACCCCCTACCTTGAGGCGACATCTACTTGCCACCGGCCACCTTCGAGGCGCCTATCCCGCGCCCCACTTGCAGCCGGCCAGCACCTTTGATCATCCATCTTTGAGGAGCTCCCGTTTGCAGCCCAAAGCCAAGCCCACGCTCAAGCAAGACCTCTACGGACCAGCTACTCGTAAGTGTCTAAACTCGGTCCTTAGTTGTATACTTGTTTGGGATTCAATTTGATACGGGGTTGTAATAACGGAGCATAGTCTCCCCCCGCTTGTAATAACGTGGCTTGGCACAACCACACACGTGCACTCTCTTAGTCGTGCACAATTTTTAACACACACGGGCCTAATCAGCCCCTAATATATAAGTGTACATATATACTTTCATTTTCGAAGGGTTTTGTTTGAGTTGGGTGCGTTGTCTTTCAATTCAAGCACTCTCACACACATTGAGCTTTCGCTCTTATTTGAAAGACCCAAGTAAGGGCCGACCTATACTATTTGGGTTTCATTTCTTGTCGTGTGAGTAAGTCTTTCAATTCAAGCACTCTCACACACATTGAGCTTTCGCTCTTATTTGAAAGACCCAAGTAAGGGCCGACCTATACTATTTGGGTTTCATTTCTTGTCGTGTGAGTAAGTCTTTCAATTCAAGCACTCTCACACACATTGAGCTTTCGCTCTTATTTGAAAGACCCAAGTAAGGGCCGACCTATACTATTTGGGTTTCATTTCATGTCGTGTGAGTAAGTCTTTCAATTCAAGCACTTTCACACACATTGAGCCTTCGCTCTTACTCCCAAGACCTTAGTAAAGGCCTTATTGCAGTTATATTTGGGTTTCATTTATGTCGTGTGGGTAGTCTTTCAATTCAAGCACTCTCACACACATTGAGCCTTCGCTCTTACTCCCAAGACCTTAGTCAAGGTCATACTGCAATTTATATTTGGGTTTAATTTCATGTCGTGTGTGTAAGTCTTTCAATTCAAGCACGCACCCACATTGAGCCTTCGCTCTTATTTGCAAGACCCGAGTAAGGGCTCATATACATAATCTATATACATATTTCCCTTCGGTTATTTCCCTTCGGTTATTTCCCTTTTGTCATTTCCCCTTCAGTATTGTCTTTACATTTCGGGTTTTCCCTTTGGAGTAGCGTGAGTTTGCATTGCATCTACGCCATACCACGAGGTAGGACGCATATTGCATCAAAGCAAGCCCCGCTCGAATTCGCCCATGTGGTGGAGTGTTCATAACACACAAACTAGGTGGCCCGAAAAGGGATAAAAGAAAAGACTTAGGCACGTGCAAATCCACGTGATCTAAAATATGCAATCGCATCCTAAAGACCCGAAATAGACACCTCAAACCGCTTCATAGACTCTCTCTCCAAAACTCGATTTTTGCAAAAGCGTACAGACTGACCCTTGCGCATCGGTGCAAGAAGGTCTGCGACGACAAGAGCTTACTTGCTCACAGTCGCCACGTTTAGAAGTCAGTGTTAAATATATCTTTGCTAGCTTGAGTAAGCTAGCTGGCACGCCCTATTTGTATACATAGGCCTTAGACACACGAGAAGATCCACTCCAAGCCCCCGAAAGAGGCGAAGAGGCGGGGATTTTCACGCGTCTACAGAGATTGGCACGCCCGGTGGGACGTGAGCCTTTTCAGAAATCGAGTTTACTTGTAGAAGTCTTGTGAAAATTTTGTAAAAAGGTGTCGTTTTAACTTGTTTTCTTTGCTTTTACTTAGGAAATTTTGAAAAAAGCTTGAAAAGCATGTCAAAATCCAATCCAAGTGAAGTGTCGAGCCAAGGCTCATGCGCATCAAGTTCTCACTCTAGGAGGATTTTCAAAAACAAAATAAAACTAGATGAAATCGAGGACTTGAGAAGGGAGTTTGAGGCCAAAATCGATGCTCTTAGCCAAGAGGCTGAAGTAGGCGATTCATGTTCATCGAACGGTGAACAAAGGCCTAAAAAGAAATCTGAAAAACCTCGCAAGCAAAAAGAGGCCTCCGTAATGGAAGGCAACCAATACCACGAGTCCTTCACACAAAAGGACCGTAAAGCCCTACAGCAGTTGCTGAAAGGGCAGAATAAAGAGAAAAGAAGCTACACCCTGTCTGATTTCCTTCCTATGGATTACGAAACAGACAATGACGATGAAATACCGAACTTCCATCGGTATGATGGCATGGGAGACCCTAGGTCTCACTTGCAGCTTTTCTCGCGTCGAGCCCATAAGAAGAAAAAGGACTCGATGAAATGGGTGTATTGGTTCCCTCTATCCCTTAAAGGCACAGCTGCCAAGTGGCTGGCTTCCTACGACTTAAGCCAGTTCGCTACTTTTGAAGAGTTAGCGAACTGCTTCATGCAAAGATTTGCACACAACGTGGAAGTCACGCCAACCTTGAATACCTTAAGGGATACAAAGCAAGGCATGAACGAAGACGTGCATGCCTTCATTATAAGATGGAGGTCGCTTTTAGGCCAAGTGCGAGAGCCTATATCCGAAGGATGCGCAGTAATGGTCATCCTGGATAATTTTAAAAGCGAGTTAAAAACCCTTCTCTCGCTCCATGAGATTTCAACTTTCCATAAGTTGATCAAAAAGGCCTCCCTTTTCGAAACCAACTTGCGAAAAGGGATATACGATCACTTATGGAAAGGAAGTGCCGTTCCAAAAACCCGTTTGGAAAAGCCCATCGCATATGGGCTGCCCACGACGGATAAAGGGGCAAAGCCCCATAAAATCGCCAATGTCCGGGTGGATCCAGGCATGGCAGGCACTTCCAAAAATTTTGAAAAAATAGAAAATAAGAGAGAACGTAATTTTCAAAAACCGGTTGAAAAATGGGAGTACACTCCGCTGGGGCAACCTGTGTCGGAGGTCCTAGACCTCTTACTTGCCCAGGGCATGATCGAACTCCCTGAAATCCCCGAAGGAGTCACGTCCAAAGGGGGGTATTTAAACCGATTTTGCAAGTACCATCGGCTCAAAGGCCATGATACCAAACGCTGCTTCTCTCTTTTAAATAAAATTGAGAACTTGATAGCAGAAGGCCGGCTCCAGGTCACTACGGAACCTGAGCCACCTCAAGCTATCTTCAAAGAACCCTTTCCCAAACACACCAGTGGCAGTGGGAAAGGAAAGGAGGTATGTACCCTCACCATTTCCAAGGAACTAGCGCAAAAGCCAGAACCTGGTCGACCTACTTGTGCGCCCATCCTTGTATTATATAAGAGGCCCGCCCAAGTCGTCATTCGGGGACCACCAAAAGTGGAAACCCCAGCAAAACCAGTTTTGAAAATCCAAGGTTCTCCTCAGCTCATCCTTAGAGCCAAGTTTAGCGCAAACCCTAGGCTGGTCGTGGGGGAAGTCACTAGATCCGAGAGGATCTACCAACCCCCGCACCTTCAAGGTGCTCAAAAGGTGGTCAGTGTGCCTGGCCCCTCAAAAGCATGTATCCCTAGTGGTCTGCCAAAAGCAGATAAGGACAAAGTCATCCTAAATCCTTATGATTTCGAAAACCACCTTTCAAAGATTCCTATTCACATGTCTATCCTAGAGCTTATCAAAACCTAGCCTAGGCATAGACTTGTCTTAGAGAAAATTCTAGAAAGGGCCAAGGTTGATTCGAACATAAGTCCGGAATCCTTGTCTGCCCAAGTGGCTTTATTAGGAGCAAAATCGCCCATCACCTTTTCGGAAGATGATGTAGATAGACCCTACGAAACCCATAACCAGGCCCTGCATATCGAGGTGGTTCTAAACAACCACTCTCTGGACAGGTGCCTAGTCGATGGTGGAGGAGGGCTCAACATCCTTCCACTTCATGTGGCGTACAAAATCGGAGTCACCTTGACTTCAGTGAACCCAAGCCCCATCGTTATCACTGGATATGATGGGAATGCGTCTAGACCTTTAGGATCCATCGAACTCCCAATGGAAACGGGAGGGATCGAACACACAGGGGTGTTCCATGTCTTGGACATCCACCCCCATTATAACCTGTTGCTGGGAAGACCCTGGATACACAGTTTGTGCGCTGTGCCATCCACCTTCCACGGGTGTGTTAAGATCCCTTTTAGGGACCAGGTCGTAGGGATCCTAGGTGAGAGTCACCCACAGCTTCAGGGGATCATAAACTCCCCTTGTTTATCAAGCTCCCAGGCCCATGAGGCTAACCTGGGGCAAATCATGGTTGAGCCACCTCGGCTCGTGTTGAACAACCCTAGGAAGGTTGTATGTGTGAAGGGGCCGCCCAAAGCAGGCCCCCTCCCAACTCTAATCCTCCTAGGAAAACCCAAACGTTCCCTATTTCCAAAACCCCTGGACAAAAGGCCATACGAGCCTAATATGGACGATAGAATGTTCCAGGACCACGACTTGTATCCCATCTTTTCAAAAAACAAAAGGTCGTGGAACATGTTATTGAACATGGGCTACACGCCCTACAAAAGTCTAGGGGCACAAAACCAGGGTCTCCTAGAGCCCATCCTTCCTAGGGCCAACCCAAGCCGATATGGGATCGGCTATACTCCCTGAATACCGCCGGAGCCACCCCCTGTGACCACCTGGGTCAAGGGTGCCCCGGAGCCTGTCTTAGAAGAAACCTACGATTTAGACCTCCTATTCCGAGTCTAACCCATAGTGTTTTCCCTTTGTAGGTATGACGGAAGATCCCTTTTTCTAAAAATACCAAAAACATTTGAAAAAATTAAAATAAAAAAAATCAAAAAACAAGAAAAACCAAAAACAATGGAAAAACAAAAACTCGAAAAAAGAGTGCTTTGTATAGTTCTCAAAGTTCTTGTTTTACAAAAACTCAAAAAAATCGAAAATTTGGAAAATACCAAAAAGATTTTGTACATAGCTGCTCCTGGTAAGACTTTGGCAAAAGAAAAGGATTTCGAAAGAAGCGTCGTCTGCATAGCCAGACCAAAAATTTCGAACTCACTTGAAAATCCAAGTACAAAACCAGGTTATTTTGAAAACCACGCATCAAGTTCCCTCGGGTCTATAGCCCACGAGAATGATCAAAGCCCAGAAGTGGATCCCCTTGAGGAAGATCCCACTTCTGAGCTCCCAGAATTTCATAGAATTCTCGATTTTGAAAGACCTTCCCAATCAGTAGGAGGAGATTTCGTAGAGGTGAACCTAGGGGATGATTCCAATCCCAAAAACATCAAAATAGGCGCATGCTTGCATGAAACTGAAAAGTTAGCATTCATTGCATTTCTACGAACCTATTTAGATGTGTTTGCATGGACGTATGAAGACATGCCGGGCATAGATCCCAGCATTGTCGAGCATCGTCTTCCCTTAGATGTAGGTATAAAACCAATAAAGCAGAAGCTTAGGAAAATACACCCGAATGTACACACGCAAGTCAAAGAGGGTTTAGAAGATCTGCTAAAAGCCGGATTTATAAAACCCATTGCGTATTCTGATTGGTTGTCAAATATCGTTGTGGTTCGAAAAACCAATGGGAAAATTCGAATATGCATCGATTTCAGAAACCTGAATAAAGCCACTCCAAAGGATAATTATCCTTTACCAAACATAGATTTGATAGTCGATAGTACTGCAAATCATGAAATGTTTTCATTCATGGATGGCTATTCAGGCTATAATCAAATCAAACTAAGCCCACGAGATCAGGGTAAGACCGCCTTCACAACCCCATGGGGCACATACTGCTATACAGTCATGCCCTTTGGATTGAAAAATGCCGGCGCAACATACCAACGAGCCATTAACACGATCTTCCATGATCAAATACATGAGCTTGTAGAAGTGTATGTAGATGATCTCTTGGCGAAATCCAAAACCCGATGCACTCATATCGAATGTTTACAAAAGATTTTCGAAAGGCTTAGGCTTTACAAAGTAAAGCTAAACCCTCAAAAATGTGTGTTCGGGGTAGAATCAGGGAAGCTTCTAGGCTTTATGGTAAGCCAAAGGGGAATAGAAGTCGACCCCTCTAAGTGTCGAGCCATCATAGACATGGCTCCACCCTCCAATCTCACCCAAGTCCGCAGCCTCCAGGGTCGATTACAATCTGTGCGCCGATTCATATCGAATCTGGCAACTAGATGCGAACCCTTCAACAAACTGTTGAGGAAGGGTACGAAATTCTTATGGGATGACGAATGCCAAAAGTCCTTCGAGTGACTGAAGGCATACTTGGTTAATCCCCCCGTTTTGAATCCTCCAAAACAAGGAAAACCGCTTTTATTATACATCTCCGTGCATATGAATGCTTTAGGAGCCCTGTTGGCTCAATACGAGGATGACACCCATAAGGAGTATGCCATCTACTATATTTCGAAAACTCTCTTGGCTTATGAACGAAATTATCAAGCCATGGAGAAGACGTGCTTGGCCCTAGTCTGGGCCTGCCAGAAATTCAGACACTATTTCCTAGATCATGAGATCTGGATAGTGTCCAAGCTTGATCCAATCAAGCACTTATTCGAAAAACCCATTCTCACGGGTAGATTGGGTAAATGGCAACTCCTTCTAATGGAGTACGATCTGAAATACCATCACCAGATCTCCATTAAGGGGCAAGCCCTAGCAGATTACGTGGCTGAATTCCCCTTAGAGGACGCATATCCCACTCTTGTCGAAATGCCTGATGAAGGCATATTGCAAAACCATTTTCAAAACCACATTTTGGCAAATTCTTTCGAAAACCAAGTGTGGAAGATGCACTTCGACGGGGCATGAAACCAACGAGGGGCTGGTGCCGGGATCATCCTAATCTCAACTGAAAAGGGCGAGATTCCCATAGCAGTCCGCTTAGATTTTGAATGTTCCAACAACGTAGCTGAGTATGAAGCACTCATACAAGGCCTAAGGATTTCGAAAACTCTAGGGGCATCGTGCATCGAGGTCTTTGGAGATTCGCTCCTTGTCATAAACCAGGTTTTAAAAATTTGGCAAGTACGCAATGAGAAACTACTTCCATATCACGAGTTGGCCACTCGATTGGTCCAATCCTTCCAGTCGTGTAAGCTCACACATGTGGGAAGAGAGGACAATGGCATCGCCGATGCCCTCTCCTCCTTGGGCTCAGCCCTGAAGGTCGATCCCATTTCAGGGACCAGATCTTTGGAAATATGGCATGCGCCCCATCCATCCACACACGACTTGGATATTTGCCAAAACAACCCAGAGTCTATTGAAAAACCCTGGTTCTATGACATAAAACAATTTTTAGAAAATGGGGGATTCACCGAGGATGCCACATCCAAAGATAAGGCATTCATTCGTAAGATTTCGACCCGATACACCATTCTGGGTGGGGTCTTATACAAAAAGAGTTTTACCAGCATTCTGCTTAGGTGTATCGACCTAGAGGAGGCTAGGATAGTGATGCACGAGTTCCACGATGGAGAATGTGGAGGTCATGTTAATGCCAACATGATGGCAATGAAAATACTTAGAGGGGGTTATTTTTGGTCCACCCTGAAAAAGGATTGTCACGATCATGTTAGGAAGTGTCATCCATGTCAAGTGCATGGGCACACCATTCATATCCCTTCATCTGCATTGCATTCCGTGGTCAGCCCCTGGCCATTTACCATGTGGGCGTTTGACATTGTAGGCCCAATATTTCCAAAGGCCTCGAATGGGCATCGTTTTATTTTAGCAGCCACGGAGTATTTCTCCAAGTGGGTGGAAGCCATTTCCCTAACGAATGTAATGGGGCAACATGTGGTGGCTTTCATCCGGAGGAATATCTTGGCTCGATTTGGGGTTCCACGAGACCTAGTGTCTGACAATGGTACCCCATTCAAGAATGAGCGGATGGTTAAGTTGTGCAACACGTATGGCATAACTCACCACTTCTCCTCGCCCTACTACCCTCAAGGCAACGGCCAAGCCGAAGCCACAAACAAGACTCTCATTGGTATCATTGAGAAAACCTTAGAGAAGGGTAGGATGTGGCACGAGAAGCTGGATGAAGCCTTATGGGCTTATAGGACTTCCATCCGGACTCCCACAAATGCCACACCATTCGAATTGGTCTATGGCACAAACGCCATTCTTCCCATTCATACCCAACTACATTCATTTCATACATCTATAGCACTCGACCTCCCCCTAGAGACGCTTCAGCATGCTAGGATGGCCAAACTAGATTTGCTAGATGAGAGGCGACTCCTTGCCATGGATCATGCTCGTGCATACCGGCAAAGGATAGCCCGACATTATAGCAAACACATGAGACCTCACCACTTTGAAGTGGGAGATCTGGTCTTGAAAACCATCCACCATCGTGGCCCACACCCCCTAGGCAAGTGGCGCCCCAACTGGGATGGACCCTATGTTGTACGAGCAACCACTACGAACAATTCGTATTGGTTGATCGATGTAGAAGGTAGGAATTTAGCAGATCCTATCAATATTCAATACTTAAAGAAGTATCATGTGTAGGATCTGGATTAAATTCCAGTTTTCGAAAATCTTATAGGGATAGCTGCCCTGAGACGTGTGAATAAGGTGCAAAGGCGAACTCGTGTGACCCTAAGTGAGAGAATTCGTACTTGTGAAAGAGTGGAGTTTTCAAAATCGTGGTTGCATTTCAAAATCCTTCTTCTTACAAAGAAAGGCCTAGTTCAACATAGCAAGATACTTGCAAGTAGTACGTGCTATTTCTAAATAGGCTGATCTGGAATGGATCGAGTGTAGGCTTGGGATAAGTCCTCCCCTCTTCTCTTCTCCTTCCAAAAGGAAAACAAAGGCCCAAAACAAAAGGGAATTTCCCGTTTAAAGTCTCTTTCCAAAAGAAAGAAACCAGACTTCAAAAAGAAAAATCGATTCTCTTATGAAAAAGAGGGATTAAAGAAAAAATACTCCCAAAGGGAGACCCTCTATGAAAAAAAAAAGAAAAAAGAGGCCAAAAAGCTCAAAAAAGAGCAATTTTCCGCCTTCTATGCCTTAAACCACGGGACGCTTCAGAAGGGACCGTGGTATCTCTTTCCCATCCCTGGCTTATCCCAAGCTAAAACATGGTTCATTTCGAGGAATCCTAAAGTAAAAATAGGATTTACTTACTTGAAATTCATCTTGTTTGAGAATTCGACGTTTCGAGTAAGGCGTAGGAATTTGAAATGAAGCTTGTTTTCTTATAAAACCTCCGCTAGATAAGCGAGTGTTAAGACTCAAACAAGGGCAAGCATGAAGAGCTCGAGATCCTTAGGATCGAGGCTCAAGACAGTTGTCCCTTTTTGTAAATAGCTTTTGTAAATAAGTTTTGAAAACCGAACATCGAACAGCATAGGATTTGCTCACTTGGAGCAACAGGCCTTGTAAGTCTCTAGAGTTCGACCACATCTGGTCTCTGGGAGCTCGCCATTCTTGGCACCACACCCATGTCATTTGCATTCCACGCATGGCACTTGCATAAACATGATCCCATATAGGACCAGATTCCATAGTACAAACCCTTTGGCGTGATATCTCCTCCCACCAGAGTTTGTAAAATTGAGATTTTGCTAAAATGGGACGATCCCATATTCTTCGTGGCTAGATCTAGGGAGACATTGAAAGGGGTGTTTGTCATCTTTGCCCTTATCCAAATCTATTTGGACAAGGCCAAAGAGGGGCATCTGTAAACACCCCGAAATCCCACGAATTTCTCAAAATCCATCTGGTTTTATACAAGCAGCCCCAAAGGGCCATTTTTGAGTTTGGGAAACCCAGGAGCCTTCCAGACAACCCTGTATATATGTTTTAAACTTTATCTTTTCAAAAACATATGATATAGCTTTTGAAAACCCTTTTAAAACATGTTTTGAAACCCCGAAGTGGCTTGGCCCGATCAAGACAGGACCAGGAGAGCCAAGAAGAGCCCGGAACCGGAGCACCTGTCGAGCCCGGCACAGCAACTCTTGTATCTGATTCACACCCCAGGATCTCGAACGTCCAAGACCCTGTTCTTACCAAAATATCATTTGAAGTCATCTCCGGAAGGTAGAAACGGAGGCGGACGACTATGTTGGCGAAGACCCAACGCAGATGGAGTACTGATGCTGTCAGGCCCCGCACGAATCGTCCGTTTCGAACCCAGCTCGAAGGAGTCAGAGTTCAGTTTGGATTGGATCTGGACCATATATATCCAGATTCCAATCCAAACCCATATGTGGACTTGGATTTGGATTTGGATCCAGAGATCCAATCCAATATCCATAGCCATGGCCCACATCACCTTCTCATAAAGGGAGGTGGGGACCACTTGAAATTCACGTGGGATATTGGGCATGAGAGAGAGTGGGGGTGAAAAATATCAAGAGTGTTGTATTAAGCTTGACTTGTGTGTCAAGTTTGGGTTAATCATGTGGGTTAGCCTAATTGAGTGGGTTTAAGCTTGTAATTAGCTAAAACCTAACCTAGGGCTGCACCAACATGGGGTGATCAAGGTCTATGGGCCATGCTAAGGGAGCTCCTTCACCTAAACCTAACCCAAAATGCCTAAACCTAGCCTAAACCCCTAATCCACCCCTAATCTGAGCCTAATCACCTAACCCACTTCCCTAATCCCGTCCTAATCCCAACCTAATCACCTAACCCACTTCCCTAATCCATCCCTAAACCTAGATTAATTTCCCTAATCCTAGCCTAAACCTAGCCTAATCACCTAACCTAGCTCACTAAACCTCACCCTAAAACCCAACCACCTAACCTAGCCCTAAACCCCTAAACCACCCTTAGCCCACGATTTACCCAAACCCCTAGTTTTAAAATATCTGGCCCAACCCTTTCCAGCCCACCTTATCTACATACCACCCTATCTAAACCACCTAACCACTACCCTCAGCCCAGCCCTAACCGACCTACCCATCCCCTATTTAAACCCCCCTCCTTGTGGGCGGGTTTTCCAAGTGGGAGCCCTCACCTCAGCCCAACCGACTCCACTCTCCAACCTGTTCGCCTGCTCCACTCCCCAACTGCTCCACCTGCTCCATTAGCTCCACCTGCACCGCCACCTTCCCTCTTCCATCCACCACCACCATCCCTCAATCGGACGCCACCACCCCCACCCAACCGAACCAGCCAACAGTTCACCTGCCCGCCTGCTTCCCACATCATCCACCACCTATCCCCATTTGGTAAGTACCCCAAACTCCATCAAAGCCCCTCTCTTCCACCTCTCCACTCTTAGCCACCCATCCTATCTTCATCTCAGCCCCTTTGCCACCACCACTTTAACCTAGCCGAACCTAGTATAACCCAAGCTGCCGGCCACTACCTAGCCATCATCTCCCATTCGGCCTTTCCCTAGGTGTCCTATTCGGCCTTCCCACCAGCTCACCTTTTAGGTCCAGTTTCCCTAAGTACCCAACTCCCCTAGTGATCCTAAGACCTCACTCGTTCAGCCCATTTAAACCCCCTACCTTGAGGCGACATCTACTTGCCACCGGCCACCTTCGAGGCGCCTATCCCGCGCCCCACTTGCAGCCGGCCAGCACCTTTGATCATCCATCTTTGAGGAGCTCCCGTTTGCAGCCCAAAGCCAAGCCCACGCTCAAGCAAGACCTCTACGGACCAGCTACTCGTAAGTGTCTAAACTCGGTCCTTAGTTGTATACTTGCTTGGGATTCAATTTGATACGGGGTTGTAATAACGGAGCATAGTCTCCCCCCGCTTGTAATAACGTGGCTTGGCACAACCACACACGTGCACTCTCTTAGTCGTGCACGATTTTTAACACACACGGGCCTAATCAACCCCTAATATATAAGTGTACATATATACTTTCATTTTCGAAGGGTTTTGTTTGAGTTGGGTGCGTTGTCTTTCAATTCAAGCACTCTCACACACATTGAGCTTTCGCTCTTATTTGAAAGACCCAAGTAAGGGCCGACCTATACTATTTGGGTTTCATTTCTTGTCGTGTGAGTAAGTCTTTCAATTCAAGCACTCTCACACACATTGAGCTTTCGCTCTTATTTGAAAGACCCAAGTAAGGGCCGACCTATACTATTTGGGTTTCATTTCTTGTCGTGTGAGTAAGTCTTTCAATTCAAGCACTCTCACACACATTGAGCTTTCGCTCTTATTTGAAAGACCCAAGTAAGGGCCGACCTATACTATTTGGGTTTCATTTCATGTCGTGTGAGTAAGTCTTTCAATTCAAGCACTTTCACACACATTGAGCCTTCGCTCTTACTCCCAAGACCTTAGTAAAGGCCTTATTGCAGTTATATTTGGGTTTCATTTATGTCGTGTGGGTAGTCTTTCAATTCAAGCACTCTCACACACATTGAGCCTTCGCTCTTACTCCCAAGACCTTAGTCAAGGTCATACTGCAATTTATATTTGGGTTTAATTTCATGTCGTGTGTGTAAGTCTTTCAATTCAAGCACGCACCCACATTGAGCCTTCGCTCTTATTTGCAAGACCCGAGTAAGGGCTCATATACATAATCTATATACATATTTCCCTTCGGTTATTTCCCTTCTGTCATTTCCCCTTCAGTATTGTCTTTACATTTCGGGTTTTCCCTTTGGAGTAGCATGAGTTTGCATTGCATCTACGCCATACCACGAGGTAGGACGCATATTGCATCAAAGCAAGCCCCGCTCGAATTCGCCCATGTAGTGGAGTGTTCATAACACACAAACTAGGTGGCCCGAAAAGGGATAAAAGAAAAGACTTAGGCACGTGCAAATCCACGTGATCTAAAATATGCAATCGCATCCTAAAGACCCGAAATAGACACCTCAAACCGCTTCGTAGACTCTCTCTCCAAAACTCGATTTTTGCAAAAGCGTACAGACTGACCCTTGCGCATCGGTGCAAGAAGGTCTGCGACGACAAGAGCTTACTTGCTCACAGTCGCCACGTTTAGAAGTCAGTGTTAAATATATCTTCGCTAGCTTAAGTAAGCTAGCTGGCACGCCCTATTTGTATACATAGGCCTTAGACACACGAGAAGATCCACTCCAAGCCCCCGAAAGAGGCGAAGAGGCGGGGATTTTCGCGCGTCTACAGAGGGACATCTGTAAACACCCCGAAATCCCACGAATTTCTCAAATCAACCTGGTTTTGTAAAAGCAGCCCCAAAGGACTATTTTGAGTCTGGAAACCTAGGAGCCTTCCAAGCAACCCTGTACAGATGTTTTAAACTTTTATATGTTTTAAATATGTACAATATGTTTTAAAAACTGTTGAAATATGTTTTAAAACCCCACAAAGCATGCTTGGCCTAATCAAAGCAGGACCAGAAGAGCTAAAGAGAGCCCGGAACTGGAGCACAAGTCAAGCCCAACACAGCAACTCTCGTATTAAATCCATCCCCATGATCTCGAACGTCCAAGACCCTGCTATCAGCAAACATCACTCGAAATCATCTCCGGAAGGTGAAAACATAAGCGGACGATCATGTTGGCGAAGACCCAATGCAGACGGAGTACTGATGTTGTCAGACCCCGCACAAACTGTTCGTTTCGAACACAGCCTGAAGGAGTTAGAATTCAGTTTGGATTGGATCTGGACCATATATATCCAGATCCCAATCCAAACCTATGTGTGGCCTTGGATTTGGATTTGGATCTAGAGATCCAATCCAATATCCACATCCATGGCCCACATCACCTTCTCATAAATGGAGGTGGGGCCCACTTAAATTTCACGTGGGATTATGGGCATGAGAGAGAGTGGGGGAGGATAAGATTTGGGAGTGATTGTAATTAAGCTTGACTTGTGTGTCAAGTTTGGGGTTAATCATGTGGGTTAGCCTAATTAGCATGGGTTTAAGCTTGTATTAGCCAAAAACCTAACCTAGAGCTGCACCAACATGATGCAACAAGGTCTATGGGTAATGCAAAGGGAGCTTCCTAACCCAATCCTAATCAAAAACCCCTAATCCTAGCCTTTTACCCTAATCCCATCCTAAACCTAGCCTAATCACCTAACCCACTTCCCTAATCCCGGCCTAATCCCAACCTAATTACCTAACCCACTTCCCTAATCCTCCACTAAACCTAGCTTAATTTCCCTAAACCTAACCTAATCCTAGCCTAATCACCTAGCCCACCTCACTAAACCTCACCCCAAAACCAACCCACCTAGCTAAACCCTAAACCCCTAAACCACCCCACCTAAACCTAGCACACCATCTACCTAAAACCCCTTGTATTAAAATATCTGGCCCCTCCTCAAAACTAGCCCACCTTATCACCACACCCCCACCACCTAAACCACCTTACCACCTCCTCAAAACCAGCCCCAACCGCCATCTCCAACCCTATATAACCCCCCCCCTAGTGGACGGGTTTTTCGGGAATTCCAGCCCACCTTGGCCCAGCCGACCTTGGCGAACCTCCTAGCCAAGCCTTCCGCCTTGCTCCACCTGCACCACCACACCCCGGCCAGCTCTACCTCGCGCTACCACCGCCTCCCAGCCTGCTCCATCCCCGTCGCCACCACCTCCCGGCTGAATCCCATCCACCCAAAGCACCCGGCTGCCCCTCTTCCATCCGCCAACTCCTTCCCCTTTCAATTAGTACCCTACCCTTAGCTCCACCTCTTCTTCACTCCCCCTCCACTCTCAACCACCACATCACCCCATCACAGCCACCCGCCATCCTCACCCATTCGGCCAAGCCTCCACCTTACATCACCCGGCCACCACCAAGCTCCCCTTAGTCGGCCACTCCAATCGACTGTACCAAATCCATTCGGCCAGCCATACATTTTCCTTAGGCACTCCCTTAGGCTCCCCTTTAACACTACCTTCCTTAATACTAGCCCATCCTTTAGTGACCTTCCTTAGTCACCTTAGCCCAAAACACCAAGGCAGCCCCTTTCTAGCAGTCGGCCCCTTCCCGCGCACCCAAGTCACCCGGCCAGCATCCCCCCTTGCCGTTCAACTCCGAGGAGCTCCCTCTTGTAGCCCAAGGCGAAGCCAAGCCTACGCTCAAGCAAGTCACCTCCGGACCAGCTATAAGTAAGTGCCTAACTCGGTCCTTAGTTGTAGACTTGCTTCAAATTAAATTTGATACGGGGTTGTAATAACGGAGCATAGTCTCCCTCCGCTTGTAATAACGTGGCTTGGCACATCCACACACACGTGCGCTCTCTTAGTTGTGCACGATTTTGAACACACACGGGCCTAAGCAGCCCCTAAGATATAAATTTATGTATATACTTTAAATTACGTAGGGTTTTGCTTGAGTTGCATGTGTTGTCTTTCAATTCTCGCATTGAGCCTTCGCTCTTATTTGTAAGACCCAAGTAAGGGCCGTGTTATACTATCCTTGGGTTTAATTTCATGTTGTGTGCGTAGTCTTTCAATTCAAGCACTCACACACATTGAGCTTTCGCTCTTATTCCCAAGACCTTAGTTAAGGCCATACTGCAATTTATATTTGGGTTTAATTTCATGTTGTGTGCGTAGTCTTTCAATTCAAGCACTCACACACATTGAGCTTTCGCTCTTATTCCCAAGACCTTAGTTAAGGCCATACTGCAATTTATATTTGGGTTTAATTTCATGTTGTGTGCGTAGTCTTTCAATTCAAGCACTCACACACATTGAGCTTTCGCTCTTATTCCCAAGACCTTAGTTAAGGCCATACTGCAATTTATATTTGGGTTTAATTTCATGGTGTGTGCGTAGTACTTCAATTCAAGCACTCACACACATTGAGCTTTCGCTCTTATTCCCAAGACCTTAATTAAGGCCATATTGCAAGTTATATTTGGGTTTCATTTCATGTCGTGTGTATAGTATTTCAATTCAAGCAGGCACCCACATTGAGCCTCCGCTCTTATTTGCAAGACCCAAGTAAGGGCCCATATATACATTATATACATATTTCCCTTCGACATTTACATTACAAGTCATTTCCCTTCGGCATTGTCTTTAAATTCGGGTTTTCCCTTTGGAGTAGCGTGAGTTTGCATTGCATATACGCCATACCATGATTTAGGACGCATATTGCATCAAAGCAAACCCCATACTCCCGCTCAAAATCGCCACATTTAGTGGAGTGTTCATAACACACACCTAGGTGGCCCATAAAGGGATAAAAAGAAAGGCTTAGGCACGTGCAAATCCACGTGATCTAAAATCTGAAAATCGTACAAACAAGACTCGAATCAAACACCTCGAACCACTTTCGTAGGTCCTTCTATCCAAAAACTCGATCTTTAAAAGCGTACAAACTGACCGTTGCGCATCGGTGTAAGAAATTCTGCGACGACAAGAGCTTGCTTGCTCACAGTCGCCACATTAGAAGTCAGGTTCAAATATATCTTCGCTAGCTTGAGTAAGCTAGCTGGCACGCCTTGTTTATTTAAATAGGACTTAGACACACGAAAAGGTTCGCTCCAGGCCTAAGAACCAGGAAGCGGAGATTTTCTGCATCTACATTTCTCCCTGTTAAATAAAATTGAGAACTTGATAGCTGAGGAACCTGAGCCTGCCCAAGCTATCTTCAAAGAACCCTTCCCCAAACACGCAAGTACTAGTAGGAAGGGAAAAGAGGTATGTGCTCTCACGATTTCGAAGAGTCTAGCACATGCATATGAGTCTGGTTTGTCTACTTGTGCATATACTCTCATACTTTACAAAAAACCCACCCAAGTAGTCATCCAGGGACCACCAAGAGTTCCGTTCCAGGTTAGGCCAGTTTTGAAAATTCAAGGTGCTCCAAATCTTTCGATTAGAGCCATGTTAGGTGCGAACCCTAGGTTGATCGTGGGGGAGGTGAGAAGATCCGGGAGGATCTATCAACCCCCACATCTGCAAAGTGCTAAAAAGGTGGTCAGTGTGCCTGGCCCCTCAAAAGCATGTATTCCTAGAGTTCCGTAGAAAGCGGACAAAGGAAATGTCATATTAAAATTATATGATTTCGAAAACCATCTTTCAAAGATTCCTATCAACATGTCCATCCTAGAGCTAATACAAACTTCGCCTAGGCATAGACTCGTGTTAGAGAAAATTCTAGAAAGAGCAAAGGTTAGTTCGAACATAACCCCAGAATCCTTGTCCAATCAAGTGGCATCTATAGCAGCGAAAACGCCGATCGTATTCTCAGAAGACGATGTAGAAAGACCCTACGAGTCCCATAACCAGGCCCTACATATCGAGGTGGTTCTGAATAACCACTCTCTGGATAGTTGCCTAGTCGATGGGGGAGGAGGGCTCAACATCCTTCCACTTCACGTGGCAAACCAAATCGGAGTCACCTTGACATCCGTAAACCCAAGCCCCATCGTCATCACTGAATACGATGGGAATGCATCTAGACCACTAGGATCCATCGAACTCCCCACAAAAATGGGAGGGATAGCACACACGGGGGTGTTCCATGTCTTGGACATCCACCCCCACTATAACCTGTTGTTGGGAAGGCCCTGGATACACAGCCTGTGTGTTGTGCCATCCACCTTCCACAGGTGTGTCAAAATCCCTTTCTGGGACAAAGTTGTAGTGATCCTAGGTGAGAGTCATCCTCAGCTTCAAGGGGTCATAAATTCCCCTTGCTTGTCGAGTTCCCAGACCCATGAGGTAAATCTGGGGCAGACCCTGCTCGAGCTACTAAGGCTCACATTGAAAAACCCTATGAAGGTCATATATGTGAAGGGGCCACCCAAGCCTGGCCCCCTCAAAGTCCTGACCATCCCAGGAAAACCCAAAAATCCCCTATTTCCAAAACCCCTGGACAAAAAGCCCTATGTGCATAACATAGACGACAGCAAGTTCCAGGACCACGATCTATATGAAAATTTCTCTAAGAACAAAAAATCATGGAACATGCTGTTAAATATGGGTTATTTGCCATACAAGAGTCTAGGGGCGCAAAATCAGGGTCTCCTAGAACCCATACTGCCTAGGGCAAATCCAAGCCGATATGGGATCAGCTATACTCTTAGAATACCACCAGAACCGCCCCCTGTGACCACCTGGGTCAAGGGTGCCCTGGAGCCTACCTTAGAAGAGACCTACGATTTAGACCACTTATTCAGAATCTAACCTGTAGCGTTTTCCCTTTGTAGGTATGATAGAAGATCCCTCAATCAAAAATACAAAAACATTTGAAAAACTCGAAATTAAAAAAATGGAAAAATTATAAAAGCCAAAAACACTTGAAAATGAAAAACTCGAAAAAAGAGTAGTTTGTATAGTTCCCAAAATTCTCGTTTTACAAAAACACAAAAAAATCAAAAATTTACAAAATTCCAAAAAGATTTTGTACATAGTTGTTCCTGGTAAGGATTTGGGAGAAGCAAAAGATTTCGAAAGAAATGTTGTCTGCATAACCAGACCAAAAAATTCGAAATCCATAGAAATTCCAAGTGTGAAACGAGGTCTTTGAAAAATCCATGCATCAAATTCCCTAGGATCTATAAACCTCGAGAATGATCAAAGCCCAGAGGTGGATCCCCTTGAGGAAGATCCCACTTTTGAGCTCCCAGAATTTCATAAGATTCTCGATTTTAAAAAGCCTTCAAATTCAGTAGGAGGAGATTTCATAGAGATAAACCTAGGGAGTGATTAAAAGCCCAAACTCATTAAGGTAGGCGCATGTTTGCATGAGCATGAAAGGTCATCATTCGTTGCATTTTTAAAAACCTACTTAGATGTGTTTGCATGGACGTATGAAGACATGTCGGGCATAGACCCGAGTATTGTCGAGCATCGTCTTCCCTTAGATGCAGATGTAAAACCCATAAAGCAAAAGCTTAGGAAAATACATCTGAACATACACGCGCAAGTCAAAGAGGGTTTAGAAGACCTGTTAAAAGCCAGATTTATAAAACCCATTGCGTATTCTAATTAGTTATCCAATATAGTTGTTGTTCGAAAAACCAATGGGAAGATTATATATGCATCAACTTTAGAAACCTGAATAAAGCCACTCCAAAGGATACTTATCCTTTACCAAACATAGATTTGATAGTCGATAGTACTGCAAACCACGAAATGTTTTCGTTTATGGATGGCTATTCAGGGTATAACCAAATCAAACTAAGCCCACGAGATCAGGGTAAGACCGCTTTCACAACCCCATGGGGCACGTACTGCTATACAGTCATGCCCTTTGGTTTGAAAAATGCCGGCGCCACATACCAGAGAGCTATGACCACGATCTTCCATGATTAGATTCATGAGCTCATAGAGGTATATGTGGATGATCTCTTGGCCAAATCCAAAACTCAATGCACTCATATCGAATGCTTATAAAAGATTTTTGAAAGGCTTAGACTTCAATGTAAAGAATCTCCAAAGACTTCAATGCATGATGCCCCTAGAGTTTTCGAAATTTTTAAGTCTTGTATGAGTGCTTCATACTCGGTTGTGTTGTTGGAACACTCGAAATCTAGGCGAATGGCTCTGGGTATTTCTCCCTTTTCAAGGGATATGAGGACGATGCCTGCCCCAACCCCTCTTTGGTTTCGTGCCCCATCGAAGTGCATCTTCCACACTTGGTTTTCATTTAAATAGTTTGATAAAACATGATTTTGTAATTGGTTTTGAAATATGCCTTCATCAGGCATTTTGTCAAGTGTGGGGTACGCATCTTCCAAGGGGAAGTCGGCCACATAGTAGGCTAGGGCTTGGCCCTTGATGGATGTTTGATGGTGGAATTTCAGGTCATACTCCATCAAGAGGAGCTGCCATTTACCCAGCTTACCTGTGAGGATGGGCTTTTCAAATAAGTGCTTGATGGGATCAAGCCTAGACACTATCCAGATCTCATGATCTAGGAAATAGTGTCAAAATTTCTGGCAAGCCCATACCAAGGCCAAGCAAGTCTTCTCCATGGCTTGATAATTTCGTTCATAAGCCAAGAGAGTTTTCGAAATATAATAGATGGCATACTCTTTATGGGTATCATCCTCATATTGAGCTAGTAATGCACCCAAAGCATTCGCATGCACAGAAATATAGAGCAAAAGAGGTTTTCCTTGCTTTGGAGGGTTTGAAATAGGAGGATTAACCAAATACGCTTTTAGTCTTTCGAAGGCTTTTTGGCAATCATCGTCCCATACGAATTTCACCCCTTTTCTCAAAAGTTTGTTGAAGGGTTCGCATCTTGTAGCAAGGTTTGAAATGAACCTGTGGATTGATTGGAGGCGACCTTGGAGGATACGAATTTGAGTGAGATTGGAGGGTGGAGTCATGTTTATGATGGCTCTACACTTAGAGGGGTCGACTTCAATGTCCCTTTGGCTTACCATAAAGCCTAAGAGCTTACCAGATTCGACTCCGAACACGCACTTTTGAGGGTTTAGCTTTACTTTGTAAAGCCTAAGCCTTTTGAAAATTTTTTGTAGGCATTCGATATGAGTGCATCGAGTTTTTGATTTAGCTAAGAGATCATCCACATATACCTCTACGAGCTCATGAATCTGATCGTGAAAGATCGTAGTCATAGCTCTTTGGTAGGTGGCGCCGGCATTTTTCAAACCAAAGGGCATGACTGTATAGCAGTATGTGCCCCAGGGTGTTGTGAAAGCAGTTTTAGCCTGATCTCTTGGGGCTAATTTGATTTGGTTATATCCTGAATAGCCATCTATGAATGAAAACATTTCATGATTTGCAGTACTATCGACTATCAAATCAATGTTAGGCAAAGGAAAGTTATCCTTTGGAGTGGCTTTGTTCAGGTTTTTAAAATCGATGCATATTCGAATTTTCTCATTGGATTTTCAAACTACAACAATATTTGACAACCAATCAGAATACGCAATGGGTTTTATAAAACCGGCTTTTAGCAGATCTTCTAAACCCTCTTTAACTTGCGCATGCACGTTGGGATGAATCTTTCTAAGCTTTTTCTTTATGGGTTTTGCATCCAAATCTAGGGGAAGACAATGCTCTACGACTCTTGGGTCTATACCCGGCATGTCTTCATACGTCCATGCAAACACATCGATGTAGGTTTTCAAAAATGCAATGAATGATGATGCTTCATGCTCATGCAAACATGTGCCTATCTTAACGTGTTTGGGCTTTGTTTCACTCCCTAGGTTGATCTCTATGAAATCCCCTCCAACAGCATTCGAAGGTTTTTCAAAATCGAGAATTTTATGAAACTCTGGGAGCTTGGAGGTTGGATCTTCCTCCGGGCTTTGATCATTCTTGAGAGTATTGAATCCTAGGGAATTTGAACTTGATGCTTGAGTTTTGAAAACACCTAGTTTTTGACTTGGAATTTCAACGCATTTCGAAGCTTTTGGTCTTGTTATGAAGACAACTTTCTTTTTGAAATCCTTGGCCTTTTCCAAACTTTTACGAGGAGCTGGTATATACAGGATTTTGTTTTTGGGTATTTCTAAATTTTCAATTTTTTTGGATTTTTGTAAAGCAAGGATATTTGGAGCGATACAAACAACAATTTTTTTGGTTTTTGCGCAAATTTCTAATGTTTTTGGTTTTTGAAATTTTCCAATTTGTTTTTGAATTTTGAGTTTTTCCAATTTTTTTGATTTTTGGTTTAAGAAGGGATCTTCCATCATACCTAGAAAGGAAAATGCCACAAGTTAGACTCTAAACAAGAGGTCTAAATCGTAGGTTTCTACTTCACTAGGCTCTAGGGCACCCTTGACCCAAGTGGTCACAGGTGGTGGCTCTAGTGGTATTTTGGGAGTATAGTCGATCCCATATCGGCTTGGGTTGGCTCTAGGCTTTATGGGCTCTAGGAGACCCTGGTTTTGTGCCCCTAGACTTTTGTATGGCATATATCCCATGTTCAATAGCATGTTCCATGATTTTTTGTTTTTTGAAAAGTTTTGGTATAAGTCATGATCCTGGAACTTACTATCGTCCATGTTATGCTCATATGGCTTTTTGTCTAGGGGTTTTGGGAATGGATGACACTTGTTCTTTCCTAGGATCGTGATGGTTTTGAGTGGGCTAGCCTTGGGCTACCCCTTGATACACAACACTTTCCTAGGGTTTTGAAGGACGAGCTTGGGTGGCTCGACGAATACCTGCCCAGGTTGGCCTCGTGGGCTTGAGAACTCGACAAGCAGGGGAAAGTTTGTATTCCCTGAAGTTGAGGGTGACTCTCACCTAGAATTACCACGACCTGATTTTCAAAAGGGATTTTGACACACCTATGGAAGGTGGACGGCACAGCATGCAGGCTGTGTATCCAAGGCCTTCCCAACAATAGGTTATAGTGGGGGGGGATGTCCAAGACATGGAACACCCCCATGTGAGCTATCCCTCCCATTTCCATGGGTAATTCTATGGATCCTAGGGGTCTAGATGCATTCGCATCGTAAGTGATCATGATGGGGCTTGGGTTCACGGAGGTCAAGGCGACTCCGATTTGATACGCCACGTGGAGCAAAAGGATGATGAGACCTCCTCCCCCATCAACTAGGCACCTGTGCAGAGAATGGTGATTCAATACCACCTCGATACACAGGGCCTGGTTATGGGATTCATATGGTCTTTCGATATCCTCTTCCGAGAACACGATGGGCATTTTTGCACCTATAGACGCCACTTGGGTTGACAAGGACTCTGGGGTTATGTTTGAGCTAACCTTGGCTCTTTCTAGAATTTTCTCGAAAACAAGTCTATGCCTAGGCGAGGTTTGTATCAACTCTAGGAAGGACATGTTAATTAGAATCTTTGAAAGATGATTTTCAAAATCATACAAGGTTAAAACAACTTTGCCTTTGTCCATTTTCGACGAGATCCTAGGAATACATGCTTTAGAAGGGCCAGGAACACTAACCACTTTTTTAGCATTTTGTAGATGCGGGGGTTGATAGATCCTTCCGGACCTAGTCACCTCCCCCACGATCAACCTAGGGCTCACGCCTATGATGGCTCTACTCGTGTGCTTTGAAGCACCTTGAATTTGTAAAACAGGTTTAACCAAGGGCGGGCTTTTAGGCACTCCCCAGATTACTACTTGGGCGATTTTCCTATGAAGGATGAGAGATAGTGCACAAGTAGAAAACCTAGAATGATATTGTAAACACCCCAAAATTCAAAAATTTTGCAAAAACCAAATGCCTGGTTCGAAAATAAGCTCAAAAAGCCAAGTTCAGAATTTTCGAAAACCCAGGAGCTCAAATACTTCAAACCTCCATTTTCCAATCCTGTTTAAAACATGAAATTCTCAAAAGTGGATGAAAGTCTCATTTTCTGCAAAAGCCCAGACGAACAGGTGAAGCCTGGCTCAAAGCAGCTGCAAAAGAGATTCAAAAATTCAAAGATCAAGCCCAGCCCGATGAAAAGTAGATTTCAAAGACAAAAGAGGAGCCCAGGCTACAAATAGACTTCAAGCCGGAAGCATCGGAGGCCAAGCCAATAGTATCCCTGAAATTACGAGAAATTCAAATAAAAAACAAGAAGAATCAGTTGAAACAATGTCCGGAAAGGTGAAAAGGAGCTTGGAAGACGAAATTGGGAACAACCCAGCATAAGACGGAGCGTTGATGAACTCAGGACCTGCACAAGACGTCCGACTCAAAATGCCAGGAAGGACCGAAGAAGAGAAAGTTTGGATCGAATCTGGATCCAAATATCCATATCCAGACCCAAGATCCAGATCCAAACAAGACTTGGATTGGATCCGGATTTCATAATCAATCCAGGATCCATATCCAAATGAAAAGCCTATAAAAGGACGTGAGGGGCTGGCTCACGAAGATTGCAAATTTTTTTCACGACTATTCACTTGGGTAGGAGAGAGAGAGAGAGGGGAAAGGTCAACAAAGGGGGCTGGTTTCCCCCTTTGCTTTTTGTAAAAGGTGGGTTGGTATTGTGGGCTAAAGGAGTTCTTCATTTCACGCCAAAGCTTGGTTGCTGCTCAAGGAGACCCGGCAGCATTGGATGGACTCCTTCTTGTGAGGATTTGCTGCGTGGAAACCAAGCAAACCATGGTTAAGGTGAGTCCCTAGAACCCACCTAAACCATCTTTCCCCTTTGCCTCTCTAAACCACCTAACATCCTTGAGAAAATCCAGCAAGTTCAACCAAACAATAGCTGTCCGAACCTTGCAGAAATCGAACCTAGATTCTACCCAAAACCGTCCCCGCTTAAGCCCATGCTAAGCTTGGCCAATAGCTGGCCGAGCTCACCCTAGGTCTATCCTATTGAGTCCCCAAATCCCAACCTAGACTAACCCCCCAAGCTGCCCAGCTCGGCCACCATTGGCCGAGCCATTTCCTTTAGCAACTTCACCCCAAGTCCTAACCAAAACTAACCCTAAGACCTGCCGAGCTTGGCCACCATTGGCCGAGCCATCTCTTTAAAACTTCACCCTAGTTCCCACCTAAGACGAACCCTCAAGCTTGCCCAGCTCGGCCACCATTTGGCCGAGCATCCACTTAGGGCCTTTCCTTAGAACTTCGCCTAGGATCAACCCCAAAACACCAAACAAGCTCGGCCACCACTTGGCCAAGCATATCTTTAGGACCCTTCCCAAATCCGCCCATGGACCATCACCCAACTTGGACCCTAGCTGGTCAAGTCTCACCTTAGGAATTTGACTCAAACCCTACCTAAGCCCTTCACCTTAGAGCTGGCCTTAGATCCCCTACACCTTGCCTTAGGTTTGCTCGAATCCCACCCAAAACCATAAGACCTTTCTGTGTCGACATAGCATAGATCGTGAACTAGGATCAAAAACTCCACGCATCGGATCGGTTCGCAGCGAGAGGTCCATCCAACGGCTATATCCAAGGTCGGGTCTCACTGACAAAGAAAGCCCAAGCAAATGACGTGTAAGTGTTCAAATCTGATATTTTACATTGTTTCAAGTTCAATTAAATTCGATACGGGGTTGTAATAATGGAGCGTAGTCTCCCCCCGAGATGTAATATTGTGGTTTGAAACACAAATCACACACGTACACTCGAGCCTTTCCGCTCTTATCTACACACCTTTGCACACAAATGGGCCTCAACAGCCCATAGGATATAGCTCTATTTATAAACATTCAGCTGGGTTTTAAGGTTCAAGTCGTGTGAGTTGTCTTTAATTTTATACACTCAAAACACTCACTCACATTGAGCCTTTCCGCTCTTACATATATATACGTATTTCCCTTTCAACTGGGTTTTAAATTCAAGTTGCGTCAGTTGCCTTTCAATTTATACACTAAAAGCACTCACTCACATTGAGCCTTCTCGCTCTTAAGATATAGCTATATATTTTCTTTCTGCATCTAAGATATAGCCATATTTTCCCTTCTGCTATGTCTTTAAATTCTAGGTTTTTCCTTCGAGTTGTGTGAGTTGCATTGCATATATGCCATACTCGAGATAGGGAGCATACTTGCATCGAACAATCCTGTAAACACCCCAAAATCCCATGAACTTCTCAAATAACCTAGTTTTGTAAAAGCAGCCCCAAAGGGCTATTTTGAATCTGGAAACCCAGGAGCCTTCCAGACAAACCCTGTACATATGTTTAAACTATATATGTTTTAAAATATGTATAATATAGTTTTAAAACCTTTTAAAATACATTTTGAAACCCCACAAAATGGCTTGGCCTATTGAAAGCAGGACCAGAAGAGCAAAAGAGAGCCCGAAACCGGAGCACATGTCGAGCCCGACACAACAACTCTCGTGTTAGATTCATCCCCAGGATCTCGAACGTCCAAGTCCCTGTTATCAACAAAAATCATGTGAAATCATCTCCGGAAGGTGAAAACAGAAGCGGACGACCATGTTGGCGAAGACCCAACGCAAGACGGAGTACTGATGCTGTCAGACCCAGCACAAACCGTTCATTTCGAACATACCCTGAAGGAGTCAAAATTCAGTTTGGATTGGATATGGACCATATATATCCAGATCCCAATCCAAACGTATATGTGGATTTGGATCCAAAGATCCAATCCAATATCCACATCCATGGCCCACATCACCTTCTCATAAATGGAGGTGGGGCCCACTTGAAATTCACGTGGGATTTTGGGCATGAGAGAGAATGGGGAGGATTACATGTGAGGGAAATGTATTAAGCTTGACTTGTGTGTCAAGTTTCGGGTTAATCGTGTGGGTTAGCCTAATTAGTGTGGGTTTAAACTTGTATGAACCTACAGCTAACCTAGGGCTGCACCAACATGATGCAATTAAGTCCATGGGCTATGCAAAGGGATGCTCCTAACCCAATCCTAAGCCAAAACCCCTAATCCTAGCCATTTTGCCCTAATCCCGGCCTAATCCTAGCCTAATCGCCTAACCCACTTCCCTAATCCCGGCCTAATCCCAACCTAATCACCTAACCCACCTCCCTAATCCTTCCCTAAACCTAGCCTAATTCTCTTAATCCTAACCTAATCCTAGCCTAAACACCTAACCCACCTCACTAAACCTCACCCTAAAACCACCCACCTAGCTAAGCCCTAAACCACCAAACCACCCCACCTAAACCCTAGCACACCATACCCCTAAAACCACCTAGCCTAAATATCTGGTCCCCCCTAAATATCTAGCCCACCTTATCACCACACCACCACCACCTAACCACTAAACCACCCCTTCAAAACCAGCCCAACTGACCTCTTGAAAAACCTATAAAAACCCCCCCTAGTGGGCGGGTTTTTCAAGTTTTTCAGCCACCAGCCCAGCCGAGCCCTCTTTCACCCCTTGCTCTCTTCTCTCACCTGCTCCACCTTTGATTAGGCTAGGATTAGGCCGGGATTAGGGCAAATGGCTAGGATTAAGGGTTTTGGCTTAGGATTGGGTTAGGAGCATCCCTTTGCATAGCTCATGGACTTCATTGCATCATGTTGGTGCAGCCCTAGGTTAGGTGTAGGTTCATACAAGCTTAAACCCACACTAATTAGGCTAACCCACATGATTAACCCAAAACTTGACACACAAGTCAAGCTTAATACATTTCCCTCACATATAATCCTCCCCATTCTCTCTCATGCCCAAGATCCCACGTGAATTTCAAGTGGGCCCCACCTCCATTTATGAGAAGGTGATGTGGGCCATAGATGTGGATATTGGATTGGATCTTTGGATCCAAATCCAATTCCAAATCTACATATACGTTTGGATTGGAATCTGGATATATATGGTCCAAATCCAATCCAAAGCTGAATTCTGACTCCTTCAGGGTATGTTCGAAATGAATGGTTTGTGAAGGGTCTGACAGCATCAGTACTCCGTCTTGCGTTGGGTTTTCGCCAACATGGTCGTCCGCTTCAATTTTCACCTTCTAGAGATGATTTCAAATGATTTTTGTTGATAATAGGGACTTGGACGTTCGAGATCCTGGGAATGAGTCTAACACGAGAGTTGCTGTGCTAGGCTCGACATGTGCTCCGCTTCCGAGCTCTCTTTTGTTCTTCTGGTCCTGCTTTCATCAGGCCAAGCTGCTTTGTGGGGTTTCAAAACATATTTTAAAAGGTTTTAAAACTATATTATACATATTTTAAAACATACACAGTTTAAACATATGTACAGGGTTTGTTTGGAAGGCTCGCCGTTATCATCTCCCGACTTGCACCATTCCACGCCACCACAACTGCCCGGCCACTCCACTCCTCCCACCCGACTGCATCCACCTTCCACTCGGCTGTCTTCCTTGGACAACCGCCACCCTCCCTATCCTATCCGGTTAGTACACTATCCTAACTCCACCCTCTCTTCACTCCCCCTCCACTCTCAGCCACCACAACACCTAGCTACCCGCCACCCTTCAACCATACCCGACCACACCACCCGCTGCCCTACCTTCCCATTAGTGACACCCCCTAACTACCCCAGCCACCTTACCCTTTTCCCCTAGGACCTGCCCCTCTTTTCCCTTAAACCAACCCTTAGTTAACACCCTAGCTAGCTCCCTTTTGCCGTTCCTAATCACCCCTAACTACCCCAGCCGACCACCACCTAACTTGCCACTAGTCGGCCAACCTATGCCCGACTGCATCTAACCACCCGCAGCCTTCCATCTTTCTTCCTTAGACATCCCCCCTAGTCACCCCTTAGCTCCACCTTTCCTAGGACCTGCCCTACACCTTAGTGAGACTCCCTAACTACCTCAACACCAAGGCACCACAGCAGCACCCTCCCCTTCATCACCCGGCTAGCGCCAAGGCACCACAACCGCACCCTTGCCGTTCAGCCAGCACCTCCCTTTGCCATGCCCATCCAAGGAGCTCCCTCTTGTAGCCCAAGGCGGCGCCCAAGCCCAAGCTCAAGCAAGTCACCTTCGGACTAGCTATACGTAAGTGCCTAACTCGATCCTTGTTTATAGACTTGCTTAAGCTAAATTAAATTCGATACGGGGTTGTAATAACGGAGCATTGTCTCCCCCCGCTTGTAATAACGTGGCTTGGCACACCCACACACACATGCACTTGAGCCTATCTCACTCTTAGTCGTGCACGATTTTGAACACACACGGGCCTAATCAACCCTTAAGATATAAATTTATTTATATAATTTAAGTTGTGTGGGGTTTTGCTTAAGTTGTGTGTGTTGTCTTTCAATTCTCGCACTCACACACATTGAGCTTTCGCTCTTATTTGCAAGACCCAAGTAAGGGCCGTGATATATTTCCCTTGGGTTTAATTTCATGTCGTGTGTGTTGTCTTTCAATTCTCGCACTCACACACATTGAGCTTTCGCTCTTACTCCCAAGACCTTAGTTAAGGCCATATTGCAATTTATATTAGGGTTTCATTTAAGTCGTGTGAGTTGTCTTTCAATATACACACAACACCCACGCAACACATTGGCGACCTTCGGGCCCATATATATTATAAGTATTTCCCTTTCAGCTATGTCTTTTAAATTTGGATTTTAAGGTTCAGCTGTGTGCGTAGTCTTTACATATATGCACGGTACACACTTGCACTATTGAGCCTTTCCGCTCTTAAGATATAGCCATATTTCCCTTTCGCAATTTCCCTTTTGCAATTTACATTTCAAGTCATTTCCCTTCCGCATTGTCTTTCACTTTTGGGTTTTCCCTTTGGAGTTGCGTGAGTTTGCATTGCATATACGCCATACCACGAGTTAGGACGCATATTGCATCAAAGCAAACCCCATACTCCCGTTCAAAATCGCCCCACTTAGGCTACGTGTTCATAACACACACCTAGTTGGCCCAAAAAGGGATAAAAAGAAAGACATAGGCACGTGCAAATCCACGTGAAATAAAATCTGAAAATCATACTAAAACAACCCGAATCGAACACCTCAAACACGTTTTTGTAGGTTCTCATATTCCAAAACTCGATTTTTAAAGCGTACAGACTGACCCTTGCGCATCGGTGCAAGAAGGTCTGCGACGAAAAGAGCTTGCTTGCTCACAATCGCCACGTTAGGAGTCAAATTTAAAAATATCTCTTCGCTAGCTTAAGTAAGCTAGCTGGCACGCCCTTTTACTTAAATAGGACTTAGACACACGAAAAGGTTCGCTTCAGGCCTAAGAACCAGGAGTGGAAACTTTCTGCGTCTACAAATCCCAAGCAAACTCATGTAGAATCTGATAAAATCGAGCACTTGATGCACACAATTACACGCCAAAATTTGCTAAAACCCAAGAGACATAGGAACGTGTAGATCCCATGCATAAAATCTGCAATTTTGATAAAACCAATTGATAAAACACTTTCATGTTTTCAAAAGAGTCGTGTTTGTTCAAAATCAAGATTTCCTAAAGCGTACAGACTGACCCTTGAGCGTCGATTCAAGAAGGTCTGCGACGAAAAGATCCCACTTATCCACAGTCGCCTCAAAAGTCAGATATTTTCAAAAACTTACTTCGCTAGTTTGAGAAAGCTAGCTGGCACACCCTTTTTAAGCGATGTAAGCACGAAAAGATTCGCTTCAGGCCTAAGAACCCGGAGACGAGGATTTTCCGTGTCTACAGATTTGGCACGCCCGGTGGGACGTGGGTCTTAAGGAAAATCGATACAAACAAACAGATCTTGTGAAAATTTTTTCAAAGAAAAAGTGTTTTAACTCTTTGTCTTTTGCATTTTTCATAGTTGGATTTTAAAGCGTCGGGATCATGTCGAGTTCAAACTCCAATGAAGTATCTAGCCGTGCCTCATGTACCTCAAGTTCTCATTCTAGGAGATTTTTGAAAAATCGAAACCAAAAAGAGGAAATAGAAGAGTTGAGAAGGGATTTTGAGGCCAAGATCGCTGCTCTTAGCCAAGATGCTGAAGCAGCTGATTCCTGTTCGTCAAATGGCGAACAAAAGGCCAGAAAAAGATTTGAAAAAACTCGCAAAAACAAGGAGACTTCCCTAATGGAAGGCAACCAATACCATGACTCCTTCACTCATAAGGATCGTAAAGCCCTACAGCAGCTGCTGAAAGGGCAAAACAAAGAGAAAAAGACGTACGCCCTGTATGATTTTCTTCCTTTAGATTATGAAATAGACAGCGACGACGAAATACCGAATTTCCATCGGTATGATGGCACGGGAGACCCTAGGTCTCACTTGCAACTTTTCTCTCATCGAGCCCACAAAAAAAAGAAGGACTCGATGAAATGGGTGTATTGGTTCCCTTTATCCCTCAAAGGCATGGCTTCCAAATGGCTGGCTTCCTACGATCTGAGCCAGTTCGCAACTTTTGAAGAGTTCGCGAACTGTTTCATGCAAAGATTTTCACACAACATAGAAGTCACGCCTACTTTGAACACTTTGAGGGATATAAAGCAAGGTATGAACGAAGATGTACATACATTTATTGTTCGCTGGAGGTCCCTCCTTGGGCAGGTGCGAGAACCCATATCCGAAGGATGTGCAGTAATGCTCATCCTGGATAATTTTAAAACTGAGTTGAAAACCCTTCTCTCCCTACACGAAATCTCTACTTTCCACAAACTGATTAAAAAAGCATCTCTTTTTGAAACAAATTTGAAAAAAGGGATTTACGACCATTTGTGGAAAGGGAGCGTGATTTCAAAAACTCGTTTGGAAAAACCCACCAATTACAGGCTACCCACCATGGACAAAGGGGAAAAACCCCAAAAGATCACCAATGTCTAGGTAGATCTAAGACTGGCAAGCACTTTAAGGAATTTTCAGAGTTTTGAAAATAGAAAAGACAAAAAAATACAAAAACCATTTGAAAAACGGGAGTACACTCCGCTGGGGCAACCTGTGTCGGAGGTCCTAGACCTCCTACTCGCCCAAGGCATGATCGAACTCCCTGAAATCCCTGAGGGAATCATTTCCAAAGGGAGGTTTTTGAATCGATTCTGTAAGTATCATCGGCTCAAAGGCCATGATACGAAGCAGTGTTTTTCCCTCCTAAACCAAATCGAGAACTTGATAGCGGAGGGCCGGCTCCAAGTCACTGAGGAACTAGAGCCTACCCAAGCTATTTTCAAAGAACCCTTCCCCAATCATGCAAGTACCAGTGGGAAGGGCAAAGAGGTATGTGCTCTCACAATTTCGAAGAGTCTAGCACATACAAAAGAGTCTAGTTTTTCTACTTATGCATCTACACTCGTCCTTCGTAGGAAACCTGCCCAAGTAGTGATTTGGGGACCACCGAGAGTTCCGTCCCCGATTAAACTAGTTTTGAAAATTCAAGGTGCTCCAAAACATTCGATTAAAGCCATGTTAGGTACGAACCCTAGGTTGATCGTGGGGGAGGTGACAAGGTCCAGAAGGATCTATCAACCCCCACATCTGCAAAAAGCAAAAAAAGTGGTCAGTGTGCCTGGCCCTTCAAAAGCGTGTATTCTTGGAGTTCTGCCCAAAACGGACAAAGGAAAAGTCGTTTTGAACTTGTATGATTTCGAAAACCATCTTTCAAAGATTCCTATTAACATGTCCATCCTAGAGCTGATACAAACCTCGCCTAGGCATAGACTCGTGTTAGAGAAAATTCTAGAAAGAGCCAAGGTTAGTTTGGACATAACCCCAGAATCCTTGTCCAATCAAGTAGCGTCCATAGGTGCAAAAACACCAATCATGTTTTCTGAAGAGGATCTCGAAAGACCCTACGAATCCCATAATCAGGCCCTACACATCGAGGTGGTATTGAATCACCACTCTCTGGATAGGTGACTAGTTGACGGAGGAGGAGGGCTCAACATCCTTCCACCTCATATAGCATATCAGATTGGAGTCACCTTGACTTCCATGAATCCAAGCCCCATCGTAATCACTGGATACGATGGAAATGGGTCTAGACCTTTAGGATCCATCGAACTCCCCATGGAAACGGGAGGGATAGATCACATGGGGGTATTTCATGTTTTGGACATCCACCCCCACTACAACCTATTACTGGGAAGGCCTTGGATACACAGCCTGCATGCTGTGCCATCCACCTTCCATAAGTGTATCAAAATCCCTTTTTGAAAATCAAGTCATTGTGATCCTAAGTGTGTCAAAATCCTAAGTGAGAGTCATCCACTTGTATGATTTTGAAATGAAGCTTGTTTTCTTATAAAAACCTCCGCTAAATAAGCGAGTGTTAAGACTCAAACAAGGGCAAGCACGAAGAGCTCGAGATCCTTAGGATCGAGACTCAAGACAGTTGTCCCGTTTGTAAATAGCTTTTGTAAATAAGTTTTAAAAACCGAACATCGAACAACATAGGGTTTTTTTTGCTCACTTGGAGCAGTAGGCCTTGTAAGTCTCTAGAGTTCGACCACACCTGGTCTCTGGGAGGTCGCCACTCTTGGCACCACACCTATGTCATCTGCATTCCACGCATGGTACTTGCATGAACATGATCCCATTTAGGACCAGATTCCATAAGTGAACCCTTTGGCGTGATATCTCCTCCTACCAGAGTTTGTAAAATTGAGATTTTGCTAAAATGGGATGATCCCATATTCTTCGTGGCTAGATCTAGGGAGACATTAAAAGGGGTGTTTGTTATCTTTGCCCTTATCCAAATCGATTTGGACAAGGCCAAAGAGGGGCATCTGTAAACACCCCGAAATCCCACGAATTTCTCAAAATCCATCTGGTTTTATACAAGCAGCCCCAAAGGGCCATTTTGAGTCTGGAAACCCAGGAGCCTTCCAGACAACCCTGTATATATGTTTTAAACTTTATTTTTCTAAAACATATAATATGGCTTTTGAAAACCCTTTTAAAACATGTTTTGAAACCCCGAAGTGGCTTGGCCCGATCAAGACAGGACCAGGAGAGCCAAGAAGAGCCCGGAACCGGAGCACCTGTCGAGCCCGGCGCAGCAACTCTTGTATCTGATTCACATCCCAGGATCTCGAACGTCCAAGACCCTGTTCTTATCAAAATAGCATTTGAAGTCATCTCCGGAAGGCAGAAACGGAGGCGGACGACTATGTTGGCGAAGACCCAACGCAGACGGAGTACTGATGCTGTCAGACCCCGCATGAATCGTCCGTTTCGAATCCAGCTCGAAGGAGTCAGAGTTCAGTTTGGATTGGATCTGGACCATATATATCCAGATTTCAATCCAAACCCATATGTGGACTTGGATTTGGATTTGGATCCAGAGATCCAATCCAATATCCATATCCATGGCCCACATCACCTTCTCATAAATGGAGGTGGGGCCCACTTGAGATTCACGTGGGATATTGGGCATGAGAGAGAGTGGGGTGAAAAATATCAAGAGTGTTGTATTAAGCTTGACTTGTGTGTCAAGTTTGGGTTAATCATGTGGGTTAGCCTAATTGAGTGGGTTTAAGCTTGTAATTAGCTAAAACCTAACCTAGGGCTGCACCAACATGGGGTGAGCAAGGTCTATGGGCCATGCTAAGGGAGCTCCTTCACCTAAACCTAGCCCAAAATGCCTAAACCTAACCCAAACCCCTAATCCACCCCTAATCTGAGCCTAATCACCTAACCCAATTCCCTAATCCTGTCCTAATCCCAACCTAATTACCTAACCCACTTCCCTAATCCTTCCCTAAACCTAGATTAATTTCCCTAATCCTAGCCTAAACCTAGCCTAATCACCTAACCTAGCTCACTAAACCTCACCCTAAAACCCAACCACCTAACCTAGCCCTAAACCCCTAAACCACCCTTAGCCCACGATTTACCCAAACCCCTAGTTTTAAAATATCTGGCCCAACCTTTTCCAGCCCACCTTATCTACATACCACCCTACCTAAACCACCTAACCACTACCCACAGCCCAGCCCTAACCGACCTACCCATCCCCTATTTAAACCCCCCTCCTTGTGGGCGGGTTCTCCAAGTGGGAACCACTACCTCACCCAGCCGGGCCCTCTCCTTCTCCCTTCTCTCACCCAGCCGGGACGACTCCCCACCTTGGCCTGCTCCAGCTGCTCCACCAGCCGCCACCTGCTCCGCCACCTTCCCTCTTCCATCCACCACCACCACCCCTCAGCCGGACGCCACCACCTCCACCCAACCGAACCAGCCGACAGCCACCTGCCCGCCACCTTCCCACTTCATCCGCCACCTCTCCCCATTCGGTAAGTACCCCAAACTCCCTCAAGGCCCCTCTCTACCACCTCTCCACTCTTAGCCACCCATCCTACCTTCATCTCGGCCCTTTTGCCGCCACCACCTAAACCTAGCCGAACCTAGTATAACCCAAGCTGCCGGCCACTACCTAGCTATCATGTCCCATTCGGCTTTCCCCTAGGTGTCCTACTCGGCCCTCCCACCAGCTCACCTCTTAGGTCCAATTTCCCTAAACTCCCAACTCCCCTAGTGACCCTAAGAACCCACTCATTCAGCCATTTAAACCCCTTACCTTGAGGCGCCATCTACTTGCCGCCGGCCACCTCCGAGGCGCCTATCCCGCGCCCCACTTGCAGCCGGCCAGCACTCTTGATCACCTACCTTCGCGGAGCTCCCGTTTGCAGCCCAAGGCCAAGCCCACGCTCAAGCAAGACCTCTACGGACCAGCTACTCGTAAGTGTCTAAACTCGGTCTTTAGTCGTACACTTGCTTGAAATTCAATTTGATACGGGGTTGTAATAACGGAGCATAGTCTCCCCCCGCTTGTAATAACGTGGCTTGGCACAACCACACACGTGCACTCTCTTAGTCGTGCACAATTTTGAACACACACGGGCCTAATTAGCCCCTAATATATAAGTGTATATATACTTTCATTTTCGAAGGTGTAGACGCGCGAAAATCCCCGCCTCTTCGCCTCTTTCGGGGCTTGGAGTGGATCTTATCGTGCGTCTAAGGCCTATGTATATAAATAGGGCGTGCCAGCTAGCTTACTCAAGCTAGCGAAGATATATTTAACACTGACTTCTAAACGTGGCGACTGTGAGCAAGTAAGCTCTTGTCGTCGTAGACCTTCTTGCACCGATGCGCAAGGGTCAGTCTGTACGCTTTTGCAAAAATCGAGTTTTGGGGAGAAAGTCCACGAAGCGGTTCGAGGTGTCTATTTCGGGTCTTTAAGATGCGATTGCATATTTTAGATCACGTGGATTTGCACGTGCCTAAGTCTTTTCTTTTATCCCTTTTTGGGTCGCCTAGTTTGTGTGTTATGAACACTCCACTACATGGGCGAATTCGAGCGGGGCTTGCTTTGATGCAATATGCGTCCTACCTCGTGGTATGGCGTAGATGCAATGCAAACTCACGCTACTCCAAAGGGAAAACCCGAAATGTAAAGACAATACTGAAGGGAAACAACAGAAGGGAAATAACCGAAGGGAAATAACCGAAGGGAGATATGTATATATCTTATGTATATGAGCCCTTACTCGGGTCTTGCAAATAAGAGCGAAGGCTCAATGTGGGTGCGTGCTTGAATTGAAAGACTTACTCACACGACATGAAATTAAACCCAAATATAAATTGCAGTATGACCTTGACTAAGGTCTTGGGAGTAAGAGCGAAGGCTCAATGTGTGTGAGAGTGCTTGAATTGAAGTACTACACACACGACATAAATGAAACCCAAATATAACTGCAATAAGGCCTTTACTAAGGTCTTGGGAGTAAGAGTGAAGGCTCAATGTGTGTGAAAGTGCTTGAATTGAAAGACTTACTCACACGACATGAAATGAAACCCAAATAGTATAGGTCGGCCCTTACTTGGGTCTTTCAAATAAGAGCGAAAGCTCAATGTGTGTGAGAGTGCTTGAATTGAAAGACTTACTCACATGGCAAGAAATGAAACCCAAATAGTATAGGTCGGCCCTTACTTGGGTCTTTCAAATAAGAGCGAAAGCTCAATGTGTGTGAGAGTGCTTGAATTGAAAGACTTACTCACACGGCAAGAAATGAAACCCAAATAGTATAGGTCGGCCCTTACTTGGGTCTTTCAAATAAGAGCGAAAGCTCAATGTGTGTGAGAGTGCTTGAATTGAAAGACAACGCACCCAACATAAACAAAACCCTTCGAGAATGGAATATATATGTACACTTATATATTAGGGGCTGATTAGGCCCGTGTGTGTTCAAAATTGTGCACGACTAAGAGAGTGCACGTGTGTGGTTGTGCCAAGCCACGTTATTACAAGCGGGGGGAGACTATGCTCCGTTATTACAACCCCGTATCAAATTGAATTTCAAGCAAGTGTACGACTAAAGACCGAGTTTAGACACTTACGGGTAGCTGGTCCGTAGAGGTCTTGCTTGAGCGTGGCCTTGGCTTTGGGCTGCAAACGGGAGCTCCGCGAAGGTAGGTGATCAAGGGTGCTGGCCGGCTGCAAATGGGGCGCGGGATAGACGCCTCGAAGGGGGCCGGTGGCAAGTAGGTGGCGCCTCCAAGTAGGGAGTTTAGAGTGGCTGAACAAGTGAGTATTAGGATCACTAGGGAAGTTGGGTACTTAGGGAAACTGGACCTAAAAGGTGAGCTAGTGGGAAGGCCAAATAGGACACCTAGGGGGGTTGGCCGAATGGGAGATGGTGGCTAAGTAGTGGCCAGCAACTTGGGTTATCCTAGGTTCGGCTAGGTTTAGGTGGTGGCGGCAAAGGGGCTGAGCTGAAGGGAGGATGGGTGGCTAAGAGTGGAGAGGTGGTAGAGAAGGGGGCTAGGTAAGGTGCAAGGTACTTACCGAATGGGGAGAAGTGGCGGATGGAGTGGGAAAGTGGCGGGCAGGTGGCTGTCGGCTGGTTCAGTTGGGGGAAGAGGATGGCATCCGGCTGGGGGGTAGTGGTGGTGGACGGAAGAGGGAAGGTGGCGGAGCAGGTGGCGGCTGGTGGAGCAGGTGGAGCTGCTGGGGAGTGGTCACTGCTGGATGAGAGATGGGAGAAGGAGAGGGCCCGGCTGGATGGAAGGGTGGTTCCCACTTAGAAAACCCGCCCACAATGAGGGGGGTTTAAATAGGGGATGGGTAGGTCGGTTAGGGCTGGGCTGTGGGTAGTGGTTAGGTGGTTTAGGTAGGGTGGTATGTAGATAAGGTGGGCTGGATGGGGTTGGGCCAGATATTTTAAAACTAGGTGTTTGGATAAACCGTGGGCTAAGGGTGGTTTAGGGGTTTAGGGCTAGGTTAGGTGGTTGGGTTTTAGGGTGAGGTTTAGTGAGCTAGGTTAGGTGATTAGGCTAGGTTTAGGCTAGGATTAGGGAAGTTAATCTAGGTTTAGGGAAGGATTAGGGAAGTGGGTTAGGTGATTAGGTTGGGATTAGGCCGGGATTAGGGAAGTGGGTTAGGTGATTAGGTTCAGATTAGGGGTGGATTAGGGGTTTAGGCTAGGTTTAGGCATTTTTGGCTAGGTTTAGGTGAAGGAGCTCCCTTAGCATGGCCCATAGACCTTGATCACCCCATGTTGGTGCAGCCCTAGGTTAGGTTTTTGCTAATTACAAGCTTAAACCCACTCAATTAGGCTAACCCACATGATTAACCCAAACTTGACACACAAGTCAAGCTTAATACAACACTCTTGATATTTTTCACCCCCACTCTCTCTCATGCCCAATATCCCACGTGAATTTCAAGTGGGCCCCACCTCCATTTATGAGAAGGTGATGTGGGCCATGGATATGGATATTGGATTGGATCTCTGGATCCAAATCCAAATCCAAGTCCACATATGGGTTTGGATTGGAATCTGGATATATATGGTCCAGATCCAATCCAAACTGAACTCTGACTCCTTCGAGCTGGGTTCGAGACGGACGATTTGTGCGGGGCCTGACAGCATCAGTACTCCGTCTGCGTTGGGTCTTCGCCAACATAGTCGTCCGCCTCCGTTTCTACCTTCCGGAGATGACTTCAAATGCTATTTTGATAATAACAGGGTCTTGGACGTTCGAGATCCTGGGATGTGAATCAGATACAAGAGTTGCTGCGCCGGGCTCGACAGGTGCTTCGGTTCCGGGCTCTTCTTGGCTCTCCTGGTCCTGTCTTGATCGGGCCAAGCCACTTTGGGGTTTCAAAACATGTTTTAAAAGGGTTTTCAAAAGCTATATTATATGTTTTTTGAAAGGTAAAGTTTAAAACATATATACAGGGTTGTTTGGAAGGCTCCTGGGTTTCAAAACTCAAAATGGCCCTTTGGGGCTGCTTGTATAAAACCAGATTCGTTTAAGAAATTCGTGGGATTTCGGGGTGTTTACAGAAGGGTTTTGTTTAAGTTGGGTGCGTTGTCTTTCAATTCAAGCACTCTCACACACATTGAGCTTTCGCTCTTATTTGAAAGACCCAAGTAAGGGCCGACCTATACTATTTGGGTTTCATTTCTTGTCGTGTGAGTAAGTCTTTCAATTCAAGCACTCTCACACACATTGAGCTTTCGCTCTTATTTGAAAGACCCAAGTAAGGGCCGACCTATACTATTTGGGTTTCATTTCTTGTCGTGTGAGTAAGTCTTTCAATTCAAGCACTCTCACACACATTGAGCTTTCGCTCTTATTTGAAAGACCCAAGTAAGGGCCGACCTATACTATTTGGGTTTCATTTCACGTCGTGTGAGTAAGTCTTTCAATTCAAGCACTTTCACACACATTGAGCCTTCGCTCTTACTCCCAAGACCTTAGTAAAGGCCTTATTGCAGTTATGTTTGGGTTTCATTTATGTCGTGTGGGTAGTCTTTTAATTCAAGCACTCTCACACACATTGAGCCTTCGCTCTTACTCCGAAGACCTTAGTAAAGGCCTTATTGCAGTTATATTTGGGTTTCATTTATGTCGTGTGGGTAGTCTTTTAATTCAAGCACTCTCACACACATTGAGCCTTCGCTCTTATTCCCAAGACCTTAGTTAAGGCCATACTGCAATTTATATTTGGGTTTAAATTCATGTCGTGTGTGTAAGTCTTTCAATTCAAGCACGCACCCACATTGAGCCTTCGCTCTTATTTGCAAGACCCGAGTAAGGGCTCATATACATAAGATATATACTTATTTCCCTTCGGTTATTTCCCTTCGGTTATTTCCCTTCGGTTATTTCCCTTCTGTTATTTCCCTTCAGTATTGTCTTTACATTTCGGGTTTTCCCTTTGGAGTAGCGTGAGTTTGCATTGCATCTACGCCATACCACGAGGTAGGACGCATATTGCATCGAAGCAAGCCCCGCTCGAATTCGCCCATGTAGTGGAGTGTTCATAACACACAAACTAGGCGACCCAAAAAGGGATAAAAGAAAAGACTTAGGCACGTGCAAATCCACGTGATCTAAAACATGCAATCGCATCTTAAAGACCCGAAATAGACACCTCGAACCGTTTCGTAGACTTTCTCCCCAAAACTCGATTCTTGCAAAAGCGTACAGACTGACCCTTGCGCATCGGTGCAAGAAGGTCTGCGACGACAAGAGCTTACTTGCTCACAGTCGCCACGTTTAGAAGTCAGTGTTAAATATATCTTCGCTAGCTTAAGTAAGCTAGCTAGCACGCCCTATTTGTATACATAGGCCTTAGACGCACGATAAAGATCCACTCCAAGCCCCGAAAGAGGCGAAGAGGCGGGGATTTTCGCGCGTCTACAGAGATTGGCACGCCCGGTGGGACGTGAGCCTTTTCAGAAATCGAGTTTATTGTAGAAGTCTTGCAAAAATTTTTATAAAGGTGTCGTTTTAACTTGTTTTCTTTGCTTTTACTTAGGAAATTTTGAAAAAGCTTGAAAAGCATGTCAAAATCCAATCCAAGTGAAGTGTCGAGCCAAGGCTCATGCGCATCAAGTTCTCACTCTAGGAGGATTTTCAAAAACAAAATAAAACTAGATGAAATCGAGGACTTAAGAAGGGAGTTTGAGGCCAAAATCGATGCTCTCAGCCAAGAGGCTGAAGTAGGCGATTCATGTTCATCAAACGGTGAACAAAGGCCTAAAAAGAAATCTGAAAAACCTCGCAAGCAAAAAGAGGCCTCCGTAATGGAAGGCAACCAATACCATGAGTCCTTCACACAAAAGGACCGTAAAGCCCTACAGCAGCTGCTGAAAGGGCAAAATAAAGAGAAAAGAAGCTACGCCCTGTCTGATTTCCTTCCTATGGATTACGAAACAGACAGTGACGATGAAATACCAAACTTCCATCGGTATGATGGCATGGGAGACCCTAGGTCTCACTTGCAGCTTTTCTCACGTCGAGCCCATAAGAAGAAAAAGGACTCGATGAAATGGGTGTATTGGTTCCCTCTATCCCTTAAGGGCACAGCTGCCAAATGGCTGGCTTCCTACGACTTAAGCCAGTTCGCTACTTTTGAAGAGTTAGCGAACTGCTTCATGCAAAGATTTGCACACAACGTGGAAGTCACGCCAACCCTGAATACCTTAAGGGATACAAAGCAAGGCATGAACGAGGACGTGCATGCCTTCATTATAAGGTGGAGGTCTCTTTTGGGCCAAGTGCGAGAGCCTATATCCGAAGGATGCGCAGTAATGCTCATCCTGGATAATTTCAAAAGCGAGTTAAAAACCCTTCTCTCGCTCCATGAGATTTCAACTTTCCATAAGTTGATCAAAAAGGCCTCCCTTTTCGAAACCAACTTGCGAAAAGGGACATACGACCACTTATGGAAAGGAAGTGCCGTTCCCAAAACACGTGTGGAAAAGCCCATCGCATATGGGCTGCCCACAACGGACAAAGGGGCAAAGCCCCATAAAATCGCCAATGTCCGGGTGGATCCAGGCATGGCAGGCACTTCTAAAAATTTTGAAAAAATAGAAAATAAGAGAGAACGCAATTTTTCAAAACCAATTGAAAAACGGGAGTACACTCCGCTGGGGCAACCTGTGTCGGAGGTCCTAGACCTCTTACTTGCCCAGGGCATGATCGAACTCCCTGAAATCCCCGAAGGAGTCACGTCCAAAGGGGGGTATTTAAACCGATTTTGCAAGTATCATCGGCTCAAAGGCCATGATACCAAACGTTGCTTCTCTCTTCTAAATAAAATTGAGAACTTGATAGCGGAGGGCCGGCTCCAGGTCACTGCGGAACCTGAGCCACCTCAAGCTATCTTCAAGGAACCCTTTCCCAAACACGCCAGTGGCAATGGAAAAGGAAAGGAGGTAAGTACCCTCACCATTTCCAAGGAACTAGCGCAAAAGCCCGAACCTGGTCGACCTGCTTGTGCGCCCATCCTTGTATTATACAAGAGGCCCGCCCAAGTTGTCATTCGGGGACCACCAAAAATGGAAACCCCGGCAAAGCCAGTTGTTAAAATCCAAGGTTCTCCTCAGCTCATCCTTAGAGCCAAGTTTAGCGCGAACCCTAGGCTGGTCGTGGGGGAAGTCACTAGATCCGGGAGGATCTACCAAACCCCGCACCTTCAAGGTGCTCAAAAGGTGGTCAGTGTGCCTGGCCCCTCAAAAGCATGTATCCCTAGTGGTCTGCCAAAAGCAGATAAGGACAAAATCATCCTAAATCCTTATGATTTCGAAAACCACCTTTCAAAGATTCCTATTCACATGTCTATCCTAGAGCTTGTCAAAACCTCGCCTAGGCATAGACTTGTCTTAGAGAAAATTCTAGAAAGGGCCAAGGTTGATTCGAACATAAGTCCAGAATCCTTGTCTGCCCAAGTGGCTTTATTAGGAGCAAAATCGCCCATCACCTTTTCGGAAGATGATGTAGATAGACCCCACGAAACCCATAACCAGGCCCTGCACATCGAGGTAGTTCTAAACAACCACTCTCTGGACAGGTGCCTAGTCGATGGTGGAGGAGGGCTCAACATCCTTCCACTTCACGTGGCGTACAAAATCGGAGTCACCTTGACTTCAGTGAACCCAAGCCCCATCGTTATCACTGGATACGATGGGAATGCGTCTAGACCTTTAGGATCCATCGAACTCCCAATGGAAACGGGAGGGATCGAACACACGGGGGTGTTCCATGTCTTGGACATCCACCCCCATTATAACCTGTTGCTGGGAAGACCCTGGATACACAGTTTGTGCGCTGTGCCATCCACCTTCCACAAGTGTGTCAAGATCCCTTTTAGGGACCAGGTCGTAGTGATCCTAGGTGAGAGTCACCCACAGCTTCAGGGGATCATAAACTCCCCTTGTTTATCGAGCTCCCAGGCCCATGAGGCTAACCTGGGGCAAATTATGGTTGAGCCACCTCGGCTCATGTTGAACAACCCTAGGAAGGTTGTATGTGTGAAGGGGCCGCCTAAAGCAGGCCCCCTCCCGACTCTAATCCTCCTAGGAAAACCCAAGCGTTCCCTATTTCCAAAACCCCTGGACAAAAGGCCATACGAGCCTAATATGGACGATAGCATGTTCCAAGACCATGACTTGTATCCCATCTTTTCAAAAAACAAAAGGTCGTGGAACATGTTATTAAACATGGGCTACACGCCCTACAAAAGTCTAGGGGCACAAAACCAGGGTCTCCTAGAGCCCATCCTTCCTAGGGCCAACCCAAGCCGATATGGGATCGGCTATACTCCCCAAATACCGCCGGAACCACCCCCTGTGACCAGCTGGGTCAAGGGTGCCCCGGAGCCTGCCTTAGAAGAGACCTATGGTTTAGACCTCCTATTCCGAGTCTAACCCATAGTGTTTTCCCTTTGTAGGTATGACGGAAGATCCCTTTTTCTAAAAAAATACCAAAAACATTTGAAAACTTAAAATAAAAAAAATCAAAAAACAAGAAAAACCAAAAACAATGGAAAAACAAAAACTCGAAAAAAGTGTGCTTTGTATAGTTCCCAAAGTTCTTGTTTTACAAAAACCCAAAAAAATCGAAAATTTGGAAAATACCAAAAAGATTTTGTATATAACTGCTCCTGGTATGACTTTGGCGAAAGAAAAGGATTTCGAAAGAAACGTCGTCTGCATAGCCAGACCAAAAATTTCGAAATCACTTGAAAATCCAAGTACAAAACCAGGTTATTTTGAAAACCACACATCAAGTTCCCTCGGGTCTAAAGCCCACGAGAATGATCAAAGCCCAGAAGTGGATCCCCTTGAGGAAGATCCCACTTCTGAGCTCCCAGAGTTTCATAGAATTCTCGATTTTGAAAGACCTTCCCAAACAGTAGGAGGAGATTTCGTAGAGGTGAACCTAGGGGATGATTCCAATCCCAAAACCATCAAAATAGGCACATGCTTGCATAAAACTGAAAAGTTAGCATTCATTGCATTTCTACGAACCTATTTAGATATGTTTGGATGGACGTATGAAGACATGCCGGGCATAGATCCCAGCATAGTCGAGCATCGTCTTCCCTTAGATATAGGTGTAAAACCAATAAAGCAGAAGCTTAGGAAAATACACCCGAATGTACACACGCAAGTCAAAGAGGGTTTAGAAGATCTGCTAAAAGCCGGATTTATAAAACCCATTGCGTATTCTGAAGTGTTGTCAAATATCGTTGTAGTTCGAAAAACCAATGGGAAAATTCGAATATGCATCGATTTCAGAAACCTGAATAAAGCCACTCCAAAGGATAATTATCCTTTACCAAACATAGATTTGATAGTCGATAGTACTGCAAATCATGAAATGTTTTCATTTATGGATGGCTATTCAGGCTACAATCAAATCAAACTAAATCCACGAGATCAGGGTAAGACCGCCTTCACAACCCCATGGGGCACGTACTGCTATACAGTCATGCCCTTTGGTTTGAAAAATGCCGGCGCAACATACCAACGAGCCATGAACACGATCTTCCATGATCAAATTCACGAGCTTGTAGAAGTGTATGTAGATGATCTCTTGGCAAAATCCAAAACCCGATGCACCCATATCGAATGTTTACAAAAGATTTTCGAAAGGCTTAGGCTTTACAAAGTAAAGCTAAACCCTCAAAAATGTGTGTTCGGGGTAGAATCAGGGAAGCTTCTAGGCTTTATGGTGAGCCAAAGGGGAATAGAAGTCGACCCCTCTAAGTGTCGAGCCATCATAGACATGGCTCCACCCTCCAATCTCACCCAAGTCCGTAGCCTCCAGGGTCGATTACAATCTGTGCGCCGATTCATATCGAATCTGGCAACTAGATGCGAACCCTTCAACAAACTGTTGAGGAAGGGTACGAAATTCTTATGGGATGACGAATGCCAAAAGTCCTTCGAGAGACTAAAGGCATACTTGGTTAATCCCCCTGTTTTGAATCCTCCAAAACAAGGAAAACCGCTTTTATTATACATCTCCGTGCATGTAAACGCTTTAGGAGCCCTGTTGGCTCAATACGAGGATGACACCCATAAGGAGTATGCCATCTACTATATTTCAAAAACTCTCTTGGCTTATTAACGAAATTATCAAGCCATGGAGAAGACGTGCTTGGCCCTAGTTTGGGCCTGCCAGAAATTCAGACACTATTTCCTAGATCATGAGATCTGGATAGTGTCCAAGCTTGATCCAATCAAGCACTTGTTCGAAAAACCCATTCTCACGGGTAGATTGGGCAAATGGCAACTCCTTCTAATGGAGTATGATCTGAAATACCATCACCATCTCCATTAAGGGGCAAGCCCTAGCAGATTACGTGGCTGACTTCCCCTTGGAGGACACATATCCCACTCTTGTCGAAATGCCTGATGAAGGCATATTGCAAAACCATTTTCAAAACCACATTTTGGCAAATTCTTTCGAAAACCAAGTGTGGAAGATGCACTTCGACGGGGCACGAAACCAACGAGGGGCTGGTGCCGGGATCATCCTAATCTCCCCTGAAAGGGCGAGATTCCCATAGCAGTCCGCTTAGATTTCGAATGTTCCAACAACGTAGCTGAGTATGAAGCACTTATACAAGGCTTAAGGATTTCGAAAACTCTAGGGGCATCATGCATCGAGGTCTTTGGAGATTCGCTCCTTGTCATAAACCAGGTTTTAAAAATTTGGCAAGTACGTAATGAGAAACTACTTCCATATCACGAGTTGGCCACTCGATTGGTCCAATCCTTCCAATCGTGTAAGCTCACACACGTGGGAAGAGAGGACAATGGCATCGCCGATGCCCTCTCTTCCTTGGGTTCAGCCCTGAAGGTCGATCCCATTTCAGGGACCAGATCTTTGGAAATATGGCATGCGCCCCATCCATCCACACACGACTTAGATATTTGCCAAAACAACCCAGAGTCTATTGAAAAACCCTGGTTCTATGACATAAAACAATTTTTAGAAAATGGGGGATTCACCGAGGATGCCACATCCAAAGATAGGGCATTCATTCGTAAAATTTCGACCCGATACACCATTCTGGGTGGGGTCTTATACAAAAAGAGTTTTACCGGCATTCTGCTTAGGTGTATCGACCTAGAGGAGGCTAGGATAGTGATGCACGAGTTCCACGACGGAGAATGTGGAGGTCATGTTAATGCCAACATGATGGCGATGAAAATACTTAGAGGGGGTTATTTTTGGTCCACCCTGAAAAAGGATTGTCACGATCATGTTAGGAAGTGTCATCCATGTCAAGTGCATGGGCACGCCATTCATATCCCTTCATCTGCATTGCATTCCGTGGTCAGCCCCTAGCCATTTACCATGTGGGCGTTTGACATTGTAGGCCCCATATTTCCAAAGGCCTCGAATGGGCATCGTTTTATTTTAGCAGCCACGGAGTATTTCTCCAAGTGGGTGGAAGCCATTTCCCTAACGAATGTAATGGGGCAACATGTGGTGGCTTTCATCCAGAGGAATATCTTGGCTCGATTTGGGGTTCCACGAGACCTTGTGTCTGATAATGGTACCCCATTCAAGAACGAGCGGATGGTTAAGTTGTGCAACACGTATGGCATAACTCACCACTTCTCCTCGCCCTACTACCCTCAAGGCAACGGCCAAGCCGAAGCCACAAACAAGACTCTCATTGGTATCATTGAGAAAACCTTAGAGAAGGGTAGGAGGTGGCATGAGAAGCTGGATGAAGCCTTATGGGCTTATAGGACTTCCATCCGGACTCCCACGAATGCCACACCATTCGAATTGGTCTATGGCACAAACGCCATTCTTCCCATTCATACCCAACTGCATTCATTCCATACATCCATTGCACTCGACCTCCCCCTAGAGACGCTTCAGCATGCTAGGATGGCCGAGCTAGATTTGCTAGATGAGAGGCGACTCCTTGCCATGGATCATGCTCGTGCATACCGGCAAAGGATAGCCCGACATTATACCAAACACGTGAGACCTCGCCACTTTGAAGTGGGAGATCTGGTCTTAAAAACCATCCACCATCGTGGCCCACACCCCCTAGGCAAGTGGCGCCCCAACTGGGATGGACCCTATGTTGTACGAGCAACCACTAGGAACAATTCGTATTGGTTGATCGATGTAGAAGGTAGGAATTTAGCATATCCTATCAATATTCAATACTTAAAGAAGTATCATGTGTAGGATCTGGATTAAATTCCAGTTTTTCGAAAATTTGAGAGGGATAGCTGCCCTGAGACGTGTAAATAAGGTGCAAAGGCAAACTCGTGTGACCCTAAGTGAGAGAATTCGCACTTGTGAAAGAGTGGAGTTTTCAAAATCGTGGTTGCATTTCAAAATCCTTCTTCTTACAAAGAAAGGCCTAGTTCAACATAGCAAGATACTTGCAAGTAGTACGCGCTATTTCTAAATAGGCTGATCTGGAATGGATCGAGTGTAGGCTTGGGATAAGTCCTCCCCTCTTCTCTTCTCCTTCCAAAAGGAAAACAAAGGCCCAAATCAAAAGAGAATTTCCCATTTAAAGTCTCTTTCCAAAAGAAAGAAACCAGACTTCAAAAAGAAAAATCGATTCTCTTATAAAAAAGAGGGATTAAAGAAAAAATACTCCCAAAGGGAGACCCTCTAGGAAAAAAAGGAAAAAGAAGCCAAAAAGCTCAAAAAGAGCAGTTTTCCACCTTCTATGCCTTAAACCACGGGATGCTTCAGAAGGGACCGTGGTATCTCTTTCCCATCCCTGGCTTATCCCAAGCTAAAGCATGGTTCATTTCGAGGAATCCTAAAGTAAAAATAGGATTTACTTACTTGAATTTCATCTTGTTTGAGAATTCGACGTTTCGAGTAAGGCGTAGGAATTTGAAATGAAGCTTGTTTTCTTATAAAAACCTCCGCTAAATAAGCGAGTGTTAAGACTCAAACAAGGGCAAGCACGAAGAGCTCGAGATCCTTAGGATCGAGACTCAAGACAGTTGTCCCGTTTGTAAATAGCTTTTGTAAATAAGTTTTAAAAACCGAACATCGAACAGCATAGGGTTTTTTTTGCTCACTTGGAGCAGTAGGCCTTGTAAGTCTCTAGAGTTCGACCACACCTGGTCTCTGGGAGGTCGCCACTCTTGGCACCACACCCATGTCATCTGCATTCCACGCATGGTACTTGCATGAACATGATCCCATTTAGGACCAGATTCCATAAGTGAACCCTTTGGCGTGATATCTCCTCCTACCAGAGTTTGTAAAATTGAGATTTTGCTAAAATGGGACGATCCCATATTCTTCGTGGCTAGATCTAGGGAGACATTAAAAGGGGTGTTTGTTATCTTTGCCCTTATCCAAATCGATTTGGACAAGGCCAAAGAGGGGCATCTGTAAACACCCCGAAATCCCACGAATTTCTCAAAATCCATCTGGTTTTATACAAGCAGCCCCAAAGGGCCATTTTGAGTCTGGAAACCTAGGAGCCTTCCAGACAACCCTGTATATATGTTTTAAACTTTATTTTTCTAAAACATATAATATGGCTTTTGAAAACCCTTTTAAAACATGTTTTGAAACCCCGAAGTGGCTTGGCCCGATCAAGACAGGACCAGGAGAGCCAAGAAGAGCCCGGAACCGGAGCACCTGTCGAGCCCGGCGCAGCAACTCTTGTATCTGATTCACATCCCAGGATCTCGAACGTCCAAGACCCTGTTCTTATCAAAATAGCATTTGAAGTCATCTCCGGAAGGCAGAAACGGAGGCGGACGACTATGTTGGCGAAGACCCAACGCAGACGGAGTACTGATGCTGTCAGACCCCGCATGAATCGTCCGTTTCGAATCCAGCTCGAAGGAGTCAGAGTTCAGTTTGGATTGGATCTGGACCATATATATCCAGATTTCAATCCAAACCCATATGTGGACTTGGATTTGGATTTGGATCCAGAGATCCAATCCAATATCCATATCCATGGCCCACATCACCTTCTCATAAATGGAGGTGGGGCCCACTTGAGATTCACGTGGGATATTGGGCATGAGAGAGAGTGGGGTGAAAAATATCAAGAGTGTTGTATTAAGCTTGACTTGTGTGTCAAGTTTGGGTTAATCATGTGGGTTAGCCTAATTGAGTGGGTTTAAGCTTGTAATTAGCTAAAACCTAACCTAGGGCTGCACCAACATGGGGTGAGCAAGGTCTATGGGCCATGCTAAGGGAGCTCCTTCACCTAAACCTAGCCCAAAATGCCTAAACCTAACCCAAACCCCTAATCCACCCCTAATCTGAGCCTAATCACCTAACCCAATTCCCTAATCCCGTCCTAATCCCAACCTAATTACCTAACCCACTTCCCTAATCCTTCCCTAAACCTAGATTAATTTCCCTAATCCTAGCCTAAACCTAGCCTAATCACCTAACCTAGCTCACTAAACCTCACCCTAAAACCCAACCACCTAACCTAGCCCTAAACCCCTAAACCACCCTTAGCCCACGATTTACCCAAACCCCTAGTTTTAAAATATCTGGCCCAACCTTTTCCAGCCCACCTTATCTACATACCACCCTACCTAAACCACCTAACCACTACCCACAGCCCAGCCCTAACCGACCTACCCATCCCCTATTTAAACCCCCCTCCTTGTGGGCGGGTTCTCCAAGTGGGAACCACTACCTCACCCAGCCGGGCCCTCTCCTTCTCCCTTCTCTCACCTAGCCGGGACGACTCCCCACCTTGGCCTGCTCCAGCTGCTCCACCAGCCGCCACCTGCTCCGCCACCTTCCCTCTTCCATCCACCACCACCACCCCTCAACCGGACGCCACCACCTCCACCCAACCGAACCAGCCGACAGCCACCTGCCTGCCACCTTCCCACTTCATCCGCCACCTCTCCCCATTCGGTAAGTACCCCAAACTCCCTCAAGGCCCCTCTCTACCACCTCTCCACTCTTAGCCACCCATCCTACCTTCATCTCGGCCCTTTTGCCGCCACCACCTAAACCTAGCCGAACCTAGTATAACCCAAGCTGCCGGCCACTACCTAGCTATCATGTCCCATTCGGCTTTCCCCTAGGTGTCCTACTCGGCCCTCCCACCAGCTCACCTCTTAGGTCCAATTTCCCTAAACTCCCAACTCCCCTAGTGACCCTAAGAACCCACTCATTCAGCCATTTAAACCCCTTACCTTGAGGCGCCATCTACTTGCCGCCGGCCACCTCCGAGGCGCCTATCCCGCGCCCCACTTGCAGCCGGCCAGCACTCTTGATCACCTACCTTCGCGGAGCTCCCGTTTGCAGCCCAAGGCCAAGCCCACGCTCAAGCAAGACCTCTACGGACCAGCTACTCGTAAGTGTCTAAACTCGGTCTTTAGTCGTACACTTGCTTGAAATTCAATTTGATACGGGGTTGTAATAACGGAGCATAGTCTCCCCCCGCTTGTAATAACGTGGCTTGGCACAACCACACACGTGCACTCTCTTAGTCGTGCACAATTTTGAACACACACGGGCCTAATCAGCCCCTAATATATAAGTGTATATATACTTTCATTTTCGAAGGGTTTTGTTTAAGTTGGGTGCGTTGTCTTTCAATTCAAGCACTCTCACACACATTGAGCTTTCGCTCTTATTTGAAAGACCCAAGTAAGGGCCGACCTATACTATTTGGGTTTCATTTCTTGTCGTGTGAGTAAGTCTTTCAATTCAAGCACTCTCACACACATTGAGCTTTCGCTCTTATTTGAAAGACCCAAGTAAGGGCCGACCTATACTATTTGGGTTTCATTTCTTGTCGTGTGAGTAAGTCTTTCAATTCAAGCACTCTCACACACATTGAGCTTTCGCTCTTATTTGAAAGACCCAAGTAAGGGCCGACCTATACTATTTGGGTTTCATTTCACGTCGTGTGAGTAAGTCTTTCAATTCAAGCACTTTCACACACATTGAGCCTTCGCTCTTACTCCCAAGACCTTAGTAAAGGCCTTATTGCAGTTATATTTGGGTTTCATTTATGTCGTGTGGGTAGTCTTTTAATTCAAGCACTCTCACACACATTGAGCCTTCGCTCTTACTCCCAAGACCTTAGTAAAGGCCTTATTGCAGTTATATTTGGGTTTCATTTATGTCGTGTGGTAGTCTTTTAATTCAAGCACTCTCACACACATTGAGCCTTCGCTCTTATTCCCAAGACCTTAGTTAAGGCCATACTGCAATTTATATTTGGGTTTAAATTCAAGTCGTGTGTGTAAGTCTTTCAATTCAAGCACGCACCCACATTGAGCCTTCGCTCTTATTTGCAAGACCCGAGTAAGGGCTCATATACATAAGATATATACTTATTTCCCTTCGGTTATTTCCCTTTGGTTATTTCCCTTCAGTTATTTCCCTTCTGTTATTTCCCTTCAGTATTGTCTTTACATTTCGGGTTTTCCCTTTGGAGTAGCATGAGTTTGCATTGCATCTACGCCATACCACAAGGTAGGACGCATATTGCATCGAAGCAAGCCCCGCTCGAATTCGCCCATGTAGTGGAGTGTTCATAACACACAAACTAGGCGACCCAAAAAGGGATAAAAGAAAAGACTTAGGCACGTGCAAATCCACGTGATCTAAAACATGCAATCGCATCTTAAAGACCCGAAATAGACACCTCGAACCGTTTCGTAGACTTTCTCCCCAAAACTCGATTCTTGCAAAAGCGTACAGACTGACCCTTGCGCATCGGTGCAAGAAGGTCTGCGACGACAAGAGCTTACTTGCTCACAGTCGCCACGTTTAGAAGTCAGTGTTAAATATATCTTCGCTAGCTTAAGTAAGCTAGCTGGCACGCCCTATTTGTATACATAGGCCTTAGACGCACGATAAAGATCCACTCCAAGCCCCGAAAGAGGCGAAGAGGCGGGGATTTTCGCGCGTCTACAAGTGCCAAAAGTCGTTTGAAAGATTAAAGGCATACTTAGTTAATCCCCCTGTTTTAAATCCTCCAAAGCAAGGAAAACCTCTTCTGCTTTACATTTCTGTGCACGCGAATGCCTTGGGAGCTCTGTTAGCTCAGTACGAGGATAACACTCACAAGGAATATGCCATATACTATCTTTCGAAAACTCTCCTGGCTTACGAAAGGAATTATCAGGCCATCGAGAAGACATGCTTGGCCCTAGTTTGGGCTTGCTAGAAATTTTGACACTATTTCCTAGATCATGAGATCTGGATAGTGTCCAAGCTTGACCCAATCAAGAACTTATTCGAAAAACCCATTCTCACGGGTGTAGACCCAGAAAATCTCTACTTTCCTGGTTTTTAGGCCTGGAGTGAACCTTTTTGTGTGTCTAAGTCCTATTTAAATAAACAGGGCATGCCAGCTAGCTTACCTAAGCTAGCGAAGATATATTCTAGAACCAGACTTCTAACGTGGCGACTGTGAGCAAGCCAGCTCTTGTCATCGCAGACCTTCTTGCACCGATGCGCAAGGGTCAGTCTGTACGCTTTTAAAGATCGAGTTTTGGATCTAAGGACCTACGAAAGCGGTTCGAGGTGTTTGATTCAGGTCTTGTTTGTACGATTTTCAGATTTTAGATCACGTGGATTTGCACGTGCCTAAGTCTTTCCTTTTATCCCTCTTTGGGGCCACCTAGGTGTGTGTTATGAACACTCCACTAAATGTGGCAATTTTGAGCGGGAGTATGGGGTTTGCTTTGATGCAATATGCATTCTAACTCGTGGTATGGTGTATATGCAATGCAACCTCACGCTACTCCAAAGGGAAAACCCAAATTTAAAGACAATGCCGAAGGGAAATGACTTGTAATGGAAATTGTCGAAGGGAAATGACCGAAGGGAAATGACTTGTAATGTAAATGCCGAAGGGAAATACGTATATAATGTATATATGGGCCCTTACTCGGGTCTTGCAAATAAGAGCGAAGGCTCAATGTGGGTGCGTGCGAGAATTGAAGTACTACACACACGACATGAAATGAAACCCAAATATAACTTGCAATATGGCCTTAACTAAGGTCTTGGGAATAAGAGCGAAAGCTCAATGTGTGTGAGTGCTTGAATTGAAGTACTACGCACACAACATGAAATTAAACCCAAATATAAATTGTAGTATGGCCTTAACTAAGGTCTTGGGAATAAGAGCGAAAGCTCAATGTGTGTGAGTGCTTGAATTGAAGTACTATGCACACAACATGAAATTAAACCCAAATATAAATTGCAGTATGGCCTTAACTAAGGTCTTGGGAATAAGAGCGAAAGCTCAATGTGTGTGAGTGCTTGAATTGAAGTACTACGCACACAACATGAAATAAACCCAAGGATAGTATAACACGGCCCTTACTTGGGTCTTACAAATAAGAGTGAAGGCTCAATGTGTGTGAGTGCGGGAATTTAAAGACAACACACCCAACTTAAGCAAAACCCTACGTAATTTAAAGTATATACATAAATTTATATCTTAGGGGCTGATTAGGCCCATCTGTGTTCAAAATCGTGCACGACTAAGAGCGAGGTAGGCTCAAGTGCATGTGTGTGTGGGTGTGCCAAGCCACGTTATTACAAGCGGGGGGAGACTATGCTCCATTATTACAACCCCGTATCAAATTTAATTTAAGCAAGTCTACAACTAAGGACCGAGTTAGGCACTTACTTATAGCTGGTTCGGAGGTGGCTTGCTTGAGCGTAGGCTTGGCTTCGCCTTGGGCTGCAAGAGGGAGCTCCTCGAAATGGAACGGCAAGGGGTGATGCTGGCCGGGTGCCTTGGGTGCGCGGGAAGGGGCACCTTGAAGGTGACCGGCTGCTAGGAAGGTGTTGCCTTGATGCTTTGGGCTAAGGTGACTAAGGAAGGTCACTAAAGGATGGGCTGGTATTAAGGAGGGTAGTGCTAAAGGGGAGCCTAAGGGAGTGCCTAAGGGAAATGTATGGCTGGCCGAGTGGATGTGGTACAGTCGGTTGGAGTGGCCGACTAAGGGGAGCTTGGTGGTGGCCGGCTGCTAGAGTGGCTAAGTAATGGCAAGGATGGGAAGGGAGCTAGCTAGGGTGTGGTGTAAGGTAGAGCTAAGGGCTTGTGGAAATGGGTATGGGCAGGTCCTAGGGAGCCAAGTGGGGTGGCCAGGTATCACTAGGGGAAGGTAGAGTGTCGGGTGGTGGAAATGGTTGAGGTATGGCCGAATGGGTAGGGATGACGGGTAGGTGGTGTTGGCGGGAGGTTGTGGTGGTGTGGGTGGTTGAGAGTGGAGGGGGAGTGAAGAAGAGGTGGAGCTAAGTGTAGGGTACTAATCGAAAGGGGAAGGAGTTGGTGGATGGAAGAAGGGCAGCCGGGTGACTTGGATGCGCAGGATTCAGCCGGGAGGTGGTGGCGATGGGGAGCTGGCCGGATGGAAGTGGTGGTGTAGGAGGAGTTTGGCCGGGGGTAGCGGTGGTGCAGGTGGAAGGAGGGCAGCAAGGTGGAAGGCTCGACTGAGAGGTTGGCCAAGGTCGGCTGGGCCAAGGTGGGCTGGAAGGGATTGAAAAACCCGCCCCTTAGGGGGGGGTTTATATAGGTTGGTGAAGGGCGGTTGGGGCTGGTTTTGAGGAGGTGGTAAGGTGGTTTAGGTGGTGGTGGTGTGGTGATAAGGTGGGCTGGTTTTGGGGAGGGGCCATATATTTTAATACAAGGGGTTTTAGGTAGATGGTGTGCTAGGTTTAGGTGGGGTGGTTTAGGGGTTTAGGGCTTAGCTAGGTGGGTTGGTCTTGGGGTGAGGTTTAGTGAGATGGGTTAGGTGATTAGGCTAGGATTAGGTTAGGTTTAAGGAAATTAGGCTAGGTTTAGGGAAGGATTAGGGAAGTGGGTTAGGTGATTAGGTTGGGATTAGGCCGGGATTAGGGAAGTGGTAGGTGATTAGGCTAGGTTTAGGCCGGGATTAGGGTAAAAGGCTAGGATTAGGGGTTTTTTATTAGGATTGGGTTAGGGAGCTCCCTTTGCATAACCCATAGACCTTGTTGCATCATGTTGGTGCAGCCCTAGGTTAGGTTTTGGCTAATACAAGCTTAAACCCATGCTAATTAGGCTAACCCACATGATTAACACCAAACTTGACACACAAGTCAAGCTTAATTACAATCACTCCCAAATCTTATCCTCCCCCACTCTCTCTCATGCCCATAATCCCACGTGAATTTCAAGTGGGCCCCACCTCCATTTATGAGAAGGTGATGTGGGCCATGGATGTGGATATTGGATTGGATCTCTAGATCCAAATCCACACATGGGTTTGGATTGGGATTTGGATATATATGGTCCAAATTCAATCCAAACTGAATTCTGACTCCTTCAGGCTGTGTTCGAAACAAATGGTTTGTGCGGGGTCTGACAGCATCAGTACTCCATCTGCGTTGGGTCTTCGCCAACATGATCGTCCGCTTCTGTTTTCACCTTCCAGAGATGACTTCATATGATTTCTGATTATAACAGGGTCTTGGACGTTCGAGATCTTGGGGGTGGATTCAACACGAGAGTTGCTGTGCCGGGCTTGACTTGTGCTCCGGTTCCGGGCTCTCTTTAGTTCTTCTGGTCCTGTCTTGATCAGGCCAAGCTTGCTTTGTGGGGTTTCAAAACATATTTTAACAGTTTTTAAAACATATTATACATATTTAAAATATATAAAAGTTCAAAACATCTGTACAGGATTGCTTGGAAGGCTCCTGGGTTTCCAGACTCAAAATAGCCCTTTGGGGCTGCTTTTACAAAACCAGGTTGTTTTGAGAAATTCGTGGGATTTCGGGGTGTTTACAGATGCCCCTCTTTGGCCTTGTCCAAATCGATTTGGATAAGGGCAAAGATGACAAACACCCCTTTCAATGTCTCCCTAGATCTAACCACGAAGAACATGGGATCGTCCCAATCTTTAGCAAAATCTCAATTTTAAAACCTTGGTAGGAGGAGATATCACGCCAAAGGGATTTGTTATGGAATCTGGTCCTAAATGGGATCATGTTTATGCAAGTGTCATGCGTGGAATGCAGATGCATGACATGGGTGTGGTGCCAAGAGTGGTGACCTCCTAGAGACCAGATGTGGTCGAACTCTTGAGATTTACAAGGCCTACTGCTCCAAGTGAGCAAATCCCATGCTGTTCGATGTTCGATTTTCAAAATCTATTTACAAAAATATTTACAAAAGGGACAACTGTCTTGAGTCTCAATCCTAAGGATCTCGAGCTCTTCGTGTTTCCCTTGTTTGAGTCTTGACACTCGCTTATCTAGCAGAGGTTTTATAAGAAAACAAGCTATATTTCAAATTTCTACACCTTACTCGAAACGTCGAATTCTCAAACAAGATGAAATTTAAGTAAGTAAATCCTATTTTTACTTTAGGATTCCTCAAAATGAAACATGCTTTAGCTTGGGATAAGCCAGGGATGGGAAAGAGATACCACGGTCCCTTCTGAAGCATCCGGTGGTTTAAGGCATTGAAGGCGGAAAACTGCTATTTTTGAGCTTTTTGGCCTCTTTTTCTTTTTTTTTTCATAGAGGGTCTCCCTTTGGGAGTATTTTTTTTTAATCCCTCTTTTCACCAGAGAATCGATTTTTCCTTTTGGATTCTGGTTTCTTTCTTTTGGAAAGAGACTTTGAATGAGAAATTCCCTTTATTTGGCCCTTTTTCCTTTTGGAAGGAGAAGAGAAGAGGGGAGGACTTATCCCAAGCTCACACTCGATCCATTTCAGATCAGCCTATTTAGAAATAGCACGTACTACTTGCAAGTATCTTGCTATATTGAACTAGGCCTTTCTTTGTAAGAAGAAGGATTTTGAAATGTAACCACGATTTTGAAGACTCCACTCTTTCACAAGTGCGAATTCTCACTCAGGGTCACACGATTTTGCCTTTGCACCTTATTTTCAGGTCTCAGGGTAGCTATCCCTAAAATTTTCGAAAATTGAAATTTTAATACAAATCCTACACATGATACTTCTTTAAGTATTGAATATTGATAGGATCTGCTAAATTCCTACCTTCTACATCGATCAACCAATACGAGTTGTTCGTAGTGGTTGCCCATATTGGGGCGCCACTTTCTGAGGGGATGTGGGCCACGATAGTGGATGATTTTCAAGACTAGATCCCCCACTTCAAAGTGGCGAGCTCTCATATGTTTGCCATAGTGTCGGGCTATCCTTTGCCGGTATGCACGAGCATGATCCATGGCAAGGAGTCGCCTCTCATCTAGCAAATCTAGTTCGGCCATCCTAGCATGCTGAAGCATCTCTAGGGGGAGGTTGAGTGCTATGGATGTATGGAATGAATGCAGTTGGGTATGAATGGGAAGAATGGCGTTTGTGCCATAGACCAATTCGAATGGTGTGGCATTCGTGGGAGTCCGGATGGAAGTCCTATAAGCCCATAAGGCTTCAGCCAGCTTCTCGTGCCACGTCCTACCCTTCTCTAAGGTTTTCTCAATTATACTAATGAGAGTGTTGTTGGTGGCTTCGGCTTGGCCGTTGCCTTGAGGGTAGTAGAGCGAAGAGAAGTGGTGAGTTATGCCATACGTGTTGCACAACTTAACCATCCGCTCGTTTTTGAATGGGGTGCCATTATCAAACACAAGGTCTTGTGGAACCCCAAATCGAGCCAAGATATTCCTCCAGATGAAAGCCACCACATGTTGCCCCAGCACGTTGGTTAGGGAAATGGCTTCCACCCACTTGGAGAAATATTCCGTGGCTGCTAAAATGAATCGATGCCCATTCAAGGCCTTTGGAAATATGGGGCCTACGATGTCAAATGCCCACATGGTGAATGGCCAGGGGCTGACCACGGAATGCAATGCAGATGATGGGATATGAATGGCGTGCCCATGCACTTGACATGCATGACACTTCCTAACATGATCGTGACAATCCTTTTTCAGGGTGGACCAAAAATAACCCCCTTTAAGTATTTTCATCGCCATCATGTTGGCATTAATATGACCTCCACATTCTCCATCGTGGAATTCATGCATCACTATCCTAGCCTCCTCCAGATCGATACACCTAAGCAGGATGCCGGTAAAACTCTTTTTGTACAAAACCCCACCCAGAATGGTGTATCGGGTCGAAATCTTATGGATGAATGCCTTATCTTTGGATGTGGCATCCTCGGTGAATCCCCCATTTTCTAGAAATTGTTTGATGTCATAAAACCAGGGTTTTTCAATAGAATCGAGGTTATTTTGGCAGATATCCAAGTCATGTGTGGATGGGTTGGGCGAATGCCATATTTCTAAAGATCGGGTCCCTGAAATGGGATCGACCTTTAGGGCTGAACCCAAGGAGGAGAGGGCATCGGCAATGCCATTGTCCTCTCTTCCTACGTGTGTGAGTTTGCACGATTGGAACGACTTAACCAATCAAGTGGCCAACTCATGATATGGAAGTAGTTTCTCGTTACGTACTTGCCAAATTTTCAAAACCTGGTTTATGACAAGGAGCAAATCTCCAAAGACCTCGATGCATGATTCAGAGTTTTCGAAATTCTTAAGCCTTGTATGAGTGCTTCATACTCAGCTATGTTGTTGGAACATTCAAAATCTAGGCGGACTACTATGGGAATCTCGCCCTTTTCAGGGGAGATGAGGATGACCCCAGCACCAACCCCTCGTTGGTTTCGTGCCCCGTCGAAGTGCATCTTCCACACTTGGTTTTCAAAATTGTTTGCCAAAATGTGGTTTTGGAAATGGTTTTGTAATATGCCTTCATCAGGCATTTCATCAAGCGTGGGATATGCGTCCTCTAGGGGGAACTCAGCCACGTAATCTGCTAGGGCTTGCCCCTTAATGGAGATCTAGTGATGGTATTTCAGGTCATACTCCATTAGAAGGAGTTGCCATTTGCCCAATCTACCCGTGAGAATGGGTTTTTCGAATAAGTGCTTGATTGGATCAAGCTTGGACACTATCCAGATCTCATGATCTAGGAAATAGTGTCTGAATTTCTGGCAGGCCCAGACTAGGGCCAAGCACGTCTTCTAAAGCATTCGCATGCACGGAGATGTAAAGTAAAAGTGGTTTTCCTTGTTTTGGAGGATTCAAAACGGGGGGATTAACCAAGTATGCCTTTAGTCTCTTGAAGGACTTCTGGCATTCGTCATCCCATAAGAACTTCGTGCCCTTCCTCAACAGTTTGTTGAAGGGTTCGCATCTAGTCGCCAGATTTGATATGAATCGGCGAACGGAGTGTAATCGACCCTGGAGGCTACGAATTTGAGTGAGATTGGAGGGTGGAGCCATGTCTATAATGGCTCGACACTTAGAGGGGTCGACTTCTATACCCTTTTGGCTTACCATAAAGCCCAGAAGCTTCCCTGATTCTACCCCGAATACACATTTTTGAGGGTTTAGCTTTACTTTGTAAAGCCTAAGCCTTTCGAAAATCTTTTGCAAACATTCGATATGAGTGCATCGGGTTTTGAATTTTGCCAAGAGATCATCTACATACACTTCTACGAGCTCATGAATTTGATCATGGAAGATCGTGGTCATGGCTCTTTGGTATGTTGCGCCGGCATTTTTCAACCCAAAGGGCATGACTGTATAGCAGTACGTGCCCCATGGGGTTGTGAAGGCGGTCTTACCCTGATCTCGTGGACTTAGTTTGATTTGATTATAGCCTGAATAGCCATCCATAAACGAAAACATTTCATGATTTGTAGTACTATCGACTATCAAATCTATGTTTGGTAAAGGATAATTATCCTTTGGAGTGGCTTTATTCAAGTTTCTGAAATCGATGCATATTCAAATTTTCCCTTTGGTTTTTCGAACTACAACGATGTTTGACAACCAATCAGAATATGCAATGGGTTTTATAAATCTGACTTTTAACAAATCTTCTAAACCCTCTTTGACTTGCATGTGTACATTCGAGTGTATTTTCCTAAGCTTCTGCTTTATGGGTTTTACATCCGCATCTAAGGGAAGACGATGTTCGACAATGCTGGGGTTTATGCCCGGCATGTCTTCATACGTCCATGCAAACACATCTAAATAGGTTTGTAGAAATGCAATGACTGCTAATCTTTCATGTTCATGCAAGCATGTGCCTATTTTGATGGATTTGGGATTGGAATCATCCCCTAGGTTTACCTCTATGAAATCTCCTCCTACTGAATTGGAAGGTTTTTCAAAATCGAGAATTTTATGAAATTCTAGGAGCTCAGAAGTGGGATCTTCCTCAAGGGGATCCACTTTTGGGCTTCGATCATTCTTGTGGGTTATAGACCCGAGGGAATTTGATGCGTGATTTTTAAAAAGACATGGTTTTGTACTCGGATTTTCAATTGATTTCAAAATTTTTGGTCTGGCTATGCATACGACGTTTCTTTCGAAATCTTTTTCTTTTGCCAAAGTCCTACCAGGAGCAGCTATATACAAAATCTTTTTGGTATTTTCCAAATTTTCGATTTTTTTGGGTTTTTGTAAAACAAGAACCTTAGGAACTATACAAATCACTCTATTTTCGAGTTTTTGTTTTTATATTGTTTTTGGTTTTTCCTCATTTTCGATTTTTTTGATTTTAAGTTTTCCAAATGTTTTTGTATTTTTATTAAAGGGATCTTCCATCATACCTACAAAGGGAAAACACTACGGGTTAGACTCGAAATAAGAGGTCTAAATCATAGGTCTCTTCTAGGGTAGGCTCCAGGGCACCCTTGACCCAGGTGGTCACAAGGGTTGGCTCTGGCGGTATTCTGGGAGTATAGCCGATCCCATATCGGCTTGGGTTGGCCCTAGGAAGGATGGGCTCTAGGAGACCTTGGTTTTGCGCCCCTAGACTTTTGTAGGGCATGTAGCCCATATTTAACATGTTCCACGATTTTTTGTTTTTTGAAAATTGATGATATAAATCATGGTCCTGGAACTTGTTGTCGTCCATATCGTGCTCGTATGGCTTCTTGTCCAGGGGCTTTAGAAATAGGGAACGCTTGGGTCTTCCTAGAAGGGTTAAGATTGGGAGGGGGCCTGCTTTGGGCAGCCCCTTCACACATACAACCTTCCTAGGGTTGTTTAACACGAGCCTTGGCGGCTCAATCACAATCTGCCCCAGGTTAGCCTCATGGGCCTGGGAGCTTGATAAACAAGGGGAGTTTATGATCCCCTGAAGCTGTGGGTGACTCTCACCTAGGATCACCACGACCTGGTCCCTAAAAGGGATCTTGACACACCTGTGGAAGGTGGATGGCACAGCGCACAAACTGTGTATCTAGGGCCTTCCCAGCAACAGGTTATAATGGGGGTGGATGTCCAAGACATGGAACACGCCCATGTGTGTGATTCCTCCCGTTTCCATTGGGAGTTCGATCGATCCTAATGGCCTAGACATATTCCCATCGTATCCAGTGATAATGATGGGGCTTGGGTTTACTGAAGTAAAGGTGACTCCGATTTGGTACGCCACATGAAGTCGAAAGATGTTGAGCCCTCCTCCCCCATCGACTAGGCAACTATCCAGAGAGTGGTTCTTCAGAACCACCTCGATATGTAGGGCCTGATTATGGGACTCGTAGGGTCTATCTACATCATCTTCCAAGAAAGTGATGGGCGATTTTGCTCCTATTAAAGCCACTTGGGCAGACAGGGATTCCAGACTTATGTTCGAATCAACCTTGGCTCTTTCTAGAATTTTCTCTAGCACGAGTATATGCCTAGGCGAGGTTTGTATAAGCTCTAGGATAGACATGTGGATAGGAATCTTTGAAAGGTGGTTTTCGAAGTCATAAGGATTTAGGATGACTTTATCCTTGTCTGCTTTTGGCAGAACTCCAGGAATACATGCTTTTGAGGGGTCAGGCACACTGACCACCTTTTTAGCACTTTGTAGGTGCTAGGGTTGATAGATCCTTTCGGATCTAGTCACTTCCCCCACGACCAACCTAGGGTTCGCACTAAAATTGGCTCTAAGTATGAGTTGAGGAGCACCTTGAAGTTTTAAAACTGGTTTAGCCGGGGATTCAGCTTTTGGTGGTCCCCGAATGATGACTTGGGCGGGCTTCTTGTACAGTACAAGAGTGGGCGCACAAGTGGGTCGACCAGACTCAGGTTTTTCTGCTAGTTCCTTTGAAAAGGTGAGGGTAAATACCTCCTTTCCTTTCCCACTGCCACTGACATGCTTGGGAAAGGGTTCTTTGAAGATAGCTTGAGGTGGCTCTAGTTCTGCAGTGACCTAGAGCCGGCCCTCCGCTATCAAGTTCTCAATTTTATTTAAAAGGGAGAAACAACGTTTGGTATCATGGCCTTTGAAAAGATGATACTTACAAAATCGATTTAAATACCCCCCTTTGGAAGTGACTCCTTCGGGGATTTCGGGAAGTTCCATCATGCCTTGGGCAAGTAGGAGGTCTAGGACCTCCGACACAGGTTTCCCCAGCGGTGTGTATTCCTGTTTTTCAATCGGTTTTTGAAAGGTTCGCTCCCTTTTATTTTCTAGCTTTTCAAAATTTTTGGAAGTGCCTGCCATGCCTAGATCCACTCGGACATTGGCGATTTTATGGGGTTTTGCCCCTTTGTCCATCGTGGGTAGCCCATAAGTGATGGGCTTTTCCATGCGGGTTTTAGAAACAGCACTTCCTTTCCATAAGTGATCGTATGTCCCTTTTCTCAAGTTTGTTTCGAAAAGGTATGCCTTTTTGATCAACTTATGGAAAGTTGAGATCTCATGGAGCGAGAGAAGGGTTTTTAACTTGCTTTTAAAATTATCCAGGATGAGCATGATTGCGCATCCTTCGGATATGGGCTCTCGCACTTGGCCTAAAAGTGACCTCCATCGTATAATGAAGGCATGCACGTCTTCGTTCATGCCTTGCTTTGTATCCCTTAAAGTATTTAGAGTCGGCATGACTTCTACGTTGTGTGCAAATCTTTGCATGAAGCAGTTCACTAACTCTTCAAAAGTAGTGAACTGGCTTAGATCGTAGGAAGCCAACCATTTGGCAGCTGTGCCTTTAAGGGATAAAGGGAACCAATACACCCATTTCATCGAGTCCTTTTTCTTCTTATGGGCTCGACACGAGAAAAGTTGCAAGTGAGACCTAGGGTCTCCCATGCCGTCATACCGATGGAAGTTCAGTATTTCATCGTCACTGTCTGTTTCGTAATCCATGGGAAGGAAATCAGAAAGGGCGTAACTTCTTTTCTCTTTATTTTGCCCTTTCAACAGTTGTTGTAGGGCTTTACGGTCCTTTTGTGTGAAGGACTCGTGGTATTGGTTGCCTTCCATTACGGAGGCCTCTTTGTGCTTGCGAGGTTTTTCAGATTTTTTCTTGGCCCTTTGTTCACCGTTTGACGAACAGGAATCGCCTACTTCAGCCTCTTGGCTGAGAGCATCGATTTTGGCCTCGAATTCCCTTCTCAGGTCCTCTATCTCATCTAGTTTGATCTTGTTTTTCAAAATCCTCCTAGAGTGAGAACTTGATGCGCATGAGCCTTGGCTCGACACTTCACTTGGGTTGGATTTTGACATGCTTTTAAGCCTTTTTCAAAATTCCTAAGTACAAGTAAAGAAAACAGAGTTAAAACAACACCTCTTTCAAAATCTTTTCGCAAGTTTCCTAGAGTAACTCTATTTTTGAAAGACTGACGTCCCACCGGGCGTGCCAAACCGCTGTAGATGCAGAAAATCTCCGCTTTCCTGGTTTTTAGGCCTGGAACGAACCTTTTTGTGTGTCTAAGTCCTATTTAAATAAACAGGGCGTGCCAGCTAGCTTACCTAAGCTAGCAAAGATATATTCTAGAACTTGACTTCTAACGTGGAGACTGTGAGCAAGCAAGCTCTTGTCATCGCAGACCTTCTTGCACTGATGCGCAAGAGTCAATCTGTACGCTTTTAAAGATCGAGTTTGGATATAAGGACCTACGAAAGCGGTTCGAGGTGTTTGATTCGGGTCTTGTTTGTATGATTTTCAGATTTTAGATCACGTGGATTTGCACGTGCCTAAGTCTTTCCTTTTATCCCTCTTTGGGGCCACCTAGGTGTGTGTTATGAACACTCCACTAAATGTGGTGATTTTGAGCGGGAGTATGGGGTTTGCTTTGATGCAATATGCATCCTAACTCGTGGTATGGCATATATGCAATGCAAACTCACGCTACTCCAAAGGGAAAACCCGAATTTAAAGACAATGCCAAAGGGAAATATGTATATAATGTATATATGGGCCCTTACTCAAGTCTTGCCAATAAGAGAGAAGGCTCAATGTGGGTGCGTGCGAGAATTGAAGTACTACACACACGACATGAAATGAAGAAGAGGTGGAGTGGTGGGTAGGTGGTGTTGGCAGGAGGTTGTGGTGGTGTGGGTGGTTGAGAGTGGAGGGGGAGTGAAGAAGAGGTGGAGCTAAGTGTAGGGTACTAACCGAAAGGGGAAGGAGTTGGTGGATGGAAGAAGGGCAACCGGGTGACTTGGATGCACAGGATTCAGCCGGGAGGTGGTGGCGACGGGGAGCTGGCCGGATGGAAGTGGTGGTGTAGGAGGAGCTTGGCCGGGGGTAGCGGTGGTGCAGGTGGAAGGAGGGCAGCAAGGTGGAAGGCTCGGCTGGGAGGTTGGCCAAGGTGGGCTGGGCCAAGGTGGGCTGGAAGGGATTGAAAAACCCGCCCCTTAGGGGGGGTTTATATAGGTTGGTGAAGGGCGGTTGGGGCTGGTTTTGAGGAGGTGGTAAGGTGGTTTAGGTGGTGGTGGTGTGGTGATAAGGTGGGCTGGTTTTGGGGAGGGGCAAGATATTTTAATACAAGGGGTTTTAGGTAGATGGTGTGCTAGGTTTAGGTGGGGTGGTTTAGGGGTTTAGGGCTTAGCTAGGTGGGTTGGTCTTGGGGTGAGGTTTAGTGAGATGGGTTAGGTGATTAGGATAGGATTAGGTTAGGTTTAAGGAAATTAGGCTAGGTTTAGGGAAGGATTAGGGAAGTGGGTTAGGTGATTAGGTTGGGATTAGGCTGGGATTAGGGAAGTGGGTTAGGTGATTAGGCTAGGTTTAGGCCAGGATTAGGGTAAAAGGCTAGGATTAGGGGTTTTTTATTAGGATTGGGTTAGGGAGCTCCCTTTGCATAACCCATAGACCTTGTTGCATCATGTTGGTGCAGCCCTAGGTTAGGTTTTGGCTAATACAAGCTTAAACCCATGCTAATTAGGCTAACCCACATGATTAACCCCAAACTTGACACACAAGTCAAGCTTAATTACAATCACTCCCAAATCTTATCCTCCCCCACTCTCTCTCATGCCCATAATCCCACGTGAATTTCAAGTGGGCCCCACCTCCATTTATGAGAAGGTGATGTGGGCCATGGATGTGGATATTGGATTGGATCTTTGGATCCAAATCCACACATGGGTTTGGATTGGGATCTGGATATATATGGTCCAGATTCAATCCAAACTGAATTCTGACTCCTTCAGGCTGTGTTCAAAACAAACGGTTTGTGCGGGGTCTGACAGCATCAGTACTCCGTCTGCGTAGGGTCTTCGCCAACATGATCATCCGCTTCTGTTTTCACCTTCCAGAGATGACTTCATATGATTTCTGATTATAATAGGGTCTTGGACATTCGAGATCCTGGGGGTGGATTCAACACGAGAGTTGCTGTGCCGGGCTTGACTTGTGCTCCGGTTCCGGGCTCTCTTTAGCTCTTCTGGTCTTGTCTTGATCAGGCCAAGCTTGCTTTGTGGGGTTTCAAAACATATTTTAACAGTTTTTAAAACATATTATACATATTTAAAACATATAAAAGTTTAAAACATCTGTACTGGGTTGCCTGGAAGGCTCCTGGGTTTCTAGACTCAAAATAGCCCTTTGGGGCTGCTTTTACAAAACCAGGTTGTTTTGAGAAATTCGTGGGACTTCGGGGTGTTTACAACGGGAAGATTGGGCAAATGGCAACTCCTTCTAATGGAGTATGACTTAAAATACCATCACCAGGTCTCCATTAAGGGGCAAGCCCTAGCAGACTACGTGGCTGAGTTCCCCCTAGAAGATGCGTATCCCACACTCAATTTAGCTAAGTATGAAGCACTCATACAAGGTTTAAAAATTTCGAAAACTCTAGGGGCATCATGCATCGAGGTCTTTGGAGATTCACTCCTTGTTATAAACCAAGTTTTAAAAATTTGGCAAGTTCGAAATGAAAACTGCTTCCATACCACGAGTTGGCCACTCGACAGGTCGAGTCGTTCCAATCGTGTACTCTCACACATGTAGGAAGAGAGGATAATGGCGTTGCTGATGCCCTCTCATCCTTGGGTTCAGCCCTAAGGGTTGATCCCACTTTGGGAACCAGACCCCTTGAAATATGGCACTCACCCACTCCTTCCATACACGATTTGCAAATTTGCCAAAATAATCCTGATTCTGATGAAAAACCTTGGTTTTATGACATAAAGAATTTTCTAGAAAATGGGGGATTCACTGAAGATGCCACATCTAAAGGTAAGGCATTCAACCGAAAAATTTCTACCCGATACACGATTTTGGGTGGGGTTCTGTACAAAAAGAGTTTTACCGGCATCTTACTAAGATGCATCGACCTAGAGGAGGCTAGGACTGTTATGCACGAATTCCACGATGGAGAATGTGGAGGTCATGTCAATGCCAACATGATGGCGATGAAAATACTTAGAGTGGGTTATTTTTGGTCCACCCTGAGAAAAGATTGCCACGATCATGTTAGGAAGTGTCACCCATGTCAAGTGCATGGTCACGCCATTCATATCCCCTCATCATCACTGCATTCCATGGTTAGCCCCTGGCCATTCACCATGTGGGCGTTTGATATCGTAGGACTAATTTTTCCAAAGGCCTCGAATGGACACAGGTTCATTTTAGCAGCCACTCAGTATTTTTCCAAGTGGGTCGAAGCCACTTCTGACCAATGTCCAGGGGCAACATGTGGTGGCTTTCATTAGGAAAAACATCTTGGCTCGATTTGGAGTTCCAAGAGATCTTGTGTTTGATAATGGCACCCCATTCAAAAATGAGCGGATGGTCAAGCTGTGCAACAAGTATGGCATAAATCATCACTTCTCGTCACCTTACTACCCTCAAGGCAACGGCCAAGCCGAAGCCACCAACAAGATGCTCATCAGCATTGTTGAGAAAACCTTAGAGAAGGGTAGAACATGGTACGAGAAACTGGATGAAGCCTTATGGGCTTATAGGACTTCCATCCGCACTCCCACAAATGCCACGCCCTTTGAGTTGGTCTACGGCACAAACGTCGTTCTCCCCATTCATACACTCCTGCATTCATTTCATACATCCATAGCACTCGACCTTCCCCTAGAAACACTTCAGCATGCTAGGATGGCCGAACTAGATCTATTAGATGAGAGGCGACTCCTTGCTATGGATCATGCTCACGCATACCGGCAAAAGATCGCCCGACACTACGAGAAACATATGAAACCTCACCACTTCGAAGTGGGAGAGCTCGTTTTGAAAATCATTCACCATCGTGGCCCACATCCACTTGGAAAGTGGCGGCCCAAGTGGGATGGCGCTTACGTCGTGCGTGGAACCACCACGAACAATTCTTATTGGTTAACCGATGTTGAAGGTAGGAATTTAACAGATCCTATCAATATTCAATATTTGAAAAAGTATCACGTATAGGATCTGAGTTAAATTCCCATTTTGCAAATTTTTTTTAGGGAAATCTGCTTTGAAACTTCGAAACCAAGGATTAAAAGTGAGTTGTGTGACCCTGAATGAGAGAATCGACATTTTGTGAAAAAGTGGAGATTTTCAAATGCGTGGTTACATTTCAAAATCCTTGTTCTTACAAAGAAAGGCCTAGTTCAATATAGCAAGATACTTGCAAGTTGTACGTGCTATTTCTAAATAGGCTAATCTGGAATGGATCGAGTATGACCTTGGGATAAGTCCTCCCCTCTTCTCTTCTCCTTCCAAAAGGAAAACTTGGCCAAAACAAAGGAAAATCCCCGCCGAAATCTCTTTCCCAAAGAAAGAAGCATGAATCAAAAAGAAAATTCGATTCTTCTATGGAAAAGAGGGATTAAAGAAAAAATACTCCTAAAGGAAGACCCTCTAAGAAAAAAAGAAAGAAAAAGGCCAAAAAGCTCAAAAAGAGCAGTTTTCCGCCTTCTTTGCCTCAAACCACGGGACACTTCAGAAGGGACCGTGGTACTTCTTTCCCATCCCTATGACTTATCCCAAGCGAAACATGGTTCATTTCAGGGAATCCTAAAGTAAAAATAGGAGTTCCTTACTTGAATTTCATCTTGTTTGAGAATTCGACATTTTGAGTAAGGCATAGGAATTTTGAAATGTAGCTTGTTTTTTCATAAAACCTCTGCTAGATTAGCGAGTGTCGAGACTCAAGTAAAGGCAAACACAAGGAGCTAAAGGTCCTTAGGATCGATGGTTCAGAAAAGTTTTCCCTCTTAAAACGAATTTCAAAAACTCGAACATTGAGCATACGTAAGGCCCGCTCACTTGGAGCAGCAAGTCTTCATAAAGTCTCAAAAGTTTGACTATAGAATCTAGTCTCTAAGAGGTCGCCCTTTCTGACACCTCATCCGTATCATGCACTTTGCATTTCCACGCATGAACACCTCATACATGATCTCCATTTAGGGCTAGATCCATAGAAAGTCCCCTTTGGCGAAAAATCCCCTCCTATCGGGCTTAAAAGAAAACATTTTTCTCAAAAATCAGGACGATCCCATATTCTCGAGATCAAATCCAGGGAGAAAACAAATAGGGGTGTTATCTTCTTCGCCATTATCTAAATCAATTTGGATAATGATAAAGAGGGGCATCTGTAAACACCCCAAAATTCAAAAATTTTGCAAAAACCAAATGCCTGGTTCGAAAATAAGCTCAAAAAGCCAAGTTCGGAATTGTCGAAAACCCAAGAGCTCAAATACTTCAAACCTCCATTTTCCAACCCTGTTTAAAACATGAAATTCTCAAAAGTGGACGAAAGTCTCATTTTCTACAAAAGCCCAAACGAACAGGTGAAGCCTGGCTCAAAGCAGCTGCAAAAGAGATTCAAAATTTCAAAGATCAAGCCCAGGCCGATGAAAAGCAGATTTCAAAGACAAAAGAGGAGCCCAGGCCACAAATAGACTTCAAGCCGGAAGCATCGGAGGCCAAGCCAATAGTACCCCTGAAATCATGAGCAATTCAAATAAAAAACAAGAAGAATCAGTTAAAACAAAGTCCGGAAAGGTGAAAAGGAGCTTGGATGACGAAATTGGGAAAAACTCAACATAAGACGGAGCGTTGATGAACTCAGGGCCCGCACAAGATGTCTGACTCGAAACACCAAGAAGGACCGAAGAAGAGAAAAAATTGGATCAAATCTGGATCCAAATATCCAGATCCAGACCCAAGATCCAGATCCAAACAAGACTTGGATTGGATCCAGATTTCATAATCAATCCAGGATCCATATCCAAATGAAAAGCCTATAAAAGGACGTGAGGGGCTGGCTCACGAAGATTGCAAATTTTTTTCACGCCTATTCACTTGGGTAGGAGAGAGAGAGAGAGGGGAAAGGTCAACAAAGGGGGCTGGTTTCCCCCTTTGCTTTTTGTAAAAGGTGGGTTGGTATTATGGGCTAAAGGAGTTCTTCATTTCACGCCAAAGCTTGGTTGCTGTCAAGGAGACCCGACAGCATTGGATGGACTCCTTCTTGTGAGGATTTGCTGCGTGGAAACCAAGCAAACCATGGTTAAGGTGAGTCCCTAGAACCCACCTAAACCGTCTCTCCCCTTTGCCTCTCTAAACTACCTAACATCCTTGAGAAAATCCAGCAAGTTCAACCAAACAATAGCTGGCCGAACCTTGCAGAAATTGAACCTAGATTCTACCCAAAACCGTCCCCACCTAAGCCCATGCTAAGCTCGGCCAATAGCTGGCCGAGCTCACCCTAGTTCTGTCCTATTGAGTCCCCAAATCCCAACCTAGACTAACCCCCCAAGCTGCCCAGCTCGGCCACCATTGGCCGAGCCATTTCCTTTAGCAACTTCACCCCAAGTCCTAACCAAAACTAACCCTAAGACCTGCCCAGCTCGGCCACCATTGGCCGAGCCATCTCTTTAAAACTTCACCCTAGTTCCCACCTAAGACGAACCCTCAAGCTTGCCCAGCTCGGCCACCATTTGGCCGAGCATCCACTTAGGGCCTTTCCTTAGAACTTCGCCTAGGATCAACCCCAAAACACCAAACAAGCTCGGCCACCACTTGGCCGAGCATTCCTTTAGGACCCTTCCCAAATCCGCCCATGGACCATCACCCAACTTGGACCCTAGCTGGTCGAGTCTCACCTTAGGACTTTGACTCAAACCCTACCTAAGCCCTTCACCTTAGAGCTGGCCTTAGATCCCCTACACCTTGCCTTAGGTTTGCTCGAATCCCACCCAAAACCATAAGACCTTTCCGTGTCGACATAGCCTAGATCGTGAACTAGGATCAAAAACTCCACGCATCGGATCGGTTCGCAGCGAGAGGTCCATCCAACGGCTATATCCAAGGTCGGGTCTCACTGACAAAGAAAGGCCAAGCAGACGACATGTAAGTGTTCGAATATGATCTTTTACATTGTTTCAAGTTCAATTAAATTCGATACGGGGTTGTAATAATGGAGCGTAGTCTCCCCCCGAGATGTAATATTGTGGTTTGAAACACGAATCACACACATACACTCGAGCCTTTCCGCTCTTATCTACACACCTTTGCACACAAACGGGCCTCAACAACCCATAGGATATAGCTCTATTTATATACATTCAGCTGGGTTTTAAGGTTCAAGTCATGTGAGTTGTCTTTCATTTTATACACTCAAAGCACTCACTCACATTGAGCCTTTCCGCTCTTACGTATATATACGTATTTCCCTTTCAGCTGGGTTTTAAATTCAAGTTGCGTGAGTTGCCTTTCAATTTATACACTAAAAACACTCACTCACATTGAGCCTTCTCGCTCTTAAGATATAGCTATATATTTTCTTTCCGCATCTAAGATATAGCCATATTTTCCCTTCTGCTATTTCCCTTCTGCTATGTCTTTAAATTCTAGGTTTTCCCTTCGAGTTGTGTGAGTTTGCATTGCATATATGCCACACTCGAGATAGGGAGCATACTTGCATCGAACAATCCCAAGCAAACTCGTGTAGAATCTGATAAAATCGAGCACTTGATGCACACAATTACATGCCAAAATTTGCTAAAACCCAAAGACATAGGAACGTGTAGATCTCATGCATAAAATCTGCAATTTTGACAAAACCAATCGATAAAACACTTTCATGTTTTCAAAAGAGTCGTGTTTGTTCAAAATCGAGATTTCCTAAAGCGTACAGACTGACCCTTGAGCATCGGTTCAAGAAGGTCTGCGACGAAAAGATCCCACTTATCCACAGTCACCTCAAAAGTCAGATATTTTTAAAAACTTACTTCGCTAGTTTTAGAAAGCTAGCTGGCACACCCTTTTTAAGCGACGTAAGCACGAAAAGATTCGCTTCAAGCCTAAGAACCCGGAGATGAGGATTTTCCGTGTCTACAGATATGCTTGCGCTAGACTCTTTGAAATCGTTAAAGCACATACCTCTTTGCCCTTCCCACTGGTACTTGCGTGGTTGGGGAAGGGTTCTTTGAAAATCGTTTGGGTAGGCTTTGGTTCCTCAGTGACCTAGAGTCGGCCCTGCTCGATCAAGTTCTCAATCTTGTTGAGTAGGGAAAAACATTGCTTTGTATCATGCCTTTGAGCCGATGATACTTGCAAAATCGATTTAAGAATCTCCCTTTGGAAGTGGTTCCCTCAGGAATCTCGGGGAGTTCGATCATTCCTTGGGCAAGTAGGAGGTCTAGGACCTCCGACATAGGTTGCCCTAGTGGAGTATACTCCCGTTTTTCAAAAGGTTTTTATATTTTTTTCCTTTTTTATTTTCAAAGCTCTCAAAATTTTTGGAAGTGCTCGCCGAGCTTGGATCCACTCGGACGTTTGCAACTTTGTGGGGTTTTGCCCCTTTGTACATCGTGGGTAACCTGTAAGTTTTGGGTTTTTTCAAGTGAGTTTTTGAAATAACACTCCCTTTCCACAAGTAGTCGTAGATGCCTTTCTTCAAATTAGTTTAAAAAAGGGATGCCTTTTTAATCAACTTGTGGAAAGTTGAGATTTTGTGGAGGGAGAGAAGGGTTTTCAACTCATTTTTAAAATTATCCAGGATGAGCATTACTGCACACCCTTCTGATATGGGTTCTCATACTTGCCCAAGGAGGGACCTCCATCAAACAATGAATACATGTACATCCTCGTTCGATCCTTGTTTAGTATCCCTCAAAGTATTTAAAGTAGGTGTGACTTCTACATTATGCGAAAATCTTTGCCTAAAGCAGTTCGCCAACTCTTCAAAGGTTGCGAACTGACTTAGATCGTAAGAAGCCAGCCATTTTGAAGCTGTGCCTTTGAGGGAAAGGGGAAACTAATAAATCCACTTCATCGAGTTCTTCTTTTTCTTGTGGACTCGATGAGAGAAAAGTTGCAAGTGAGACCTAGGGTCTCTCGTGCCATCATACCGATGGAAATTCAGTATTTCATCATCATTGTCTGTTTCATAATCTAAAGGAAGAAAATCAGATAGGGCATAGGTTCTTTTCTCTTTGTTTTGCCCTTTTAGCAGCTGCTGTAGGGCTTTACGGTCCTTGTGAGTGAAGGACTCGTGGTATTGGTTTCCCTCCATGGCGGATGTCTCCTTGGGTTTTTGAATTTTTTCAAACTTTTTTTTGGCCTTTATTGGTTCGCCATGTGATGAACACGAATCAACTGCTTCAGCCTCTTGGCTAAGGGCAGCGATCTTGGCCTCAAAATCCCTTCTCAAATCCTCGATTTCCTCTTTTTTATTTCAATTTTTCGAAAATCTCCTAGAGTGAGAACTTGATGTACGCGAGACATGGCTGGACACTTCATTGGAGTTTGAACTCGACATGACTCCGATGCTTTTTAAAACCCAACTATGAAATGCACAAGACAAAGAGTTAAAATACTTTTCTTGAAAAATTTTCAAGAGGTCCGCTTGTTTCTATCAATTTTTCTTAAGACCCACGTCCCACCGGGCATGCCAATTTCTATAGACACGCGAAAATTTTCACTCCGGGTTCTTAGGCCTGAAGTGAACCTCTTTCGTGTCTAAGTCGCTTTTAAAGGGCATGCCAGCTATCTTACTCAAACTAGCGAAGTAAGTTTTGAAATATCTGACTTAGGGGGCGACTGTGGGGTAGTTAGGTGGGTTCGACTAGGTCTAGGTCTAGGTGGAGTCAGCTTAGGTGGTTTAGAGGGGTTCGAGAGAGGTGGGCTAGGTGAGTTTGCTAGGCTTACCTTAGGGCACGGTCTTGGGGTGTGCTCAAGCTCCACATCAGCCACTCCACGCCTTCTTGTTCAAGCAAATCCAGCCCTAAATCAAGGTGGTGCAGCCCACACTAATCCCCCTTTAAGCTCATAATTAACCCACTAAACAAAATGAAGAAAGCATTAAGCACTCACCTTAATACCCTCTCTCTCCTCCAAGCTCCTCTAAGTGGATTTCACGTGAACTTTTTGGAGACCCCCTCACTCCTATTTATAGGAAAATGAAGTGGGTCTTGGATATGGGTCTTGGGTTTGGATCATGGAATCCATGTCCGATCCAAACACTATTTGGATTTGGATCTTGGATCTCAGATATTTTGAGATCCATATCCGATCCAAATCCAACATTTTTATGGATATGGATATGGATATTTTGGTCCAAATCCAATCCAATCCAAATCCAAATACTATTTGGGTCGACCCAAATCCAAACACTATTTGGATATGGATCTAGATATTTATGGTCCAGATCCAATCCAAATTTTCTCTGGATGGTCCTTCTTGGCTTTTTGAGAAGGACGTTTTGTGCAAGCACTAGCTTCATCAGTGCTCCGTCTGGTGCTGGGTTTTCTCCAACTTTGTCATCCATACTCCATCTCACCATTCTAGACTCCATTTCTGCTTGATTTTGCCATTTCTGGCTCAGATTTATGCTGCTTGGGAGGATGTATTTGATTTGGCTTATGGGTGTGCCGTGCTTGCATTTTGCATCAAGCCTGGGCCTTCCTTTTTCCTTTTGACCTTGGCTTTTATTAGGCCAGGGTGCTGCTTTTGGGCTTCTACACTCGTTTTTGAGTCTAGCTTTGATTGGGCCTTCGTGGGCTAGTTTCTGAGCTTTTTCTCGATCAAGTGTCGTCTTCCCTGCTTCACTTGTTCGTCTTTTGCAAAATGGGACTTGGCCCGAGTTTAAGAATTTTTTATTGGATATGGGGTTCCAAAGTAGTATTTACAAGCTTTTGGGAAGCTCCTGGGTTTTTAAAACTCAAAATGGCCCTTTTGGGGTTGATTTGAAAACCAGGTGTTTGTTTCATGAAATCGGGAAATTTTGGGGTGTTTACACCTAGGTTCGACCAAGTTATAGGGTTGGCTAAGGGTGAGTGTCTTAGGTGCGAGCTAACTAAGGCAAGTCATGGCAAGATAGGGTGTATGGGTTGGTTCTAGTCGACCCTAAGGGGAAGGCTTAGGTGCGGGCTTGCTAAGGTAGGTCGGCGCTGCAGGCGGCTGGGGTGCAGCAGGTCGGTGCTAAGGGGCCACAGGCTTCAGTAGGGCGTGGGGCGCGCAGTAGGGCGTAGGGCGTGCAACAGGGCGTCTGGCGCACGGGGGCACCGCAGCAGAGCGCAGTAGGGTGTTTGGTGCTAAGGGGCGTCGCAGTAGGGTGTCTGGCGCTAAGGGGCGCCGCAGCAGGGTGTCTGGCTCGCGGGGGGGGTGCCGCAGCAGGGTGTCTGGCACGTGGGGGCGCCGCGGCTAGGTCGGGTAGTGCCTAGGGGAAGCTTTAGTTGGCTTAGGTTAGGTTGAGTTGGTTTGGGGGGGTTTAGGCTAGGTTTTGGGTTAGTTTGGGTGAGGTTTAATGAAATGGGTTAGGTGATTAGGTTAGGTTTAGTCGAACCTAGGCTAGGTTTAGGGTGGGATTAGGAGCCTACCTCTTGGAGCCGGTCCTTCTTGGTTGAGCCCATGTCCACGCCTTGGTTGCAGCCTTCCTTGGTCGAGCCCACCTTGGTTGCAGCCCTTGTCTAGACCCACTTAGCCAACAAGGCTTGAACCCACCTCACCCTTGAGCCAACATGGCTAGGTTTATCTCTCACTCTCTCTCCTCCCAAGCATTTCACGTGAATCATTTTGGGGACCCCCTCACCTCTATTTATAGGCAAATGAGGTGGGTCTTGGATATGGGTTTTGGATTTGGGTCTTGGAATCCAAATCTGATCCAAATACTATTTGGGTCTGGATCTCGGATCTCAAATATTTTGGATCCAGATTCGACCCAAATATTTAATTGATTTTGGATCTCGAATCTCGAATATTTTGGATCTAGATATTTGGGTCCAGATCCAATCCAAATTTCTTTTCTTCAATCCTGTAGACGCTTGAAAATCCCCGCTTATGGTTCTTAGGCTTGAAGTGAATCTTTTCGTGTGTCTAAGTCCTATTTAAGCAAAAAGGGTGTGCCAGCTAGCTTACTTAAGCTAGCGAAGAGATAATTTGAAATCTGACTCCTAACGTGGCGATTGTGAGCAAGCAAGCTCTTTTCGTCGCAGACCTTCTTGCACCGGTGCGCAAGGGTCAGACTGTACACTTAGAAAATCGAGTTTTTGACATGATAACCTATGGAAAATGTTTAAGGTGTTCGATTAGGCTATTTTTGTATGGTTTTCAAATTTTATTTCATGTGGATTTGCACGTGCCTATGTCTTTCTTTTTATATCCCTTTTCGGGCCAACTAGGTGTATGTTATGAACATGTGACCTAAGTGGGGCAATTTTGAGCGGGAGTATGGGGTCTGCTTTGATGCAATATGCGTTCTAACTCGTGGTATGGCGTATATGCAATGCAAACTCACGCTACTCCAAAGGGAAAACCCGAATTGAAAGACAATGCGGAAGGGAAATGACTTGAATGTAAATTGCAAAAGGGAAATATGGCTATATCTTAAGAGCAGAAAGGCTCAATTGTGCAAGTGTGTGCCATATATATATGTAAAGACTACGCACACTGCTGAACCTTAAAACCCAAATCTTAAAGACATAGCCAAAAGGGAAATACTTATAATATATATGGGCCCGAGGTCGCCAACGTGTTGCGTGGGTGTTGTGTGTATATTGAAAGACAACTCACACGACTTAAATGAAACCCAAATATAAATTGCAATATGGCCTTAACTAAGGTCTTGGGAGTAAGAGCAAAAGCTCAATGTGTGTGAGTGTAGAATTGAAGTACTACGCACATGACATGAAATTAAACCCAAATATAAATTGCAATAGGCCTTGACTAAGGTCTTGGGAGTAAGAGTGAAAGCTCAATGTGTGTGAGTGTAGAATTTAAGTACTACGCACACGACATGAAGTAAAAACCCAAAACGAAATGGTAATAGGCCCTTACTTGGGTCTTGAAAATAAGAGCGAAAGCTCAATGTGTGTGAGTGCAAAAATTGAAAGACAACACACACAACTTAAGCAAAACCCTACGCAACTTAAATTATATAAGTAAATCTATATCTTAAGGGATGATTAGGCCCATGTGTGTGTCAAAATCGTGTGCAGCTAAGAGCGAGATAGGCTCAAGTGCACGTGTGTGTGGGTGTGCCAAACCACGTTATTACAAGCGGGGGGAGACAATGCTCCGTTATTACAACCCCGTATCAAATTTAATTAAGCATAGTAAGTCTATATAACAAAGATTGAGTTAGGCACTTACGGATAGCTGGTCCGGGCGTGACTTGCTTACGCTTGGGCTGGTATATCGCCTTGGGCTACAAGAGGGAGCTCCTCGGAAGGGCGCGGCAAAGGGAGGTGCTGGCCGAACGGCAAGGGTGCAGTGGGTGTGTGGCACCTTGGCGCTAGCCAAGGGGGTGCTTAAGGAAGGCAAAGCGGAGCTAGTTAGGGCTGTCACTAAGGAGTAGGGCAGGTCTTAAGGGAAGGTAGGGCTGGGTATGGAAGTTAGGGGGTATCTAAGGGAGAGGTAAGGCTGCGGGTGTCAAGGGGGTGGTCGAATGGTGCAGGTAGTTAGGTGGTGGCCGGCTGGATGAAGTGGAGACTAGGCTAAGGAAGGGTGGCATGTGGTGGCTGAGAGTGGAGGGGGAGTGAAGAGAGGGTGGTGTTATGATGGGGTACTAACCGGAGGATGGCTGCCCGAAGGGTGAGGTGTTGCAGGTGGTAAGGGAGCAGTCGGTTGAGGGAAGGTGGCGGGTTAGTGCAGTCGGGTGGCGTGGAGTGGAGCTGGCCGGGAGGTGATGGTGGCGTGGAGCGGAGCTGGCTGGGTTCCAAAGGTGGAGCAGGTGAGAGAAGAAGGAAAGGGATGAGAGAGGAGAGGGGGCTCGGCTGGCCCAAAGAAGCTTGAAAAACCCGCCCACTAGGGGGGGGGGTTTATAGCTTTTGATGGGTCGGTTGGGGTTGGTTTTGGGGGGCTGGTTTAGTGGTTAGGTGGTGGTGGTTTGAGGATAAGGTGGGCCAGATATTTAGGGGGGGCCAGATATTTAGCTTAGGTGGTTTTAGGGATATGGTGTGCTAGGGATTTAGGTGGGATGGTTTAGTGGTTTAGGGCTTAGCTAGGTGGGTTGGGCTTAGGGTGAGGTTTAGTGAGGTGGGTTAGGTGTTTAGGCTAGGATTAGGGTGAGGTTAGAGGAATTAGGCTAGATTTAGGGAAGGATTAGGGAAGTAGGTTAGGTGATTAGGTTGGGATTAGGCTAGGATTAGGGCAAATTGCTAGGATTAGGGGGTTTAGCTTAGGATTAGGTTAGGAGCATCCCTTTGCATGGCCCATGGACTTAATTGCATCATGTTGGTGCAGCCCTAGGTTAGGTATAGGTTCATACAAGCTTAAACCCACACTCATTAGGCTAACCCACATGATTAACCCAAAACTTGACATACAAGTCAAGCTTAACACATTGCACTCACATTTAATCCTCCCCATTCTCTCTCATGCCCAAGATCCCATGTGAATTTCATGTGGGCCCCACCTCCATTTATGAGAAGGTGATGTGGGCCCTGGATGTGGATATTGGATTGGATCTTTGGATCCAAATCCAAATCCACATATATGTTTGGATTGGGATCTGGATATATATGGTTCAGATCCGATCCAAAGCTGAATTCTGACTCCTTCAGGGTATGTTCGAAACGAACGGTTTGTGCGAGGCCTGACAGCATCAGTACTCCATCTTGCGTTGGGTCTTTGCCAACATGGTCGTCCGCTTCTGTTTTCACCTTCCGGAGATGATTTCAAACAATTTTGTTGATAATAGGGGCCTGGATGTTCGAGATTCTGGGGATGAATCTAACACGAGAGTTGATGTGCCGGGCTCGACATGTGCTTCGGTTCCGAGCTCTCTTTCGCTCTTCTGGTCCTGCTTTCATCAGGCCAAGTCGCTTTGTGGGGTTTCAAAACATCTTTTAAAAGGTTTTAAAACCATATTATACATATTTAAAACATATATAGTTTAAACATATGTACAGGGTTTTGCCTGGAAGGCTCCTGGGTTTCCAGACTCAAAATAGCCCTTTGGGGCTGCTTTTTCAAAACCAGGTTATTTGAGAAATTCATGGGATTTCGGGGTGTTTATAAATCCTTCTTGGCATTTTTTGAGGCGGACGATTTGTGCGGGCCCTAGCTTCATTAGCGCTCCATCTTATGCTGGGTTTTCCCTAACTTTGTTGTCCGAACTCCTTCTCACCTTTCTGGACTTCGTTTCTGCTCATTTTTGTCGTTTCTGGTGTGAATTTCTGTTGCTTGGGTGGATGCTCTTGGCTTGGCTTTTGGGTGCTCCAGGCTTGCAGTTTGCTTCGGGCCCTGAGCCTTCTTTTTGCCTTTTGACATTGGCTTTTATCAGGCCAGGGTGCTTTCCTTGGGCTTCTAAAGCTGCTTCTGAAGCTGCTTTTGCATTCAAGCTTCACCTGTCGAATTCTGGTTTTTACAAAATTGGGACTTGGCCCATATATGTGAAATTCAACTTGAACGGGGTTTAAACCAAAATTTTGAGCTTTTACAGCCCCTGGGTTTTCGAAAACTCCAGAATCTGGTTTTGAAATGATTTTTGAAACCAGGTGTTTGTTTTTTAAAATAGTTTTATTTTGGGGTGTTTACAGATGCCCCTCTTTGGCATTATCCAAATTTATTTGGATAATGGCGAAGACAACAACACCCCTGTTTAATTTCTCCCTAGATTCGTCCTCGAGAATATGGGATCATCCTAGTTTTGAGAAAAACGTTTGCTTTGTGCCCAATAAGAGGGGATTTTCGCCAAAGGGGACTTTACCTAAGGTCGTGCTAGTCCTGAATGAAATTGTGCAAGTGTTCGTGCGTGCCCATATGAATGAATGGCATGGAATGACATGCTAGGAAGTATGGTGTCCTAGAGACTTAATGAATGGTCGAACTTGGGAGTCTTATGGAGACCTGCTGCACCAAGTGAGCTGGTCTTATGTTGCTCGATGTTCGAGGTTTTCTAAACTCGTTTTTGAAAGAGGAAAGCTCCCTTTAGCTTCAATCCTAAGGATTTCAGCTTTTTGTATTTCCCTTTACTTGAGTCTTAATACTCGTTAATCTAGCGGAGGTTTTATAAGAAAATCAAGCCATATTTCAAGATTCCTATGCCTTACTTAAAACGTCTAATTCTCAAACAAGATGAGATTCAAGTAAAGCAAATCCTATTTTTACTTTAGGATTCCTCAGAATGAACCTTTCTTCACTTGGGATAAGTCGCAGGGATGGGGAAAGAGCTACCACGATCCCTTCTGGAGTGTCCTGTGGTTTGAGGCAAAGAGGCGGAAAACTGCTCTTTTTAAGCTTTTGGCTATTTTTTTCTGTTTTTCATAGAGGGTCTTGTAAACACCCCAAATTCCAAAAATTTTGCAAAAATAAATGCCTGGTTCGAAAATAAGCTCAAAAAGCCAAACTAGAAATTTTCGAAAAACCCAGGAGCTCAAATACTTCAAACCTCCGTTTTACAACCTTGTCGGAACATACATTCTTCAAAATGGACGAAAGTCCTATTTTTGCAAAAGCCCAGATGAACAGGTAAAGCCTGGCCCAAAGCAGTTGCAACAGAAATTCAAAAAATTCAAAAAGCAAGCCCAGCCCGATGAAAGGCCAAATTCAAAGACAAAAGAGGAGCCCAGGCCGCAAACGGACTTCAAGCCAGAAGCATCGGAGGCCCAGCCAACAGTGCCCCTGAAATCACGAACAATCCAAGTCAAAAACAACAAAAATCAGTTGAAACAGAGTCCGGAAAGGCAAAGAGGAGCTTGGACGATGAAATGGGGAAAACCCCCGCTTAAGACAGATCGTTGATAAACTCAAGGCCCGCACGAAGTGTTCGACTCAAAACGCCAAGAAGGAGAGAAGAAGAAGAAAATTTGGATCGGATCTGGATCCAAATATCCAGATCCAATATATGAATCCAAACAAGACTTGGATTGGATCCGGATTTCAGAAATCAAGATCTAGGATCCATATCCACATAAGAGGCCTATAAAAGGACGTGAGGGGCTGGCTTGAAAGAGGCTGCAAAAAAAGTTTCACGCCTCTTTGCTTGGGTAGGAGAGAGAGAGAGAGAGAGAGGAAAGCAAGTCAAGGAAAGTGGCTTCACTTGGCCTTTCCATTGTGGGTTGAACATTTGGGTGTATGTTGTGGGCTGCTTTTTACATTTTAAGCAAGGAAGGTGCTGCAACAAGGTGGAATCCAGCAGCTTGGACGGTTCTCTCAAGGCGTGAAGGATGGATGCATGGAACCCAATAGGATCTGGTCGGTTTTCCCTAACTAAGGTTAGTTCCTAAAACACTAAACTAAGCCCCTCTTTCCCTAATCCTCTAAATTACCCAAACAATACTCCCTAAAACCCACCCAAGCTCGGCCAAAGTGCTGGCTGAGCCTTGCCAAAAACTCATCCTACTCTACCCAAAACCGATCCCAAACAAAACCACCCAAGCTCGGCCAATATCTGGCCGAGCTTTCCCTAGATCTACCCCACTAATCACCCTAAGTCTTGGTCTTAAACCCTCCATTAGATCCTTACCATTCAACCTAAAAGGCCTAACCAAACCGAGTGCCTAATGCACTCGATTCCCCTAGCCACCCATACTCATTTGGCTTGGCCACTAGCTGGCCGAGTATTGGCCTGAACCTACCTAAACCACCCACTAAATCCTATCCAGCTCGGCCACCATTTGGCCGAGCATTCACTTAGAACCTGGTTTCCAAAACCTACCTAAAACCATCTACTAAACCTCACCCAGCTCGGCCACCATTTGGCCGAGCATTGCCTTAGCAACATTTCCTTAGAGTCGCACCTTAAACCCTACCTGAGACCATCCCAAGTTCGGCCATTAGTTGGCCAAGCTCACCCTAGACCTGTTCCATTAAACTCCTAAACCTTAACCTCCTACCTTAGCTAAAACTCTACCTAAGCCAATCCTAAAAACTACCCAGCTCGGCCATCCTTTTGCATAGCATTCCCTTATACCATTTCTTTAGAACTCCGCCTAAGATCATTCCCAACACACCAACCCAACTCGGCCACCATTTGGCCGAGTATCCCCTTAGGACTTTGGCTTAACTCTTACCCAAGACCACCCATTTAGACCTAGCCTAGACCAAAGATTAGGATCAACACCCCACGCACCTGATCGATTCGCAGAGAGAGGTCCATCCAACGGCTGTACCTAAGGTCGGATTCCATTGACAAAAAGAAAAGTCTAAGCAGACGATGTGTAAGTGTTCGAATCTGATCTTTTACATTGTTTCAAGTTCAATTAAATTCGATACGGGGTTGTAATAATGGAGCGTAGTCTCCCCCCGAGATGTAATATTATGGTTTGAAACACAAATCACACATATACACTCGAGCCTTTCCGCTCTTATCTGCATACCTTCGCACACAAACGGGCCTCAACAACCCATAGGATATAGCTCTATTTATATACATTCAGCTGGGTTTTAAGGTTCAAGTCGTGTGAGTTGTCTTTCATTTTATACACTCAAAGCACTCACTCACATTGAGCCTTTCCGCTCTTACATATATATACGTATTTCCCCTTCAGCTGGGTTTTTAAGGTTCAAGTCGTGTGAGTTGCCTTTTAATTTATACACTCAAAGCACTCACTCACATTGAGCCTTCTCGCTCTTAAGATATAGCTATATACTTTCTTTCCGCATCTAAGATATAGCCATATTTCCCTTTCTGCTATTTCCCTTCTGCTATGTCTTTAAATTCTGGGTTTTCCCTTCAAGTTGTGTGAGTTTGCATTGCATATCCGCCACACTCGAGATAGGGAGCATATTTACATCAAACCCGATTGATCAAATCGTGTAGAACTTGCCCGAAATCGAGCATTGGATGCACACGACTACACGCCAAAATTGGCTAAAACCCGAGAGACATAGGAGCGCATAGATCCCATGTATAAAAGTTGCAAATTTGACAAAACCAATCGATAAAACACTTTCAAGTTTTCAAAAGAGTCGTGTTTGTGTAAAATCGAGTTTTCCTAAAGCGTATAGACTCACCCTTGCGCGCTGGTGCAAGAAAGTCTGTGACGAAAAGAACCCACTTGTCCACAGTCGCCCCAAAAGTCAGATATTTTCAAAACTTACTTCACTAGTTTGAGAAAGCTAGCTGGCACGCCCTTTTTAAGCGACGTAAGCACGAAAAGATTCGCTTCAGGCCTAAGAACCCAAAGACGAGGATTTTCCGTGTCTACAGATTTGGCACGCCCGGTGGGACCTGGGTCTTAAGGAAAAAATCGATACAAACAAACCAGTCTCTAAAAAAAATCGTTTTCAAAGAAAAGTGTTTTAACTCTTTGTCTTCTTGCATTTCATAGTTGGATTTAAAAGCGTCGGAGTCATGTCGAGTTCAGACTCCAATGAAGTGTCTAGCCGGTTCTCATGCTCTTCAAGTTCTCATTCTAGAAGATCTTTGAAAAATTGAAAACAAAAAGAGGAAGAGTTAAGAAGAGAGTACGAGGCCAAGATCGCTGCTCTCAGCCAAGAGACTGAAGCAGCTGATTCGTGTTCATCACATGGCGAACCAATAAAGGCCAAAAAGAAGTTTGGAAAAACTCATAAATACAAGGAGACCTCTGAGATGGAAGGCAACCAATACCTCGATTCCTTCACTCACAAGGATCGTAAAGCCCTACAGCAGTTGCTGAAGGGGCAAAATAAAGAGAAAACAACGTACGTCCAGTCTGATTTTCTCCCTTTAGATTACGAAACAGACATGATGACGAAATACTGAATTTCCATCGGTATGATGACACGGGAGACCCTAGGTCTCACCTGCAGCTTTTCTCTCGTCGAGCCCACAAGAAAAAGAAGGACTCGATGAAATGGGTGTATTGGTTCCCCTTATCCCTCAAAGGCACAGCTTCTAAATGACTAGCTTACTACGATTTGAGCCAGTTCGCAACTTTTGAAGAGTTAGCGAACTGCTTCATGCAAAGATTTTCACACAACGTAGAAGTCACGCCTACATTAAACACTTTGAGGGATACAAAGCAAGGTATGAACGAAGATGTGCATACATTTATCGTTTGATGGAGGTCGCTCCTTAGGCAGGTGCGAGAACCCATATCCGAAGGATGCACAGTAATGCTCATCCTGGATAATTTCAAAACTGAATTGAAAACTCTTCTTTCTTTACATGAAATCTCTACTTTTCATAAACTGATTAAAAAAGCATCTCTTTTTGAGACAAATTTGAAAAAAGGGGTTTATGACCACTTGTGGAAAGGGAGCGTAAATTCAAAGACTCGCTTGGAAAAGCCCGACAATTACGAGCTACCTACCATGGACAAAGGGGAAAAACCCCACAAAGTCGCCAATGTCCAGGTAGATCCAAGGCTAGCGAGCACTTCAAAGAATTTTGAAAATTTTGAAAACAAAAAAGACAAAAAGTATAGAAAGCATTTGAAAAACGGGAGTACACTCCGCGGGGGCAACCTGTGTCGGAGGTCCTAGACCTCCTACTCGCCCAAGGCATGATCGAACTCCCTGAAATCCCCGAGGGAATCACTTCCAAAGGGAGGTTTTTAAATCGATTCTGTAAGTATCATCGGCTCAAAGGCCATGATACAAAGTAGTGTTTTTCCCTCCTAAACCAAATTGAAAACTTGATAGTAGAGGGCCGACTTCAGGTCACTGAGGAACCGGAGCCTGCCCAAGCTATTTTCAAAGAACCCTTCCCCAATCACGCAAGTACCAGTGGGAAGGGCAAAGAGGTATGTGCTCTCACAATTTCAAAGAGTCTAGCGCGTACATATAAGTCTGGTTTTTCCACTTGTGCATCTACACTCATCCTTCATAGGAAACCTACCCAAGTAGTGATTCGGGGACCACGAAGAGTTCCGTCCCCGATTAAACCAGTTTTGAAAATTCAAGGTGCTCCAAAACATTCGATTAGAGCCATCTTAAGGGTGAACCCTAGGTTGATCATGGGGGAAGTGACAAGATCCGGGAGGATCTATCAACCCCCACATCTACAAAATGCTAAAAAAGTGGTCAGTGTGCTTGGCCCTTCAAAAGCGTGTATTCTTGGAGTTCTGCCCAAAACGGACAAAGGAAAAGTCATTTTGAACTTGTATGATTTCGAAAACCATCTTTCAAAGATTCCCATTAACATGTCCATCCTAGAGCTGATACAAACCTCGCCTAGGCATAGACTCGTGTTAGAGAAAATTCTAGAAAGAGCAAAGGTTAGTTCGGACATAACCCCAGAATCCTTGTCCAATCAAGTGGTGTCCATAGGTGCAAAAACACCTATCATGTTTTCGGAAGAGGATCTCGAAAGACCCTACGAATCCCATAATCAGGCCCTACACATCGAGGTGGTATTGAATCACCACTCTCTAGATAGGTGCCTAGTTGACGGAGGAGGAGGGCTCAACATCCTTCCGCTTCACATAGCACATCAGATTGGAGTCACCTTGACTTCCATGAACCCAAGCCCCATCGTAATCACTGGATACAATGGAAATGCGTCCAGACCTTTAGGATCCGTTGAACTTCCCATGGAAACAGGAGGGATAGCTCACGTGGGGGTATTCCATGTTTTGGACATCCACCCCCACTACAACCTACTGTTGGGAAGGCCTTGGATACACAGCCTGCATGTTGTGCCGTCCACCTTCCATAGGTGTGTCAAAATCCCTTTTGAAAATCAAGTCATTGTGATCCTAAGTGAGAGTCATCCACAGCTTCAGGGGATTCAAAATTCCCCATGTTTTTCAAGTTCCCAGGCCTACGAGGCCAACTCAGGGCAAACCATGGTCAAGCCACCAAAGCTCACCCTTCAGATACCTAGAAAGGTCGTATACATCTAGGGGCCGCCCAAGGCTGGCCCACTCAAAACACTAACCATCCCAGGAAAATCCAAGCGTCAACTGTTTCCAAAACCCCTGGACAGAAAGCCTTATGTGCATAACATGGACGATAGCAAGTTCCAAGATCACGAATTATATAAAAACTTTTCCAAAAACAAAAAATCATGGAATATGTTATTGAACATGGGGTATATGCCATACAAAAGTCTAGGAGCACAAAACCAGGGTCTCGTAGAACCCATCTTGCCCAAATCCAACCAAAGCAGACACGGGATCGGCTATACTCCTAAAATACTGCTAGAACCACCCTCTGTGACCACCTGGGTCAAGGGTACTGTAGACATGAAAATTCTCATTACAAAGTTTATGAGACAAACTTGAAATGAAACTTTCCACACCTACACTTGCGCGAGCGTGCCAGCTAGTTCAAAACTAGCAAATGTTTGTAAGACTTCTAGGCGATTGTGTGTAAGCGGGATCTTTTCACTCATACCTTCTTGAGCCGATGCTCAAGGGTCAGTTTTGAGCGCTTAGGAACTTCATTTTACAGCAAAACACGACTCCCTTTTACATAAACAAGTGTCTTTGAAAAATTTGTTGAACTTGTGCACTCGGATTCAATACTTGGAAAAACACAAGCTGCTGAAAACAGAGAATTCTGTTTTCAGAGCTATTTTCTAGGGGAGTTTTGAAGGCGTCACAGACTTCCAAAAATTATCAAAATTTTACCAAACGAAGATGGTAGTGTGAGAGACTGTAGCCCTTTTCAAATCTACATTTGGAGCAGTATTGAATCATAAACAAATAATCTACTCAGACCACCTCACTGACTCGGAATAGTTCTGTTTTAGAAATACAGAAACTTAAAGATAAGTCTGTATCTCTCTATTCAGAACTCCGATTTTGATGATTTTAATGTTGCTGGAAAGCTATAGATGTTAGATTTCCAATGCATCAAAAATCAATTAATTTGGACTCTTGTGGACAGAGATATGGGACTTTTACCCAACCTCTGTTTCAAGAAATCCGACTGTGCAGACAGTGGTGCAGAAATTTGGTCGTTCTTAATCTGCTTTTATTACGTAGCTGAGTGGCCCTAAAATCTTGCCAATTTTATACAGAGTGTCCAAGTGTGTGTAAAATCAGCGTGCCAAATTTCGAGACAATCGGAGCAAGCATCACAAAATTAAAATTACAGAAACAGACATATGCAGAGATGCTGAAATCTGATTTTCTGTTTTATAAATGTAATGATGCATAACCCACACGAAATTAAGATGCAACAACCTTTAAAGCAAATTTGCTGGAATATAAATGAATGGAAAGTACTTTATAGCTTAGACATAGAGGGGGTTAGAAGTATAGAGGGTATATAGCATATAGGAAGGAAGAAGCATTAAAGCAAACACTTGGCGTGCATGTGGGTGTATAGTGTTTCATCCACGAAATTGAAATGGCAGCAAAGCTAGATTATTACAACTCGGGGGGAGATGAAACTCTATTAATACAACCCCATTTAATGAATTGAATGGAAGAGAATGAAACTTAGATTAAGTAAGAAAGGTCTTACACGAGTTTTGGATGGTGAAAGACCGGGTTTCAATGATGAAGCCGGCCTTCCTCTTGATGGCCTTCCTTCTCAAACTCCCACAAGTTCTCACCTAGCTTCCCCTTCTTCCCACACTAGAAGACGTCCCTCCTTGCTGAAAATTCCTGCACCTAACCTAGCACACACCACCCAAGGTCTAGAGCTTCTCTCTCTTTTCTCTCTAATATCCAAGTTCTGGAACCCACCCCCCCCTCTTGGGCCTTTTTATAGGCCAAGGGGGGCTGGTTCTAGTGGTTTCTTGTGGGGCGGGTTGGAGCTTTTGCTTGGTGGATTTAATCTGCTCCAAACCGGCTTCTTGTAGTTCCTCATTGAGTCGATTTGGACCAGCCCATGTGGGCTGGTCTAGGTGCCATGGCTTGGTGTAGCCCTAGAGCATGCGGTTGGTTTTAAACAACCTTACAATGTACAACATGTTTTGTTTGGGCTGATTTCTTTAAACTTCGACCCACTTGAATTTGCTTCTTTTCTTTGATCCGGCTCCCACCTTGATTTGAACTCCACACGAACATGGCTTGATCTTCAACTTTAGTTCTTTACACGATCCCACTTGATTTGGGCCCGTCTATTTGGGCTTGGGCTTGATGATCATGCCTTGAACCACATCGAGTTGGTGCTTCGTGTTCTTGATTGGTCGCATCCTTTAGGCTTGTCTTGATGTGATGAGCTTTCGGTGCTGCTTTACTCAACATATTTCGAACATGATTCACTTGACAAGGTAGGCCTTGACACGACCCATCTGGGAGAGTTGCATTCGATCCATACTTTTGGGCTTGGATTGGATCTTACCCACTTCGAACTTCAGAGGCTTTTTAACTTGAACTTAAAACCTTAAAATATCTCCCTGAATGTTTAAACTTTAAAATCTGGGGTGTTATTGAATTTAAAGGTTCATAAAGGTTTTACACTGAATTTTGGAAACTCAGGACTTTTGAAAAACTTTGAAAATTTCGGGTGTTTACAGATGCCCTGTGTAGACGCAGAAAATCTCCGCTTCCTGGTTCTTAGGCCTGGAGCGAACCTTTTTGTGTGCCTAAGTCCTATTTAAACAAACAGGGCGTGCCAGCTAGCTTACTTAAGCTAGCGAAGATATATTTAAAACCTGACTTCTAACGTGGTGACTGTGAGCAAGCAAGCTCTTGTCGTCGTAAACCTTCTTGCACCGATGCGAAAGGGTCAGTCTGTACGCTTTTAAAATCGAGTTTTGAGTGGAGAAAACCTACGAAAGCGGTTCAAGGTGTTTGATTCGGGTCTTTTTGGTATGGTTTCAGATTTTAGATCACGTGGATTTGCACGTGCCTAAGTCTTTGTTTTTATCCCTCTTTGGGGCCACCTAGGTGTGTGTTATGAACACTCCACTAAGATGTGGCGATTTTGAGCGGGAGTATGGGGTTTGCTTTGATGCAATATGCGTCCTAACTCGTGGTATGGCGTATATGCAATGCAAACTCACGCTACTCCAAAGGGAAAACCCGAATTTAAAGACAATGTCGAAGGGAAATGACCGAAGGGAAATGACTTGTAATGGAAATTGCCGAAGGGAAATTAACGAAGGGAAATGACTTGTAATGGAAATTGCCGAAGGGAAATACGTATATAATGTATATATGGGCCCTTACTCGGGTCTTGCAAATAAGAGCGAAGGCTCAATGTGGGTGCATGCGAGAATTGAAGTACTACACACACGACATGAAATGAAACCCAAATATAACTTGCAATATGGCCTTAACTAAGGTCTTGGGAATAAGAGCGAAAGCTCAATGTGTGTGAGTGCTTGAATTGAAGTACTACGCACACAACATGAAATTAAACCCAAATATAAATTGCAATATGGCCTTAACTAAGTTCTTGGGAGTAAGAGCGAAAGCTCAATGTGTGTGAGTGCTTGAATTGAAGTACTACGCACACAACATGAAATTAAACCCAAATATAAATTGCAGTATGGCCTTAACTAAGGTCTTGGGAGTAAGAGCGAAAGCTCAATGTGTGTGAGTGCTTGAATTGAAGTACTACACACACAACATGAAATTAAACCCAAGGATAGTATCACACGGCCCTTACTTGGGTCTTGCAAATAAGAGCGAAGGCTCAATGTGTGTGAGTGCGAGAATTTAAAGACAACACACCCAACTTAAGCAAAACCCTATGCAATTTAAAGTATATACATAAATTTATATCTTAGGGGCTGATTAGGCCCGTGTGTGTTCAAAATCGTGCACAACTAAGAGCAAGGTAGGCTCACATGCAAGTGTGTGTGGGTGTGCCAAACCACGTTATTACAAGCGGGGGGAGACAATGCTCCGTTATTACAACCCCGTATCGAATTCAATTTAATTTAAGCAAGTCTACAACTAGGGACCGAGTTAGGCACTTACTTATAGCTGGTCCGGAGGTGACTTGCTTGAGTGTAGGCTTGGCTTCGCCTTGGGTTGCAAGAGGGAGCTCCTCGGAGTGGAACGGCAAGGTTGTGTAGCCGGGTGACAAGGGAGGATTGTGGCGCCTTGGGGACTCGCCAGCTGCTAGGGAGAGGCTGTCATGGTGCTTTGGGCTAAGGTGTCTACGGAGGATCACTAAGGGATAGGTTGGCACTATGGAAGGTGGCGCTAAAGGGAGCCTAAGGGAAATGGGGTGGCTGTAGAATGGGTTTGGTGCAGTCGGCTGGGGTGGCCGACTAGGGATAATTAAGTGGTGGCCGGCTGCTAGGGTGGCTAGGGAATGGCAAGGATGGGAAGGGAGCTAGCTAGGGTGCTATGGAAGGTGGAGCTAAGGGCTGACTAGGAGTTGAAAGGGGCAGGTCCTAGGGAGCAAGGTGGAAGGTGGCTGGGTATCACTAGTGGAGAAGGTAGAGAGCCGGGTGTTGAAAGGATTATGTCTGGCCGACTGGGTAAGGGTGGTGGGTGGCTATGATTGGGGTGATGTAGTGGTGGTATGGGTGGTTGAGAGTGGAGGGGAAGTGAAGAGGAGATAGAGTTAGGTTGAGGTACTAACCGAATGGTGAAGAGGGGCGATGGATGGAAGAAGGGCAGCCAGGTGGTGAAGGTTGCAGCGTGGAGTGGAGTTCGGCCGGGGGATGAAGGTGGCGCGAGGTGGAAGGCTCGGCTGAAGTAGTGGTGGTGCAGGTGGAAGGAGGGCAGCAAGGTGGAAGGCTCGAATGGGAGGAGATGGGAGAGGCCAAGGTCGGATGGCCCAAGGTGGTAAGAGCTTGAAAAACCCGCCCACTAGGGGGGGTTTATATAGGTTTGGAGATGGCGGTTGGGGCTGGTATTTGGAGGGTGGTAAGGTAGTTTAGGGGGTGGTGGTGTGGTGATAAGGTGGCTGGTTTTGAGGAGGGGCCAGATATTTTAATACAAGGGGTTTTAGGTATATGGTGTGCTAGTTTTAGGTGGGGTGGTTTAGGGGTTTAGGGCTTAGCTAGGTGGGTTGGTTTTGGGGTGAGGTTTAGTGAGGTGGGTTAGGTGATTAGGTTGGGATTAGGCCGTGTTTAAGGAAATTAAGCTAGGTTTAGGCCGGGATTAGGGAAGTGGGTTAGGTGATTAGGCTAGGTTTAGGCCGGGATTAGGGTAAAAGGCTAGGATTAGGGGTTTTTACTTAGGATTGGTTTAGGGAGCTCCCTTTGCATAACCCATAGACCTTGTTGCATCATGTTGGTGCAGCCCTAGGTTAGGTTTTGGCTAATACAAGCTTAAACCCATGCTAATTAGGCTAACCCACATGATTAACCCCAAACTTGACACACAAGTCAAGCTTAATTACAATCAACCCTCAAATCTTATCCTCCCCCACTCTCTCTCATGCCCATAATCTCATGTGAATTTCAAGTGGGCCCCACCTCTATTTATGAGAAGGTGATGTGGGCCATGGATGTAGATATTGGATTGGATCTCTGGATCCAAATCCAAATCCAAATCCACACATGGGTTTGGATTGGGAACTGGATATATATGGTTCAGATCCAATCCAAACTGAATTCTGACTCCTTCAGGCCGTGTTCGAAACAAACGGTTTGTGCGGGGTCTAACAGCATCAGTACTCCGTCTGCGTTGGGTCTTCGCCAACATGATCGTCCGCTTCTGTTTTCACCTTTCAGAGATGACTTCAAAAGATGTTTGCTGATAACAGGGTCTTGGACGTTCGAGATCCTGGGGATGGATTCAATACGAGAGTTGTTGTGCCGGGCTCAACATGTGCTCCGGTTCCGGGCTCTCTTTAGCTCTTCTGGTCCTGCTTTGATCAAGCCAAGCTTGCTTTGTGGTGTTTCAAAACATATTTTAACAGTTTTTAAAACATATTATACATATTTAAAACATATAAAAGTTTAATACATCTGTACAGGGTTGCCTGGAAGGCTCCTGGGTTTCCAGACTCAAAATAGCCCTTTGGGGCTGCTTTTATAAAATCTGGTTTATTTGAGAAATTCGTGGGATTTTGGGGTGTTTACACCCTGGAACCTACCCAAGCAGAAACCTATGATATAGACCTCTTGTTTGGAGTCTAACTAGTGGCGTTTTTTCTTTGTAGGTATGATGGAAGATCCCTCAATCAAAAACCCAAAAACATTTGAAAAACTCGAAATTCAAAAAATTGAAAAATCCCAAAAACCAAAAACATTTGAAAAATATCAAAAACTCAAAAAAAGAGTTGTTTGTATAGTTCCTAAAGTTCTTTCCTTACAAAAATCCAAAAAAATCAAAAATTCACAAAATACCAAAAACAAAATCCTGTATTTAGCAGCTCCTGGTAAAGGTTTTGAAAGAGCAAAGAATTTCGAAAAGAAAGTCCTTTTCATAAGAGGACCAAAATCTTCAAAACCTGCAGAAAATCCAAAACAAAAACCAGGCGTTTGCGAAAACTGTGCATCCCAAATTCCCTAGGATTTAGAAGTCTTGAGAATGATCAAAGCCCGTAAATGGATTCCCTCGAGGAAGATCCTACTTCTGAGCTCCCTGAATTTCATAAAATTCTCGATTTTGAAAAACCTTCGAAATCCGTAGGAGGGGATTTTATAGAGATAAACTTAGAGAGCGATTTAAAGCCGAAACTCATTAAGGTAGGCGCATGTTTGCATGAGCATGAAAAAGCATCATTCATTGCATTTTTGAAAACCTACATTGATGTGTTTGCATGGACATATGAAGACATGTCGGGTATAAACCTGAATGTTGTAGAGCATCGTCTTCCCTTAGATTCAGATGCAAAACCCATAAAACAAAAGCTTAGGAAGATACATCCGAATGTGCATTCACAAGTCAAAGAGGGTTTAGAAGATCTGTTAAAAGCCGGATTTATAAAACCCATTGCGTATTCTGATTGGTTATCCAATATAGTTGTTGTTCGAAAAACCAGTGGGAAAATTCAGATATGCATCGATTTCAAAAACCTGAATAAAGCCACACCAAAAGATAATTTCCCTTTACCAAACATTGATTTGATAGTCGATAGTACTGCAAATTATGAAATGTTTTCATTCATGGATGGCTATTCAGGATATAACCAAATCAAACTAAGCCCACGAGATCAGGCTAAGACTGCTTTCACAACCCCATGAACCACGTACTGCTATATAGTCATGCCCTTTGGTTTGAAAAATGCTGGTGCCACGTACCAGAGAGCTATGACCTCGATTTTTCACGATCAAATTCATGAGCTCGTAGAGGTATACGTGGATGATCTCCTGGCTAAGTCAAAAACTCGATGCACTCATCTCAAATGTTTGCAAAAGATTTTCGAAAGGCTTAGACTTTACAACATAAAGCTAAACCCTCAAAAGTGCGTATTCGGTGTAGAATCCAATAAGCTTTTAGGATTTATGGTAAGCCAAAGGGGCATAGAAGTCGACCCCTCTAAGTGTAGAGCCATCATAGACATGACTCCACCCTCCAATCTCACGTAGATTCGTAGCCTCTAGGGTCGCCTACAGTCCATTCGCAGGTTTATCTCAAACCTGGCAACTAGATGCGAACCCTTCAACAAGTTGTTGAGAAAGGGTACAAAATTTTTATGGGATGACGAGTGCCAAAAATCATTTGAAAGGTTAAAAGCGCACTTAGTTAATCCCCTTGTTTTAAACCATCCAAAGCCAGGAAAACCTCTTCTACTTTACATTTCTGTGCATGTGAATGCCTTGGGAGCTCTGTTATCTCAATACGAGGATGACACTCACAAGGAATGTGCCATATACTATCTTTCAAAAACTCTCCTGGCCTACGAAAGAAATTATCAGGCCATGGAGAAGACGTGCTTGGCCCTAGTTTGGGCCTGCCAGAAATTTTGACACTATCTCCTAGATCATGAGATCTAGATAGTGTCCAAGCTTGACCCAATCAAGCACTTATTCGAAAAACCCATTCTCACAAGTAGATTGGGCAAATGGCAACTCCTTCTAATGGAGTATGATTTGAAATACCATCACCAGGTCTCCATTAAGGGGCAAGCCCTAGCAGACTACGTGGCTGAGTTCCCCCTAGGAGATGCGTATCCCACACTCAATGAATGCCTGATGAAGGCATATTGCAAAACCATTTTCAAAACCACATTTTGGCAAACTCTTTCAAAAACCAAATGTGGAAGATGCACTTCGACGGGGCACGAAACCAATGAGGGGCTGGTGCCGGGATCATCCTCGTATCCCCTGAAAAGGGAGAGATCCCCATAGCAATTCGCCTAGATTTCGAATGTTCCAATAATATAGCTGAGTATGAAGCACTCATACAAGGTTTAAAAGTTTCGAAAACTCTAGGGGCATCATGCATCGAGGTCTTTGGAGATTCACTCCTTGTTATAAACCAAGTTTTAAAGATTTGGCAAGTTCGAAACGAAAAACTGCTTCCATACCATGAGTTGGCCACTCGACTGGCCGAGTCATTCCAATCGTGTACTCTCACACACGTAGGAAGAGAGGATAATGGCGTCGCTGATGCCCTCTCATCCTTGGGTTTAGCCCTAAGGGTCGATCCCACTTTGGGAACCAGACCCCTTGAAATATGGCACTCACCCACTCCTTCCATACACGATTTACAAATTTGCCAAAATAAACCTGATTCTGATGAAAAACCTTGGTTTTATGACATAAAGAATTTTCTAGAAAATGGGGGATTCACTGAGGATGCCACATCTAAAGATAAGGCATTCATCCAAAAAATTTCTACCCGATACATGATCTTGGGTGGAGTTCTGTACAAAAAGAGTTTTACTGGCATCTTACTAAGATGCGTCAACCTAGAGGAGGCTAGGACTGTTATGCATGAATTCCACGATGGAGAATGTGGAGGTCATGTCAATGCCAACATGATGGTGATGAAAATACTTAGAGCGGGTTATTTTTGGTCTACCCTGAGAAAGGATTGCCACGATCATGTTAGGAAGTGTCACCCGTGTCAAGTGCATGGTCATGCCATTCATATCCCCTCATCATCACTGCATTCCGTGGTCAGCCCTTGGCCATTTACCATGTGGGCGTTTGATATCGTAGGACCAATTTTTCCAAAGGCCTCAAACGGACACAGGTTCATTCTAGCAGCCACTGAGTATTTTTCCAAGTGGGTCGAAGCCGCCTCCCTGACAAATGTCCAGGGGCAACATGTGGTGGCTTTTATTAGGAAAAACATCTTGGCTCGATTTGGAGTTCCAAGAGATCTTGTGTCCGATAATGGCACCCCATTTAAAAATGAGCGAATGGTCAAGTTGTGCAACAAGTATGGCATAAATCATCACTTCTCGTCACCTTACTACCCTCAAGGCAACGGCCAAGCCGAAGCCACCAACAAGACTCTCATCAGCATTGTTGAGAAAACCTTAGAGAAGGGTAGAACATGGCACGAGAAACTGGATGAAGCCTTATGGACTTATAGGACTTCCATCCGCACTCCCACAAATGCCATGCCCTTTGAGTTGGTTTACGGCACAAACGCCGTTCTCCCCATCCATACACGTCTGCATTCATTTCATACATCCATTGCACTCGACCTTCCCCTAGAGACACTTCAGCATGCTAGGATGGCCGAACTAGATCTATTAGATGAGAGGCGACTCCTTGCTATGGATCATGCTCATGCATACCGGCAAAGGATCGCCCGACATTATGAGAAACATATGAAACCTCGCCACTTTGAAGTGGGAGAGCTCGTTTTGAAAATCATTCACCATCGTGGCCCACATCCACTTGGAAAGTGGCGGCCGAAGTGGGATGGCCCTTACGTCGTGCTTGCCATGAACAATTCTTATTGGTTAACCGATGTTGAAGGTAGGAATTTAGCAGATCCTATCAATATTCAGTATTTGAAAAAGTATCACGTATAGGATCTAAGTTAAATTCCCATTTTGCAAAAATATTTTAGGGAAATCTGCTTTGAAACTTCGAAACCAAGGATTAAAAGTGAGTTGTGTGACCCTGAATGAGAGAATCGGCATTTTGTGAAAAAGTGGAGATTTTCAAATGCATGGTTACATTTCAAAATCCTTGTTCTTACAAAGAAAGGCCTAGTTCAATATAGCAAGATACTTGCAAGTTGTACGTGCTATTTCTAAATAGGCTAATCTGGAATGGATCGAGTATGACCTTGGGATAAGTCCTCCCCTCTTCTCTTCTCCTTCCAAAAGGAAAACTTGGCCAAAACAAAGGAAAATCCCCGCCGAAATCTCTTTCCCAAAGAAAGAAGCATGAATCAAAAAGAAAATTTGATTCTTCTATGGAAAACAAGGATTAAAGAAAAAATACTCCCAAAGGGAGACCCTCTATGAAAAAAAGACAGAAAAAGGCTAAAAAGCTCAAAAAGAGCAGTTTTCTGCCTTCTTTGCCTCAAACCACGAGACACTTCAGAAGGGACCGTGGTAATTCTTTCCCGTCCCTACGACTTATCCCAAGCGAAACATGGTTCATTTCAGGGAATCCTAAAGTAAAAATAGGAGTTCCTTACTTGAATTTCATCTTGTTTGAGAATTCGACGTTTTGAGTAAGGCATAGGAATTTTGAAATGTAGCTTGTTTTTTTCATAAAACCTCCGCTAGATTAGCGAGTGTCGAGACTCAAGTAAAGGCAAACACAAGGAGCTAAAGGTCCTTAGGATCGATGGTTCAGAAAAGTTTTCCCTCTTAAAAAGAATTTCAAAAACTCGAACATCGAGCATACGTAAGGCCCGCTCACTTGGAGCAGCAGGTCTTCATAAAGTCTCAAAAGTTTGACCATAGAATCTGGTCTCTGAGAGGTCGCCCTTTCTGACACCTCATCCGTATCATGCACTTTGCATATCCACGCATGAGCACCTCATACATGATCTTCATTTAGGGCTAGATCCATAGAAAGTCCCCCTTGGGCGAAAAATCTCCTCCTATCGGGCTTAAAAGAAAACATTTTTCTCAAATATTGGGACGATCCCATATTCTCAAGATCGAATCCAGGGAGAAAACAATTAGGGGTGTTATCTTCTTCGCCATTATCCAAATTAATTTGGATAATGACAAAGAGGGGCATCTGTAAACACCCCAAATTCCAAAAATTTTGCAAAAACAAATGCCTGATTCGAAAATATGCTCAAAAAGCCAAACTAGAAATTTTTGAAAAACCCAGGAGCTCAAATACTTCAAACCTCCATTTTACAACCCTGTCGGAACATACATTCTTGAAAATGGACGAAAGTCCTATTTTTGCAAAAGCCCAGATGAACAGGTAAAGCCTGGCCCAAAGTAGTTGCAACAGAAATTCAGAAAATTTAAAAAGCAAGCCCAGCCCGATGAAAGGCCAAATTCAAAGACAAAAGAGGAGCCCAAGCCGCAAACGGACTTCAAGCCGGAAGCATCGGAGGCCCAGCCAACAGTGCCCCTGAAATCACGAACAATCCAAGTCAAAAACAACAAAAATCAGTTGAAATAGAGTTCGGAAAGGCGAAGAGGAGCTCGGACGATGAAATGGGGAAAAACCCCGCTTAAGATGGATCGTTGATAAACTCAGGGCCCGCACGAAGCGTTCGACTCAAAACGCCAAGAAGGAGAGAAGAAGAAGAAAATTTGGATCGAATCTGGATCCAAATATCCAGATCCAAGATCTGGATCCAAACAAGACTTGGATTGGATTCGGATTTCAGAAATCAGGATCCAGGATCCATATCCACATAAGAGGCCTATAAAAGGACGTGAGGGGCTGGCTTGAAAGAGGCTGCAAAAAAAGTTTCACGCCTCTTCGCTTGGGTAGGAGAGAGAGAGAGAGAGGAAAGCAAGTCAAGGAAAGTGGCTTGACTTGGCCTTTCCATTGTGGGTTGAACATGTGGGTGTATGTTGTGGGCTGCTTTTTACATTTCACGCAAGGAAGGTGCTGCAACAAGGTGGAATCCGGCAGCTTGGATGGTCCTCTCAAGGCGTGAAGGATGGATGCGTGGAACCCAGTAGGATCTGGCCGGTTTTCCCTAACTAAGGTTAGTTCCTAAAACACTAAACTAAGCCCCTCTTTCCCTAATCCTCTAAACTACCCAAACCATACTCCCTAAAACCCACCCAAGCTCGGCCAAAGTGCTGGCCGAGCCTTGCCAAAAACTCATCCTACTCTACCCAAAACCGATCCCAAACAAAACCACCCAAGCTTAGCCAATATCTGGCCGAGCTTTCCCTACATCTACCCCACTAATCACCCTAAGTCTTGGTCTTAAACCCTCCATTAGATCCTTACCATTCAACCTAAAAGGTCTAACCAAACCGAGTGCCTAATGCACTCGATTCCCCTAGCCACCCATACTCATCTGGCTTGGCCACTAGCTGGCCGAGTATTGGCCTGAACCTACCTAAACCACCCACTAAATCCTATCCAGCTCGGCCACCATTTGGCCGAGCATTCACTTAGAACCTGGTTTCCAAAACCTACCTAAAACCATCTACTAAACCTCACCCAGCTCGGCCACCATTTGGCCGAGCATTGCCTTAGCAACATTTCCTTAGAGTCACACCTTAAACCCTACCTGAGACCATCCCAAGTTCGGCCATTAGTTGGCCGAGCTCACCCTAGACCCGTTCCATTAAACTCCTAAACCTTAACCTCCTACCTCAGCTAAAACTCTACCTAAGCCAATCCTAAAAACTACCCAGCTCGGCCATCCTTTTGCCGAGCATTCCCTTATACCATTTCCTTAGAACTCCGCCTAAGATCATTCCCTACACACCAACCCAACTCGGCCACCATTTGGCCGAGTATCCCCTTAGGACCTTGGCTTAACTCTTACCCAAGACCACCCATTTAGACCTAGCCTAGACCAAAGATTAGGATCAACACCCCACGCACCTGATCGATTCGCAGAGAGAGGTCCATCCAACGGCTGTACCTAAGGTTGGATTCCATTGACAAAAAGAAAAATCTAAGCAGACGACGTGTAAGTGTTCGAATCTGATCTTTTACATTGTTTCAAGTTCAATTAAATTCAATACGGGGTTATAATAATGGAGCGTAGTCTCCCCCCGAGATGTAATATTATGGTTTGAAACACGAATCACACACATACACTCGAGCCTTTCCACTCTTATCTGCACACCTTCGCACACAAACGGGCCGCAACAACCCATAGGATATAGCTCTATTTATATACATTCAGCTGGGTTTTAAGGTTCAAGTCGTGTGAGTTGTCTTTCATTTTATACACTCAAAGCACTCACTCACATTGAGCCTTTCCGCTCTTACATATATATACGTATTTCCCCTTCAGCTGGGTTTTTAAGGTTCAAGTCGTGTGAGTTGCCTTTCAATTTATACACTCAAAGCACTCACTCACATTGAGCCTTCTCGCTCTTAAGATATAACTATATACTTTCTTTCCGCATCTAAGATATAGCCATATTTCCCTTTCTACTATTTCCCTTCTGCTATGTCTTTAAATTCTGGGTTTTCCCTTCAAGTTGTGTGAGTTTGCATTGCATATCCGCCACACTCGAGATAGGGAGCATATTTACATCAAACCCGATTGATCAAATTGTGTAGAACTTGCCCGAAATCGAGCATTGGATGCACACGACTACACGCCAAAATTGGTTAAAACCCGAGAGACATAGGAGTGCATAGATCCCATGTATAAAAGTTGCAAATTTGACAAAACCAATCGATAAAACACTTTCAAGTTTTCAAAAGAGTCGTGTTTGTGTAAAATTGAGTTTTCCTAAAGCGTACAGACTGACCCTTGCGCGCCGGTGCAAGAAAGTCTGCGACGAAAAGAACCCACTTGTCCACAGGCACCCCAAAAGTTAGATATTTTCAAAACTTACTTCGCTAGTTTGAGAAAGCTAGCTGGCACTCCATTTTTAAGCGACGTAAGCATGAAAAGATTCGCTTCAGGCCTAAGAACCCGAAGACAAGGATTTTCCGTGTCTATAGGTCTCCCTTTGGGAGTATTTTTTCTTTGTTCCCTCTTTTCCATAGAATAAACGATTTTTCTTTTTGGATTCAGCTTTCTTTTGGGAAAGAGTCTTTTGTAGGGATTTCCCGTTTGCTTTTTGCCAAGTTTTCCTTTTGGGGAAGAGAAGAGAAGAGAGGAAGGACTTATCCCAAGGATCTACTTGATTCATCCCAGATCAGCCTATTTAGAAATAACACATACTACTTGCAAGTATCTTGCTATTTTGAACCAGGCCCTCTTTTGTAAGAAGAAGGATTTTGAAATGTAACCTATTTGTTTTGAAAAATCCGCTTTTTCACAAGCATCGAGTCTCTAATTAAGGGTTGCACGACGTGCTGGAGAGCTCGAGTGTAGTGAAAAGTAAGCAAGGGCCACTACATTTTTGCCTGAATGTAGTTAATCAATTGCAAAGAGGGTTCCCACGTAATGGACAGGTGTGGATAAAGAAATTAGTCCCTCTATATTGTCACCCGAATGTAGTGAATAAATTAGAGATAGGGTATCCGTATTTTCAATATTGACGAATATGGGGGGATAAGGAAGCTAGTATTACATAATGAGATTTTTATGGTTCTTGGAATATCGAAACAATGTCCAGTAACCTAACAGATGCGGTAAATATTATGATTCAAAGAAAGATTCATATTTTATGTTTACAAGAGATAAAGTGGGTTAGAGAAAAAGCAAAGTAGATTAAGGATACAAGTTTTAAATTATGGTACACTGGTAAGGAAAAGGCTCAAAATGGTGTTGGTATTATCATAAATAAAGATATAAATGATAGTGTAGTAGACATACAATGATATAATGATCGAATCATGACATTGAAATTAGTATTAGGAGTAGAGGTTTTGAATATAGTTTGTACTTACGCACCTCAAGTAGGACTAGAAGATGGTATAAAGATGGCTTTTTGGGAAGAAATAAATAAGGTGATTCAAAGAATTCCACAAAGGGAGATGATTTGTTTAAGAGGAGACTTAAATGGACATGTCGGTAAAGAGGCATTAGTATATCAAGGCATTCATGGATACTTTGGTTTTGGAGATATAAATGAGGAAGGTAGGGAGATTTTAAATTTTGCTATGGCATTTGATCTCTTTATAGTATGGGAAAAGGCTTAGTTGTAGTTGTAGTTGTAATATTTTATCTCTTTATAGTTAATACCATCATCAAAAAATGAGATGAACATTTAATTACTTATAAGAGTAGCTTATAACAAATACAAATTGATTACTTTATTTGTAGAAGAAAAAAAGATGGAGCGTGTTGTAAATATTGCAAGGTAATTCCAGGAGAAAACTTAACCATGCAACATCCACTTTTAGTTATGGATTTACAAATAAAAAAATGGACAAAGAAGAAAAAAGTGCATTGAGTTATTCAAACTAAATGTTGAAACCTCAAAAGCGAGAAATAAGATATATTTAAACAGAAAGTCCTTTAAGGAGATGCTTGAAATTATGTTGGTACACCTTGTAATATGCGGAACAATATAGCTATACATATTAGGAAAGTGGTGAAAGATGCACGATCTACCTTGATCCTCACTCACGAAGTTTCAAAGGAGATTTTTCTCAAAATACTTTCGAAATAGGACTTTAGCTTAGACCCTACACATGGTATTTTTGCAAATATTGAGCATTCATAGGGTCTGCTAAATTCCTACCCTCAACATCGACTAACCAGTAGGCATTGTTCGTGGTGGTTCCACGTACAACATAAGGACCATCCCACTTGGGCCGTCACTTTCTAAGTGGATGTGGGCCACGATGTTGGATTTTTGAGCACAAGGTCTCCCACTTTGAAGTGGCGAGGTCTCATATGCTTCTCATAGTGTTGGGTACCCTTTGCCGGTATGCATGTGCATGATCCATGGCAAGGAGCCTTCTCTCATCTAATAAATCAAGCTCGGCCATTCTAGCATGCTGAAGCATCTCTAGGGGAACGTTGAGTGCAAGTGATGTATGAAATGAATGAAGTTTGGTATGAATGGGGAGAATGGCGTTTGTGCCATAAACCAACTCAAATGGCGTGGCATTTGTGAGAGTTCGGATGGAAGTCCTATAAGCCCATAAGGCTTCATCCAACTTCTCATGCCATTGTAAACACCCCAAATTTTCCAAAAAATCAAAAACTCTCAAAAACACAAAAAGCTTGTTTGAGCAAAAAATGAAAACCTGTTTTAAAATGTGAAAATAGGTACAGAAGGCAAGAGAAGAGCCCCGACAAGAAGAGAAATCAAGCCTGGAGTCTCAAAAGCCACCCCCTGTTTGAAAACGGAAGAAAAAAGAGCCCGTTTGGAGAAAAGCTCGACAAAAGGGTAAAAATGTAATTTGGGTCAAAGAAAAAGCATAAAGCAGCTCCAAAATGCAGAAAGAAGCCCAGTACCTGAGGAGGTCGACAGAAGTCCGAGACACGTCCCGTCAGAATGAAGAACGGAATCCGTGCGGCAATCTGAGTTCGATATCAACAGGAACTGGCCAAAAACCAAAGCGGCGGACCGAAACGAACGCCTAAAAAGTCTTGAAAAGTAGAACACCGGTTGGAAGAAAGACTTGGGGAAGACCCAGGCCAGAGTTGGGCGTCCGATGAATCAAAGCCCGCTCAAAACCGACGGTGAAAAGCACCAGAAAAGACCAGAAAACCAAGGAACAGAAGAAAAGTCTGGATTGGGTCTAGACCCAAAAATATCCAGATCCAGATCCAAATTGTGTTTGGATTGGATCTGGATCTTAAAAATCCAAGATCCAAGATCCGAGATCCAAACCCAAATAAATATTTGGACTGGATTTGGATCTCAAAATATCCGAGATCCGTAATCCAGATCCACATAGAGTTTGGATTGGATCCGAATAGCCAGACCCAAATCCAAGATCCAATATCCAAGACCCACTTAAAACCTCTATAAATAGAGGTGCTGGGCATGAAAAATTTTACATGAGAGAACTCTCCAGGGAAGCTCCTCACGTGAGATAAAGGGGGGGGATGAGAGAGAAAGAGCTTGATAGGCCAAAATCTTTTTTGTTTGAGATGGGATTGGCCCGTGGAGGCAAGGGCTGCACCAAACGATCATCTTCTTCAAGCTGGCTAGGAGTGGAGATCGTGGTGGAGCTTGGGGCTTGAGTGGTGGCTGGAGTGGTGCTGCAAATAGGTAAGCCCCCAAACCTAACCTAGACTCCCTCTTCCCTAACCTCTCTAGACCACCCAAACGTCCCCTAAAAAAGCCACTAAACCAGCCAAGTGCTGGCCGGTTTTCACCAAGCTTCCCACCCAAAACCACCACCTAGCTAAACCCTACCTAGAACCCAAGCAAAACCTAGCCTAGCTCAGCCATTTGCTGGCCGAGCCACCCACCTTTTTCGAGCAAAACCTTGGCTCGGCCAAGAGCTGGCCGAGCCCACCTAACTGCCTCTCGTGTCCCACCCAAAGACATCATGGCCTGCCCCAGCCAAGCCCAAGACAACGGCCTACTAGAGCAGGCCGTGTCCCACCCAAAAACGTCAAGGCCTGCCCTAAAGGCAGGCCATACCTATCTAAGAAAACCACGGCCTACAAGTGCAGGCCGTGTCCTCTTCAAAAAAAAAACACCAAAGGCCTGCCCTAGTGGCAGGCCATTTACCTACCACAAACCCACGGCCTGCTAGTGCAGGCCGTGTCCTTCATTAACCTAACAGGCCTGCCATTGTGGCAGGCCACCTACCTACCTAAGTCAGCCAAACAGGCCGCCCATTTTGCTGGCCGCCTGCCACCAAGAACCAGTCCTAAACCTAAATCGTGGCTAGCCTAGGACAGCCAACACCTAACCTAGGACTCAGCCCCAACTCTACCCTAAACCAAGTTCACTCGAGCCACCTTGGCTCGAGTCACACAAGCATAAACTAAGGCCAAGGCTGGCCGGATCCTAAAGCAAAGCCCCTCTCACTCGAGCCACCTTGGCTCGAGTTTCACAAGACCAAAACCTAAGGCCAAATGCTGGCCGAATCCTAAGCCTAAACTATATCTAAACCAAGGCCAAATATTGGCTTAATCCTAAATCAAAAACTATACCTAAACCAAGGCCAAGTGCTGGCCATACCCCACACTCAAACCATAATCACTCGAGCCAAGGTGGCTCGAGTCTTACCTTGCCCAAACCAGCCCCAAGTAGACCCAAACCCATTATAGCTTGCAGCTCTCGGAACTCCAAGTCTCTCCAAGCTCTCAAGCTCTCCGGCTTCGCTCCCACATGCCCCGGACTCCATAAGAAGGCGGCGGATTCGCCCCTTGTACGATCCTAACTCAAAAGGCTGGAAAGTGTAAGTTGATTTTGATATATATATCAAATCCCTTTCTATTCAATTCAATTCGTCATATGGGGTTGTAATAACGGAGCATCGTCTCCCCCCGGATGTAATATATGTGCAAAACACACACACGTACACTCGAGCCTTTTCACTCTTATCTGCACACTTTTGCACACAAACGGGCCTCAACAGCCCATAGGATATAGCCCTATTTATATACATTCAGCTGGGTTTTAAGGTTCAAGTCGTGTGAGTTGTCTTTCATTTTATACACTCAAAGCACTCACTCACATTGAGCCTTTCCGCTCTTACGTATATATACGTATTTCCCTTCCAGCTGGGTTTTAAATTCAAGTTGCGTGAGTTGCCTTTCAATTTATACACTCAAAGCACTCACCCCACAATTGAGCCTTCTCGCTCTTATATATATCTATATCTCCCTTCTGCTGCATTTTACGGTTCAGTTGCGTGTGTTGCATTTCAATTTATACACAACACCCATGCACACATTGAGCCTTTTCGCTCTTAAGATATAGATATATTTAAATTTCTGCAATTTACATTCAAGTAGTGTGAGTTGCATTCAATTTGGGTTTTCCCTTCTGCTAAGTCTTTAAATTTCGGGTTTTACATTCAAGTTGTGTGAGTTGCATTGCATACTCGCCATACTCGAGCTAGAGTGCATACCTACATCGAACAAAACATGCAAACACACCTAAGTGGATAAAATCGAAAGACTTAGGGTTGCCAAATCAAAAACTCGCCAAGTGCATGATTTCAAAAGGATTTTCAAACACCTGTTCATTCAAAAATCGAATTTGAGTTTAACTTGTTCAAACGAAGTCTCTAAGCGTACAGACTGACCCTTACGCGTCGGTGCAAGAAGGTCTGCGACGTAAAGATCCCGCTTGCCTACAATCGCCCTTTCAAAAGTCAAATATTTCAAAAACTACTTCGCTAGTTTGAGTAAGCTAGCTGGCATGCCCTAAAAGCGAATGTAGATTGCGAAAAGATTCGCTCCAGGCCTAAGAAACCCGAAGTCAAGGATTTTCTGTGTCTACAGCCATGTCCTACCCTTCTCTAAAGTTTTCTCAATAATGCTTATGAGAGTCTTATTGGTGGCTTCGGCTTGGCCGTTGCTTTGAGGGTAGTAGGGAGATGAGAAGTGGTGAGTTATGCCATATGTGTTACATAACTTTACCATCCTCTCGTTTTTAAAGGGGGTGCCATTATCAGACACTAGGTCTTTTGGAACCCCAAATCGAGCCAAAATATTTTTCCTAATGAACGCCACTACATGTTGCCCCTGGACATTAGTCAGGGAGGTAGCTTCAACCCATTTGGAAAAGTATTCAGTGGCTGCTAGTATAAACCTATGCCCATTTGATGCATTTGGAAATATTGGTCCTATGATGTCAAACGTCCACATGGTGAATGGCCATGGGCTGACCACGGACTGCAGGGTAGATGATGGGGTATGGATGACGTGTCCATGCACTTGACATGGGTGACACTTCCGAACATGGTCATGGCAATCCTGCTTTAGAGTGGACCAAAAATAACCTGCTCTAAGTATTTTCATTGCCATCATATTGGCATTTACATGCCCTCCACGTTCTCCATCGTGGAATTCATGCATTACTATCCTAGCCTCCTCAAGGTCGACACACCTCAGTAAGATGCCAGAAAAACACTTTTTATAAAGAATCCCTCCCAAAATCAGATATCGGGTTGAAATCCTTCGAATAAAAGCTTTGTCTTTGGATGAAGTGAATTCTGAAAATCCTCCGTTTTCTAAAAACTCTTTAATGTCTTGAAACCAGGGTTTTTTAGTGGAAGTTGTGTTGTTTTGGCAAATCTTCAAATCGTGTGTGGATGGAGTGGCTGAGTGCCATATTTCTAAGGGTCGGGTTCCCAAAGTGGGATCGACCCTTAGGGCTGAGCCCAAGGATGAGAGGGCATCGGCTATGCCATTATCCTCTCTTCCTACGTGTGTGAGTGTACACGTTTTGAACGACTCGACTAGCCTGGTGGCCAATTTGTGGTATGGAAGAAGTTTTTCGTTTTTGACTTGCCAAATTTTTAACACTTGGTTTATGACAAGTAAAGAATCTCCAAAGACTTCGATGCATGATGCTCCTAGAGTTTTCGAAATTTTTAAGCCTTGTATGAGTGCTTCATACTCGGCTGTGTTGTTGGAACATTCGAAATCTAGGCGAATGGCGATGGGAATTTCTCCCTTTTCAGGGGATATGAGGATGATTCTTGCCCCAACCCCTCTTTGGTTTCATGCCCCATCGAAGTGTATCTTCCACATTTGGTTTTCATTTGAGCAAATTGATAAAATATGATTTTGAAATTGGTTTTGAAAGATGCCTTCATCGGGCATTTTATCAAGTGTGGGATATGAATCCTCTAAAGGGAAGTCAGCCACATAGTCGGCTAGGGCTTGCCCCTTGATGGAGGTTTGATGATGGAATTTCAGGTCATACTCCATCAAGAGGAGCTGCCTTTTACCTAGCTTACCTGTGAGGATAGGTTTTTCAAATAGATGCTTGATTGAATCAAGCCTAGACACTATCCAGATCTCATGATCTAGGAAATAGTGTCGAAATTTCTGGCAGACCCATACCAAGGCCAAGAAAGTCTTCTCCATGGCTTGATAATTTCGTTCATAAGCCAATAGAGTTTTCGAAATATAGTAGATGGCATATTTCTTATGGGTATCATCCTTGTATTGAGCTAGTAAGGCACCCAAAGCATTCGCATACACAAAAATATAAAGTAAAAGAGGTTTTCCTTGCTTTGGAGGGTTTAAAACAGGAGGATTAACTAAATACGCTTTTAATCTTGCAAAAGCTTTTTGGCAATCACCGTCCCACACGAATTTCACCCCTTTTCTCAAAAGTTTGTTGAAAGGTTCACATCTTGTAGCGAGGTTCGAAATGCACCTTCTAATTGATTGAAGGCGACCTTGGAGGCTTCGGATTTGTGTTAAATTGGAGGGTGGAGGCATATCTATGATGGCTCGACACTTAGAGGGGTCGACCTCAATGCCCCTTTGGCTTACCATAAATCCTAAAAGCTTGCCGGATTCTACTCTAAAGACACACTTTTGAGGGTTTAGTTTCACCTTATAAAGCCTCAATCTTTCAAAAACTTTTTGCAAAGATTCGATGTGCATATCTCGGGTTTTTGACTTTACCAAGAGATCATCCACATACACTTCCAAGAGCTCATGAATTTGATCATGAAAGATCGTGGTCATGGCTCTTTGGTATGTGGCACCGGCGTTTTTCAAACCAAAGGGCATGACTGTATAGCAGTATGTGCCCCAGGGTATAGTAAAAGCAGTTTTAGCCTGGTCTTTTGGGGCTAATTTAATTTGATTGTAGCCCGAGTACCCATCCATAAAGGAAAATATTTCATGATTTGCAGTACTATCGACTATTAAATCAATATTTGGCAAAGGGAAGTTATCCTTTGGCGTGGCTTTATTCAGATTTCTGAAATCTATGCAAATTCGAATTTTCCCATTGGATTTTCGAACTACAACAATGTTGGAAAGCCAATCAGAATACGTAATGGGTTTTATAAAACCAGCTTTAAGCAGATCTTCTAAACCCTCTTTTACTTGCGAATGGACATTCGGGTAAATCTTCCTAAGCTTTTGTTTTATGGGTTTTGACTCTAGATCTAGGGGAAGATAATGCTCTACCACTTTTGGGTCTATACCTGGCATGTCTTCGTAAGTCCATGCAAACACATTGATATAGGTTTTCAAGAATGCAATGAATGATGCTTTTTCATGCTCATGCAAACATGCACCTATCTCAATGTGCTTGGATTTTGTTTCATTCCCTAAGTTGATCTCTATGAAATCCTCTTGTAAATGCCGAAAATTCTCACTTCTGGTTCTGAGGCCTGAAGTGAACCTTTTCGTGCCTATGTCGCTTTTAAGGGCATGCTAGCTAGCTTTCTCAAACTAGCGAAGTAAGTTTTTGAAAATATCTGACTTTTGGGGGGCGACTGTGGACAAGTGGGCTCTTTTCGTCGCAAACCTTCTTGAACCGATGCTCAAGGGTCAGTTTCTACGCTTTAGAAAACTTGATTTTGAACAAGTGTGACCTTTTTGAAAAGTATGAAAGTGTATTGTCTAGTTGCAGATTCACGTAGGATTTGCACGTTCCTATGTCTTTGGGTCTTTAGCCACTTTAGGTGTGTAGTGTGTGCATCTAGTGCCTAACTCTTTTGGCGATTTTTGCACGATTTGGCTCAGGGCTGTTTGATGCAAGTATGCTCCCTATCTCAAGTGTGGCGAATATGCAATGCAACTCACACAACTTGAAGGGAAAACCCAAAATTTAAAGACATAGCGGAAGGGAAATATAGCTATATCTTAAGAGCAGAAAGGCTCAATGTGTGAGTGTGTGTCGTGTATAAATTGAAAGACAACTCACGCAACGGAACCTTAAAACGCAGCTGAAAGTATACAAATATGGCTATATCTTATGGGCTAACAAGGCCCAAAATGTGCGTGTGAGTGTTGAGCAAGTGCTCGAGTGAACTTTGGGTGCAAGTGTGAAAGCTTAAATGAAAATTCACACGACTTGAACGTAAAACCCATGCAACTGAAAATATATAAATATGGCTATATCCTATGGCCTGTCAAGGCCCAAAATGTGCGTGTGAGTGTTGAGCAAGTGCTCGAGCTCTTTGTGTGTGTGATGGTGTACAATTAAGAGCGGAAAGGCTCGAGTGTGCGTGTGTGGTCTGTGTTTCAAACACCAATATTACAACTCGGGGGGAGACTACGCTCCATTATTACAACCCCGTATCAAATTGAATTGAACTTTGAAAGAGTAATGTACAAGACCAGATTTGAGCACTTACAAGTGGTCCGTTTGGGATTTTCTTGTCACTTGGATCCGACCTTGGGTGCAACTGCTGGATGGGCCTCTTGCTGCAACTTGTTTGGCTGTGTTTTGTATTGATCCTAGTTTAGGTCGATAGGTGGGGGTGTTATGGATTTGGCAAGACACGGCCTGCACTATCAGGCCGTGTAGGATCTAGGGGAGATGCAAGGGATAATGCAAGGGTTCTAGGGAAGTTTTTAAGGATCAAGATCTAAGGTAATGCTCGGCCAGATAGTGGCCGAGCTGGGTGGGCTTTTGGGAACGTGTTTGGCAAGGTTTAAGGCGAGGCTCTAAGGGAATGCTCGGCCAGATAGTGGCCGAGCTGGGTGGGTTTCAGCGGATTGTTTTAGGTAAGGTTTGAAGCAAGGATCTAAGGTACTGCTCGGCCAGAAAATGGATGTGAGCCACAACATAAGGGCCATCCCACTTGGGCCACCACTTTCCAAGTGGATGTGAGCCACGATAGTGGATGATTTTCAAAGTAGGCCCTTATGTTGTGCGTGGAACCACCACAAACAACTCGTATTGGTTGATCGATGTAGAAGGTAGTAGATCCTATCAATATTCAATACTTAAAGAAGTATCATGTGTAGGGTCTAAGTTAAATTCCCATTTTCGAAAATGTTTTAGGGAGATTTACTTTGAAACTTCGAAAGAAAGGATCAAAGGCAAATTGTGTGACCCTTGTAAACACCCTGAAATCCCACGAATTTCTCAAATCAACCTAGTTTTGTAAAAGCAGCCTCAAAGGGCTATTTTGAGTCTGGAAACCCAAGAGCCTTCCAGGCAACCCTGTACAGATGTTTTAAACTTTCATATGTTTAAATATGTATAATATGTTTTAAAAACTGTTAAAATATATTTTGAAACCCCACAAAGCAAGCTTGGCCTGATCAAGACAGGACCTAAAGAGCTAAAGAGAGCCCAGAACCGGAGCACATGTCGAGCCCGGCACAGCAACTCTCGTATTGAATCCATCCCTAGGATCTTGAACGTCCAAGACCCTGTTATCATCAAACATCACTTGAAGTCATCTCTGGAAGGTGAAAACAGAAGCGGACGATCATGTTGGCGAAGACCCAACGCAGACGGAGTACTGATGCTGTTAGACCCCGCACAAACCGTTCGTTTCGAACACAGCCTGAAGGAGTCAGAATTCAGTTTGGATCGGATCTGGACCATATATATCCAGATCCCAATCCAAACTTATGTGTGGATTTGGATTTGGATTTGGATCCAGAGATCCAATCCAATATCCACATCCATGGCCCACATCACCTTCTCATAAATGGAGGTGGGGCCCACTTGAAATTCACGTGGGATTATGGGCATGAGAGAGAGTGGGGGAGGATAAGATTTGGGGAGTGATTGTAATTAAGCTTGACTTGTGTGTCAAGTTTGGGGTTAATCATGTGGGTTAGCCTAATTAGCATGGGTTTAAGCTTGTATTAGCCAAAAACCTAACCTAGGACTACACCAACATGATGCAACAAGGTCTATGGGTTATGCAAAGGGAGCTTCCTAACCCAATCCTAATCAAAAACCCCTAATCCTAGCCTTTTACCCTAATCTCGTCCTAAACCTAGCCTTATCACCTAGCCCACTTCCCTAATCCCGGCCTAATCCCAACCTAATCACCTAACCCACTTCCCTAATCCTCCCCTAAACCTAGCTTAATTTCCCTAAACCTAACCTAATCCTAGCCTAATCACCTAACCCACCTCACTAAACCTCACCCCAAAACCAACCCACCTAGCTAAACCCTAAACCCCTAAACCACCCCACCTAAACCTAGCACACCATCTACCCAAAACCCCTTGTATTAAAATATCTGGCCCCTCCCCAAAACCAGCCTACCTTATCACCACACCACCACCACCTAAACCACCTTACCACCTTCTCAAAACCAGCCCCAACCGCCATCTCCAACCCTCCCCCCCCTAGTGGGCGGGTTTTTCATTCACTCCAGTCCACCTTGGCCCAACCGACCTTGGCTAATCCCCTTCCAGCCGAGCCTTCCACCTTGCTCCACCTGCGCCACTGCCTCCCAGCCAAGCTCCACCTCCACCACCACTGCTTCCACCAAGCTCCACCTCGCGCCACCTTCATCTCCCGGCTGAATCCCATCCACCCGAAAAACCCGACTACCCCCCTTAGCTCCACCTCTTCTTCACTCCCCCTCCACTCTCAACCACCCACACCACCACAACCTCTCGCCAACACCACCTATCCATCATCCCTACCCATTCGGCCAGACCTCCACCTCACATCACTCGCCTTGAACCACTTCGCCTAGTAACACCCGGCCACCCTCCTTGGCTCCCTAGGACCTGCCCCTTTCACTCTCCACCAGCCCTTAACCCTACCTTACACCACACCCTAGCTAGCTCCCTTCCCATCCACAACATCCCTAGCCACCCTAGCAGTCGGCCACCACCAAGCTCCCCTTAGTCGGCCACTCCAACCGACTGTACCAAATCCATTCGGCCAGCCATACCTTTCCCTTAGGCACTCCCTTAGGCTCCCCTTTAACACTACCTTCCTTAATACCAGCCCATCCTTTAGTGACCTTCCTTAGTCACCTTAGCCCAAAACACCAAGGCAGCCCCTTTCTAGCAGTCGGCCAGCTTCAAGGCGCCCTTCCCGTGCACCCAAGTCACCCGGCCAGCATCCCCCCTTGCCGTTCAACTCCGAGGAGCTCCCTCTTGCAGCCCAAGGTGAAACCAAGCCTACGCTCAAGCAAGTCACCTCCGGACCAGCTATAAGTAAGTGCCTAACTCGGTCCTTAGTTGTAGACTTGCTTAAATTAAATTTGATACGGGGTTGTAATAACGGAGCATAGTCTCCCCCCGCTTGTAATAACGTGGCTTGGCACATCCACACACACGTGCACTCTCTTAGATGTGCACGATTTTGAACACACACGGGCCTAATCAGCCCCTAGGATATAAATTTATGTATATACTTTAAATTACGTAGGGTTTTGCTTGAGTTGCGTGTGTTGTCTTTCAATTCTCGCATTGAGCCTTCGCTCTTATTTGTAAGACCCAAGTAAGGGCCGTGTTATACTATCCTTGGGTTTAATTTCATGTTGTGTGCGTAGTCTTTCAATTCAAGCACTCACACACATTGAGCTTTCGCTCTTATTTGCAAGACCCAAGTAAGGGCCCATATATACATTATATACATATTTCCCTTCGGCATTTACATTACAAGTCATTTCCCTTCGGTATTTATATTTCAAGTCATTTCCCTTCAGTATTGTCTTTTAAATTCAGGTTTTCCCTTTGGAGTAGCATGAGTTTGCATTGCATATACGCCATACTACGAGTTAGGACGCATGTCGCATCAAAGCAAACCCCATACTCCCACTCAAAATCGCCACATTTAGTGGAGTGTTCATAACACACACCTAGGTGGCCCGTAAAGGGATAAAAAGAAAGACTTAGGCACGTGCAAATCCACGTGATCTAAAATCTGAAAATCATACAAACAAAACCCGAATCAAACACCTCGAACCGCTTTTGTAGGTCCTTATATCCAAAACTCGATCTTTAAAAGCGTACAGACTGACCCTTGCGCATCGATGCAAGAAGGTCTGCGACGACAAGAGCTTGCTTGCTCACAGTCGCCACGTTAGAAGTCAGGTTCTAGAATATATCTTTGCTAGCTTAGGTAAGCTAGCTGGCATGCCCTGTTTATTCAAATAGGACTTAGACACACAAAAAGGTTCGCTCCAGGCCTAAGAACCCGGAGGCGGAGATTTTTTGTGTCTACAGAAGATTGGCACGCCCGGTGGGACGTGAGTCTTTCAAAAATCGAGTTACTCTAGAAAACGTGTGAAAAGATTTTCAAAGAGGTTGTTTTAACTTTCTTTTCTTTACTTGTACTTAGGAATTTTGAAAAAGGCTTGAAAGCATGTCAAAATCCAACCCAAGTGAAGTGTCGAGCCAAGGCTCATGCGCATCAAGTTCTCACTCTAGGAGGATTTTGAAAAACAAGATCAAACTAGACGAGATAGAGGACCTGAGAAGGGAATTCGAGGCCAAAATCGATGCTCTCAGCCAAGAGGCTGAAGTAGGTGATTCATGTTCATCAAACGGTGAACAAAGGCCTAAGAAAAAATCTGAAAAACCTCACAAGCACAAAGAGGCCTCCGTAATGGAAGGCAACCAATACCACGAGTCCTTCACACAAAAGGATCGTAAAGCCCTACAGCAGTTGCTGGAGTCGGCCTTCTGCTATCAAGTTCTCAATTTTATTTAGAAGGGAGAAACAGCGTTTGGTATCATGGCCTTTGAGCCGATGATACTTACAAAATCGGTTTAAATACCCCCCTTTGGAAGTGACTCCTTCGGGGATTTCAGGGAGTTCTATCATGCCCTGGGCAAGTAAGAGTTCTAGGACCTCCGACATAGGTTGCCCCAGCGGAGTGTACTCCCGTTTTTCAACTAGTTTTTGAAAGTTTCGCTCCCTCTTATTTTCTAACTTTTCAAAATTTTTGGAAGTGCCCGCCATGCCTGGATCCACCCGGATATTGGCGATTTTATGGGGCTTTGCCCCTTTGTCCATCATGGGTAGCCCGTATGTGATGGGCTTTTCCAAGCGGGTTTTGGAAATGGCACTTCCTTTCTACAAGTGATCGTATGTCCCTTTTCGCAAGTTGGTTTCGAAAAGGGAGGCCTTTTTGATCAACTTATGGAAAGTTGAAATCTCATGGAGCGAGAGAAGGGTTTTTAACTTGCTTTTAAAGTTATCCAGGATGAGCATGACTGCACATCCTTCGGATATGGGCTCTCGCACTTGGCCCAAAAGCGACCTCCATCTTATAATGAAGGCATGTATGTCTTCGTTCATGCCTTGCTTTGTATCCCTTAAGGTATTCAGGGTTGGCGTGACTTCTACGTTGTGTGCAAATCTTTGCATGAAGCAGTTCGCTAACTCTTCAAAAGTAGCGAACTGGCTTAAGTCGTAGGAAGCCAACCATTTGGCAGTTGTGTCTTTAAGGGATAAAGGGAACCAATACACCCATTTCATCGAGTCCTTTTTCTTCTTATGGGCCCGACGCGAGAAAGGTTGCAAGTGAGACCTAGGGTCTCCCATGCCATCATACCGATGGAAGTTCGGTATTTCATCGTCACTGTCTGTTTCGTAATCCATAGGAAGGAAATCAGACAGGGCGTAACTTCTTTTCTCTTTATTCTGCCCTTTCAGCAACTGCTGTAGGGCTTTACGGTCCTTTTGTGTGAAGGACTCGTGGTATTGGTTGCCTTCCATTACGGAGGCCTCTTTGTACTTGCGAGGTTTTTCAGATTTTTTCTTAGGCCTTTGTTCACCGTTTGATGAACACAAATCGCCTACTTCAGCCTCTTGGCTGAGAGCATCGATGTTGGCCTCAAACTCCCTTCTCAGGTCCTCGATCTCATCTAGTTTTATTTTGTTTTTAAAAATCCTCCTAGAGTGAGAACTTGATGCGCATGAGCCTTGGCTCGACACTTCACTTGGATTGGATTTTGACATCCTTTTCAAGCTTTTTCAAAATGTCCTAAGTACAAGCAAAGAAAACAAGTTTAAAAACGACACCTCTTTGAAATTTTTTTTGTAAGCTCCTAACTTAAAAACTCAACTTTTGAAAGGCTCACGTCCCACCGGGCGTGCCAATCTCCTCGAAGGGCTTATGGCATTCGTCATCCCATAAGAATTTCATGCCCTTCCTCAACAGTTTGTTGAAGGGTTCGCATCTAGTGGCCAGATTCGATATGAATCGGCGAACGGATTGTAAACGACCCTGGAGGCTACGGATTTGGGTGAGATTGGAGGGTGGAGCCATGTCTATGATGGCTCGACACTTAGAGGGGTCGACTTCTATTCCCCTTTGGCTCACCATAAAGCCCAGAAGCTTTCCGGATTCTACCCCGAATACACATTTTTGAGGGTTTAGCTTTACTTTGTAAAGCCTAAGCCTTTCGAAAATCTTTTGTAAACATTCGATGTGAGTGCATCGGGTTTTGGCTTTCGCCAAGAGATCATCTACATACACTTCTACGAGCTGATGAATTTGATCATGGAAGATCGTGGTCATGGCTCGTTGGTATGTTGCGCCGGCATTTTTCAAACCAAAGGGCATGACTGTATAGCAGTACGTGCCCCATGGGGTTGTGAAGGCGGTCTTACCCTCATCTCGTGGACTTAGTTTGATTTGATTATAGCCTGAATAGCCATCCATAAACGAAAACATTTCATGATTTGCAGTACTATCGACTATCAAATCTATGTTTGGTAAAGGATAATTATCCTTTGGAGTGGCTTTATTCAGGTTTCTGAAATCGATGCATATTCGAATTTTCCCATTGGTTTTTCGAACTACAACGATATTTGACAACCAATCAGAATACGCAATGGGTCTTTTAAATCCGGCTTTTAGCAGATCTTCTAAACCCTCTTTGACTTGAGTGTGTACATTCGGGTGTATTTTCCTAAGCTTCTGCTTTATGGGTTTTACCCCTGCATCTAAGGGAAGATGATGCTTGACAATGCTGGGGTCTATGCCCGGCATGTCTTCATACGTCCATGCAAACACATCTAAATAGGTTCGTAGAAATGCAATGAATGCTAACCTTTCAATTTCACGCAAGCATGCGCCTATTTTGATGGTTTTGGGATTTGAATCATCCCCTAGGTTCACTTCTATGAAATCTCCTCCTACTAATTGGGAAGGTCTTTCAAAATCGAGAATTTTATGAAATTCTGGGAGCTCAGAAGTGGGATCTTCCTCAAGGGGATCCACTTCTGGGCTTTGATCATTCTCGTGGGCTATAGACCCGAGGGAATTTGATGCTTGGTTTTCAAAAAGACTTGGTTTTGTACTTGGATTTTCAAGTGATTTCGAAATTTTTGGTCTGGCTATGCAGACAACGTTTCCTTCGAAATCCTTTTCTTTTGCCAAAGTCCTATCAGGAGCAGCTATGTACAAAATCTTTTTGGTATTTTTCAAATTCTCGATTTTTTTGGGTTTTTGTAAAACAAGAACCTTGGGAACTATACAAAGCACTCTATTTTCGAGTTTTTGTTTTTCCATTGTTTTTGGTTTTTCTTGTTTTTCGATTTTTTTGATTTTAAGCTTTTCAAATGTTTTTGTATTTTTAGAAAAGGGATCTTCCGTCGTACCTACAAAGGGAAAACACTATGGGTTAGACTTGGAATAGGAGATCTAAATCGTAGGTCTCTTCTAAGACAGGTTCCGGGGCACCCTTGACCCAGGTGGTCACAAGGGGTGGCTCCAGCGGTATTCGGGGAGTATAGCCGATCCTATATCGGCTTGGATTGGCCCTAGGAAGGATGGGCTCTAGGAGACCCTGGTTCTGTGCCCCTAGACTCTTGTAGGGTGTGTAGCCCATGTTTAACAACATGTTCCATGACTTTTTGTTTTTTGAAAAAGTTTGATACAAGTCGTGGTCCTGGAACATGCTGTCGTCCATATTGTGCTCATATGGCCTCTTGTCCAGGGGCTTTAGAAATAGGGAATGCTTGGATAGTCCTAGAAGGGTTAGGATCGGGAGGGGGCCTACTTTGGGCGGCCCCTTCACACATACAACCTTCCTAGGGTTGTTTAACACGAGCCGAGGTGGCTCAATCACAATTTGCCCCAGGTTAGCCTCATGGGCCTGGGAGCTCGATAAACAAGGGGAGTTTATGATCCCCTGAAGCTGTGGGTGACTCTCACCTAGGATCACTACGACCTGGTCCCTAAAAGGGATCTTGACACACCTGTGGAAGCTGGATGGCACAGCGCACAAACTGTGTATTCAGGGCCTTCCGAACAACAGGTTATAATGGGGGTGGATGTCCAAAACATGGAACACCCCCGTGTGTTCGATCCCTCCCATTTCCATTGGGAGTTCGACGGATCCTAAAGGTCTAGACGCATTCCCATCGTATCCAGTGATAACGATGGGGCTTGGGTTCACTGAAGTCAAGGTGACTCCGATTTTATACGCCACATGAAGTGGAAGGATGTTGAGCCCTCCTCCACCATCGACTAGGCACCTGTCTAGAGAGTGGTTATTCAGAACCACCTTGATATGCAGGGCCTGGTTGTGGGATTCGTAGGGCCTATCTACATCATCTTCCGAGAAAGTGATGAGCGATTTCGCTCCTAATAAAGCCACTTAGGCAGACAAGGATTCTGGACTTATGTTTGAATCAACCTTGGCCCTTTCTAGAATTTTCTCTAATACAAGTCTATGCCTAGGCGAGGTTTGTATAAGCTCTAAGATAGACATGTGAATAGGAATCTTTGAAAGGTGGTTTTCGAAGTCATAAGGATTTAGGATGAATTTGTCCTTATCTGCTTTGGGCAGAACACTAGGGATACATGCTTTTGAGGGGCCAGGCACACTGACCACCTTTTGAGCACCTTGAAGGTGCGGGGGTTGATAGATCCTCCCAGATCTAGTCACTTCCCCCATGACCAGCCTAGGGTTCGCGCTAAATTTCGCTCTAAGGATGAGCTGAGGAGAACCTTGGATTTTCAAAACTGGTTTTGCCGAGGATTCCACTTTTGGTGGTCCCCGAATGATGACTTGGGCGGGCTTCTTGTATAATACAAGAGTGGGCGCACAAGTGGGTCGACCAGGCTCTGGTTTTTGCGCTAGTTCCTTGGAAATGGTGAGGGTACATACCTCCTTTCCTTTCCCACTGCCACTGGCATGTTTGGGAAAGGGTTCTTTGAAGATAGCTTGAGGTGGCTCAGGTTCCGCAGTGACTTGGAGCCGGCCTTCTGCTATCAAGTTCTCAATTTTATTTAGAAGGGAGAAACAACGTTTGGTATCATGGCCTTTAAGCCGATGATACTTACAAAATCGATTTAAATACCCCACTTTGGAAGTGACTCCTTCAGGGATTTCAGGGAGTTCTATCATGCCCTGGGCAAGTAAGAGTTCTAGGACCTCCGACACAGGTTGCCCCAGCGGAGTGTACTCCCGTTTTTCAACCAGTTTTTGAAAGTTTTGCTCCCTCTTATTTTCTAACTTTTCAAAATTTTTGGAAGTGCTCACCATGCCTGGATCCACCCGGATATTGGCGATTTTATGGGGCTTTGCCCCTTTGTCCATCGTGGGTAGCCCGTATGTGATGGGCTTTTCCAAGCGGGTTTTGGAAACGGCACTTCCTTTCCACAAGTGATCGTATGTCCCTTTTCGCAAGTTGGTTTCGAAAAGGGAGGCCTTTTTGATCAACTTATGGAAAGTTGTAATCTCATGGAGCGAGAGAAGGGTTTTTAACTCGCTTTTAAAGTTATCCAGGATGAGCATGACTGCACATCCTTCGGATATGGGCTCTCGCACTTGGCCCAAAAGCGACCTCCATCTTATAATGAAGGCATGTACGTCTTCGTTCATGCCTTGCTTTATATCCCTTAAGGTATTCAGGGTTGGCGTGACTTCTACGTTGTGTGCAAATCTTTGCATGAAGCAGTTCGCTAACTCTTCAAAAGTAGCGAACTGGCTTAAGTCGTAGGAAGCCAGCCATTTGGCAGTTGTGCCTTTAAGGGATAAAGAGAACCAATACACCCATTTCATCGAGTCCTTTTTCTTCTTATGGGCCCGATGTGAGAAAAGTTGCAAGTGAGACCTAGGGTCTTCCATGCCATCATACCGATGGAAGTTCAGTATTTCATCGTCACTGTCTGTTTCGTAATCCATAGGAAGGAAATCAGACTGGGCGTAGCTTCTTTTCTCTTTATTCTGCCCTTTCAACAACTGCTGTAGGGCTTTACGGTCCTTTTGTGTGAAGGACTCGTGGTATTGGTTGCCTTCCATTACGGAGGCCTCTTTGTGCTTGCGAGGTTTTTCAGATTTTTTCTTAGGCATTTGTTCACCGTTTGATGAATACGAATCGCCTACTTCAGCATCTTGGCTGAGAGCATCGATTTTGAACTCAAACTCCCTTCTCAGGTCCTCGATCTCATCTAGTTTTATTTTGTTTTTAAAAATCCTCCTAGAGTGAGAACTTGATGCGCATGAGCCTTGGCTCGACACTTCACTTGGATTGGATTTTGACATGCTTTTCAAGCTTTTTCAAAATGTCCTAAGTACAAGCAAAGAAAACAAGTTTAAAAACGACACCTCTTTGAAAATTTTTTTGTAAGCTCCTAACTTAAAAACTCAACTTTTGAAAGGCTCACGTCCCACCAGGCGTGCCAATCTCCTGTAGACGCGTGAAAATCCTCGCCTCTCTCCTTTTCAGGGCTTGGAGCGGATCCTCTCGTGCATCTAAGGCCTATTTGTATAAACAGGGTGTGCCAGCTAGCTTACCTAAGCTAGTGAAGATATATTTTAAACTGACTTCTAATCATAGCGACTGTGAGCAAGTGAGCTCTTATCGTCGCAGACCTTCTTGCACCGATGCGCAAGGGTCAGTCTGTACGCTTTGAAAAATCGAGTTTTTTGGGATAGAAAGCCTACGAAGCGGTTCAAGGTGTTTAATTCGGGTCTTTTAGATGCGATTGCAGATTTTAGATCACATGGATTTGCACGTGCCTAAGTCTTTCCTTTTATCCCTTTATGGGCCACCTAGTTTGTGTGTTATGAACACTCCACTACATGGGTGATTTTGAGCGGGGCTTGCTTTGATGCAATATGCGTCCTACCTTGTGGTATGGCATAGATGCAATGCAAACTCACGCTACTCCAAAGGGAAAACCCGAAATGTAAAGACAATGCCGAAGGGAAATAACCGAAGGGAAATGACTTGTAATGTAAATGCCGAAGGGAGATATGTATATAGAGTATGTATATGGGCCCTTACTCGAGTCTTGCAAATAAGAGCGAAGGCTCAATGTGGGTGCGTGCTTGAATTGAAAGACTTACACACACGACATGAAATTAAACCCAAATATAACTTGCAGTATGGCCTTGATTAAGGTCTTGGGAATAAGAGCGAAAGCTCAATGTGTGTGAGTTCTTGAATTGAAGTACTACGCACACAACATGAAATTAAACCCAAATAGTATAACACGGCCCTTACTTGGGTCTTTCAAATAAGAGCGAAGGCTCAATGTGTGTGAGTGCTTGAATTGAAAGACTTACACACACGACATGAAATGAAAGCCCAAATAGTATAAGTCGGCCCTTACTTGGGTCTTTCAAATAAGAGCGAAGGCTCAATGTGTGTGAGTGCTTGAATTAAAAGACTTACACACACGACATGAAATGAAAACTCAAATAGTATAGGTCGGCCCTTACTTGGGTCTTTCAAATAAGAGCGAAGGCTCAATGTGTTTGAGTGCTTGAATTAAAAGACTTACACACACAACATGAAATGAAAACCCAAATAGTATAGGTCGGCCCTTACTTGGGTCTTTCAAATAAGAGCGAAGGCTCAATGTGTGTGAGTGCTTGAATTGAAAGACAACACACCCAACTTAAGCAAAACCCTACGAAAATTAAAGTATATGTATATATTTATGTATTAGGGGCTGATTAGGCCCGTGTGTGTTCAAAATCGTGCACAACTAAGAGAGTGCACGTGTGTGGGTGTGCCAAGCCACGTTATTACAACCCCGTATCGAATTGAATCTTAAGCAAGTATACAACTAAGGACCGAGTTAGGCACTTACTAATAGCTGGTTTGAAGATGCCTTGCTTGAGCGTGGGCTTGGCCTTTGCCTTGGGCGACAGTCGGTTGGAGTGGCCGACTGGGGGAGTTCGGTGGTGGCGAGCTGCTGAGGTGGCTAGGAGTGGTGTAAGGGAAGGGAACTAGCTAGGAGATGGGGTCAGGTGGTAGTGGGTGTAGTGGGTGTAGTGGGGTGATATGGGCAGGTCTTAGGGAGTCGGATAGGGTGGCCGAATGGAGCTAAGGTGTCTACGTGGTGGCGGGTAGTTAGGGTGGTTATGGCCTGGCTGAGTGGGAATGGTGGTGGCTAGTGGCTGGCCTTAGGTTGATATGGTAGTGGGTTAGGTGGGTGAGAGTGGAGAGGGAGTGGAGAAGGAGTAAGGTGGAGGATAGGGTACTAACCGTGATTGAAGAGGGGCGGTGGATGGAAGAAAGGAGTCGGGTGGTTGGGATGCGTAGGAGGGGATTCGGCCGGTGTGGTGGTGGTGGTGGTGCTCGGCTGGAGTGGTGGTGTTGGTGGTGGTTGACTATGGGCAGGTGGAGCAGGAGGGGAGTCGGCTGAGCTGGAAAGTGGAGGACCCGGCTGGTGGAAGGTGGGGCTTCAAGATGGGAAAAACCCGCCCCAAAGGGGGGGGTTTATATAGGGCTGGGCTAGGTCGGTTAGGGCTGGTTTTGGGGTAGTGGTTAGATGGTTTAGGTAGGGTGGTGTGGTGATAAGGTGGGCTGGAAAGGGTAGGGCCAGATATTTTAAATACAAGTGGTTTGGGTAGGTTGTGGGCTAGGGGTGGTTTAGACGTTTAGGGTTTAGCTAGGTGGGTTGGTTTTAGGGTGAGGTTTAGTGAGGTAGGTTAGGTGATTAGGCTAGGATTAGGCTAGGTTTAGGGAAATTAACCTAGGTTTAGGGAAGGATTAGGGAAGTAGGTTAGGTGATTAGGTTGGGATTAGGCCGGGATTAGGGAAGTGGGTTAGGTGATTAGGCTCAGATTAGGATGGGATTAGGGTAGAAGGCTAGGATTAGGTGTTTTTAGTTAGGTTTAGGTGAAGGAGCTCCCTTTGCATGGCCCATAGACCCTAATCATATCATGTTGGTGCAGCCCTAGGTTAGGTTTTGGCTAATTACAAGCTTAAACCCACTTAATTAGGCTAACCCACATGATTAACCCCAAACTTGACACACAAGTCAAGCTTAATTACAACACACACTTGATCTTATCCACCCCCACTCTCTCTCATGCCCATAATCCCACGTGAAATTCAAGTGGGCCCCACCTCCATTTATGAGAAGGTGATGTGGGCCATGGATATGGATATTGGATTGGATTTTTGAATCCAAATCCAAATCCAAGTCCATACATGGGTTTGGATTGGGATCTGGATATATATGGTCCAGATCTGATCCAAATTGAACTCTGACTCCTTCGAGCTGTGTTCGAAATGAACGGTTTGTGCGGGGCCTGACAGCATCAGTACTCCGTCTTCGTTGGGTCTTCGCCAACATGATCGTCCGCCTCTGTTTTCGCCTTCCAGAGATGACTTCAAACAATGTTTTGATGATAATAGGGTCTTGGACGTTCGAGATCCTGGGGGTGTGGATTTGATACGAGAGTTGCTGTGTCGGGCTCGACATGTGCTCCGGTTTCGGGCTCTCCTTAGCTCTCCTAGTCCTGTCTGGATTAGGCCAAGCTGCTTCGGGGTTCCAAAACATGTTTTAAAAGGTTTTCAAAACCCATATCACATATTTTTGAAATATAAAGTTTAAAACATATATATACAGGGTTGTTTGGAAGGCTCCTGGGTTTCCAGATTCAAAATGGCCCTTTGAGGCTGCTTTTACAAAACCAGATGGATTTTGAGAAATTCGTGGGATTTCGGGGTGTTTACAGATACGAAGCAAGGCATGAACGAAGACGTACATGCCTTCATTATATGATGGAGGTCACTTTTGGGCCAAGTGCGAGAGCCCATATCTGAAGGATGCGCAGTCATGCTCATCTTGGATAACTTTAAAAGCGAGTTAAAAACCCTTCTCTCGCTCCATGAGATCTCAACTTTCCATAAGTTGATCAAAAAAGCATCCCTTTTCGAAACAAACTTGAGAAAAGGGACAAACGATCACTTATGGAAAGGAAGTGCTATTTCTAAAACCCGCTTGGAAAAGCCCATCACTTATGGGCTACCCATGATGGACAAAGGGGCAAAACCCCATAAAATTGCCAATGTCCGGGTGGATCTAGGCGTGGCAGGCACTTCCAAAAATTTTGAAAAGCTAGAAAACAAAAGGGAGCGAACCTTTCAAAAACCGATTGAAAAACGGGAATACACACCGCTGGGGCAACCTTTGTCGGAGGTCCTAGACCTCCTACTTGCCCAAAGCATGATCGAACTTCCCGAAATCCCCGAAGGAGTCACTTCCAAAGGGGGGTATTTAAATCGATTTTGTAAATATCATCGGCTCAAAGGCCATGATACCAAATGTTGTTTCTCCCTTTTAAATAAAATCGAGAACTTGATAGTAGAGGGCCGGCTCTAGGTCACTGCGGAACCTGAGCCACCTCAAGCTATCTTCAAAGAACCCTTTCCCAAGCACGCCAGTAGCAGTGGGAAAGGAAAGGAGGTATGTACCCTCACCTTTTCAAAGGAACTAGCGCAAAAAACTGAGTCTGGTCGACCCACTTGTGCGCCCACTCTTGTACTGAACAACAAGCCCGCCCAAGTCGTCATCCGGGGACCACCAAGAGCTGAATCCCCGACTAAAGCAGTTTTGAAACTTCAAGGTGCTCCTCAACTCATACTCAGAGCCAAATTTAGCGCGAACCCTAGGATGGTCGTGGGAGAAGTGACTAGATCCGGGAGGATCTATCAACCCCCGCACCTACAAAGTGCTAAAAAGGTGGTCAGTGTGCCTGGCCCCTCAAAAGCATGTATTCCTGGAGTTCTGCCAAAAGCAGACAAGGATAAAGTCATCCTAAATCCTTATGACTTCGAAAACCACCTTTCAAAGATTCCTATCCACATGTCTATCCTAGAGCTTATACAAACCTCGCCTAGGCATAGACTCGTGCTAGAGGAAATTCTAGAAAGAGCCAAGGTTGATTCAAACATAAGTCTAGAATCCCTGTCTGCCCAAGTGGCTTTAATAGGAGCAAAATCACCCATCACTTTCTCGGAAGATGATGTAGATAGACCCTACGAGTCCCATAACCAGGCCCTGCATATCGAGGTGGTTCTGAATAAACACTCTTTGGACAGGTGCCTAGTCGATGGGGGAGGAGGGCTCAACATCCTTCCACTTCATGTGGCATACCAAATCAGAGTCACCTTGACTTTTGTGAACCCAAGCCCCCCATCATTGTCACTGGATACGATGGGAATGCGTCTAGGCCATTAGGATCGATCGAACTCCCAATAGAAACGGGTGGGATCACGCACACGGGGGTGTTCCATGTCTTGGACATCCACCCCCATTATAACCTGTTGCTGGGAAGGCCCTGGATACACAGTTTGTGCGTTGTGCCATCCACCTTCCACAGGTGTGTCAAGATCCCTTTCAGGGACCAAGTCGTGGTGATCCTAGGTGAGAGTCACCCACAGCTTCAGGGGATCATAAACTCCTCTTGTTTATCAAGCTCCCAGGCCCATGAGGCTAACCTGGGGCAAATTGTGATTGAGCTGCCAAGGCTCATGTTAAACAACCTTAGGAAGGTTGTATATGTGAAGAGGCCGCCCAAAGCAGGCCCCCTCCCAATCTTAACCCTTCTAGGAAGACCCAAGCATTCCCTATTTCCAAAGCCCCTAGACAAAAAGCCATACGAGCACAATATGGACAACAGCAAGTTCCAGGACCACGATCTTTATCAAAACTTTTCAAAAAATAAGAAATCGTGGAACATGTTGTTGAATATGGGCTACACGCCCTACAAAAGTCTAGAGGCACAAAACCAGGGTCTCCTAGAGCCTATCCTTCCTAGGGCCAACCCAAGCCGATATGGGATCGGCTATACTCCCAGAATACCGCCAAAGCCACCCCTTGTGACCACCTGGGTCATGGGTGCCCTGGAGCCTATCCTAGAAGAGACCACGATGGGGGATCTGGTTTTGAAAATCATCCATTATCGTGGCCCACATCCACTCGAAAAGTGGCGCCCCAAGTGGGATGGACCCTATGTTGTACGAGCAACCACCACGAACAATTCGTATTGGTTGATCGACGTAGAAGGTAGGAATTTAGCAGATCCTATCAATATTCAATACTTAAAGAAGTATCATGTGTAGGATTTGGATTAAATTCCCCATTTGCAAAAATTTTAGGGATAGCTGCCCTGAGACCTGAAAATAAGGTGCAAAGGCAAAATCGTGTGACCCTGAGTGAGAGAATTCGCACTTGTGAAAGAGCAGAGTCTTCAAAATCATGGTTACATTTCAAAATCCTTCTTCTTACAAAGAAAGGCCTAGTTCAACATAGCAAGATACTTGCAAGTAGTACGTGCTATTTCTAAATAGGCTGATCTGGAATGGATCGAGTGTGAGCTTGGGATAAGTCCTCCCCTCTTCTCTTCTCCTTCCAAAAGGAAGAACACGGCCCAAACAAAGGGAATTTCCCATTCAAGGTCTCTTTCCAAAAGAAAAAAACTAGAATTCAAAAGAAAAATCGATTCTCTTGTGAAAAAGAGGGATTAAAGAAAAAATACTCCCAAAGGGAGACCCTCTATGAAAAAAAGGAAAAAGAGGCCAAAAAGCTCAAAAAGAGCAATTTTCCGCCTTCTATGCCTTAAACCATGGGACGCTTCAGAAGGGACCATGGTATCTCTTTCCCATCCCTGACTTATCCCAAGTAAAACATGGTTCATTTCGAGGAATCCTAAAGTAAAAGTAGGATTTACTTACTTGAATTTCATCTTGTTTTAGAATTCGACGTTTCGAGTAAGGCGTAGGAATTTGAAATATAGCTTGTTTTCTTGTCAAACCTCCACTAGATAAGCAAGTGTCAAGACTCAAGCAAGGGCAAACACGAAGAGCTCGAGATCCTTAGGATCGAGACTCAAGACAGTTGTCCCTTTTTGTAAATAGTTTTTGTAAATAGATTTTGAAAAATCGAACATCGAACAGCATAGGATCTGCTCACTTGGAGAAACAGGCCTTGTAAGTCTCTAGAGTTCGACCACATCTGGTCTCTGGGAGGTCGCCACTCTTGGCACCACACCCATGTCATGCATCTGCATCCCACGCATGACACTTGTATAAACCTAATCCCATTTTTTTAGTACCAGATTCCATGTAAGTCCCTTTGGCGTGATATCTCCTCCTACCAGGGTTTTAAAAATGAGATTTTGCTAAAGATTGGGACGATCTCATATTTTTCGTGGTTAGATCTAGGGAGACATTGAAAGGGTTGTTTGTCATCTTTGCCCTTATCCAAATCGATTTGGACAAGGCCAAAGAGGGGCATCTCTAAACACCCCGAAATCCCACGAATTTCTCAAATCAACCTAGTTTTGTAAAAGCAGCTCCAAAGGGATATTTTGAGTCTGGAAACCCAGGAGCCTTCCAGGCAACCCTGTACAGATGTTTTAAACTTTCATATGTTTAAATATGTATAATATATTTTAAAAACTGTTAAAATATGTTTTGAAACCCCACAAAGCAAGCTTGGCCTGATCAAGACAAGACCAGAAGAGCTAAAGAGAGCCCGGAACCGGAGCAAATGTCGAGCCCGGCACAACAACTCTCGTATTGAATCCACCCCCAGGATCTCGAACGTCCAAGACCCTGTTATCATCAAACATCACTTGAAGTCATCTTCGGAAGGTGAAAACAGAAGCGGACGATCATGTTGGTGAAGACCCAATGCAGACGGAGTACTGATGCTGTCAGACCCCGCACAAACCGTTCGTTTCGAGCACAGCCTAAAGGAGTTAGAATTCAGTTTGGATCAGATCTGGACCATATATATCCAGATCCCAATCAAAACCTATGTGTGGATTTGGATTTGGATTTGGATCCAGAGATCCAATCCAATATCCACATCCACGGCCCACATCACCTTCTCATAAATGGAGGTGGGGCCCACTTGAAATTCACGTGGGATTATGGGCATGAGAGAGAGTGGGGGAGGATAAGATTTGGGGAGTGATTGTAATTAAGCTTGACTTGTGTGTCAAGTTTGGGGTTAATCATGTGGGTTAGCCTAATTAGCATGGGTTTAAGCTTGTATTAGCCAAAAACCTAACCTAGGGTTGCACCAACATGATGCAACAAGGTCTATGGGTTATGCAAAGGGAGCTTCCTAACCCAATCCTAATAAAAAACCCCTAATCCTAGCTTTTTACCCTAATCCCATCCTAAACCTAGCCTAATCACCTAGCCCACTTCCCTAATCCCAGCCTAATCCCAACCTAATTACCTAACCCACTTCCCTAATCCTCCACTAAACCTAGCTTAATTTCCCTAAACCTAACCTAATCCTAGCCTAATCACCTAACCCACCTCACTAAACCTCACCCCAAAACCAACCCACCTAGCTAAACCCTAAACCCCTAAACCACCCCACCTAAACCTAGCACACCATCTACCCAAAACCCCTTGTATTAAAATATCTGGCCCCTCCTCAAAACCAGCCCACCTTATCACCACACCACCACCACCTAAACCACCTTACCACCTTCTCAAAACCAGCCCCAACCGCCATCTCCAACCCTATATAAACCCCCCCCTAGTGGGCGGGTTTTTCATTCACTCCGGTCCACCTTGGCCCAGCCGACCTTGGTCAATCCCCTTCCAGTCGAGCCTTCCACCTTGCTCCACCTGTGCCACTGCCTCCCAGCCAAGCTCCACCTCCACCACCACTGCTTCCACCAAGCTCCACCTCGCACCACCTTCATCTCCCGACTGAATCCCATCCACCCGAAGCACTCGACTGCCCCCCTTCCATCCGCCAGCTTCTTCCCCTTTCGGTTAGTACCCTACCCTTAGCTCCACCTCTTCTTCACTCTCCCTCCACTCTCAACCACCCACACCACCACAACCTCCCGCCAACACCACCTATCCATCATCCCTACCCATTTAGCCAGACCTCCACCTCACATCACCCGCCTTGAACCACTTCGCCTAGTAACACCCGGCCACCCTCCTTGGCTCCCTACGACCTGCCCCTTTTGCTCTCCACCAGCCCTTAGCCCTACCTTACACCACACCCTAGCTAGCTCCCTTCCCATCCACAACATCCCTACCCACCCTAGCAGCCGGCCACCACCAAGCTCCCCTTAGTCGGCCACTCCAACCGACTGTACCAAATCCCTTCGGCCAGCCATACCTTTCCCTTAGGCACTCCCTTAGGCTCCCCTTTAACACTACCTTCCTTAATACCAGCCCATCCTTTAGTGACCTTCCTTAGTCACCTTAGCTCAAAACACCAAGGCAGCCCCTTTCTAGCAGCCGGCCAGCTTCAGGCGCCCTTCCCGTGCACCCAAGTCACCCAGCCAGCATCCCCCCTTGCCGTTCAACTCCGAGGAGCTCCCTCTTGCAGCCTAAGGCGAAGCCAAGCCTACGCTCAAGCAAGTCACCTCCGAACCAGCTATAAGTAAGTGCCTAACTCGGTCCTTAGTTGTAGACTTGCTTAAATTAAATTTGATACGGGGTTGTAATAACGGAGCATAGTCTCCCCCCCTTGTAATAACATGGCTTGGCACATCCACACACACGTGCACTCTCTTAGATGTGCACGATTTTGAACACACACAGGCCTAATCAACCCCTAGGATATAAATTTATGTATATACTTTAAATTATGTAGGGTTTTGCTTGAGTTGCGTGTGTTGTCTTTCAATTCTCGCACTCACACACATTGAGCCTTCGCTCTTATTTGTAAGACCCAAGTAAGGGCTGTGTGATACTATCCTTCGGTTTAATTTCATGTTGTGTGCATAGTACTTCAATTCAAGCACTGACACACATTGAGCTTTCGCTCTTATTCCCAAGACCTTAGTTAAGGCCATACTGCAATTTATATTTGGATTTAATTTCATGTTGTGTGCGTAGTACTTCAATTCAAGCACTCACACACATTGAGCTTTCGCTCTTATTCCCAAGACCTTAGTTAAGGCCATACTACAATTTATATTTGGGTTTAATTTCATGTTGTGTGCGTAGTACTTCAATTCAAGCACTCACACACATTGAGCTTTCGCTCTTATTCCCAAGACCTTAGTTAAGGCCATACTGCAATTTATATTTGGGTTTAATTTCATGTTGTGTGCGTAGTACTTCAATTCAAGCACTCACACACATTGAGCCTTCGCTCTTATTCCCAAGACCTTAGTTAAGACCATATTGCAAGTTATATTTGGGTTTCATTTCATGTCGTGTGTGTAGTACTTCAATTCAAGCACGCACCCACATTGAGCCTTCGCTCTTATTTGCAAGACCCAAGTAAGGGCCCATATATACATTATATACATATTTCCCTTCGGCATTTACATTACAAGTCATTTCCCTTCGGCATTTACATTTCAAGTCATTTCCCTTCAGTATTGTCTTTTAAATTCGGGTTTTCCCTTTGGAGTAGCATGAGTTTGCATTGCATATACGCCATACTATGAGTTAGGACGCATGTCGCATCAAAGCAAACCCCATACTCCCGCTCAAAATCGCCACAATTAGTGGAGTGTTCATAACTGTAGACGCGCGAAAATCCCCGCCTCTTCGCCTCTTTCGGGGCTTGGAGTGGATCTTTATCGTGCGTCTAAGGCCTATGTATACAAATAGGGCGTGCCAGCTAGCTTACTTAAGCTAGCGAAGATATATTTAACACTGACTTCTAAACGTGGCGACTGTGAGCAAGTAAGCTCTTGTCGTCGCAGACCTTCTTGCACCGATGCGCAAGGGTCAGTCTGTACGCTTTTGCAAGAATCGAGTTTTGGGGAGAAAGTCTACGAAACGGTTCGAGGTGTCTATTTCGGGTCTTTAAGATGCGATTGCATGTTTTAGATCACGTGGATTTGCACGTGCCTAAGTCTTTTCTTTTATCCCTTTTTGGGTCGCCTAGTTTGTGTGTTATGAACACTCCACTACATGGGCGAATTCGAGCGGGGCTTGCTTCGATGCAATATGCGTCCTACCTCGTGGTATGGCGTAGATGCAATGCAAACTCACGCTACTCCCCAAAATGTAAAGACAATACTGAAGGGAAATAACAGAAGGGAAATAACCGAAGGGAAATAACCGAAGGGAAATAAGTATATATCTTATGTATATGAGCCCTTACTCGGGTCTTGCAAATAAGAGCGAAGGCTCAATGTGGGTGCGTGCTTGAATTGAAAGACTTACACACACGACATGAATTTAAACCCAAATATAAATTGCAGTATGGCCTTAACTAAGGTCTTGGGAATAAGAGCGAAGGCTCAATGTGTGTGAGAGTGCTTGAATTAAAAGACTACCCACACGACATAAATGAAACCCAAATATAACTGCAATAAGGCCTTTACTAAGGTCTTGGGAGTAAGAGCGAAGGCTCAATGTGTGTGAAAGTGCTTGAATCGAAAGACTTACTCACACGACATGAAATGAAACCCAAATAGTATAGGTCGGCCCTTACTTGGGTCTTTCAAATAAGAGCGAAAGCTCAATGTGTGTGAGAGTGCTTGAATTGAAAGACTTACTCACACGACAAGAAATGAAACCCAAATAGTATAGGTCGGCCCTTACTTGGGTCTTTCAAATAAGAGCGAAAGCTCAATGTGTGTGAGAGTGCTTGAATTGAAAGACTTACTCACACGACAAGAAATGAAACCCAAATAGTATAGGTCGGCCCTTACTTGGGTCTTTCAAATAAGAGCGAAAGCTCAATGTGTGTGAGAGTGCTTGAATTGAAAGACAACGCACCCAACTTAAACAAAACCCTTCGAAAATGAAAGTATATATACACTTATATATTAGGGGCTGATTAGGCCCGTGTGTGTTCAAAATTGTGCACGACTAAGAGAGTGCACGTGTGTGGTTGTGCCAAGCCACGTTATTACAAGCGGGGGGAGACTATGCTCCGTTATTACAACCCTGTATCAAATTGAATTTCAAGCAAGTGTACGACTAAAGACCGAGTTTAGACACTTACGAGTAGCTGGTCCGTAGAGGTCTTGCTTGAGCGTGGACTTGGCCTTGGGCTGCAAACGGGAGCTCCGCGAAGGTAGGTGATCAAGAGTGCTGGCCGGCTGCAAGTGGGGCGCGGGATAGGCGCCTCGGAGGTGGCCGGCGGCAAGTAGATGGCGCCTCAAGGTAAGGGGTTTAAATGGCTGAATGAGTGGGTTCTTAGGGTCACTAGGGGAGTTGGGAGTTTAGGGAAATTGGACCTAAGAGGTGAGCTGGTGGGAGGGCCGAGTAGGACACCTAGGGGAAAGCCGAATGGGACATGATAGCTAGGTAGTGGCCGGCAGCTTGGGTTATACTAGGTTCGGCTAGGTTTAGGTGGTGGCGGCAAAAGGGTTGAGATGAAGGTAGGATGGGTGGCTAAGAGTGGAGAGGTGGTAGAGAGGGGCCTTGAGGGAGTTTGGGGTACTTACCGAATGGGGAGAGGTGGCGGATGAAGTGGGAAGGTGGCGGGCAGGTGGCTGTCGGCTGGTTCGGTTGGGTGGAGGTGGTGGCGTCCGGCTGAGGGGTGGTGGTGGTGGATGGAAGAGGGAAGGTGGCGGAGCAGGTGGCGGCTGGTGGAGCAGCTGGAGCAGGCCAAGGTGGGGAGTCGTCCCGGTTGGGTGAGAGAAGGGAGAAGGAGAGGGCCCGGCTGGGTGAGGTAGTGGTTCCCACTTGGAGAACCCGCCCACAAGGAGGGGGGTTTAAATAGGGGATGGGTAGGTCGGTTAGGGCTAGGCTATGGGTAGTGGTTAGGTGGTTTAGGTAGGGTGGTATGTAGATAAGGTGGGCTGGAAAAGGTTGGGCCAGATATTTTAAAACTAGGGGTTTGGGTAAATCGTGGGCTAAGGGTGGTTTAGGGGTTTAGGGCTAGGTTAGGTGGTTGGGTTTTAGGGTGAGGTTTAGTGAGCTAGGTTAGGTGATTAGGCTAGGTTTAGGCTAGGATTAGGGAAATTAATCTAGGTTTAGGGAAGGATTAGGGAAGTTGGTTAGGTGATTAGGTTGGGATTAGGACGGGATTAGGGAATTGGGTTAGGTGATTAGGCTCAGATTAGGGGTGGATTAGGGGTTTGGGTTAGGTTTAGGCATTTTGGGCTAGGTTTAGGTGAAGGAGCTCCCTTAGCATGGCCCATAGACCTTGATCACCCCATGTTGGTGCAACCCTAGGTTAGGTTTTAGCTAATTACAAGCTTAAACCCACTCAATTAGGCTAACCCACATGATTAACCCAAACTTGACACACAAGTCAAGCTTAATACAACACTCTTGATATTTTTCACCCCACTCTCTCTCATGCCCAATATCCCACGTGAATCTCAAGTGGGCCCCACCTCCATTTATGAGAAGGTGATGTGGGCCATGGATATGGATATTGGATTGGATCTCTGGATCCAAATCCATATCCAAGTCCACATATGGGTTTGGATTGGAATCTGGATATATATGGTCCAGATCCAATCCAAACTGAACTCTGACTCCTTCGAGCTGGATTCGAAACGGACGATTCGTGCGGGGTCTGACAGCATCAGTACTCCGTCTGCGTTGGGTCTTCGCCAACATAGTCGTCCGCCTCCGTTTCTGCCTTCCGGAGATGACTTCAAATGCTATTTTTATAAGAACAGGGTCTTGGACGTTCGAGATCCTGGGATGTGAATCAGATACAAGAGTTGTTGCGCCGGGCTCGACAGGTGCTCCGGTTCCGGGCTCTTCTTGGCTCTCCTGGTCTTGTCTTGATCGGGCCAAGCCACTTCGGGGTTTCAAAACATGTTTTAAAAGGGTTTTCAAAAGCCATATTATATGTTTTAGAAAGATAAAGTTTAAAACATATATACAGGGTTGTCTGGAAGGCTCCTGGGTTTCCAAACTCAAAATGGCCCTTCGGGGCTGCTTGTATAAAACCAGATGGATTTTGAGAAATTCGTGGGATTTCGGGGTGTTTACAGATGCCCCTCTTTGGCCTTGTCCAAATCGATTTGGATAAGGGCAAAGATAACAAACACCCCTTTTAATGTCTCCCTAGATCTAGCCACGAAGAATATGGGATCATCCCATTTTAGCAAAATCTCAATTTTACAAACTCTGGTAGGAGGAGATATCACGCCAAAGGGTTCACTTATGGAATCTGGTCCTAAATGGGATCATGTTCATGCAAGTACCATGCGTGGAATGCAGATGACATGGGTGTGGTGCCAAGAGTGGCGACCTCCCAGAGACCAGGTGTGGTCGAACTCTAGAGACTTACAAGGCCTACTGCTCCAAGTGAGCAAAAAAAACCCTATGCTGTTCGATGTTCGGTTTTTAAAACTTATTTACAAAACTATTTACAAACGGGACAATTGTCTTGAGTCTCGATCCTAAGGATCTCGAGCTCTTCGTGCTTGCCCTTGTTTGAGTCTTAACACTCGCTTATTTAGCGGAGGTTTTTATAAGAAAACAAGCTTCATTTCAAATTCCTACGCCTTACTCGAAACGTCGAATTCTCAAACAAGATGAAATTCAAGTAAGTAAATCCTATTTTTACTTTGGGATTCCTCGAAATGAACCATGCTTTAGCTTGGGATAAGCCAGGGATGGGAAAGAGATACCACGGTCCCTTCTGAAGCGTCCCGTGGTTTAAGGCATAGAAGGCGGAAAACTGCTCTTTTTGAGCTTTTTGGCCTCTTTTTTCTTTTTTTCCTAGAGGGTCTCCCTTTGGGAGTATTTTTTCTTTAATCCCTCTTTTTTATAAGAGAATCGATTTTTCTTTTTGAAGTCTGGTTTCTTTCTTTTGGAAAGAGACTTTAAATGGGAAATTCCCTTTTGATTTGGGCCTTTGTTTTCCTTTTGGAAGGAGAAGAGAAGAGGGGAGGACTTATCCCAAGCCTACACTCGATCCATTCCAGATCAGCCTATTTAGAAATAGCACGTACTACTTGCAAGTATCTTGCTATGTTGAACTAGGCCTTTCTTTGTAAGAAGAAGGATTTTGAAATGCAACCACGATTTTGAAAACTCCACTCTTTCACAAGTGCGAATTCTCTCACTTAGGGTCACACGAGTTCGCCTTTGCACCTTATTTACACGTCTCAGGGCAGCTATCCCTCTCAAATTTTCAAAAAACTGGAATTTAATCCAGATCCTACACATGATACTTCTTTAAGTATTGAATATTGATAGGATCTGCTAAATTCCTACCTTCTACATCGATCAACCAATACGAATTGTTCGTAGTGGTTGCTCGTACAACATAGGGTCCATCCCAGTTGGGGCGCCACTTGCCTAGGGGGTGTGGGCCACGATGGTGGATGGTTTTTAAGACCAGATCTCCCACTTCAAAGTGGCGAGGTCTCATGTGTTTGGTATAATGTCGGGCTATCCTTTGCCGGTATGCACGAGCATGATCCATGGCAAGGAGTCGCCTCTCATCTAGCAAATCTAGCTCGGCCATCCTAGCATGCTGAAGCGTCTCTAGGGGGAGGTCGAGTGCAATGGATGTATGGAATGAATGCAGTTGGGTATGAATGGGAAGAATGGCGTTTGTGCCATAGACCAATTCGAATGGTGTGGCATTCGTGGGAGTCCGGATGGAAGTCCTATAAGCCCATAAGGCTTCATCCAGCTTCTCATGCCACCTCCTACCCTTCTCTAAGGTTTTCTCAATGATACCAATGAGAGTCTTGTTTGTGGCTTCTGCTTGGCCGTTGCCTTGAGGGTAGTAGGGCGAGGAGAAGTGGTGAGTTATGCCATACGTGTTGCACAACTTAACCATCCGCTCGTTCTTGAATGGGGTACCATTATCAGACACAAGGTCTCGTGGAACCCCAAATCGAGCCAAGATATTCCTCCGGATGAAAGCCACCACATGTTGCCCCATTACATTCGTTAGGGAAATGGCTTCCACCCACTTGGAGAAATACTCCGTGGCTGCTAAAATAAAACGATGCCCATTCGAGGCCTTTGGAAATATGGGGCCTACAATGTCAAACGCCCACATGGTAAATGGCCAGGGGCTGACCACGGAATGCAATGCAGATGAAGGGATATGAATGGCGTGCCCATGCACTTGACATGGATGACACTTCCTAACATGATCGTGACAATCCTTTTTCAGGGTGGACCAAAAATAACCCCCTCTAAGTATTTTCATCGCCATCATGTTGGCATTAACATGACCTCCACATTCTCCGTCGTGGAACTCGTGCATCACTATCCTAGCCTCCTCTAGGTCGATACACCTAAGCAGAATGCCGGTAAAACTCTTTTTGTATAAGACCCCACCCAGAATGGTGTATCGGGTCGAAATTTTACGAATGAATGCCCTATCTTTGGATGTGGCATCCTCGGTGAATCCCCCATTTTCTAAAAATTGTTTTATGTCATAGAACGAGGGTTTTTCAATAGACTCTGGGTTGTTTTGGCAAATATCTAAGTCGTGTGTGGATGGATGGGGCGCATGCCATATTTCCAAAGATCTGGTCCCTGAAATGGGATCGACCTTCAGGGCTGAACCCAAGGAAGAGAGGGCATCGGCGATGCCATTGTCCTCTCTTCCCACGTGTGTGAGCTTACACGATTGGAAGGATTGGACCAATCGAGTGGCCAACTCGTGATATGGAAGTAGTTTCTCATTACGTACTTGCCAAATTTTTAAAACCTGGTTTATGACAAGGAGCGAATCTCCAAAGACCTCGATGCATGATGCCCCTAGAGTTTTCGAAATCCTTAAGCCTTGTATGAGTGCTTCATACTCAGCTACGTTGTTGGAACATTCGAAATCTAAGCGGACTGCTATGGGAATCTCGCCCTTTTCAGGGGAGATTAGGATGATCCCGGCACCAGCCCCTCGTTGGTTTCGTGCCCCGTCGAAGTGCATCTTCCACACTTGGTTTTCGAAAGAATTTGCCAAAATGTGGTTTTGAAAATGGTTTTGCAATATGCCTTCATCAGGCATTTCGACAAGAGTGGGATATGTGTCCTCCAAGGGGAAGTCAGCCACGTAATCTGCTAGGGCTTGCCCCTTAATGGAGATCTGGTGATGGTATTTCAGATCATACTCCATTAGAAGGAGTTGCCATTTGCCCAATCTACCCGTGAGAATGGGTTTTTCGAACAAGTGCTTGATTGGATCAAGCTTGGACACTATCCAGATCTCATGATCTAGGAAATAGTGTCTGAATTTCTGGCAGGCCCAAACTAGGGCCAAGCACGTCTTCTCCATGGCTTGATAATTTTGTTCATAAGCCAAGAGAGTTTTTGAAATATAGTAGATGGCATACTCCTTATGGGTGTCATCCTCGTATTGAGCCAACAGGGCTCCTAAAGCGTTTACATGCACGGAGATGTATAATAAAAGCGGTTTTCCTTGTTTTGGAGGATTCAAAACAGGGGGATTAACCAAGTATGCCTTTAGTCTCTCGAAGGACTTTTGGCATTCGTCATCCCATAAGAATTTCGTACCCTTCCTCAACAGTTTGTTGAAGGGTTCGCATCTAGTTGCCAGATTCGATATGAATCGGCGCACAGATTGTAATCGACCCTGGAGGCTACGAACTTGGGTGAGATTGGAGGGTGGAGCCATGTCTATGATGGCTCGACACTTAGAGGGGTCGACTTCTATTCCCCTTTGGCTCACCATAAAGCCTAGAAGCTTCCCTGATTCTACCCCGAACACACATTTTTGAGGGTTTAGCTTTACTTTGTAAAGCCTAAGCCTTTCGAAAATCTTTTGTAAACATTCGATATGGGTGCATCGGGTTTTGGATTTTGCCAAGAGATCATCTACATACACTTCTACAAGCTCGTGAATTTGATCATGGAAGATCGTGTTCATGGCTCGTTGGTATGTTGCGCCGGCATTTTTCAAACCAAAGGGCATGACTGTATAGCAGTACGTGCCCCATGGGGTTGTGAAGGCGGTCTTACCCTGATCTCGTGGATTTAGTTTGATTTGATTGTAGCCTGAATAGCCATCCATAAATGAAAACATTTCATGATTTGCAGTACTATCGACTATCAAATCTATGTTTGGTAAAGGATAATTATCCTTTGGAGTGGCTTTATTCAGGTTTCTGAAATCGATGCATATTCGAATTTTCCCATTGGTTTTTCGAACTACAACGATATTTGACAACCAATCATAATACGCAATGGGTTTTATAAATCCGGCTTTTAGCAGATCTTCTAAACCCTCTTTGACTTGCGTGTGTACATTCGGGTGTATTTTCCTAAGCTTCTGCTTTATTGGTTTTACACCTATATCTAAGGGAAGACGATGCTCGACTATGCTGGGATCTATGCCCGGCATGTCTTCATACGTCCATGCAAACACATCTAAATAGGTTCGTAGAAATGCAATGAATGCTAACTTTTCAGTTTTATGCAAGCATGTGCCTATTTTGATGGTTTTGGGATTGGAATCATCCCCTAGGTTCACCTCTACGAAATCTCCTCCTACTGTTTGGGAAGGTCTTTCAAAATCGAGAATTCTATGAAACTCTGGGAGCTCAGAAGTGGGATCTTCCTCAAGGGGATCCACTTCTGGGCTTTGATCATTCTCGTGGGCTTTAGACCCGAGGGAACTTGATGCGTGGTTTTCAAAATAACCTGGTTTTGTACTTGGATTTTCAAGTGATTTCGAAATTTTTGGTCTGGCTATGCAGACGACGTTTCTTTCGAAATCCTTTTCTTTCGCCAAAGTCATACCAGGAGCAGTTATATACAAAATCTTTTTGGTATTTTCCAAATTTTCGATTTTTTTGGGTTTTTGTAAAACAAGAACTTTGGGAACTATACAAAGCACACTTTTTTCGAGTTTTTGTTTTTCCATTGTTTTTGGTTTTTCTTGTTTTTCGATTTTTTTTATTTTAAGTTTTCAAATGTTTTTGGTATTTTTAGAAAAAGGGATCTTCCGTCATACCTACAAAGGGAAAACACTACGGGTTAGACTCGGAATAGGAGGTCTAAACCGTAGGTCTCTTCTAAGACAGGCTCCGGGGCACCCTTGACCCAGGTGGTCACAGGGGGTGGCTCCGGCGGTATTTGGGGAGTATAGCCGATCCCATATCGGCTTGGGTTGGCCCTAGGAAGGATGGGCTCTAGGAAACCCTGGTTTTGTGCCCCTAGACTTTTGTAGGGCGTGTAGCCCATGTTTAATAACATGTTCCACGACCTTTTGTTTTTTGAAAAGATGGGATACAAGTCATGGTCTTGGAACATGCTATCGTCCATATTAGGCTCGTATGGCCTTTTGTCCAGGGGTTTTGGAAATAGGAAACGCTTGGGTTTTCCTAGGAGGATTAGAGTCGGGAGGGGGCCTGCTTTAGGCGGCCCCTTCACACATACAACCTTCCTAGGGTTGTTCAACATGAGCCGAGGTGGCTCAACCATAATTTGCCCCAGGTTAGCCTCATGGGCCTGGGAGCTCGATAAACAAGGGGAGTTTATGATCCCCTGAAGCTGTGGGTGGCTCTCACCTAGGATCACTACGACCTGGTCCCTAAAAGGGATCTTGACACACTTGTGGAAGGTGGATGGCACAGCGCACAAACTGTGTATCCAGGGTCTTCCCAGCAATAGGTTATAATGGGGGTGGATGTCCAAGACATGGAACACCCCCGTGTGTTCGATCCCTCCCGTTTCCATTGGGAGTTCGATGGATCCTAAAGGTCTAGACGCATTCCCATCGTATCTAGTGATAACGATGGGGCTTGGGTTCACTGAAGTCAAGGTGACTCCGATTTTGTACGCCACGTGAAGTGGAAGGATGTTGAGCCCTCCTCCACCATCGACTAGGCACCTGTCCAGAGAGTGGTTGTTTAGAACTACCTCGATGTGCAGGGCCTGGTTATGGGTTTCGTGGGGTCTATCTACATCATCTTCCGAAAAGGTGATGGGCGATTTTGCTCCTAATAAAGCCACTTGGGCAGACAAGGATTCCGGACTTATGTTCGAATCAACCTTGGCCCTTTCTAGAATTTTCTCTAAGACAAGTCTATGCCTAGGCGAGGTTTTGATAAGCTCTAGGATAGACATGTGAATAGGAATCTTTGAAAGGTGGTTTTCGAAATCATAAGGATTTAGGATGATTTTGTCCTTATCTGCTTTTGGCAGACCACTAGGGATACATGCTTTTTGAGGGGCCAGGCACACTGACCACCTTTTGAGCACCTTGAAGGTGCGGGGGTTGATAGATCCTCCCGGATCTAGTGACTTCCCCCACGACCAGCCTAGGGTTCGCGCTAAACTTGGCTCTAAGGATGAGCTGAGGAGAACCTTGGATTTTAACAACTGGCTTTGCCGGGGTTTCCATTTTTGGTGGTCCCCAAATGACGACTTGGGCGGGCCTCTTGTATAATACAAGGATGGGCGCACAAGCAGGTCGACCAGGTTCGGGCTTTTGCGCTAGTTCCTTGGAAATGGTGAGGGTACATACCCTTTTTCCTTTCCCACTGCCACTGGCGTGTTTGGGAAAGGGTTCCTTGAAGATAGCTTGAGGTGGCTCAGGTTCCGCAGTGACCTGGAGCCGGCCCTCCGCTATCAAGTTCTCAATTTTATTTAGAAGAGAGAAGCAACGTTTGGTATCATGGCCTTTGAGCCGATGATACTTGCAAAATCGGTTTAAATACCCCCCTTTGGACGTGACTCCTTCGGGGATTTCAGGGAGTTCGATCATGCCCTGGGCAAGTAAGAGGTCTAGGACCTCCGACACAGGTTGCCCCAGCGGAGTGTACTCCCGTTTTTCAATTGGTTTTGAAAAATTGCGTTCTCTCTTATTTTCTATTTTTTCAAAATTTTTAGAAGTGCCTGCCATGCCTGGATCCACCCGGACATTGGCGATTTTGTGGGGCTTTGCCCCTTTGTCCGTTGTGGGCAGCCCATATGCGATGGGCTTTTCCACACGTGTTTTGGGAACGGCACTTCCTTTCCATAAGTGGTCGTATGTCCCTTTTCGCAAGTTGGTTTCGAAAAGGGAGGCCTTTTTGATCAACTTATGGAAAGTTGAAATCTCATGGAGCGAGAGAAGGGTTTTTAACTCGCTTTTGAAATTATCCAGGATGAGCATTACTGCGCATCCTTCGGATATAGGCTCTCGCACTTGGCCCAAAAGAGACCTCCACCTTATAATGAAGGTATGCACGTCCTCGTTCATGCCTTGCTTTGTATCCCTTAAGGTATTCAGGGTTGGCGTGACTTCCACGTTGTGTGCAAATCTTTGCATGAAGCAGTTCGCTAACTCTTCAAAAGTAGCGAACTGGCTTAAGTCGTAGGAAGCCAGCCATTTGGCAGCTGTGCCCTTAAGGGATAGAGGGAACCAATACACCCATTTCATCGAGTCCTTTTTCTTCTTATGGGCTCGACGTGAGAAAAGCTGCAAGTGAGACCTAGGGTCTCCCATGCCATCATTCCGATGGAAGTTCGGTATTTCATCGTCACTGTCTGTTTCGTAATCCATAGGAAGGAAATCAGACAGGGCGTAGCTTCTTTTCTCTTTATTTTGCCCTTTCAGCAGCTGCTGTAGGGCTTTACGGTCCTTTTGTGTGAAGGACTCATGGTATTGGTTGCTGTAAACACCCCGACATCCCACGAATTTCTTAAACGAGTCTGGTTTTATACAAGCAGCCCCAAAGGGCCATTTTGAGTTTGGAAACCCAGGAGCCTTCCAAACAACCCTGTATATATGTTTTAAACTTTATCTTTCAAAAACATATGATATAGCTTTTGAAAACCCTTTTAAAACATGTTTTGAAACCCCAAAGTGGCTTGGCCCGATCAAGACAGGACCAGGAGAGCCAAGAAGAGCCCGGAACCGGAGCACCTGTCGAGCCTGGCGCAGCAACTCTTGTATCTGATTCACATCCCAGGATCTCGAACGTCCAAGACCCTGTTCTTATCAAAATAGCATTTGAAGTCATCTCCGGAAGGCAGAAACGGAGGCGGACGACTATGTTGGCGAAGACCCAACGCAGACGGAGTATTGATGTTGTCAGGCCCCGCACAAATCGTCCGTCTCGAACCCAGCTCGAAGGAGTCAGAGTTCAGTTTGGATTGGATCTGGACCATATATATCCAGATTCCAATCCAAACCCATATGTGGACTTGGATTTGGATTTGGATCCAGAGATCCAATCCAATATCCATATCCATGGCCCACATCACCTTCTCATAAATGGAGGTGGGGCCCACTTGAAATTCACGTGGGATATTGGGCATGAGAGAGAGTGGGGGTGAAAAATATCAAGAGTGTTGTATTAAGCTTGACTTGTGTGTCAAGTTTGGGTTAATCATGTGGGTTAGCCTAATTGAGTGGGTTTAAGCTTGTAATTAGCAAAAACCTAACCTAGGGCTGCACCAACATGGGGTGATCAAGGTCTATGGGCCATGCTAAGGGAGCTCTTTCACCTAAACCTAGCCAAAAATGCCTAAACCTAGCCTAAACCCCTAATCCACCCCTAATCTGAACCTAATCACCTAACCCACTTCCCTAATCCCGGCCTAATCCCAGCCTAATCACCTAACCCACTTCCCTAATCCTTCCCTAAACCTAGATTAATTTCCCTAATCCTAGCCTAAACCTAGCCTAATCACCTAACCTAGCTCACTAAACCTCACCCTAAAACCCAACCACCTAACCTAGCCCTAAACCCCTAAACCACCCTTAGCCCACGATTTATCCAAACACCTAGTTTTAAAATATCTGGCCCAACCCCATCCAGCCCACCTTATCTACATACCACCCTACCTAAACCACCTAACCACTACCCACAGCCCAGCCCTAACCGACCTACCCATCCCCTATTTAAACCCCCCTCATTGTGGGCGGGTTTTCTAAGTGGGAACCACTCTACCTCACCCAGCCGGGCCCTCTCCTTCTCCCTTCTCTCACCCAGCCGGGACAACTCCCCACCTTGGCCTGCTCCAGCTGCTCCACCAGCCGCCACCTGCTCCGCCACCTTCCCTCTTCCGTCCACCACCACTACCCCTCAGCCGGACGCCATCATCTTCCCCCAACTGAACCGGCCGACAGCCACCTGCCCGCCACTTTCCCACTCCATCCGCCACTTCTCCCCATTCGGTAAGTACCTTGCACCTTACCTAGCCCCCTTCTCTACCACCTCTCCACTCTTAGCCACCCATCCTCCCTTCAGCTCAGCCCCTTTGCCGCCACCACCTAAACCTAGCCGAACCTAGGATAACCCAAGTTGCTGGCCACTACTTAGCCACCATCTCCCATTCGGCCAACCCCCCTAGGTGTCCTATTTGGCCTTCCCACTAGCTCACCTTTTAGGTCCAGTTTCCCTAAGTACCCAACTTCCCTAGTGATCCTAATACCCACTTGTTCAGCCACTCTAAACTCCCTACTTGGAGGCGCCACCTACTTGCCACCGGCCCCCTTCGAGGCGTCTATCCCGCGCCCCATTTGCAGCCGGCCAGCACCCTTGATCACCTACCTTCGCGGAGCTCCAGTTTGCAGCCCAAAGCCAAGGCCACGCTCAAGCAAGACCTCTACGGACCAGCTACCCGTAAGTGTCTAAACTCGGTTTTTAGTCGTACACTTGCTTGAAATTCAATTTGATACGGGGTTGTAATAACGGAGCATAGTCTCCCCCCGCTTGTAATAACGTGGCTTGGCACAACCACACACGTGCACTCTCTTAGTCGTGCACAATTTTGAACACACACGGGCCTAATCAGCCCCTAATATATAAATGTACATATATATTCCATTCTCGAAGGGTTTTGTTTATGTTGGGTGCGTTGTCTTTCAATTCAAGCACTCTCACACACATTGAGCTTTCGCTCTTATTTGAAAGACCCAAGTAAGGGCCGACCTATACTATTTGGGTTTCATTTCTTGCCGTGTGAGTAAGTCTTTCAATTCAAGCACTCTCACACACATTGAGCTTTCGCTCTTATTTGAAAGACCCAAGTAAGGGCCGACCTATACTATTTGGGTTTCATTTCATGTCGTGTGAGTAAGTCTTTCAATTCAAGCACTTTCACACACATTGAGCCTTCGCTCTTACTCCCAAGACCTTAGTAAAGGCCTTATTGCAGTTATATTTGGGTTTCATTTATGTCGTGTGTGTAGTACTTCAATTCAAGCACTCTCACACACATTGAGCCTTCGCTCTTACTCCCAAGACCTTAGTCAAGGCCATACTGCAATTTATATTTGGGTTTAATTTCATGTCGTGTGAGTAAGTCTTTCAATTCAAGCACGCACCCACATTGAGCCTTCGCTCTTATTTGCAAGACCCGAGTAAGGGCTCATATACATAAGATATATACATATCTCCCTTCGGTTATTTCCCTTCGGTTATTTCCCTTCGGTTATTTCCCTTCTGTTATTTCCCTTCAGTATTGTCTTTACATTTCGGGTTTTCCCTTTGGAGTAGCGTGAGTTTGCATTGCATCTACGCCATACCACGAGGTAGGATGCATATTGCATCAAAGCAAGCCCCGCTCGAATTCGCCCATGTAGTGGAGTGTTCATAACACACAAACTAGGCGACCCAAAAAGGGATAAAAGAAAAGACTTAGGCACGTGCAAATCCACGTGATCTAAAATATGCAATCGCATCTTAAAGACCCGAAATAGACACCTCGAACCGCTTCGTGGACTTTCTCCCCAAAACTCGATTTTTGCAAAAGCGTACAGACTGACCCTTGCGCATCGGTGCAAGAAGGTCTGCGACGACAAGAGCTTACTTGCTCACAGTCGCCACGTTTAGAAGTCAGTATTAAATATATCTTCGCTAGCTTGAGTAAGCTAGCTGGCACGCCCTATTTATATACATAGGCCTTAGACGCACGATAAGATCCACTCCAAGCCCCGAAAGAGGCAAAGAGGCGGGGATTTTCGCGCGTCTACAGAGAAGAAAAAGGACTCGATGAAATGGGTGTATTGGTTCCCCCTATCCCTTAAAGGCACAGCTGCCAAATGGCTGGCTTCCTACGACTTAAGCCAGTTCGCTACTTTTGAAGAGTTAGCGAACTGCTTCATGTAAAGATTTGCACACAACGTGGAAGTCACACCAACCCTGAATACCTTAAGGGATACAAAGCAAGGCATGAACGAAGACGTGCATACCTTCATTATAAGATGGAGGTCTCTTTTGGGCCAAGTGCGAGAGCCTATATCCGAAGGATGCGCAGTAATGCTCATCCTGGATAATTTCAAAAGCGAGTTAAAAACCCTTCTCTCGCTCCATGAGATTTCAACTTTCCATAAGTTGATCAAAAAGGCCTCCCTTTTCGAAACCAACTTGCGAAAAGGGACATACGACCACCTATGGAAAGGAAGTGCCGTTCCTAAAACACGTGTGGAAAAGCCCATCGCATATGGGCTGCCCACAACGGACAAAGGGGCAAAGCCCCATAAAATCGCCAATGTCCGGGTGGATCCAGGCATGGCGGGCACTTCTAAAAATTTTGAAAAAATAGAAAATAAGAGAGAACGCAATTTTTCAAAACCAATTGAAAAACGGGAGTACACTCCGCTGGGGCAACCTGTGTCGGAGGTCCTAGACCTCTTACTTGCCCAGGGCATGATCGAACTCCCTGAAATCCCCGAAGGAGTCACGTCCAAAGGGGGGTATTTAAACCGATTTTGCAAGTATCATCGGCTCAAAGGCCATGATACCAAACGGTGCTTCTCTCTTCTAAATAAAATTGAGAACTTGATAGCGGAGGGCCGGCTCGAGGTCACTGCGGAACCTGAGCCACCTCAAGCTATCTTCAAGGAACCCTTTCCCAAACACGCCAGTGGCAGTGGGAAAGGAAAGGAGGTATGTACCCTCACCATTTCCAAGGAACTAGCACAAAAACCAGAGCCTGGTCGACCTGCTTGTGCGCCCATCCTTGTACTATACAAGAGGCCCGCCCAAGTCGTCATTCGGGGACCATCAAAAGTGGAAACCCCGGCAAAGCTAGTTTTTAAAATCCAAGGTTCTCCTCATCTCATCCTTAGAGCCAAGTTTAGCGCGAACCCTAGGCTGGTCGTGGGGGAAGTCACTAGATCCGGGAGGATCTACCAACCCCCGCACCTTCAAGGTGCTCAAAAGGTGGTCAGTGTGCCTGGCCCCTCAAAAAGCATGTATCCCTAGTGGTCTGCCAAAAGCAGATAAGGACAAAATCATCCTAAATCCTTATGATTTCGAAAACCACCTTTCAAAGATTCCTATTCACATGTCTATCCTAGAGCTTATCAAAACCTCGCCTAGGCATAGACTTGTCTTAGAGAAAATTCTAGAAAGGGCCAAGGTTGATTCGAACATAAGTCCGGAATCCTTGTCTGCCCAAGTGGCTTTATTAGGAGCAAAATCGCCCATCACCTTTTCGGAAGATGATGTAGATAGACCCTACGAAACCCATAACCAGGCCCTGCACATCGAGGTGGTTCTAAACAACCACTCTCTGGACAGGTGCCTAGTCGATGGTGGAGGAGGGCTCAACATCCTTCCACTTCACGTGGCGTACAAAATCGGAGTCACCTTGACTTCAGTGAACCCAAGCCCCATCGTTATCACTGGATACGATGGGAATGCGTCTAGGCCTTTAGGATCCATCGAACTCCCAATGGAAACGGGAGGGATCGAACACACGGGGGTGTTCCATGTCTTGGACATCCACCCCCATTATAACCTGTTGCTGGGAAGACCCTGGATACACAGTTTGGGCGCTGTGCCATCCACCTTCCACAGGTGTGTTAAGATCCCTTTTAGGGACCAGGTCGTAGTGATCCTAGGTGAGAGTCACCCATAGCTTCAGGGGATCATAAACTCCCCTTGTTTATCGAGCTCCCAGGCCCACGAGGCTAACCTGGGGCAAATTATGGTGGAGCCACCTCGGCTCGTGTTGAACAACCCTAGGAAGGTTGTATGTGTGAAGGGGCCGCCCAAAGCAGGCCCCCTCCCGACTCTAATCCTCCTAGGAAAACCCAAACGTTCCCTATTTCCAAAACCCCTGGACAAAAGGCCATACGAGCCTAATATGGACGATAGCATGTTCCAGGACCACGACTTATATCCCATCTTTTCAAAAAACAAAAGGTCGTGGAACATGTTATTAAACATGGGCTACACGCCCTACAAAAGTCTAGGGGCACAAAACCAGGGTCTCCTAGAGCCCATCCTTCCTAGGGCCAACCCAAGCCGATATGGGATCGGCTATACTCCCCAAATACCGCCGGAACCACCCCCTGTGACCACCTGGGTCAAGGGTGCCCCGGAGCCTGCCTTAGAAGAGACCTATGGTTTAGACCTCCTATTCCGAGTCTAACCCATAGTGTTTTCCCTTTGTAGGTATGACGGAAGATCCCTTTTTCTAAAAAAATACCAAAAACATTTGAAAACTTAAAATCAAAAAAATCGAAAAACAAGAAAAAACAAAACAATGGAAAAACAAAAACTCGAAAAAAGTGGGCTTTGTATAGTTCCCAAAGTTCTTGTTTTACAAAAACCCTAAAAAATCGAAAATTTGGAAAATACCAAAAAGATTTTGTACATAGCTGCTCCTGGTATGACTTTGGCGAAAGAAAAGGACTTCGAAAGAAACGTCGTCTGCATAGCCAGACCAAAAATTTCGAAATCGCTTGAAAATCCAAGTACAAAACCAGGTTATTTTGAAAACCACGCATCAAGTTCCCTCGGGTCTAAAGCCCACGAGAATGATCAAAGCCCAGAAGTGGATCCCCTTGAGGAAGATCCCACTTCTGAGCTCCCAGAATTTCATAGAATTCTCGATTTTGAAAGACCTTCCCAATCAGTAGGAGGAGATTTCGTAGAGGTGAACCTAGGGGATGATTCCAATCCCAAAACCATCAAAATAGGCGCATGCTTGCATGAAACTGAAAAGTTAGCATTCATTGCATTTCTACGAACCTATTTAGATGTGTTTGCATGGACGTATGAAGACATGCCGGGCATAGATCCCAGCATAGTCGAGCATCGTCTTCCCTTAGATATAGGTGTAAAACCAACAAAGCAGAAGCTTAGGAAAATACACCCGAATGTACACACGCAAGTCAAAGAGGGTTTAGAAGATCTGCTAAAAGCCGGATTTATAAAACCCATTGCGTATTCTGATTGGTTGTCAAATATCGTTGTAGTTCGAAAAACCAATGGGAAAATTCGAATATGCATCGATTTCAGAAACCTGAATAAAGCCACTCCAAAGGATAATTATCCTTTACCAAACATAGATTTGATAGTCGATAGTACTGCAAATCATGAAATGTTTTCATTTATGGATGGCTATTCAGGCTATAATCAAATCAAACTAAGTCCACGAGATCAGGGTAAGACCGCCTTCACAACCCCATGGGGCACGTACTGCTATACAGTCATGCCCTTTGGTTTGAAAAATGCCGGCGCAACATACCAACGAGCCATGAACACGATCTTCCATGATCAAATTCACGAGCTTGTAGAAGTGTATGTAGATGATCTCTTGGCGAAATCCAAAACCCGATGCACCCATATCGAATGTTTACAAAAGATTTTCGAAAGGCTTAGGCTTTACAAAGTAAAGCTAAACCCTCAAAAATGTGTGTTCGGGGTAGAATCAGGAAAGCTTCTAGGCTTTATGGTGAGCCAAAGGGGAATAGAAGTCGACCCCTCTAAATGTCGAGCCATCATAGACATGGCTCCACCCTCCAATCTCACCCAAGTCCGTAGCCTCCAGGGTCGATTACAATCTGTGCGCCGATTCATATCCAATCTGGCAACTAGATGCGAACCCTTCAACAAACTGTTGAGGAAGGGTACGAAATTCTTATGGGATGACGAATGCCAAAAGTCCTTCGAGAGACTAAAGGCATACTTGGTTAATCCCCCCGTTTTGAATCCTCCAAAACAAGGAAAACCGCTTTTATTATACATCTCCGTGCATGTAAACGCTTTAGGAGCCCTGTTGGCTCAATACGAGGATGACACCCATAAGGAGTATGCCATCTACTATATTTCAAAAACTCTCTTGGCTTATGAACGAAATTATCAAGCCATGGAGAAGACGTGCTTGGCCCTAGTTTGGGCCTGCCAGAAATTCAGACACTACTTCCTAGATCATGAGATCTGGATAGTCTCCAAGCTTGACCCAATCAAGCACTTGTTCGAAAAACCCATTCTCACGGGTAGATTGGGCAAATGGAAACTCCTTCTAATGGAGTATGATCTAAAATACCATCACCAGATCTCCGTTAAGGGGCAAGCCCTAGCAGATTACATGGCTGACTTCCCCTTGGAGGACGCATATCCCACTCTTGTCGAAATGCCTGATGAAGGCATATTGCAAAACCATTTTCAAAACCACATTTTGGCAAATTCTTTCGAAAACCAAGTGTGGAAGATGCACTTCGACGGGGCACGAAACCAACGAGGGGCTAGTGCCAGGATCATCCTAATCTCCCCTGAAAAGGGCGAGATTCCCATAGCAGTCCGCTTAGATTTTGAATGTTCCAACAACGTAGCTGAGTATGAAGCACTCATACAAGGTTTGAGGATTTCGAAAACTCTAGGGGCATCATGCATCGAGGTCTTTGGAGATTCGCTCCTTGTCATAAACCAGGTTTTAAAAATTTGGCAAGTACGTAATGAGAAACTACTTCCATATCACGAGTTGGCCACTCGATTCGTCCAATCCTTCCAATCGTGTAAGCTCACACACGTAGGAAGAGAGGACAATGGCATTGTCGATGCCCTCTCCTCCTTGGGTTCAGCCCTGAAGGTCGATCCCATTTCAGGGACCAGATCTTTGGAAATATGGCATGCGCCCCATCCATCCACACACGACTTGGATATTTGCCAAAACAACCCAGAGTCTATTGAAAAACCCTGGTTCTATGACATAAAACATTTTTTAGAAAATGGGGGATTCACCGAGGATGCCACATCCAAAGATAAGGCATTCATTCGTAAGATTTCGACCCGATACACCATTCTGGGTGGGGTCTTATACAAAAAGAGTTTTACCGGCATTCTGCTTAGGTGTATCGACCTAGAGGAGGCTAGGATAGTAATGCATGAATTCCACGATGGAGAATGTGGAGGTCATGTTAATGCCAACATGATGGCAATGAAAATACTTAGAGGGGGTTATTTTTGGTCCACCCTGAAAAAGGATTGTCACGATCATGTTAGGAAGTGTCATCCATGTCAAGTGCATGGGCACGCCATTCATATCCCTTCATCTGCATTGCATTCCGTGGTCAGCCCCTGGCCATTTACCATGTGGGCGTTTGACATTGTAGGCCCCCTATTTCCAAAGGCCTCGAATGGGCATCGTTTTATTTTAGCAGCCACGGAGTATTTCTCCAAGTGGGTGGAAGCCATTTCCCTAACGAATGTAATGGGGCAACATGTGGTGGCTTTCATCCGGAGGAATATCTTGGCTCGATTTGGGGTTCCACGAGACCTTGTGTCTGATAATGGTACCCCATTCAAGAACGAGCGGATGGTTAAGTTGTGCAACACGTATGGCATAACTCACCACTTCTCCTCGCCCTACTACCCTCAAGGCAACGGCCAAGCCGAAGCCACAAACAAGACTCTCATTGGTATCATTGAGAAGACCTTAGAGAAGGGTAGGAGGTGGCATGAGAAGCTGGATGAAGCCTTATGGGCTTATAGGACTTCCATCCGGACTCCCACAAATGCCACACCATTCGAATTGGTCTATGGCACAAACGCCATTCTTCCCATTCATACCCAACTGCATTCATTCCATACATCCATTGCACTCGACCTCCCCCTAGAGACGCTCCAGCATGCTAGGATGGCCGAGCTAGATTTGCTAGATGAGAGGCGACTCCTTGCCATGGATCATGCTCGTGCATACCGGCAAAGGATAGCCCGACAATATAGCAAACACATGAGACCTCGCCACTTTGAAGTGGGAGATCTGGTCTTGAAAACCATCCACCATCGTGGCCCACACCCCCTAGGCAAGTGGCGCCCCAACTGGGATGGACCCTATGTTGTACGAGCAACCACTACGAACAATTCGTATTGGTTGATCGATGTAGAAGGTAGGAATTTAGCAGATCCTATCAATATTCAATACTTAAAGAAGTATCATGTGTAGGATCTGGATTAAATTCCAGTTTTGAAAATTTAAGAGGGATAGCTGCCCTGAGACGTGTGAATAAGGTGCAAAAGCAATTCATGTGACCCTAAGTAAGAGAATTCGCACTTGTGAAAGAGTGGAGTTTTCAAAATCGTGGTTGCATTTCAAAATCCTTCATCTTACAAAGAAGGGCCTAGTTCAACATAGCAAGATACTTGCAAGTAGTACGTGCTATTTCTAAATAGGTTGATCTGGAATGGATCGAGTGTAGGCTTGGGATAAGTCCTCCCCTCTTCTCTTCTCCTTCCAAAAGGAAAACAAAGGCCCAAATCAAAAGGGAATTTCCCATTTAAAATCTCTTTCCAAAAGAAAGAAACCAGACTTCAAAGAGAAAAATCGATTCTCTTATAAAAAAGAGGGATTAAAGAAAAAATACTCCCAAAGGGAGACCCTCTATATCTATAAAAATAAAAAATAAAAAAAAAAGAAGGAAAAAGAGGCCAAAAAGCTCAAAAAGAGCAGTTTTCCGCCTTCTGTGCCTCAAACCACGGACGCTTCAGAAGGGACCGTGGTATCTCTTTCCCATCCCTGGCTTATCCCAAGCTAAAGCATGGTTCATTTCGAGGAATCCTAAAGTAAAAATAGGATTTACTTACTTGAATTTCATCTTGTTTGAGAATTCGACGTTTCGAGTAAGGCGTAGGGATTTGAAATGAAGCTTGTTTTCTTATAAAACCTCCGCTAGATAAGCGAGTGTTAAGACTCAAACAAGGGCAAGCACGAAGAGCTCGAGATCCTTAGGATCGAGACTCAAGACAGTTGTCCCTTTTGTAAATAGCTTTTGTAAATAAAAACCGAACATCGAACAGCATAGGGTTTTTGCTCACTTGGAGCAGTAGGCCTTGTAAGTCTCTAGAGTTCGACCACACCTGGTCTCTGGGAGGTCGCCACTCTTGGCACCACACCCATGTCATCTGCATTCCACGCATGGTACTTGCATGAACATGATCCCATTTAGGACCAGATTCCATAAGTGAACCCTTTGGCGTGATATCTCCTCCTACCAGAGTTTGTAAAATTGAGATTTTACTAAAATGGGACGATCCCATATTCTTCGTGGCTAGATCTAGGGAGACATTAAAAGGGGTGTTTGTCATCTTTGCCCTTATCCAAATCTATTTGGACAAGGCCAAAGAGGGGCATTTGTAAACACCCCGACATCCCACGAATTTCTTAAACGAGTCTGGTTTTATACAAGCAGCCCCAAAGGGCCATTTTGAGTTTGGAAACCCAGGAGCCTTCCAAACAACCCTGTATATATGTTTTAAACTTTATCTTTCAAAAACATATGATATAGCTTTTGAAAACCCTTTTAAAACATGTTTTGAAACCCCAAAGTGGGTTGGCCCGATCAAGACAGGACCAGGAGAGCCAAGAAGAGCCCGGAACCGGAGCACCTGTCGAGCCCGGCGCAGCAACTCTTGTATCTGATTCACATCCCAGGATCTCGAACGTCCAAGACCCTGTTCTTATCAAAATAGCATTTGAAGTCATCTCCGGAAGGCAGAAACGGAGGCGGACGACTATGTTGGCGAAGACCCAACGCAGACGGAGTACTGATGCTGTCAGGCCCCGCACAAATCGTCCGTCTCGAACCCAGCTCGAAGGAGTCAGAGTTCAGTTTGGATTGGATCTGGACCATATATATCCAGATTCCAATCCAAACCCATATGTGGACTTGGATTTGGATTTGGATCCAGAGATCCAATCCAATATCCATATCCATGGCCCACATCACCTTCTCATAAATGGAGGTGGGGCCCACTTGAAATTCACGTGGGATATTGGGCATGAGAGAGAGTGGGGGTGAAAAATATCAAGAGTGTTGTATTAAGCTTGACTTGTGTGTCAAGTTTGGGTTAATCATGTGGGTTAGCCTAATTGAGTGGGTTTAAGCTTGTAATTAGCAAAAACCTAACCTAGGGCTGCACCAACATGGGGTGATCAAGGTCTATGGGCCATGCTAAGGGAGCTCCTTCACCTAAACCTAGCCAAAAATGCCTAAACCTAGCCTAAACCCCTAATCCACCCCTAATCTGAACCTAATCACCTAACCCACTTCCCTAATCCCGGCCTAATCCCAGCCTAATCACCTAACCCACTTCCCTAATCCTTCCCTAAACCTAGATTAATTTCCCTAATCCTAGCCTAAACCTAGCCTAATCACCTAACCTAGCTCACTAAACCTCACCCTAAAACCCAACCACCTAACCTAGCCCTAAACCCCTAAACCACCCTTAGCCCACGATTTATCCAAACACCTAGTTTTAAAATATCTGGCCCAACCCCATCCAGCCCACCTTATCTACATACCACCCTACCTAAACCACCTAACCACTACCCACAGCCCAGCCCTAACCGACCTACCCATCCCCTATTTAAACCCCCCTCATTGTGGGCGGGTTTTCTAAGTGGGAACCACTCTACCTCACCCAGCCGGGCCCTCTCCTTCTCCCTTCTCTCACCCAGCCGGGACAACTCCCCACCTTGGCCTGCTCCAGCTGCTCCACCAGCCGCCACCTGCTCCGCCACCTTCCCTCTTCCGTCCACCACCACTACCCCTCAGCCGGACGCCATCATCTTCCCCCAACTGAACCGGCCGACAGCCACCTGCCCGCCACTTTCCCACTCCATCCGCCACTTCTCCCCATTCGGTAAGTACCTTGCACCTTACCTAGCCCCCTTCTCTACCACCTCTCCACTCTTAGCCACCCATCCTCCCTTCAGCTCAGCCCCTTTGCCGCCACCACCTAAACCTAGCCGAACCTAGGATAACCCAAGTTGCTGGCCACTACTTAGCCACCATCTCCCATTCGGCCAACCCCCCTAGGTGTCCTATTTGGCCTTCCCACTAGCTCACCTTTTAGGTCCAGTTTCCCTAAGTACCCAACTTCCCTAGTGATCCTAATACCCACTTGTTCAGCCACTCTAAACTCCCTACTTGGAGGCGCCACCTACTTGCCACCGGCCCCCTTCGAGGCGTCTATCCCGCGCCCCATTTGCAGCCGGCCAGCACCCTTGATCACCTACCTTCGCGGAGCTCCAGTTTGCAGCCCAAAGCCAAGGCCACGCTCAAGCAAGACCTCTACGGACCAGCTACCCGTAAGTGTCTAAACTCGGTTTTTAGTCGTACACTTGCTTGAAATTCAATTTGATACGGGGTTGTAATAACGGAGCATAGTCCCCCGCTTGTAATAACGTGGCTTGGCACAACCACACACGTGCACTCTCTTAGTCGTGCACAATTTTGAACACACACGGGCCTAATCAGCCCCTAATATATAAATGTACATATATATTCCATTCTCGAAGGGTTTTGTTTATGTTGGGTGCGTTGTCTTTCAATTCAAGCACTCTCACACACATTGAGCTTTCGCTCTTATTTGAAAGACCCAAGTAAGGGCCGACCTATACTATTTGGGTTTCATTTCTTGCCGTGTGAGTAAGTCTTTCAATTCAAGCACTCTCACACACATTGAGCTTTCGCTCTTATTTGAAAGACCCAAGTAAGGGCCGACCTATACTATTTGGGTTTCATTTCATGTCGTGTAAGTAAGTCTTTCAATTCAAGCACTTTCACACACATTGAGCCTTCGCTCTTACTCCCAAGACCTTAGTAAAGGCCTTATTGCAGTTATATTTGGGTTTCATTTATGTCGTGTGTGTAGTACTTCAATTCAAGCACTCTCACACACATTGAGCCTTCGCTCTTACTCCCAAGACCTTAGTCAAGGCCATACTGCAATTTATATTTGGGTTTAATTTCATGTCGTGTGAGTAAGTCTTTCAATTCAAGCACGCACCCACATTGAGCCTTCGCTCTTATTTGCAAGACCCGAGTAAGGGCTCATATACATAAGATATATACATATCTCCCTTCGGTTATTTCCCTTCGGTTATTTCCCTTCGGTTATTTCCCTTCTGTTATTTCCCTTCAGTATTGTCTTTACATTTCGGGTTTTCCCTTTGGAGTAGCGTGAGTTTGCATTGCATCTACGCCATACCACGAGGTAGGACGCATATTGCATCAAAGCAAGCCCCGCTCGAATTCGCCCATGTAGTGGAGTGTTCATAACACACAAACTAGGCGACCCAAAAAGGGATAAAAGAAAAGACTTAGGCACGTGCAAATCCACGTGATCTAAAATATGCAATCGCATCTTAAAGACCCGAAATAGACACCTCGAACCGCTTCGTGGACTTTCTCCCCAAAACTCGATTTTTGCAAAAGCGTACAGACTGACCCTTGCGCATCGGTGCAAGAAGGTCTGCGACGACAAGAGCTTACTTGCTCACAGTCGCCACGTTTAGAAGTCAGTGTTAAATATATCTTCGCTAGCTTGAGTAAGCTAGCTGGCACGCCCTATTTATATACATAGGCCTTAGACGCACGATAAGATCCACTCCAAGCCCCGAAAGAGGCAAAGAGGCGGGGATTTTCGCGCGTCTACAGTTGCCTTCCATTACGGAGGCCTCTTTTTGCTTGCGAGGTTTTTCAGATTTCTTTTTAGGCCTTTGTTCACCGTTTGATGAACATGAATCGCCTACTTCAGCCTCTTGGCTGAGAGGATCGATTTTGGCCTCAAACTCCCTTCTTAAGTCCTCGATTTCATCTAGTTTTATTTTGTTTTTGAAAATCCTCCTAGAGTGAGAACTTGATGCGCATGAGCCTTGGCTCGACACTTCACTTGGATTGGATTTTGACATGCTTTTCAAGCTTTTTCAAAATTTTCTAAGTAAAAGCAAAGAAAACAAGTTAAAACGACACCTTTATAAAAATTTTTGCAAGACTTCTACAAGTAAACTCGATTTCTGAAAAGGCTCACGTCCCACCGGGCGTGCCAATCTCTGTAGACGCGCGAAAATCCCCGCCTCTTCGCCTCTTTCGGGGCTTGGAGTGGATCTTTATCGTGCGTCTAAGGCCTATGTATACAAATAGGGCGTGCCAGCTAGCTTACTTAAGCTAGCGAAGATATATTTAACACTGACTTCTAAACGTGGCGACTGTGAGCAAGTAAGCTCTTGTCGTCGCAGACCTTCTTGCACCGATGCGTAAGGGTCAGTCTGTACGCTTTTGCAAGAATCGAGTTTTGGGGAGAAAGTCTACGAAACGGTTCGAGGTGTCTATTTCGGGTCTTTAAGATGCGATTGCATGTTTTAGATCACATGGATTTGCACGTGCCTAAGTCTTTTCTTTTATCCCTTTTTGGGTCGCCTAGTTTGTGTGTTATGAACACTCCACTACATGGGCGAATTCGAGCGGGGCTTGCTTCGATGCAATATGCGTCCTACCTCGTGGTATGGCGTAGATGCAATGCAAACTCACGCTACTCCAAAGGGAAAACCCGAAATGTAAAGACAATACTGAAGGGAAATAACAGAAGGGAAATAACCGAAGGGAAATAACCGAAGGGAAATAAGTATATATCTTATGTATATGAGCCCTTACTCGGGTCTTGCAAATAAGAGCGAAGGCTCAATGTGGGTGCGTGCTTGAATTGAAAGACTTACACACACGACATGAATTTAAACCCAAATATAAATTGCAGTATGGCCTTAACTAAGGTCTTGGGAATAAGAGCGAAGGCTCAATGTGTGTGAGAGTGCTTGAATTAAAAGACTACCCACACGACATAAATGAAACCCAAATATAACTGCAATAAGGCCTTTACTAAGGTCTTGGGAGTAAGAGCGAAGGCTCAATGTGTGTGAAAGTGCTTGAATCGAAAGACTTACTCACACGACATGAAATGAAACCCAAATAGTATAGGTCGAACCTTACTTGGGTCTTTCAAATAAGAGCGAAAGCTCAATGTGTGTGAGAGTGCTTGAATTGAAAGACTTACTCACACGACAAGAAATGAAACCCAAATAGTATAGGTCGGCCCTTACTTGGGTCTTTCAAATAAGAGCGAAAGCTCAATGTGTGTGAGAGTGCTTGAATTGAAAGACTTACTCACACGACAAGAAATGAAACCCAAATAGTATAGGTCGGCCCTTACTTGGGTCTTTCAAATAAGAGCGAAAGCTCAATGTGTGTGAGAGTGCTTGAATTGAAAGACAACGCACCCAACTTAAACAAAACCCTTCGAAAATGAAAGTATATATACACTTATATATTAGGGGCTGATTAGGCCCGTGTGTGTTCAAAATTGTGCACGACTAAGAGAGTGCACGTGTGTGGTTGTGCCAAGCCACGTTATTACAAGCGGGGGAGACTATGCTCCGTTATTACAACCCCGTATCAAATTGAATTTCAAGCAAGTGTACGACTAAAGACCGAGTTTAGACACTTACGAGTAGCTGGTCCGTAGAGGTCTTGCTTGAGCGTGGGCTTGGCCTTGGGCTGCAAACGGGAGCTCCGCGAAGGTAGGTGATCAAGAGTGCTGGCCGGCTGCAAGTGGGGCGCGGGATAGGCGCCTCGGAGGTGGCCGGCGGCAAGTAGATGGCGCCTCAAGGTAAGGGGTTTAAATGGTTGAATGAGTGGGTTCTTAGGGTCACTAGGGGAGTTGGGAGTTTAGGGAAATTGGACCTAAGAGGTGAGCTGGTGGGAGGGCCGAGTAGGACACCTAGGGGAAAGCCGAATGGGACATGATAGCTAGGTAGTGGCCGGCAGCTTGGGTTATACTAGGTTCGGCTAGGTTTAGGTGGTGGCGGCAAAAGGGCTGAGATGAAGGTAGGATGGGTGGCTAAGAGTGGAGAGGTGGTAGAGAGGGGCCTTGAGGGAGTTTGGGGTACTTACCGAATGGGGAGAGGTGGCGGATGAAGTGGGAAGGTGGCGGGCAGGTGGCTGTCGGCTGGTTCGGTTGGGTGGAGGTGGTGGCGTCCGGCTGAGGGGTGGTGGTGGTGGATGGAAGAGGGAAGGTGGCGGAGCAGGTGGCGGCTGGTGGAGCAGCTGGAGCAGGCCAAGGTGGGGAGTCGTCCCGGCTGGGTGAGAGAAGGGAGAAGGAGAGGGCCCGGCTGGGTGAGGTAGTGGTTCCCACTTGGAGAACCCGCCCACAAGGAGGGGGGTTTAAATAGGGGATGGGTAGGTCGGTTAGGGCTGGGCTGTGGGTAGTGGTTAGGTGGTTTAGGTAGGGTGGTATGTAGATAAGGTGGGCTGGAAAAGGTTGGGCCAGATATTTTAAAACTAGGGGTTTGGGTAAATCGTGGGCTAAGGGTGGTTTAGGGGTTTAGGGCTAGGTTAGGTGGTTGGGTTTTAGGGTGAGGTTTAGTGAGCTAGGTTAGGTGATTAGGCTAGGTTTAGGCTAGGATTAGGGAAATTAATCTAGGTTTAGGGAAGGATTAGGGAAGTGGGTTAGGTGATTAGGTTGGGATTAGGACGGGATTAGGGAATTGGGTTAGGTGATTAGGCTCAGATTAGGGGTGGATTAGGGGTTTGGGTTAGGTTTAGGCATTTTGGGCTAGGTTTAGGTGAAGGAGCTCCCTTAGCATGGCCCATAGACCTTGCTCACCCCATGTTGGTGCAGCCCTAGGTTAGGTTTTAGCTAATTACAAGCTTAAACCCACTCAATTAGGCTAACCCACATGATTAACCCAAACTTGACACACAAGTCAAGCTTAATACAACACTCTTGATATTTTTCACCCCACTCTCTCTCATGCCCAATATCCCACGTGAATCTCAAGTGGGCCCCACCTCCATTTATGAGAAGGTGATGTGGGCCATGGATATGGATATTGGATTGGATCTCTGGATCCAAATCCAAATCCAAGTCCACATATGGGTTTGGATTGGAATCTGGATATATATGGTCCATATCCAATCCAAACTGAACTCTGACTCCTTCGAGCTGGATTCGAAACGGACGATTCGTGCGGGGTCTGACAGCATCAGTACTCCGTCTGCGTTGGGTCTTCGCCAACATAGTCGTCCGCCTCCGTTTCTGCCTTCCGGAGATGACTTCAAATGCTATTTTGATAAGAACAGGGTCTTGGACGTTCGAGATCCTGGGATGTGAATCAGATACAAGAGTTGCTGCGCCGGGCTCGACAGATGCTCCAGTTCCGGGCTCTTCTTGGCTCTCCTGGTCCTGTCTTGATCGGGCCAAGCCACTTCGGGGTTTCAAAACATGTTTTAAAAGGGTTTTCAAAAGCCATATTATATGTTTTAGAAAGATAAAGTTTAAAACATATATACAGGGTTGTCTGGAAGGCTCCTGGGTTTCCAAACTCAAAATGGCCCTTCGGGGCTGCTTGTATAAAACCAGATGGATTTTGAGAAATTCATGGGATTTCGGGGTGTTTACAATAACACACACCTAGGTGGCCCGTAAAGGGATAAAAAGAAAAACTTAGGCGCGTGCAAATCCACGTGATCTAAAATCTGAAAATCGTACAAACAAAACCCGAATCAAACACCTCGAACCACTTTCATAGGTCCTTGTATCCAAAACTCGATCTTTAAAAGAGTAAAGATTGACCCTTGTGCATCAGTGCAAGAAGGTCTGCGACGACAAGAGCTTGCTTGCTCACAGTCGCCATGTTAGAAGTCAGGTTCTAGAATATATCTTCGCTAGCTTATCCCAAGTAAACAAGGTTCATCTCAAGGAATCCTAAAGTAAAAATACGATTTACTTACTTGAATTTCATTTTGCTTGAGTATTCGATGTTTTGAGTAAGGCGTAGGAATTTTGAAACTTAGCTTGTTTTCTTATCAAACCTCTACTAGATTAGTGAGTGTTAAGACTGAAATAAAGGCAAACACGAGGAGCTAGAGATCCTTAGGATCAAGGCTACCAAGGAGTCTCCCTTTTGAAATCAGGTTTTCCAAAACTCGAACGTCGAGCAACATAAGGCCTGCTCACTTGAAGCATCAGGTCTTCATAAGACTCCAAGGTTCGACCATATGATCTGGTCTCTAGGAGGTCGCCCTTCTTGGTGTCTCATCCATGTCATGCATTCTGCATATTCACGCATGAACACTTCATACATGATCCCAGTTAGGACTAGAACCCATAGGAAAGTCCCCTTTGGCGAAATTCTCCTCCTACCAGGTTTGAAAAGAAAATGTTTTATCAAAATTGGGACGATCCCATATTTTCGAGGATTAAATCCAAGGAGACATTGAACAGGGGTGTTGTCGTCTTTGCTATTATCCAAATAAATTTGGATAATGCCAAAGAGGGGCATCTGTAAACACCCCAAAATCCCACGACTTTCCAAAACCAATACCTAGTTTGCAAATCAGTCCCAAAGGGCCATTTTGAGTTTTGAAAACCCAAGAGCCTTCAGAACCCTGTACATATTGTTTTAAAACCTATAAATATTGCTTTAAGCCTGTAAATAGTGTTTTGAAAGCCCCGTATCAAATACAAGCTTTTTAAACCCAAGCTAAGCCCATTTTGCCAAAAAACCAAAGACGAACAGGTGGAGCATGTGAAGACGACACCTGATCCAGAAATAGCCCAGCAAGTGGCTCCTAAAGGCCAATTCCAGAAGCAGCTTCAGAAACCTGTTTTGAAGCCTAGAAGAGCATTTTGGCCTAATAAAAGCTAGGTTCGAAAGACAAATGGAAGGCCCAAGCACGAAGCAGTTTGCAAGCCAGGAGCACCAGAAAGCTAGGTCAACCATCCTCATTCAAGTATCCCAAATCTGAACCGAAAAAACCAGAAAGGAGCAAAAACGGAGTCCAAAAGGCAAAAAGGAGTTCGGACGACAAAGATTAGGGAAACCCAACACCAGACGAAGCGTTGATAAAGCCAAGGCCCGCACAAATAGTCCACCTCGAGAAGCCAAGAAGGACCATCCAGAGAAATTTTGGATTGGATCTGGACCACAAATATCCATATCCAAATCCAAATAGTGAATAGTGTTTAGATTTGGGCCAATCCAAATAGTGTTTGGGTCTATCCAAATAGTGTTTGGATTTGGATTGGATCCAAATAGTGTTTAGATTGGATCAAATCTAGACCAAAATATCCAGATCCATATCTATAAAAATGTTGGATTTGGATCGGATACGGATCTCAAAATATCTGAGATCCAAGATCCAGATCTCAAACCCAAACCCAAATCCAAGACCCACCTCAAATGCCTATAAATAGAGGTGAGGGGGTCCCAAATTAGAGGTTCACATGAATTTGAAGGGAGGCCTTGGAGGAGAGAGAAGGTGCTTAGGTGAGTGCTTAGTGCTTTCTTTGTTTTAGGGTTTTTTAATTGGGGGTTAGTGTAGGGTTAGTTAAGGGTTGCCCCACCCTAATTGAAGGGCTGAAGTTGCTTGGACAAGGAGGCTTAAGGTGGCTGATTGGAGCTCAAGCACACCCTAAACCACCATTAAGAGGTAAGCCCTACTAAGCACCCTAAACCCTTCTTTCTAACCCCTCTAAACCACCTAAACCGACTTCACCTAACCCTAATCAAACCCCACCTAACTACCCCACAGCACCCTTAAGCCTAAGCTAAACCCATCTAAACCCTAACCGACCCCAACCTCAAACTCCCGGGCACCCCACAAGTGCCACACGCGCCCTGCCCGTACCCCGCCTTAGCACCTATGACAAGCGCCCAGTGCCTCTCACCCTATACCGACCCCCAACCAACTTCATCCTAGCCTAAACCGCCACCTATCATCGCCAAACCCTCACATACCATCACCACTACCTATCTTAATTGACCTACCCCCTGTCCCAACAAAACCCCTCCTAGCTAGACACTCCCTTACCCGCAACCATCATTCCATCACCCCACCTAAGCCTAACACCCGTAGGATCCCATACCACCTATCCCACACATCCTGCCACTACCACACCCCAGCCGAACTCTGCCCTGACCCACCTTGCCTTGCCTACCCTACACACCTGCGACCTCCTTGGCCATAACCCCACATAAACCCGTAGCATTCCCCTACCACCTATCCCACACATCTCACACCACCCCACCTAATTAGTCCCGTGACCTCTCAGGCCTAGAACCCCCAACTCCCATCCGTGATCCTTAGACATCCCATACCCAACCAAATCCGCTAACCTCAGCCGTGACCCATCCCATATCCCATTTCTTATCCCACACACCTCACCATCACCCCACCTAAACACCAAGACCTGCCACTACCGTGCCTTACCCAACCCACACCAAACCCGCAACCTTAGTGCCGTGAACCTCATAAACCCTCAAGCTCCAAGGGCTCCGTTCAGCCATCTTTCGCTTCAAGCTTCAAGGAAGACTCATCTGTGGGTGCGAAGCCAAGCAAGTCCGTGTAGATTGGAGTGGACAAATATCCGAATCACGTAAGTGCTTTAATTCGGTATTTCATATCTCCTTTCTACGCTTTGATTCAATTTGGATACGGGGTTGTATTAACGGAGCATTGTCTCCCCCCGATTGTAATAACTTGGTTTGCTACACGAAGCACATACAAGCACTTGAGCTTTAGCTCTTACTCGTACACAAACACCCACGAGCACCATTGAGCCTTCGCTCTTACTCCTAAGACTCTAGTAAGAGTTGCATGAGTTGTCTTTAATTTTATACACTCACACACGCGTGCATTGAGCTTTCACTCTTATTCTATATAAGTATTTCAATTCAGCTGGGTTGTTACATTAAGTCATGTGAGTCTGTCTTTCATTTACACACTCGCACACAAAGAACACCCAAGAGCTTGCTCATGCACCTCACGTACCATTTTGGCCTTGGCAGTCGCTAAGATATAGTCATATTTCTATACTTTCCGCTGCCTTTTCCTGGTTCAGTTGCATGTGTTTGTCTTTCCATTTACACACCAACACAACACGTGCACGTTGGCGACCTTCGGACCCATATATATATAGTTGTATTTCCCTTCCGCTATGTCTTTAAATTTTGGGTTTTAAGGTTCAGCTGTGTGAGTTGCATTTCAATTTATACACGGCATACACTTACACAATTGAGCCTTTCCGCTCTTAAGATATAGCTATATTTCCCTTTTGCAATTTCCCTTCTACTATGTCTTTCAATTCCTGGTTTTTCCATTCAGTTGTGTGAGTTTGAATTGCATATCCGCCATACCACGAGATAGGACGCATATTGCATCAAAGTAACCTCAAACTACCCGTACAAAAATTGCCAAATTGAGCATTGGATGCACACAACTACACGCCTAAATTGACTAAAACCCAAGACATAGGAAACGTGTAAATCCCACGTTAATAAAATCCGCAACAAGACAAACTAAACCAAATCAAACACTTTGCATATTTTCAAAAAGGTCATGTTTGCTTAAAATCGAGTTTTCTAAGTGTACAGACTGACCCTTGCGCATCGGTGCAAGAAGGTCTGCAACGAAAAGAGCCCACTTGTCCACAGTCTCCCCATAAAAGTCAGATATTTTTAAAACTTACTTCACTAGCTTGAGTAAGCTAGCTGGCACGCCCTTTAAGCGACTTAGACATACGAAAAGGTTCACTTCAGGCCTAAGAACCCAGGTTGAAGCTACCTCCCTGACTAATGTCCAGGGGCAACATGTAGTGGTGTTCATTAGGAAAAATATTTTGGCTCGATTTGGAGTCCCAAAAGACCTAGTGTTTGATAATGGCACCCCCTTCCAGAATGAGAGGATGGTAAAGTTATGTAACACGTATGGCATAACTCACCACTTCTCATCGCCCTACTACCCTCAAGGCAACGACCAAGCCGAAGCCACCAACAAGACTCTCATAAGCATTATTGAAAAAACCTTAGAGAAGGGTAGGACATGGCATGAGAAGCTGGATGAAGCCTTATGGGCTTATAGGACATCCATCCGAACTCCTACAAATGCCACGCCATTTGAGTTGGTCTATGGCACAAATGCCATTCTCCCCATTCATACCAAATTGCATTCATTTCATACATCACTTGCACTCGACCTTCCCCTAGAGATGCTACAACATGCTAGAATGGCCGAGCTTGATTTATTAGATGAAAGAAGGCTCCTTGCCATGGATCATGCACATGCATACCGGCAAAGGGTAGCCCGACATTATGAGAAGCATATGAAGCCTCGCCACTTCAAAGTGGGAGACCTTGTGCTAAAAATCATCCAACATCGTGGCCCACATCCACTTGGAAAGTGGCGGCTCAAGTGGGATGGTCCTTATGTTGTACGTAGAACCACCACGAACAATGCATACTGGTTAGTCGATGTTGAGGGTAGGAATTTAGTAGACCCTATGAATGCCCAATATTTGAAAAAATACCATGTGTAGGGTCTATACTAAATCCTATTACGAAAAGATTTTGAGGAAATCTCCTTTGAGACTTCGTGAGTGAGGATCAAGGTAGATCATGCAACCCTGAATGAGAGAATCGATGCTTGCGAAAAGGCAGAGTTTTCAAAACAAACGGGTTACATTTCAAAATTCTTCTTCTTACAAAGGAAGGCCTGGTTCAAAATAGCAAGATACTTGCAAGTAGTACGTGCTATTTCTAAATAGGCTGATCTGGGATGAATCGAGTAGATCCTTGGGATAAGTCCTTCCCCTCTTCTCTTCTCTTCCCCAAAAGGAAAACTTGGCAAAAAAGCAAAAAGGGAAATCCCTACAAAAATCTCTTTCCCAAAAGAAAGCTAAATCAAAAAAAGGAAAAATCATTTCTTCTATGGAAAAGAGGGAACAAAGAAAAAATACTCCCAAAGGGAGTCCCTCTATGAAAAAAGGGAAAAAATAGCCAAAAGCTCAAAAGGAACAGTTTTTCGCCTCCTTGCCTCAAACCACAGGACACTCCAGAAGGGAGCGTGGTAACTCTTTCCCCCTCCCTGTGACTTATCCCAAGTGAAGAAAGGTTCACTTCAAGGAATCCTAAAGTAAAAATAGGATTTGCTTACTTGAATCTCATTTTGTTTGAGAATTAGACGTTTTAAGTAAGGCATAGGAATTTTGAAATATTGCTTGATTTTCTTATAAAACCTCCGCTAGATTAACGAGTGTTAAGACTCAAGTAAAGGGAAACACGAAAAGCTAAAAATCCTTAGGATTGGAGCTAAAATGAGTTTTCCTCTTTCAAAAACAAAATTGAGAAAAACCTCAAACATCGAGCAGCATAAGACCAGTTCACTTGGTGCAGCAGGTCTTCATAAGATTCCCAAGTTCGACCATTCCATTAAGTCTCTAGGAAACCATACTTCCTAGCATATCATTCCATGCCATTCACTCACATATGCATGCATAGACATCTACACAATCCCAATTAGGACTAGCACCGCATTAGGTAAAGTCCCCTTTGGCAAAAATCCCATAGCCTACCGTAACCCCCTCACCATCGCCTAACGCCCCTTTCACTCCCTACCTTCCTGCCGCAACCCCCTGCAATACCTACCGCGCTGCGTCCCAATACCTAACTCCAACACTCGGCCACCCTAGCACCCACACCCGCCTAGCTGCCATTACCCCCCACTCAGTCGAACCCCTTTCCTAGTACCCCACGCCAGCACCTACCTCACGACGCCCGACCACCCTTACCTGCCACACCACTTACTTTAGCCATAACCTACTTAGGCCGTGACTTGCCTTAGCCAACCCACACCTAAGACCCTACCTTAGCCAACATCCCTCTTGGCCGAACCTAGGCCCTTCCTAAGTCTAAATACCCGGCTGCTCCAAAAGCCTAAACTCACGTCAAAAGCCCACCTAGGGAGACCCATCTCTTGGCTACCAAGGTGGACAAACCCAAGCACAGTTGAGAGGAAAAGCCGACCACTTGTAAGTGTTTAAATTCAGTTTTTACCTTACTCATTTAAAATTCAATTCAATTTGATACGGGGTTGTAATAATGGAGCGTAGTCTCCCCCCGAAATGTAATATTCATGCTTGATACACAAAGCACACACGTACACTCGAGCCATATTGCTCTTAAATGTACTCAAGACACCCACGTGCACTTGAGCCTTTCCGCTCTTAATTGCACACTATTGCACACACATTGAGCCTTCGCTCTTAAGCTAAAGACTTTAATGAAAGCCGTGTGAGTTGCAATTCAATTTGGGTTGTTACATTTCATGTCATGTGAGTTTGTCATTGAAATTTCACACTCGCACCCAAGAAGTAGTCGAGCACTTGCTCCACACTCCCACGCACCTTTTGAGCCTTTGTTGCTCATAAGATATAGCATACTTATATATTTTCCAACTGCGTGAGTTTTACATTCAGTTGTGTACGCACTTACATTTCCAGGTGGTTTAATTCATGTCGTGTGAGTTTGTCATTTAAATTTCACACTACACACACGCGTGCATTGAGCCTTTCCACTCTTATCATATATCTATATTTCAATTTCGGCAAAGTTTAATTAATGTCGTGTGAGTTTGTCATTTAAATTTCACACTACACACACGCGTGCATTGAGCCTTTCCGCTCTTACTATATACTTATATTTCAATTTCGACAAGTTCAATTCTAGTCGTGTGAGTTGTCTTTCCATTTACATTCAAGTCGTGTGATTTGCTTTCAAGTTCGGGTATTTCCCTTAAAGTTGCGTGAGTTGCACTTCCATTTGGGTATTTACGTTAAGTTGTGTGTGTGAGTTGCTTTTAATTCGAGCCTAGCTCACATCATCATATCAAACCTGAAAAATATTTGTGCATCCTTGCATTCGCACATTTTAAAAGAGGAAACCCCAAATCTATGCTCAAACTTGCTGAAATTAGGCCACTTGAAGCACACACTTTCGGACTAAATAGCTTAAAAGCCCAAAGACTTGGAATCGTCAACCCCCGTAATAAAAACTGCAATTTAGGCATACAATCATTGAAACACTTACTTTTTCTTTCAAAAGTATACGTTTGTTTAAAAGATCAAAGGTTTTTCTAAGCGCTTAAACTGACCCTTGAGCACCGGTTCAAGAAGGTTTAAAGCGAAAAGATCCCGCTTGCTCACAATTGCCTTTTGAAAATGTCAGATATTTCAAAAACTTTATTGCTTTACATTTCCATACATGCGAATGTATTGGGTGCTTTACTTGCTCAATATGAGGATGATAGCCATAAGGAGTATGCTATTTACTACATTTTGAAAACTCTATTGGCATATGAAAGAAATTATCAAGCCATGGAGAAAACATGCTTGGCCTTGGTATGGGCTTACCAAAAGTTTAGACATTATTTCCTAGATTATGAAATTTGGATAGTGTCTAAACTTGATCCAATCAAGCACTTGTTTGAGAAACCTATACTAACGGGTAGGCTAGGTAAATGACAATTCCTCTTAATGGAGTATGATTTAAAATTTCATCATCAAACCTCCATTAAGGGACAAGCCCTAGTAGATCATGTCACCGAATTGCCTCTTGAGGATACATATCCCATACTTGATGAAATGCCCAATGAAGGCATATTTGCAAATGAATTTCAAAACCATATTTTAGAAAATTGTTTTAATGAAAATCAAGTATGGAAAATGTATTTTGATGGGGAAAAGAATCAACAAGGCTTAAAAACTTGAAACTATAATGTGAGTTTGCATCACGTATAATTCTAAAAACTTGAAATATGGTTTTCATCATCTCTGCATATGTGTGAGAATCATACATACATAGGCCCACTCCTAATAAAATTTGCAAGAATTTTAGGTCTGTACAACATCATAATTAAAACTATGCAAAATCAAGAAACTTTTTGTAAACTGTCTGTCCAACCAGTTTTCCTGCAATAGAGCATGGGTATTCGTCCCATAACTCTGTCTGTAGGAATCCAAAATCGATGATTTTTGGTTTAATGGAAAGCTGACTTCCATATATTTCTAGACAAATTCATTAAATTTTTAACTCTAAGCACCGAGATACAAGCTCATCTTTGAGTCTTTATATTTCTATGATAGAACAGTTTTGGGTGCCTGAGCAGAGGCACTTCCCAGATTTAATTCTGCAACAGTATAACTCCGAATCACAATCTAAAAGATGTTCCAGACTCTCCGCATCTCAAGCTTTGTCCTGTAAAATCTTGATGATTTTTGGAGGTCTATAAGACATTTAAAAAGATTCAGGAAATAAGTCTTGATAACAAAGTTTTTTTTTTAGAACTTGTTCATTTTGAAACTTGAAATCAAGTGCACTTGTTTTCCATTCTCAACACCTTTGCTTTTCACTTGAATTTGGAAGTCTCACCTATTTAGTTGGAATCCCTAAGCGCTTAGACTGACCCTTGAGCATCGGTTCAAGAAAGTCTAATACGAAAAGAGCCCGCTTAGACACAATCGCCCATCAGATTTAACTTTTGCTAGTTAGCCAAAAGGAGTTCTCTTTTTGAAAAAAGAAATTTTGAAAACCCTAAATGTCAAGAAACAATATAGGGATCATCTTGCTTGGGGCAGCTGGCCATTATAGGCTTCTTCTCAAGATCACGAATCACAGGTATGGGTCTCTAAACATACACATCTCATTCACCTCACATTCCTTATATACACATGCATTCATAAAGTGGTTGTTCATGCATGATTACCCTAGGACTAGATACTCTTATCAAATCCACTTTGACTAAAATCCCCTCCTTTACAAAAATCCAAGAAAATAGATGTTATGGAATGAAGGAAAACTTCATGCTCTCAAGATACATTTGGGAAGAAAATCAAATGGGTGTTTTCTTATTTGCCATTATCCAAATAAATTTGGATTAATGCCAAAGAGGGGCATCTCTAAACACCTAAACATTTTTAAATAAAATTTTTTTACTTTTTAAAAAATTGGTTATTTTTGGCAGCTTTGGGTTTTTAAATAAAATGCATCAAATGAGCTCGTTTTGGTATCAAAATTTTATAGCATCCTCAAAATGATGATGTATTGCATCCCTTTCAAAAAAATTCAAATTTGACACAATTTTATAAAAATAACGATTTTGCCCTCAAGACCAAATTGACAAGATTTTGCCTTTTTAAGTATTTGCCTTCAAACAAATGATGATTTTAAGCAATTCCTTTTATATAAACAAATGAAAAAGGTAACATTGAGAATCAAACCCAAAATGTTTGCAAATTATAAATTTATGAAATTCCAAAACCCTTGATATTCAAAAATAAATTAAATCAAACCACACCTCAGAAATTCGCCCGATTGAGAAGAGTCTCATTCTAAGACCTGATACCCATGAACAAAAAAGGGCAACAATCGAGCACCTGCCAATTTTGGCATTGTTGGGCAAGTAACCTGTCATTTTTAGTTTTATGTATTAGAAAGAAAAGTCGACATTCAAAAAAAGAAAGTCAACGTTCAAGAAGGAAAGTCGATGTTGAAGAAGAAAAGTCAGCATCAAGAAAGGAAGGTCGACGTTAAAAAAGGAAGGTCGGCATCAAAAAAAAGAAATTCGATGTTCAAGAAAGGAAAGTCGATGTTAAGAAGGAAAGTCGGCGCCTAGAAAGGAAAGTCGACGTTCAAGAAGGAAAGTCGACACCCGGAACAGAAGGTTAGTGTCTAGAAAGGAAAGTCAGCGTCATCCATGCAAAAGGAAAGTGATGCTCGATTTGGCAAGCTGTAATGCTCGATTTGGCAAGTAGTGATGTTTAATTTGGTAAGCCACTAAGAGGAAACTTACCAATTTTGGAGTTCAGCATCAAAGGATTATGCAACTTACCTTATCAAGCATCATTAAATAAGCAACTTCACTTACCATATCAAACAAAATAAGTTTTTGGCAAGAAGGGCCACCACTTCACTTACCTTATCCATGGGAATAGTTTTTGGCAAGAATTGTTAGCATTCACTTGCCAAAATGCAGCCATTTTCACTTAGGCAAGTTGCCTTATGAAAATTTGCAGTAAAGAGGCATCCTTTGGCCTATGAAAGGGGCCTCAAAAGGGATGCAAATCATCAATCCGAGTTGAAGGAATCTTAGCCCAGCAAATCATTCAGCAAGAGGGAGAGAAAAAGAGAAAGAAAGAGAGGGAGAGAAAGAGAGAGAGGGAGAAGAGGAAGAGAGGAGGGAGGCTGCTACCCGCCGCCAACCACCAGTCGTACATCATCTTCCACCTTCCACCACAGGTTTATCTTCTCTTTCTCATAACCTTTAAGGACTTGTAATTAAGGAGCCTAAGTCTCCAAGAAGATGTATTCATTCAAATCCCCAAGCTATGCCCATTTTTCTTTCATGCGGTCTCCGGTACATATTTTCATATTCAACTCCATTGCGCAACTTAAGATCATGAACCTCTTTATTTCTCCAAGTTCACGGGATTCATAGGATTTGGAATGTTGTTTATAGCTATAGGTTGCTTAAGTCAAATCTAGAACACACACTTTTGCTGAAAATATGAAATTTCCATACTGCACTCTGCACACGTCTGATCACAGATTTATCTGTAATTATCTACTACTCCAAATAAGTCAAGATTTGGCTCTCCAAACTAAATATACACATAGACATCTGGTAAAAATTTTAGGATTTTAGGATTTCTTAAACATCATTAATTAAATTCGAAAAGATTTACAAAAACCATAACAGATTCTGGAAAGTCAAAAATTTTTGTGACATATGTTTGTTATTTCTTGAATATCGTTGTACAAACTAATCCAAATTGACTGAAAATGGTCTCTTTGGAAAGCTTACATCCATACCTTTTTGGCAAGACCAATTTCACAAAATTTGAAGGTTTGAGTACCGAAATATCTTGGTTTTGTTGAACCTCTCATGTTTTGGTACAGGTTTGTTCCGAGTGCTTGAATGATGTGTAGTTCTAGATTTAATTATGATGATCTGTAGCATTAAAATCCAAAATAAAAATATCTTCTAATTCTGTACATGTATGTCTACCTTTTGTAAAATGTTTAGAATTTTTAGAAACTTAAAAGTATTTTTAAAAAATCAGAGAACAGGTCTTTGAAAATAGAACCGGTTTATGTTTTTCAGAACCTTAAATTTTCAAAGTCACGAACTAAATCACGATTTCTTCAAACTTTCAAATTAGGATTTTTCTTTTTAGAAATTTAATGGATTTCAAATAATTTTCCAAGCGTCTAGGCTGACTCTTGAGCATCAGTTCAAGAAGGCCTACGTCGATAAGAACTCACTTGTCCACAATCGTCTAATAAAGTCATAAATTATATCTTTGTTAGTTTGAGTAAACTAACTGGTACGCTCGCGTACACAACATAGTTTCAGGAAATTCTTTTCAAATTTTTATAGGTTTTGAAATAAAAATTCACGTCTATATTTCCCACTCTCTCTTTCCTTCCTCTCTTTCTCTCTTTTCTCCAATGCTGGAAATGAGCCCCCAAGGTGCCTTTTTATAGGCCTCAAGGGGGAAGGCTAAGAGCCTTTCATGGTTTGGATTGGATGGGTTTTTGGAGCCCAAGTCTTGATCCAATCTCCTAACTAGCCACATGGCTTCATGTGGGCCTTCTGGTGGTCCCTCTTGGACAAAGTAAACCCAACCCCATGTGGCTAGGTTGGCCAAGTGGTTTGTTCTAGCATGATATGGTCAAGTGCCTTTGAATATGGTCCGGCTAGGCTTGATTTGGGCCAGCCTTTAATGCCATATTTGATGGAGTCGCGGCTTGGTTTGATCCATATCTTTGGTCTTCATTTGATGGATGAGCTTGATCCTTACATTCTTGCTTTTGCTTCGAGATCGGATTAGTATGCTTCACTCAATCCCGCTTTGATTTGATTGGTAGCTTTGTCCTTAAATCGGACTTGAATCCTATACTTGATTTCAGATTCATGGTTTCAAATATTTCTTTTGATTATTTAAAACTATTTCTTTTGATTGGGAGACCTTAATTGGGTGAGTTTTTGAGGCATGATTTGACTTGAATTTAAAAGGCTTTTGGTAAATTTGACATTTTGCAAACATTTTTTATTTGGTTCACAATGTTTCATTTGTTTCTTTTAAAAATTGTTTGAAACCATTCTTTCTTTGAAGGCAATCATTTGAAAAGGCAAAATCCTGCCAATTTGGACTTGAGGGTAAAGGAATCATTTTTTTGGCACTTTGTCAAAATAGGATTTTTTTGAGAGGGCAAAACAATCATTTTTTGGCTCTTGGATGGCCACATGACTTCATGTGGGCCTCTTGGTGGTCTCCTTAACCAAGGTGAGTCTAGCCCCATGTGGTGAGGGCTAGGCATAGCCTGGTCTTCATGTGATCTAGGCGCAGTTTGGTCATAATTGGCCAAGGGAGTTTAGCCGGCTAGGTGCAATCCGGTGTGGCCCGACTAGGTGGTTCCTTTTGGTGTCGTACTTGATGAAGTTGTGGATTGGCTTGGTCCGACCCTTGGTCCTCATTTGATGGATGAGCTCGGTCCTTGCACTCTTGTTGGGTGTAGGGTCTCGAACTTCTTTAACTCTGTGAGTTAGTCTTTACCGTTTCAACCACTTTAGGCCTTTGTTGGGTGTAGGGTGTTGAACCACTTTAACCCTTTGATGGGTGTAGGGTCTTGGAGTACGACTATCCTAAATTGGGTGAGTTTTTTAGGCTTGATTTGATTTGAATTTCAGAAGTTTTTTGTAAATTTGATATTTTGTAAGCAGTTTTTGGTTTGGTTCTCAATGTTTCATTTGTTTCTTTTAAAACTTGTTTGAAATTATTCTTTTTTTGAAGGCAATCATTTGAAAAGGCATAATCCTACCAATTTGGACTTATGTGCAAAGCAGTCATTTTTTGGGCTCTGTCAAAATTAGATTTTTTTTGGAGGGGTGCCATATACCCTTATTTTGAGGTTGCTACAAAATTTCAATGCAAAAATGAGTTTGTTTAAGGTGTCTTTATTTGAAAACCCATAAAAGACCCAAAACCGTAATTTTTTTTCTTGAAAAATGCAGAAATTATAAAATATCACAATTTTTTTGTAAAATTTTTTGGGTGCTTACGCCCATCTTGGCTTCAACTTCCCTAGCCCGTTCGAGACTAGGTCCTTTGTCTTCGTCCACATTTAGTGAATGAGCTCGGTTCTTACCTTCTTGTTGCCACTTTGAGATCGGATTAGGATGCTTCAATTCCGTTTTGGCCCTGAGATTGTGCCTTCTTCCGGGATCTTCGGCAGGCTTCGTCCTTATTCTCTTTTGAACCAATCCTAATTTCATCTTTGTTTTACATTTTTAAAACTTGATTTTAAAATTTTAAACTTTAAATTTCAAAATCTTTGTTTTTGATATTTTATGAAATTCGTAGGCCGTATTTAAATCATGGATTTTTAAAATTAGCCTACTGTTTCAAAACATGCTTGAATATGTTTTTGAAAAACATTTTGGGGTGTTTACATTAATCAAAATTGAAGGCATCATAAACAATATTAAAACCTAAATATTTCAACTAATGTTTAGTTTAGTTGCATGATCCTACCATATTTAGTGAATATGTGACCAACAAAACTAAAAAGCAGCTCAAAAATGTGGGCAAGTTCCTTTTCAACACTATGTGCATCACCGTTATGAGATTGTTGTTTACATCTTCATGATATTCTCAAGGACATGGCTTGTAATCATGTCCTATATGAGAATACAATTATGAAGATTGTGATTTTAAATAAAATTTCTAGGTCTATAGAGACTTAAAATCAAATTTACAAAACAAAGTGTAGCGTGACATTGTAGACACAAAAAATCTCCACCTCCCGGTTCTTAGGCCTGGAGCGAACCTTTTCGTGTGTCTAAGTCCTATTTGAATAAACAGGGCGTGCCAGCTAGCTTACCTAAGCTAGCGAAGATATATTCTAGAACCTGACTTCTAACGTGGCGACTGTGAGCAAGCAAGCTCTTGTCGTCGCAGACCTTCTTGCACCGATGCGCAAGGGTCAGTCTGTACGCTTTTAAAGATCGAGTTTTGGATATAAGGACCTACGAAAGCGGTTTGAGGTGTTTGATTCGGGTTTTGTTTGTACGATTTTCAGATTTTAGATCACGTGGATTTGCACGTCCCTAAGTCTTTCTTTTTATCCTTTTACGGGCCACCTAGGTGTGTGTTATGAACACTCCACTAAATGTGGCAATTTTGAGCGGGAGTATGGGGTTTGCTTTGATGCGATATGCATCCTAACTCGTAGTATGGCGTATATGCAATGCAAACTCACGCTACTCCAAAGGGCCGAATTTAAAAGACAATACTGAAGGGAAATGACTTGAAATGTAAATGCCGAAGGGAAATGACTTGTAATGTAAATGCCGAAGGGAAATATGTATATAATGTATATATGGGCCCTTACTTGGGTCTTGCAAATAAGAGCGAAGGCTCAATGTGGGTGCGTGCTTGAATTGAAGTACTACACACACGACATGAAATGAAACCCAAATATAACTTGCAATATGGCCTTAACTAAGGTCTTGGGAATAAGAGCGAAGGCTCAATGTGTGTGAGTGCTTGAATTGAAGTACTATGCACACAACATGAAATTAAACCCAAATATAAATTGCAGTATGGCATAACTAAGGTCTTGGGAATAAGAGCGAAAGCTCAATGTGTGTGAGTGCTTGAATTGAAGTACTACGCACACAACATGAAATTAAACCCAAGGATAGTATCACACGGCCCTTACTTGGGTCTTACAAATAAGAGCGAAGGCTCAATGTGTGTGAGTGCGAGAATTGAAAGACAACACACGCAAATCAAGCAAAACCCTACGTAATTTAAAGTATATACATAAATTTATATACTAGGGCCTGATTAGGCCCGTGTGTGTTCAAAATCGTGCACAACTAAGAGAGTGCACGTGTGTGTGGATGTGCCAAGCCACGTTATTACAAGCAGGGGGAGACTATGCTCCGTTATTACAACCCCGTATCAAATTTAATTTAAGCAAGTCTACAACTAAGGACCGAGTTAGGCACTTACTTATAGCTGGTCCGGAGGTGACTTGCTTGTGCGTAGGCTTGGCTTCGCCTTGGGCTGCAAGAGGGAGCTCCTCGAAGTTGAACGGCAAGGGGGGATGCTGGCCGGGTGACTTGGGTGCACGGGTAGGGTGCCTTGAAGCTGGCCAGCTGCTAGAAAGGGGCTGCCTTGGTGTTTTGGGCTAAGGTAACTAAGGAAGGTCACTAAAGGATGGGCTGGTATTAAGGAAGGTAGTGTTAAAGGGGAGCCTAAGGGAAAGGTATGGCTGGCCGAATGGATTTGGTACAGTCGGTTGGAGTGGCCGACTAAGGGGAGCTTGGTGGTGGCCGGCTGCTAGGGTGGCTAGGGATGTTGTGGATGGGAAGGGAGCTAGCTAGGGTGTGGTGTAAGGTAGGGCTAAGGGCTGGTGGAGAGTGAAAGGGGTAGGTCCTAGGGAGCCAAGGAGGGTGGCCGGGTGTTACTAGGCGAAGTGGTTCAAGGCGGGTGATGTGAGGTGGAGGTCTGGCCGAATGGGTAGGGATGATGGATAGGTGGTGTTGGCGGGAGGTTGTGGTGGTGTAGGTGGTTGAGAGTGGAGGGGGAGTGAAGAAGAGGTGGAGCTAAGGGTAGGGTACTAACCGAAAGGGGAAGAAGCTGGCGGATGGAAGGGGGGCAGTCGGGTGCTTCGGGTGGATGGGATTCAGTCGGGAGATGAAGGTGGTGCGAGGTGGAGCTTGGTGGAAGCAGTGGTGGTGGAGGTGGAGCTTGGCTGGGAGGCAGTGGCACAGGTGGAGCAAGGTGGAAGGCTCGACTGGAAGGGGATTGACCAAGGTCGGCTGGGCCAAGGTGGACCGGAGTGAATGAAAAACCCGCCCACTAGGGGGGGGTTTATATAGGGTTGGAGATGGCGGTTGGGGCTGGTTTTGAGAAGGTGGTAAGGTGGTTTAGGTGATGGTGGTGTGGTGATAAGGTGGGCTGGTTTTGAGGGGGGGCCAGATATTTTAATACAAGGGGTTTTGGGTAGATGGTGTACTAGGTTTAGGTGGGGTGGTTTAGGGGTTTAGGGTTTAGCTAGGTGGGTTGGTTTTGGGGTGAGGTTTAGTGAGGTGGGTTAGGTGATTAGGCTAGGATTAGGTTAGGTTTAGGGAAATTAAGCTAGGTTTAGGGGAGGATTAGGGAAGTGGGTTAGGTAATTAGGTTGGGATTAGGCCGGGATTAGGGAAGTGGGCTAGGTGATTAGGCTAGGTTTAGGATGGGATTAGGGTAAAAAGCTAGGATTAGGGGTTTTTTATTAGGATTGGGTTAGGAAGCTCCCTTTGCATAACCCATAGACCTTGTTGCATCATGTTGGTGCAACCCTAGGTTAGGTTTTTGGCTAATACAAGCTTAAACCCATGCTAATTAGGCTAACCCACATGATTAACCCCAAACTTGACACACAAGTCAAGCTTAATTACAATCACTCCCCAAATCTTATCCTCCCCCACTCTCTCTCATGCCCATAATCCCACGTGAATTTCAATTGGGCCCCACCTCCATTTATGAGAAGGTGATGTGGGCCATGGATGTGGATATTGGATTGGATCTCTGGATCCAAATCCAAATCCAAATCCACACATAGGTTTTGATTGGGATCTGGATATATATGGTCCAGATCCGATCCAAACTGAATTCTGACTCCTTTAGGCTGTGCTCGAAACGAACGGTTTGTGCGGGGTCTGACAGCATCAGTACTCCGTCTACATTGGGTCTTCACCAACATGATCGTCCGCTTCTGTTTTCACCTTCCGGAGATGACTTCAAGTGATGTTTGATGATAACAGGGTCTTGGACGTTCGAGATCCTCGGGGTGGATTCAATACGAGAGTTGCTGTGCCGGGCTCGACATGTGCTCCGGTTCTGGGCTCTCTTTAGCTCTTCTGGTTCGGTCTTGATCAGGCCAAGCTTGCTTTGTGGGGTTTCAAAACATATTTTAACAATTTTTAAAACATATTATACATATTTAAACATATGAAAGTTTAAAACATCTGTACAGGGTTGCCTGGAAGGCTCTTGGGTTTCCAGACTCAAAATAGCCCTTTGGGGCTGCTTTTACAAAACCAGGTTGATTTGAGAAATTCGTGGGATTTCGGGGTGTTTACAGACATCAAGTGGAATCTTATTGTCGTAGGCTTTCTTGAACAGATACTCAAAAGTTAGCCTAGACACTTAGAAAAAGATTTGGAATCCGGTATGTTTTCAAAACAAAGTTTTCAATTTAAAAGGCTTTCCAAAATCGTGCAATCTTTCCCTTTACAAAATTCAAGTTCAATCCTGAAAAATAGAAACTGGTTTTGTTTTCAACAATAAATGTTCCTAATTGTTTTTGTATTTTTTGGATCTCTAAAAATTCTGAAAAATTTACATGAGATAAGTTCATCTATATAGTTTATTGGAAGATTTGTGTTTTGATTTTTGTTTTGTGGATAAACAGAATTAAATCAGTAAAGTTCCCAGCCTTGGAACTTGGGACAAACCTTGTGACAGAAATATAAAGGCTTAAAGAAATGTAGGTATCTCTCACATAGGTATTGAAATTTTATAAAATTGGTTAAGTTGGAAATCTATTAGAATTAACTTTCCAACAGGACCATTTGCAAGATTTGTGGATCAATACAATCAGAGTTAAGTGACTTTTACTCAGGTTCTATTGCAGGATGTGCAGTGCAGTTAGGTTCTGTTCCGATTTTGTTCGGTTTTCTATAATTTTATTTACAACCTTACACGCACCTAAAATTCTTAAAATTTTTATAGTGTGTTGGCCAATGCGTGAATGATATGTGAACCGATTTTTAAAATTTTATGTTTACAAATCGGGGTTATAAAATTCAATGATTAGATGGGTACAGAATGTTGAAAACATAGTTTTCTGTTTTAAGAGTATAATGCATACATCCGATTGTTCTTTCATGTCTTAAATGATCATATAAAGAAGTTTTATTATGGAGGAAGTGCAGTAATCAAGGAAAATTAATATATAGCTTAAGCATAGAAGAGATGAGAGAGTATAAGATGTACAATGTATATTAGGGTAGATGCAACCAATAATCAAACAAGTAATAGACAATCTTATCGATGATCTTTGATAAAAATTTGCAACACCATCCCTTAAATATTACAAATACTTTTGGAGCCAAATACTCCTAAATTACAACTTAATTAAATGGATATAGAAAATCAAAGAAGCAAAGAAAAAGAGAAGGATAGAAGATTGACCATGATCGAATGCTTGAAGGCTTGGAAGACTGGTGGCTTGGGGGCAATACCTTCACTTTGGTGGGGGAGGACTCCTTCTTCCTCTCCTCTTCTCTCTCACTTTGCTGGAATTTTCTTCCTTGATTTCTCTTTAGGTTTTTCCTTGGTTTTTTCTCATTTGGCCTCCCTTAGCCCCCAAGGGGTCTATTTATAGCTTTTAAGGAGAGTCTTTAGGATCTTCCATGAATTAGGCACGAATGTGGTTTAGCCAAGTTTGATTTTATCCAAGAGGGTTTGCTGGTCACATGGTTGCACATGGGTGCACATGGGGCTGGTAATGGTCTCCCTTGGTCCATGTGGGTTTGGTGTAGCTCGCCAAAGCCTTAGCTTGGTGTGGTTTTCACTTGAGGTGGCTCATGGCCCTTGGTGTAGTCCTTGGCTAGGATTGGACTTGATGCAACTCGTGTAGCCTTGGTCCTTGTACAATGCATGGGTGTGGGCTTTGACTTAGCCCATTAGGCCATTTTGTTGACCTTACTTTGACCCTTCTTGACTTGATCTAGCCCGTGACTTGATTGGGCGCAAGTGCAACTCCTTGGTTTTGATTCGCCTTGATTGAACACATACCTTAATCAAGCCTTGATCTTTGGTGTGCCTTAGTCGTATGCACCCTTGGCTTCTCTTGGGGCTGACCTTGGCTAGAATTGGGCTAGGTTGGTGTGGCCTCTTGATTTGAATTGAGTCTTGACTTCATCTTGAATTGGATTTGGCTTGCACTTGACTTTGAATTGAATCATGCTTCGTATTTGGTCTCGAACCTGATTTGATTTTGTGTGGACTTGCTCATGTTCCACCCATTTTTTACTTGGTATGGGCTGGTCATGAGCCCATCTTTGATTTGGTTATGGGTTTCATTTGAATTGATCCCTTGTAGGTGTTGGAGTTACTTCTTCAGACTCCATTTCTTTAGGGCGAACCAATTTTCCTTTGCTTGATTCAGGTAAGATTTGGTTTCAAATGTTTTTGATGCTTTAAAATATTTCTTTTAAGATATATTTGAAAACATCGAGTTTTGTCGAAATCTTCAAATATTCTTTTAGGAAAACAATTGAGTCTCATCCCCAGTGTTTGTTTGCATGGGTGACCTGCTTTCGCTCTGTGAGTTAGTCTTTAACTATTTCTACCATTTTAATCCTTTGGTATGTGTAGGTTTATAACCACTTTAACCTTTTTGATGGGTGTAGGGTCTCGAACCTCTTTATCCCCTGGGTGTAGGATCTCCAACCACTTTAACCCTTTGATGAGTGTAGGGTCCCGGTATAAAACTTTCCTCAATCTGGCGCGTTTTTTAGGTCTTGATTTGGATTTGTTCTATTTTGAATTTCAAAGGTTTTGGAATTTTATAAAATTTGACATTTTGCAAACATTTTATGGGTTTGGTTCTCAATATCTCATTTTCATTTATTTCTTTGAAAAACTGTTTGAAACCATTCTTTCTTTGAAGGTAATCTTTCGAAATAGCAAAATCCTGCAAATATAGCCTTGAGGGCAAAGTGGTTATTTTTTAGCCTTTTGTCAAAATTGGATATTTTTGAGAGGAGTGCAAAGTGCCCTTATTTAAAGTCTCCTACAAAATTTTGGTGACAAAATGGGTTCATTTAAGGTATCTTTATTTAAAAAACCTTAAAAGACCCAAAACTACAATTTTTCTTGGAATAAGCAGAAATTTTAAAAGGATCAAATCTTTTGAGAAATTTTTGGGTGTTTACAAAGGCCAAGCTCCAAAATCATATTGTATGTGGAGTTCCTCATGAGTATCTACTTGAAGCTCTTCATCTTTCTCTCTTTGTCATCTTCGTAGTCAAACTCTATACAATTCCCCATATGTCTTCACGATGATGCAATAATATTACAACTTTTTACTCATTTGCTATGCATAATTTTTGTTCTATATTTAAGATAAAACAACGTATAAAAAAATTACGACCTTTTACTTGTAATCATGTCCTATATGAAACACACAAGGTGTGCATCTTTTCACAAGAGAGACACACAAAATGAGTGTCTCCCTTCTTAGGGAGTTTCATTTTGTGCATCTCCTATGAAAGAGACAATGACTTCATGCATCTCTACATGAGAAAATAGTGCTCATCAAAGAGATACGAGCACTCTAAGCATCTCATTAAAAAAATGTAAAAAAGACGGAAGAGACAAAAACAAAGAGAACCTAAGAGTTGGGGATAGGGAGAGGAGCAAAGGAGAGAGACCGAGAAAATGCCATTCAAAGAGGGAGGTCAAATGGGAGAGGGAGAAATAAAGATAACGGTGAGAGAGAGGGTGACCGACGGGTGAGGTGAGAGGGGAAGATGAGAGAGATCACATTGACTCGGAGAGAGTGAGGAGGGTAAAAGGAAAAATAAGGTGTGCTCTTATTAATTAGGGTTGTGCATGTAATAGGATTGTATTGTCATTTATCACTGACCGAGAATGTATACCTAGTGTATATTGTTATCATTTGTCATATAGATACATATAGATACACCATAATGAATGATTTCACTTGATTCCTTTGACATCATGTAACACACATTAAACAATAAATTAAGAAACTAAGTATAACAAAAAAGGATATACAATAACTTTAATGATAAGGATGACACACGTTGGAAGCATCTAGGTTTAAGCAAGCGACACACTTTGGCTGCACTTCTTTTAGACAGCAATGCAGCAAGGACACGATATCTTGGCAAAAAATACACCAGTAGATGTGTCACTTTGCGAATAAAGATGCACAGGGGTCGCGATACTCTTCGACTCGGAACACGTCTGTTGCACATTTCTTCCATAATCGTTGGCTTCCTCACTTAGAATCGCCCAACAAAAATTCAGCTTCAATTTTTTTATTTCTTTCTTCCAAATCAGGTATGTTTAATTAAGGAATCGAGATAGCAATTACTTTCGATGAACAAAGAAAGATCACCCACATGGAGAGTGAAAGAGGCCCAAAAAGTGAGTGAAATCAAAATTCCTTTTCGATGAGGAGAGAGATGAAACAACCAAACTTTTTTCTGGAAGGGTTGGATAAAAATCATAACAAAAGGAGATTGGTCATCGCAGCAAGAGCTGTAATCACAAAGGGAGGGACGTCGTCAGCCATCGGTGGAGAAATCCCGTGGTGAGAGGAGAGAGATTAACTTGCATTTATGCATTCACAGAAAAAGGGTGTGTAGTTAAACAGGGTGTATGTTTAGTAATTATGTAAACCTAAGTTGCTTGGGTCGAAGTTGGACCAAAAACATCATAAAAAGATGTACTTAAAAAGGTGGATTATGAGGGACTTTTTGCTAAAATGGCAACTTTTAAGATCCAAATTGTTGTTTGCACTATCAAAAAATGGAAAATTTTCCAAATAGATGTAAACAAATGCTTTGCTTAATGAATTGTTGAATGAGAAAGTATAATGGAGCAACCACTTCTTTCAACTGTTCCTAATTGGTGTGTTGTACTCTTGGCAAGAACGGATTGAAGCAGGGTTCCAAGACTTGGTTGCATTTATGACATGATAAAAGTGGGGTACAGATTAAAACGAAGGCAGTGACATTCAAAGAGTAGAATGATTAAGCATGACCTAAACAAAATTTGAGATTAAAAGCATGACCTACTTGATAAACTTTTCAGGTGTAGAGGTGGTTAATAGACTGAAGGATACTTATTGCAAACTAACTTTACAATTTACGTGGCTAATAAATTTGGGCTGACAAATGAAAAACAGTGGACATGCTAGAAATATTAAACCTTACGATGAAGCTTACGGAAAGAGAGTACAACATGCGGATAAATGATAAACACTCTTTTAACATATTTGAGGATCATTGGTCCCCAAAGCACTCATGGTATTCAAACACAGTACCACATCTACATCCGTACATGTACTAGTTGATAATTAACTGCCCAACACTCAGAACTATAAAACATGGTATGTCCAATTGTTGCTATATAATATTTACCTTTTAACTTTAATGATATCTTATTGTCACAAAAATGCCTGATGCTCCTCTCCATTTTAACCAAGCCGCATTAATTCTATGCTTAACATCTCCATCAATTCTTCCATCACTCTAAAATAAGTTTTAGAGAGTGCCTGATACATTCAAGCCTTTATACAAATCAAACAAGAAACCACTGTCTTTGGGAAACAACCACATTATTAAGTAGATTGTAAGTACAAATACCATGTATTAAATGGAGAAAACAGATAAAGCAAATAACTGGCAATCATAAGCTACAAACTAGCTACCGCATCAGGGACATTTCGAATGCACCATAAAACATGTCTGATGCCTCGGAAGGCCAACTTCAAATTTGAATGGGGTTCTTACTCGGATTTGATTGCAATGAAATTTCCCCCTACAAGTATCGGATATCTAGTTCAGAATCCCCTTCCTTTCCTGCATTTTGCATAACTCACAAGTAGAAGAAGCCGCAGAGGATTCATATACTCTAATCTTTGTCTATGGCTTTACTATCCTCCCCTGCTTCATGGCCCATGGTCCCGTATGCAGCACCGTGACTTACTCCTACGTGCTCAGTGACACCATGTCTCCTAAGAATGCTTTAAGTGCAAATTTGATAAATCTAAGGAAGATTCCATAGTGAGGTAAACCATACCAACTACAACCACCGAAGAGTAGAGAATGACCTCTACTAGTAAGCCGGAAAGCTCATATTGAAGATGGATTCTGCGGTCTACTACCAAACCGTTTCACAATACCATGTTTCCAATACAGAAATCATTCCACGTACAGAGCGATTACCCGACACACACACAGAAGGGGGGAGGGAGATTGCTCAATTAATGGCTCACCACCTGCAAGAAAATACATGCGGGAGTTTGTCTTCTACTGGAACATGAAATAAATTACATCAGTCATTCACAAGTGACGGGAATGCCAACTGCTTGTTTAGAAATGGCTGCTGAACAGGAATGAAAAACAGAACCATCATGAATTGAACACTTTATTCTGTCTGTGCAAAGACTCTCGCTCCAACCTCTAGAATTCGCATTTCAGCAATCTTTGATGTTCCATAGGTACTCTGAGGTGCACAAAACTTCCTCTCATGCCTTAACAAGATGCCAAACAAGATCTTTCCCTGAAAATAAATATGTAACTCGTAATTAGTTGAACTGATCATATTCCCTTGCAGAAAAAAGTAGTGCAAAATCAATCAATGTAACCATCTGCTTCAGCAAGAATGAGAGTGAAACAGTAATGACAGACTTAATCTTATATTTGACTGAAATATTGAAGCAAATCAACACACCATTATTTATGAATTAGATCTCATGGTATAGTACTACAAAAATCAACATCTGATCTATAAGGAAGCCATTGAGGTTGCATTCGAGTTGATAGAACTACTGTATGACCCAAAACCCTGTTGAAGATATGAGTTTAGAGTCAGTTTTAGTACATATAATGTCTTAGGACAGTAAAATTGATGTTTAGAGTATTATTGTAATTGTCCGAAGTCGTAAGGGCATTTTGATAATTTTCTGTATTAGGGGTATTTTGGTCATTTTACATTTTACAGCTCCTTATATAAGGGTTGATAGGCTGTATTAGGGTTTAAGGTTGCTGGGATTAAGAAAGAGAGAGAAAGAGGGGGGGCGGCCTCCATTGGAGGTCTGCCCCCCTCCTCCGATCTCCATTTTTACTCTTCTTCTTTTGTCAATATTGTTCATATTTAATTATCCACTGCATCTACCGCTAATTTCAATATGGTATCAGAGCTTATTTTGAGTATTAGGAGCAGTAGAAGGTGGCGGTAGATTTGAGAGAATGTGTGGAAGTATGGTGATTGTTACATTTCGAAAGTGAGAAGCTTGCTTTGAAATCATATACTTTGAGAATCGATCAAGAGGAATATTTGATTGTGAAAGTGGGCCATTATATGCAGGAACGTGTTAAAGAAAGGTCAATACGTCCAAATGAAGGCATTCCTTTCATATCCAGTTCAAAATCCTTTGTGGAAAGAAAAGGCAAAGACCATAGGGCTCAAATGCATTCAACGATGAAGAAGCCGACTTTGAGGGCTCAAATGCATTCAGCAATGAAGAAGCTGATGGTCGGATGCTCTCAAGTTTGAAGTCCAGAGGTTGAGGTCAAGGAGCTAGGTTATCTAGAAATTCTAAGATGTCCAATGATGCATCTGAATCTACTAAACGGAGAGGCAGAGGCTCAAGTAGTCTTAAGCAGACAACACTTTATTTCTCTACGGGATGTCGACATTCAGAAAGAGAAAATTGAGGATTCAGAACGACTTCGCCCAGAAGAACTAAATCAACAAAATATTGAGGCTTTAGTTGCTGAAAGTAACTTAAAAATGGAGATCCTTCCCATGAAGGATTTGGATGTTGCATTACATGAATTTGTTAACAAGGATGACAAAGTAGCATTTTATTCCTGTGTACAGTACAATCTCGTAGAGACAGCATACTGGATTTGATGGAGAAGAAACTATAAGTCCTGCAAAATAGCTTGATAATTTGAAAAAAAAAAGGAAATTCTCAAGGAAGAAGAAGAATGAAAAAGGAAGGTGTTGGCTGCCAAAAGCAATAATGATGGCTGACTCATTCTTTCCAGATTTTTTAAAGGGAGGTTACACAAAATCCTGAAAAAGAAGATTTGAAAAAGGTAAGTTTATTTCTTTTGAATTTCAAATGCTAGAAATGGCAGTTACAGATTGTATTTCCTGATTTTGTAGAAAGTAAACCAGAAAGATAGTTATGAAAACTTAATTTCCTGATTTAGTGGAAATGATAAGATAAAAAGGGAAGACTTATCTCCACGTTTTTTAGAAAATGAAGAAAAGTGTAACTGCTGCCCATCATATGAATAAAGAAAGTTACAGAAAAAGAAAAGGATCGGATGTTGCAATCAAAAGGATAAAACCTATCTGCTTTGCTGGAAAGACTGATTGCAGACTTTTGGAGTTATTACTCAAGTCTCTGCTCGTGATTTGGTGCAACGAGAATTTGATGCTTCTCTGAACAAGGATAGTGATCATGCAATCACTACGAGCAGCAAGGGACTGCACCCTGATTTTACCATTGGAGACAAGCCATGCAACAGAGAATTTGTTTCTTTCACCAAACGCTCCAAGGGATCTTGCATTTCTATGCCAGAAGGTGGAGAACCATGTTGTGGTGCTTCATGTGGAGTGATGGATCAGATGATGTCGGCTTGTGGTGAAGTCAACAAGCTTCTGGCCATGGTTTGCCAGCCTGCTGAAGCCAAAGAACTTGTTTGTATTCCAACTCATATATGTTTCTGGGGCATTGATTCAGGAATACGTCACAGTATTGGTGGGACCGATTATGGATCCGTTAGGGTTGGTGCTTTTATGGGTCGGCGGATCATAAAGTCAGAGGCTGCCACATTGTGTTCTCAGCCATTAGAAACTTCTAATGTGCAACAACAGGTGAATGGCATCAATGGTGATGAATATGAAGAACATGGGGTAGAACTGCTCGAAGCTGAAGCTTCACTTGATTATCTGTGTAATCTGTCTCCTCATAGGTATGAAGCAGTTTATGCAAGCAAGCTTCCTGACTTTAAGCTTGGCGAAGATTTCTTGAACAAATATGTTGACCATGGTGACACTGTGACTACAATTGATCCAAAGCGCCAGTACGGACTGAGTGCACCAACTAAGCATCCAATTTATGAAAATCCCCGTGTAAAGGCATTCAAAGCTCTCTTAACAGCTGTTGCAACCGATGAACAGCTCTCTGCTTTGGGAGAATTGTTGTATCAGTGTCACTACAGTTACAGTGCATGCGGTCTTGGATCAGATGGAACGGATCGCTTTGTTAAGCTAGTTCAGCAGATTCAGCACAGGAAATCATCTAGAGATGAAAATGTTGCATTATTTGGTGCCAAAATAACTGGAGGCGGATTAGGTGGATCAGTTTGTGTGATTGGACATAACTGTGCACGCAGTAGTGAAGAAATTATAGAGAATTCATTATTCTCAAGCTTATATTGGTATCTGTCGCCACCACCAAAGCCAAAGCTTTTTCCTATGCTAGGTGAGATACAACGGAGATGTGAAGCAGCATCTTATTATCCAATTGCAAATCTGATAGCCCAGATTCAGTATCGAATACCAATCATTGATATCATACCCTTTCACTACAGCTGCCAGTCAGAAAGGTCTAAAATCATCAGGAAAAATAATTGGTCTTTGAAATGTGAGCACTATGGCTTTTACATGTGTTCTGGTGACAGTGAACTTGCGTTTGCTCATGGCCTGTGATTTATTGATGAGATGACACTATATTAGTGTCTTTGGAAGTATTTTAGCATGGAAGTTGGTCATACATCAGAATTTGCAAGGCTCAAAGGAGTGTGAAGTCATCGATGCAGCCAGGTAGGAACTAGTTGATATGACAATAGAACAGTGAAATATAGTAACATATGATGTGCACATCAGTTGACGCTATGAGTTTTCTAGAGAGAGATGCTCAAAAAACAGTATGAAGAAAGCAAGAAAGAGAAGGCAGCCGTGTAGGGAGCCAACATTAAGTTGTGGGCAGATTGAATGGAATGTCTCCAATCTGCCAATTCTTGAAAGTTTACATAAAATAGATAAATGCTGAAGATTGCAGTCATGAGGACTGCCGAAATGGTTTTATTTTCAACCATTGAAGTTGTAGAAATTTGCAGCTATGAAAGCTGCTGAAAAAAGATTACCATGAAGGCCGATAAAAGAGTGTTGCAGCAAAGAAGATTGCTTGGAAAATGGACACCTAAGGGGTTGGAAAAAAAATTCAAAAAAAAATACAGAAAATATGGAGTCGTACGTAGTAAGTGTCTTCTTATGTGGTCAAACAGTATAATTGAAAATAGAAGACAAAGAAAGAATCCAGAAAATCAGTCTTCTTTTACCACATATGCATGACAAATCAAATCATTAAAGAGGTCAAACGAATTTGATATGGAATGTGGCAGTATCACCAAGAAGCATGAAAATTAAGACCTTGGGTTGTTGAAGTAAACAGTCAGGAGGGCTGGAAAAGGGCTGCAGTCACCATGTGAAGGGGCGCAGACGACTAGCATAAGCAGATGTCTATATTCTGCTATTTGAGTGATAGAGAGAGGGCACCCAGCCAACACACCGGCTGCAGCCACCATGTGAAGGGGCGTAGAAAAAACCGTGTGAAGTGTGTATGGTGGAGTAGTACCTCCTATCACAAAAGATCAGCTTTCTCAGGAGTAGAAGAAACATGACTTTTAAGTGTAGCTGCCAAATCACTTTATGGAGAAGAAGAAAGAGAGGGGGAGCAATCGACACCCATAAAAGGGCTGATAGGTTGTATTAGGGTTTAAGGTTGCTGGGATTAAGAAAGAGAGAGAAAGAGGGGGGCGGCCTCCATTGGAGGTTCGCCCCCCTCCTCCGATCTCCATTTTTACTCTTCTTCTTTTGTCAATATTGTTCATATTTAATTATCCACTGCATCTACCGCTAATTTCAACAAACCCCAGATTTCAGAAACTTTTGAAAGAAAGGGAGTAGCTGGGTTCTCCATCTTCCCCCACCCTAATGGAGCCTGGTTAATCATAAATCTACTGAACTGCATATCCCATGCAGAACCAAATAAAGAAGTGTGTTGATTTCAAGTATGTCAACAAATACCTATTGAAAGAATTGCCCATGAGAAACGAAGGAACCCCACTCAACATGTACTTGCATTGAAGTACCAGGAAAAAAAGACTGGTCAACTTATCACTTCACTTTTCTTTTGGGTGCAAAGAGGGGTTATTGCTCAAATTACATTTCAGTAGACAGCTCTGAGTCAGAGCATCAAATTGCACTTGACCTTCTATGAACAAAGGGATATTGTCCTGCACATGTACTCCGGTTGAGAGTCGGGCTATGTTTCGCCAAGATGTCAGCCACTTGGTTCCCTTGTCTACTTATGTATTGAGTCCTAATTTTCGAAGGCTTCTTGAACACTAAAGGCATCCGGCTGTAAACAGTGACTGGTCATTGGGATGCTGATGATTTCCTGCATCCACCAAACTGAGGCTTGTGAATCAGATTCAAGAGTATTTCTCTGAAAACCCGAATCACGTGCCAGTTCTAGATCTTAAATAGCTTCCGATACCTCAGCTGTGGAGCACCACCCAATGTTTTGTGCAAAGCCTATGATCCAGTTACCTTGACTATCTTGCAGCACACCCCAATAGCCTGGGCTTCCTCCACTATTTCCATCACAATTTAGTTTAGCCCAAGCATCTGGTCTTCTCCAAAATATCTTTTTTGAAGACAATACTCAACCAATTTTCTCATTACATAGCAAAACCAAGTTAATGAGCAAAGAATTATTTAATGTAGGTTAAGAGAAATATTGAGTATAACAAAGAATCAATTTGGATTCATGACAAATAGATCTACTATCGAAGCAATTCCCTATTGAGACAACTTTTAAGAATAAAAAAAGAACTTTTATATAGTATTTATTGATCTAGAAAAAGCTTATGATAGGAGGCCTAGAGATGTTCTTTGAAGAACCGTGGAAAAGAAAGGTATCTCACTAACATACATAAATCTTATAAGAGACATGTACAATGCTGCAAAACCATGTGTGAGGATTTATGAAGTAATGATATATCTTTAACCTAATATTGGGTTACATCACAGATCAACTTTAAGTCTGTGATCAACTTTAAGTCCATACTTATTTATATTGGTTATTGATGAGTAAGCAAAACATATTTAAGATGAAGTACTTTGGTGCATGTTATTTGCAGATGATATTATGTTAGTGGGATGAGTTTAAGAAAAAAGTTAATAAGAAATTAGAACAGTAGAGAGAAATATTAGAAAGTAAGGGCATGTGACTTAATAGAATAAATACAAAATATATGAAATATAAGTTTGATCATCTAGTTACCTCAGAGGATTTAAAAATTAAGATTGGCACATGTTATATCTCTTACAAGAAAAAATTTAAATACCTAGGCACAATTTTTTATATTGATAAAAAAAATGATAGAAATGTTATGCATAGAATTAATGAGGTTGGTAAAATAGAGAGTGACATCAAGTATTATATGTGACAAAAAGAATGTTATACAACAATAATTACTCACTATGCTTTAGGGTTCTAGGTGTTATCATATACAAAACATATCTATGATAGAAATAAAGATGTTGAGATGAATGAGTAGTCATGAAAGACCATATACATAATAAGATTATTAGAAACAAATTGAAAGTGATACTAATATATGGTAAAATGAGGAAAAATCGTCTAAGATCGTTTGAACATGTAGAAAAACGACAGAAGAAAGATCTGATAAGAAGGTATGAGAAACTAGATTGTCAAAATGTTAAAAGAGAAAGAAGAAGACCACAAAAGTATTGAAAAATAATAAATGATGATCTAGCTTATGTTGAACTCCGCCCATGTAAGGGATCACCCTTGCATTGCCGATCCCAAGCCCGGATAAAGGAGGAGGGTTGTGTTAGGCTTCCGACAGCCAGCGTAAAACTTCGTTGGATTTTTATACCATGGATTACAAAAATTATGAGCATTGCTTTGGGGCGTCCCCGCCTAGCGACGTGCTACAGAGCCCGAATGTAGTGAATCAATTACAGAGAGGGTTCCCACATCATGGACGGGTGTAGGTAAAGAAGTTAGTCCCGCTACATTGTCGCCTGAATGTAGTGAAAAATTTTCAGAGAGGGTCTCCTCATTTTGATTATGGACGGATGCGGGGGGTAAGGAAGCTAGTCCGAGATAATAAGATTCGTATTGGTTCTTGGAATATCGGAACATTATCCAGTAAGCTAATGGAGGTGGTAGATACTATGATTCGGAGAAAGATTCATATTCTATGTTTATAAGAGACAAAATGGGTTGGAGAAAAAGCAAAGGAGATAGAGGATACAGGTTTTAAATTATGGTACTCAAGTAAAGAAAAGGCTCGAAACAGAGTTGGTATTATCATAAATAAAGATTTAAAGGAGAGTGTAGTAGACATACAACGATATCGTGACGGAATCATGACGTTGAAATTAGTGTTAGGAGCAGAGGTTTTGAATATAGTTTGTGCTTACGCACTCCAAGTAGGACTAGAAGATAGTATAAAGACAGTTTTTTGGGAAGAGTTAGATAAGGTGTTTCAAAAGATTCCACAAAGGAAGATGATTTGTTTAGGAGGAGATTTAAATGGACATGTCGGTAAAGAGGCATTAGGATATCAAGGGATTTATGGAAACTTTGGTTTTGGGGATATAAAGGAGGAAGGTAGGGAGATTTTAAATTTTGCTATGGCATTTGATCTCTTTATAGTCAATACAATCTTCAAAAAACGAGATGAACATTTAATTACTTATAAGAGTGGCTTATCACAAACACAAATTGATTACTTTATTTGTAGAAAAAAAGATAGAGCGTGTTGTAAAGATTGTAAGGCAATTCCAGGAGAAAGCTTAACCACCCAACATCGACTTTTAGTTATGGATTTACAAATAAAAAAATGGACAAAGAAGAAAAGAGTGCATCGAGCTATTCGGACTAAATGGTAGAACCTCAAAAGCGAGAAAGAAGATATATTTAAACAGAAAGTCCTTCAAGGAGATGTTTGGAATTATGTTGGCACACCCTGTGATATGTGGAACAATATGGCTATACATATTAGGAAAGTGGTGAAAGATGTGTTAGGGGTATCTAAGGGAGGTGTACCGGCACAAAAAGAAGCTTGGTGGTGGAGTGAAGTAGTGCAAAATAAAATGAAGGCAAAGAGGGCATGGTGTAATGAAGTCTATGCTTTAATATAGTTGCGGAAGATCAACGAGTGGACAATACCACAAAGTAACAATCACAAGCCCTTAGAAAAGGGAATAGCCGAGAGCAATAAGTGCATACGAAAAGGAGAATAAACAAAGCACAAGCTTGAATAAATAATCGTTATTCATTAGCCATCAAAGGCTTCAATTTACAAGAGATTACAAGTGTATTTATAGAGAAGAAATGAGTGAAGAAGAGTGAGAGAGAGAGAGAGAGTAAAGAGAGAAGAGAGGGGGGCTGGCTGCAGCCAGCCCCCAACAGTTATAATAGTAGCCGTTGGGGACCAGGGCCCCCAACGGCTAGTGGCCCCCCTGGCCCGGGCCTTGATGGCCCAGTGGCCCAGGGCCTGCCCGGCCCGGGCCAGAGGGGCCCAGACCCATTTTCCTAACACCCCCCCTCAAACTGACAGCTCCATGACTTGAAGTTTGCCAATTAAAGATTGAAACCGAGGGGCAGGTAAGGACTTGGTGAACACATCTGCAAGTTGATATTCTGATTTTACAAACTGTAGTGTCAAGTTGCCTTGTAGATGCTCTTCACGAACATAGTGACAGTCCATCTCTATATGCTTGGTGCGCTCATGAAAGGTATGGTTGTTGGCTATATACATAGCGCTTTTGTTGTCGCAGAACATTATTGGAGAAGCTCCCAGTTGTATGCCCAAGTCTTGAAGTAGTTGTCGCAACCAAGTTAGTTCTGTAGTAGTGTTGGCCATTGCACGATACTCTGCTTCAGTGGACGAAAGAGACACCTTTTGTTGTTTCTTGCATCTCCATGAAATGAGTGAGTGACCAAGGAATATGCAATATCCAGTAGTAGAGTGCCTGTCATTCACATCACCACCCCAATCAGCATCAGTATAGGCAAGCAACTGAAATAACGAGGAGGAAGATAGAAATACTCCCTTAGTTGAGGTTTGTCGAATATAACGAACAATCCTCATAACAGCACTCATATGCACTGAGGTGGGTGCATGCTGAAACTGACTTACAGTATGAACAGCAAGCAATATCAGGCCGTGTTATGGTGAGATATGTGAGTGCTCCAACCATCTGTCTATAAGGTGTGGGATCACTCAGAAGTTCACCATCAACTAGGCGCATCTTCTGGTTGATTACTTCAGGTGTCTCAACAACTTTATCATCTGTAATACGTGATCTAAGAATAACATCATTAGTAAACTTAGTTTGTGATAAAAAGAAACCTCTATCATCATGAGTTACCTCAATGCCAAGAAAATAGGAAAGTTGACCAAGATCCTTCATTTCAAACACATTACCAAGTTCTTGCTTGATTTGTTGGATACCTGTGTCATCACTATCTGTAATAATCATATCATCGACGTAGAGCAAAAGGATAACAATACCTGCAGATGATTTTCTTATAAACAGGGCTGTGTCAGTATAACAGATAGTAAAGCCATGCAATGTCATGAATTCAGTCATTCTATCAAACCAAGCCTTGGGAGCTTGTTTGAGACCATATAAGGCTCTTTTGGGCTTTAAGACTTGGTTTCTAGAAAGATTGAGACCCGGAGGAGGCTCCATATATACTTCTTCCTTCAACCAACCATTCAAAAAAGCATTTTTAACATCTAACTGATAAATATTCCAATGATGAATGGCACATACAGCTATAAGTGTTCTAACAGTTGTCATTCTAGCTACAGGAGCAAAGGTTTCTTCATAATCAATTCCATATTCTTGAGAATAACCCTTGGCAACCAATCTAGCTTTATAACGATCTAATGAGCCATCACCATTAGTCTTGATTTTATAAACCCACCTACAACCTATAGTCTTTTTGTTTGATAGTCTAGAGACTATATCCCAAGTTTGGGCTCTAAATAAAGCATCCAACTCTTCATTCATTGCATGAGTCCATTCTTGTGATAATTGAGCTTCTTTAAAGGTTCTAGGTTCCTTTATAGCTGAAATATTTGTTACTAAAACTCTATGTCTTGGTGAAAAACTATCATATGAGACAAATCTTTCAGGAGGTCTAGAATCACGATTTGACCGTCTAGGAATAGGCATAGATCTCCTATTGTAATGTTGATCAAAGGGTGTAATAGAATGTCTGGTAATCATAGGTTCATCAAGCTCATTTTCTTCATGAATTACCTCTTCACCTAAAATATCATTCAAGAAGGAGTAGGAGGAGTCATTAATAGAGCTATCATCATCCATGCTTTTAAAAACATATTCATTTTCAAAAAATCTAACATCTCGAGATACATAAAGCTTATCATTTTTACAATCATAACACCTATATCCCTTTTTGGTTATTCCATACCCTAGAAAAACACATTCGATGGCCCGAGATGATAATTTATCATCTTTGTCAGTATAAACAAAGCATTTACATCCAAAAACACGCAATCTTGAATAGTTAGGGGAAACTTTAAAAAGTTTTTCTATAGGAGACATATTTTGTAAAACCGAAGAGGGCATCCGATTAATTAAATAGACTGCAGTCATAATAGCTTCTGCCCAAAAATTTTTGGGAACACCACTTGACAAAAGCAAAGTTCTTGTGGTTTCCAAGATATGTCTATGCTTTCGTTCGGAAACACCATTTTGTTGAGGAGTCTTAGAACAAGAAGTTTGATGTATAATCCCAAACTTATTGAGGTGGTTTTCAAAATCCTTTGACATAAACTCTCCTCCTGAATCCGATCTAAAAATTTTGATTTCTGAGTCAAATTGATTCTTTACAAGATTATGAAAAATAACAAAATTTTGAAAGACATCGGATTTTGCTTTTAAAAGATATACCCATGTATACCTAGTAAAGTCATCTACAAAAATAACATAATAGGAAATGCCTCCTTTAGACAAAACAGGTGCCGGACCCCATACATCCGAATGAATTATTTCGAAGGGTCTTGTTGTAACATGTGTTTTGTTTGGAAATGGGAGATGTTGCATTTTACCAAGAACACAATCTTTGCAAGAAAAAGATTCCTTAAATTTCATTCCAAGAGGACATTGATACAATTTTTGAGCATTAAGATGTCCAAGTCTCTTGTGCCATAAAAGAGCATCATTTGTCAAAACATTAACATATCCTATACTATGCAAATAATCCATAATGTAAAGTCCGCCCTCTCTATGGCCACGCCCAATCACCTTCTTCAAGAGGCGGTCCTGTACAATACATCCGGTGGATGAAAAGGTTATAACACAATTTTGATCCAAAATTTGGGATACGGAAAGTAAGTTTAAATTTAGTTTTGGAACAACACTAATTTTGGAAACTTCAAAATTCTTGTTTTGCAAGTCACCAATTTTATCAACGTTTAATTGTGTACCATCCGCCGTATAAACACATGATAAGGGTTTTTGAACACATGATTTTAAGATATGTTCATTACAAGTCATATGAAATGAAGCACCCGAATCAAGAATCCAAGAGATTGTACCTTGAGTTTCTTTTGTTGAAGATGAGCAAGCCACACCAACCGTTGCTTTTTCCTTCATTTGGGCTTCAAGTTGCTTTAATTTTTGTTCAAGTGCAAGAAGGGAAGAAGACGAAGCATGTTCTTCTACTACGGCCACCTTCTTTTTCAATTTTGGGCAATTTGGCCTTATATGCCCGGCTTCTCTACAATGATGGCAAATGATGTCTTTTCTTCCTTCTTCACTTTTGAAATGAGGAGGTCGGTAAGCCTTCATATTTGCTCCGGGTTTTGATGCGGCCAAGGCGGTGTCTTTTTAAAGTCTTGCTTCATTCATTCTTGTTTCCGCCATTTGAAGATCGGTAAGAATCTCTTCTTTTGTAGGAAATGGTTTTCTATGAATAAGTGATGATCTTACCCCTTCAAATTCTTCCCGGAGACTTCTTAGAAATTGATATACAAAGTCCTCATTGTCTTCACATTGTCTCTCACTAAGACATTGTGTACATTTCTTATAGAGGAGAAATAGGAATCACTATGAACATCGGTAGGACCAGATAATATTCCTATAGAAGTTTGGAAAATACTAGGAGAAATAGGAATCACTTGGCTCACAAGACTATTTAATGAAATATAGAAAAACCAAAAGATGCCTGAGGAATGGAGAAAAAGTACACTTATACCCATATATAAGAACAAGAGAGACATTCAAAATTGTGCGAATTATTGAGGTATCAAGTTAATGAGTCATACTATGAAATTATGGGAAAGAATTATCAAATGTAGGTTAAGACAAGTATCAAGTACAACAGAGAACCAATTTGGATTCATGCCAGGCAAATCTACTATTGAAGCGATTCACCTTTTGAGACGTCTTATGGAACATTTTAGAGCAAAAAAGAAAGACCTTCACATGATATTTATTGATATAGAAAAAGCTTATGATAGGGTACCGAGGGAGGTTCTTTGGAGAACTTTGGAAAAAGGAGGTATCCCATTGACATATATTAACCTTATAAGAGACATGTATGATGGTGCAAAAACATGTGAGGACTCATGAAGGAATGACAAACTTCTTTGAAGTTAATATTGGGGTACATTAGGGATCAACTTTAAGTCCATACTTATTTATAATGGCGATGGATGAGTTAACAAAACATATTCAAGATGAAGTACCTTGGTGTATGTTATTTGCAGATGACATTGTATTAGTGGAGGAGTCTAAGGAAAAAGTTAATAGAAAATTGGAACTATGGAGAGAAACATTAGAAAGCAAAGGCCTCCGACTTAGTAGAACAAAGACAGAATATATGGAATGTAAGTTTGATCATTTGATTACTTCAGAGGACATGGAAATTAAAATTGGCACACATTGTATTCCCCAAAAGGGAAGTTTTAAATACCTAGGGTCAATTTTTCAGAGTGATGGAAGAATTGATGGAGATGCTACACATAGAATTAATGCTAGTTGGTTAAAATGGAGAGGAGCATCAGGTATTCTTTGTGATAAGAAGATACCATTAAAGTTAAAAGGTAAATATTATAGAGCAACAATTAGGCCTGCCATGTTTTATGATTCTGAGTGTTGGGCAGTTAATCATCAACATGTACAAAAGATGTCTGTGACAGAAATGATGATGTTGAGATGGATGAGTTCTCATACAAGAAAAGACCGTATACATAATGAGGTTATTAAAAACAAATTAGGAGTGGCACCAATAGAGGATAAAATGAGAGAACATCGTTTAAGATGGTTTGGACATATAGAAAGAAGATCAAAAGAAGAACCTATAAGAAGGTATGAAAAACTAAATTTGGAAAGTATTAAAAGAGATAGAGGACGACCACAAAAGTGTTGGAAAGAAACAATAAAGAATGATCTAGCTTATTGTGAGTTAACTACTAACATGGCACACGATAGGGATCTCTGGAAACAAAGAATCCATGTAGCCGACCCCGTCTAGTATGGGAAAAGGCTTAGTTGTTGTTTGTCTTGGGTCATTTTCAGTAGGATATTTTTTCAGCATCATCCTTGTTCTAAAACCAAGAAAAAAAGGAAGGTTGCAATCAACCCTAGAGGAAAAGTATAAATCTGATCATGACCGATAAAGGCAAGATGGGAGATGGTTGTGACAACAATTCCTCAAACAAAAGTAAGGTGTTTCACATCACCAATCTTAAGTTGGATGACAAGAACTACCTTCAATAGGCCAGATCCATTGAATTAGATGTGATGGCAAGGGGGCGTTGGGATTACCTAACTGGAGACATTCCCCAACCACCTACAACTGATCGTCTTATTCAATCAATGGTACCATCGATTGGGAGCACTTTCATGTTTCTAGAATCAGCAAAAGACATTTGGTTGACAGTTTAGGAGGCCTATACAAACAACAACAACAACAACTAAGCCTTTTCCCATACTAGACGGGGTCGGCTACATGGATTCTTTGTTTCCACAGATCCCTATCGTGTGCCATGTTAGCAGTTAGCTCACAATAAGCTAGATCGTTCTTTATTGTTTCTTTCAATACTTTTGTGGTCGTCCTCTACCTCTTTTAATAATTTCCAAATTTAGTTTTTCATACCTTCATACAAGTTTTACTTTTGAACTTCTTTCTATATGTCCAAACCATCTTAAACGATATTCTCTCATTTTATCCTCTATTGGTGCCACTCCTAATTTGTTTCTAATAACCTCATTATATATACGGTCTTTTCTTATATGACCACTCATCCATCTCAACATCTTCATTTCTGTTACATATATCTTTTGTACATGTTGATGATTAACTACCCAACACTCAGAACCATAAAACATAGCAGGCCTAATTGTTGCTCTATAATATTTACCTTTTAACTTTAATGGTATCTTCTTATCACAAAGAATGCCTAATGCTCCTCTCCATTTTAACCAACCAGGATTAATTCTATGCGTAACATCTCCATCAATTCTTCCATCACTCTAAAAAATTAACCCTAGGTATTTAAAACTTTCCTTTTAGGGGATGCAATGTGCGCCAATTGTAATTTCTATGTCCTCTAAAGTAACCAAATGATCAAACTTACATTCCATATATTCTGTCTTTGTTCTACTAAGTTGGAGGCCTTTGCATTCTAATGTTTCTCTCCATAGTTCCAATTTTCTATTAACTTTTTCCTTAGACTCCTCCACTAATACAATGTCATCTGCAAATAACATACACCAAGGTACTTCATCTTGAATATGTTTTGTTAACTCATCCATCGCCATTATAAATAAGTATGGACTTAAAGTTGAGCCTTAATGTAACCCAATATTAACTTCAAAGAAGTCTGTCATTCCTTCATGAGTCCTCACACATGTTTTTGCACCATCATACATGTCTCTTATAAGTGATGTATGTCCATGGGATACCTCTTTTTTCCAAAGTTCTCCAAAGAACCTCTCTCGGTACCCTATCATAGGGTTTTTCTAGATCAATAAATATCATGTGAAAGTCTTTCTTTTTGCTCTAAAATGTTTCATAAGACGTCTCCAAAGGTGAATCGCTTCAACACTAGATATGCCTGGCATGAATCCAAATTGGTTCTCTGTTGTACTTGATACTTGTCTTAACCTACGTTCGATAATTCTTTCTCATAATTTTATAGTATGACTCATTAACTTGATACCTCGATAATTCGCACAATTTTGAATGTCTCCCTTGTTCTTATATATGGGTATAAGTGTACTTGCTCTCCATTCTTCAGGCATCTTTTGGTTTTTCCATATTTCATTAAATAGTCTTGTGAGCCAAGCGATTCCTATTTCTCCTAGTATTTTCCAAACTTCTATAAGAATATTATCTGGTCCTACCGATTTACCACCTTCATATGTCTAAGAGCCTCTTTGACTTCATTCTTTTCAATACGTCAGTAGAAATTGTGGTTTATATACTTTTCTGATTTTGCTAACTCTCCTAAGCTAATACTAACATCTTTATTTTCATTAAAAAGCTTATAAAAATAGTTTTTCCATCTATTTCTTATAGCAACATTTGCCACTAGAATTTTTTCATCCTCATTTTTTATGCATCTAACATAATTAAGATCTTTAGTTTTCTTATCTCTAGCCCTAGCTGTCCTAAAAATATCTCTTTCACCCTCTTTTGAGTTGAGTTTTTTATATAAATCCTCCCAAATTTTAGCTTTTGCTTCACTCAACCTTTTTCGCTTCCTTCTTTGCTTTTTTATAAGCCTCTAAAGTTTCACTAGTTTTCTTCGCATAATGTAATTTGTAACATACCCTCTTTGCCTTGATTTTATTTTGCACTACTTCACTCCACCACCAAGCTTCTTTTTGTGCCGATACACCTCCCTTAGATACACCTAGCACATCTTTTGCCACTTTCCTAATATGTATAGCCATATTGTTCCACATATCACAGGGTGTACCAACATAATTCCAAACATCTCCTTAAGGACTTTTTGTTTAAATATATCTTCTTTCTCGGTTTTGAGGCTCCACCATTTAGTCTGAATAGCTCGATGCACTCTTTTCTTCTTTGTCCATTTTTTTATTTGTAAATCCATAACTAAAAGTCGATGTTGGGTGGTTAAGCTTTCTCCTGGAATTACCTTGCAGTCTTTACAACACGCTCTATCTTTTTTTTCTACAAATAAAGTAATCAATTTATGTTTGTAATAAGCCACTCTTATAAGTAATTAAATGTTCAACTCATTTTTTGAAGATTATATTGACTATAAAGAGATCAAATGCCATAGCAAAATTTAAAATCTCCCTACCTTCCTCATTTATATCCCCAAAACCAAAGTTTTCATTGATCCCTTGATATCCTAATGCCTCTTTACCGACATGTCCATTTAAGTCTTCTCCTAAACAAATCATCTCCCTTTGTGGAATCTTTTCAATCACCTCATCTAACTCTTCCCAAAAAGTTGTCTTTATACTATCTTCTAGTCTTACTTTGGGTGCGTAAGCACAAACTATATTCAAAACCTCTGTTCCTATCACTAATTTCAACGTCATGATTCGATCACCATATCGTTGTATGTCTACTACACTATCCTTTAAATCTTTATTTATGATAATACCAACTCCGTTTCGAGCCTTTTCTTTACCTAAGTACTATAATTTAAAACCCTTATCCTCTATCTCCTTTGCTTTTTCTCCAACCCATTTTTGTCTCTTATAAACATAGAATAAGAATCTTTCTCCGAATCATAGTATCTACCACCTCCCTTAGCTTACCGGATAATGTTCCGATATTCAAAGAACCAATACAAATCTTATTATCTAGGACTAGCTTCATTAGCCCCAGCATCCGTATATAATCAAAATATGGAGACCCTCTCTGCAAATTATTCACTACCTTCGGGCGACAATGTAGGAGGACTAACTTCTTTACCCACACCCATCCATGATGTGAGAACCCTCTCTGCAATTGATTCATTACATTTGAGCGAAAATGTAGTGACCCTTTCTTACTTATTACTGCATTCGGGCTCTGCAGCACGTCGCTAGGCGGGGACGCCCCAAAGCAATGCAAATAATTTTGTAATCCATGTTATAAAATCTGACAAAGTTTTACGCTGGCTGTAGGAAGCCTAACACAACCCTCCTTTATCTGGGCTTGGGACCGGCAATGCAAGGGTGATCCCATACATGGGTGGAAACGACTCAAGACAAACTTATTGAAAATGACCCAAATATGTGCCAAATAACTTTCTTCGCTATCCTAAATAATTATAGACTTAGAATATTGATTAAACACATGATAATCCATTGGATTAGGCTCTGATAACCCACATACCTGAAAAAATCATGAACACATCCAACTACGAAAGAAAAAACTGAAGCAAGGGGTCGACACCTCCATGGCTGCCGCAACCTCTCTCTTTATTTCTTGCTTAAACAACTAAATACATTTAGGGCAGGATTTATACAGGATTCTAACTTGAAAGACCAAACTACCCTTGACTAAAAACACTATCTACTATCTATACGTGGATCCCAATGGATCAAATTATGATCCATTGGGATCCACATGACTCTCTTACACATTTCTATTTACAGAGACATAAAGACAATGCAAAAATATATAAAATGTTAATTCACTCTTCAACAATCCTAAAAGACTTTTATTTTTTAATAACTAGACATATCAAAGGAGCATCGTACTGCAGAGGTTCTAAGACAAGAATTTGATAGTGATATTGGAGATTGGGCATGAAAATATAATTCAATTAATTACAGATAATGCAACTGTAAAGGAGTTAGTTGAGTGTTATGACACTTTTTATTAGATACCATGTGCAACCCATTGTCTAGATATTATCCTTGAGAATATTGGAGAGATAGATGAGGTAAAGGAATCAACTAGGTGTTGTCAAGATATCAATAAATTTATTTGTAACTATGTATTTGTATTATGTATGATAAGGAGATATACTAATAGTGTAGAGCTCCTTCATATGGCTGCTACTCGGTTTGCAACTAATTTTTTGTGAGCACGAAGTATTATTGAAAAAAGCAAGCCTTAAAAAAATGTTTATGTATGACAAGTGGTAACAATTTGTAGAGTTATCTCAAAATAGGAAAAACAAAAAACTTAATGAGATTTAAAATACGATTTTGAAGAATACATTTTGGAACTCTTGTATTATATTATCGAAGATCACATGTTTTTTCATTAAAGTTTTGAGATTGGCTGATAGCGAGAAGAAGTCATCAATGGGTTATCTTTATGAGGCCATCGATAGGGCTAAAGAAACTATAAGGATCAATTTTAATAGAAGAAAGAGTAATTATATGCCCGTATGAAGGATTATTGATAATAGATGGAACAAATAATTATATGAACCTTTTCATATAGCAGTGTACTGCCTAAATCCAACGTTTAGGCATTCTCCAACATTTAAAAGGGATGGTGAGGTTAATAAAAGCATCATTGATTGCATATACAAATTGGTGCCTCATAAGGGTAGAGTAAATGCTCTTAACTAATGGGCTTGCATGTAACCATTCGCAACCATACTAATATGTGCCTATGTAAACATATAAATTATTTATCTTAATATTTAAGTTTCTTAAATTTTATATTTATAGTAGAATAGATCTTTATATGTATTTTTTCTGTTAGATGTTTGGTGGAGTAGGTTTAAAAATGATTGCCCAAGAGATTTTGCAATAAAGTTTTTGAGCCAAACCTACAGTGCAAATGGTTGTGAAAGAATTAGAGTGTCTTTCAATATATCAACACAAAAAACACAAGTTAGAACATAAGCAACTCAATGACCTAGTTTTCATCTATTATAATATACAACTTCGATAAAGGTAATTAAGAATTAATTACTAATTAAGTATTTAATTCAATGCTTCAGTTTATTAAGTTTTTATTCTTGAGCTTTTTTAGTTTTAATTTTTATTTACTTATCATTCTTGTAGGCAATTAAGAAATTTAAACTCAAGTAGATATGAGAACCAATTTGATCTAATAAGTCTTGATAATTTTGATATCTTAGAGTAGTCGATTATAAAAGATGATGAAGCTAATACACTCCTAAAGGAAAAAGACATTCAGTAGATCAATTTAAAAGGAGCACCACAATATGAATAAGAGAATAATCATATTGATTTTACTGTTAAAGGTGGTTATGATCTTGAACAAGGAGGTGAAGAAGATGAAAATTATTTAATTGATGATCTTGATTACATCATGTGATTCTTTTTTCAATTATGAAAGTTGTAATTTTGCTATTGTTTAATCATAAAGTTATATTGCTTAAGTGCCTATAATTTAAATTAATGGTCAATCATGAATGTTTACTCAACTTAGCAATTGTTTACAATTATCTTGATTTCTTTATTTTAAAGGATTTTTTTTAAAAATTATGATACGATACATGTCTCATGAAAAAATGATACATGATATGATATGGTACAAACAATACTGGTTTGGGACCGTGCACCAATCATATCGAGAGGAGTCTTACTATGTAGTTTTTGTTGATGACTTTTACTAGATATATATGGGTATATCTATTAAATGCCAAATCGAATGTTTTTAAGAATTTTGTTACTTTTTACATTCTTGTTAAGAATCAATTTTGACATTAAGATTTTTAGATCTAATTTTGAAGGTAATTTTGTATCAAATGAGTTTGAAAAATATCTTGAAAATAATGGTAGTTTTTACCAAACGTATTATGCAAGAACCCCACAACAAAATAGTGTTATCGAACGTAAATAATGCTATGTAATGGAAACCACTAGAACCTTGCTAGTGTCTAGTAGAGCTCCTAAAAACCTTTGGGCTGAAGCTATCATCACATCTGTTTATTTGATAAATCAAATGTCATCTTTTGTGTTCCAAAATGTCTCACCTCTTGAAAAGTTATTTACAATTGCACCCAACTGCTCTCAATTGAATTTTTTTTTATGTAAATGCTTTGTTTTCATAAATAGAGGAGATAAACTCTCTCCTTGCACTATTGAATGTGTTTTCATGAGATATGGGATAAAAAAAGAGATATAAGTATTATGATCTAAAAAATGATAAGCTTTATGTGTCAAGAGACATTAAATTTTTTGAAAGGAAAGTTTTATTTACGACTTTAAATACTCCTTGATTGGTGTTCTTGGTAATAATGAATTGATGTTCTACGTAATAATGAAGATCAAGAAGAGAATATAGAGAACTAATATGATGTTGAGTCTTTGCATTAAAAAAATCTTATGACTCAATTTGAGAGATATTATAATAGGTGAAGTCCAGAAATTGTTCGAACATTCCCTAAGAATAACTAATAGAGACTCCAAACCCCTTGATAGATTTGTTTCCTATACAACTTTCTCACCGACATAAAGCTTTCTTAATCACCATTTCAGCCATTAGGGAACCTAAGACCTTTAAGAAAGCACAAGAATCCTAGGTTTGGCTTGATGCTATAGACGAGGAGTTCGGTACCAGAGATTGTTATTCGTCTTGAAACTAGGAAACCCATAAAATGTAGGTGGATATATAAAATTAAGACCAACACTGATGGTACTCTAGAAAGATGTAAAGCTCACTTAATGTCCAAAGGATATTCCAAGGAATATGGAATAGACTATAAATAAACTTTGACACCAACAGCTAGAATCACTACAATAAGAACTCTTATTGCCATTGCCATTTGTGCTATTAGAGACCTGAATATCTTCTAAATAGATCTGAAGAATGTTTTCTCAAATAGATGGTTAAGAGAAGAGGCCTACATGGAACCTCCTCCTAGTCTTGTTATTTTATAAAATCATGTTCTTTATCTTAAAAAAGCTTTGTATGGACTTAAACAAACTCCTAAAACTTGGTTTGACAAAATGAGTGAATTTATGATAAACCATGGTTTTACTAAATGTTATATTAACATTGTATTGTTTATAAGAAAATATGTTGTAGGTATTGTAATCCTTTTACTATATGTAAACGATATGATCATTAAAGGGAGAGTGATGATGTACATATTCAGAATATCAAACAAGATCTATAAGGAATTTAAAATGAAGGATCTTGGTCATCTACGATACTTTCTTGGTATTGAAATAACAGATAATGATAGAGGTTTTTTCTAATCTCAAACTAAGTTTGTTAATGATATTAAATCAAGACTAACCGATGATAAGATAGTGGAGATACCAAAAGTTGTTAATCAAAATATAAGACTTACAGATGGAGAACCACTTGGTGATCCCGCCCTGTATAGATAGATAATCGGATATCTAACATATCTTACTATTACTCATCCTCATATCACTCATGTAGTTCATATACTCATGTTGTGGATACACTAAGTCAATTCCAACATGCACCTACCACAATAAGATATGTTTGATATACTATTGAAAAGGGAGTATTCTTATCCTCCTTGTTCTTACTGAATTTAATTGTCTATACTGATGTAGATTGATATGGAAATATCAATGACAATCATTCTATAAGCTATTCTATCTTTCTTATAGACTCTATTATCTTTTGGAAATGCAAAAAGCAAAAGGTGTCTCTCTCCTCTAGTGAAACTAAATAAAAAGTCATGACCAACACAACTATATAATTGACCTCACTAAGAAGACTTCTTCAAGATCTTTGTGTAATACTTGACTATAGACCTCACTAAGAAGACTTCTTCAAGATCTTTGTGTAACACTTGAGATCACTTCATTTTATGTACTTTAATAATAAAAGTGTTATATATCTAGTGAATAACAACACCTTCCATAAGTATACCAAACACATTGAGATGTATTGTCATTATATTTGAGAAGAACATCTACAAGGACACTTAGAGTTTCACATCATTCGATTTGCGTATCAGCTTGCAGATGTCTCCACTTCGCTCCATCGAGCGTAAAAACACGACTCAAAAGGTTTCCATGTGCATATAGTTTAAAGCTTCTGATCACATGTCATGTAAAAAAGAAGTCCTAGAATCAAGTAACCATGGGTTTGTATCTCAATATCATGAGAGGAGGTAGAGTATAGCATACCAATAGATGCCTTTTCCTTTAATTGATCTTCCAATTGCTTCACTTTATCTTAAGTACAAGGAAAGTTAAAGTTTATTCTACCTCTCCATTAATAAAGGCTATCATTTTCTTCAATTTAAGACATCTAGTTTGATATATCACACCCTTTACAATAGTGACAAATCACTTCTCTCTTAATTTCATTTGCTCCTTTCATCTTGCAGTGTGATAGACAATATGATTTTATATTAGCTCTTGGGTTAGATACAGATAATGCAAAGTTCTTTTGAAACCTAGCTTCATTAAGCCTTGTTTCTATCATTTGAATTAACACTTCTTTAGTAGGCAATGACTTTCAGTGTATGCGAGAGGATATTACTCCTTTCTATTCTTTCCTTAGGCTTCTCATAGACAACGTCTTCATTTTGTTCACATTGCCTGTATCAAGACAATGTGTGTATTTCTTTTCATAACCACAAAGTTGATTCTAAACATTTAAAATCACTAAAAAACTCATTTATTCCTTTATCTCCTAGTCTAAGGGATGAGATTTTGTCCCGAAGTGTCATCCTATGGGCCATATAACTTTGAACATGAGATTCCTTCAAATATTGCCATGCATCTCTAGCTTTTATGAAATCCGTCAAGCTATCTCATATTTAAGTACTCATATTGTTCATAAGAACCCATATAATGGTTCTATGACCTTTATATTCTTCTTTTTGTTCCAAAGTAGTATTTATGGAGGGTTTTACTTTTATTCCACTTACATAGTCTCATAACTTTTTGAAATAAAGGTAGCTTTTCATTAATTAGGTCTATATTTTATAATTGGAACTAGTTAAACGAAAACTTAAGCTCTTATCTTCCATCTTAACATAAGAAGAATTCAAATTTTGATGGAAGATCCTTTGAATGAAGAGATATGCATACTTAGATAGGTAGATAGGTGTAGGAGAAAGACACTAGAAAATCAAGTACCCTTCTACCTTCAGAATAACAAAACAAACAACTAAGCCTTTTTCTGATACTAGATGGGGTCGGCTAATTGAATTCTTTGTTTCCACACAGCCCTATCATGTGCCATGCTCCGAGTTAACTCAATATCAACTAGGTCATTCTTTATTGTTTCTTTCCAATACTTCTGTACTCTTTCTCTTTCTGTTTCTCTTTATCTTTTAACATATTCACAATCTAGTTTTTCATGCCTTCTTACTCGAGCTTCTTTTAGTTTTTACATGTCTAAACCATCTTAAATGATTTACCCTTATTTTATCCTCTATTGGTACCATTCCCAATTTATTTCTAATAACCTCATTATGTATGCGGTCTTTTCTTGTGTGACCACTAAATATCTTAACATCTTCGTTTCAACTATGAACATCTTTTGTATATGATGATTAACTGTCCAACATTCAGAATCATAAAACATAACAAGTCTAATTATTGTTATATAATATTTACCTTTTTAACTTTAATTGTATCTTTTTGTCACATAAAATCCCTAATGCTTCTCTCCATTTTAACAAACCTACATTAAATCTATGTGTAACATCTTCATCAATTTTTCCATTACTTTGAGCCTAGTTGTGCCAATCTTAATTTCTATATCCTCTGATGTAACCAAATGATCAAACTTGTATTTCATATATTTTGGCTTTGTTCTACTAAGTCAAAAGTCTTTACTTTCTAATGTTTCTCTCCATAAATTCACTTTCCTATTTACTTTTTCCTTAAACTCATCAACGGACAACAACAAAATTGATTATTTGAGGATCCTTGATGTTGTAGCCCTCTCCTATTTAAAGCACTGCATTGTATAATGATTTGTCAAGCCTTGTGGCTGATTAATGTAATTATATTCAAGGATTATTCAGTTGAGTATTGTTATACTGTGGTTTGTATCTTATTTGAAGTGGTTTATAGTCACATTAGTGGCTAATCTCTTGTGGGTACAAGTGGTGGACTGTGGCAGTCATTGGAGGTGTTGTTTCTTCGCAATACATACATACATATATATTGATATTTTATTTTGAAAGATTCAGTTTTGTTAAGAAATGACCACAAATGATATTTCCAACTACGCTTCTAGAATTCTGGTGATAGTATGCATCAGCGGGCACCAGAACTCTGTGGCTGATAGGCAAGTCAATAGAAAACTTAGAAATGACGATGGTTGACAAGGTTCTCAGCTAACCTTATTTCTCCTGTATGAGGCCAGAGTTGCCAGTGGTTCCTTTTCTGCTTGTGTACTTGATGAGCTTGGATCGAGGTTGATCATTTGACAGCGGTTACATCCACCAATTACCTTAAAAACAGAAAGCTTAAAGACTCAAAGCAAAGCAAAATCCTCAAAAGATAGGGAACTCTGAAGAGTAAAAAGAATCAGTGAATTCATTCTTTACTTTTTAATTGTAGCATTTACTTTCTCCTATTAACAAACTTACACTTGGAAGGAGCAGGACATCTGCTAATGTAACCACATCATGAATTCATAGTATGGAGGTCATTATTTTGCTAGAAGGAAAAAACCAAATTTGTTGACATGACCATTAACTGTATCATCATGTCAATAATGAAAATCACAAGAGTAAAGCAAATCAAGCAAGAGATGGAATGTGTGCATATGTTCACCAAGCAAGCAGGCCTTGCAGTAGTAGTACAAATTCTTAAATCCTTAACTGCCACCATACACAAACAGGACAAGAGATGTGGTGTTCAAATTTTTTAAAGATGGAAACGTTGCTTCAATTCAGGTAAATATACTTTTATCGCTTGGTTATTTTTCTGCTGACTCTTAAAGTAGAAAGACTCCAAGAAACTACCAACGAATATACTTTGCAACTGTGCCTCTTAACCATAAAGACTGCAATTAAGAGGTCTAAGCAGAGGGACATTTTGCTTAGATTCATTTAACTTGATAGTTGTATCGTTTTCTTATTTTTCTGATGGGTAATTAAATAGAAAAAAATGCCAAGAAGAAAAATAGTTATCACCAAAATATACATCACAGCTTTGTCCATGGTGAGGATTTCACCCTTTCACAATCAGCCCAAATCCCAGATAAGAGGCATACTGAAAAGCAGTGGTGATACAGCTATGCTTTATGGACCTAGTTGGGTAGTCAGTCATGTCGATGTTGATGCAGACAAGAAAAAATAGGTATACATTGAGGTTATTAGAGAAAAGGTTGTAGCATAAGCAGAATATAAAATGAGAGACATGGGTTGGACATTTAGAAGAATGTCATATGAATCATGGGAGAGATGTGAGAAGTTAGATGGTGAAAATTTTAGAAAAGACAGATTAAGGCATCAAAAGTACTAGAAGAGAACAGTAAAACATAGCCTTGATCTTTTTTAGGTTAAATGCAAACATAACATAAGATTTAAAAGGGTGATCATGAGAGAAAGCTTTGATTTGATTTTAGGCTTGTTAGCAAACATAAAAGCACTAGTGATTCCTTTGTAATGTGACAAGTGCACTAAACATAAAGTTTGATGGGTAAAATTTTACGGAGAGAAAGGCCCGTGACTAGTATAATACATAAAGATAAAACATAAGCTTCCCACGTAAACGTTTTTGAGAGAAAGCTCCACAACTACCAAAATTTTGTTCATGGTTTAGAATTACAGCTATCAATAAGTATGCTCCATAAAAAAATAGCCACGGCATTATTGGAAAGGAGAAAGAGGGCAACAAAGCCCACTTTATTTAAAGATACGCTCCTAGGTGGAACTCCTTATAAAATAGAGGGATATTGAGAGAAATCTCTGTTTCTTTAAGTTATGACAAGGTTCATTATACTATAGTTTTGTACAAAACCACCCTCACAATGATTTTAGTTTAAAAGTTCTCATTATTTGCTTGGGCTTCTAGAATTGAAACTACCAAAAATCATAGAAAACTTGGAAAAGCACCAAGTATTTGCCTTAGCATTCACAATTTTAAACAGAAAAGCTTAACTTTATATTTTAAGAGGAAAGTCTAATGGAAAAAGACATATGAGCGTCATGGTAGATCAATAGGTAAAATCATACAAGAGAAAAATCACCAGTGGTGAAAAAACTACATAGTTTTCATGTTCTATTTTGGATTCACAAATACCTACATTAAGCACCACTTATTGAGTCTTGCAAGCAGATTGAAGAAAAAAAAAGGGTTGAAGAAAAAAAGGGAGATCAGAGCTATACAAACAATTTATTAGTCTTGTAATTGACTAAAGATGTGAATACTTTATGCGCATTTGGTAACTTGACAGAGTTCAAAAATGGTGTCATAGAAATGAACAAGATAAAAGGCTTCCATAGTGAAAACAAATAGAGAATGGTGCTTATACCATGGATTTGCTGTTTGCTTACTAGCTTCATATAATTCAGAAAACACTAGTTTTCTCGAAGCCTCTTGCTCGTATCTCTCATCAAAGGGTGTTATTCTATAATGTCTGCCCAGCAGGTCCCCCGCTAACCCGAGCGAGCATTCAAACATCAAGTGTATCTACAGCTTCTTGTACTAGCTTCTCCTGACACATTACTAATTCCCCCGGCGTAGATCTACTTGTTGTTAATAGATCGGTAAGAGTATTGTTCCGATAGATAACTCTTCTATAAAGTTCATTAATATCTGAACTCATTGGTTTACCCCCATCAATCTGAATGATTGGCCTCAACTCAGGAGGAAGAACTGGTAATAGGCACAAAACCATCCATTCTGGTTCTACATTTGTTCGAAGAAAATGCTTAGCCAATTCCATGCGTCTAACCAAAAAATCTTTTCTGGCAACCTAATATTCTTGCAGAATATATTGCTCGTAATAATGATGGAACACTTTTGACAGTTCCCTTTCGGCTGTGGATGGCTAGATAGTATGGTTTCTTTCTTTTTTGTTTATGTGCCACTTTTAGTCTCCTAAAAAGGCTTTGGTAGAAGAGATCGACCATGAGACTCATCAATAATTCTATAGCAGTCCACTTTCACATCAAATATACCTCTAAAGGCACCCAGAGAGTTGGCTCAATGGCAGGGTGCTCTAGCACCATTGGTGTTGGTGGGGAGTTCAACTCCCAGAGGCTGGATGTGTGGGTGTGTTTGTTAGGCTTTTGCCTCCTCTTGTAACCAAATATATATATATATATATATATATAGCACCCATGGACTTATACTCAGATTTTGTGCTTGATCTAGTGGCACCATATTGACTTTTTTACTACACTAGAAAACATTTCCAAGAAAATCAAATAATTAATCTTTGGTCTTCATGCCTATGTAGGGGCACATGCCCAATTCACATCAGTATAGGAAACAGTATTGTATGTTATTGCACAAAATCCTTTTCCAACTCTAGACAAATAATTAGAAACAGATACTATTAGTATTAACTACTCTTCATTCATCAAGATTTTCAAAGGGATCCAGGTCTCCCTCAGAATTTTGGAAACCCTTTTACACAGATTAACATATTAGAAGTCCGTCTAAGTGAAGAGATTTGAAGAAGGTCCTTGTATAATTCATAAAAACAATAGCAACACTTCAAACATTGACAATAAACACCATGACATTGTCAAGGAGACAGTTCATAAAACTTCTTGTTAACTCTTTACAGAAACAAATGTTAAAAAGTACTGCACTAATTAGGCATTTTCGTTTTTTTGCTACTTTTACTTCACCGGTGTGCAAGCCAAAAAGTATATATCCAAGTGTCCTAAGAATGTATAATCCAGACGTAGGAATGTTTATTAGAGATTGTGAATTCTGAGTATTCTAAACATGTGATCTTCTTTGAGGCTTTCTTGAAATTGTTAAACAAGCAAAGTTTTTCCTTTAAACTAAAAATCAAGGACAAAAAAGTAGATAGCAGTTCCTAATCAAGAAGTCGCCTTAATGTGGATGGAGACCTAACGTTTGAAGTTTGAAAAGTACTTATTTCCTTTCCTTATTGCCTCTTTAAAGGGAATAGTTTCCATTTGTGAAGGATCATTGTGTGGGAAATTTTTAAGATTTATCATAGACTCGTTTTGTTAGAATGAATTGCAGATATTTTGTATTCAAATCTTTTATAGGATTTTTGGTGTTTGTGTGTCTTTCCTTTTAAAGAATCGCATCTAGCCATATGTATTTTTTGTTTCTTTCTTTTGCATTTCATATTTTTTCTTTTTGTTTCTCTGGCCAGCTAGATTTCCTGCCATTGGAGCACTCCCAATAGCTAGAAATCTAGCAGTTTGGCCCTTCTTCGTTTACATTACTGCTCTCTATATAAGGGCCTTCATACCTCTTGTATTTTATGCCTTTAACATCTGTCAATGAAGTCTACTCTCTTCTGCTAAAGACTGGTTTCAGTCTTTGTTGCTTGGTTCGTGATTTCATCAAGTTATCTCGTTTGGAGTTGTAAACCTGGTAATTTCCGCAGCAGATTGACTGCCAATTTCAGTTATGGCAGTTTCAAAGTTCTTCATTCAGCTCTCTTGGGTGCTATCTTGCATGGCATCATAGCTGCAATCAAAATCTTGGAAGGTGCAACTGATTTTTGTAAGCGCTATTTAAGGCGCTTTTTGAAACAATACAGCCACTGCAGGCTTCTTATCTTCATAGTTTGAGTCTGCACTCTTACTGGCCTTGTTTGGCTGATCCTGAGAGCTTCAAAACGAAGATTGAAGGGCTCAGCTTTCTTCAGCAGCACTGTCAGAATCAATACTTCATTGGAGGGTGACATTTTGAAGCTTTCTAGTTGAAGGACTTGATTAAGATTCTCTATCTCTCTTCCGAGGTTAGCCCATTTTCCTTGCTGAAAATGTTGACAAGAAGTTTGGATCCGTTTCTGCATTTCTGGGTTCATAATTGTGTGTTAATGTAAGGTAGATTAGTCTTTAAAATTATAAAATCCTTATATATATTTTGTGATTAGGCTAGGAAACCCTAACCGTGAGGTTAAGGAGAATAAAATCTCATGTGTAATGAAGCAGGTGACTGCTACTTCTGTATTTTTTCTCTCCATACTTTGGAAAAAAAAAGAATTTGCAACATTAAAAGAGAGACAATTTTCACAAAAAAATTCAGCACACTTCATATCTACTATATGAATTACTTCTTTTGAAGCCATAGCTAATTGAATGCTTGGTTAAACTCTCGAGGTTGTATGTGGGAGAAAAATGAATGCATCTTACTCCCTCTACCTCCTTTACTCCCCTTATAGTCATCAGTCATCGGGCGAGTAAGAACTCCTGCACTAAAACAAGAATCAACTCCAATACTACTACCACTTTAACCTAAACTCTTTCCCTTATCTCGCCTACTCCTTGCCTCTTTAAACATCTCTTCTTCCTCCTCAACTACACCATGGAATTCTTTACCATATCTCTCTCGAGAAGCATTTTAAATTTATTGAAACATATCTCAACCGCTTATTTCTACCCCCTCTCTCAATCGTAATCTTTTTCTCTTCTTTATAGCCTTCAATACTTTCTCAATTATTTAAAGAAATAAGCAAAAGGATGTCTTCATGGCTATAAATGATATTACAAACTCATGAAGGTATTACTTTTCATGATTGATCATAAACCTTGTCCTCCCAATTACTTCTAGAACAAATATATGGTGTTTAGCTCCTAGTTAGCAAACTTTTGGTCTCAGTACTTTCAGTTTGAGGGGGTGTATTTTATTTCTCCATTGTTTATGTAATTTATTTTTTCGTTAATTTATGTAAACCAGGGCCATTCTGGCCCTGGTATGTGACCACAAGGGCCAGCCCCAAAGGGGCCAGTCACAACTGCTAGTAGCCGTTGGATCAGCCCCCAACGACTAGTACAGCTAGCCGTTGGGGGCTGGCTGGCCCTCTTTTTTAGCATCTTCTCACTCTCCTCTCTTTTATTCTCTCTTCTATAAAAGCTCCTCTAATATACATATCAAGACATGCCTTTTGTTACTAAATAATATCAATTTCTGTTATATTGTGCCTTTATTGCATATGCTTTATAGCCTTTTTCCAAGGCTTTGTGATTGACATTATGAGGTGATATTCACTGATCTTCTGTTGCTATATTGAAGCATCAACTTCATTACAGAAGGGAGTACGTCACGGATTTGACAAAAATCCTAGAGATTTAAAAAGGGATTGGATGAAAAAATTGAGAATCTTGAGATTTCTCTATAAAATTAAAGATGAGAAAAGGGTTTGGGAGCAAAGAGTTGGGGTGAAAGGGATTTGGAAAGTAGATAAAAATTTTGAACTTCAGATTCTCGATATATATATACCAAAAAAATCAGCGCCGACTCGCACGATACGAGCCATATTATATGATACGACAGGATAAATTGCACAATGCGATGCACGTGCTTGTATCGTGTACTCTCGAATGATACACGATAAAATCATTACGATAGGATTTAATAATATTGGTTCTGCTTTGGTAAATATTTTTTATGTAGGTTGGTGTGCTTCTATATTCGGAAGCAAGGTGAGCCACTTTCATATTTGGTGTTTCAATTGATTAGATTAACCCTTGGCAACTCGAGTCTAGTGGACAAGACTTACCACAACTACAATTCTAGAAGTTCAAGGAAGGTGTGCGATGTCTATTTTAGAAAACAAAAAGGAAAAAAGAGACCACCCATGCACCATGTTAACATGTTGATCTTGCCAGTCAGTTCACGTTAATGAAAACCAAAATCCTTCTAGACTGCATGTTACAAAAAAGCACTTCTTATATATTTTCTATATATCTAATTCAGAAGGCCAAATCATATAGTAAACTAGAATATAGATAACATGTAAATTCATACAGAGAAATGTTCCCCGGCAATATGAAGAGATCTCCAACTATCTTCCTCATAGGGTTCTCCTCCAGCAACAACGAGATTCGGACGGAATCTCATTGGATCAAGAGGAAGCGGAAGCATATTGAATCCATGTCTCTCATGACCAATATCTGCCATCAGAAAGAGTTGCACTTTAATCTCGGTGTACAATCTGACAAACAACATGCTTAACTTTAACATATAGAAGAGGTTCAATCCAGGCATATGAGGAATAAAGAAATAAAGCATTTTTCCAAGTTGATGACCAAAATAATCATCTCCACAAATCAAAAAGGGGAAATCTAACACTGACAAACTTCAACAAATCCAATGGTTGTAGAGCATAGCATACTTGACTTCAATCTCTTGCTGAGATCATAGACACTTTCTTCAGTCACCAGCAAGAACTGAGCTCCATTAACAAAATTCAAATTGCTTTTAGCATCTCGGCACATGCCCGGACTTCTTTCCTTATTGCAAGGAAGCACCTGAGAACTGTGACGCCTTGCTAATCTGCAAGGCTGACCGATTGCTTCAGTGAACCACTGATTGATATGATCATCATAGACCTGAAATCCATACCTGGCATCAAGGAGAACAGCAACATGAAGTGTCCACAGTTGTACAGATATAGGAAATAGCATTCTCATGCATGACAAGCAAAGAACAAGATCCAGAAGAATGATAATGCCGGACAATAAAGACTCTAAAAGTTGCGACAATTATTCTTCACGAAGGCCATAAAGAAGAAGATGATGGACCACATTTTGGATCTTTGATGAAGCATGTCTTGAAGAAAATTCACATCCTTTCTTGGGTCTTCTTGTTCCTGGACAAATTTGAGCTAATGTATGGATACACTATTCATGAACCAAGTTCATACCATCACAAGTTTCCTGTCCTCATATATGCTGTTCAAAATTATAGGCAACAGTAATTGAAAGAAGGTTGAGACATTATGCATATAAAGGTACAATGGAACACTTACCGCTATATGTCACTTATATGTTGTTTAAGATTTAGAGAAGACATAACATGGTTCAAGAGACACTTTTTTTGTTTCTGATATTTTTACGTCATTATTGAAGTTAATAATCAATTAGGGAAGTCAGGACTAAGACCATACATCTTACTTTAGGTATGGAAGAATGAACAGAACACAATGAAGTGAAGTGATCTAACACATGAAATTTGTCGATAGCATTATGTTTGCAGATAAACCAGGAGAAGAACAAATTTAACAGAAGACTCAAAAGTAGACAGATGTGGATCTCCAATAAGCTGCCTCCAGATTCTAGGAAGTTGACCCAGGTATTAGGAGCCGTTCTTTAAAAGCATGCAGCACGGAACAACAAACACATTGACTACAAAACCATGCAACTAAAAAGCACAGATATAAATACCCAGATTTTTCAAATGTGTACAATGAGACTTGAATGTGTTGGGAAAATGCAGGATTCCTGCTTGCGTAAGGATCCTGCTTATTAGCCTTGGATTGTGTCGCTACTCTGCTCCGTAACTATCTTATCTAGCCTAAAGACTAGCATTCCTTGCTCTATAATATTGTTCGAACATAGATGTTTAGGATTTGATAGAGAACCATACCTCTGACCATATAAATTCAATTCATCCTTCGTAGAATAGTTGCAACTCATTGCAAGTTCAATTTGCAATTTCTGCAGGCAATGTGGTGATTCTACAATCAACAAACCTGCCACAAGATCAATGAATGGATGAACTAGACACATCTGGGGCACCTGCAATAAAGAAATCAACCAGATCACTAGCTTAGAAATGAATATTTGGCGAACATAACATGCAGTGGTAAATCAGTAGGACCAGATAATATTCCTATACAAGTTTGGAAAATACTAGGGAAAATAGGAATCACTTGGCTCACAAGACTATTTAATGAAATATGGAGAAACCAAAAGATGCCCCAGGAATGGAGAGTGAGTACACTTATACCTATATATAAGTATAAGAAAGACATTCAGAATTATGCGAATTATGGAGGTATCAAGTTAATAAGCCATACTATGAAATTATGGAAAAGAATTATCGAACGTAGACCAAGACAAGTATCAAGTACAACATAGAACCAATTTGAGTTCATGCCATGTAGATCTATTGTTGTAGCTATTCACCTTTTGAGACGTCTTATGGAACATTTTAGAACAAAAAAGAAAGACCTTCACATGATATTTATTAATCTAGAAAAAGCTTACGATAGGGTACCAAGGAAAATTCTTTGGAGAACCTTAGAAAAAAAAGGTATCCTATTGACATACATTAACCTTATAAGAGACATGTACGATGGTGCAAAAATATGTGTGAGGACTCACGAAGGAATTACAGACTTCTTTGAAGTTAATATTGGGTTACATCAAGGATCAACTTTAAGTCCATACTTATATATAATGATGATTGATGAGTTAACAAAACATAGAAAAGAAGATGTTCAGATGGATGAGTGGTCATACAAGAAAAGACCGTATACATAATGAGGTTATTAGAAATAAATTATATGTGGCACCAATAGAGGATAAAATGATAAAATATCGTTTAAGGTAGTTTGGACATATAGAAAGAAGATCAAAAGAAGAACCTATAAGAAAGTATGAAAAACTAGATTTTGAAAGTATTAAAGAGGTAGACCACAAAAGTGTTGGAAAGAAACAATAAAGAATGATCTAGCTTATTGTGAGTTAACTGCTAACATGGCACATAATAGGGCTCTGTGGAAACAAAGAATCCATTTAGCCGACCCCATCTAGTATGGGAAAAGGCTTAGTTGTTGTTGTTGTTGTTGTAATGCTGGCCAACAGCTCGTCAACAAGTCGTTGTAAGTGTGCCAACGAGTAGTTGACTAGACACTGGACATATTGGCAGGCTGACTTCAATACAAACTCACAATTGTTCCTACTCTCTCATTTTGATTGAGATATGCAAAAAGTTAAACAGGATCTGTGTTGTATTTTTCTGTTCTTATTTTTCGTTTTTCTTATGCATCTTTAGTTTTTGTGTATTTCATTCTAGCCCAAACTCATTAAAGACATAATTTAGCAAAATTATAAAGAATAGTAACAGGAAGAGCTCCAAGAAGTATCCATTTATTCTGTAGCACTATCAAGTAATGAGTGAGAACTAGTTGCGGCCCTCTTCTGCTTCTTTCATCATTTTTATGCTCTTTAAAAATAGTAGCGACGAGATCTAATACACCCTTTTTGTATGATAAAACCTAAGAATTGACTACATGTTTTTGGACCCTGATGTTAACAACATTGTTTGTCAATTCAAGTTTCTGTTAAACATGGGAGAGGCAATTTTGTGCATACCCGCTTTTGTGTGAGAACTTCACCAATTGGGCTTTGTAAGAGCCATTCACGATCATGACAAAGACCTAAATGAAAATAAAAAACTAGTCATCTACCAGAATCAATTTTTCTACATAGGCATACCTAAAGACGTATAGCAGCAGAATATTCAAATACAACAAATTAAACATTAAGGATTGAGCCCGTCAATACAATGGATTTACTAATTTAAAATGAAAACTTGCATCAGACTGCTTTAGTTTACATGCTCACCAACCATGTGTGATCCAAACACGCATGGTTTCAACTAAACTGTGAAGCATATTCTTCCTATAATAGAATAACCGTCCACTATATCAGAAAGGTGTCTATACAAGGAAGTCATCAAATGCCCAGCATAATCTTTCTGAAGTCAGACTGCATATGTATGCTGAACATGAACCAGACGTTTGACATTTTTACTTCAATCCGTAAATACAACATTTTTGAATTCAGAAGTAGAAAAGTGATACGCCATAGCCCATTTCCGCCTTCAAAAACCTGAGTTAAATGTTTGAATTAGATGGTCCAAGAGATAATTGCCACTAAATAGGCCATGCACAAAACATTTTGACACGATGATGTTTCTTACATCCTTGAGCCTGCACCAACCTTTGATCATATCCTGCCGAAAATCAAAATTTTGCACCAAAAAACTGTTTAAGACAATCATTCATCTATTCCCCTCTGTGGCTTTGACAGAATCACTTGAACTCTTATCTTTTCAACCAGGGAACTTGTTGGAGAGAGCTTAAAGCACAATTCCTACCCACAGATGTGATATAACAGAAAAAAATGGGAATTATATGCTCTGTAGAGAGAGAGAGAACCAAACTGATGAAGTTCCACACACACCTTAAGCAGGTTTGTATCTAGATACAACAACAACTACAACAACAACTAAGCCTTTTCCCATACTAGACGGGGTCGGCTATGGTTTATATCTAGATATTGGATCAAAAATATAAATTCTCAAAGCAAAGTACTAATGCTAATGATATCATTTATAGCTGGATATTAGAAAACATATCAATTCTCAAGGGCACAACTACTACAGTGAAAATTGGTCCACAGATGAGCTCGAACTTTTCCATAGCTTGACACAGTAAAAAAGAAACATATTCAAATGACAGTCTACCCAAGCGTTCTAAAATGCAAAGAACGAAAGACAACAAAATACAGAGCCATGGCTTTACAAAGACATTCAATAACATAAACCATCATCTTCATAAAAGTATCTGACAAATTTGGAGTCATCTAGATGACAAAAATAGTACCAGTTTCACTAAGCGGCCAACTTTCAACATGAAACCCAGCACAAGATTTTATAGGGAATATGTTAATGGACTTCAGATATAGTTCTCTCCTTTGATGGATACTTTTAATGCCTGCAACCGACAGGGAAGACATATTTTGGTGAGTTGGTTTACAATAGTCCTTCCTTTATAATGTATAGGCATTTAACCAGCTAAAAGAATACGGTTAGATACATTATCATACAATTGTGGGTCGTAAGGAATCATCCAATTAGCAGGTTCAACACTACTGAGAGTGAGGGTCAAGAACCAATCTCACTTGAATAGAAGAGGTTAACACCACAACAAGGTTGAATGCTTAAGCAAAAATCCAGTCTGAGACTAAAAACAGTTTTAAGAATAATCAACAGCATAATGTTAAAGAGTAACTAATATGTAATAACATGTAATATTAGTTAGTTAGGATTAGTTATGGCAGTTAGGTAATTTTTCCTTTAAAATTTTCTGCTTTTATTTTGTTCCTTTTTGGCTGTTCAGCCCTCCAATGGGTAGATTAGGAGGCCCTTTGGCCCCTTACCTCATTGTATTCCTTCTGATAAGGCTACCGTCCTTGTAAATCAGTCACGCTTACTGTTGTATATGAATGACAGTCTGAGGTTTGTTCATGCATTTTCTTGGGTGTTATTAGCAGTAAGATATTTTTTTCATATTCTTTATGCTCTAGCTGAACTTGTGGGCAATCGCTACTTACACTTCAAGTGTGGGATCAACATCAAAGACTCGAGCAACTCAATCTTGAAGGTTTTCTTACATGATATCAGAGCCTGTTCAGTGATTGTCCGCAGCCTCAATTTAGCATATAAAGATTATGTTTGGCTCGTGGGAGCATAGAAACTCAAGATCAACCTCACAGACCGATTTTGAAAATTGATAAAAGTATTTTTGGTGCTCTGCTCTCTTCACCTTTCTTCTTGAGTCAACCTCGTAAAGTTAGTTTCTTGGTTTATACCATGAAAGACAAAATGGAATTAAAATAAAATGTGCTTATGAATTCCAACTTAAATATAAGCATTGAAAATATGAAAACTATTTATATGGCAAGGACTTTGGGGATTATGTTGATGAAATGACAACGCCTACACCTGACACAAGCAGATTACAAGGAGATGCCAAAACCAAGTCCAAAAAGTCAATATAGAAGTAGAAGGAATCAGAAAAGAACAGGATAATCCTGTGGACTTTATAAAATTGTGTAGATCATATAGTCTTCCAAATTTAAAGGTTGCCCATGATGCATGGGAATTCATTAACAACTCCAAAGGTAAAGATAGCAAAGATTCCTTTCAAGAGATCTTTTGACTAGCATAAGGCATGGACTAGAGCAACTGCGAGTATCATAAAAAGTTCATCAGCATATGGAATCAACATAAAATGGTTTATGATGACTACAGCCATATTAATGAACAATCTAGAAACATCAAGATGAAGAGTTCCTCGCTTTATTTCTTAAAGGCAAAGAGAAAAGTTTGAAAATATAAGATCTGCCATGATTCATCATGGCACACCTCTCCCAAAAGTCAAGGAAATTTTAGCCGAACTTTTTATGGCAAAAGCAAGGTGGAAAAGCTCCCAAGTTTGCAAGGGTTGGTCTGCTAATGTCAAACTATATTGTCCTCCTTCTTATGTTGTGACACGAAAGAATAATGTGTCCTGCAATGTGGCCATAATGATCTAATTTGTGTCACAAAAGACTTCAACACTTAATGCTCGAAAATTCTGTAATTATCCAATGTTATAAAGATAAAAAAATTCCTTTGCAAAGATTGTGTTGTCCAGCAAATAACACAGTTGACAGTACCCCTTTTCCCGAAAGGACTTTTCTTTCTCAAAAACCTTTTGAGCTAGTACATTATGATGTATAGGGACCTTCTCCCATCATATCCAAAAGGAGATTCTACTGACCACATATATTTTGAGAAAGAGGGTGTAATGGTTCAAAAAAATTTATTATTTTTCACAATTATACGAAAAATTATTTTGAACTAGTGTTGTTCGACGCATATCATATCGTGTATCGTTTGGTCCATGATATCGTATCGCAATTTAATATTAAAAAATAAAAAAACCTAAAAAATCATAAAAAATCATAAAAAATAAAAAAAATCTAATAATTGCAAAGAATTCATATAATGCAAAGTTTAATACATATTGATCATTCACCATTCAATAATTGAAAAAGAATTACATATTTTGAATCAAAAAATGAAATACATTTACATTTACTATTTTACTTTTACATATTGTAATGAGGATATCAACTAAATAATTTTCATCTTCTCCTTGTTGAAGATCCTTACCACCTTTTGCTTTAAAATCAAAATCAAAATCTTCATCTCCTCAATGATGTTGTTGCGCTCCTTCCAAATTAATACATACAATGTCTTCTTCGGTTAGGAGTGCATTTTCTTCGTTATCTTCCATAATCCACTCCTCTAATATATCAAAATTATCCAAACTTATTGGATCAAATTGGCTTTCTTTTGTATTTACTTTTTTTAATTGCCTACAAGAAAGAAAGATAAGTAATTAGTAAATAACATTAATAATTGAAGTCAAACAAAATATTGAATTGAATCTTTAAGTAGTAATTAATATAAGATTACCCTTAGCGAAACCGCATGTTACAACGGATGAAAACTAAGTTATTGAGCCGCTTATGTTCCAACCTGTTGCACTTTTTTATATGGATGTGTTCAAAGACACTCCAATTCCTTTCACAACCTGTTGCATTGCAGGTTTGGCTCAGAACTCTTACTCTAAAATATCTAAGGTTTAGGGAATCTCTTCTAAACCTATTCCACCAAACATCTGTAAAAAAAGACATACATCACGGACTTAATCCACAATAATATAAGATTTAAAAAACTTACATACGAAGATATATAATTTACCTAAGCGCATATTAGTACGATTGCGAATTGCTATAGGCAAACTCATTAAGTGAAGAGCATTATCATAGATCTCCATCTCTCGATGTATAGTATTTGCTCTACTCTCATCTGGGACTAATCTATCTATATAATCAATGATGTCTCGATTGACTTCACCATCCCTTTTGAAGCTTGTTGAGTACCTGAATGCTAGGTTTAGGTAATATGTTGCTGCATGAATAAGCTGATGAAATTGATTGTTCCATCTATTATCTATAATATTCCACACGGGAACATAATCCCTCTTTCTTTTATTAAAATTATTTCTAATGGCTTCTTTTGCCCTATTCATGACTTTATAAAGGTAGCCCATAGATGGTTTCTCCTCGCTATCAGTTAATCTCAAAACCTTCACTAAATGACATATAATCTTAACATTCTAATATATGCATTCCAAAATGTACTACTAAAGACTGTTTCTGAAATCTTATTCAACTTTTTGTTTCTTCTATTTTGAGGTAACTCTGCAAATTGTTGCCACTCATGTAAGGATAACATTCTTTTCAAGGCTTACTTTTGTCTCATAATGCTTTGTACAAATAAGAAATTAGTTACAAACTAAGTTACAGTTGTACGCAAAAGCTTTGCACTATCTGTATATCTCCTCATCATACATAATACAAAGGCATGGTTGTAAATAAATTTGGTGATATCTTGACATCACTCAGTTGTTGCCTTTATCTCATCCATCTCACCAATATCTTCATGAGATCTAAATAATGGGTTCTACATGGTGTCCAATGGAAAGTCCCATAAGTATATGCTAACTCTTTTCCAATTGCTTTATAGTTAGTTACATTATATGTAATCAATTATACTACATTCTGTAGCCCAACCTCGCAAATCACTTTATCAAACTCTTGTCTTAGGATCTCTGCAGTATGCCTCTCCTCTGACATGTCTAGAGATGTCAAAAACATAAATCCTTTAAGACAGTAGAAAAGAAAGTTTAACAAAGTCCTTCCTCACTTATCTGTCCATCTGTCTGCCATTATAGTGCATCCTGTCTCCTTTCATAACTCTCAAAGTCGAACAATATTCTTACACTTCAAGGATAGTCTTATCTAATAACTTTCCTCTCAACTTCTGATAAGATGTCATCTTATATCTTGGACCAATATTAGCAATTGTATCTTTCATTGCTTGAAAATGAAATTGTTTGCTGTATTAAATGGAATGCATGCATCATAAAACCATTTGCCCACTACAATGTCTGTTTGATGCATATTTTGTGTTTCAACATGGTATTAGAGCAATACATGGTGAAAATCATGGTCTGCAAGAGTCGTTGAAAAGGGAAGAAATCCTTTGCAAGATCTCGCACAATTTGTGCAACTGTGCAGTAACTTGTTTGGTGTAGATTTTTTCTGGAGACAGACTTTGAGAAGCTTGTGTTTCAGACTGTTGGTTATTCTGGTGCTGATATTCGAAATCTTGTAAATGAGGAAGTAATAATGTCGGATCATACACTTGCAAATGAAAGCGCAGAGAAAGTTGTTGGCTGGGCTTTCATCACCTTATGAAAACAGTGAAGCTTCTATTAAAGATGGTAAACTTATCTTATCTAATGAGAGCAATCTATATGAAATCAATATTTTACAAGTTTTTCAAAGTGAGACTAAAAGCTCAAAGAAATCACTCAAGGATGTTGTCACTGAGAATGACTTCGAAAAGAGGTTGTTAGCTGATGTTATTCCTCCGTCTGATATTGGTGTCCCATTTGATGACATCGGTGCCCTGGAAAATGTAAAAGATACACTGAAGGAATTGGTGATACTTCCTCTGTAAAGACCAAAGCTATTTTGCAATGATTCAAATGGTGTCTTTCTCAACCCTTTCTTGTCTAATGGTTGTAATGATTCTGGCTACTCCAGATGGAGGAAAGGTGTAAACTACCATATGCAACTTGTCGACACACCACAAAAGTTACTGAAGAAGGTTTTGTTTGAAGTTGTTGGGATGCACCAAAAGGACTGTAATGCTCAAGGAAAAGTTGGTGAGGTTGATGATTTATTCAAACACAATGGTGCTGGCAGCAGTCACGTTCTATTTTGCAATGATTCAAATGGTGTATGGTGTCTTTCTCAACCCTTTCTTCTAATGGTTGTAATGATTCTGGCTTCTCCAGATGGAGGAAAGGTGTAAACTACCATATGCAGCTTGTCGACACACCACAAAAGTTACTGAAGAAGGTTTTGTTTGATGTTGTTGGGATGCACCAAAAAGACTGTAATGCTCAAGGGAAAGTTGGTGAGGTTGATGATTTATTCAAACACAATGGTGCTAGCAGCAGTCACGTTCTATCAGAGCAAAGAGAAAAAAAAATGGATGAAAGATTTACTGCCTTAAGATCAGTTGTGCCTTTAATTAGTAAGTTTTGGCATCTTGACAGGGCATCACTCCTTGGAGATGCAATTGAGTACGTGAAAGAGCTTGAGAAAAGAGTGGAAGAGTTGGAAGGTATTGATAATGTTGAAGATGATATCGAAGGAATTAGATTCATTTGAAAGTTTTGATGCCCTTTCTGAAAATCTCAACTTGACCTTTATTTGGAGGAACCAAAGATAGATAGAAAAGGTTGATTTACATGTGTTAGCATATTGGAAGGTAAATGAATATAGATATCCTGAAGTTGCTCCAATGGCTCGTGATGTTCTTAGTATTCCCATGTCCACTTTTGTATTGGAAAGTACATGTATTATCGACGGTCAAGTATTTAACCAATTTTGCAGATCATTGAAGAAACTGTGGAAGGCTTGATTAGCATGAGAGATTGAATTGGCAGGATTTTTTAGGCACTTGTACATGTCTCGATGAAGGTGGTTGCATAAAACCTGACAAAGGTCCTTGGAAAGACCCAAATATATTAAAGATGGTAGTTAGTGAGGGAGCACGGTGTGCAAGACAGATGTTACTGTAATGGGCAAAAAATTTAATACTATAAAGAGGATTCGGTGGCTTCATTAATTGCCTATGGTGGTTGGAGTTATGGCATATGGCAGTTGCATTTTGTATTCCCAAGGAAGTCGAAATAATAACTGTATTTGGTAGAGATTCTGTGTCATTGATAATAGAGCCTCCATATCCTACAATTTGGCGTCTTTAATGATAGCCTGGACAACTTTATGGCTTTGAAACTACAAATTATTATGGACTAGTGTTTGGCGTATCTAATTGGCTGCATTTATTATAAAAGGTGGCTGCATTTAGTACTTATGGTGGCTATCATTTATATTCAGGAGCCACGTTTTTGCTGTAAAAAGTTGGTTTGGGTGGAGAGTCCAAGGCCAAAATTTCAAAGGTCGTGATATGCAATACAGCTAAGAAACTGGACGTGGACCTTCTTGTCATTGGGGATCACAGTAGTGGACGTTCAAAAAGTTTTTTCTTAACAAGTGATATTGGACAATATTGTCTTAAGCATGCCAAGTGTCCTGTGCTAGTAGTCGAGAGGCCTAAAACAAGTTTTTTTTAGCATGCTTTATGATGAGAACATATAACAAAAGGGCACGACTTTTAGCTTTTGACTAGAACTTGTCAATTTAGTGAATGTTGTAATTTCAAGGTCGTCATTATCATCTATTTCCCCATTGGATCGAATCTATGTGCATAATACTTAGAAACATAATAGAGTTGTGACAAAGGCAATGTCTGGTGTAAATGAAAGTTCTGCCACAACCATCTTATCTATTGATCTTAGAGTTAAAAGGGCATTTATTGCTGGAATTGTTGATGACAATGGTTTAAAAGATCAGATTCAATCTCGTCTTACAAAGTTACGGCGCTTCTGGGAAAGGAATGACATGAAGGGTGCCATCTTGATTATGGAAAAGATGTCTGATCATTGTGTAGATGCAAGCTGATGAGATGAGTGTAATAGTTGAGAAATTTGGTATTATAACATTGGACATTTGTGCTTGTGTGTTGCCGATTCTTACTGGCCTGCTCAATAGCAAGTTTGATAGGCATGCAAATGTATCATTGGAGATGCTGCTGCATTTGGAGATGACATTGATATTGAGTCTTGCTACTACTATAGTATGATGTGAAAGATGCTTCCTTGATTTGCAGACCAATGATGAAGAAGAAAAGCTTGTGTTGAAAAGCGTGTGGGCAGATGAATAATGCATATGAGGTGTTTGATGAAATATTCAAGAGAAAAGTTTACATGCACATGAAGTGTTCGATGAAATGCTAAAAAAAAGAGATGATGAACGTGAATATCAAGTGTTTGAGGAAAGATTTAAGAAAACTGGAAAATTCTTGTGTAAGTTTGTAGTCATGAGGACTACTTTGTTGTTGTGACAGCCAAGAAGGTTGCTTTGATGTTGTGATAGCCAGGAAGGCTGTTTTGATTGATGTGACAGCCAGGATGACACCTTTATGATTGTGATAGCTAGGATGGTTGCTTCATTGTTGTGACAATCAGGATGACTGCTTTGATGATGTGACAGTCAGGATGGTTGCTTTACTGTTGTTACAGCCAGGATGACTGCTTTATTGTTGTGACAGCCAGGATGGCTGCTTTGTTGTTGTGACAGCCAGGATGGCTGCTTTGATGTTGTGATAGTCAAGATGACTGCTTTGTTGATGTGACAGCCAGGATGGCTGCTTTATTGTTGTGACAACCAGGATGGTTGCTTTGATGTTATGACAACTAGGATGGCTGCTTTGTTGATGTAATAGCCAGGATGGCTGCTTTGTTATTGTGACAGCCAGGATGGCTACTTTGATGTTGTGATAGCTAGGATAGCTGCTTTGTTGATGTGATAGCTAGGATGACTGCTTTATTATTGTGACAGTCAGGATGGTTGCTTTGATGTTGTGACAGCCAGGATGGCTGCTTTGTTGCAGTGTTGTCCGTATCGCACCGTATCGTATGATACGGTGCGATACGCCCTGGGACCCTTATAAAGGGTCCCGGGCCGAGGGAAACCCGCGATTTTTCGCGGGTTTCCTCTCTCTTTTTGAGTTCTTCAAGCTCCCTAAGAGTCGGTTTTCGCCTCCTTGGTGTTCAAAGCTCTAAAATCGTGCCCTACGGTGTCCGTCCAAGCCTCCAAACTCGGATTTAGGTATATTTTTAATATTTTTTTCCTTTTTTTCCTTTATATTTATTGTTTTTTGTGTTATTTCGGGTTTTTTTTTTGAATGACAAAATATGAAGTTATTAAGTGTGTGTATACGATTTTTATTGCATTCATGAAGTGGGAGACACTCGATTTGAGTGTTATTTGAAGATTGGGGGATTTACGAAGTGCTTTTATTTTCAGGTTTTTTTTTGAATTAAAGTACTCCATTGAGATGGCAGGAAGGGGTGGTAGAGACTCTCATTCAAAGTCTGATGATCCGGCATGGCAGTGGGGTATACCAGTTGAGGGTTCAAGGTTAAAAATCAGATGTTTATTTTGTGAAAAGGTGGTTAGTGGTGGAATTTCAAGGTTGAAACACCACCTAGCAGGAACCAGGAAAGAAGTTGCTCCATGCACAGGCAGAGTTAGAAGTGTGCCAGAAGGTATTAAATGGCAATGCTTGCAGATGATTGAGAGCATACAGGAAAGGAGACAACAAAAGGATGATTTCCAGATGTGTGAAGAAGCTGATGATGCTACTGCCACTGGAGTTGGATTCACTGATAGTTTGCCTTCAGATGCTAGAACAGATATTGGTAGTAGCAGTTCGCGAGCACCTAGCAGAGGAAAGAGGGTTGCATCTGAAGACTTTGGAGGTGGCAGAAGAGGAAGTTCAGGAAGGAGTAGAGGAAGAGCTTCTTCTTCTAGCATACATTCGTTCTTTCCTCCTTCCACTACACCTGGTGCTCAGCCAGGAATTCGTGCTGCTATGGCTTCAGAACAACTGCACGATCAAGCAGACCTTGCAGTGGGCAGATGGTTTTATGATACATGCATTCCATTTAATGCAGCAAACAGTTTTCATTTTCAAGCAATGGCAGATGCAATTGCTAACATTGGTCCAGGATACAGGATGCCCTCTTATCAGAAGTTGAGAGGGAAGATATTAGATCAGACCGTGATTGAAGTGCAGCAATACTGTTCGACTTTGAGACAATCGTGGAAGGAAACAGGATGCACTATCATGGCAGATGGATGAACCGATAGGCGAGGAAGGACATTGCTAAACTTTCTTGTATATTGTCCTAAAGGACTCATGTTTTTGAGATCTCTAGATATGTCAGAGGAGAGGCACACTGCAGAGATCCTACGAGAGGAATTTGATAAGGTTATACAAGAGGTTGGGCTAGAAAATGTAGTCCAATTGATTACAGATAATGCAGCTAACTACAAAGCAGCCGGAAAGGAGTTAGCTGATATTTATGGGACTTTCTACTAGACACCATGTGCAGCCCATTGTTTAGATCTCATCCTCGAGGACATCGGTGAGATGGATGAAATAAAGGCAGCAACTGAGTGTTGCCAAGATATTACAAAATTTATTTACAACCATGCATTTGTTTTATGTATGATGAGGAGATACACAGAAGGTGCAGAGCTTCTTCGCACAGCTGCAACTCGGTTTGCAACAAACTTCTTATCTGTACAGAGTATTGTGAGACAGAAGCAAGCTTTAAAGAGAATGTTCTCCTCAGATGAGTGGCAACAATTTGCAGAGTTGCCACAAAACAGAAGGAACAGAAAGTTAAATGAGATTGCAGAAACGGTTTTTAGAAGTTCATTTTGGAATGCATGTATCAGATTATTGAAAATTACTTGTCCTTTAGTGAAAGTTTTGAGATTGGCTGACAGCGAGGAGAAACCATCTATGGGCTACCTTTATGAATCCATGGACAGGGCAAAAGAAGCAATCAGAAATAACTTTAATGAAAAAAAAAGAGATTATGTGCCCGTGTGAAAAATAATTGATAGTAGATGGAATAAACAATTGCATCAGCCTATTCATGCAGCAGCCTACTATCTAAACCCATCATTGAGGTACTCAGCAACCTTCAAAAGGGACGGTGAGGTTAATCGAGGAATCATTGAATGCATCGACAGATTAGTCCCTGATGAGAGCATAGTAGATGCGATACATCGAGAGATGGAGATATATGATAATGCTCTTCACTTGATGGGTTTGCCTGTTGCAATTCGCAACCGCTCTACGATGCGTCCAGGTACATTGTTTATTTTCATATTTAAGTTGCATCTTACATTACTGTGGATTATTATGTCTCTAATGTTTATATTTTTTTTACAGATGTTTGGTGGAATAGGTTTGGAAGTGATTGTCCAAACCTTAGAGATTTTGCAGTTAGAGTCATAAGCCAAACCTGTAGTGCAACAGGTTGTGAAAGAAATTGGAGTGTTTTTGAACACATCCATACAAAAAAGTGCAACACGTTGGAACACAAAAGGCTTAATGATTTGGTTTATATTCGTTGTAACATGCGCCTTCGTGAAAGGTAATGTTGTATTACTTTCAAATTTTCAATTCGATATTATTTAACTTCAGTTTTCAATTGTTAATATTACTTACTAATTGTTTATCTTTGTTTGTGTCGTAGGCAATTAAAAAAAGTAAATAGAGAAGAAAGTCAGTTCGATCCAATAAGTTTGGATAATTTTGATATATTAGAAGATTGGGTTATGGAAGACACTGAAGAAAATGCCCTCCTAACAGAAGAAGACGTTGCCTGGATTAATTTGGAAGGAGCGCAACAACATTATGGAGATGAAGAATTTGATTTTGAAGAAGAAGGTGTGGGCGTGGCTGATGATGATGAGGATCTGCAACAAGGAGAAGATGAAGATTATTTAGTTGATGATCCTGATTACAATTTGTAAAATGTAACATTATATGTAACTGTAGTGTACTGTAAAGTGTAAACTATGTCTGTATTTTATTTTTTGGATTCAAAATATATAAATTTGGATGCAATTGTTCAATGTTGAATGCTCAATCTGTACTAAACTTACATTATATGAATTTAAAGCAATTATCAGATTTTTCCTGATTTTTTCTTGATTTTTTTCGATTTTTTTCGATTTTTTATTAATTTTTAATTATTTTTACATTATTTTAATATTAAAGTACGATACGATATGATACGCCCGTATCGTGGAGCCCAGCGATACACGATACGATACGCGTCAGACAACACTGCTTTGTTGATATAACAGCGAGGATGACTGCTTTGTTGTTGTGACAGCCAGGATGGATGCTTTGTTATTGTTACAGCCAAGAAGGTTGAATTGATAGTGCAACCAGAGATACTGCTTGTGATGATCAGCCAAGAAGGCTAAGATATTTTTTGTTGAAGATCAGATCAGTGATGAAGAAAAATGAAGAACGTTGCAAACAAATATGAAGTTTTTTGGCAAGTTTGGAGTTCGAAATATCTCACTCCCAACTTGAGGAGGGGTGTTGAAGAATATGCTTATCTAGTGTTCCTTGTGTTAGTTTTATGTGTTTAGGTATTATTGTACTCGCCTGAAACTTTAGGGGTATTTTGGTAATTTTTGGTACTAGGGGGTATTTTGGTTATTTTGGTCAAATTCTGTTTTACAGCTCTCTATATAAGAGCTGGTAGATTGTATTAGACCTTGAGGCAGTGTGTAAGAAAGAGAGAGAAAGAGGGGGGGCGGCCTCCATTGGAAGTTCGCTCCTTTCCTTCAATCTCTCGTGTTTCCTCCTTAATATTAATCATATTTTGTGTTTTAATCTTCTGCGATACTACTCTAAATTTCAACACTCCTAGGGATGCTCTATGACTAAGTGTTCCTAGTGACTCGAATAATAAGTATGGGCGAGGGAGGTTGTGATGTGGGTAAGCGAGGCCCTAGACTTAGGGAGTGAATAAGGCTTGGGTAGTGTCACACCCAAGTGATGTTGAGTTAGTAAGGTCGTGTAAACAATTGTTGATATTTGTATTTGGAAGTAGTAGGATCACATATCATAAGTGTCAAACTAAAATTAAAATACAAACACACCCAAGAATGGGTATACCGAGTCAAAAACAAGCCAAAATCACAAATCAAACCAAATATCAAAGAGTTGGCTTGAATTTATTAATGGGAGACTATTATTTACGGAGGAAGAAGTGGTATTTACAGTAGCTAAGAGAAAATAGAGAGAGAGAGAGAGGCTAGACGTTGGGGCATATCTGGCCTCCAATAGCTAGTTAAAAATAGAGAGAGAGGCTAGACGTTAGAGCATAACTGGCCTCCAACGACTACTTGAACTAACCGTTGGGCCAATAACCGGCTCCCAACGGCTAGTTGGGGCCAACAGCTCTAACTGGCCCTGGCCTTAGTGGCCAACGAGTTGGTCCAAGTCCGACAGGCCCTAATGACTTGTCTCCTATTACATTTCATCTTTAACACCCTCCCTCAAACTTACGGTGTATATACTGAAAGTTTATTTAACAAAAAAATTAAAACAAGTCACTGATAGGGATTTGACGAAGAAATCTGCCAGCTGCATTTCTGATGTTACGTAACACAACCTAATCTTTCTCTCAGCATTCTTCACAAACAAAATGAAAGTCCATCTCAATATGTTATGTACATTTATGAAAAGCATTGTTGGAGGCGATGTACATAGCATTTTTATTGTTGCATAACATGGTATGTCGTAACATGTTTATCTTTCAGTACTTTTGTAATCTAGGAGATTTCTATAGCAGGTAGCCATAGCTCGATATTCAACTTTGGTGGAGAAAAGTGAAACTTTTTGTTCCTTCTTATACTTCCATGAAATCGGTGATTTTCCTAAGAAAACACAAAAAACTAGTAGTAGAATACATATTGACATCACCCCAGTTAGCATCATTATACATAGATTTATCAAAAGATTAAGAAGTCAAAAATACCCCTTTGTTTATAAAGCTCCTTACATAGCAAATAATTCTCATGACAACACTTATATGGATGGTGGTAGGCGTTTGTTGAAATTGACAAGCTATATGTACTACATGAGAGATATCAAGACGGGTGATAGTAAGATTGGTTAGAGCACCTATCGGTTGCCTGTAAGGAGTTGGATTTTCTAATTCTTGTTTGAGCATAATCATTCGTTCCATGAGATCAATTTGAAAGACAAAATCATCTTGAGAATGAAGCTTTTTCAAATATTCTCAAGTTTCAAACGCATTTTCAAAAGCATTAATCCGATTTCTAAGTTTTTCATCCACATTTTGACAAATAATCCATGTGATTTTTGCATTCATTTTTTCCCATAATTTCAAATCGATTTTGAATTTCTCATGTGCTTTGATGATTTCATCATCATCTAAGCCATCAATGTCTAAAATTGGTTCCTTTATAGTTCCATCAATGTAATCCCAAAAATCTTTTGATAAAAAATATTTTTTCATTGTTCTAGCCCAACTTTGATAACTTTTTGAGTCTAGAATCCATCTAAACGACTTATTTTTACCTTCTATTTGTGCAAAAATTAAGTATTTTGGACTAACCTCAAGTTTGATGCAAGACTTCAACTTTCGCACTTTTGGCACGCTTCCCGATGCACTCATTTTCTTCAATCCGAAGCTCTGATATCATGTAAATAATTGTCGATGATCAAAAGTTGATGCGACACGAATCAATATCACCAAGTCGCCAAGAGTCAAATGACATTCACTCACAAATGTCTATCTTCAAGAATGATTAACAAGAGCGGAAGCACATACAAAACAAGTCAAGAAGCAGTGCAAGACTGCATGAATTTATTCATGAGTGAGTGAGGTATATATAGAGATTATATAGATTCATAAATGTTAAGAAAGAAAATAAAGAAAACAAGATGAAGTGCTAGCTGCTGTGCACAGGACTGCACATCAGTCCAACGGCTATTCAACTAGCCGTTGGAGACCAGCTGCCTCCAACGGCTAGTTGACTGGCCCCCCAGGCCCTGGTGGCCTGGGCCAGTCCAGCTTCAAACACGGGCCCTAGTGGCCCGGACCTATTACACTTAACAATTCCTAAGTCTCACACCAACAAGTCCACTGGCAGTAGAGTAGGGTTGTAAGGGGAGAAGACCGTCAGGCGGTTCCCCTCATGTAGTCGTGCGAACTACTACTGGTGGCATTGTGGCCAGCTGAACCAAGTTAGTAATAAACTCCCTTCGGGACCCTGCTTTCATTTTCAAAATTCCACTAAATGTTGAGTGCCTTGAGCACGGAAGCAAGGGAGTCGTTGGGCAGTGCTGGGCACTGCCGTGTGTTACTGGAGGTCATCCGGTAACAGATTAGGATAGGTATAAAGCTAAACCAGTTGCTAGGGAATATGCCCAAGAGCATGGGATCAGCTGTGAAGAAACCTTTGCTCTGGTGCCCAAAGGGCCAACGATAACTTTGGTTATATGTGATAAAAAAAAATGGGACATATAAAATAGTTGTAAGAATGCCTTTTTTAATGGTTGGTTGAGTGAGCAAGGGTATATGGAACCTTATCCTAGTTAACATGTTCCTCAAGAAAAAACTCTCAACCTCATAAACGCATTATATAATGTGAAACAGGCTGCTAAATCATTATTTGAAAGATTCAATAAGTTTATGATTGACTATGATATTTTGTTACATTAAACTGACACTGCAACATTTTGTAAATCAGTCTACTAAAAGAATTCATATTTTACTCTTGTGCATGTTCAATACAAAATAATGGCATTGAGGAAATCATTGTGATAAAGGAAGAATTTAGCATAACCTTTGAGATAAAGGATATGAGTCATCTCAAATACTCTTAAGATACAAAAGTTGCTTGTATATTTAGAGGTTATTTTTGTTGCAAATAAAGTTTGCTACTGGTGTTGTTACCATGTATAACTTGACCGGTAATGAGAAGATTAACAGTCTAGAGATCATAAATCTAAAGATGAAGTTCACTGATGGAGAGCTCTAAGTGATCAAACTCCTCATAGACAGATGATTAGTGCTTTGACATATATGTAACAATTACTAGAATAAAATTTACACATAGTGTGCACATTGTTATCCAATTCCAACATCCACCCACCACTCTTTGCATAAGTTCGGTTATGAGAATTATTAGGTGTCACCCACACAAGTAAAAAAGGGAGTGTTTATCTTGATCTCCATTAGATTTAATGGTTTATATTGATGCAAATTGGGAAGGTGATTTCAATGATAGACATTCTACCACCAGATAGGTCCATCATTTTTAATAAATCCTATCTAACATAATTTCTTAACTAATAAATGTTGGTATCAAACACAAAGCCAATTTCAAATCTATTCAAATATGAACCAAGAGAGACTGGTTGCATCAGAACTGAAAAACCTAAATCTGATGCTGAATTGGATAAAATCTTGATCTAGCAAGGTTCTGGGTCTGCACGGAATGCATCAGGACACCTGGGTTATGTTCCATAGTGCGAAGAACACGTTACTCTAGAGTGTAAAAATTGAAAAACTCAATAATTCTAGATATGATTTAGATCATCAGACTGAAGATTTGTTTCATGTCTGACAACCCCCATTATCCATCGTTGAATCTCAACCGAAACACTGGAGTTGTAGGATCCTCATCAGAATATCAACAACTTTGAAAATACTCGGGATGTAAAACATAGGTTAAAAACCAGATCAGAAGACCCCAAGGCCGATGGACAACCTGCTGACAGAAAATTCATTCTTTCTGCACAAGGGATAGTCATTGCTAACAAATTGAAACAGATTCCAACAGCACTGACTCTACAGTAGAATTCACAGTAAGAAAACCTGTGAGAAAAGGACCATCAAGCAACCTGAGTTTGAAAAGACGAAATCAGCCTTCGGATGGAGCCCATTTGCAGAAGCATTTGATTTTGACACAAAAAACTTCTCAATAAATTTGATGAATATCTGCATAATCAAACAAAGGAAAGATAAGAGTAACAGCATGCAGGTAGCTGAACGTTAACAAGCACACAAAGTGCACTTCCATACTTAAATTTGGGAAATACAACATTATTGCAGAAAAGAGTGAAGACGGGTTCAAGGCTGAAAACATAGAAGGTGTGTTGAGGGATACGGTGTCAAGGAATATATGTGGACCTGGACCTTCAGTATAACTGTTTTAGTTGATACTTTTAATTCTGTATTAGTGTAAGGATATATTATTCTTTTAAGTTATAAAACTTTAAATATAAATTCTGTAAATATATTAGAAACCCTAAGAGAGATTAAGGAATAAAGTGGTGCCTGCTCCTTGAGTCTTCTTCTTCAATGTCATGACTTGTATTCTTTTGGATCCTCCTTTTCTAATAAATAAAGATTAATCTGAACCTCTCATCACTTCAAATCTGTGACTATGATGGAGTTTATTATGTAAGAAAATATTCTTTTGTTGACGTCTGCCACTGTTACTATTCATATGGTTGCTGAGAAGACTAGAGTGGTTGATGTGAAGACCAGAGTTTTGCAGGCTGTTGCTGCTACAGGTACGAGGGTTGCTGCAGAACAGAGTTGCTGCAGACTGCAGACTGCTACTATTATAAATCAAGGGTGGTGGCCATTTTGAAGCAGAAGGTATTCTTCTGATGTTGCATGTGTGTAGACACCTAAAATCACGTCTACAATGTGAAGAAAAAAAAGCAAAAAACAAAAAGGAGCTTTCTTTTTGTTGTGTTCCTCAGTTGATTCAAGTGATATAAGAAAGGAGAGTACGGTAGATCAAGACAAACATGTAGAAAGTTTATTCTCAAGTTCGGAAAACCAATCAGGAGAAGAATTGGAATCTTTTCACGTCACGAATGTTAAACTAGACGACAGACATTTTTTAGAATGGGTCAAGTCTATCGAACTTTCAGTCCTCGCAAGAGGTCGACAGGATTATCTTATAGGCATTCTTAAATAAGACAGTCAAACCTATTTTAAATGGGAAAGAGATGATGCCCTAGTGTCCTCATAGCTACTACAGTATATGATTTCCACAATTGGGAGAACCTTTATGTATTTAGATTCAGTTGTCAATATTTGGAGGGTTGTATCTGAAGCTTACTCTAAAAGGATGAGTGTTGCAAAGGAATATGAAATTCTAGAGAAAATAAGAAAATACAGACAAAAATGATACGGTTAGTGAATACTATGTATAATTACGTGGTTTATGGGATGAACCGCATTAAGGGCACTGCATGTTCTAAAGAAGGAAGTGAAGGGATTGAAAAACACAAGGTATTTGGACTAGTATGGGGAGTTTTTTTTAGTATGAAGTTGTTAAGTTTAATATGGTGAGAAGGAAAAGCTACCTTCCTTAGGCTCAGTTTAAACTACCTTCCTTAGGTACAGTTTACTTTTTACTGCTTAGAGAAGAAGATAGAAGAGGACTTAAAAAAGATGTCTTCAATTATGATAAGACAGCATTTCATCAAAAAATCAATATGAGTTCAATCTTAGGAGAGGATATAGTTCCCGATGTAGAGGTTATGGCAGCCTCTCTATTAAGGAAAAAGATAAGGTGAGATGCTCTCATTATAGTAAGAATCGTTATACAAAGAAATAATATTGCGATCGAATTGGTAAGCCCAATTTCATTAAGAATAAAGTAAACTATCCTAATATCTCAAAAAGTTCATAAGGGCACTAATATCAGTACTAGTATTGAACTGCTAAAGCATATAGAGAGATTGAAATCATGGTTTAGTGACCAACCTTCTACTTCTAAGTCTCAAGCCACTATGGCTCAAACTTCATAAATGGTGATGGATAATTCTACTTCTCATATATGGGTTGTAGATTTTAGTGCAACTAACCATATGGTTGGGGATCAAAATTGTTTGCTTAATTAGTAAATTCTTTGTAATAAGGAGGCTACTAGATTGGCCAATGACTGTATGACATACATGATGGGAAAGAGAAGTGCAAAAACTTCTTTATTTCTCTTACCCTCTATTCTACATGTCAAGTTTTTCTGTTAAATTATTATTTGTAAGCTCCCTCATCAAGTATCTAAATTACTCAATTATTTTTCTCCTTATAATTGTATCTTTTAGGATCGGAAGAAGAAGAGAATCTTTGATCATGGTGGCTTTAAAAGAGGGCTCTCAGACCCTATGGTGACATCCACATCTTATACTCTTTTAGTCGCAATTACTACAGAAGCAAAAACTTCATTACAGCATGATCACTTGGAACATTTACCTATGCTAATAATTAGGAGTGTGATTTTCAATTTTTCTCTTGAGTATAGTAATGCAGTTCGTCATCAACGTGATTCCTTTCCTTGTACTGAATCTAGAAAATCACAACCTTTTGAGTCGATTATGTGTGGGCCCCTATCCAATCACTTCTTTTAAGTAGTCTGAAGTACTTTATTTCTTTTCCTGATGATTGCATTCAATTCACTACAGTTTATTTAATAAAATCAAAGGATAAAGTTTCTTCATCTTTCGTGTTGTTCATAAATTCATAGAAACTAAACTTGATTCCTCACTATGAATTCTTAGTTTAGACAATGGTGGAGAATATATGTTAGATTGACTATAATACTACCTTCATAAACATGGGATCACACACTAAACTTCTTGACCTAATACTCCACAACAAAATGATGTTGCAAAAAAGAACATAAACATCCTTGAAGTCGCTAGAAGATTAGTCATTGGATGTAATGCTAATAAATCTTAGTAAGGTGATGCAGTACTAATATTTTTGTATCTTATTAAAAAGATGCCTAGTATTGTACTACACGGTAAGTCTCCATAGAGGATTAGTAATCCATATGAGAAATTGTTTCATATTCTAAAATGTATCTTTGCACATGTTTATTATATTTATATCCACTCACATGTCCAAGACAAGCTGGATCCTAGAGCCACAAAATGTATATTTAGTGGATACTACAAGGGATATAATGATATAATCCATGCATTGAAAGACTTATGTTTCCTTCGATGTTACCTTTTTGTCAATCAAGTCATTATTATTCTTTCAAGGGGGAGTTCTTTGATCCTACAATAGAGTTCACTCATATCCTTTTTATAAGTCCCATAAAATTGGAATTTGATCTCATGGGCAATGAAGAGAGTGATGTTGCTCCAAAGGATATTCAGACTTACGTTCGTAGAGAAAGGAAAGCAATGGTGTCCCATGCTCAAGTCAACATGACAAATGACTTCTCAAATTCATATTAGTTACCTCGATAGGTTCCTGACCTTTTTATTCCTATGTAAAAAGATAAGACATCTTGTACTCTTTATCTTATTTCTCATTGTCTCCTACCAAAATACTTCCAAAAACTATCATAAAATTGTTATAAATGTTGAACTACATCTCATACCTAGAAATATGGAGGAAGTTCATCAATCCCCTCAATGCCAAGAGGCTATGCAAAGTGAATTAGTTGTATTATAGAAGAATAATACTTGAACGATTGTTGATTTGCTCTTAAGTAGAAGATCAGTGGGCTATAAGTGGGTATACGTAGTTAAATTCTAAGCTGATATAGGTCTTGAATATTACAAGGCTAAGCTAGTAGTTAAGAGATATAGTCAGTCATATGGAATTTATAAATAATAAGACTTTTGCTCTAGTTGCAATTTGCAAAACTCATAATTATAAGAGTTATCATAAGCCTAGCTGCACACAAAGGATGGGATATGTTGCAATTGGATGTGAAAAATATATTTTTACAAGAGAGACTCAATGAAGAAATTTATATGAATCAACCTCTAGGATTTAATGATAAATTATCGAAAGCTAAGGTATGCAAATTGAATAAAGTTACATATAGCCTTAAGCAATCTCAAAGAGCTTGGTTTTAAAAATTTAGGGAGGGTGTAATCAACTTTAGATACCAAAGAAGCGTGAATGACCATACATTATCCATCAAAAGAAGAAATAAAATATATATTTTGATTGTTTATGTAGATGATATTATTGTCCCTGCAGATGATGCTGAAGAGGTTATGAGTCTCGAGACAAAGCTTCACGAGCTTTTTGTTTTAAAAGATTTAAACCGACTACACTATATTTTGAGAATTAAAGTTTGTTTTTCCACTAAAAGTACTTTATATTTATTGATCTTGAAAAAGCTTATGATAGGGTACCAAGGGAGGTTCTTTGGAGAACCTTAGAAAAAAGAGGTATCTCATTGACATGCATTAACCTTATAAGCGACATGTATGATGGTGCAAAAACATGTGTGAGGACTCATGAAGGAATTAAAGACTTCTTTTAAGTTAATATTGAGTTACATCAAGGATCAACTTTAAGTCCATACTTATATATAATGGTGATTGATGAGTTCCAAGATGAAGTACCATGGTGTATGTTATTTTCAGATGACATTGGGTTAGTGGAGGAGTCTAAGGAAAAAGTTAATATAAAATTGGAACTATGGAGAGAAACATTAGAAAGCAAAGGCTTCCGACTTAGTAGAACAAAGAAAAATTATATGGAATGTAAGTTTGATCATTTGGTTACTTTAGAGGACATAAAAATTAAAATTGGCATACATTGCATCCCAAAAGGAAAGTTTTAAATACCTAGGGTCAATTTTTCAAAGTGATGGAAGAATTTATGGACATGTTACGCATAGAATTAATGCTAGTTGGTTGAAATGGAGAGGAGCATAAGTATTCTTTGTGATAAGAAGATACCATTAAAGTTAAAAGGTAAATATTATAGAGCATCAATTAGACCTGCCATGTTTTATGGTTCTGAGTGTTCGGCAGTTAATCATCAACATTTACAAAAGATGTCAGTGACAGAAATGAAGATGTTGAGACGGATGAGTGGTCATACAAGAAAAGACAGTATATATAATGAGGTTATTAGAAATAAATTACGTGTGGCACCAATAGAGGATAAAATGATAGAATGTCGTTTAAGGTAGTTTGGACATATAGAAAGAAGATCAAAAGAAGAACCTATAAGAAGGTATGAAAAACTAGATTTTGAAAGTATTAAAACTTAAAAGAGGTAGCAGTTGAGCTTATTGTGAGTTAACTACTAACATGGCATATGATATGATTCTATGGAAACAAAGAATCTATGTAGTCGACCCCGTCTAGTATGGGAAAAGGCTTAGTTGTTCTTGTTGTTGTTTGTATTAAAAGAGGTAGCGGACGACCACAAGAGTGTTGGAAAAAAACAATAAAGAATGATCTAGCTTATTGTGAGTTAATTACTAACATGGCACATGATAGGGCTATGTGGAAACAAAGAATCCATGTAGCCGACCCCGTCTAGTATGGGAAAAGGCTTAGTTGTTGTTGTTATTCCAGTAAAGGTATTTTATTGGCCCAAAGGAAAGTTACTATGGACTTATTTTAGGATACAAACATTTTCAATACTACAACAACAACTAAGCCTTTTTCCATACTACATGGGGTCGGGTACATGGATTCTTTTTTTCCACATAATCCTATCATATGCCATGATAACAGTTAACTCAATATAAACTAGATCATTATTTATTGCTTCTTTCCAACACTTTTTTGGTTGTCCTCTCTCTCTTTTAACATTTTTACAATGTAACTCAATAAGAACTAGACCATTCTTTATTGTTTCTTTCCAACACTTTTCTGGTCGTCCTCTTCCTCTTTTAACATTTTTACAATGTAGTTTTCATATCTTCTTACGGGAGTGTCCTTGGGTCGTCTTTTTACATGTTTAAACCATCTTAAACGATTTTCTCTCATTTTATCCTCTATTTGTGTTACTCTCAATTTGTTTCTAATAACCTCAATATGTATATGGTTTTTCCTTTTGTGACTACCCATCCATCTCAACATGTTCATTCATCTTTTGCACATGTTGATGATAAAGTGCCCAAGACTCAAAACCATAAAACGTCGCAGGTTCAATTGTTGCTTTATAATATTTACCTTTCAACTTTAATGCAGTTTCACTAGTCTTAGCATAATTCAATTTGTAACATACCTTTTTTGCCTTGATTTTATCTTGCACCACTTCACTCCACCACCAAGATTTTTTTTTGTATTGGTGCACCTCTCTTAGATTCGCCTAACACATCTTTTATCACTTCTCTAATATGTATAGCCATATTGTTCTACGTATCAGAAGGTGAATTACCTTGAAATCTTTGCAACATGATCTATTTTTTTCTTACAAACAAAATAATCATTTATGTTTGTGACAAGCCACTCTTATAAATAATTAAATGTTCATCTTATTTTTTGAAAATTGTATTAGCTATAAGAGATCAAAAGTCATAGCAAAATTTAAAATCTCCTTACCATCCTCATTTATATCCCAAAAACTATAGTTTACATGAAAACCTTGATATCCCGAAAAGCCTTCTATATACTATTTTTTAATCCTACTTCGAGTGCATAACGATAAACTATATTCAAAAACTCTACTCGTAACGCTAATTTCACTATCATAATTCGGTCATCATATCGTGTATGTCTACTACACTATCCTCTAAATCTTCATTTACAATAATACTAACTCCATTTTGAGCCTTTTCCTTTCTTAAGTAACATAATTTAAAACCCATATTCTCAATCTTCTTTGCTTTTTCTCCCACCCATTTGCAATAATACAAATATTATTATCTAGTACTAGCTTCCTTACTCCTACATCCGTCCATGCTGAAAATGTGGAGACCCTTCCTGAAACTTATTCACTGCATTCAAGACAATATAGTGGGATTAACTTCTTTACCCATACCAGTCCATGATATGGAAACCCTCTATGCAATTGATTCACTACATCCGAAAGAAGATGTAGAGGCTCTTGCTTACTTTTCACAGCATTTGAGCTCTACAGTGCATCGCTAAGAGGGGATGCCCGAACGCAATGCTTATAATTTGTAGAATTCATGGTAGATAAGTCTGACAAAGTTTCACGCTAGCTGTCGGAAGCCTAACGCAACCCTCCTCCTTTATCCGGGCTTGGGACCGACCATGTAACAAAAAAAAATTGCATCTTAATGAGGAACGTTATGAAAATGTAGGCAGATACCAAAGGTTAGTGGAGAAGTTGATCGATCTTACTATTACTTATCCAAACAATGCATATGCAGTGGGAATAGTAAGGAGATTTATGAATACCCCAACGAAAGCCCATATAGATGTTGTCCTCTCTTAGCTATGGCATTTTATATTAATAAGGGTCATCTCAATGTTGAGGTTTTCTCATATATTGATCGGGTTGGATTCCTAATTGATAGAAAGTCCACCTCTGAGTATTACCCTTTTGGGGCAATATTGTTTCATCAAAGAGTAAGAAACAAATTGGGGTTGCTAATTTCAGTCCAGAAGCTGAATATAGAGCCATCACTCAAGAGATGTGTGAGGGACTATGGTTAAAGTCCCTAATAAAGGAGCTGGGAATGGAAACAGGTGGTACAATTTCTCTATTGTGAGAGAATTGCTATTATACATATTGCTACTAATCTAGTCTATCATAAAAAGACAAAATAAATTGAGAATGGTTGCTATTTCATAAGAAAGATAGTGGCCAAAAAGGCATTCCAACTGATTTATGTCAAACCTGCCGACCAGTATGCTCATATCCTCACCAAAACTGTAAACCAAAGCTATAAACTGAAGCTGAATATAAATCTATCGCTCAAGAGATATGTGATGGACTATGGTTAAAGTCTCTAACAAAGGAGTTGGGAATGGAAACAGGTGGTGCAATTCCTCTCTATTGTGACAGCATTGCTGCTATACATATTGTTACTAATCTAGTCTATCCAAATTGAGGTTAGTTGCTATTTCATAAGAAAGAAAGTGATGGAGAGGCATTCCAATTCATTTATGTCAAATCTGCAGACCAATATGCTCATATTTGTGAACCGAAATAGACTAGTGCATCCACTCAAGAAGTTGGGAGTATCTTCCTCCCAACTTGAGAGCGAGTGTTAAGGGATATGGTAATGAGGACATGTGGATCTGGACTTTTGGTACATCTGTTTTAGTTGATACTTTTATAATGTAAAGGTACATTAGGCTGTCAAGTTATAAAACTTTATATATAAGTTCAGTAAATAGATTAGAAACCCTATGAGAGATTATGGAATAAAGTGGTGGTTGCTCTTCGAGTCATCTTCTTAAATGTGATGCCCTGTACTTTTTTGAATTCTCCTCTTCTAATAATGAAAGATTCATCTTAAAAAGGTGTACATAAAGTTATCAATAGTTGAGTTTCAGAATGTGCTTCCAAAACATCAAAAACACAAGGATTAGCTGTTGATGATATACCAGTTATGCCAAAGCAATGAACAGACTTTGATACTTCATGTTAATTCAAAAGAATGTGCCGAAGCAGTTAGCCATCGAGTTCAGGCGAACATTGTCGAACTACAATATTAATAGTTAAATGTATTGCACGTCTTTCAGGCAGTTAACATGTTAGTAACCATGAGCAGTTAAAACATTTCAGTAATTACTGTTGATAACTTGATATTGAAATAATATGTACTGACACTTAAAAGAAGTACAACTGCTGGAAATATGTGACTCACTTGATGATAGCCAAAAACTAGCAATTTCATTCAGTCAATCAATAGTTTTTAATTGATTACAGATTCAAGAGGGGCAGGTTCATGACAGCGATTCACACCCTCATGGATGACTCATATGGTTTACAAAAATGATTTTCTCATGACTAAAAAGAACTTGACAAATCTAGTGCATTAGAATCATGCTCTCACGAAAATCACCCTTTGTACATTTTAAGCGGTTTGGTTAAGGGTGGGTGGATGGGATGAACCAAGACAGCAGGTCTTCCAACTTGAGAATCATGTGATGAGAAGTGCAACCTCCACGGTCAACTTAGGAGTATCTCATTGCAATTCAATTGTGGGAAGAATGGGAAATCACAGCTTTCTGTGATAGCCAATGGCTTCCTAAGGCTCTGTTTCCATCCTTGGTGACTCCAACTGCAACGAATCTCTCTCTCTCTCTCTCTCTCTCTCTCTCTCTCTCTCTCTCTCTCTCTCTCTCTCTCTCTCTCTCTCTCTCTCTCTCTCTCTCTCTCTCTCTCTCTCTCGTATCTGGAACCAACATTCGGTAGTGAGGTGTTTGTGGTCTTACTGCTCACCTAGGTGGAAAGTTTGTTCAAACTCTGGACTCAAATTCTAGTGGAGGAATACATAGAGTCAAACGTAGTAGTTTTTTAACAGCTACTCTAAGGGTGGTAGGCTTATCTGTCGGGACCTGTCTGTGTGGGGGAGAGATGGGGGAGAGGGATTAGGAGGCCCAGTAGCTAGCAGTAGCACCCACCAGACATAACACATGATAGTTGATTCATTTTCTCGTAGATTGCTCAATGATGATCATATGAAAGCACAGTAAATGCTTATTTCATGAGACTGCTCTGTAGCACTACAAAGATCAAATCAGATTGAAAATTATTTACTAAATAACAAAAACACAAGAAAGCATCGATCTACCTTTGCATCTTCGAAAGTTGACATATAACCAAAAGAAATTCTGACTGCTCCAGTTGGCTTCCCATGTAAAACATCATGATCGTCCCAGCAAACATGCCCCGCCTAATGCAACATGCACCCAAAACCAAGCGAGGAAATGCAAAGGCATCTTAAGAATATTAAAACATAGATGACAAAGGCTTCATAGCAGAATCCTCTACAACGAAATTTGACAAATGGAACATAAGGTTGACATATGGAATATATATGCACGTGAATATATATATGTATGATATATACTGTAACATACATATATATAAGGTTGAGGTCTGTTTCGGATCAGGTCCCAGTCGATCTGAACCAGTCCCTACTTTTATTCACTTTTCTTGACCTGGATCCAAACCAAAATGCTTAAAACCTGACCTGGATCCGAATTTTCTAGGTCAACTTGTCAGGTCATGTCCAAAACCACCACCCCTAGTGTCACAAATCTAGAAGAAAGTATTCCAGAAGAGCACCTCTATGTTGGACAAAAGATCTGAGTGAGACAATCCAAGATACTTTGCGCAAGCCCCAGGATTACAAAAGCATCCTGTCTATGGGAATCAAATAGCAATTCAATCACTTAACAAGAAAACAAAATCAGAAACTGCTATTAGAACATATCACGTAAGCAAAACAAAATTATTTTAGAGCAATGTTAAACCTGAGTGTAGTATCATGGATAAGATAGGGATAGTGATGTTAAAGACTTGCACCAGGATTTCCATCAATAGGATCTATTGTAGAAGAAATTTCCGAAGTTAACTTGCAACAAGCATTGCATTTCGTAAATATTTCTGAGTTATGACAAGAGTCATTTGATGTCAAACAAATACCAAAGGACTTTATCAAGTTTCACGGTTAGTACCACTGGAAAAATGCCTAAGATATCAAACAAAGTACAGATGTATATGGTCAATGGTGGTTAGCGCCACTTATGCACACCAGCTCGTTATACTGCTAGTCATTGCATAGGCACCCCGAATGCTGACTTAGCAGTAAATTAAAAATCTATTAAAGAAAATGAAAGTTAAGTGTAAGCAGCAGTTTAACACTTGCATGGACATTCATATCAAACTTAAATCATCACTGATTTAGTAACCCTAAATATTTCATGAAGTTAAATGTATCATATTTATTTCATGTGCTACAGTTGTTAAAATATATACATATATATAATATACCTTTTTGACTTTTTCTTCTTGTTATTTTATTTGTTTCATCTTCTGTGTTAGAGGCAGCAGTTGCACCCCCAACGGCTAGAGTTGTACCCATTGGACAAGCTGCTCCTCCTCTCTATGTAGACCTCTATGCATAGAGGCTCTTCACTTGTATCCAGCAACCTTGTTTCCAAGCATCTGATATATGAATTGAACTAAAATTTCATTCTTGAAGATTATTTTGAGTTTGATTCTAGGTTGTACTTCTCGGGGTTTGTGCTAGATATATTTTGGCTAAATACCTTCTCTTATCCTTGGCGGTTTTATTTTTGCATTATCACTTTATTGCGGCTATCTTTACAGTTGTCACGAAACCTAGAAAATACTAGCAAAATATCGAAATTCTAACATGAGGAGCATTAGGATAAGAGGTTTTAGTGTCACGAAACCTAGGAAATACTAGCAAAATAATATGCTTTTAGTGTCAGTTTTAGTAAATTTGATGTTTTAGGTATTATTATAATTGTCTATAGTACTAAGGGTACTTTTGGTCATTTTTTGTTTTACAACCCATTATATAAGAGTTGAACGTTTTGTATTAGGATTAAGAGGTTGATATTAAGAAAGAGAGAAAGAGAGGGGGAGCCTCTATTGGAGGTATACCCCCTCCTCCGATCTCCCATATTTTTTCTGTTCAATCTTCTTACTCTTTGTTATGTTTGATCTTCCGCTATGCTACTCCCAAATTCCAACATGGTATTAGAGCCTTCGATCGATTGGAGTAGCGGCTATGAATTGTTCAATTGGACTGCGAACACAACTTGGTACTAGCGGTGGCAGCCACCCTTCAAACAAGAGGAGATCGTGAGTTTGCTGAATAGGTGGGATGTCGAGATGAAGAAGAGGGGATATGGACCTGACACAAGCGTTGTATTTCATGATATAGAGCAGCAAGAGGAGCAACAACTGTATCTGCACAGTAAGAGGGTGGCGGTTGCATATGGATTTATTATGGCATCTCCTGGGATGGCTATTCAAGTCGTTAAGAACCTTCATATTTATACAGATTGTCATACTGTTAACAAGTACATTTGCAGCAGCATTGACCGAGAAATCATAGTGAGGGATGTTGCACGTTTTCATTATTTGAAAAGCGGTAGCTGCTCATGTGGAGTTTTTTTCGTAATGGCTGATTCGTGAAGCTTGCTGGGATGGTTCCTGATGTTGCACGCCCTGTTCACGATGGGCTCTATAAAGCGATGGACACATACCTTAAGGAGCATGCTAGAATCACCAAGAGTGAGAAGAAGTTGTGCAGATTATTGATGGAATGCAAGAAATTGTTGGCTGAGGCAAGCATGTGTGTTGCACAGAACGATAGGCTCCCCTTGCGAGTGGTGGTTCAAGTCCTTTTCTTTGAGCAGGTGAGAGCAGGAGGCTCTGAGATGTTACCTGCACGTCAAGTGTTCGATAAAATGCTCAGGAAGAGATGATTAACATGCACATCTAGTGTTTGATTCAATGCCTAAGAGAGATATTTTACTTGTCCATCAAGTGTTTGATGAAATGTTAAAGAGGGTTGAAAATTGAAAAAAAAAATTGCAGAAGATAGGCAATAGTATATGATGAATGTCTCAGCTTGAGAATCTACTTCAAGTTATAGCATGGGTGGAATCATGTGGTGCTCCGGTTCCTGATACATTGAATTTATGTGAAGATGTGCTTTTTGTTTCGAAGTCTTATGATGGATACCAAGGTCTTAATTTTGACTTTGAAGCAGTAACTTCATTTCCAGATTTGGAAGTGAATGATGCGGGCTACATCAGTGTGGATCCAAGTACTACAGAAAATCATGTTGATTCGTGTATTTATCCTCCTGAAAAGCAAGAAAGTCATATTGATTGCAATGAAGATTCTTCTTCTCTTCCAGTTAGTCCTAAATCAACTGTATTAGTCACATGTTTTAATCAGGATGAGAGTTTCACATATTCCTGTGAAGATTCTGAAATAGAGATTAAAGATGTTAGATGCATCCAAGCAGATGAACCGAGTACAAATTAGACACTTGATGTCAAGACCTTCTCCTTGGAATAAGGACCGATAGTGGAACCATTAATGACGTGTGATGACAGGGACATCTTTGAGAATATGCCAAGCAATGTGCAGTTGAAAGATATCTGTCTAACAGATTCCTCTATTTCTTCATTAGACCAGAAATCTCACAATATGAAGAAATTTTCAGAAAATTCATATAGTCCTTATACTGATGAATCATTGCACTGGCCAAGCATTGAAGGATTTCCAGTTCTAAAAGTTATAAGTTAACAAGGAGCAAAAGTTGCACGGCGATAGTTACAAAGGGTTCTTCGTCTCCATTTTGGGAAGAGTATTCAAACAATTGAGTTGAAGATGTTGCAGCCAAAGAAGCTGCTGAAGATGACCAGCTATGAAGGCCTAAGTTGAAGATGTTGCAGCCAAAGAAGCTGCTGAAGATAATCAGTCATGAAGGCTGAGTTGAAGATGTTGCAGCCAAAAAAGTTGTTGAAGATGACCAGCCATGAAGACTGAGTTGAAGATGTTGCAACCAAAGAAGCTCTTGAAGATGACCAGCCATTAAGGCTGAGTTGAAGATGTTGCAGTCAAAGAAGCTGCTAAAGATGACCAACTATGAAAGCTGAGTTGAAGATGTTGCAGCCAAAGAAGCTACTGAAGATGACCAGCCATGAAGGCTGAGTTAAAGATATTGCAACCAAAGAAGCTGTTGAAAATGACCTTCCATGAAAGCTGAGTTGAAGTTGTTACAGCCAAGAAGCTGTTGAAGATTGGTGTAGCCATGAAGCTGCTGAACAACAACCATGAAGGTTGATTAATAATATTGTAGTGAGAAAGGTTGCTGAAAAGCGGACAGCCAAGAGGGCTAGGAAAATCGAAAAAAAAAATCAATTTTTTGGCATGTTTGGAGTTCGAAGTATCTCACTCCCAACTTGAGAAGGGGTGTTAAAAGAATATGCTTTTAGTGTCAGTTTTAGTAAATTTGATGTTTTAGGTATTATTGTAATTGTCCGTAGTACTAAGGGCATTTTGATCATTTTCTGTTTTACAGCCCAAGGGTTGGACGTTTTGTATTAGGGTTAAGAGGTTGATATTAAGAAAGAGAGAAAGAGAGGGAGGGTGGCCTCTATTGGAGGTCTACCCCCTCCTCCGATCTTCCATGTTTTTCCTCTTCAATCTTCTTACTTTTTGTTATGTTTGATCTTACGCTACGCTACTCCCGAATTCCAACAAGGATAACATCTAGAAAAAATTTGAAGCTTGCTTATGAAATATTGAATCACAAATTTAGAACATGCTAGCAAAATATTGAAATTCCAACAAGCACAAGCTTAGACAGATTTCAATGTAACAAGACGTTGCATACCTACACATATACGAGAAATGGGAAGGGAAGAAAGAAGAGAAGTTCACCAGTAATAACCACTTTGGAAGGTGAAGAAAGGCAGAGGATATATATATATATATATATATATATATATATATAGAGAGAGAGAGAGAGAGAGAGAGAGAGAAGGCACATGAGGGAGGATATATAGCCATTGGATCTAGTGTATAGTTTCCTTAGGAGGTCAAGCCACATAAGCAGGCCGATAAGGTGCTTGGTGTATGCTATGAGGGCTCAGAACTTATATATGAGCATTTGACAACATTTACAGACCACCACAGTCAACTATAGTTCATTAGCAATTCTCTGGATATCCCACTGCCTGGTTGAAACATTAACTTTCAAGTAGCCTTTCTCCCAATTCAGATCATAATGTCACCTAAAATCTAGGTTCAACCCACAAGAGTGACTTTCTAAGGTTGTATAGTTACCAAGTAATATGCAACTAGTGTCACCACAATGTGCACTAGGATAACATACATCAAAAGAATACCATGCTAAAGGTAAATAAATTTAAGGATACACCTTTAATTGCCAAATCTTTCAAAGGTGCTGATTAAAAAAAATTTAAACATGATTGCAAAGTACACTTTGAATATAACCAGGTCATAAATGTCAGAAACAAAAGAATCCACTGCAATTTTACCCTTAATTGAATCCCAGAAAAAGATGCCAGCTTCTCCACCTCATGGTAACCAATCCAACTGCCATCTGGTCTTTTTAGATTAAAAGCTATCGTTGGACCCTGCCCCTGCTGCCATCATCCTGAAGTTAAAATCAAGGACATTTTGGAAGAAACGTTTCTAGGAGAGAAAAGCACAAAACTATATCCAGGAATCCATACATGCAATTCGAACAAATTACATCAAGGTAGTTAGAACATATCTTCTCTGGCTACAGGCAAGGAGAGGGATTTGAAGGTTTAACAAGAACAAGCTGAGAAATATTTTGACAGCGAAATGCATCAAATACTCACTATGGCATTAAGGCGCAATTTGGTATTAACATTAATCAGATATTGAAAATTTAAACTTCTGACGTTTTTCATATTGATAAATCCTTTCTTTCAAATAACAATGAATTAAATGAACAAAGCAATCTAACAATTAAATGCTATTAAAAACAAAAGACCAGTATACTGCTTCCATATGGTCCTAGAATTAGTCTAGATCGCCTAGAACATACATATGTAACATAATGCAATTATGCTGAGATTTCATGCACACCGCGAGTTTATCATTCCTTGTTAAATTCTATCATACGCAAATTGAAAGAAAATGGCACAATAAGAAGCTTATCAAATCAAAGAGCATGCTTTGACCATTGAATCTTCACGTATATTTAAGTGCACCAATTATATGGCCACCCTAACAAATGATACTAACATCCTCATTGATAGGCAAACTGACTTCCAAATAATTGTCTAAAATCTGCATCCCAGACGCATGGGACCACAAAGGCAGGTTTTAACGGGCCCCAAAAAGTTGTGGAGATCAAAATTCTCAGAACTTATTCAGTACAAGTAACAAATTTATCAATTATTTTATTGAATTAAATCAGATTAAAGATAGAACAGTTCCACGAAAACCAATCAGTTTAACTTTCATCGTCATTCAACAGAAAAATACACAACTGAAAATGATAGCTTTTCTAATTAAGTTAATACCAAAGCATGGACTACTATCTATTCCCTCACCTAAATGTCACAATATCCATAAATATTTCCACCCGACTTCCTTTCAACACTCACCACCGTCCACCTGAAATTTTGTATAGTTTGTTGTGTGAGTATAACTTTGTTTTATTGTTAGGTTTGTTAGTTATTTCACTATTTTCCTATCATTGTTTCTCATTTTTGCTCCTTCATACAGAAACAAGTTCCATGTGTGTGCATTAGAAGACATACATACTGACGTATGTTACATATATACATAGAATATAACTACAAATTGAGACACACACAAACATATATATGTAATGTGTGTGTATGTGCATTTGTATCCATATATATATGTATGGATGTAATTTTTACATCCATAAGTATCGTAATGTATACATGCAAAACATATTTTCCTGCGAAGGAACAAAATAAAAAATAATAGCAAGTGAACATATTTTTTTCGTTTCTAATTATATATGTACATACATATCTCTATTTTTAACTCCGGCCATGTAAGGGATCACCCTTGCATTGCCGGTCCCAAGACCGGATAAAGGAGGAGGGTTGTATTAGGCTTTTGACAACTAGCGTAAAACTTCGTCGGATTTTTATAACATAGATTACAAAAATTATGAGCATTACTTTGGGGCGTCCCCGCCTAGCGATATGCTGTAGAGCCCGAATGCAGTAATAAGTAAGCAAGGGTCACTACATTTTTGCCTGAATATAGTGAATCAATTGCAGAGAGGGTTTCCACATCATGGATGGGTGTAGGTAAAAAGGTTAGTCCCACTACATTGCCACCCGAATAGTGAATAATTTTCAGAGAGGGTCTCCGCATTTTAAATATGGACGGATGCAGGAGGTAAGGAAGCTAGTCCTAAAAAATAATAATCATATTGGTTCTTGGAATATCGAAACATTATCCGGTAAGCTAATGGAGGTGGTAGATATTATGATTCGGAGAAAGATTCATATTCTATGTTTACAAGAGAAAAAATGGGTTGGAAAAAAAGCAGAGGAGATAGAGCATACAGGTTTTAAATTATAGTACTCCGGTAAAGAAAAGGCTTGAAACGGAGTTGATATTATCATAAATAAAGATTTAAATGATAGTATAGTAGACATACAACGATATGGTGACCGAATCCTAATGTTGAAATTAGTATTTGGAGCATAAGTTTTGAATATAGTTTGTGCTTAGAAGATAGTATAAAGACATCTTTTTGGAAGAGTTAGATAAGGTGATTCAAAAGATTCCACAAAGGGAGATGATTTGTTTAGGAGGAGACTTAAATGAAAACTTTGGTTTTGGGAATATAAATGAGGAAGGTAGGGAGATTTTAAATTTTGCTATGGCATTTGATCACTTTATAGTCAATACAATCTTCAAAAAATGAGATGAACATTTAATTACTTATAAGAGTGGCTTATCACAAACACAAATTGATTACTGTTGTAAAGATTGCAAGGTAATTCTAGGAGAAAGCTTAACCACCCAACATCGACTTTTAGTTATAGATTTACAAATAAAAAAATGGACAAAGAAGAAAAGATATATTAAAGGGTGTAAATGGTGGAACCTCAAAAGCGAGAAAGAAGATATATTCAAACAGAAAGTCCTTCAAGGAGATGTTTGGAATTATGTTGGTACACCCTGTGATATGTGGAACAATATGCTATACATATTAGGAAAGTGGCAAAAGATGTGTTAGGTGTATCTAAGGGAGGTGTACCGGCACAAAAAGAAGCTTGGTAGTGGAGTGAAGTAGTGCAAAATAAAATCAAGGCAAAGAGGACGTGTTACAAATTACATTATGCTAAGAAAACTAGTGAAATTTTAGAGGCTTATAAGAAAGCAAAGAAGGAAGCCAAAAAGGCCGTGAGTGAAGCAAAAGCTAAACTTTGAGAGGATTTATATAAAAAAGCTCAACTCAAAAGAGGGTGAAAGAGATATTTTTAGGATAGCAAGGGCTAGATATAAGAAAACTAAAGATCTTAATTATGTTAGATGCATCAAGGACGAGGATCTAAAAATTCTAGTGGCAAATGATGATATAAGAAATAGATGTAAAACTATTTTTATATGTTTTTTACTAAAAATAAAGATGTTAGTATTAGCTTAGGAGAGTTAGCCAAATCATAAAAGTATATAAACCACCATTTCTACCGACGTATTCAAAAGAATGAAGTCAAAGATGCTCTTAAACATATGAAGGGTGGTAAATCAGTAGGACCAGATAATATTCCTATAGAAGTTTGGAAAATGCTAAGAGAAATAGAAATCACTTGGCTTACAAAACTATTTAATGAAATATGGAAAAACCAAAAGATGTTCGAGGAATGGAGAGCAAATACACTTATACCCATATATAAGAACAAGAGAGACATTCAAAATTGTACGAATTATCGAGGTATCAAGTTAATGGAGCCATACTACGAAATTACATTCAAAATTGTACGAATTATCGAGGTATAAGTTAATGGAGCCATACTATGAAATTGTGGGGAAAAAATATCAAACGTAGGTTAAGACAAGTATCAAGTACAACACAGAACCAATTTGGATTCATGTCATGCAGATCTAATGTTAAAGTGATTCACCTTTTGAGACGAATTAAAATTGGCACACGTTACACCCCAAAAAGGAAAGTTTTAAATACCTAAGGTCAATTTTTCAGAGTGATCGAAGAATTGATGGAGATGTTACGCATAGAATTAGTGCTGGTTGATTAAAATGGAGAGGAGCATTAGGTATTCTTTGTCATAAGAATATATCATTAAAGTTAAAAGGTAAATATTATAGAGCATCAATTAGGCCTGCCATGTTTTATGGTTCTGAGAGTTGGACAATTAATCATCAACATTTATAAAAGATGTTTGTGACAGAAATGAAGATGTTGAGATGGATGAGTGGTTATACAAGAAAAGACTGTATGCATAATGAGGTTATTAGAAACAAATTAGGAGTGGCACCAATAGAGGATAAAATGAGAGAATATCGTTTAAGATGATTTGGACATATAGAAAGAAGATCAAAAGAAGAACCTTTAAGAAGGTATGAAAATCTAAATTTGGAAAGTATTAAAAGAGCTAGAGGACGACCACAAAAGTGTTGGAAAGAAACAATAAAGAATGATCTTGCTTATTGTGAGTTAACTACTAATATGGCACACGATAGGGATTTGTGGAAACAAAGAATCCATGTAGTCAACCCCGTCTAGCATGGGAAAAGGCTTAGTTGTTGTTGTTGTTTGTATATCTCTATTTTTGACATGCATAGTATGTTTTTATTGTAATGTACACACATAGAGAACATGTTTTCCTGTAAAGGAACAAAAATCAAAACATATTAATAGAAATACTGAAATAGCTAACAAAAGTAAGTTAAGTAACCAGAAAACAAAATTATACTATCACATGACATGCTGTGAAGCATCGAACAATAAATCAAGAAAACAGCACATCAATAACAAGTTGACACTCAACTATTTCAACTCGTTCTTTTACAATGTGCTCATCCCAAACTCATAAAAAGAAATTATATGTTTGCAAGTGAGAGTTTAGTGAAGCAAATTAAAAGCGGTTGTCACCTTGTGTGGCCTTGAGGAGGGATGTTCTACCTGGAGGTTGTATATGGCCTTAGGCTAGTAGCCGTTGGGGCTGGCACTAGCCATTGTGGTCGGTTGCCAGTGGCCCTATGGCCAGGGGACAAGACCCAAATGGCCCTAATGCCTTTGGATCCTGTCATATATATAATTTAATATATAATTTAATTATATATATAAAGAACAAAAATACATAAGAAAGTAAAATTATATTTAACAACCCCTCAAACTAATGGTACCTTTGCTAACCAAAAACTGAAATTTTGGGGTTGGTAGTGACTTGGTGAATACATGTGTAAATTGATTTTTTATTCTGACAAACTATAGTGCCAAATTGTCTTAGATGGTCTTCACGGATATAATGATAGTCCATCTTAATATGTGTGATATATTCATAAAATGTGTGGTTGTTGGCTATATATATAACACTCTTATTATTGCAGAACATGATTGGAGTGGTTTCCAACACCACTCAAAGTCTTTAGTAGCTGTCTTAACTAAGTCAATTCAGTGGTTGTGTTGACAATTGCACGGTACTCAGATTCGGTGGAAGAAAGGGATACCTTTTAGTGTTTCTTACATTTTTAGGATATAAGAGAATTACTCAAAAAAATGCAATAACCTTTAGTAGAGTGCTTGTTATTTGCATCACCATCCCAGTCAGTATCAGTATATGTATTTAATCGAAATAAAGATGAAGATGATAGAAATACTCCCTTAGTCATAGTTTGTCGAATATATCGAATAATCCTCTCATTATTGCACTCATATATAAAGATGTGGGTGCATGTTGGAACCGACTTACAGCGTAAACTACATGAGCAATAACGGGTGATGGTGAGATAAGTGATTGCCTCAATCATCTGTCAATAAGGAATAAGATCACTCAACTGCATGTGCAATATGAAATTCTAGATGAAGGTTATGTTTAACATTTACAATCTCTTCTTCATCACTCCTAGTGATTATCATATCATCCACATACAAGAGTAGGATAACAATACCTTTATCTGACTTCCTTACAAACAAGACAATGTCAGTATAACAAGATACAAAGTTATGCATATGCATGAAATTTTCAAATCGATCAAACCAAGCCTTGGAGGCTTGTTTCAACCCATACAAAGCTTTCTTGAGTTTAAGAACATGATTCTGGGGAACATCAAATTCAGGAGGAGTCTTATTAAAATTAAAAAAAGACATTTTAACAAGTTGATAAATATCCCTATTTTGAATAGCACTAAGAGTTATGAGTATCCTAATAGTCATCATCCTAGCAACAAGAGAAAAAGTTTTATCGTAATCGATTTCATGTTCTTGAGCATAACCCATGTCTACCAGTATCTTTTAATATTATCATTACTATGTGTTTTGATTTTCTAAACCCATCTAAATCCAGTAACCTTTTTATCCTTAGGCTTAGAAACAATGGTCCAAGTTTTAACTTTATCTAGGACACTAAGTTCTTCATGCATAGCATTCTCGAATTCTGAAATGCTCTTGCTTGATGATAGAATCTAGGTTCTTTCACTTTAGAATGGTTGCAATCAAACTTTTTCTTTGAGGTTTAAAAGATTCATAGGAGACAAATTGTTAAGGTGGTTTTAAAATTCTAGGTTCCAATCGTGAATTGTCTTGCTCTCTATATCGTCTAATATAGTGTAACGAAAAATGTTTAATAATAGGTTGTCTATCAGCAAACATCAATTGTATTATAAGGAATATCATCATGATTGACCTCTAAATCACTATCAACGTCTCCCTCTAGATTGAAAAAGTCTTGCGAAAAGGACTCTTCATTATTTTCAAAAGATCTAGATTTATAATAGTAGTCATTTTAAGAGAGGGTTCCCACATCATGGATGGGTGTGGGTAAAGAAGTTAGTCCCGCTACATTGCCGCCCGAATGTAGTGAAAATTTTTCAGAGAGGGTCTCCGCATTTTGATTATCGACGGATGCAGGGGGTAAGGAAGCTAGTCCAAGATAATAAGATTCGTATTGGTTCTTGGAATATCGGAACATTATCTGGTAAGCTAATGGAAGTGGTAGATACTATGATTCGGAGAAAGATTCATATTCTATGTTTACAAGAGACAAAATGGGTTGGAGAAAAAGCAAAGGAGATAGAGGATACAGGTTTTAAATTATGATACTCAGGTAAAGAAAAGGCTCGAAACGGAGTTGGTATTATCATAAATAAAGATTTAAAGGAGAGTGTAGTAGACATACAATAATATGGTGATCGAATCATGACATTGAAATTAGTGTTAGGAGCAGAGCTTTTGAATATAGTTTGTGCTTACGCACCCCAAGTAGGACTAAAAGATAGTATAAAGACAGTTTTTTGGGAAGAGTTAGATAAGGTGTTTCAAAAGATTCCATAAAGGGAGATGATTTATTTAGGAGGAGATTTAAATGGACATGTCGGTTAAGAGGCATTACGATATCAAGGGATTCATGGAAACTTTGGTTTTGGGGATATAAACGAGGAAGGTAGGGAGATTTTAGATTTTGCTATGGCATTTGATCTCTTTATAGTCAATACAATCTTCAAAAAACGAGATGAACATTTAATTACTTATAAGAGTGGCTTATCACTAACACAAATTGATTACTTTATTTGTAGACAAAAAGATAGAGAGTGTTGTAAAGATTGTAAGGTAATTCCAGGAGAAAGCTTAAACACCCAACATCGACTTTTAGTTATGGATTTATAAATAAAAAAAGGACAAAGAAGAAAAGAGTGCATCGAGCTACTCGGACTAAATGGTGGAACCTCAAAAGCGAGAAAGAAGATATATTTAAACAGAAAGTCCTTCAAGGAGATGTTTGGAATTATGTTGGCACACCCTGTGATATGTGGAACAACATGGCTATACATATTAGGAAAGTGACGAAAGATGTGTTAGGGGTATCTAAAGCAGGTGTACCGGCACAAAAAGAAGCTTGGTGGTGGAGTGAAGTAGTACAAAATAAAATCAAGGCAAAGAGCACATGTTACAAATTACATTATGCCAAGAAAACTAGTGAAACTTTAGAAGCTTATAAGAAAGCAAAGAAGGAAGCGAAAAAGGCTGTTAGTGAAGCAAAAGCTAAGATTTGGGAGGACTTATATAAAAAAACTCAACTCAAAAGAGGGTGAAAGAGATATTTTTAGGATAGCTAGGGCTAGGGATAAGAAAACTAAAGATCTTAATTATGTTAGATACATAAAAGACGAGGATGAAAAAATTCTAGTGGCAAATAATGATATAAGAAATAGATGGAAAAACTATTTTTATAATCTTTTTAATGAAAATAACGATATTAGTATTAGTTTAGGAGATTTAGTCAAGTCAGAAAAGTATATAAACCACAATTTCTACCGACGTATTCAAAAGAATGAAGTAAAAGAGGCTCTTAAACATATGAAGAGTGGTAAATCGGTAGGGTCACATAATATTCCTATAGAAGTTTGGAAAATACTAAGAGAAATAGGAATCACTTGGCTCACAAGACTATTTAATGAAATATGGAAAAACCAAAAGATGCCCGAGGAATGGAGAGCACACTTATACCCATATATAAGAACAAGGGAGACATTCAAAATTATGTGAATTATCGAGGTATCAAGTTAATGAGTCATACTATGAAATTATGGGAAAGAATTATCGAACGTAGGTTAAGACAAGTATCAAGTACAACAGAGAACCAATTTGGATTCATGCTAGGCAGATCTACTATCGAAGCGATTCACCTTTTGAGACGTCTTATGGAACATTTTAGAGCAAAAAAAGAAAGACCTTCACATGATATTTATTGATCTAGAAAAAGCTTATGATAGGATACCGAGGGAGGTTCTTTGAAGAACCTTGAAAAAAAGGGGTATCCCTTCGACATATATTAGCCTTATAAGAGACATGTATGATGGTGCAAAAACATGTGTGAGGACTTATGAAGGAACAATTGACTTCTTTGAAGTTAATATTGGGTTACATCAAAGATCAACTTTAAGTCCATACTTATTTATAATGGTGATGGATGAGTTAAGAAAACATATTCAAGATGAAGTACCTTGTGTATGTTATTTGGAGATGACATTGTATTAGTGGAGGAGTCTAAGGAAAAAGTTAATAGAAAATTGGAACTATGGAAAGAAAGGTAGAAAGTAAAGGCCTCCGACTTAGTAGAACAAAGACAGAATATATGGAATGTAAGTTTGATCATTTGGTTACTTCACACATTGCATTACCCAAAAGGAAAGTTTTAAATATCTAGGGTCAATTTTTCAGAGTAATAGAAGAATTGATGGAGATGTTACGCATAGAATTACTGCTGGTTGGTTAAAATGGAGATGAGCATCAGGCATTCTTTGTGATAAGAAGATACCATTAAAGTTAAAAGGTAAATATTATAGAGCAATAATTAGGCCTGCCATGTTTTATGGTTCTGAGTGTTGGGCAGTTAATCATCAACATGTACAAAAGATGTCTGTGACAGAAATGAAGATATTAAGATGGATGAGTGGTCACACAAGAAAAGACTGTATATATAATGAGGTTATTAGAAACAAATTAGGAGTGGCACCACCAATAGAGGATAAAATGAGAGAACATCGTTTAAGATGGTTTTGGACATATAGAAAGAAGATCAAAAGAAGAACCTATAAGAAGGTTAGAAAAACTAAATTTGAAAAGTATTAAAAGAGGTAGAGAACGACCACAAAAGTGTTGGAAAGAAACAATAAAGAATGATCCAGCTTATTGGGAGTTAACTGCTAACATGGCACACGATACGGATCTATGGAAACAAAGAATCCATGTAGCCGACCCCGTCTAGTATGGGAAAAGGCTTAGTTGTTGTTGTTGTTGTCATTTTCAAAGAATTTTACATATTTAAAAACATATAGTTTATCATTAATAGGATTAAAACATCTATATCCTTTTTTGTCGATCGCATATTCAAGAAACACAAAATTTATCATTTTTATCTGTACAAACAAAGCATTTGCACTAGAAAACCATTAATCTTTCATAATAAGGAGAGATATTATAGAAATTTTTAAAATCAAAAATATTTGTAAGACGAGTTAAGGCATTTTATTGATAAGATATATTGCAGTATGAGTGGCTTTTTCCCATAAAACCATAGGAACATTATCAAGAATTAAAAGTGTTATAAGTTTATATAATGTGCCTATGCTTTCTTTCTGCTAAAGACATTTTATTGTGGTGTTTTGGTGTAAAATTTTTTATGTAAAATCCCATTTGTTTAAAAAAAAAATTGAAAATCTTTTAATAAGTATTCTCTCCCATAATCAGACCTAGCAATTTTAATGGTGGAATCAAATTGATTCTTAATCATATTATTAAAAATCAAAAATTTATCAAATACCTTCGATTTATGTTTTAATAAATATACTGAAGTAAATTGAGTAAAATCATCTATAAATATCACATAATATTAGACTCCTCTCTTTGAAATAACAGGGCAGGGCCCTAAACCTGAGAATGTATTAATTAAAAAGCTTTGTTAGGTAAATAATTTCTTTTTTCAAAAGGAAGAGATGCATTTTTCCAAGAACACATTCTTTACAATCAAATTTTTTATCCTCAATTTTTTTAACAAAGAAAAATTACATAGTCTATGCATATCCAAATGTCCAAATCATTTATGCCAAAGAGTAGCATCATGAGCTACATTACAAGATTCAAAATTTGGTATAATTAAATAATCTATTTTGTATAGTCCACTTTCTCTATAGTCTTTAATCACCTTCTTCCATAGGTGATCCTAAACCACACAATGCTTGAATGAGAAAGTGATTATATAATTATTATCACAAATTTGAGTAACCGAGAGTAGATTTAAATTTAGTTTAGGTATGAAACTTATATTTTTGAATTTTGAAAACTTTCTTTTTAAAATTTTCAATTTTTTCAATTTGAAATTTTGTACCCTCAACCATAAAAACATGTTTTCCAAAGATATCTTGAGAATTTTTTAAAGATTTTTCAATATAGATCATATGAAAAGAAGAACCTGAGTCTAAGAATAAGACATACCTTAAGAACTGGGGAGAGCATATCCACAAAAACCTGAGTCTAAGAATAAGACATACCTTAAGAACTGGGGAGAGCATCTCCACAAATGCTTGCCTTCTCTTTAAGCGTTTCTTCTATACAGGCTTTGATGTTGGAAAGAAAGACTCCTCCATCCATGTCTTTCATGGGTCCCACGTTTCCATATCTCTTTCGAAGAAGAAAAGTGGTCTTAAGTTGACCATTTTCCTCACAATAGTGGCATATCGTGTCCTTATTTGGCCATTGTACCGTGGGCTTTTTGCTTGATCCCATCACGTTTTTCTCCTTCGAAGTTTTTAACGTAAAGAAGCTTATATGTCTTCATATTTGCTCCCAACTTGGAAGCGACAAGAACGACTTCTTTTGAACACTTATGTTTTTTAATCTAGCTTCCTTCAAAACTAGGTCGGTCAAAATTTTATCTCCCTTTGGTTTAGGTTTTTTATGAATTAAATTTGATCTAATATTTTCAAATTCATCTCTTATTTCTTGCATAAATAAAAAAAATATTGATTGTCCAAGAACTCTTAAAATTCATCCATTTTTTTTAAGTTTTCTAAATTTATCAAAACCTTGATATTGAGTCCACAACTCGGAAAACTCATTGTGATGCTCTCTAATGCTTAGGTTACCTTGCTTAAGCATTATCATTCTTTACATCAAATCTATTTGAAAAAAGAAGTCATCTTGAGAATGGATTTTTAAAAATATTCCCAAGTTTCAAATGCATTTTTAAATACACTAATTTGATTTCTAAGTTTTTCATCCACATTTTGATAAATTATCCATATTTTTGCATTTATTTTTTTCCATGTTTTCAAATCATTGTTTAAATATTCAATATCTAAAATTGGTTCTTAAATTATCTCGTCTATGTAATCCCAAAAATCTTTAGAAAAAAATTACTTTTTCATGGTTCTTGCCCAACTTTGATAGCATTTGGAGTCAAAATACATTTAAAAGACTCATTTTTACTATTCATTTCAAGAAACAAACGAGAATTTTGATGTTATCTCAAGTTTGAAACGTCAAACATGCAATATCACTCTTTCCATCCTTCAAACAAAAAGAAAAATAAGTATGCTAGCCTCTAATTGTGACGAGGAGTATCTAACTGAATTCCAAAAGACTGCCAAAATATTTCCAAAACTCTTCTCAAAGAGTGGCAAGAAGATCCTCCAAGTATCAAGCCTCCAAGATGATTTGAATGAAAAATGAGGCAATCTAATACCACCAAACCCTGGCTCCCATATCATGTAAGGACAGCTAAAGAATATGTAAAGTGATTGCCATGTATACCCCCAAGATGAGAAATTTTGAACCCCAAAAATTGTTTAGTAATCATTTTTACAGAGAATCTTTAATTTTGAAATATCCCTGAATACTTGAACTAAAAAGAACAAGATAAGGAAATAAACAAAATGAGAAAAAAATCAAGGACTTAGATTTTAACAGGACTCACCTTTGAATATTCCAACCCATAAAGTACACAAACATTAGAACCATTATGATGCATCATGGCCACCAATGTATTTCTTACATATGTAGAAAGAGTAGAAGTGTGCCTGCATAGATCACCGAATTTTAGTGTTAAAATGTACCCGCATCAATCATGTCTAATGCAGAATGATATTAGCCATAACTTATGGAAGATATGATTTTCATCATCAGGAACCACTACAATATTTTGAATAAATTCTTAGAAAGTTTTCTATAATCAATAGTTCATACTACAAGAAAGTTTTCTACAGTAGGAAACATGGTATCCCTATTGAAGCAGCAAATCATCGTGTATTGAAACAAAGGTGCAAAATGCAAAGGTACTTGGAAACTTTATACAATGACGCATGCTGCCACATAGAAACCATGGAAAAGCATGTACTGAAGGATAGGCAAGAAAAACAGACCTATATGTGTGTGATTGAAGCATTGCAATTGGATACACACCATAAAACCTCCATGTGGACAGGATACGAAGAACACCGACATTTTGTGACACCCATGTTATAATTTTAAGATGACCTGTTAAACATGATCACTGGTTGGAAAGAAGTTATTCTTCCTATGTAGCTGTACATCAAAATCGACTTCTCAGTGTGCTCGCGACATTCATAAATGATAATCAACCAAGTATTTCCCAGAGCCATTCCTTAGGCAAAAACCCAAGATGATGGACACTCGCGGAAAGAATTCCCTTCAGACTTCAGTAGCTCCCATGAGGTGTTTTCCATCTACTAGTGTGTCGTTCTTAAGGAGATCCTCATGTTTACCACAATTGAAAGAAAATTAAGAACTTCCAAAGAAGCAAGATGGGACTTTCTCCTAAGATAGGTTACTGATGCCGTCATGCTTCAAAAAGCCAAGTAATTTTTCCTCCAAAGAGTAAAAAGCTACAAGTTTAGAGCAGCTAATATCTTGCAATGTCCAAGCTTGCATACATGCATTGGAGTTAAAGATGCACATTGCACAAATGTTCTCGACACATGACACAAACAAGGAATCTGCCAATATTTGCTACTTAGTCCTTACCTTTAAAAAACCTAATTCCCATGATAGGTGGGGTCAACCAAGGGCTGCAACATAAGGCCAACCAGGGAGGTAAACCCTCCAAGAATTGTTCAATAAGTTTATCGGCTACCTGATGCAGCCCTCTCTTCCTTCTTTGGGCATGGTACCAGCTATATAAGGGCAAATCCTCACCATAGGCGGAGTTAGTCTTAAAATATTCACTCATTATACATATATGTATCATGTATGCATGTATTTGCTATTTTTTACAAAAAATATACTTTATACAAATTAGCACCATGTATATATCACCCAAACCTTGTTTTCCAAGTGGAATATAGAGCAGCATCTGGAGCAAGCTCACCCACTTATAGCCCAGCTTAAATTGTACCAATGAGGGTGTAATTCTTTAGCTATTAAACAATGCCACTTAAGCTTTTCTTGTGGCTCGGAACTTAGTTCCCTATAACCTATGGAAAACGGATATTGACGCTTGCATTTCTTCTTCTTTTTTTAAATTTTTTATGCTATAATAGATATACAATATATTCTTTTTCAATGACAACCAACAAACCATGTAGAATATTTGTTTCTCAATCTGCCTTTACGAAACAAATTCTCTCCTTTTCATTAACACAGGCGACACATACCATGAAGAGTAACAAATGCTCTCATTTTTATTCTAAAACTTGGATTATTGATTCTAGTGCTACAGATGACATGATAGAAGAGTCATCATATTTTTCAGAATATCGTCTTCTTTAAAAAAAAAAGAGCCAATCAAATTAGTCGATCACTCACATCTTATATGATTGGACAGAGAAGTGTACCCACATACAAACAACAACTAAGCCTTTTTCCCATACTAGACGGGGTCGGCTACATGGATTCTTTGTTTCTACAAAGCCCTATTATGTGCCATGTTAGCAGTTAACTCACAATAAGATAGATCATTCTTTATTGTTTCTTTCCAACACTTTTATGGTCATAATCTCCTTTTTAATATTGATTATTCTCCAACCAAAAGGCCAAAAACATGAAGAATCTTAATCACAACGATCTCTAACAAAAGACCAACAAACGGAGATCATAATCTCATGAAAAAGCAACTTTAAATTTATTAAGATCACAAAACTTCAAATAACAATAAGTGCAACCAAAATGAAGCACCTTAATCACAAAGGTCTTCATCAAAAGACCAAAAGCATGGATCTTAGTCATAAAAGTAGATGCAACTGATTGTCAACAAACATTTTTCCAATTCATTGAACAACTAAGTATTAATTCTCAAATAACAATAAGTACATCTTCAAACATTAATTGATTTCTAACAAATACATTTTTGATCTAGTAAATAGTCAAGTTTGAAATCATTCAAATGTTATAACACATTTTTCCTCTAAACATGCCAACAAACAATTGATACAATCAATATTGCATACAGCCAAGTTGGAAGGAACACACATAGATGGGCTAAGTCTTAATACCAAACAAGATCAAATCAGATCCAGAATAGCTCTAGGTCTAGATATAATCCAACAAGAATCAAGCAATCAACAAGCATGTGTGTCAAGTGGAACGGATTAGGTCTGATCCGTCGAATTTGATCCAGGACCCGACCTGCCTTCTTCGTATGAAATCCCTCGCCTCTACTTCACGTAGAGGATTGAAACCCTCTCCCTTTCTCTATGAATGGAGAACCAACCTCTCTCTATTGTTGATCCTCATCCAAGCCCACCGCCACAGGCTGCCAATTCCTGTTTTCTTTTATTCATCTTAAACCTAATTCCAGATTACAGCTATATATATAAACTTATCCTAACTTGAATGACTTAATTACCCTTACTTAAAGACTAATCCTACCTAATATCCAATGGATCAGATCTTGGGAACCAAACTACTTACAGATATAACCAAACAAATACATAACAAAAAATACTTTGACTTTCAAATTTGATCTCCAACATGCCCCCTCAAGTTGGGTCTTGAAGGCTTGAAACTCCCAACTTAACAAGAGATCTCTTAAAACCATTAACTGGAACTGCTTTGGTGAAGATATCTGAAATTTGATCTTAGTTAATGAAGTTTGAAGTGATGTCTCTGGAAGTAGAATCTTTTCCCCTGATGAAATGTGTGATCAACTTTTTCTCAATATGTTTGGTTCTTTCATGGAACCTTTGGATTGGAAGCTATATGCAAAGCATCTTGATTGTCACATATGAGTGTCATTTTCATAACCTTACCAAATTGAAGTTCTTTGAGGAGTTGTTTCAGCAAATGAGTTCGCAAGTGATTGAGGCCATAGCCTTGGTGATTAGCCCGACTTCGTGTTAGATCTGGCCACTACATTTTGCTTCTTACTTTTCCATGAAACGATATTACCTCATAAACACACCATATACCCAGAGGTTGACTTTCTGACAATTTTTTAACCTGCCCAATCTGCATATGAATAAATTTTTATATCAAGTGTATGATATAGAGCATATAGTAAATCGTAAGTGATTGATGATTTCAAGTATCTAATGATATGGAATACAACATTCATATGATGTTTTGATGGGGAGTGCATCCATCTACTAACATATCCCACTCCAAAACTGATGTCAGATCTTGTAATTGTAAGATATATCAGTTTTCTCACTAGTTCTGATATTTATCAATATCTTCATATGGTTCTGTTTAATCATTATCACTCTCCTTTTGGATTTCAATGGGAGTTGAACATACCCGACAATCCTCCATTTTAGTTTACTTTAGTAAATATAGAATATACTTTCTTTGACTTAGAAATAAGCAATCCCTTTTGTGAATGACTTCTATTCCCAAGAAGTAATGTAATCTCCCCAAATCCTTCAAGTAAAATAATGTACTTAATTGCCTCTTTAAAGTGACTATCCCTTCTGTATCGTCACCTATAATTATGATATCATCAACATATACTAACAATGCAATAGTCTTCGGATCTTGATGGATGAATAGAGTATGATCACAAACACACTATTTGAAACCCAACTTTATAATGTCACTAAATTTTTCAAACCATGCTCGTGGGGATTGGCATTTATACTGTCACAATACTTGATGCAATTGCCTCTTTATAAGTAAGTTTGATCATTTGGCTACTTCAGAGGACATAGAAATTAAAATTGGCACACATTGCATTCCCCAAAAGGAAACAGTGATGGAAGAATTGATGGAGATGTTACACATAGAATTAATGCTGGTTGGTTAAAATGGAGAGGAGCATCAGGTATCCTTTGTGATAAGAAGATACCATTAAAATTAAAAGGTAAATATTATAGAGCAGCAGTTAGGCCTGCCATGTTTTATGGTTCTGAGTGTTGGGCAGTTAATTATCAACATGTACAAAAGATGTCTGTGACAGAAATGAAGATGTTGAGATGGATGAGTGGTCATACAAGAAAAGACCGTATACATAATGAGGTTATTAGAAACAAATTAGGAGTGGCACCAATAGAGGATAAAATGAGAGAACATCGTTTAAGATGGTTTGGACATATAGAAAGAAGATCAAAAGAAGAACCTGTAAGAAGGTTAGAAAAACTAAATTTGGAAAGTATTAAAAGAGGTAGAGGACGACCACAAAAGTGTTGGAAAGAAACAATAAAGAATGATCTAGCTTATTGGGAGTTAACTGCTAACATGGCACACGATAGAGATCTGTGGAAACAAAGAATCCATGTAGCCGACCCTGTCTAGTATGGGAAAAGGCTTAGTTGTTGTTGTTGTTGTTGTTATGCTCGTGGGGATTGTTTTAAACCATAAATAGATTTCTTTAGTTTGCATACCTTGCTTGATTTTTGTTCTGGAATATACCCAAGTGGTAAGTCCATGTAAATAACTCCGCCCATGTAAGGGATCACCCTTGCATTGCCGGTCCCAAGCCTGGATAAAGGAGGAGGGTTGTGTGACGCTTCCGATAGCCAACGTAAAACTTCGTCGATTTTTTACAACATGGACTACAAAAATTATCAGCATTGCTTTGGGGCGTCCCCGCTTAGCGACGTGCTGCAGAGCCCGAATGCAGTAAGAAGTAAGCAAGGGCCACTATATTTTCGCTCGAATGTAGTGAATTAATTACAGAGAGGGTTCCCACATCATGGACGGGTGTGAGTAAAGAAGTTAGTCCCGCAGCTCCCGCAACATTACTGCCCGAATGTAGTGAAAAATTTTCAGAGAGGGTCTCCGCATTTTGATTATGGACGGATGCGGGGGGTAAGGAAGATTCGTATTGGTTCTTTGAATATCGGAACATTATCGGGTAAGCTAATAGAGGTGGTAGATACTATGATTCGAAGAAAGATTCATATTCTATGTTTACAAGAGACAAAATAGGTTGGAGAAAAAGCAAAGGAGATAGAGGATACAGGTTTTAAATTATGGTACTCAAGTAAAGAAAAGGCTTGAAACGGAGTTGGTATTATAATAAATAAAGATTTAAAAGAGAGTGTAGTAGACATACAACGATATGGTGACTGAATCATAACATTGAAATTAGTGTTAGGAGCAGAGGTTTTGAATATAGCTTGTGCTTACGCACCCCAAGTAGGACTAGAAGATAGTATAAAGGTAGTTTTTTGGGAAGTGTTAGATAAGGTGTTTCAAAAGATTCCACAAAGGGAGATGATTTTTTTAGGAGGAGATTTAAATGAACATGTCGGTAAAGAGGCATTAGGATATCAAGGGATTCATGGAAACTTTGGTTTTGAGGATATAAACGAGGAAGGTAGGGAGATTTTAAATTTTGCTATGTCATTTAATCTCTTTATAGTCGATACAATCTTCATTAAACGACATGAACATTTAATTACTTATAAGAGTGGCTTATCACAAACACAAATTGATTACCTTATTTGTAGAAAAAAAGATAGAGCGTGTTGTAAAGATTGTAAGGTAATTCCAGGAGAAAGCTTAAACACCCAACATCGACTTTTAGTTATAGATTTACAAATTAAAAAATGGACAAAGAAGAAAAGAGGGCATCGAGCTATTCGGACTAAATGGTGGAACCTCAAAAGCGAGAAAGAAGATATATTTAAACAGAAAGTCCTTCAAGGAGATGTTTGGAATTATGTTGGCACACCCTGTGATATGTGGAACAATATGGCTATACATATTAGGAAAGTGGCGAAAGATATGTTAGGGGTATCTAAGGGAGGTGTACCGGCACAAAAAGAAGCTTGGTGGTGGAGTGAAGTAGCACAAAATAAAATCAAGGCAAAGAGGACATGTTACAAATTACATTATGCCAAGAAAACAAGTGAAACTTTAGAAGCTTATAAGAAAGCAAAGTAGGAAGCGAAAAAGGCCGTTAGTGAAGCAAAAGCTAAGATTTGGGATGACTTATATAAAAAACTCAACTCAAAAGAGGGTGAAAGAGATATTTTTAGGATAGCTAGGGCTAGAGATAAGAAAACTAAAGATCTTAATTATGTTAGATGCATAAAAGATGAGGATGAAAAAATTCTAGTAGCAAATGATGATATAAGAAATAGATGGAAAAACTATTTTTATAATCTTTTTAATGAAAATAAAGATGTTAGTATTAGTTTAGGAGATTTAGTCAAGTCAGAAAAGTATATAAACCACAATTTCTACCGACGTATTCAAAAGAATGAAGTAAAAGAGACTCTTAAACATATGAAGAGTGGTAAATCGGTAGGGCCAAATAATATTCCTATAGAAGTTTGGAAAATACTAAGAGAAATAGGAATCACTTGGCTCACAAGACTATTTAATGAAATATGGAAAAACCAAAAGATGCCTGAGGAATGGAGAGCAAGTACACTTATACCCATATATAAGAACAAGGGAGACATTCAAAATTATGTGAATTATCGAGGTATCAAGTTAATGAGTCATACTATGAAATTATGGGAAAGAATTATCGAACGTAGGTTAAGACAAGTATCAAGTACAACAGAGAACCAATTTGGATTTATGTCGGGCAAATCTACTATTGAAGTGATTCACCTTTTGAGACGTCTTATGGAACATTTTAGAGCAAAAAAGAAAGACCTTCACATGATATTTATTGATCTAGAAAAAGCTTATGATAGGGTACTGAGGGAGGTTCTTTCGAGAACTTTGGAAAAAAGAAGTATCCCATTGACATATATTAACCTTATAAGAGACATGTACGATTGTGCAAAAACATGTGTGAGGACTCATGAAGGAACGACGGACTTCTTTGAAGTTAATATTGGGTTACATCAAGGATCAACTTTAAGTCCATACTTATTTATAATGGTGATGGATGAGTTAACAAAACATATTCAAGATGAAGTACCTTGGTGTATGTTATTTGCATATGACATTGTATTAGTGGAGGAGTCTAAGGAAAAAGTTAATAGAAAATTGGAACTATGGAAAGAAACGGTAGAAAGCAAAGGCCTCCGACTTAGTAGAACAAAGACAGAATATATGGAATGTAAGTTTGATCATTTGGTTATTTTAGAGTACATAGAAATTAAAATTGGCACACGTTACATCCCCAAAAAGGAAGGTTTTAAATACCTAGGGTCAATTTTTCAGAGTGATCGAAGAATTGATGGAGATGTTACGCATAGAATTAATGCAGGTTGGTTAAAATGGAGAGGAGCATCAGGTATTCTTTGTCATAAGAATATATCATTAAAGTTAAAAGGTAAATATTATAGAGCATCAATTAGGCCTGCCATGTTTTATGGTTCTGAGAGTTGGATAATTAATCATCAACATTTATAAAAGATGTCTATGACAGAAATGAAGATGTTGAGATGGATGAGTGGTTATACAAGAAAAGACTGTATACATAATGAGGTTATTAGAAACAAATTAGGAGTGGCACCAATAGAGGATAAAATGAGAGAATATCGTTTATAAGATGGTTTGGACATATAGAAAGAAGATCAAAAGAAAAACCTATAAGGTATGAAAAACTAAATTTAGAAAGTATTAAAAGAGCTAGAGGACGACCACAAAAGTGTTGGAAAGAAACAATAAAGAATGATCTAGCTTATTATGAGTTAACTGCTAACATGACACACGATAGGGATCTGTGGAAACAAAGAATCCATGTAGCCGACCCCGTCTAGTATGGGAAAAAGCTTAGTTGTTGTTTGTTTGTTTATTGGTAAGTCCATGTAAATATCTTCCATGAGATCCCCCTGAAGAAATGCATTCTTAACATCCAACTGTCATAGTTCCTATCTTTTATTGACAGTTACACTTAGAATAATTCTGATAGTATTCATTTTAGCTACTGGTGCAAAGGTTTCTGTGTAATCGATGCCATAAGACTGATTGTAACTCATGGCTACTAATCTTGCTTTATACCTCTTTATATTCCCATCAGCTTTATATTTTACTGAGAATACCCATTTGCATCCCACTATCTTCCTCTAAAGAGGTAGATCTACGAGTTCCCATGTTTTATTTCGTATGAGTGTTGTAATTTCTTCTTTCATTGTTGCTTTCCACTCTGGATATAGCTTAGCTTCTTCAACTGATTTTGGAATATAAATATTATTTGCATTCATTATAAACAACTGGTACTCTTTAGGATAATTAGAATATGAGACCATCTTTTGTAAAGAATATTTTACTGCTTCTCGTTTTCTTTTTCGAAGTGCAATAGGTAATTCACTATCAGGATTCTGAGAAGTTACCTAAGAAGGAGTCCTTACTGATTCAGGAAGAGAAATTTGATTAGGGATAGTTGGATGATGTGGAAAGATGACCTTTCTTTCTCCTCTAGTATATACGTGTCATTCTTTATCCTGAGGACATAGCATCTCCTCCCCTTCACTTTCAGCCACTGGTAAAATTTCAACTGGTGGAAGTGGTATCACATTGGGAGATTGTATATGTGATGTAAGAGTTTCCTGCATGTTATAGAATGGTGTATCTTCATGAAAGGTAACATCCATAGTAACATAAGATTTTCTTTTGATTGGATTATAACACTTGTATCCCTTTTGAGTGGAGGAATATCTTAGGAAGATACATTTAACTGATCTTGCATCTAGTTTGTCTCTCAAGCTAAGATGAATATGGATAAAGCGAGTACACCCAAACACTCTTCGAAGTAGATAAACTATTTCTGGGAATGACATAAAGAATGAAATGAAGTATTACCATTGAGAATCATGCTTGCCATCCGATTTATAAGAAAAATAACTGTTAGAACTGCTTCACTCCAATAATATTTAAGAGTATTATAACCTATTAAAAGAGTTCTAACAGCCTCTAAAATATTTTTACTTTTCCTTTCAGAAACACCATTTTTGTGGAGAGAGTAGGCACACAAAGTCTGGTGTAGAATCTCATGATTCAAGAAGTATGACTAAAGTGATTGAGAGATATATTCACCACCATTATCACTGCGAAATATTTTAATGGTACTCTGAAACTAGGTCTGCACAAATTGACAGTATATGGGAATAATATTCTTCACTTCATCCTTCATTTTTATGAGATATATCATTGTAAACCTAGTACAATGATTAATGAATGAAACAAAATACTTATATGCATGCAATGAAGTAATAGAGCATGGGCCCCAGATGTCGGAATGAACAATCTCAAATAGAATAGAGGATTTATCTCTACTTAAGGAAAAGACTTTCTATGATGTTTTGCCTTCTAGTAGGTTTCACAATTCAAATTTAAATCATTACAATGAGCAAATTTAGATAATAACATCCTAATTTTTTATAAAGATAAATATCCTAGTCTCTAGTGCCATAAAGATAGTTATTCCTCCTGTTTTTCTCTAATTATTGTCGATTGCATTGATGCTTCATTATTTTCTTCACAGAAGTAGAGGCCTCTTCTCACACTACCCCGATTAAAGATTCTCTCCGTCTTCAGTTCCTGAAATAAACATCCAGTAGTATCAAACATTATACGATAACTCAAATCTCGTGTCATGGTAAAAATTGATAGTAAATTGACTAAAATATTGGAAACATGTAAAACATTTTTCAATATACCAAAAGATGTAATAATAGTTCCTCTTCAAGCTATAGGAGTATGGGAGTCATCTGCCAGCCTAATATTAAATGTTCTTGAGTTAATTCATAGATGTCAAAATATTCTCTCCTACTGACCATGTGATCTGTGACACCTGAATCAATAACCCAAATTCTGGAATGAGAAGTACATGTATTACCCTTGGCCATGAATGAAAATGGATATGCCATTGTTGCTTGAGAATCAGGATTAGAAGTAGAGGGAGTATGCGGGTCTATTAAACGGGCCTTGAGTAGTTCAATTTCCTTCTTCATATCTGCCAATGATGTATTATTGTTTTCAGTGTTCTGTTTGTTACTTTGGTAACTGCTAAAATAAGTTTTATTATATCTATTCTGAAAATGCGTTGGTCTGCCAACTAATTCCCAACATGTCTCTTTTGTATGTCGTGATTTTTCACAGTGAGAACATATTAGTTTTTTCTTTTCCTCAGGGGTAATTGAGGATCTACCCCTTCCACATCCATAACCTCCTCTTCCAGGAGAGTAAGAACCTATAGAATTGTTTCTGCCAACAAATGTTGTAGTCTCGAAACTAATTTTTGTTTCCTTCTCAAATGCTTCTTGTCTTCTTCTCAGAGTAAAAGAGAATACACGATACTCAGAGAGGGAAGCTCTTCTCTGCTGTGGATTTTGTTTTTCACAGCCTCATACTCTGAAGAGATGCCCTATATAAAGTCGAATACTTTCCATTCTTCAAACTCCTCGTTACGCTCTTGTGTACACTGTTGACATTTAGTCTTAGAATAAAGTTGTAGTTCTTCCCATAAACCTCTGAGTTCTGCATAGTACTCACTTATTGATCTTCCACCTTGTCTGCATTTTCTAATTTTCTCAATAAGGTCATATTTCTTTGTTATATTCTTTCTCTGGCATAGACATCCTAAACTGTTAGCCATATATCTTTCGGAGTTTTTAAAAATATTAATATACTATCAATTAAATGTACCATTAATTGAATCAACCATGCACTAACTAGTGCATTATCTCTATGCCATCTGGAATACATAGTATCTAAAGTAGGTGGTTGGGATATTTCACCATTTAGATAGTCCCATCGCCCCCTGGCCATAACTGCCAGTTCTATAGACCTAACCCACTTAATGTAGTTCTTTTCATCTAATCTCAAATTTGTAATTTGAAATCCCTCTCTCTTGTCTAAGAGACTGTGACCATTACCATCTCCAATTTTGTTCTTTTTCATTATGGTTACAGAATCTACTCCTTAGAAAGATTAGTATTTGGGAACGTTATATGATAGGGGTTACTTAACCCTTAGTGCAGTGATTCTTGTGACTGTAGTAAACAAACCAAGTTTCAAATCTTCACTAGTTAACCCTTTCACAGTTCTGATGATCACTACTTTCAACCTATTATCTTATCTTGCTATGGAAAACAATCTGCGTTTTATGTTGATTCAAGAAATTAAATCACTTTATCGACAGAAAGAGACTTGATGGCAGGCAATAGGAAAGCAATAGAATCTGCGTTTTTACCAGCGCTTGACTTGATGTCAACCAACGACCTAATATGGCACCAATAGGAAGATCGACAACCAACAAAAAATCAACGACCACTTGTTGTGGAGTCAATAGAAGTCGACAGAACAACTTGCTGTGCAGTCAAAAAGAATCAGCAGATCTATAGTTGATTTTAAAAAAAAATATGAATGGGACTTACTGGATCTTCTTCCACGATACTGATAACCTTGCTTTTAAATCGAGATTCCCACCAAAACAGGCTCTAATACCATGTCGATTTTCATATGGATGTAATGATGTAATGCTTAAGATGAAATTAAATTATACCATACAATAGGCAGAAGATTGAAGATGCAGGTCGGTGCCCCCGATTCCTGTTTTCTTTTATTCATCTTAAACCTAATTCCATATTACAGCTATATATATATATATATAAAACTTATCCTAACTTGAATGACTTAATTACCCTTACTTAAAGACTAATCCTACCAAATATCCAATGGATCTGATCCATTGAGACCCAAACTACTTACAGATATAACCAAACAAATACATTAAAAAAAATTACTTTGACTTTCAAATTTGATCTCCAACAACGCTCGCCCACGATTACTAGTTTATGAAATTCGGCAATTCTGTCTGCTACATAAGCGAGCTCGATCATAGGATGTTTATGCCCAGGAGTTTAACGTCTGTGATCAAGAGTAAGCTCGGATTCATCGATGGCGTCTATGAGACCGCGGAGAAGATGATTAAGAAATCAGCATCAACTTCTCTACTTTGTGGCTTCTTCTTGAGTGAGCGAGAAGAGCTCATGCTTCTCTCTCGTCGCCCTTCATCGTCGTCTAACAACTAAATCTGCCTAACAACCAACCCGTCATCGGTCGTCGGTGTTGGCCGACACATCAACACCATTACCTAGGCCATCGAACTTGATCATTGAATGCTAATAAAGCTCTGATACCATGTAAAGAAATACGTTAGTTTTTTGTAATCCTTTATTGAAAGAACAAATATACAAAATGGCCACAAAGGGCTTAATGTTATTGAATACATGAGGAGTATTTATAGAGGGGAAGAGTGAAAGTCAACATTGTACTCCTGGTTGCTAAAGGCCCAACGACTATTTTACTAACCGTTGGTCCCCTGGTGGCCTTGGTCCCAAGTAGCCCTAGTTCAGGTGACCTGGCTCCATTGGGACCTGATTTCAAACAAAGACTTATGAGCCCTGTTGACCCAACCCTATTACATTTTAACACCTAGTAACCCTAATCGCCATTGCAACCATTGCATTAAAACCAACATCCTAGATGGTACTAATATATGTATATTGTTTCATATTATATAAATTTGAATTATGCTCATTTCTTCATTTAATGAAAAATAAATTAAAAATCAATGTCACACATACACCTCTAGGAGGTGAAGTTTCGGCCTCGACACAGGTGCAACACTGACACTGTGTCGATGTGGCACCGATATAGTGTCATGTAATTGCGACACGGTCAACGTGTCGAGGTTGAGAATTGGTGCTGTCAACATGTCGATGTTCATTTTTGTTCAATCATTTAGGTCATATGTATAAAAGGTTGGACGCCTTCCTTCGTTCAGTTCAAGCTAAAACATTGAACCCTCTTGGCCTCCCCTTCGCGATTCAGCTCTTGGTTGAACCCTACTCCTTTATTCGTGATTCAACAGAATCAACACCATCAAGCCTCTTGCCACGGCCCGTAGAAACTCCCTTCGTTGCTGGGCTCCCCTTCGTTGTTGGACGCATTCGTTGTTGGGCTCCTCTTGCCGCAGAGACTCCCTGTTTGGCATAAAGGAAACACGAATACCATCATGTAAGTACATAGGTAAAATCAAAACAAGTATGCATCTTCTTAGAAGGTTGGGAAAGTCATAAGCATCCTTCGTGCTTCCAGCTCCTCTTGCCGCGGAGACTCTTGGAAGTGTGTGCATGACACCAAAAGTGTGGCCCTCCTATTAAGTTTGGGCGTCTCATATTTTAATAGTTCGAGGATAGCTTGTATCATAGAAAAGAAAGAAATCATATTCATGCATTATTTAATGCATCTGAAACAGCTTCCTGAACTTTTTATCTATTTAAATGTGTCTTCTATTATTAAGTAATCATGAACTGGAGTATGTGACTAGGGCTTTCTTGCCACATTACATCAACCTAACTGATTGCCTGATAGTTAGTCAAGACTGTAGTTTTTCCCTTTTTTCCCAAAATACGGATTGCTTTCATATTGATTCACCTGAATTTGTTTGGATGACTGCTCTTTTGTTTCCAGCCCATATTAACCAAACTGAGATGACCTCAGCCTAGTCAAGTTATGTAGTATGTACTGGTTTGGTTATAAAATCTGCTTAACCTTGTCAAGAGTTGGCCCGGACCGCCTAAGTATCATCCTGCCTAGTTTGTTTTTCAACGAGTTGCCAAATCTATGACAGAATGCTAGTGGCGGCATTCTAGTTTCTGATAGGTTATGATAGTTATCTAGTGACTGTTTTGCTCGAATTCTTTATGATTGCAACTCCAAAATTTTGTTTTTGTTTATTGTATTATTAAGCCTTCTACTGGTATATGAATGTTATGACTAACTCTATCTCTTATTTGTTGTTTTTGATATTTTGTTTATTGTGAAATTATGAATTGAGTTGATCCTAAAAATGGCCGACAATATAAAAGGAAGAGGAGTATCAATTGGTACTGGCCCTCCTGGGAGTTCTGGTGGAAGTGTTCCTTCAAGTTCAAGATCAATAACAAAAGTTACAAAACCTTCAATTTCAACACCTCGTGATGATGCACCATTATGGATGTACATATAAAGGGAAGAATTATACAAAGGTGGTGGAGGTAATACACATTTTATGTGTAAATTTCACGACATGAGTTTTATAGGATCATATACCAGAGTGAAGGCACATCTTTTAAAATTATCAAAACATGGTATAAGAGCATGTCCGAATGTTGATGAGGATTTACGAAGACAATTAATGAAAAAGTAAGATGAGTATGAAAAAAAGAACAAAAGGAGTGAAAAAAGGACAAACATTTCATTATTTGGTGGATACAAAGAAGATGCAGAAAAGAAAAGAAAGTTAATGCAAAGTGAATTTAAAGGTTTTAGAGGAGAAGCAATTGAAAAAACATTTAATGTAGTTGGAAGGGAGGAGATGGATAGAAAGGTTGGAAGATTTTTCTTTTCAAGTTCACTTCCTTTTAATGTAGCAAGAAATCCATATTAGAAAGATCTTGTCACTTCATTGGCTAATTGTAATTTACATGGTTATGTTCCTCGAAGTTCTGAAAAATTGCGAACCATTATTCTTAAAGAAGAAAAAGTCAATATTAAAAGACTTTTAGAACATAAGAAGTTCTCATGGGAAACTAATGGTGTTTCTATTGTTTCTGATGGATGGAGTGATATTCAAAGGGGTCCACTCATTAATTTCATTGCTTATTCAATTAGTGGGTGAATATTTTTGAAGTTTGTTTATGCATATGGAGAAATTAAAACTGCAGGCTACTTAAAAGATTTATTTGTAGAAGTTATTAAGAGTGTTGGACAAGATAATGTTGTACAAATAATCACTGATACTGCAGCTAATTGCAAAAGTGTAGGGTTAAGTTTGGAATGTGATTATCCACACATTTTTTGGATACCTTGTGTAGTTTACAGTTTAAATGTGGCTCTTTCTCGTATATGTAAGCCATCAGAAGATAAAGATAATCTTCGTGCATGTGAATTGTGTTCATGGATTGAAGATATGGCAGCAGATTGTATAAAGATAAGGAATTTTGTAATGAATCACCATTTAATTTCAACCATATTCAATAGACATTCTCATTTAAAGTTGTTGAAGGTTACAGAAACACGTTTTGCTTCTTTGATTGTGATGGTAAAAAGAATCAACACAATAAAGACATCATTGGTTCATATGGTTACTGATCCAAGCTGGGATGCATACCGTGGTAACAAGGTTAAAGATCAAACAAGGGCCCAAGCAGTGAAGACTATTATTCTTAATGACTTATGGTGGGACAAGGTATCATATTTTCTTGAATTCACAGAGCCTATGTGGGAGATGTTGAGAGAAGTTGATAAAAATGAACCAATGCTTCATAAAGTTTATGAAATGTGGGATACTATGACTGAAAAAGTTGTGTCAATAATTTTGAAGCATGATGGAAAAGAACTTCATGAGACATCATCATTTTATGATCATATTCATTCTATATTAGTTTCAAGATGGGACAAAAGCACACTCCCTTGCATTGTTTAGCACATTCTTTAAATCCAAGATATTATGGGAAGAAAAGGTTGCATGAGAGCATTGGGTGTTGTCCTCCTAATCAAGATCCTGAAATAGCAAAGAATAGGCAAATGTGTTTGGGAAGGATTTATCGTGACTCATGCCTACTTAGGCAAGTAAATTCTGAATATGGAAATTTTATTGTGCCAGACTTGATTCACTAGAAGCACTGGAAGCAAGGGATTATCAAGATCCACTAGATTGTTGGGCATGTTATGGATTTGAGATGCCTCTTCTTCAAAAGCTTGCATCAAAATTATTATCGCAACCTACTAATTCATCTTGTTGTGAAAGAAATTGGAGTACATATTCTCAAATTCACAATATCAAAAGGAACAATCTATCAAGTAGTCGTGCTGAAGACTTGATTTATGTCCACTCAAATCTAAGATTGGTTTGACGATCGAATGCTGAGTACATGAAAAAATTACTAATCTTTCAAAATTGTTTTCTTTTCTATTAACCATGATGATTATATTTGATTTTTTCTTCTTATTTATTTGAATATATTGCAGTGAAGAAGCATCAAAATATTGGAATGCAAACACGAAGGAATATCACTTAGATAGCAGCCAAGATTTGCATACCCTTAATATGAAACTCACTGGTCCAATAGTCCCTTCAGTTAATAATATTGTTGATAGTGAAGATCTGTAATTTATCAGGTACATGTTCATTTCATTTATGAAACATTAATATTGTTCATAACTTCATAGTTGATAATATTGTCGATAGTCCCTTCACTTATAATATTATTGATATGAAAATCCTGATTTTCTTTTTGATTGATTTGTGTATTATTATTTAATTAGTAGTTGTTTACTTGTTTTGCTTTAATATAAAGTTGTGTACTTACTATTGTTGTCATATACTTATGTTAATTGATGTCTCACTTATTATAGCTTGAATATATAATATATATAATATTATATACCTTAGTCATGTCGCCGCACCAAAAAATTTTGAAATTTGCCGTATCCCGCACCCACACCAGTGTGACATAGTTAAAAATTAAATAGCAAGACGTTTGTAGAAAACAACAATAGTCTATGATGTGGTAAGATAAAAAATTTATTGACTCCAAGACTTGTCGTTCATGTCCAATCTGTTAGTGACTCTCTCTCTCTCTCACACACACACACACATTTATACAGCCCTCGGCTTTAAGATGGCAAAAAGTGAATGGTAAGTCCCCATCATGCTGAATCAGATCAGTAGCGAAAGGTGGACATCAAGCTGTTTAATCAGAGGCGGTAGATTGCCAATCAATGATGATGAATGAGGTAATATAATGTTTACCCTTACCAACCACCCATAAGTTAGGTGGAAATAGACTGAAGAAAGACATTTCGATCTTGAAAGCAAGGATCGTTTTTCCTGTATCAGTTAACTGTGGCGGATAAGTTTCAGTTAGAACAGACAGCTTTCTGGAAATTCCCTTGGAAACCCAACCTTTCGTAACTGCTGAAAGATAATCGGGTAGTTTGTAAATTGAAGTTTTGCAGGCTGTTTGGAAAGAAAATGATACAGCAGTGCAGTGGTATATTTAACGCACAATAAATGATTAAATAAACTATCTGACAAAACAGATAAGCTAAGCGTACCGCATAATGCCTGATGTTGTCAACATGTTGATCAATTTAAAACCATGGAAAAGGGAAGCTATTCCAAGGAACGACTGGCTACCATCTTCAAATAATTCTTCAATGTTTTTCCTCCTTCTTACATAATCAAGATCAGCTATAGATGCAGCTACAGTACCTGAAATGCTAAGGATTCTAAAAACAGCCACATGTACACCCAAATGGAACATCGAAGCCACGAGTGCTGAAATATGATTATCACCTCCACTGAAGTACGTTTTCACCAGCAAGTTAGCAGCTTCTGTCAATGTACAGATATTAAGACAGCAATTAGCAGTATAATAAAATTAAGAAATAATTGGTCATAGCACCAAAAACTTTACAATTCAACTAGATCTGTATTTGTTTAATTATGAACCAACACAGAGTTTGTAACTGCACAGGTTATAACCAACATGACAACAAAATCATTGTACATTTTTGCTATATTGAGAAAAGCCTCTTCCAACCTTGGACAAACTGGAAAGTTCTTCTTCAAGGTGTTGGGAGTGTTGAGATACAACACAAATAGGAAAAATAATAAATCAAGTAACAAATACCATCAAAGTATTGCAAGGAGGTGTCGGCGTCCAGCCGCCCCCTATCTTTCTTATTCTATTCCAATTGAAAAACATGGTACACTTTAGGGCTACTTATAATTAGTTTATAACTTAAAAGACCTAAATGCCCCTAATAAGTAAAACTAATAATACTTAGCCCCCAATGGATCAAAATCTGATCCATTGAAATTCGTATAATCCAAATACGAGAAATACATTCAGAAACCTAAACTAACAAGAATATCCAACACGCCCCCTCAAGTTGGATCTTGAATACTTGAAACACCTAACTTACCGAGAGCTTTCTTTAATCCATTTGCAGCTACTTGTTTTGTAAGAATATCAAGCAACTGGTCTTCAGAACAAATATGGATTATGTTGAAAATTTCTTGGGAAACCTTCTCTCTAATAAAATAACAGTCAACTTCGATATGTTTTGTTCTCTTACGAAAAACTGGATTTGAAGCCATTTGAAGTGCATTTTACTGTCTGTAAAGAAATTAACTGGAATAATCTTTCCCATACCAATTTCTTCCAATAGTGATAAAATCCATAATCCCTCACACATATCAAGAGTTATCGCATGATACTCTACTTCAGCACTAGATCTGGTTACCACTGATTATTTCTTAGTTTTTTATGAGATAATATTACTCTCTAGTTGTATAATATACCCAGAGATAGATCTTCAATCATCCAAAGAGTTAGCCTAATCAACATCTGAATAAATTTCAATATTGAGAGATGAATAAGGAGTATAACATAAACCATGAGATCACTTCATGTATATGATAATATGGAACACCATATTCGTATGGTGTCTAGATGGTGAGTGCATCTATCTACTCACATAGCTTACTACAAAACTTATATATGGTCTTGTAATGGTGAGATACATGAGTTTACCAACTAATCTCTTATATCCGCCCACATCTTCATATAGGTTCTTAGAGTCTGCAACCGTCCCTGTTTGAACTTTAATAGGAACAGTACATATACGGCAATCTTTCATCTTAGTCTCTTTCAACAGATCCAAAATATATTTGCGTTGCCTTAAGAAAAGACAACCATTACATCGAATAATTTCAATGCCCAAAAAATAGTGCAGCTTTCCCAAGTCTTTTAAGTCAAAAAACCTGTGCAGATCTCGCTTCAAATATGTGATTCCTTTCACATCATTACCTTTAATAATAATATCATCAACATATACGGCCAAAAAAATAGTCTTCTCACCATGTCTAATGAATAATGTGTGATCACTTGTGCTGCATTTCAAACCCAGACTAAGAATACCTTCACTAAATTTTATAAGCCACGTTCTAGGTAATTGTTTTAATCCATAAATTGATTTCTTCAGCTTTCATATTTTGTGTGGCTCTGTCCTCTGATTATAACCAGGTGGTAAGTCCATATAAATATCCTCAGTAAGATCTCCTTGAAGAAACGTGTTTTTCACATCTAGGTGCCACAAGTCCCATTTATGATTCACTACCACACTTAGGAGAATTCTTATAATATTTAATTTTGCAACGGGCGCAAATATTTCAGTATAGTCAATCCCATAGGATTGGCTATAACCTTTAGCCACCAACTTGGCTTTATATCTTTCTATATTTCTATCTGCTCGATACTTGATAGTGTATACCCATTTGCAACTAATGGTGTTCCTTTTTGGTGGTAACTCTGTAAGTTCTCAGGTGTGATTCTTTTCAATGCTTGAATTTCATATCCCATAGTTGTCTTCCATTCTGCACATTGTTCAGCTTCTTGATATATCTTAAGTATATAAGCCTTATCTGCATTCATCACATATAACTAATATTCTTTTAGATAATTAGAATATGATACCATTTTATGAATAGGATATTTGGCTCCTTCGCTTTTTCCTTTACGAAGAGGGATAGGTAAATCATATGAATTACTAGGAGGATTTGAAGGATTTACCTTAGTACTTACCAGAACTGATTCAGGAGTCAAATCTTGGTTGAGGATAGCATTTGGATTTGGTAGGACTATCTTTCTTTCTCCTCTTGAATAAGTCTGTCATTTCTTTCCTTTTGTTGGATCTGTTGTTTCTTTATTCTTTTCTTCCATTGGCAATATCGGTAAGACCATACTATTGGGAGAATTTGATATTTCTGCCGTCTGTATCAAAGTATTCTAGGTTTTCATGAAATATAACATCCATGGTGATATACCACTTCCTCTTTTCAAGGTCATAACACTTGTATCCCTTCTTAGTAGAGGAATATCCGAAGAAAATACACTTAACTGCCCTAGCATCAAGTTTACCAAAAATATGTACAAAACAAGTACATCCAAACACCCTTGTAGGAACATGAGATTGTTTTTTAGTAGGACATAAAGTATTAAAGGGAGAATCATCGTTCAATACATTGGTAGGCATCCAGTTTATCAAAAAAACAACAGTTAGAACAACTTCACACCAATAGGTTTTCGGGACATCATTTTTAATCAACAAGGTTCTTACAACTTTTCAAATATGCCTGTTTTTTCTTTGAGAAACTCCATTTTGCTGTAGGAAATAAGGACATGGCGTTTGGTGTAATATTCCATGACTCAAGAAATATGAATTGAGAAATAGAAACATAAATTCACCACCATTATCACTACGAATGATTTTGATCGGTAACTGAAATTGATTATGGATAAATTAACAATACATAGGGAGGATATTTCTCACTTCATCCTTGGTTCTCATAAGGTAGACCATAGTGAAACGAGTGCAATCATCAATAAAGTAAACAAAATATTTGTACCCTTATAGTGAATTAGTAAAACATGGACCCCAAACATCAGTATGAATAATTTCAAAAAGTTGAAAAGTTTTATATTTCATTCAATGGAAAAGACACACGATGACTTTTGGCCATTTGGAAAGTTTCACATTATAAAATCAAATTACTACAACTGAAAAATACTGGTAATATCATCCTAATCTTAGAAAGTGGAAGATGTCCCAGTCTTCGATGCCATAAGATCAAATCTTCTTTCCTCTTTTCTGTAGTGTAGATAAATTGCATTGTCGTTTTATTGGTCTTCTCGAAGACATAAAGTCCCTTCCTGATTCTACCCTGACCAAAGATCTTCCTCGTCCTCAGTTCTTGAAATACAACAGGAATATAATTGAATGTTACGATATAATTCAAGTCTGTGGCCAAGGCATGTACAAATAACAAATTAATTGAAATATTGGGAACATGTAAAATATTTTTCAGAGTTCCAAAATATGTACTCATACGACTTCTATAAGACTTGGGCATGATACTCGAGTTCACTCCAATTTTGTACTGCGACAATAAGAGTGTTATGCATATAGCTAACAACCATACATTTCGTGAGCGGGCCAAACATATCGAGATGGATTGTCACTATATTCATGAAGAGCATCTACATGACAATTTGACACTACAGTTTGTTAAATCTAAGTATCAAGTTGCAGATGTCTTCACCAAATCGCAACCTGCTCTACGGCTTCACTTCTTAGTTAGCAAAGTTTCGGTCATGGCAAGGAGGGTGTTAAAACGGGCTGGAGCAACAACGGTTACTTGGGTAGCCGTTGGGGACTGGCAGGGGGTTGCCTGCCCCTTCTCCAACCCCCTCTCCATCCCCCTTTTTGTGGCTAAATAATATTCCTTTTTTAATATAGTGTGCCTTTGTTGCATACGATTTATTGTAGCCTTTTTTCTAAGGCTTTTACGAGTGATATTTTGAGGTGGTATTCATGAACCTTCCATTCAAGAGCAAATTTGGAGACATTTGATATTTAATGAAATATGGAAAAAGCAAAAGATGCTCAAGGAATGGAGAGCAAGTACACTTATACCCATATATAAGAACAAGGGAGGCATTCAAAATTGTGCGAATTATCGAGGTATCAAGTAAATGAGCCATACTATGAAATTGTGGGAAAGAATTATCGAACGTAGGTTAAGACAAGTATCAAGTACAAACGAGAACCAATTTGGATTCATCTCATGCAAATCTATTGTTAAAGCGATTCACCTCTTGAGGCGTCTTATGGAACATTTTAGAGCAAAAAAAAAAGTCCTTCACATGATATTTATTGATCTAGAAAAAGCTTATGATAGGGTACCGAGGGAGGTTCTTTGGAGAACTTTAGAAAAAAGAGATATCCCATTGACATACATTAACCTTATAAGAGACATGTATGATGGTGCAAAAACATGTGTGAGGACTCATGAAGGAATGACGGACTTCTTTGAAGTTAATATTGGGTTTACATCAAGGATCAACTTTAAGTCCATACTTATTTATAATGGTGATTCATGAGTTAAGAAAACATATTCAAGATGAAGTACCTTGGTGTATGTTATTTGCATATGACATTGTATTAGTGGAGGAGTCTAAGGAAAAAGTTAATAGAAAATTGGAACTACGGAGAGAAGCATTAGAAAGCAAAGGCCTCTGACTTAGTAGAACAAATACAAAATATATGGAATGTAAGTTTGATCATTTGGTTATTTTAGAGTACATAGAAATTAAAATTGGCACACGTTACATCCCCAAAAAGGAAAGTTTTAAATACCTAGGGTCAATTTTTCAAAGTGATCGAAGAATTGATGGAGATGTTATGCATAGAATTAATGCAGGTTGGTTAAAATGGAGAGGAGCATCAGGTATTCTTTGTCATAAGAATATATCATTAAAGTTAAAAGGTAAATATTATAGAGCATCAATTAGGCCTGCCATGTTTTATGGTTCTGAGAGTTGGATAATTAATCATCAACATTTATAAAAGATGTCTGTGACAGAAATGAAGATGTTGAGATGGATGAGTGGTTATACAAGAAAAGACTGTATACATAATGAGGTTATTAGAAACAAATTAGGAGTGGCACCAATAGAGGATAAAATGAGAGAATATCGTTTATAAGATGGTTTGGACATATAGAAAGAAGATCAAAAGAAAAACCTATAAGGTATGAAAAACTAAATTTGGAAAGTATTAAAAGAGCTAGAGGACGACCACAAAAGTGTTGGAAAGAAACAATAAAGAATGATCTAGCTTATTATGAGTTAACTGCTAACATGGCACACGATAGGGATCTGTGGAAACAAAGAATCCATGTAGCCGACCCCGTCTAGTATGGGAAAAAGCTTAGTTGTTGTTGTTGTATTCATGAACCTTCCGTTAACACATTGAAGCATCGTCTTTGTTACAATCATATGCTCATTTGCAAGGAATAATATTTATGGTGTCCACCTTCTTTTTGTTTATCCATGCAATTCCATAGGGTTTAAAATTGACCACTTTGATTATGGAACGAAAAGAATGAGTTCTCTTGCGCTCTCTCGGCTCGGCAAATATTCAATATGTAGTTATGTTCTTCATGAAAGAGATGTTTGATAACTTCTATTTCCAGCTACCACTGTGCTGAATTAGTTGACAGACTTGCTGCAAGTCAGAATTCTCACTTGTTAGACTTGAAACTCTGAAACTGGGGGTTGGTGAATCCGACCGCCCTGTCATATATTAATTCTTAGAAGTAAGAAGTTGAATTTGTTTATTTAGTTTGATTCATATTTATGAAAGAAATGGTTATGTTTCTTAATATTTCTTAAAAATTAGAGAACCCATTATATATATATATAAGTTTTTAAACATAAATAAAAGTATACTGCTAAATCTGCTATATCCCGCTACCGCTATATCAAGGTCGACCGCTAAAACCCGACAATCGCTATTGATAACATAGCTTATATATACTTCAATACATATGTTGTTTTGGAGCACCTTGACATTTGTTTAATCCTTGATTGTTTTGATATTTGACTTATTGTTTGACTTACATTGAGCATTAAAACACCAAGTTTTGGTGTATCAGTTTTATGGCTATTTTTGGTTTTGTTCATTCAATAATTGGTTGAGATTCCTCCAGCAACTTGAAGGATTGTTTTCTTATAGGGGCATGACCTTAATATCTCATTAATTCGCATAATTCTCAATGCCCCTCTTGCTTTTTGTATATGGGTACAACTATACTCTTCCTCCATTCCTAAGGCATCTTTTCATTTCTTTATATTTCATTAAATAATCTTAGTTTCATGGTTATTTCTGGTTTTGTTCATTCGATAATTGGTTGAGATTCCTCGAGCAACTTGAAGGATCGTTTCCTTACAGGCTCATGACCTTAATATCTCGTTAATTCTCAATGTCCCTCTTGTTTTTTTGTATATGAGTATAACTATACTCTTCCTTGATTCCTAAGGCATCTTTTGATTTCTATATATTTCATTAAATAATCTTATAAGCCAAGTGATATCCGTGTCTCCTAGGGTTTTCCATACTTCTATACGAATATTGTCTTGTCTTACCGGTTTACCAACCTTCATAAGTGTAATAGCGTCTTTGACTTCATTCCTTTGAATACAAAGGTAAAAATTGTGGTTTAAATACTCTTGTGAGTTGGTTAGCCCTCCTAAGCTATACTAGTACCTATATTTTCGTTAAAAAGCTTATGACATTAAGTTTTTAATCTATTCATTGATATTATCGCTTGCTACTAGAATTTTCTTATCCTCATCTTTGATATATCTAATAAAGTAAAATCCTCAGTTTTCTAATCTCCAGTCTTAGCCACCCTAAAATATCTCTTTTATCTTCTTTGGGGTGATGCTTTTATATAAATCCTCCTAAGCTTTAGCTTTTGCTTCACCAACAACCTTTTTTCTTATTTGTTAGCCTTTTTATAAGCCTCTCAAGTTTCATCAATTTTGTTTGCATAATATAATTTGTAAGAGTCCTTTGCCTTCGTTTTATCTTGCAGAGCTTCTCTCTAATACCAAGCTTGGTCTTAAAATTACCTCGGAATCCTTATAACAAGATCTTCCTTTTCTATTCTACAAGAAAAATAATCAATTTATATTTGTAAAAAGTCACTCTTATAAATAATTAAATGTGTCTCATTTTCTAAAAAATGTATTCGTTATAAATAGATCATACATTTTCCACATAAAAAGTCAACATGAAAGAACATGAAACTATCTCTAAAATTTTTGTCCAACCTGCATCAATAATACGTATGGCATCTCCCAATGGTCCCCTTATCTTGCTGAAAATCTCACCCCATGTTTTGAAATTAGCCTTTTTTAGAAAATTGACTTTTATTTTGACAAAACTAGAATTTAAATAAATATGAAAGAAAGCAACAACCTTTGCTGCATCGGTTCTTAAGGGGGAAAACCATTCTGGAAGGTGCTCCCTTTATAATGAAAACGAGAATGAAGTAAGCTCAAAATACTAAATATAATGTAGGAATCGACTAACCCTAGATTTTGTCCCTTATTCCAATTCTCATTGTAAATCTTCTCACATGTCCCCCTAATATGGAAAGATTTTGATGCGGACCCCAAGTTGGCAGCATCTTTTACAAATCCATTTGCGCTTTCAACAGCATGCAACTGGTAAAAGAAGCTTTTCAAAAAAGACAGGCAGCAGCTTACCTGTCCGAACAACAAGAGCACCAAGTCCTGTTGGGTAGCCAAATACCTAGCATCACAAGGAAAAACTTGAACATTGAATGCAAAACCAATGGCCAATCAAGTGAGGTACAACACCCAAATGATTAATAGATCAGACAAATATGGGAGACTATTAGATCACACTTACCTTATAAAACGACATAACCAGAAAATCTGCAGGGAACTTTGTCAAATCAGGTGGTTTTGTTGCACATCCCTTCGCAGCATCAATGAGAACCTTCCAAGAGCCACTGTACCGTAGTATTAGATCAATAATGAAATGCTAACAGAAAAATATAACTACGAAGGATATTTGATCCCTTAAGTACAAAAATAAAGTGGTTCCTAACAATAATAATAACAATAGCAATTAAACAACGTCCACCAATAAAAAGATAGAATACAACAACTACTAAGCCCTTTCCCATACTAGACGGGGTTGGCTACATGATTTCTTTGTTTCCACATAACCCATCATGTACCATGTTAGCAATTAATTCAACATAAACTAGATCATTTTTTATTGTTTCTTTCCAACACTTTTGTGGTTGTCCTCTACCTCTTTTAATACTTTCAAAATCTAGTTTTTCATACCATCTTACAGGTGCTTTTTTTTATCATCTTTCTGTATGTCCAAACCATCTTAAACAATATTAGTCGTATCGCACCGTATACATATCGTAGATAACATATATCGCAAGATACAAGTTATCGTGCCGTATGCCCAGAGACCCATATAAAGGGTCCATGGCCGAACAAAACGGGTTTCTATGGTTTTTTTAGAATAGTTCAAGCCATCTTCCGGTGGTTCTCCTCCTCCTTGGTATTCAAGGCTCCCAAAAAAGTGTCCATGCAATCCTCCTAACTTTGATTGTAGTATATTTTGAGTGTTTTTCTGAATTTTTTTCTTTATATTTATTATTTTTTTGGTGTTATTTGAGTTTTTCTTTTTTTGAATGACAAAATATGAAGTTATTAACTGTATGGATATGATTTTTATTGCATTTATGAAGTGGGAGACACTTTATTTGAGTGTTATATAAAGATTGGAGATTTATGAAGTGCTTTTATTTTTAAGATTTTGATCGAATTGAAGTGCTCAATTGAGATGGTAGGAAGGAGTGTTAGAGACTCTCGATCTCGATCTGATGATCCGGTATGACAGTGGGGTACAGCAGTTGAGGGTTTCAGTTTAAAGATCAGATATTTGTTTTGTGAGAAGGTGGTTAGTAGTAGAATTTTACAATTGAAGCACCACCTAGCAGGGATTAGGAAAGAAGTTGCTCCTTGCACAAGTAGAGTTAGAAGTTTGCCAGAAGGCATTAAATGGAAATGTCTTCAGATTATTAAGAGAGACAACAAAAAGATTTTAGGAATGTTTGAGGAAGATGATGATGCTATTGGATTCACTAATAGTATTCCTTCAGATGCTAGAACAGAGATTGGTAGTAGTAGTTCTCGATCACCAAACAGGAGAAAGAGGGTTGCTCAAGATTTTACATGTGAAAGTGATAGAAGAGGAAGTTCAGGATGGAGTAGAGTACATTCAATTTTTCCTCCTAGCACTACACCTGGTGCTCAACCTAGAATTCTTGCTACTATGGCTTCAGAACAATTGCATGATCAGGCAGACATTACAGTGGGTAGATGGATTTATGATGCATGCATTCTATTTAATGCAGTAAATAGTTTTCGTTTTCAAGCAATGGCAGATGCAATTGCTAATATTGGTTCAGGATAAAAGATGCCGTCTTATCAGAAGTTGAAAGAAAAGATATTAGATAAGACTGTCATTGAAGTGCAAGAATATTGTTTGACTTTGAGAGAATCATGGAAGGAGACATGATGCACTATCATGGCAGATGGATGGACAGATAGGAAAGGAAAAAACTTGTTAAACTTTCTTGTCGACTGTCCTAAAGGACTTATGTTTTTGAGATCTCTAGACATGTAAGAAGAGAGGCACACTGCAGAGATCCTAAGGCAAGAGTTTGATAAGGTGATATGTGATGTTGGGCTAGAGAATATAGTCCAATTGATTACATATAATGCAGCTAACTATAAAGCAGTTGAAAAAGAGTTAGCATATATTTATGGGACTTTCTATTGGATACCATGTGGAACCCATTGTTTATATCTCATCCTTGAGGATATCGATGAGATGGATGAGATAAAGGCAGCAACTGATATAATGTATGATATGGCACAATTATCGCATAATGGTGTCCTGTATAAGCACCGATACGCTAATTACAACATTGATTTTTAAGCACCTTCACACCATTCCGTCATTATCTTCTAAGCCCTGGTCTCTGCTTTTTCTACATTTGTTGGTATATTTTACATGCAAAAACTTTTATTTTGATCTCCCAGTTCAATCATTTAATTCTTGATTTTCTCCCTAATATGTTTCCTCTTGGCATATGCATTTGGTAATTGGGTCTCCACTATTTGTTCCTCTTGACGGTCTATCCCATATTAGCATCTTTTTGTTTCTTTAGATTCTCTAATTCGTCTTTTAGCTTGGCCAACCTATCTTTCCTCTTGATCATAGCATCAATGTACATAGGGCATGCCCGGCGGTATCTTCCACTAATAGAACTTTCATATTTAATAATAGGCATAATTTGTCCCAAGAACTACTACTGAAAAGACTATGTTAGAAACATCAATTTTAAGATTCTCTTTTAACCATTTTATAGAGGCCCAGCATCCAAAGCAAACATTTGAACAAAAAGTCTTTGATACTAAATCTTAAATCAATTTCATCCCTTGGTAAAAGTCATCATCAAATATACAAGAGATGAAGGATCATTAACTTTCTGGTTCATTACAAGAAGCAATAGCCCCACTAATCTCATTCATCTAACTAATGTCCTCAAGCATCAAGCTTATACAAAGAGAAACAAAAAGAGTCCACACTACAAGCTGATGGCTCTCAACCATTTCCCCTGCTGCTTTATAATTTCTGGATTTGTTGGTAAACAACATAAGATGGCCATGGGCCTACATCCACTATCTTTTAAAATAGGAAGTATGTTTTTGGCAGTTTTATCCACAACAAACAAGTCAGAACTCAAAAATAATGCCCCTCTTGAAGAATGCATGAAGAAAACTTCCAAAAGATCCACCATGATCCATCTATCTACCTATCAGCTATAATGGAACACCCCATATTTTCCCATTGCTCTCTGAAATCAGTAGCACACATAGTAAGGCTTGGAGCCAAGGAATTTTCAGACACCCTTCAATGCAAGGTAAGTGCGTGCTTCATTAGCCACTGCTTTCAAAGGAAAATAAATTCACAACATTAAATAAAAGGTAGTTCATGAAAAAATCAATCCACTGGTCTGGGCGTATAATGGGCTAGTTCCCAGAATCTGTGATTTGTCATGTGATTTTGTGCACAAATGCAAGAATCGCAGGGAATAGTTCGGCAAATAAGATAAGGTCCAAAAATGAACCCTCTTTCATGTTTTGGTGGTTTAAACTTTAAAATGTCTGGTTCGTATCTAGATCCTAGAATTTCTGGGCATCAGCTCACACAATATGGCTTACCATATGATTCAAATGACACAACACCTAATATATATATGTATATATGTATGTAGGATAGCATAGTACAGTATGGTATGATATTTGCAACATTTCTAGATATCAATCTCATAAAGGTGTAGGAATATCAGCTTGTGCCACGTGCTGCTCTTGTGCTGCAGCTGGCAATGGTGGGACAGGTTTCCAGCACAAGCCTGATCCATATGGACTGCATACTGACCCACAATGTTGGCTTTGTCATAATGTTCTTGAACCCAGTTATCATCTATACTTGTCATACAATGACGAGTATTTTGGTCAAAGGTAAGACAACTATTTGATCCTCTAAGCTGCAAAGTTAAACATAGGAGTCCTCAAAGGTTGATGCTTCAACAAGTTCATGATGATTCCCGTGGACCGATTATGCTTGAAGTCAGCCACTTTGTGTCTTTATAGAGATGAAGTTCACAGAACTATACTGCCCATTGCTTCTTAGCAGTTGCAGATACAAATATTTGTTGTAAGGACAAACCACTCTGATGGTTTTGTTTGACCAATTGCTACTGAGTGGGATCTAGCTAGTCTCATCTTGCAATCCCAAAGAAAAAGACAAGCACAAACCCCAGTGGAATTAGTTCCATTAAGCATGTCCCTTGGTACTGATAACATGGCTACACCCAAGAGATACAATGCATTAAATATAAAAGGAAGAATGAGGAGAACATAAAATATGGACTGTGCAAGCATCAGCTAATATTATATATAAATGACAGAACAGAAGGACAGCAGACAACAGTTTCCTAAAATACACATAATAATGCATAAGATAACAGTAAAGCTGCACGTCTAGAGTCTTCGCCCCACCCCCACCCCCACCCCCCAAAGTTTGGTACCAAAACTACACAATACACATTATTCGAACATCATTACTTGGCATTTTTCAATACAGGTACATAGGAGCGGAAAACACCTGACATTCATGATTCCATTGGTTGTAGCATAGATATGGATTGATAGAGCACTTATTGGGTCCCTCTAGTAAGTCAATTTTGAACTTATCGTGGTTATATTTTAAAACCCCCAACAGCCCAAAGAAAGTTTGGGTCAATTACTTACATCCGTAGTTACATTAAAAGCTGAGAGCAAACACAGAATAAAATGTGTATTTTATGGTCATGAACAAATAGAGATGGATGAGAACCTGCAGTAGGGCGAACCATTCAAAAACCTATCTTCTTTGATCACTTTTACCAATTCAAGATCAAACCTTCTACCAGAAAAGTTGCACTCCGAGGGAAATGCAAATAGGTTGTACACATCTCCTGTATTTACAGACAACACAAGGATTGATGCACCGGCAACTTCAATTGACTAATCAACTTATCAAATAAATTATTAAATATCCATGTACGAACAAAACTAGAGGACTTCTTGTGAAATACAACAAGGAAAAAACAAAATCAATGAAAACCATGCTTACCATGCAGCCCTTCATTGGTGATGCTAATTTGCCTTTGGGGTATACAGTTCAACTTTGTGAAAGACAAATTAGATGGACCGCAATGACCATTGACCAGATCAACATCTACGGCAATTGCTGCAGCTCCTTTGTTTAGAGCATATCTGTGACTTTATAAGCACAAACAAATAAAAGTACACAAGCAAATTAAAGTATAAAAGAGCAACAGTCTGCACCTGTCAACAATATTGTAGTGGGAAAGGATTAAAGATGCACAAGTTGGATATTTGTCCAAGTATAGCTATGTTAACATGCAAAGGGGCAGCAGTATGATAAGATAACTAAACATGCATTACCCAAAGATAATCTGCACTTCCCTCTTTCTTCAAAGAAAAGAGAAAACGCAAAAATACACAAAGTGGATACTCTCTAATTCCCAAGACACTGTTATGGTTTTCTAATGTGTACATGAAACAGCTATCCTTACACCATGGGAAGGCCTCTCCGACCAACTTCAGAGCTGCAGTCGCCCCAGAAGTGAAAATACATTGGTAGTCTTTCCCAGGTGCGTTTACATAATCAAGGACCTGAGTCAAACCAAAAATCCACAAGCTTGTCAAGCAAAGTGACTGAAAAAGAAAAAAATCATTGGTGTGGGAACTGCACCATCTAACTGAAAGGACATCAAAGCATTTACAGTTAAATTGAAAAATGATCAAACTCATCCATGCTAAATATATTTTTGTCAAGGCAGTCTAGATGCAACTGTTAGGCGACGCATGCACATGGCTGGTGAATCAGACATGTGATAAGAACAGTTTAATTGAACAATTTGTGTCATGCTTGTTACATTTTCAATCAAATTCTTTTGGTGTATTAGAAGTATCAAAAAATAGTTTTTGGATGAACAAGTTATTATGTGTCTGTCTGGTCATTTGTGGAAAAGAAGCAGGAAAGCCCACTCTCATTTGAGATTCATGTATATACACTTTCTCATATCCTTGTGACAACCTCAGGTATCTATAGAACAACCACTAGGAAGCAAGGGTTCCATTTCTTCACTAATGGGACACATCAGGCAAATGTCATACATTCTTGCTAAAGCAATGTGGATCAATCAAAGAGAACAACAAATAACAACAGATTACCTGTTGGCGTGCTGCTTGCATTAATCTGAAGGATCGCATGCTAGCATCGCTCTGACTATCTGCACTTAAGAAGTAAATGAGTAAACTATAGTCGATTCAAAGAATGATATTTCAGTAGCCCCATATTTTGGATCTCATACGCACAAAGATATGAAATGAAGAAACAGCATACGTGGGTTCCCATAAACATTACTACTCAAGTCCTGAAAAACAGCTTCCATTTGGGACTCAGAATACAAAGTTGCACCAGCATGGTCTAAATAGACGAGCCCTGCACACAAAATTCACCCAAAGTCTAATAAGTAGACAGTAATATAAGTATTGGGACACTTGAAAAGTACTCTTCTGCAGAGAAGATTCCTAATCGTAATTCCAAACAGAGAAATTAGATAATTGTGGAGAGCAATGAATTGCTAGGTAACCCATTTCAAGGAAAAGAAACCAACGCATGGTCACCATTTCCGTTTGACAACTTAGCGTGTTATTCTCATTAGAAAGTGTAATTTTCCATGGAAAAGTGATTTCTATAAAATTTTCATGTAAAACTGGAAGGGTTGATCATCTAATTATAGAATCTGAGTGTAGGTATGGAACGACTCTGATTCGGATCACTAAATCTCCACATTAGTAAAGAGAACGAATATCATCACCAATATGACACAGAAAAACAATGTATCATAAGAAGAACAAGTAATGGTTTAACGACAAAATTTCTCGAATGGCTGAGATATAATCAATGTATGCATGTATACGAATAAAAATGGAATTATTTTAAGAGAACTCTGAGGCTTCATCTTACGTCGGTTTCTTCTAAAGGCGGAAACATGACAGATGACAACAACCGAACAGAGTAAAGTTTGAATTTTTTGCTTTGGTCAAAATTACTACTTCCACATTTCCTCCACAAAATACTTGAAAGAAAAAAATACATCTTCTTAGATCCTGAAACCCAAAAAAAGTGGTGGGGCTGGGGGGAATACGAGAAAGAAACATCGGAAAAGAAGCAATGGATATGCGACAACAGAAACGTGCAGAGGAACGTAAGAGTCTCGTCCTACCATTCAAACGCTTGAATTCCGACGATCGGATGTCGTCGATCCCCCGAGGATTATCGGGATAGCCATAATCGTTTCCGAATTCCCTCAGGAACTCCTGTTTCCCTTCAACTACTACAGTGTCCGCCATAGACTGATCTCTCTCTCTATCTCTCTGTGAGGAGATTAAAAATCCTTTTCGTCCTGAACGCTCGGATTCGGGGTCTCCTTGTTTTGCAAGTTGGACTCCTCTATTGACGAGAGGCTCCGTCTTTGACACGATGTACAGTGCCTCTGTGTGCATGCACCAGCGATGCGGCTAAGACTGGGTCGGGTTCGGGTAATTCTTCGCATATCTTGATCCAAATATACCCCGCGGATTTGTTTCTTTCCTCAGCAAGTCAGGCCCTACACCTTTACCAGTGATATTCCTATACAAATTACATGCAGTTTTGTGGAACGGTTCGCTACCGATAAACAGAATTATCTTTTTCCGGATTTCTCATTCCCAACTTATTTAAGTTCGCCAGTGACAGAAATGGATCTCTGTCCAGCTTTATCAATTTCAAACTGCAAGGGGACACTATAGATGAAAAGACAGCTATTAAATACATCGTTTGATGGATTTGGACCTCCACAGTAACTTGAGAGTAACCAGACGATATCTGGAACTTCCTGTCGTCACTCGATCGTGCAACTTGTTTGGTCGTGCTAGCTGCAACATTTTGATGTCACGTCACATAACGTACTTTTGTATTACTAGTTTAACATACTTTTGTATTATCGTTCAATCTCAATCGAGAGTATGCAAATACACAATCTCATATGACGTCTTTTCCTATTGTGTTTTCATAGTTGATATTCCTCTCATTTTGTGTTTCATTTTCAATGTGTACGTGCTTTGAAGGACTATGATAGATTAGATTGAATACTGAGGTAAGTTCCATTTATTTTCAATTTTGTTTTCTGATTTTCTGTCAATGATTGTAAGCGACGATCAAGAGAGAAACTCGGCTATAGCATGGTTCCTTTACCGTCTAGTCGCACTTGGTAGTTGGCAAGATATTGTACAACGTTTTAGTTTATTTGATCTGGGAGATTTGTTGTTTAAGACTTTGGAGCAGTCGTTGCTCACTGCTTGAGGTGCAACAACGTTGACCTACTTATATAGGAAGTTAGAGAAGACTTCACATATAAAGATACACTAGCTTTGTACCTATAGTACGCTATTATGGTTGTTTGAGGTTAGTAATAAATTGATGTTGACCTACTTATTTTTTTAAGTGATAATACAATGTTTTCAAATGTTTTATGCATGAATTTATATGTATTTTAAGCCTTTAAAGTTTGGCACCAACTAGGGTCGTTGATGAATAACCTCATATAGCTAGGTGGATGAGTAATATCACTCATATGAATTAGCCTTCTCATTGTCTTGCTACATATTAGATTCGATGTAAGTTTATGAGATATGTGTTTAGCAGTAGGTATTTGGTTGTTATTTATGTTATATAATAAAGATTACTATTACATTTGTTTGATTTTATCTATCTTTTTTTGTTATTTGAGAGCTTTATTGCTGAAATAAATACATGGATGACACTTGTCACTTACCTCTATTCTAGGATACATTCAATTCAATGTTTGGATATCATGGAGTACCATGAGGTCATTGTCACCAAATCCCGATTGAACCATTAAGACCCATTGTAGCATATAGGCTAGTAAAACCGTATGCCTATAAGCAATGAGCGACGGAAGGTTTGACCTTCCTAAATATGATTTGTATGCTGATATTGGTGAGTGAAAAAAAATTCATTTAAAAAAAAGTTTTGAGGGATTTATGCAGTTGTACGTCAGTGAGTTTGCGTGACATCAGTTTGGTTAATCATCAGGTTATCTAGCATCTATGTGGCTCCCACAGTCCTATAGATCCGGTTGTAATTTCTGTTACGTATATATTGGATTGCTTGCATCATTCGTTTTCATCCACACATGAGTATTATGTTCCATTTCATATCTTGTCTCCCCCAACATCACAGCTTTGTTTCTCCTGTGAGCGGCATTTTTGTTTCCATTTATACCCGATTACAGTCAATTTTTTTGCCCTGAGTATTCTGTTGCTGAATATTTGCACTTAATTGATTTATTGCTGGTTCTTATATATTGCATCTCTCTTGTTTAGTTTATCTTCAATATATGGCTTGCATTTCGATTTAGTCGACTCATCCACGGTTTGCATTGGTTGCCATTTGGCCGCGTAGTCGCATTGGTCTACCTGCATCTCCTTCATTGCATTAAGTAGTACATTGTTTCCGGTTCATTTTTCTTTTTGGACTCTTCATTTAGAAATTTCTAGTTTGTTTGTGTTGATAGCTCATTCTTGGGATCATATAGGTTGCTTTTGGCCCACTCAATCTGCTTCATGTTGTTCTTGTCTCGTATCTTATAGTTGGCACATCACTAATAGTTAACAACACTTCCATTGCTTATTTACATTCGCCAAAGCCAGAAGCTTTAGTCTCATCCTCATTTGGACGGTACCCTAGTGGACATCGTCAATGCCTACACGAACCAAGTTCTGTTCACATCCTAGTATCTCAGCGAGGATCCCCGCTCAAGCCCAACCATAGCTATACCTAATTCCTAGCAGCCTAGAGTACTAGCCAATCACCAAACACCCTATAACCGAATCTACCTGGCTTCACCAATACCCATCTTGTAAACTGTTGTAGGAACCTTAATCGATCGTAGAACCAGCCTTGGGCATATTTGTCTTGACTTAGACATAGAGTTAGTTAACAATCTCAACCTGTCCACCTAATCTTTAGCCCAACATACATAGAACCTCGTGTTCCTTTTTCTTAAGTCTACCTGAAAGCAGTCTAGAGCTTACCTTAGCAGCCCTTGTAGCTTACAGCACGTGTCTTCACCTAGTTAACCCAGCTTATTTAATAAAGCAAATCTTAACCTTAACTACAATCTTATCCCTCAAGCCATAAACCTAGCCTAGTTAACTGTACCTACCAAACCCTACCTAGAGTTGTGGCGCCTTGATCTCACAATTGAATCGTGTTACAGGAAAGCATAAGAAAATACAAAGAAAAGAGAGAAAATTTCAAGCTACCTTTAACAAGACGATCCCTAGCATGCGAAGTTTGACACTTACTCGGTGGAGTAAGAAAATCTTCAGGGAAGCCTGAATGAACTCATATTACAGATTGAACATTTTAAAGGAACAAGTAGAGGTCAGACTCCTTGGCTCAATTTGTACACCTTCCTACTCTTTCAACTTATAAAGTTGTGTTCTAAGTTAAGGTTCTGAAGAACCATATTTGCGTGTAGAATTTTGCTTTGGCACACAATGTAGGATATATAGTTCTATCAATTGACTTTTTTTGATAAGTGTTAAAATGTTCTTTGGTTCTTGATTTGTGAGCTTCTCTTTGGCATATTCACACATTATGCATGACATAAGTGTAGAAAACGTTCATGATAATACACTCACTCGGGAAAACTTTTTGTGCATTCACCTGCCATTTCCTTGTAAAATTATAGATTACTGAACTTGTTTAGTGACTTTTCTTTGAATGAATAGTTCTATAAGAAGAGCCAAATCCTTACATCCTAATCTACCATGATCTTGGGGTTAGATTATGATCACTCGCCCAAAGCCATTTATGATATCAAAATAGAAATCTTAAAAGGTGAAGTAAAGGAGCTTCAAACAAAATACCAAATTATGAAACTGGAACATGAGAAGAAACAATATGATGAAAATAAACAAGCAAGGAATTGAAACAAGATGTATGGTTACCCTAGGATAGAGAAGCTTAAGTTAAGAACCTCCAGGAACCCCGCTAGGATGGAGTCAAAAGCAAAGTGAAAATCAGCTCTCCATTTGCGAAGGTGAGAGCAATCTCATACAAAGACCTATCAGACCGGCATTAGGGCCATCTAGGGAAACTGATCCTCTTGAGGGTGAAACTCATCCCTTGGGTATCGCAACTGACCAACTTCCCGTAGGTGACCATATCCTTCCAGGAAGTAGAGATATGCCTCTTCGGGTCCGTGAATTCACTGCTTGAATGCAGCAATCTCTTGCCACGACCTTCAACACAAACGCTGGTAGTGTCCCACTCCTTCAGCCAAAGCCGTGAAGTCCATGGGAATGATCTTGATATAGAATCGCTTATAGGAATTTGGGAATTGTCCATCATACTCCACACACACCCCTTCAGCCAAATAGCCCATTCATGAGAAACAAGACCAAATTGCTCAATGTGAGCCGAGCAAGGTTCTCTCAGACCCACTTGTAAGGGTTCCTTATCCTAGCTTTTATTACATAAATTTACAAATGATAGTGGTGAAAGTGGGTGTAAATGTAATTAAAATCACATGAAACTACATTGGAGTTACAATTAAAGAGTTGTGCAGCTCAAAGGTTGCCTACTTACTACTCACTACCTATCTCTTGTATTAAATGGAGAAAGGTTACAACACTACATGGGTTGAATGGGCATGGTGGCTCATAAAGCGAACAATTAGAACCATAATAGTGGTCATTTGAAAAGCCACTTGGATGCCTATCCATGGACAAGGGGAGAGAACCACATTCGTAAGCATCCCTTACAACCTCATGACTTCTCTCACCTATGTTCTTTGAGTAAAGGTAGTCTCTTTAAACGAGTGAGGTTTCATGGGCCCTAAAAAACCTCATGGCATTATCTTGGAGTACCAGTGTTGTCAAGGACTCGGTTCAGCTTATGCAAGGCAGGTTGAGGGTTCTTCGTTGTATCCTCAAGACATTTGTCGGTGTCCTTTGCTTTCAAAAAATTGAATCCAGGGGCAATAAAATAGCCTAAAGGATAGTGTTTTGCATGCCTCGAAGAGAAAATGTTTTGGTTAACGTATTTTCAACAAAGTTACCAATATATTTTGGGCTATTTCATAAATTAGTGAACTTGATCCTCTTAATAACATCTTTACATGACATGACTGTTGACTTCATCAATCTAGATTGTTTTGATGGAGGAAACTTTCTTCGTTGGTAGAAAAGATACCCTTCCTACTTACCACTCTCAAGGTAGTGTATGTGTTGTCCACTCCTAGGCCAGAAGACAATGAGGATGAAACCTTGGAGAAGACTCGTAAATACCATAAATAGGACAATGACGATTACCTCTGCATTGGTCACATCCTCAATGGAATGTCGGACATTTTGTTCGATCTCTACTAGAACTCTTCAAGTGCGACGGACCTTTGAAAAAAGCTTGAAGCAAGGTACATGACTGAAGATGCCATAGGTAAGAAATTCTTAATTACTTGGTTCATCAATTTCAAAATGATTGATGAAAAATTTGTCATGGAGCAATCTCATGACCTTGGATGGATTTTGAATCATTTTAAACAACACAAAATGCACATGGATGATGCAATTTTTGTTCCCTCAATTATTGAAAACTTCTTCCTTCTTGGAAAGATTTGAAAAATACTCTTAAATACAAGAAGGAAGACATTTCTCTTAAGCAACTTGAGAAACATCTTAGGCTTGTAGAGGAGTAACGAAAGCAAGAAGGTTCTAAAAGAATAGTTGCCCAAGAGAAAGTCCATGTGATAGAGGAAGTTGAATCTAAACCTAAACAAAAGAGGAACCGAGGGTTTAACAAATCTCAAAGCAAAAATGATAATTTTACCAAAACCAAGAAAAATAAAGGTCACTGCTACCATTGTGGAAAACTCATACATTTTAAAAAGGATTGTCGATTTTTCAAGAGAATTAACAAACAAAGTTCCGAGTCTAAGAAGAACCTTGTTGCATTTGTAACAGAAGTGAATATGGTTGAGGACATTGTGTTATGGTGGGTTCACTCATGTGCAACCCAACATGTATGCAAAGACAAAGGTCTCTTCAAGTCCATCGATGAAGATGATAGACCCATTTTATATATGAGAAATGCCTCAATAGTTCAAGTCAAAGGAAATAGCTCATTGGAACTCAAATTTACCTTTGGTAAGTTTTTAACCTTAATTGATGTTTTATATGTTCCAAATGTTAGAAAGAACTTAATTTCTATTTCTCTTTTGAATAAATATGAGTTTAGGTAAGTTTTTGAAGGAGACAAGTTTATATTATCTAAAGGTGGCATGTTTGTGGGAAAGGGTTATCGGTATGATGACATGTTTAAGTTGAATGTTATTGATAATAATAATGTTAATTGTTTATATTACTAAATTTTTGATTTATGACATAATTGTTTAGGACATGTTAATTATATAAAATTAAATGATATGATGAAATTGGATTTGATTCCAAAAGCAAAAACGAAACTTAGAAGCATGTGGATAAGGCAATGCTAACAAACATAACTAGGCTTCAATTTACAAGAGGAGAAAGAAGTTCTAAGGTGATACCACCTGCAATACATTATAATGTATGATTTACATGGTCGACTGTACTATAGCAAAGAAGAAATATTTTGTAAGCTTCATAGATGATTGCACGAGATCTATATCATATATATTTAATACATTCAAAAGATAAAGTATTAGTTTAAAGCGGGTTAAACTTCGACATTAGACTTTCATCAAATGTATAAGGACTTATACTGAGAGGAGAATATTATGATCCAATTTATTTTGAGTCCACTAGAATAATACATCAACAATCAACGCACTATATTCCCCACAATAGAATGGTGTTGCTTGAAAGGAAAAAATAAGGCGATTAGAAGAAATGGTAAATGTCATGTTATCTTATTATGGTTGCATCAAAAGGTTATCATATAGAAGCTATATTAATGAGTTGTTATATTTTAAATAGAGTTCTAAATAAAAGGAATAAAAATAATCTCATATGAACTCTAGAAGAAAAAATCCTAATCTCAACTTTATTTTAAAATTTGAGTTTCATAGAGCAATAGTAAAGGTTCTTGAACCCAAAAGGAAGAAATTAGGTGAAGTAGAAGAATCGAGTGTATCTTCTTGGGATATCTTTGAAAATAAGTAAAGCATATATATTTGTAGTAAGTGAATCTAATGACTTATATCTTGTGAATAATCTGTGAATCGAGTTTAAGGATGTGATTTTTCAAGAGGATAGATTAAACTCAATTCCAAGACCCAAAATGACAATGTTCTCTTTTAATGGAAATGAACATAATCTAGAGAATAATGTATCAAATAAAGATATATTAGAAAAATTTAAAGCCTAGAAGAAAGTGAAAGGAATTAGGAAGACAAAAACATATGGACCAGATTTCCTTCGCTGATCCTAGTTGAATAGACGCATAGACTCCATGAGAGTCAGTGCACTACTATCGCTTATAATACAAAAAGTGATCCAAAGACATTTGAAGAGGCAATAAAGTCTCAAGATACAACTTTATGGAAGGAGGTTATACAAGATTAAATAGATTCAATTATTGGAGAACAAAATTAAAAATTAGTAGACCTCCCAACTAGTTCCAAGCCCATTGGCTATAATTAGATTTTCAAAAGGAAAATGAAGGTTAATGGAACCATTTGATAAATTCAAGGCAAGACTTGTTGTTATGGGGGTTTACATAAAAAGAAGCGAGTTAACTATTTTGATACATATGCTCATATAGTAAGAATTGTTATAATTAAAGTGTTTTTGGCACTTCGCTTTCTATCTATAAATTGTTATTCATCAAATGGATGTTAAAACAACATTTATAAAATGGTGAGTTAGATAAGGATAAGGTATATGAAATAACCTGGGGGTTATGTTATACTTTGCCAAGAACATAAAGTTTGCAAATTAGTCAAATCATTATATGGTTTAAAACAAGGCCCTAGGCAATGGCACAAAAAAAATAATGAAGTAGTATTTGCCAATGATTTTCAAATAAATGAAACATATGAATGTGTGTATAGCAAATTCCATGATGGCAAAGGTATCATCATTTGTTTGTATGTTGATGATATGCTTACATTTGGTACAAATTTGAATGAAGTTGGAAAAGTAGAAATATTTGGAAATTGTTGAGGTAATTTTAGGAATCAAAATCCTTAAAAAAGGAGATGAAATCGAGCTGTCTCAATCTTATTCTTTCGAAAAGGTATTAAAAAGGTTTAATGTTTTTTATCATGCGCCCGTTTCAACTCCGTTTGATCCAAATTCAAAATTGATACCAAATAGTAGTTGTCCGGTTTCACAATTGGAATATGCTAGGCTAATTGGTTGTTTGATATATGTGATGACCAACACTAGGCTAGATATTTTATATGCGGTTGGTCGTCTAAGTTAATACACTAGTAAACCAAGTAGGGACTACTAATTGCAATCTGAAAAGTCTTGAAATATCTAAAAGAAACTCTCCATTACAGTTTGTTTTATAATGGAAGTCCTTCGGTTTTAGAAGATTATACGGATGCCAGTTGTGTTACCTATGTAGAAGACCATGCTTCTAGAAGTGAATGAGTCTTTACAACCTTACAGATTCCTTGACAAAGGGTTTGACAAGAGACTTGGTGCTAAAAGCATCAAGATGGATGGATATGAAGCCCGCTAAATAAATCTTTGATAATGGTAACCTGACTTAGGCTTAAGTAACATCAAGTTGTGAGTTAAAAAGGCTAAAGTACATTATTAGTGTGATTGTAAGTATCTACTTCTCTAACCTTCCTAAGATAAAGGTATTTGGTTCGATAAAGTAAAGGAACAGGTTGAGTTATGCTCTTAATAGACCCATAGCAAATTTTTGTTAGGATGCTCTTATGGTCAGTTCAGCTTGTGCAAGGCAGGTTGATGGTTCTTCGTTGTATCCTCAATATAATTGTCGGTGTCCTTTGCATTCAAAAAAATTGAATCAGGGGACAACAAAATAGCCTAAAGGATAGTGTTTTGCATGCCTTGAAGAGAAAGTATTTTAGTTCACGTATTTTCAGCAAAGTCTCCAATAGTTTGTACCCTACAAGGTTTCATTTTCTAAAGCGGGTTACAATTGTACACCATATCTCAAGATTCTCACTCCAAGCCTCATCTAGGGATCTTTCTCTCCTAAGACATTTCCCCCAGGAGATATCCCATGAAGTCCTACGATTTGGGATTCCATCCTTGAACGTTTTGTTTGTGAGGTTCCAAGTATGAGCGTCTACCTATTGGACTTCCATCTTTGACTATTGAAGATTTGCCCTGAAAGTCATTGTCTTTGAGAGTCCTGCCACCCAAGGATCTATAAACTGAAACTGTCGACAACCCAAGAAGCTACTCCCTGAAGCCTCACAATCATCTAGGGCATCATTACAACCACAAGATTCAAGCATTAGACCTGAGGTATCTCTTGAGTTTATGGTCTCAGCTTTTCCAATAATAAGTTGTCCACCTCCTACAAGAGCTCTATTGACCTAGCTCCACTAGTCGTCACATCTGAACCTAAGAGTTCCCTCAATGTATGAGGCATAGTTGGCTTGTGAGGATGAGAGCATATCTGTGCACATATCCACTAAGTTAGACCTGTCCATAGAGATTCTTGAGTATACATACTGTGATGCTACCCTTTAATAGGTCATTAGTTGATCCTCTCATTCATATCAATATTTTACAAGAGACCTTATACTAGTCGATTTAGGACGAGCTCATAGAACATAGTGATGTTGACCCCAATTAGACACTTATTTAGAAGAGATAAACTTAAGTTTTAATCCTTCCTAAGTTAGTCATCATACTAGAATAGGTGATCCCAATTCTGTTCTCTTTCCCTTGGGCATACACTCATTTAGGTTGGATACACTCTTAGAGTCCCCACCTTTTGAGGACCTATTGCATCAGGTGTCAACTCTAGCTAAGCATGCAAATCTTGATGATCCTATGACCATATCTGCTCATGTGATATATAGACCTATCACCTAAAGACACATGATGTTTGACTTGCAATGAGTTTGTAGCATCTACCATGGAGCTCGGTCCTCTCCTTGATGATTATGATGCTTTATCATTTTATAACCTTGTCGGTGCAGATTCTAACCCCTTTTCAGTTATCCTTACTATAAAGGTTATGCCCTTCCCATCATAGGTCTTCTTAGAGGAGAACAATTTGTCTCCCCATTGTTCTTCCTACTAGAGAAAGTGGAACTAATTCCACTTTCCCCTTATTAGTCATCCAAAACCCTAAGCGGGGTTCATACTTTCAGAGTCAATCACTAGCGCACACATTGTTCTTGGACATTATCAAAGCAACCCAACATGCATACATACTCAAAAAATCCCTCCTTCATCCTTCCACTTGGGTACTGAGGTATACCTTATCCACAACTCATCTTGTCCTTGAGTTATCCATATTCTATATCATCTTAGATGACCCTGATCATGACTTTCTTTGGTTTAATATGTATATTCTAAGACCATACTCTCAAGGGATGTAGACACGCGGAAATTTCTACTCTGGGTTCTTAGGCCTAGAGTGAATCTTTTCTTATGTCTAAGTCGCTTTAAAAGGGCGTGCCAGCTAGCTTACTCAAACTAGCGAAGTAAGTTTTGAAAATATCTGACTCAGGGGGCGACTGTGGACAAGTGGGCTCTTTTCGTTGCAAACCTTCTTGAACCGATGCTCAAGGGTCGGTTTGTACACTTAGAAAACTCGATTTTGAACAAGTATGACCTTCTTTGGAAAGTATGAAAGTGTTCGATCGATTTGGTTTGTCTAGTTGCAGATTTTACTTACGTGGGGTTTTGCACGTATCCTATGTCTTTGATTTTAGCTACTTAGGCGTGAGATGCGTGCATCAAGTGCCTAAGTCTTGGCGATTTTGCACGGGTGGTTCGAGGTTGCTTTGATGCAAGGATGCGCCCTATCTCGTGGTATGGTGGATATGCAATGCAAACTCACACAACTGAACCTTAAAACCCGAAATTGAAAGACATAGCTGAAGGGAAATTGCAGGAGGGAAATATAACTATATCTTAAGAGCGGAAAGGCTCAATTGTGGGCGTGTGTTGTGTATAAATTGAAAGACAACTCACACGACTTGAATGTAAAACCCCACTCGACTTAAATGTAAAGTGCGGAAGAGAAATACTTATATATATATGGGCCCGAAGGTCGCCAACGTGTGCATATGTGTTGTGTGTAAATGTAAAGACAATACACGCAGCTGAAATGTAAAACCTAGCTGAAAGGGAGATACAACTATATATATATGGGCCCGAAGGTCGCCAACGTGTGCGTGTGTGTTGTGTATATATTGAAATGTAACTCACACGACTGAAAATTAACAACCCAAATTGAATTGTAATATGACTCTTATTAGAGTCTTGGGAGTAAGAGCGAAAGCTTAATGTGTGTGAGTGTGGAATGGAAAGACAACTCACACAACTTGAATGTAAACCCACGCAACTGAATTTATATAAATAGAGCTATATCTTAGGGGCTGCCAAGGCCCATTTGTGTGCAAAAGTGTGCAACTAAGAGCGGAAAGGCTCAAGTGCACGTGGGTGCTTGATGTACAATTTAAGAGCTAAAGCTCAAGTGTACGTATGTGCTTGTGTACAAAATAAGAGCTAAACCTCAAGTGCACGTATGTGCTTGTGTGTCATACATCAATATTATATCTTGGGGGGAGACAACGCTCCGTTATTACAACCCCATATCAAAATTTAATTGAATATGAAGCAAGTTAATGTAAGAGACCAAGTTTAGACACTTACAAATAGCTGGTCCGTCTTCACTTGCTCATGCTTGGGCTTGTGGTCCACTTCGGGCAGCCAAGAGGGGTCTCCTAAAGGGTAGCAGGTCGGCAGCCTTGGGTAACTAGCGCAGTAGGGCAGGGCGCTTGGCGCTAAGGGGCGCCGTGGCAGGGCAGGGTGCCTGACGCTCAAGGGGCACCGCAGTAGGGGGTGTATTTGGCGCTGGGCATGCAGGGCGTCTGGCGTTGGGCGCGCCGGGCATCTGGACACAAGCAGGGCGTGTTGAGGCGCCGGGTGCGCGGCAGGGCGCGTGTGGTGTGGCAGGGTGGTTAGGGGCAGTTGCCGGGTAGCCGGGTACGTGAGGTTTTAGGGTTTAGCCTAGGTGTCTAGTTTGAGTCGGTTCAGTTAGGGTGAGGTTTAGTGAAGTAGGTTAGGTGATTAGGCTAGGATTAAGAAGGGCTTAGGCTAGGATTAGGGAGGGGTTAGGCTAAGATTAGGGGACCTATCTCTTGGAGGCGGTCCTTCTTGGTTGAGCTCACTTCTCTACGGTTGCAGCCACCCTTGATCGAGCCCACCTTGGATGCAACCCACTTAGCCCACTAGGCTTGACCCACACTCACCCTTGAGCCAACATGGCTTGAACCACTCTCTCACTCTCTCTCCTCCAAGCAAATTCACGTGAACTTGTGGAGACCCCCTCACTCCTATTTATAGGCAAGTGAAGTGGGTCTTGGATTTGAGTCTTGGATTTGGGTCTTAGAATCCATATCCAATCCAAACACTATTTGGATTTAGATCTCGGATCTTGAATATTTTGGATCCATATCCGATCCAAATCCAAACATTTATATGGATACAGATCTGGATATTTTGGTCCAGATCTGATCCAATCCAAACACTATTTGGATCCAATCCAAATCCGAACACTATTTGGATCGACCCAAATCCAAATACTATTTGGATATGGATATGGATATTTATGGTCTAGATCAATCCAAATTTTCTCTGGATGGTCCTTCTTGGCTTTTTGAGGCGGATGTTTTGTGCGGGCACTGTCTTCATCAGTGCTCCGTTTGGTGTTGGGTTTTCCCCAACTTTGTCGTCCAAACTCCAACTCGCCATTCTAGACTCCGTTTCTGCTTGATTTCGCCATTTCTGGCTCAGATTCATGTTGCTTGGGTGGATGTATTTGATTGGGCTTCTGGGTGTGTCGGGCTCGCATTTTGCATCGGGCCTGGGCCTTACTTTCGCCTTTTGACCCTGTCTTTTATCAAGCTAGGGTGCTGCTTTTGGGCTTCTTCTCCTGTTTCTGAGACTACTTTGGAGTTGGCCCTTTTGAGCTGCTTCTTGATCAGGTGTCGTCTTCCATGCTTCACCTGTTCGCCTTTAGCTTTTTGGGAAAAATGGGGCTCAGCCCGAGTTTTAAGAAACTTATATGGGATACGGGGTTCAAAACACTATTTACAGGGTTCAAAATAATATTTACAGGGTTTTGGGGAGGCTCCTAGGTTTTCAAAACTCAAAGTGCCTTTTTGGATTTGATTTTGTAAACCAGGTATGTTTGATAAAATCGTGGGATTTTGGGGTGTTTACAAGGGACACACTTTTGATTCTCTCACCACCTCTTACTTGCGATGGTTCATTATGACATCTAGCACTTCTAAATAAGTGTGAGAACCTAGTTGTATATTATTATTAATTTTTAAAAAATCTAAAAAATAGAAAAAATTCAAAAACCACAAGACAATATTTTCTCTTGGTTTTCCTAATGCATTTTACATTTTTTTGACATCTCGGGTACACCCTCCCCAAGATTGGTTAAACCTTAGAACATCAAGATAAATCCTCTATCATGGTAGTTAGAGCTATACTAAGTTTCATATCTTGCATGATCATGCTGATCCATGCTCACATCTTACCTTGTCCATCTATATTTCTACATACACTTGTCTATTCATGCATGTCTAGGTTATTTCACATACATGTTCAATAACATAACTTGCGTATCCATGCCATGTTCATGATGTGCATATTCATATTTGTTTACATTGATTGCACATCCATTTGTTTACATATTCAAGTTCATTTCCTATGTTCACATGTGCTTTTGTTTTGCATTCATCTTGTTGCTAGACATTAGGGGAAGCACTTTCTTGCATAAAAATTCTTAGTAAGTGATTTACCATTTGACTAATTATATTATTGTTATTGGGCTCATTGATGGTGAGGGACGAGATTTGTTATACCTGAAAAACATTTGATATTTGAGTAAGTATTATCCATGATTATGAATGTTTATTGGAACTTGACTTCTAGCTCTTTCATGGTTGACTTTGTGAGTATGACAAAATTATGTTCCCTTTGCATGGATCTATGTAATGCATTTGTATCACGCACTGCACTTATGACTTTACTAATTTGAGACATTGGTTTTTAGGCTGGGAAGACCATTAAGAATTCTTGCTTTAGTGTTTTCTATGATAAGGTAATGAAAGAGTGTTTCCTTTAAAATGGTTGGATCTCAGGGATCTCGTTTGTGAGTTTTGTCTTGTTTTTGAATGGTTGACCTTGTTTTATCTTGACCGTTTACAATTTTTCACTAGATTTTTTATCCTGTAAATGCCGAGAAAGATTCAATAGTTTGTGTAGGGATCTTGATTTTTAAATGATAAAAAGGATTTGTTTGGGGATATCTTGGCCAGTAGGCTGGTTATTATTTCCTTGACTTTATGTGTGATGTGGTGTCTGTGCTCTATTATCATGGGTTATATTGTCTTTTGTTCTTTTTTATGTTTTTATTGATTTTGATGTTATAGAAAATCTTGAAAAAAAGAAAAGAGGAAAAGAAAAGAAAAAGATAGAAAAGAGGAAAAAGAAAGAAAAGAAAAGAAAGAAAGAGTCTCATTCTTGTATATTCTTGAATTCGTATCTTTTATATATTTGGGCACTTCAAAAAGAGCCAAGCTGTCGCATCTTCTTGTAATTTTTTGTACTTTAAGACATTATGTATGCAAAGATGAGTAGTTTGAGAGTCGATCATATCAAAGAGGTTTCCATACTCTCCCTACAACCGAGGAGTCTAGGCAGCCTATTAGGCTATGGGTCACTGTTGATGTTTTCTATCATTTTAAAAATCAAGATTTTAATTGTTAAAATTAGCATGATCTATTTTCTTGGTTAGCACTTCAAGATAAAGAGGTTAAGTGGAAATGCTTTGTTCATACGGACTTTATTTTGCAGTGTTCGTTATAAAACAAGGTCGATTTTGTGAAAATATCTATTATGATTTTCTAAAAGACTCACGATCACTTACAAAGAATGGATATTCTGTTATCTGATCATAATGTGTATATCTGTTTTCTTCCTTTTCTTTTACTTGTACTAAAATAAACACATCTTGGATATCCTTCTTTACTAATAAGATGGTAAAGAAAAAGAGAACTAAGCGATAATCCTTTATTCCAACATTTGTAAAACTAGGTCTTGAATAATTTTCTCGAGAAGCCAATAAGGCTTGACATATATAGGACCTTGGTTTTGCTTCAATATAATTGGGTGGTCAAATGATCAAGGAAGAGGAAGATTTCTAGGTTCAACAAAAATATCATGAAATTCAACTGATACTCCACTAATCGAATTCAGGCATTGGGTTGGGCTGGCTTGGAGAAACCAGCCTAATGGAGAGTTCAGTCAGGGTCTCATGTGATCCACAAGTAGGTACGTGCAAAATTTCGGCTCCAAAGAACTTCAATGCATGACACAATCTTCTTAGAAAGAAAGAAGAGAGAATTAAGAAATAAAGCTCGAAAAGGGAATACCTTTGAACACTCCTTATGTGATTTTATGTGACGTGGTCCTAAACATGTTCTTCATGCTGAAGGTCTTCTGCTCCTACAGCCAGGGTTAATCCACACTACCAAAACTACTCGCTTGAATCAATATTATCTTTTAGAGTTATTAAAATGGTGAGCCTCAAAACATGACTTGTTACAAAATCGTTGCCTAGGTTCCTAGATAAGGTATGGTTAGGAGGAATGGGTTTTGGTTTGGGAGAGTGAAAGTGGTCGAGCTTGGACTTGGTAATAGATTTGGCTTCGCTCAAGTTGAGATTGTACTGGATTCAATTAGATTGGTGGAGTTTGGGTCTCGTTGGATTCATCTAAGATTTATGGGCTAATTGGATCGGTCCAAAACCAATTGGGAATGTGCTTTATAGATTCAAGGCTCAATGAATGTATTTGGTTTACCTATGTGCGTAAGACTTAGGTCCAGTTGATCTTAATTGAATCCCAACCCAAAATTAGATTTTGGGTCATTGGCACAAATCAAATGCATTCGAAATTAGTTTTGGGTTTTGGTCTAGAAGCAGGGGTACACAAGCTGAATAGGATTTTGGATGAAATGAAATCTGGTTCAAACGAGTCAGATCGTTCATTGTGTTCAGATTCTTAGCTGAGAAATGTTGAAAATGTGCTGCTCATAGTGGGTTGAGGGATGTCTGTTTGTCCTCTTGAAGACAGCTATGTGTGAGGTAGAAAGCGACAATTTGTTCCCTTAAAAGTGGATGTATGCATGCTGAAGGTGGTCGAATAACACTTCGTCAAAGTTACCAATTGTTGAAAATCTTCAAAGAAGAAAAGAATAATGTGCAGGCGAATAAGATTGTTGCACCACAACGTAGCCCGTACTTGGTGGCTTTGAGTGGCAACTTAAAAATTGTATATTTGAGAGTTATGATGGTGCCTTTCTTTTTTTTATGTCTTTGGTTGACATCTAACTCTTGTTGGATTCTCCACTGATGATGTACCTCTATGCCTCTTAAATTAGGTTTAGCTTTAACCAATCAGGGCATCTACTAGTTGGCAGTTTCGAGTCAACTAGTCGTCAAACACATTATGTCTTCGACATTGACTATTCTTATCTTCTCGATCATGTTTATGTCCTTTTGAGGGTTGATATAATTAATTTGGTAGTTTAGTTTACTCAGCCAAGCGATATTATGAAGTTTGATCACTCTTTCCCAATTTGATAAATGTTCGAAACTTGGTTCGATTGCCTTGATGTTCAAGATTCTGTCTGGGATCCTTTAATACCTTTCTTTCCACATTAAATTGCAATTTCAGAAATTAGTATTAGAAGGCATATTTCGGTTCCGGTTCTCTGAAAACCTTGAACTGTAACCAAATCGGTGCAAGGCCCATTTCGGTTTAAATTTGGAACCGCTCAATTATATTAATTTTAAAATATTTAAAACCATAAATAATATAAATTTATATATACAAAAATTAAAAACAATCTCATGATGAAATGTCATAATGAGTAATGAAGTTATCTAACCTTGACAACCTCAAGGCGAGGTTGGCTATCATGGGGGAGGGCTCGAGGATGGGAGAGGGGGGGCAACCGGAACCAACCTGCCAGTTTTTATACTGGTTCTGGGGCAGTTCTTGAATACCTTGAACTGTAACCAAATTGGGAGGTCTCCAGTTTCGGCTACTGTTCCTGAAGCGGAATGGCTGGTTCCAAACCATTTGGTAGTTGATTCGGTTCTAGTTTGAATCACGAGGCCAGTTCCAAATGGGCCATGTCTAGTGTAAGATAAAAATGAGAGACATTGTTAAAGGTTGTTTTTATGAGATAGATAACCAACTTCATAGAGAAATCTCAGGTTGAATCAAGAGAATTTTTACCAAACTCATATCATTAAGATGACTTTTGTGAACATTTCCTCCGAAAAGAAAAGAAAAGAAGCCTACATTCTTTGAAAGTTCTTTTAGGGTTTTTGCAAAAGGGATAAACTTGGTGTTTCGTGGAAAAATACGCTTTCTTTCATAAAGGAGATTTTAAAGCGACCAATTTGAAAATAACATGAGGGTGGTGTAATAAACCTTGTTCCCAAAATATAGATGAGCATTATGAAAGTGTCATCTTCAATCTTTCTCTTTTTTCAACTATACACTGGTTTGAGCATGGGTCTATATTCAATTGTCCTCAAGTCTCATCTAAATTGTCCTCAAGACTTCCTCAAGCTACTGTATATGTTTCTCTTGTTCCATAGGCTTATCTCTCACTTGTCCTTCTCATGGAATAACTCAATGGCTAAAGGAGGTTATAAATGGGTTGAAAGCAAAGTGATATATACCAAGAGGTGCACTGGTAAGATACTATGGAAAAAACAATACAAGAGTATGTCATGAAAGAGAGTAGCCCTTGGTAGAATAGCAAAGCATGCTCATTAGATATGACATAGGCCAAGTGGGATGATAGAAATTGAGCCGCAATTGCAGAGAAAAAATGTAAGTAGTGGATGGCCACTCTCGGCCCTATTACTAATAATGACTATGAAATGCGGGAAGAAGGACCCTCTTATCAGATTTCATGAGATCGTATTTTCAAAAGTTAAAACGTTCATAAAACGATTTCTGTTTTTCAAAAGTAAAACTCACGCATCTCCTAGGTAAAAGAAATATATGACTATTAAAAAGGGAAAGCCTAGAGCGGTAAATACGGAAGACAGAAAACCATAAATAAATAAGAGTTTACATAACTCAAAGTGAGAGAGATAAGTGTAAACACCCCGAAATCCCACGAATTTCTTAAACAAATCTGGTTTCATAAAAGCAGCCCCAAAGGGCCATTTTGAGTCTGGAAACCCAGGAGCCTTCCAGACAACCCTGTACATATGTTTTAAACTTTATCTTTCAAAAACATACAATATGGCTTTTAAAAACCCTTTTAAAACATGTTTTGAAACCCCGAAGTGGCTTGGCCTGATCAAGACAGGACCAGGAGAGCCAAGAAGAGCCCGGAACCGGAGCACACGTCAAGCCCGGCGCAGCAACTCTTGTATCTGATTCACACCCCAGGATCTCGAACGTCCAAGACCCTGTTCTTACCAAAATAGCATTTGAAGTCATCTCCGGAAGGCAGAAACGGAGGCGGACGACCATGTTGGCGAAGACCCAACGCAGACGGAGTACTGATGCTGTCAGGCCCCGCACGAATTGTCCGTTTCGAACCCAGCTCGAAGGAGTCAGAGTTCAGTTTGGACTGGATCTGGACCATATATATCCAGATTCCAATCCAAACCCATATGTGGACTTGGATTTGGATTTGGATCCAGAGATCCAATCCAATATCCATATCCATGGCCCACATCACCTTCTCATAAATGGAGGTGGGGCCCACTTGAAATTCACGTGGGATATTGGGCATGAGAGAGAGTGGGGGTGAAAAATATCAAGAGTGTTGTATTAAGCTTGACTTGTGTGTCAAGTTTGGGTTTAATCATGTGGGTTAGCCTAATTGAGTGGGTTTAAGCTTGTAATTAGCTAAAACCTAACCTAGGGCTGCACCAACATGGGGTGATCAAGGTCTATGGGCCATGCTAAGGGAGCTCCCTCACCTAAACCTAACCCAAAATGCCTAAGCCTAGCCTAAACCCCTAATCCACCCCTAATCTGAGCCTAATCACCTAACCCACTTCCCTAATCCCGTCCTAATCCCAACCTAATCACCTAACCCACTTCCCTAATCCTTCCCTAAACCTAGATTAATTTCCCTAATCCTAGCCTAAACCTAGCCTAATCACCTAACCTAGCTCACTAAACCTCACCCTAAAACCCAACCACCTAACCTAGCCCTAAACCCCTAAACCACCCTTAGCCCACGATTTACCCAAACCCCTAGTTTTAAAATATCTGGCCCAACCTTTTCCAGCCCACCTTATCTACATACCACCCTACCTAAACCACCTAACCACTACCCTTAGCCCAGCCCCAACCGACCTACCCATTCCCTATTTAAACCCCTCCCCTTTGTGGGCGGGTTTTTTTAAAAAAGGGGGAACCACCATCTCACCCAGCCGGGCCCTCTCCTTCTCCCATATCTCACCCAGCCGGGACCACTCCCCATCACCTCCGCCTACTCCATCTGCTCCGCCAGCCACCACCTGCACCGCCACCTTCCCTCTTCCATCCACCACCACCATCCCTCAGCCGGACGCCATCACCTCCACCCAACCGAACCAGCCAACAACCACCTGCCCGCCTGCTTCCCACTTCATCCGCCACCTCTCCCCATTCGGTAAGTACCCTAAACTCCCTCAAAGCCCTCTCTACCACCTCTCCACTCTTAGCCACCCATCCTACCTTCATCTCAGCCCTTTTGCCACCACCACTTTAACCTAGCCGAACCTAGTATAACCCAAGCTGCCGGCCACTACCTAGCCATCATCTCCCATTCGGCCTTCCCCTAGGTGTCCTATTCGGCCTTCCCACCAGCTCACCTTCTAGGTCCAGTTTCCCTAAACTCTCAACTCCCCTAGTGACCCTAAGAACCCACTTATTCAGCCACTTTAAACCCCCTACTTGGAGGCGCCATCTACTTGCCACCGGCCACCTTCGAGGCGCCTATCCCGCGCCCCACTTGCAGCCGGCCAGCACCCTTGATCACCTACCTTCGCGGAGCTCCCACTTGCAGCCCAAGGCCAAGCCCACGCTCAAGCAAGACCTCTACGGACCAGCTACTCGTAAGTGTCTAAACTCGGTCCTTAGTTGTATACTTGCTTGGGATTCAATTTGATACGGGGTTGTAATAACGGAGCATAGTCTCCCCCCGCTTGTAATAACGTGGCTTGGCACAACCACACACGTGCACCCTCTTAGTCGTGCACGATTTTTAACACACACGGGCCTAATCAGCCCCTAATATATAAGTGTATATATATACTTTCATTTTCGAAGGGTTTTGTTTAAGTTGGGTGCGTTGTCTTTCAATTCAAGCACTCACACACATTGAGCCTTTGCTCTTAGTTGAAAGACCCAAGTAAGGGCCGACCTATACTATTCGGGTTTCATTTCATGTCGTGTGAGTAAGTCTTTCAATTCAAGCACTCTCACACACATTGAGCTTTCGCTCTTAGTTGAAAGACCCAAGTAAGGGCCGACCTATACTATTTGGGTTTCATTTCATGTCGTGTGAGTAAGTCTTTCAATTCAAGCACTCTCACACACATTGAGCTTTCGCTCTTAGTTGAAAGACCCAAGTAAGGGCCGACCTATACTATTTGGGTTTCATTTCATGTCGTGTGAGTAAGTCTTTCAATTCAAGCACTTTCACACACATTGAGCCTTCGCTCTTACTCCCAAGACCTTAGTAAAGGCCTTATTGCAGTTATATTTGGGTTTCATTTATGTCGTGTGGGTAGTCTTTCAATTCAAGCACTCTCACACACATTGAGCCTTCGCTCTTACTCCCAAGACCTTAGTCAAGGCCATACTGCAATTTATATTTGGGTTTAATTTCATGTCGTGTGTGTAAGTCTTTCAATTCAAGCACGCACCCACATTGAGCCTTCGCTCTTATTTGCAAGACCCGAGTAAGGGCTGATATACATAAGCTATATACATATTTCCCTTCGGTTATTTCCCTTCGGTTATTTCCCTTCGGTTATTTCCCTTCGGTTATTTCCCTTCGGTCATTTCCCTTCTGTTATTTCCCCTTCAGTATTATCTTTAATTTCGGGTTTTCCCTTTGGAGTAGCGTGAGTTTGCATTGCATCTACGCCATACCACGAGGTAGGATGCATATTGCATCGAAGCAAGCCCCGTACTCCCGCTCAAATTCGCCCCATGTAGTGGAGTGTTCATAACACACACCTAGGTGGCCCATAAAGGGATAAAAAGAAAGACTTAGGCACGTGAAAATCCACGTGATCTAAAATCTGAAAATCGTACAAACCCGAATCAAATCGTGCAAGACTTAGGCTATTTCGATGCACGCCCATCGTGCCTAAGTAGATTAAAATTTGAAAGACTTAGGGTCGTCCAACCCTTACAAAGTCAAAATCGCCCAAATGCATGGTTTTCAAAAGGTTTTAAAACACTTCTTCATTTAAAATATTTTGAGTTAAACTTGTTTCAAAACGAAGTCTCTAAGCGTACAGACTGACCCTTGCGCATCGGTGCAAGAAGGTCTGCGACGTAAAAATCCCGCTTGCGTACAATCGCCTTTCAAAAGTCAGATTGTTTTCAAAACATACTTTGCTAGTTAAAGTAAACTAGCTGGCATGGCCATAAAGTGAAGTAGATTGCGAAAAGGTTCACTTCAAGCCTAAGAAACCATAAGTGAAAATTTTCGGTGTCTACAGATTTGGCACGCCCGGTGGGACCCGGGACTTAAGCAGACTTCAAACAAACAAGTTATACTCAAATTCTCGAAAAAAAAGAGAGTGTTTTTTTCAAAAATCGTGCATACTTAGGAAAATTGCATGAAAATGGACAGAAAGCTACAAAAATCTTCGTTGAGTAAACTAAAAGAGGTTTTCAAATCAGATAAAGCCCAAAGAGAGCTCGATGAGATTGAAAAAATATTTCAAAAGATGGATGCTTTAAGCAAGGAGCTTAAAGCCCATCGAACACATAGCAGCTCTTCGAGGGCACATACAGATCGTGAATTGAAAACCGATCTTAAACTCAACGAAGGATTGGAGATTAGAGACAAATCCCGGCAAAGGGATAAGTCGTTCACTCCTACAACTTCAAGCTTTTCAAAATCCATAGAAAAACCAAAAAAAGATTTTTCTATTTCAAAAAACGAAAAAAATCTTGAAAATTTGGAAAAAAGCCAAAAAATTGAAAAACAAAATTTTGGAATTTCGAAAACTTCAAGTAAAAGTCCTAAGTCTAGGCACACACATACAGTGGGACATGAAGTCCACACCCTACAAAGGAACGAGAGTGAAAAACAGGAAGGTTTCGAAAGGAAACGCCTCATTAAACCCCGGGGGCTCAAAACAGAGTTACTCGGGAAATCGGCTTGCTCTCACCCTGAAAAGGTAGACAAGCCACAAAGAGGTATGCCTGAAACCCATCCTTCTCAAGACTCTCTTCTTCATGTAGGGTCATCAGATGCATTGGATAACCCCTTTGCACACACAAACCCACAAACTGTGCCAAAACTTGAGGATTTTCAAGGTGCGCCAACTGTCGTGCACCATTCAAAGGAATTTCAAAAACAAAAAGAAGTTCCGAAAATGGTAGACATGGAGACCCCTAATGCATGCATCGACATCTTAGGAGCTCATAACCCTACCATAGAAAAACCCACTTCTTCGAGCCTAGTCTTGTGCCCTAGAGCCAAGGCTATGGCTTTGAAACAAAATCAAACCCTAGGGGCACCACGAGTTGAACCTAGGGACCAAGTCAAAAACTTCAAGGGACCTTGCATGGCTCCCTTTGAAGTAAATTTTTCCCAAAATAGGGTATGGAACCATAAGTTTTCCATAACCCTGCTATGTCCAAAACTCCTCAAGGAACCAATCTTGGCTTTCCTTGAGGGCAAAGTCTCCCAAACCAAGTTTGTATGGAAGCCCAAGTCTTCCATCACCCCGGAATCCAAACTCCCGATATCCAAAAGGGTATATATCCCCAACATGGATGATTCCATGTTCCAAGATCATGATTTATACCAAAACTTTTCGAAAAGCAAAAAGTCTTGGAACATGATTCTCAATATGGGATATAAACCCTACGCGGGCCTGGGAACCCGAAACCAAGGTAGGCTTGAGCCTGTCCTACCTAGAACCAATAGGGAACGATATGGACTGGGCTACAGCCCACCCATACCACCAGAGCCGCCACCTAAGACCATCTGGGTCAAGGGTGCCTTGTAGAACCTCTAAAACCGAAACCCATGTCTTAGACCTATCTGATTAGAGTCTGATTCATGAATGTTTTCTTTGAAGGTTCAATGGAAGATCCCTACTTTTGGAAAAGACAAAAAAAAATTGAAAACTCTCAAAATCTCAAAAACATTTGGAAAAACGAAAATTCCAAAAAGAAATTTTGTTTCAAAAGCCTTTGGCCATGTACAAAGCCCATTTTCGAAAAATTGTAAAAATGCTTTCAAAAAAATGTATATACTCCCTGAAACCAAGTGTCCAAAAAGCTGGTCCTATCCACCCTTTTGCCTAGAGCTTTTTCAAAAATGAAAAGCTCGAGAATCACCAAAGCAAGGAGGAATACACACCTCCAAGCTTCCTGAACTTCGCAAAATCCTTAACTTATGGAAAATTGGGGATTTTTAGAAATAAGTTAACCCATAGTGTGTGCATAAGCATCATGCATTACACTTTGAAATCATTCATATGCATCGAGTCTAGACATCATTCTAGAAATCGAATTCAGGCTTTTGCAAAATCAAAGGGGCAATAAGAGTCGACCCCCTAAGTATCGAGCCTTCATAGGCATGTCTCCATACAAATCAAAACCAACACCTTCGAGGCAAATTTTAAAAAGGAAATGAGAATCTCGAAAAAGGGTTTGCATTTCACAAAAACCTTTCATGGCTTTGAAAAGAAAGATTTTCTTCAACTTCTGGTTTATATGAAAACCTTGATTGTGTTAGGATAAAGAACATGAATCTCATGATGAAATATGGAGACCATGTCAAAACTAAAACCTGATGGCCATGACGATCACTTAGGGCTGGTTATGTTTCCCATCCTTGAGCAAAAAGTATCATGATCATGTTAGAAAAACCATGGAAGTGCATGGACATGAACATACCATTGTCCATCCAAAATCCCTTTGAAAAGCCATGTCCCTTCACCATATGGCCATGCGAAATTCCCATCAAGATAGGGGCATTTTTAAACACAGCCCCTAGACACTTTCCATGGATAAGCGAATGCATCTCCTTCATGATTTGTGAGATACATTTCATGTGTTCATCGTTGCATAAAAACATGTATTTCCATTTTAAATCACATGGAGTGCATAGCATGCATCATATCACCCCGAAGAAAGCCCAAAAAGGGTGGCAAACTCGAGTAGAAATATCCCCATGTCTTCAAAAGGGCAACAAAAATTAGAAATTTGTTGATATTGTGGGTAGAAATTAGCAAAACCCCGAACATGCCCGAATATTCAAAAGGGTTTATGCTGAATTCTTTTTCAAAAAGATTTTGAAAAATCGAACTCCTTTGAAACTTCTTGAAAGAAGGATCGAAGTAGATTGTATAACCCCGAATGGAGGAATCTATACTTTTCGAAAAGTAGAGTCTTCCAAAAATGAATTGGCTATATTTCAAAGAACCCTGGCTTACAAGATTAAGCCTTGTTCAAAATATCAAAATATTTTCGAATAGCAGATGCTATTAAGAAATAGGACGATCTCGTTTGAATCGAGTAACCAAAGGGATAGCTGCCCTGAGACATGTGAATAAGGTGCAAAAGCAAACTCGTGTGACCCTGAGTGAGAGGATTCGCACTTGTGAAAGAGTGGAGTTTTCAAAATCGTGGTTCCATTTCAAAATCCTTCATCTTACAAAGAAAGGCCTAGTTCAACATAGCAAGATACTTGCAAGTAGTATGTGCTATTTCTAAATAGGCTGATCTGGAATGGATCGAGTGTAGGCTTGGGATAAGTCCTCCCCTCTTCTCTTCTATTTCCAAAAGGAAAACAAAGGCCCAAAACAAAAGGGAATTTCCCATTCAAAGTCTCTTTCCAAAAGAAAGAAACCAGACTTCAAAAAGAAAAATCGATTCTCTTATAAAAAAGAGGGATTAAAGAAAAAATACTCCCAAAGGGAGACCCTCTATGGAAAAAAGGAAAAAGAGGCCAAAAAGCTCAAAAAGAGCAGTTTTCCGCCTTCTATGCCTTAAACCACGGGACACTTCAGAAGGGACCGTGGTATCTCTTTCCCATCCCTAGCTTATCCCAAGCTAAAGCATGGTTCATTTCGAGGAATCCTAAAGTAAAAATAGGATTTAATTACTTGAATTTCATCTTGTTTGAGAATTCGACGTTTCGAGTAAGACGTAGGAATTTGAAATGAAGCTTGTTTTCTTATAAAACCTCCGCTAGATAAGCGAGTGTTAAGGCTCAAACAAGGGCAAGCACGAAGAGCTCGAGATCCTTAGGATCGAGGCTCAAGACAGTTGTCCCTTTTGTAAATAGCTTTTGTAAATAAGTTTTGAAAACCGAACATCGAACAGCATAGGATTTGCTCACTTGGAGCAACAGACCTTGTAAGTCTCTAGAGTTCGACCACATCTGGTCTCTGGGAGGTCGCCACTTTTGGCACCACACCCATGTCATCTGCATTCCACGCATGGTACTTGCATGAACATGATCCCATTTTAGGACCAGATTCCATAAATAACCCTTTGGCGTGATACCTCCTCCTACCAGAGTTTGTAAATTGAGATTTTTGCTAAAAAATGGGACGATCCCATATTCTTCATGGCTAGATCTAGGGAGACATTAAAAGGGGTGTTTGTCATCTTTGCCCTTATCCAAATCGATTTGGACAAGGCCAAAGAGGGGCATCTGTAAACACCTCGAAATCCCACGAATTTCTTAAACAAATCTGGTTTCGTAAAAGCTGCCCCAAAGGGCCATTTTGAGTCTGGAAACCCAAGAGCCTTCCAGACAACCCTGTACATATGTTTTAAACTTTATCTTTCAAAAACATACGATATGGCTTTTAAAAACCCTTTTAAAACATGTTTTGAAACCCCGAAGTGGCTTAGCCAGATCAAGACAGGACCAGGAGAGCCAAGAAGAGCCCGGAACCGGAGCACACGTCAAGCCCGGCGTAGCAACTCTTGTATCTGATTCACACCCCAGGATCTCGAACGTCCAAGACCCTGTTCTTACCAAAATAGCATTTGAAGTAATCTCCGGAAGGCAGAAACGGAGGCAGACGACCATGTTGGCGAAGACCCAACGCAGACGGAGTACTGATGCTGTAAGGCCCCGCACGAATTGTCCGTTTCGAACCCAGCTCGAAGGAGTCAGAGTTCAGTTTGGACTGGATCTGGACCATATATATCCAGATTCCAATCCAAACCCATATGTGGACTTGGATTTGGATTTGGATCCAGAGATCCAATCCAATATCCATATCCATGGCCCACATCACCTTCTCATAAATGGAGGTGGGGCCCACTTGAAATTCACGTGGGATATTGGGCATGAGAGAGAGTGGGGGTGAAAAATATCAAGAGTGTTGTATTAAGCTTGACTTGTGTGTCAAGTTTGGGTTTAATCATGTGGGTTAGCCTAATTGAGTGGGTTTAAGCTTGTAATTAGCTAAAACCTAACCTAGGGCTGCACCAACATGGGGTGATCAAGGTCTATGGGCCATGTTAAGGGAGCTCCCTCACCTAAACCTAACCCAAAATGCCTAAGCCTAGCCTAAACCCCTAATCCACCCCTAATCTGAGCCTAATCACCTAACCCACTTCCCTAATCCCATCCTAATCCCAACCTAATCACCTAACCCACTTCCCTAATTCTTCCCTAAACCTAGATTAATTTCCCTAATCCTAGCCTAAACCTAGCCTAATCACCTAACCTAGCTCACTAAACCTCACCCTAAAACCCAACCACCTAACCTAGCCCTAAACCCCTAAACCACCCTTAGCCCACGATTTACCCAAACCCCTAGTTTTAAAATATCTGGCCCAACCTTTTCCAGCCCACCTTATCTACATACCACCCTACCTAAACCACCTAACCACTACCCTTAGCCCAGCCCCAACCGACCTACCCATTCCCTATTTAAACCCCTCCCCTTTGTGGGCGGGTTTTTTAAAAAAGGGGGAACCACCATCTCACCCAGCCGGGCCCTCTCCTTCTCCCATATCTCACCCAGCCGGGACCACTCCCCATCACCTCCGCCTGCTCCATCTGCTCCGCCAGCCACCACCTGCACCGCCACCTTCCCTCTTCCATCCACCACCACCATCCCTCAGCCAGACGCCATCACCTCCACCCAACCGAACCAGCCAACAGCCACCTGCCCGCCTGCTTCCCACTTCATCCGCCACCTCTCCCCATTCGGTAAGTACCCCAAACTCCCTCAAAGCCCCTCTCTACCACCTCTCCACTCTTAGCCACCCATCCTACCTTCATCTCAGCCCTTTTGCCACCACCACTTTAACCTAGCCGAACCTAGTATAACCCAAGCTGTCGGCCACTACCTAGCCATCATCTCCCATTCGGCCTTCCCCTAGGTGTCCTATTCGGCCTTCCCACCAGCTCACCTTCTAGGTCCAGTTTCCCTAAACTCTCAACTCCCCTAGTGACCCTAAGAACCCACTTATTCAGCCACTTTAAACCCCCTACTTGGAGGCGCCATCTACTTGCCACCGGCCACCTTCGAGGTGCCTATCCCGCGCCCCACTTGCAGCCGGCCAGCACCCTTGATCACCTACCTTCGCGGAGCTCCCACTTGCAGCCCAAGGCCAAGCCCACGCTCAAGCAAGACCTCTACGGACCAGCTACTCGTAAGTGTCTAAACTCGGTCCTTAGTTGTATACTTGCTTGGGATTCAATTTGATACGGGGTTGTAATAACGGAGCATAGTCTCCCCCCGCTTGTAATAACGTGGCTTGGCACAACCACACACGTGCACCCTCTTAGTCGTGCACGATTTTTAACACTGTAAACACCTCGAAATCCCACGAATTTCTTAAACGAATCTGGTTTTATACAAGCAGCCCCAAAGGGCCATTTTGAGTTTGGAAACCCAGGAGCCTTCCAAACAACCCTGTACATATGTTTTAAACTTTATCTTTCAAAAACATATAATATGGCTTTTGAAAACCCTTTTAAAACATGTTTTGAAACCCCGAAGTGGCTTGGCCCGATCAAGGCAAGACCAGGAGAGCCTAGAAGAGCCCGGAACCGGAGCACATGTCAAGCCCGGCGCAACAACTCTTGTTCTGATTCACACCCCAAGACCCTGTTCTTATCAAAATAGCATTTGAAATCATCTCCGGAAGGCAGAAACGGAGGCGGACGACCATGTTGGCGAAGACCCAACGCAGACGGAGTACTGATGCTGTCAGGCCCCGCACGAATCGTCCGTTTCGAACCCAGCTCGAAGGAGTCAGAGTTCAGTTTGGAGTGGATTTGGACCATATATATCCAGATCCCAATCCAAACCCATATGTGGACTTGGATTTGGATTTGGATCCAGAGATCCAATCCAATATCCATATCCATGGCCCACATCACCTTCTCATAAATGGAGGTGGGGCCCACTTGAGTTTCACGTGGGATCATGGGCATGAGAGAGAGTGGGGTTGAAAAATATCAAGAGTGTTGTATTAAGCTTGACTTGTGTGTCAAGTTTGGGTTAATCATGTGGGTTAGCCTAATTGAGTGGGTTTAAGCTTGTAATTAGCTAAAACCTAACCTAGGGCTGCACCAACATGGAGTGATCAAGGTCTATGGGCCATGCTAAGGGAGCTCCTTCACCTAAACCTAGCCCAAAATGCCTAAACCTAGCCTAAACCCCTAATCCACCCCTAATCTGAACCTAATCACCTAACCCACTTCCCTAATCCCGTCCTAATCCTAACCTAATCACCTAACCCACTTCCCTAATCCTTCCCTAAACCTAGATTAATTTCCCTAATCCTAGCCTAAACCTAGCCTAATCACCTAACCTAGCTCACTAAACCTCACCCTAAAACCCAACCAGCTAACCTAGCCCTAAACCCCTAAACCACCCTTAGCCCACGATTTACCCAAACCCCTAGTTTTAAAATATCTGGCCCAACCCCTTCCAGCCCACCTTATCTACATACCACCCTACCTAAACCACCTAACCACTACCCTTAGCCCAGCCCTAACCGACCTACCCATCCCCTATTTAAACCCCCCTCCTTGTGGGCGGGTTTTCCAAGTGGGAACCACCCTCTCACCCAGCCGGGCCCTCTCCTCTCCCTTCTCTCACCCAGCCGGGACCACTCCCCACCTCTACCTGCTCCATCTGCTCCACCAGCCGCCACCTGCTCCGCTACCTTCCCTCTTCCATCCACCACCACCACCCCTCAGCCGGACGCCATCACCTCCACCCAACCGAACCAGCCAACAGCCACCTGCCCGCCTGCTTCCCACTCCATCCGCCACCTCTCCCCATTCGGTAAGCACCCCAAACTCCCTCAAAGCCCCTTTCTTCCACCTCTCCACTCTTGGCCACCCATCCTACCTTCATCTCAGCCCTCTTGCCACCACCATTTTAACCTAGCCGAACCTAGTATAACCCAAGCTGCCGGCCACTACCTAGCCATCATCTCCCATTCGGCCTTCCCCTAGGTGTCCCATTCGGCCTTTCCCACCAGCTCACCTTCTAGGTCCAGCTTCCCTAAACTCTCAACTCCCCTAGTGACCCTAAGAACCCACTCATTCAGCCACTTTAAACCCCCTACTTGGAGCCGCCATCTACTTGCCACCGGCCACCTTCGAGGCGCCTATCCCGCGCCCCACTTGCAGCCGGCCAAATCAGCCCCTAATATATAAGTGTATATATATACTTTCATTTTCGAAGGGTTTTGTTTAAGTTGGGTGCGTTGTCTTTCAATTCAAGCACTCACACACATTGAGCCTTCGCTCTTAGTTGAAAGACCCAAGTAAGGGCCGACCTATACTATTCGGGTTTCATTTCATGTCGTGTGAGTAAGTCTTTCAATTCAAGCACTCTCACACACATTGAGCTTTCGCTCTTAGTTGAAAGACCCAATAAGGGCCGACCTATACTATTTGGGTTTCATTTCATGTCGTGTGAGTAAGTCTTTCAATTCAAGCACTCTCACACACATTGAGCTTTCGCTCTTAGTTGAAAGACCCAAGTAAGGGCCGACCTATACTATTTAGGTTTCATTTCATGTCGTGTGAGTAAGTCTTTCAATTCAAGCACTTTCACACACATTGAGCCTTCGCTCTTACTCCCAAGACCTTAGTAAAGGCCTTATTGCAATTATATTTGGGTTTCATTTATGTCGTGTGGGTAGTCTTTCAATTCAAGCACTCTCACACACATTGAGCCTTCGCTCTTACTCCCAAGACCTTAGTCAAGGCCATACTGCAATTTATATTTGGGTTTAATTTCATGTCGTGTGTGTAAGTCTTTCAATTCAAGCACGCACCCACATTGAGCCTTCGCTCTTATTTACAAGACCCGAGTAAGGGCTCATATACATAGGGTATATACATATTTCCCTTCGGTTATTTCCCTTCGGTTATTTCCCTTCGGTCATTTTCCTTCTGTTATTTCCCCTTCAGTATTATCTTTAATCTCGGGTTTTCCCTTTGGAGTAGCGTGAGTTTGCATTGCATCTATGCCATACCACGAGGTAGGACGCATATTGCATCGAAGCAAGCCCCGTACTCCCGCTGAAATTCGCCCCATGTAGTGGAGTGTTCATAACACACACCTAGGTGGCCCATAAAGGGATAAAAAGAAAGACTTAGGCACGTGAAAATCCACGTGATCTAAAATCTGAAAATCGTACAAACCCGAATCAAATCGTGCAAGACTTAGGCTATTTCGATGCACGCCCATCGTGCCTAAGTAGATTAAAATTTGAAAGACTTAGGGTTGTCCAACCCTTACAAAGTCAAAATCGCCCAAATGCATGGTTTTCAAAAGGTTTTAAAACACTTCTTCATTTAAAATATTTTGAGTTAAACTTGTTTCAAAACGAAGTCTCTAAGCATACAGACTGACCCTTGCGCATCGGTGCAAGAAGGTCTGCGACGTAAAAATCCCGCTTGCCTACAATCGCCTTTCAAAAGTCAGATTGTTTTCAAAACATACTTTGCTAGTTAAAGTAAACTAGCTGGCACGCCCATAAAGCGAAGTAGATTGCGAAAAGGTTCACTTCAGGCCTAAGAAACCATAAGTGAAAATTTTCGGTGTCTACAATAAGAAATTTGATACTCTATTTCTAAGTCTTTTGAGAAAACCCTTTGCGGACAACCCTAAAAACAAATACACTTGAATTACATTTGCTACTGAAAACACAGAAAGGAAAAGAAGCAAGGAAGAAAACCATAAAGGCAGTTAACTTCCACTGCACACAACCGAACCGAACGACTTCGGAGATTGACGACTGCCCCAACATCTATACCTGCATAATGGTTGTCTCAGAAAATATCTGTTATACATCCCTGAAAAGTATAAAAATGCCCTTGCACTTTCTGTGAAATGTCATGAACAATATTTTTTCACATTCAGTCTTGGTTTTTATAGTTTTTCTAAAATAATACCTATAAGTTAAATAAACTGCAGAATAGTGCTTGTGAATTTTATCTCCCCAATTTTTATTGTATTTTCGGAATGGTACTTATAGGTTAAATAAATTGCAGTACAAACTCATGTTACATTTATTGTTTAATACCTAGAACTTGTTGATATTACATTTAGGTGCCAAGTTAATTCTTTGTGGTTCTTTATGAAATGTCATATATAAATCCATCTGATGCATGTTTTTATGTTTTCTATCTTAAAATGAACAAACTCTTTACTTACTGTCTCTGCCAAAGTTTAAAAAGAAAAATGACTTTAAGAATTTGAGCATCTAAATTGACAAAGATATCATTTGGCCTTAACTTTAGAAGGAGTCAATTATGTACTAAATGAAACTGTTTTACCTCCTACTCAAATAGCAACAGATGAGAAAAAAAAAGGTATAAGACATTTCTGAAGAATGACACAATAGCTAGGACCATTATATTGACATATATGGAAAATGACTTAATTAGGGTATTTGAAGAATTTGAAATGGCGAAAGAACTATTTTATTCCCTAATCACTAAGTATGATACTACATCCATGCTGCATGTACAAGTACTCCTTTAAAAGTATAATTTCTATAGAATGAAAGAAGGTGACAACATAGTTGAACATGTTAACCAAACGTTGGTAATGGCTAGAGATCTGACTGTAGCTAAGTCAATCATTCCTGAGCCGATGTAAATATCCACTATCCTAAATAGTCTTCCCCCTTCTTACAACATGGTAACCACAACCCTAAGACTTGGACCTAATGTTAGCCTTTCTAAACTCCTATTGAAACTAGTAATTCTTACATATGAAAAAGAGTAAAAGAGAAAATTTGCTAGTTGCTCAAGATAATTTAGTGTCTATCTCCAAAAACAATCAGGAAAAAAAATGAAATAAGAAATTTGGTTAGAACAAAAAGCAGAGCAGTCAAAATTTTAAGAAATCACAAGAATTCGCTTCTCAGGTGAAGTACTTCAACTGTGGTAAGATGGGGCACTACAAAAGAGACTACCCTAACAAGAAGACCAATAGTGGTAACAACTAACGATGCAACACAATGAAGAAGCTGGAAATAATCTACATAATTTTTTAATATCTTTACATGGACCACCCGGTGACTAGTTGATGGATCAATTCTGGAGTTACTCGACACATATCGAAGAGCAAAGAGGGAGTAATAGACCTGAAGGAGTTTCAGCTTGGGGAGCATCGAGTATACATGAGGTACAATATCTTTTTCGATGTTCTTTGGGTTGGGTCATTTAGGATTTTTGTATAAGGCATACCGATTGTTCTTATAGATGTATTAATTGTGGCCTCTATTAGACACAATCTTGTATCGGTCCCTGCCTTAGTAAAGAAAGAGTTTGAGGTTAGGTTTGTCCCTGGAAAAGTCATTGTAAAAAAGCATTGTAGGATAGCATTTTCTGGTTTATTTAATGTTGAGCATAGGTTGTTCAAACTCAATATTAATGAAAAGGAAAGCTCTTCTTCTGTTTATATTGAGAGTGCCTATGTGATTGATGCGAATGTGTGACATAAAAGATTGGGACATGTAAGTCTAAAGAAGTTGAGAAAATGAAGCAACTTTGACTTATTACTCAATTTTCAAGGTAAAACTTTTAATAAGTGTGAAGTCTGTATATAAGAGAAAATAATTAAAAAGTCATTTTCTAAAGAGGTAAGTAGGTCAACAACCCTATTAGAGATAATTTACATAGATTTATGCGGACCGTTTAGAGTATACATAATAAAAAGGTTTATTTTATAACCTTTATCGATAATTACTCGAAATATGCCTATATATATATCTCTTATCACATAAATCTGAGGTACTTGAGGTATTTAAAAAATATAAGTTGGAAATAGAGAATCAATTTGGGCATACAATCAAAGTCTTGAGATTAGATAGAGGTGAAAAATATATCTCAATATAATTTTTAGAATTCTGCAAAGACTTTGGTATTGTGAAACAAAATACGATGCCCAAGACACCTCAACAGAATAGTGTAGCAGAGAGATATAACAGGACCTTACTAAATATGACAAGATCAATGTTAATTGATGCCTTTCTACCAAGGATATGTTAGGAGAAGCAATAAGTACTACTGTGTATATACTCAATAGAGTATCTTGTAAAACTGTATTCTCTACATAATACGAGATGTGGTTTGGAAGAAAACCAAATCTAGGTCATCTCAACAGGTAGAGATCTGTTGCTCATGTAAAGATCCTTGACCAATCTAGAGATAAACTAGACAGTAGGTCATTAAGATTCATATTTATCGGATATCCAAAAGAATCTAAAGGATATCGGTTTTATCATAAGGACCATAGACTGATAGAAAGTAGGGATACAAAATTCTTATAAGAAACTAAGAATGACATCCTTGAGAATGATGATGAATGAGTATGTCGAAGATCTAGTTGGACTAGATCAATCATCTTGTGAACCCATAATGAACTTCTTGAACAAACTGAATTTTTAAATGGACACAAAAGACCTAGGGTCACACCATCCTACTTAAAGGGTTATCACACATAATTTATGGAGGAGGTGTATAATTCGATAAATTTAGATGAACTGACTGATAACTTAACTTATCAACAGGCTATTGACTCATCTGAATTGTCAAACTGAGAAAAAGACATGGATGAAGAAATTGAATCCAATTAAAAAAACCAAGTCTGGGAGTTGGTTGATTTGCCAAGAGAGAGAGAAAATCTATATGTTGCAAATGGGTTCTGAAAAAAAAATATAAGGTCGATGGTTCGATCGACAAATTTAAAGCGAGGCTATTTGCAAAGGGTTTTTCGTAAAAAGAGGGAATATATTATGTTGAGACATATTTTCCTGTTGTGAAATTTGCATCCATTAGAATAATCCTTGCTATATCAACATATTATGATTTGAATTTATATAAGCTAGATATAAAAAATGATTTTCTACATAGAGATTTATATGAAATCATATATATGTGTAGACGCAGAAAGTTCCCACTTCTGGTTCTTAGGCCTGAAGTGAATTTTTTCATGTGTCTAAGTCCTATTTAAGCAAAAAGGGCGTGCCAGCTAGCTTACTTAAGCTAGTGAAGAAATACTTTGAAATCTGACTCCTAACGTGGCGACTGTGAGCAAGCAAGCTCTTTTCGTCGCAAACCTTCTTTCACCGGTGCACAAGGGTCAGTCTGTATGCTTTAAAAATCGAGTTTTAAAATATGAGAACCTACGAAAACGTTTGAGGTGTTCGATTCGGGTTGTTTTTATATGATTTTCAAGTTTTATTTCACGCGGATTTGCACGTGCCTATGTCTTTCTTTTTATCCCTTTTCGGGCCAACTAGGTGTGTGTTATGAACACGTGACCTAAGTGGGGCGACTTTGAGCGGGAGTATGGGTTTGCTTTGATGCAATATGCGTCCTAACTCGTGGTATGGCGTATATGCAATGCAAACTCACGCAACTCCAAAGAGAAAACCCGAAATTGAAAGACAATGCGGAAGGGAAATGACTTGAAATGTAAATTGCAAAAGGGAAATTGCGAAAGGAAAATATGACTATATCTTAAGAGCGGAAAGGCTCAATAGTGCAAGTGTGTGCCGTGTATATATGTAAAGACTACGTACACTGCTGAACCTTAAAACCCAAATCTTAAAGACATAGCCGAAAGGAAAATACTTATAATATATATGGGCCCGAAGGTCGCCAACGTGTTGCGTGGGTGTTGTGTGTATATTGAAAGACAACTCACACGACTTAAATGAAACCCAAATATAAATTTCAATATGGCCATAACTAAGGTCTTGGGAGTGAGAGCGAAAGCTAAATGTGTGTGATTGTAGAATTGAAGTACTACGCACACGACATGGAATTAAAGCCAAATATAAATTGCAATAGGCCTTGACTAAGGTCTTGGGGAGTAAGAGCGAAAGCTCAATGTGTGTGAGTGCGAGAATTGAAGTACTACGCACACGACATGAAATTAAACCCAAATATAAATTGCAATAGGCCTTGACTAAGGTCTTGGGGAGTAAGAGCGAAAGCTCAATGTGTGTGAGTGCGAGAATTGAAAGACAACACACACAACCTAAGCAAAACCCCACGCAACTTAAATTATATAAATAAGTCTATATCTTAAGGGCTGATTAGGCCCGTGTGTGTTCAAATTTGTGAACGACTAAGAGCGAGATAGGCTCAAGTGCATGTGTGTGTGGGTGTGCCAAGCCACGTTATTACAAGCGGGGGGAGACAATGCTCCGTTATTACAACCCCGTATCAAATTTAATTAAGCTTAAGCAAGTCTCTAAACAAGGACCGAGTTAGGCACTTACGTATAGCTGGTCCGAAGGTGACTTGCTTGAGCTTGGGCTTGAGCGTCGCCTTGGGCTGCAAGAGGGAGCTCTTCGGAAGGGCATGACAAAGGTGTGCTGGCCGGGTGACAAGAGTGGCGGATGTGGCGCCTTGGCGCTAGCCGGATGATGGGAGGGGGTGCTGCTGTGGCGCCTTGGCTGGGGTAGTTAGGTGGTGTCACTAAGGTGTAGCGCAGGTCCTAGGGAAGGTAGAGCTAAGGGTCTTGACTAGGGGCTGTCTAAGGAAGAGGATGTAAGGCTACGGGTGTGGCAAGGTGCAGTCGGTTGTGGCTGGCCAACTAATGGCAAGTAGTTAGGTGGTGGCCGGTTGGGGTAGTTAGGGGTGCTTAGGAATGGCAAAGGGGAGCTAGCTAGGGTGTTGGCTAAGGGCTAGTTTAAGGGAAGAGGTAAGGTTAAGGGTGACTAACTAGGGGCTGTCTAGGGGAGAGGTAAGGTGGCGGGTGTGATGCAGTCGGACAGAGGTTGGCCGAGTGGTGAAGGGTGGCGGATGGTGGCTGGGAGGTGATGGTGGGGTGGTGGTTGAGAGTGGAGGGGGAGTGAAGAGAGGGTGGAGTTAGGATGGGGTACTAACCGGAGAGAAAGGGGAAGGTGGCGGGTGTCCAAGGTAGGCAGCCGAGTGGAAGGAGTGGAGCTAGCCGGGAGGTGGTGGTGGCATGAAGTGGAGTTGGTCGGGAGGTTGTGGTGGCGTGAAGTGGAGCTGGCCGGAGGTCCAAGGTGGAGCAGGTGAGAGAAGAGAGCAAGGGGTGAGAGAGGAGAGGAAGGGTTCGGTTGGCCCAAGGTGGAGTCCCAAAATCTGAAAAAACCCGCCCACTAGGGGGGGGGGGGTTTATAGGATTTTGATAGGTCTGTTGGGCTGGTTTTTAGGGGGTGGTTTAGTGGTTAGGTGGTGGTGGTTTAGGAATAAGGTGGGCTAGATATTTAGGGGGGGCCAGATATTTAGTTTAGGTGGTTTTAGGGATATGGTGTGCTAGGGTTTAGGTGGGGTGGTTTAGTGGTTTAGGGCTTAGCTAGGTGGGTTGGTTTTAGGGTGAGGTTTAGTGAGGTGGGTTAGGTGTTTAGGCTAGGATTAAGGGAATTAGGCTAGGTTTAGGGAAGGATTAGGGAGGTGGGTTAGGTGATTAGGTTGGGATTAGGGCAGGATTAGGGAAGTGGGTTAGGTGATCAGATTCAAAATAGCCCTTTGGGGCCGCTTTTACAAAATCAGGTTTATTTGAGAAGTTCGTGGGATTTCAGGGTGTTTACAAATGCTCCTCTTTGGCATTGTCTAAATTGATTTGGATAATGGCAAAGACGACAAACACCCCTTTCAATGTCTCCCTAGATCTAACCACGAAAATATGGGATCGTCCCAATCTTTAGCAAAATCTCACTTTTAAAACCCTAGTAGGAGGAGGTATCATGCCAAAGGGATATACAAAACGGTTTCTGGTCCTAAAATGGGATCATGTTATGCAAATGTCCATGTGTGGGTATGCAGATGCATGACATGGGTGGGGTGCCAAGAGTGGCGACCTCCCAGAGACCAGATATGGTCGAACTCTTGAGACTTACGAAGGCCTGTTGCTCCAAGTGAGCAGACCCTAGGCTGTTCGATGTTCGATTTTCAAAATTTATTTACAAAGTCTATTTACAAAAGGGACAACTGTCTTGAGTCTCAATCCTAAGGATCTCGAGCTCTTCGTGTTTGCTTTTGCTTGAGTCTCGACCTCCCGGAGACCAGATATGGTCGAACTCTTGAGACTTACGAAGGCCTGTTGCTCCAAGTGAGCAGACCCTAGGCTGTTCGATGTTCGATTTTCAAAATTTATTTACAAAGTCTATTTACAAAAGGGACAACTGTCTTGAGTCTCATTCCTAAGGATCTCGAGCTCTTCGTGTTTGCTTTTGCTTGAGTCTTGACACTCACTTATCTAGCGGAGGTTTTATAAGAAAACAAGCAACATTTCAAATTCCTACGTCTTACTCGAAACGTCGAATTCTCAAACAAAATGAAATTTAAGTGAGTAAATCCTATTTTTACTTTAGGATTCCTCGAAATGAACCATGTTTTAGCTTGGGATAAGCCAGGGATGGGAAAGAGATACCACAGTCCTTTCTGAAGCATCCCGTGGTTTAAGGCATAGAAGGTGAAAAACTGCTCTTTTTGAGCTTTTTGGCCTCTTTTTCCTTTTTCTCGTAGAGGGTCTCCCTTTGGGAGTATTGTAAACACCCCGAAATCCCACGAATTTCTCAAATTCATCTGGTTTTGTAAAAGCAGCCCCAAAGGGCTATTTTGAGTCTGGAAAGCCAGGAGCCTTCCAGACAACCCTGTACATACGTTTTAAACTTTATATTTCAAAAATATATAATATAGCTTTTGAAAACCTTTTAAAACATGTTTTTGAAACCCCGAAGCGGCTTGGCCCGATCAAGACAGGACCAGGAGAGCTAAGAAGAGCCCAGAACCGGAGCACATGTCGAGCCCGGCACAACAACTCTTGCATCTGATTTACACCCCCAGGATCTCGAACGTCCAAGACCCTGTTCTTATCAAAATTTCATTTGAAGTCATCTCCGGAAGGCAGAAACGGAGGCGGACGACCATGTTGGCGAAGACCCAACGCAGACGGAGTGCTGATGCTGTCAGGCCCCGCACAAATCGTCCGTTTCGAACCCAGCTCGAAGGAGTCAGAGTTCAGTTTGGACTGGATCTGGACCATATATATCCAGATTCCAATCCAAACCCATATGTGGACTTGGATTTGGATCCAGAGATCCAATCCAATATCCATATCCATGGCCCACATCACCTTCTCATAAATGGAGGTGGGGCCCACTTGAAATTCACGTGGGATATTGGGCATGAGAGAGAGTGGGGGTGAAAAATAAAAGAGTGTTGTTAAGCTTGACTTGTGTGTCAAGTTTGGGTTTAATCATGTGGGTTAGCCTAATTGAGTGGGTTTAAGCTTGTAATTAGCTAAAACCTAACCTAGGGCTGCACCAACATGGGGTGATCAAGGTCTATGGGCCATGCTAAGGGAGCTCCCTCACCTAAACCTAACCCAAAATGCCTAAGCCTAGCCTAAACCCCTAATCCACCCCTAATCTGAGCCTAATCACCTAACCCACTTCCCTAATCCCGGCCTAATCCCAACCTAATCACCTAACCCACTTCCCTAATCCTTCCCTAAACCTAGGTTAATTTCCCTAAACCTAGCCTAAACCTAGCCTAATCACCTAACCTAGCTCACTAAACCTCACCCTAAAACCCAACCACCTAACCTAGCCCTAAACCCCTAAACCACCCCTAGCCCACAATCTACCCAAACCACTAGTTTTCAAAATATCTGGCCCTACCCTTTCCAGCCCACCTTATCTTAATACCACCCTACCTAAACCACCTAACCACTACCCCAAACCCAGCCCTAACCGACCTACCCATCCCTATATAAACCCCCCCCCCTTGGGGGCGGGTTTTGCTAGCTAGTGGCTTCACCCATCCCAGCCGGGTCCCTTCCTTCCCCAAGTCCAGCCGAGTTCCACCATCTCCCACCTGCTCCACTTGCTCTACCTGCACTGCCACCTGCTCTCCATCCCACCACCATCTCCCAGCCGGATGCCACCACCATCTCCCAGCCGGACACCACCACTTGCTCTCCATCCCAACTACCCGGCTTCTCTCTTCCATCCACCGCCTCTTCCCATTCGGTAAGTACCCCCCCAACTCTACCTAACTCCTTCTCTACTCCCTCTCCACTCCTAGCCACCCACCATATCATCATCTCACCTACACATCAGCCCTTTGTTGCTACCATTTTCACTTAGCCGAACCTAGCACAACCTAAACTACCGGCCACTACCTAACCATCCTATCTACATCCGACCACCCTATAAGACTCACATTCGGCCTTCCCTTAAACTCCCTTTAGTTCCATACTCCCTAACACTCTAGACTCTCCTAGTGACCCTACACACTCACTTGGCCCAGCCCTTTAATCCCCCTACATCAAGGCGACACCCGCTTGCAGCCGGCCACCTTCGAGGCGCCTATCCCGCGCCCCCACTTGCAGCCGGCCAGCACCCTTTGTCATCCACCCTCGTGGAGCTCCCGTTTGCAGCCCAAGGCGAAGGCCAAGCCCACGCTCAAGCAAGGCCTCTACGGACCAGCTACTCGTAAGTGCCTAAACTCGGTCTTTAGTTGTATACTTGCTTGAGATTCAATTTGATACGGGGTTGTAATAACGGAGCATAGTCTCCCCCCGCTTGTAATAACGTGGCTTGGCACACCCACACACGTGCACTCTCTTAGTTGTGCACGATTTTGAACACACACGGGCCTAATCAGCCCCTAATACATAAGTGTACATATATACTTTCATTTTCGAAGGGTTTTTGCTTAAGTTGGGTGCGTTGTCTTTCAATTCAAGCACTCACACACATTGAGCTTTCGCTCTTATTTGAAAGACCCAAGTAAGGGCCGACCTATACTATTTGGGGTTTTATTTCATGTCGTGTGAGCAAGTCTTTCAATTCAAGCACTCTCACACACATTGAGCTTTCGCTCTTATTTGAAAGACCCAAGTAAGGGCTGACCTATACTATTTGGGTTTAATTTCATGTCGTGTGTGTAAGTCTTTCAATTCAAGCACTCTCACACACATTGAGCCTTCGCTCTTATTCCCAAGACCTTAGTAAAGGCCTTATTGCAGTTATATTTGGGTTTCATTTATGTCATGTGTGTAGTACTTCAATTCAAGCACTCTCACACACATTGAGCCTTCGCTCTTACTCCCAAGAACTTAGTCAAGGCCATACTGCAATTTATATTTGGGTTTAATTTCATGTCGTGTGTGTAAGTCTTTCCATTCAAGCATGCACCCACATTGAGCCTTCGCTCTTATTTGCAAGACCCGAGTAAGGGCTCATATACATATTCTATATACATATCTCCCTTCGGTTATTTCCCTTCGGTTATTTCCCTTCGGTTATTTCCCTTCAGTATTGTCTTTACATTTCGGGTTTTCCCTTTGGAGTAGCGTGAGTTTGCATTGCATCTACGCCATACCACGAGGTAGGACGCATATTGCATCAAAGCAAGCCCCGCTCGAATTTTGCCCATGTAGTGGAGTGTTCATAACACACAAACTAGGTGGCCCGAAAAGGGATAAAAGAAAAGACTTAGGCACGTGCAAAATCCATGTGATCTAAAACATGCAATCGCATTTTAAAGACCCGAAATAGACACCTCGAACCGCTTTATAGACTTTCTCTCCAAAACTCGATTTTTGCAAAGCGTACAGACTGACCCTTGCGCATCGGTGCAAGAAGGTCTGCGACGACAAGAGCTTACTTGCTCACAGTCGCCACGTTTAGAAGTCAGTGTTAAAAATATCTTCGCTAGCTTAAGTAAGCTAGCTGGCACGCCCTGTTTGCATACATAGGCCTTAGACACACGAGAGGATCCGCTCCGAGCCCTGAAAAAGGCGAGAGGCGGGGATTTTCGCGCGTCTACAAGTATTTTTTCTTTAATCCCTCTCTTTTTTTTCACAAGAGAATTGGTTTTCCTTTTGGATTTGGTTTCTTTCTTTTGGAAAGAGACTTTGGATGGGAAAATTCCCTTTATTTGGGCCACGTTTTCCTTTTAGAAGGAGAAGAGAAAAGGGGGGGACTTATCCCAAGCTCACACTCAATCCATTCCAGATCAACCTATTTAGAAATAGCATGTACTACTTGCAAGTATCTTGCTATATTGAACTAGGCCTTTCTTTGTAAGAAGAAGGATTTGCATGCACGGAGATGTAAAGTAAAAGCGGTTTTCCTTGCTTTGGAGGGTTGAAAACGGGGGGATTAACCAAGTATGCCTTCAGTCTTTCGAAGGACTTCTGGCATTCGTCATCCCATAAGAATTTCGTACCCTTCCGCAACAGTTTGTTGAAGGGTTCGCATCTAGTGGCTAGATTCGATATGAATCGGCGAACGGATTGTAAACGACCCTGGAGGCTACGGAATGTCTATGATGGCTCGACACTTAGAGGGGTCGACTTCTATACCCCTTTGGCTCACCATAAAGCCCAGAAGTTTTCCTGATTCTACCCCGAATACACATTTTTGAGGGTTTAGCTTTACTTTGTAAAGCCTAAGCCTTTCAAAAATCTTTTGCAAACATTCGAGATGAGTGCATCAGGTTTTGGATTTTGCTAGGAGATCATCTACATACACTTCTATGAGCTCATGAATCTGATCATGGAAGATCGTGGTCATGGCTCGTTGGTATGTTGCGCCGGCATTTTTCAAACCAAAGGTCATAACTGTATAGCAGTACGTGCCCCATGGGGTTGTGAAGGCGGTCTTACCCTGATCTCGTGGACTTAGTTTGATTTGATTATAGCCTGAATAGCCATCCATAAATGAAAACATTTCATGATTTGCAGTACTATCGACTATCAAATCTATGTTTGGTAAAGGATAATTATCCTTTGGAGTGGCTTTATTTAGGTTTCTGAAATCGATGCATATTCGAATTTTCCCATTGGTTTTTCAAACTACAATGATATTTGACAACCAATCAGAATACGCAATGGGTTTTATAAATCTGGCTTTTAACAGATCTTCTAAACCCTCTTTGACTGGCATGTGTACATTCGGGTGTATTTTCTTAAGCTTGTGCTTTATGGGTTTTACACCTACATCTAAGGGAAGACGATGCTCGACAATGCTAGGGTCTATGCTCGGCATGTCTTCATACGTCCATGCAAACACATCTAAATAGGTTCGTAGAAATGCAATGAATGCTAACCTTTCAGTTTCATGCAGACATGCGCCTATTTTGATAAATTTTGGATTGGAATCATCCCCTAGGAAATCTCCTCCTACTGATTGGGAAGGTCTTTCAAAATCGAGAATTTTATGAAATTCTGGGAGCTCAGAAGTGGGATCTTCCTCAAGGGGATCCACTTATGGGCTTTAATGATTCTCATGGGCTATAGACCCGAGGGAATTTGATGCATGGTTTTCAAAAAGACCTGGTTTTGTACTTGGATTTTCAAGTGATTTCGAAATTTTTGGTCTGGCTATGCAGACGACGTTTCTTTCGAAATCCTTTTCTTTTGCTAAAGTCCTACCAGGAGCAACTATATACAAAATCTTTTTGGTATTTTCCAAATTTTCGATTTTTTTGGGTTTTTGTAAAACAAGAACTTTGGAAACTATACAAAGCACTCTTTTTTCGAGTTTTTGTTTTTCCATTGTTTTTGGCTTTTCTTCTTTTTTGATTTTTTTGATTTTAAGCTTTTCAAATGTTTTTGTATTTGTATAAAAGGGATCTTCCGTCATACCTACAAAGGGAAAAAACTACGGATTAGACTCGGAATAGGAGATCTAAATTGTAGGTCTCTTCTAAGGCAGGTTCTAGGGCACCCTTGACCCAGGTGGTTAGAGGGGGTGGCTCTGGCGGTATTCGGGGAGTATAGCCGATCCCATATCGGCTTGGATTGGCCCTAGGAAGGATGGGCTCTAGGAGACCCTGGTTTTGTGCCCCTAGACTCTTATAGGGCGTGTAGCCCATGTTTAACAACATGTTCCATGATGTAGACGCGCGAAAATCCCCGCCTCTTCTTCCCTTCCGGGGGCTTGGAGTGGATCTTCTCGTGCGTCTAAGGCCTATGTATACAAATAGGGCGTGCCAGCTAGCTTACTTAAGCTAGCGAAGATATATTTAACACTGACTTCTAAACGTGGCGACTGTGAGCAAGTAAGCTCTTGTCGTCGCAGACCTTCTTGCACCGATGCGCAAGGGTCAGTCTATACGCTTTTGCAAAAATCGAGTTTTGGAGAGAAAGTCTACGAATCGGTTCGAGGTGTCTATTTCGGGTCTTTAAGATGCGATTGCATATTTTAGATCACGTGGATTTGCACGTGCCTAAGTCTTTTCTTTTATCCCTTTATGGGCCACCTAGGTGTGTGTTATGAACACTCCACTACATGGGGCGAATTCGAGCGGGGCTTGCTTCGATGCAATATGCGTCCTACCTCGTGGTATGGCGTAGATGCAATGCAAACTCACGCTACTCCAAAGGGAAAACCCGAAATGTAAGGACAATGCTGAAGGGAAATAACAGAAGGGAAATAACCGAAGGGAAATAACCGAAAGGAAATAACCGAAGGGAAATAACCGAAGGGAAATAACCGAAGGGAGATATGTATATATCTTATGTATATGAGCCCTTACTCGGGTCTTGCAAATAAGAGCGAAGGCTCAATGTGGGTGCGTGCTTGAATTGAAAGACTTACACACACGACATGAAATTAAACCCAAATATAAATTGCAGTATGGCCTTGACTAAGGTCTTGGGAGTAAGAGCGAAGGCTCAATGTGTGTGAGAGTGCTTGAATTGAAGTACTACACACACGACATAAATGAAACCCAAATATAACTGCAATAAGGCCTTTACTAAGGTCTTGGGAGTAAGAGCGAAGGCTCAATGTGTGTGAGAGTGCTTGAATTGAAAGACTTACTCACACGACAAGAAATGAAAACCCAAATAGTATAGGTCGGCCCTTACTTGGGTCTTTCAAATAAGAGCGAAAGCTCAATGTGTGTGAGAGTGCTTGAATTGAAAGACTTACTCACACGACAAGAAATGAAACCCAAATAGTATAGGTCGGCCCTTACTTGGGTCTTTCAAATAAGAGCGAAAGCTCAATGTGTGTGAGAGTGCTTGAATTGAAAGACAACGCACCCAACTTAAACAAAACCCTTCGAAAATGAAATATATATGTACGCTTATATATTAGGGGCTGATTAGGCCCGTGTGTGTTCAAAATCGTGCACGACTAAGAGAGTGCACGTGTGTGGTTGTGCCAAGCCACGTTATTACAAGCGGGGGGAGACTATGCTCCGTTATTACAACCCCGTATCAAATTGAATTTCAAGCAAGTGTACGACTAAAGACCGAGTTTAGACACTTACGAGTAGCTGGTCCGTAGAGGTCTTGCTTGAGCGTGGGCTTGGCCTTGGGCTGCAAGTGGGAGCTCCGCGAAGGTAGGTGATTGAAAGTGCTGGCCGGCTGCAAGGGGGGCGCGGGATAGGCGCCTTGAAGGTGGCCGGTGGCAAGTAGGTGTCGCCTCAAAGTAGGGGGTTTAAAGGGGCTGAATGAGCGGGTTCTTAGGGTCACTAGGGGAGTTGGGAGTTTAGGGAAACTGGACCTAAAAGGTGAGCTGGTGGGAGGGCCGAGTAGGACACCTAGGGGGGTTGGCCGAATGGGAGATGGTGGCTAAGTAGTGGCCAGCAACTTGGGTTATACTAGGTTCGGCTAGGTTTAGGTGGTGGCGGCAAAAGGGCTGAGATGAAGGTAGGATGGGTGGCTAAGAGTGGAGAGGTGGAAGAGAGGGGATTTGAGGGAGTTTGGGGTACTTACCGAATGGGGAGAGGTGGCGGATGAAGTGGGAAGGTGGCGGGCAGGTGGCTGTCGGCTGGTTCGGTTGGTGGGAGGTGATGGCGTCCGGCTGAGGGGTGGTGGTAGTGGATGGAAGAGGGAAGGTGGCGGAGCAGGTGGCGGCTGGTGGAGCAGGCAGAGGTGGGGAGTGGTCCCGGCTGGGTGAGAGAAGGGAGAAGGAGAGGGCCCGGCTGGGTGAGAGGGTGGTTCCCACTTGGAAAACCCGCCCACAAGGAGGGGGGTTTAAATGGGGATGGGTAGGTCGGTTAGGGCTGGGCTGAGGGTAGTGGTTAGGTGGTTTAGGTAGGGTGGTATGTAGATAAGGTGGGCTGGAAGGGGTTGGGCCAGATATTTTAAAACTAGGGGTTTGGGTAAATCGTGGGCTAAGGGTGGTTTAGGGGTTTAGGGCTAGGTTAGGTGGTTGGGTTTTAGGGTGAGGTTTAGTGAGCTAGGTTAGGTGATTTGGTTGGGTTTAGGCTAGGATTAGGGAAATTAATCTAGGTTTAGGGAAGGATTAGGGAAGTGGGTTAGGTGATTAGGTTGGGATTAGGCCGGGATTAGGGAAGTGGGTTAGGTGATTAGGTTCAGATTAGGGGTGGATTAGGGGTTTAGGGTAGCTTTAGGCATTTTGGGCTAGGTTTAGATGAAGGAGCTCCCTTAGCATGGCCCATAGACCTTGATCACCCCATGTTGGTGCAGCCCTAGGTTAGGTTTTAGCTAATTACAAGCTTAAACCCACTCAATTAGGCTAACCCACATGATTAAACCCAAACTTGACACACAAGTCAAGCTTAATACAACACTCTTGATATTTTTCACCCCCACTCTCTCTCATGCCCAATATCCCACGTGAATTTCAAGTGGGCCCCACCTCCATTTATGAGAAGGTGATGTGGGCCATGGATATGGATATTGGATTGGATCTCTGGATCCAAATCCAAATCCAAGTCCACATATGGGTTTGGATTGGAATCTGGATATATATGGTCCAGATCCAATCCAAAATGAACTCTGACTCCTTCGAGCTGGGTTCGAAATGGACGATTCGTGCGGGGCCTGACAGCATCAGTACTCCGTCTGCATTAGGTCTTCGCCAACATAGTCGTCCGCCTCCGTTTCTGCCTTCCGGAGATGACTTCAAATGCTATTTTGATAAGAATAGGGTCTTGGACGTTCGAGATCCTGGGATGTGAATCGGATACAAGAGTTGCTGCACCGGGCTCGACATGTGCTCCGGTTCCGGGCTCTTCTTAGCTCTCCTGGTCCTGTCTTGATCGGGCCAAGCCACTTCGGGGTTTCAAAAACGTGTTTTAGAAGGTTTTCAGAAGCCATATTATATGTTTTTGAAATATAAAGTTTAAAACATATGTACAGGGTTGTTTGGAAGGCTCCTGGGTTTCCAAACTCAAAATGGCCCTTTGGGGCTGCTTGTATAAAACCAGATGGATTTTGAGAAATTCATGGGATTTCGGGGTGTTTACACATGACTTTTTATTTTTTGAAAAGGTGTGGTACAAATCGTGGTCTTAGAACATGCTGTCGTCCATATTGTGCTCATATGGCCTCTTGTCTAGGGGCATTGGAAATAGGGAACGCTTGGGTTTTCCTAGAAGGGTTAGAATCGGGAGGGGGCCTGCTTTGGGTGGCCCATTCACATATACAACCTTCCTAGGGTTTTTCAACATGAGCCGGGGTGGCTCGATCATAATTTGCCCCATGTTAGTCTCATGGGCCTGGGAGCTCGTTAAACAAGGGGAGTGTATGATCCCTTGAAGCTGTGGGTGACTCTCACCTAGGATCACTACGACCTGGTCCCTAAAAGGGATCTTGACACACCTGTGGAAGGTAGATGGCACAACGCACAAGCTGTGTATCCAGGGTCTTCCCAGCAACAGGTTATAATGGGGGTGGATGTCGAAGACATGGAACACCCCCGTGTGTTCGATCCCTCCCGTTTCCATTGGGAGTTCGATGGATCCTAAAGGCCTAGACGCATTCCCATCGTATCCAGTGATAACGATGGGGCTTGGGTTTACAGAAGTCAAGGTGACTCCGATTTTATACGCCACATGAAGTGGAAGGATGTTGAGCCCTCCTCCACCATCGACTAGGCACCTGTCCAGAGAGTGGTTATTCAAAACCACCTCGATATGCAGGGCCTGGTTGTGGGATTCGTAGGGTTTATCTACATCATCTTCCGAGAAAGTGATGGGCGATTTTGCTCCTAACAAAGCCACTTGGGCAGACAAGGATTCCAGACTTATGTTCGAATCAACCTTGGCCCTTTCTAGAATTTTCTCTAGCACGAGTCTATGCCTAGGCGAGGTTTGTATAAGCTCTAGGATAGACATGTGGATAGGAATCCTTGAAAGGTGGTTTTCGAAGTCATAAGGATTTAGGATGACTTTATCCTTGAAAGGTGGTTTTCGAAGTCATAAGGATTTAGGATGACTTTATCCTTGTCTGCTTTTGGCAGAACACCAGGGATACATGCTTTTAAGGGGCCAGGCACACTGACCACATTTTGAGCACCTTGAAGGTGTGGGGGTTGATAGATCCTCTCGGATCTAGTCACTTCCCCCACGACCAGCCTAGGTTTCGCGCTAAATTTGGCTCTAAGGATGAGTTGAGGAGAACGTTGGAGTTCCAAAACTGGTTTTGCCGGGGATTCCACTTTTGGTGGTCCCCGAATGATGACTTGGGCGGGCTTCTTGTACAGTACAAGAATGGGCGCACAAGTGGGTCAACCAGACTCTGGCTTTTGCGCTAATTCTTTAGAAAAGGTGAGGGTTGTAAACACCCCGAAATCCCACGAATTTCTTAAACAAACCTGGTTTTGTACAAGCAGCCCCAAGGGGCCATTTTTGAGTCTAGAAACCCAGGAGCCTTCCAGACAACCCTGTACATATGTTTTAAACTCTGTATTTCAAAAATATATAATATAGCTTTTAAAAAACATTTTAAAACACGTTTTTGAAACCCCGAAGCGGCTTGGCCCGAAGGCAGAAACGGAGGCGGACGACCATGTTGGCGAAGACCCAACGCAGACGGAGTACTGATGCTGTCAGACCCCGCACAAATCGTCCGTTTCGAACCCAGCTCGAAGGAGTTAGAGTTCAGTTTGGATTGGATCTGGACCATATATATCCAGATCCCAATCCAAACCCATATGTGGACTTGGATTTGGATTTGGATCCAGAGATCCAATCCAATATCCATATCCATGGCCCACATCACCTTCTCATAAATGGAGGTGGGGCCCACTTGAAATTCACGTGGGATTATGGGCATGAGAGAGAGTGGGGATGGAAAATATCAAGAGTGTTGTAATTAAGCTTGACTTGTGTGTCAAGTTTGGGTTTAATCATGTGGTTTAGCCTAATTAAGTGGGTTTAAGCTTGTAATTAGCCAAAACCTAACCTAGGGCTGCACCAACATGAGGTGGTTAAGGTCTATGGGCCATGCTAAGGGAGCTCCTTCACCTAAACCTAACCCAAAACACCTAATCCTAGCCTACCCCCCTAATCCACCCCTAATCTGAGCCTAATCACCAAACCCACTTCCCTAATCCCGGCCTAATCCCAACCTAATCACCTAACCCACTTCCCTAAACCTAGGTTAATTTCCCTAAACCTAGCCTAAACCTAGCCTAATCACCTAACCTAGCTCACTAAACCTCACCCTAAAACCCAACCACCTAACCTAGCCCTAAACCCCTAAACCACCCCTAGCCCACAATCTACCCAAACCTCTACTTTTCAAAATATCTGGCCCTACCCTTTCCAGCCCACCTTATCTTAATACCACCCTACCTAAACCACCTAACCACTACCCCAAACCCAGCCCTAACCGACCTACCCATCCCTATATAAACCTCCCCTCTTGGGGGCGGGTTTTGCAATCTAGTGGCTTCACCCATCCCAGCCGGGTCCCTTCCTTCCCCAAGTCCAACCGAGTCCCACCATCTCCCACCTGCTCCACCTGCTCCACCTGCACCGCCACCTTCTCTCCATCCCACCACCATCTCCCAGTTGGACGCCACCACCATCTCCCAGCCGGACGCCACCACTTGCTCTCCATCCCAACCACCCAATTTCTCTCTTCCATCCACCGCCTCTCCTCATTCGGTAAGTATCTCCCCACTCTACCTAGCTCCTTCTCTACTCCCTCTCCACTCCTAGCCACCCACCATATCATCATCTCACCTACACATCAGCCCTTTGTTGCCACCATTTTCACTTAGCCGAACCTAACACAACCTAAACTACCGGCCACTACCTAACCATCCTATCTACATCCGACCACCCTATAAGACTCCCATTCGGCCTTCCCTTAAACTCCCCTTAGGTCCATATTCCCTAACACTCTATACTCTCCATTAGTGACCCTACACACTCACTTGGCCCAGCCCCTTTAATTTTCCACATCAAGGCGACACCCCCTTGCAGCCGGCCACCTTCGAGGCGCCTATCCCGCGCCCCACTTGCAGCCGGCCAGCACCCTTTGTCATCCACCCTCGCGGAGCTCCCGTTTGCAGCCCAAGGCGAAGGCCAAGTGCACGCTCAAGCAAGGCCTCTACGGACCAGCTACTAGTAAGTGCCTAAACTCGGTCTTTAGTTGTATACTTGCTTGAGATTCAATTTGATACGGGGTTGTAATAACGGAGCATAGTCTCCCCCCGCTTGCAATAACGTGGCTTGGCACACCCACACACGTGCACTCTCTTAGTTGTGCACGATTTTGAACACACACGAGCCTAATCAGCCCCTAATACATAAGTGTATATATATACTTTCATTTTCGAAGGGTTTTTGCTTAAGTTGGGTGCGTTGTCTTTCAATTCAAGCACTTTCACACACATTGAGCTTTCGCTCTTATTTGAAAGACCCAAGTAAGGGCCGACCTATACTATTTGGGTTTTATTTCATGTCATGTGAGTAAGTCTTTCAATTGAAGCACTCTCACACACATTGAGCTTTTGCTCTTATTTGAAAGACCCAAGTAAGGGCCGACCTATACTATTTGGGTTTCATTTCATGTCGTATGAGTAAGTCTTTCAATTCAAGCACTTTCACACACATTGAGCCTTCGCTCTTATTCCCAAGACCTTAGTAAAGGCCTTATTGCAGTTATATTTGGGTTTCATTTATGTCGTGTGTGTAGTACTTCAATTCAAGCACTCACACACATTGAGCCTTCGCTCTTACTCCCAAGACCTTAGTCAAGGCCATACTGCAATTTATATTTGGGTTTAATTTCATGTCGTGTGTGTAAGTCCTTCAATTCAAGCACGCACCCACATTGAGCCTTCGCTCTTATTTGCAAGACCCGAGTAAGGGCTCATATACATAATCTATATACATATCTCCCTTCGGTTATTTCCCTTCGGTTATTTCCCTTCGGTTATTTCCCTTCGGTCATTTCCCTTCAGTATTGTCTTTACATTTCGGGTTTTTCCTTTGGAGTAGTGTGAGTTTGCATTGCATCTACGCCGTACCACGAGGTAGGACGCATATTTGCATCAAAGCAAGCCCCGCTCGAATTCGCCCATGTTGTGGAGTGTTCATAACACACAGACTAGGTGGCCCGAAAAGGGATAAAAGAAAAGACTTAGGCACGTGCAAATCCACGTGATCTAAAACATGCAATCACATTTTAAAAACCCGAAATAGATACCTCGAACTGCTTCGTAGACTTTCTCTCCAAAAACTCGATTTTTGCAAAGCGTACAGACTGACCCTTGCGCATCGGTGCAAGAAGGTCTGCGATGACAAGAGCTTACTTGCTCACAGTCGCCACGTTTAGAAGTTAGTGTTAAATATATCTTCGCTAGCTTAAGTAAGCTAGCTGGCACGCCCTGTTTGCATACATAGGCCTTAGACACACGAGAGGATCCGCTCCGAGCCCTGAAAACGGCAAAGAGGCGGGGATTTTCGTGCGTCTACAAGGGTACATACCTCCTTTCCTTTCCCACTGCCACTAGCGTGTTTGGGAAAGGGTTCTTTGAAGATAGCTTGAGGTGGCTCAGGTTCCGTAGTGACCTGAAGCCGACCCTCCGCTATTAAGTTCTCAATTTTATTTAAAAGGGAGAAACAACGTTTGGTATCATGGCCTTTGAGCCGATGATACTTACAAAATTGGTTTAAATACCCCCCCTTGGAAGTGACTCCTTCGGGGATTTCGGGGAGTTCTATCATGCCCTGAGCAAGTAGGAGGTCTAGGACCTCCGACACAGGTTGCCCCGGCGGAGTGTACTCCCATTTTTGAACCGGTTTTTGAAAGGTTCGCTACCTTTTATTTTCTAATTTTTCAAAATTTTTGGAAGTGCCTACTACGCCTGGATTCACCCGGACATTGGCGATTTTATGGGGCTTTGCCCCTTTGTCCATCGTGGGTAGCCCATAAGTGAAGGGTTTTTCCAAACGGGTTTTAGAAACGGCACTTCCTTTCCACAAGTGATCGTATGTCCCTTTTCGCAAGTTGGTTTCGAAAAGGGATGCCTTTTTGATCAACTTATGGAAAGTTAAAATCTCATGGAGAGAGAAGGGTTTTTAACTCGCTTTTAAAGTTATCCAGGATGAGCATTACTACGCATCCTTCAGATATGGGCTCTCGCACTTGACCCAAAAGTGACCTCCATCTTATAATGAAGGCATGTACGTCTTCGTTCATGCCTTGTTTTGTATCCCTTAAGGTATTCAGAGTCGGCGTGACTTCTACGTTGTGTGCAAATCTTTGCATGAAGCAGTTCGCAAACTCTTCAAAAGTAGAGAACTGGCTTAAGTCGTAGGAAGCCAGCCGTTTGACAGCTGTGCCTTTAAGGGATAAAGGGAACCAATACACCCATTTCATCAAGTCCTTTTTCTTCTTATGAGCTCGACGCGAGAAAAGCTGCTAGTGAGACCTAGGGTCTCCCATGCCATCATACCGATGGAAGTTCGGTATTTCATCGTCACTGTCTGTTTCGTAATCCATAGGAAGAAAATCAAACAGGGCATAGCTTCTTTTCTCTTTATTTTGCCCTTTCAGCAACTGCTGTAGGGCTTTACGGTCCTTTTGTGTGAAGGACTCGTGGTATTGGTTGCCTTCTATTACGGAGGCCTCTTTGTGCTTGCGAGGCTTTTCAGATTTTTTCTTGGGCCTTTGTTCACCGTTCGATGAACATGAATCGCCTACTTTAGCCTCTTGGCTGAGAGCATCGATTTTGGCCTCAAACTCCATTCTCAGGTCCTCGATTTCATCTAGTTTTATTTTGTTTTTGAAAATCCTCCTAGAGTGAGAACTTGATGCGCATGAGCCTTGGCTCGACACTTCACTTGGATTGGATTTTGACATGCTTTTCAAGCTTTTTCAAAATTTCCTAAGTACAAGTAAAGAAAACAAGTTAAAAATGACACCTTTTTAACAAAATTTTTCGCAAGCTTCTAACTTAAAACTCGATTTTTGAAAGGCTCACGTCCCACCGGGCATGCCAATCTCTGTAGACACAGGAAAATCCCTGCCTCCCTGGCTTCTCAGGCCTGGAGCAGATCCATTCGTGTGTCTAAGTCCTATTTGTATAAACAGGGGGTGCCAGCTAGCTTACCTAAGCTAGCGAAGATATATTTGAACCTGACTTCTAACGTGGCGACTATGAGCAAGTGAGCTCTTGTCGTCGCAGACCTTCTTGCACCGATGCGCAAGGGTCAGTCTGTACGCTTTAAAAACCGAGTTTTGGGATAGAAAAAGCTTACGAAAGCGGTTCGAGGTGTTTAATTCGGGTCTTTAGAATGTGATTTGCAGATTTTAGATCACGTGGATTTGCACGTGCCTAAGTCTTTCTTTTTATCCCTTTATGGGCCTCCTAAGTGTGTGTTATGAACACTCCACTACATGGGGCGAATTTGAGCGGGAGTACGGGGCTTGCTTCGATGCAATATGCATCCTACCTCGTGGTATGGCATAGATACAATGCAAACTCACGCTACTCCAAAGGGAAAACCCGAATGTAAAGACAATGCCGAAGGGAAATAACCGAAGGGAAATAACCGAAGGGAAATGACTTGTAATGTAAATGCCGAAGGGAGATATGTATATAGGGTATATACGTGCCCTTACTTGGGTCTTGCAAATAAGAGCGAAGGCTCAATGTGGGTGCGTGCTTGAATTGAAAGACTTACACACACGACATGAAATAAAACCCAAATATAATTTGCAGTATGGCCTTGATTAAGGTCTGGGGAATAAGAGCGAAAGCTCAATGTGTGTGAGTGCTTGAATTGAAGTACTACACACACAACATGAAATTAAACCCAAATAGTATAACACGGCCCTTACTTGGGTCTTTCAAATAAGAGCGAAGGCTCAATGTGTGTGAGTGGTTGAATTGAAAGACTTACACACATGACATGAAGTGAAACCCAAATAGTATAACACGACCCTTACTTGGGTCTTTCAAATAAGAGCGAAGGCTCAATGTGTGTGAGTGCTTGAATGGAAAGACTTACACACACGACATGAAATGAAACCCAAATAGAATAGCACGGCCCTTACTTGGGTCTTTCAAATAAGAGCGAAGGCTCAATGTGTGTGAGTGCTTGAATGGAAAGGCAACACACTCAACTCAAGCAAAACCCTACGTAAGTTTAAAAAAAAAAATATATATATATATATTTACGTATTAGGGGCTGATTAGGCCCGTGTGTGTTCAAAATCGCGCACAACTAAGAGAGTGCACGTGTGTGTGGGTGTGCCAAGCCACGTTATTACAAGCGGGGGGAGACTATGCTCCGTTATTACAACCCCGTATCGAATTGAATTTTAAGCAAGTATACAACTAAGGACCGAGTTAGGCACTTACTAATAGCTGGTTCGAAGATGCCTTGCTTGAGCGTGGGCTTGGCCTTTGCCTTGGGCTGCAAGAGGGAGCTCCACGAAGTTGATCAACAAGAGGGGCTGCTGGCCGGCTGCAAATGGGGCGCGGGAAAGGTGCCTTGAAGATGGTCGGCTGCTTAGCGAAGGGCTGGTTTTGTGTGTGGGGCTAAGGTGACTCTGTAGGGTCACTAAGGGAGGTTGTAAGGTTAGGGAGTATGGCACTAAGGGGGAGCCTAAGGGTGTGTCTAAGGGAATAGCTAGGGGAAGGATATGGCTGGCCGAATGGATGGGGGACAGCCGGTTGGAGTGGCCGACTAAAGGAGACTCGGTGGTGGCGGGCTGCTAGGGTGGCTATGGGTGGAGGATGGGAAAGAAACTAGCTAGGGTATGGGGTAAGATGGTGGTGGATGGGGTGAGGTAGAGTGGGCAGGTCTTAGGGAGTTGGGTGGAGTGGCCGGGTATAGTTAGGGTGGTCATGGACTCCCAGTCGATTGGAGTGGCCGACTAGGGGAGGCTCGGTGGTGGTTTGCTAGGGTGGCTATGGGTGGAGGATGGGAAGGAAGATAGCTAGGGTATGGGGTAAGGTGGTGGTGGGTGTGGTGAGGTGATATGGGCAGGTCTTAGGGAGTTGGATGGAGTGGCGGGGTGTAGCTAGGGTGTCTAGGTAGTGGTGGGTAGTTAGAGTGGTTGAGGCCTAGCCGAGTGGGAGTGGGGGTGATAAGTGGCTGGTGTTAGGGGAAGATGGTGGTGGTACGGGTGGCTGAGAGTGGAGGGGGAGCGAAGAAGAAGTGGAGTGGAGTATGGGGTACTAATCGGATGAAGAGGCGGTGGTGGATGGAAGGGGAGCAGCCGGGTGTGGTGGAGTGACTGGTTTGGTTGGATGAAGAAGATGGCGACGGGTGGTTGGCCGGCTGGGGTGTGGTGGAGCAGGTGGAGCACAGTGGTGGCTGGTGGTGGTGCAGGTGGAAGAGCCGGCTGGGAGTGGGGCAGGTGTAGGATGATGGAAGATGGGCTGGAAATGGAGGACCCCCAAAAGCTGAAAAACCCACCCACTAGGGGGGGTTTTTATAGCTTTTGTGAAGGGCGGTGGGGCAGGTTTTGAGGAGGTGGTAAGGTGGTCTAGGGGGTGGTGGTGTGGTGATAAGGTGGGCTGGTTTTGGGGTAGGGCCAGATATTTTGAATACAAGGGGTTTTGGGTAGATTGTGTGCTAGGTTTAGGTGGGGTGGTTTAGGGGTTCAGGGTTTAGCTAGGTGGGTTGGTTTTGGGGTGAGGTTTAGTGAGGTGGGTTAGGTGATTAGGCTAGGATTAGGTTAGGTTTAGGGAAATTAACCTAGGTTTAGGGAAGGATTAGGGAAGTGGGTTAGGTGATTAGGTTGGGATTAGGCTGGGATTAGGGAAGTGGGTTAGGTGATTAGGCTAGGATTAGGACCGGATTAGGGTAGAAGTCTAGGATTAGGTGTTTTTGGTGAGGATTAGATGAAGGAGCTCCCTTTGCATGACCCATAGACCCTAATCACATCATGTTGGTGCAACCCTAGGTTAGGTTTTGGCTAATTACAAGCTTAAACCCACTTTAATTAGGCTAACCCACATGATTAACCCCAAACTTGACACACAAGTCAAGCTTAATTACAACACACTTTGATCTTATCCTCCCCCACTCTCTCTCACGCCCATAATCCCATGTGAAATTCAAGTGGGTCCCACCTCCATTTATGAGAAGGTGATGTGGGCCATGGATATGGATATCTGATTAGATCTCTAGATCGAAATCCAAATCCAAGTCCATACATGGGTTTGGATTGGGATCTGGATATATATGGTCCAGATCAAATCCAAACTGAATTATGACTCCTTTAGGCTGTGTTTGAAATGAATAGTTTGTGCGGGGTCTGACAGCATCAGTACTCCGTCTGCGTTGGGTCTTCGCCAACATGATCGTCCGCCTCTATTTTCGCCTTCCAGAGATGACTTCAAATGATGTTTTGATGATAATAGGGTCTTGGACATTCGAGATCCTGGGGTGGATTTGATATGAGAGTTGCTGTGCTAGGCTTGACATGTACTTCGGTTCCGGGCTCTCTTTTGGCTTTTCTGGTCCTGTCTTGATCAGGCCAAGCTGCTTCGGGGTTTCAAAACATGTTTTAAAAGGTTTTTAAAGCCATATCATATATTTTTGAAATATAAAGTTCAAAACATATGTACAGGGATGCCTGGAAGGCTCCTGGGTTTCCAGACTCAAAATAGCCCTTTGGGGCTACTTTTACAAAACCAGGTTTGTTTTGAGGAATTCGTGGGATTTCGGGGTGTTTACAGATTTTGAAATGTAACCTCGATTTTGGAAGACTCCACTCTTTCACAAGTGCGAATTCTCTCACTCAGGGTCACACGATTTTGCCTTTGCACCTTACTTTCATGTTTCAGGGCAGCTATCCCTAAAGCTTTTGAAATTTGGAATTTAACCCAAATCCTACACATAATACTTCTTTAAGTATTGAATATTGATAGGATCTGCTAAATTCCTACCTTCTACATCGATCAACCAATACGAATTATTCGTGGTGGTTGTATGTACAACATAGGGTCCATCCCACTTGGGGCACCACTTTCCAAGTGGATGTGGGCCACGATAGTGGACGATTTTCAAAACCAGCTCTCCCACTTCAAAGTGGCGAGGTCTCATGTGTTTGCCATAGTGTCGGGCTATCCTTTGCCGGTATGCACGAGCATGATCCATAGCAAGGAGTCGCCTCTCATCAAGCAAATCTAATTCGGCCATCCTAGCTGTAAACACCCCGAAATCCCACGAATTTCTCAAATTCATCTGGTTTTGTAAAAGCAGCCCCAAAGGGCTATTTTGAGTCTGGAAACCCAGGAGCCTTCCAGACAACCTTGTATATATGTTTTAAACTATATCTTTCAAAAACATACGATATGGCTTTTGAAAACCCTTTTAATGTTTTGAAACCCCGAAGTGGCTTGGCCCGATCAAGACAGGACCAGGAGAGCCAAGAAGAGCCCGGAACCGGAGCACATGTCAAGCCCGGCACTGCAACTCTTGTATCTGATTCTCACCCTCAGGATCTCGAACGTCCAAGACCCTGTTCTTATCAAAATATCCTTTGAAGTCATCTCCAGAAGGCAGAAACGGAGGCGGACGACTATGTTGGCGAAGACCCAACGCAGACGGAGTACTGATGCTGTCAGGCCCCGCACGAATCGTCCGTTTTGAACCCAGCTCGAAGGAGTCAGAGTTCAGTTTGGATTGGATCTGGACCATATATATCCAGATTCCAATCCAAACCCATATGTGGACTTGGATTTGGATTTGGATCCAGAGATCCAATCCAATATCCATATCCATGGCCCACATCACCTTCTCATAAATGGAGGTGGGGCCCACTTGAAATTCACGTGGGATATTGGGCATGAGAGAGAGTGGGGGTGAAAAATATCAAGAGTGTTGTATTAAGCTTGACTTGTGTGTCAAGTTTGGGTTAATCATGTGGGTTAGCCTAATTGAGTGGGTTTAAGCTTGTAATTAGCTAAAACCTAACCTAGGGCTGCACCAACATGGGGTGATCAAGGTCTATGGGCCATGCTAAGGGAGCTCCCTCACCTAAACCTAGCCCAAAATGCCTAAACCTAGCCTAAACCCCTAATCCACCCCTAATCTGAGCCTAATCACCTAACCCACTTCCCTAATCCTTCCCTAAACCTAGATTAATTTCCCTAATCCTAGCCTAAACCTAGCCTAATCACCTAACCTAGCTCACTAAACCTCACCCTAAAACCCAACCACCTAACCTAGCCCTAAACCCCTAAACCACCCTTAGCCCACGATTTACCCAAACCCCTAGTTTTAAAATATCTGGCCCAACCCTTTCCAGCCCACCTTATCTACATACCACCCTGCCTAAACCACCTAACCACTACCCTCAGCCCAGCCCTAACCAACCTACCCATCCCCTATTTAAACCCCCCTCCTTGGGGGCGGGTTTCAAAAGGGGGAGCCCTCACCTCAGCCCAGCCGACTCCACTCTCCAACCTGTCCGCCTGCTCCACTCCCCAACTGCTCCATCAGCTCCACCTGCACCGCCACCTTCCCTCTTCCATCCACCACCACCATCCCTCAGCCGGACGCCACCACCTCCACCCAACCGAACCAGCCAACAGCCCAGCCGACTCCACTCTCCAACCTGCCCGCCTGCTTCCCACTTCATCCGCCACCTCTCCCCATTCGGTAAGTACCCTGCACCTTACCTAGCCCCCTTCTCTACTACCTCTCCACTCCTAGCCACCCATCCTATCTTCATCTCAGCCCCTTTGCCACCACCACTTTAACCTAGCCGAACCTAGTATAACCCAAACGGCCGGCCACTACCTAGCCATCATTTTCCATTCGGCCTTCCCCTAGGTGTCCTATTCGGCCTTCCCACCAGCTCACCTTTTAGGTCCAGTTTCCCTAAACTCTCAACTCCCCTAGTGACCCTAAGAACCCACTCATTCAGCCCCTTTAAACCCCCTACTTTGAGGCGACATCTACTTGCCACCGGCCACCTTCGAGGCGCCTATCTCGCGCCCCACTTGCAGCCGGCCAGCACCTTTGATCACCTACCTTCGCGGAGCTCCCACTTGCAGCCCAAGGCCAAGCCCACGCTCAAGCAAGACCTCTACGAACCAGCTACTCGTAAGTGTCTAAACTCGGTCCTTAGTTGTATACTTGCTTGAGATTCAATTTGATACGGGGTTGTAATAACGGAGCATAGTCTCCCCCCGCTTGTAATAACGTGGCTTGGCACAACCACACACGTGCACTCTCTTAGTCGTGCACGATTTTTAGCACACACGGGCCTAATCAGCCCCTAATATATAAGTGTACATATATACTTTCATTTTCGAAGGGTTTTGTTTAAGTTGGGTGCGTTGTCTTTCAATTCAAACACTCACACACATTGAGCTTTCGCTCTTAGTTGAAAGACCCAAGTAAGGGCCGACCTATACTATTTGGGTTTCATTTCTTGTCGTGTGAGTAAGTCTTTCAATTCAAGCACTCTCACACACATTGAGCTTTCGCTCTTTTTTGAAAGACCCAAGTAAGCCTTTCAAAAATCGAGTTTGTAAGTAGAAGTCTTGCGAAAATTTTGTAAAAAGGTGTCGTTTTAACTTGTTTTCTTTTGCTTGTACTTAGGATATTTTGAAAAAGCTTGAAAAGCATGTCAAAATCCAATCCAAGTGAAGTGTCGAGCCAAGGCTCATGCGCATCAAGTTCTCACTCTAGGAGGATTTTCAAAAACAAAATAAAACTAGATGAATTCGAGGACTTGAGAAGGGAGTTTGAGGCCAAAATCGATGCTCTCAGCCAAGAGGTTGAAGTAGGCGATTCATGTTCATCGAACGGTGAACAAAGGCCTAAAAAGAAATCTGAAAAACCTCGCAAGCAAAAAGAGGCCTCCGTAATGGAAGGCAACCAATACCACGAATCCTTCACACAAAAGGACCGTAAAGCCCTACAACAGCTGCTGAAAGGGCAGAATAAAGAGAAAAGAAGCTACGCCCTGTGTGATTTCCTTCCTATGGATTACGAAACAGACAGTGACGATGAAATACCGAACTTCCATCGGTATGATGGCATGGGAGACCCTAGGTCTCACTTGCAGCTTTTCTCGCGTCGAGCCCATAAGAAGAAAAAGGACTCGATGAAATGGGTGTATTGGTTCCCTCTATCCCTTAAAGGCACAGCTGCCAAATGGCTGGCTTCCTACGACTTAAGCCAGTTCGCTACTTTTGAAGAGTTAGCGAACTGCTTCATGCAAAGATTTGCACACAACGTGGAAGTCATGCCAACCCTGAATACCTTAAGGGATATAAAGCAAGGCATGAACGAAGACGTGCATGCCTTCATTATAAGATGGAGGTTGCTTTTAGGCCAAGTGCGAGAGCCTATATCCGAAGGATGAGCAGTAATGCTCATCCTGGATAATTTTAAAAGCGAGTTAAAAACCCTTCTCTCGCTCCATGAGATTTCAACTTTCCATAAGTTGATCAAAAAGGCCTCCCTTTTCGAAACCAACTTGCGAAAAGGGACATACGACCACTTATGGAAAGGAAGTGCCGTTCCAAAAACCCGTTTGGAAAAGCCCATCGCATATGGGCTGCCCACGACGGACAAAGGGGCAAAGCCCCATAAAATCGCCAATGTCCGGGTGGATCCAGGCATGGCGGGCACTTCCAAGAATTTTGAAAAAATAGAAAATAAGAGAGAACGTAATTTTCAAAAACCGGTTGAAAAACGGGAGTACACTCCGCTGGGGCAACCTGTGTCGGAGGTCCTAGACCTCTTACTTGCCCAGGGCATGATCGAACTCCCTGAAATCCCCGAAGGAGTCACGTCCAAAGGGGGGTATTTAAACCGATTTTGCAAGTATCATCGGCTCAAAGGCCATGATACCAAACGCTGCTTCTCTCTTTTAAATAAAATTGAGAACTTGATAGCAGAAGGCCAGCTCCAGGTCACTGCGGAACCTGAGCCACCTCAAGCTATCTTCAAGGAACCCTTTCCCAAACACGCCAGTGGCAGTGGGAAAGGAAAGGAGGTATGTACCCTCACCATTTCCAAGGAACTAGCGCAAAAGCCAGAACCTGGTCGACCTGCTTGTGCGCCCATCCTTGTATTATACAAGAGGCCCGCCCAAGTCGTCATTCGGGGACCACCAAAAGTGGAAACCCCGGCAAAACCAGTTTTGAAAATCCAAGGTTCTCCTCAGCTCATCCTTAGAGCCAAGTTTAGCGCGAACCCTAGGCTGGTCGTGGGGGAAGTCACTAGATCCGGGAGGATCTACCAACCCCCGCACCTTCAAGGTGCTCAAAAGGTGGTCAGTGTGCCTGGCCCCTCAAAAGCATGTATCCCTAGTGGTCTGCCAAAAGCAGATAAGGACAAAGTCATCCTAAATCCTTATGATTTCGAAAAGCACTTTTCAAAGATTCCTATTCACATGTCTATCCTAGAGCTTATCAAAACCTCGCCTAGGCATAGACTTGTCTTAGAGAAAATTCTAGAAAGGGCCAAGGTTGATTCAAACATAAGTCCGGAATCCTTGTCTGCCCAAGTGGCTTTATTCGGAGCAAAATCGCCCATCACCTTTTCGGAAGATGATGTAGATAGACCCTACGAAACCCATAACCAGGCCCTGCATATCGAGGTGGTTCTAAACAACCACTCTCTGGACAGGTGCCTAGTCGATGGTGGAGGAGGGCTCAACATCCTTCCACTTCACGTGGCGTACAAAATCGGAGTCACCTTGACTTCAGTGAACCCAAGCCCCATCGTTATCACTGGATACGATGGGAATGCATCTAGGCATTTAGGATCCATCGAACTCCCAATGGAAACGGGAGGGATCGAACACACGGGGGTGTTCCATGTCTTGGACATCCACCCCCATTATAACCTGTTGCTGGGAAGGCCCTGGATACACAGCTTGTGCGCTGTGCCATCCACCTTCCACAGGTGTGTCAAGATCCCTTTTAGGGACCAGGTCGTAGTGATCCTAGGTGAGAGTCACCCACAGCTTCAGGGGATCATAAACTCCCTTGTTTATCGAGCTCCCAGGCCCATGAGGCTAACCTGGGGCAAATTATGGTTGAGCCACCTCGGCTCGTGTTGAACAACCCTAGGAAGGTTGTATGTGTGAAGGAGCCGCCCAAAGCAGGCCCCCTCCCGACTCTAATCCTCCTAGGAAAACTCAAGCGTTCCCTATTTCCAAAACCCCTGGACAAGAGGCCATACGAGCCTAATATGGACGATAGCATGTTCCAGGACCACGACTTATATCCCATCTTTTCAAAAAACAAAAGGTCGTGGAACATGTTATTGAACATGGGCTACACGCCCTACAAAAGTCTAGGGGCACAAAACCAGGGTCTCCTAGAGCCCATCCTTCCTAGGGCCAACCCAAGCCGATATGGGATCGGCTATACTCCCCGAATACCGCCGGAGCCACCCCCTGCGACCACCTGGGTCAAGGGTGCCCCGGAGCTTGCCTTAGAAGAAACCTATGGTTTAGACCTCCTATTCCGAGTCTAACCCGTAGTGTTTTCCCTTTGTAGGTATGACGGAAGATCCCTTTTTCTAAAAATACCAAAAACATCTGAAAAACTTAAAATAAAAAAAAATCGAAAAACAAGAAAAACCAAAAACAATGGAAAAACAAAAACTCGAAAAAAGAGTGCTTTGTATAGTTCCCAAAGTTCTTGTTTTACAAAAACCCAAAAAAATCAAAAATTTGGAAAATACCAAAAAGATTTTGTATATAGTTGCTCCTGGTAAGACTTTGGCAAAAGAAAAGGATTTCGAAAGAAGTGTCGTCTGCATAGCCAGACCAAAAATTTCGAAATCACTCGAAAATCCAAGTACAAAACCAGGTTATTTTGAAAACCACGCATCAAGTTCCCTCGGATCTATAGCCCACGAGAATGATCAAAACCCAGAAGTGGATCTCCTTGAGGAAGATCCTACTTCTGAGCTCCCAGAATTTCATAGAATTCTCGATTTTGAAAGACCTTCCCAATCAGTAGGAGGAGATTTCGTAGAGGTGAACCTAGGGGATGATTCCAATCCCAAAACCATCAAAATAGGCGCATGCTTGCATGAAACTGAAAAGTTAGCATTCATTGCATTTCTACAAACCTATTTAGATGTGTTTGCATGGACGTATGAAGACATGCCGGGCATAGATCCCAGCATTGTCGAGCATCGTCTTCCCTTAGATGTAGGTGTAAAACCCATAAAGCAGAAGCTTAGGAAAATACACCAGAATGTACACACGCAAGTCAAAGAGGGTTTAGAAGATCTGCTAAAAGCCGGATTTATAAAACCCATTGCGTATTCTGATTGGTTGTCAAATATCGTTGTAGTTCGAAAAACCAATAGGAAAATTTGAATATGCATCGATTTCAGAAACCTGAATAAAGCCACTCCAAAGGATAATTATCCTTTACCAAACATTGATTTGATAGTCGATAGTACTGGAAATCATGAAATGTTTTCATTTATGGATGGCTATTCAGGCTATAATCAAATCAAACTAAGTCCACGAGATCAGGGTAAGACCGCCTTCACAACCCCATGGGGCACATACTGCTATACAGTCATGCCCTTTGGTTTGAAAAATGCCAATTCATGAGCTTGTAGAAGTTTATGTAGATGATCTCTTGGCGAAATCCAAAACCCGATGCACCCATATCGAATGTTTACAAAAGATTTTCGAAAGGCTGACTTTACAAAGTAAAGCTAAACCCTCAAAAATGTGTATTCGGGGTAGAATCAGGGAAGCTTCTAGGCTTTATGGTGAGCCAAAGGGGAATAGAAGTCGACCCCTCTAAGTGTCAAGCCATCATAGACATGGCTCCACCCTCCAATCTCACCCAAGTCCGTAGCCTCCAGGGTCGATTACAATCTGTACGCCGATTCATATCGAATCTGGCAACTAGATGCGAACCCTTCAACAAATTGTTAAGGAAGGGTACGAAATTCTTATGGGATGACGAATGCCAAAAGTCCTTCGAGAGACTGAAGGCATACTTGGTTAATCCCCCCATTTTGAATCCTCCAAAACAAGGAAAACCACTTTTATTATACATCTCCGTGCATGTAAACGCTTTAGGAGCCCTGTTGGCTCAATACGAGGATGACACCCATAAAGAGTATGCCATCTACTATATTTCGAAAACTCTCTTGGCTTATGAACGAAATTATCAAGCCATGGAGAAGACGTGCTTGGCCCTAGTCTGGGCCTGCCAGAAGTTCAGACACTATTTCCTAGATCATGAGATCTGGATAGTGTCCAAGCTTGATCCAATCAAGCACTTGTTCGAAAAACCCATTCTCACAGGTAGATTGGGCAAATGGCAACTCCTTCTAATGGAGTATGATCTGAAATACCATCACCAGATCTCCATTAAGGGGCAAGCCCTAGCAGTTTACGTGGCTGAATTCCCCTTAGAGGACGCATATCCCACTCTTGTCGAAATGCCTGATGAAGGCATATTGCAAAACCATTTTCAAAACCACATTTTGGCAAATTCTTTCGAAAACCAAGTGTGGAAGATGCACTTCGATGGGGCACGAAACCAACGAGGGGCTGGTGCCGGGATCATCCTAATCTCCCCTGAAAAGGGCGAGATTCCCATAGCAGTCCGCTTAGATTTCGAATGTTCCAACAACGTAGCTGAGTATGAAGCACTCATACAAGGCTTAAGGATTTCGAAAACTCTAGGGGCATCATGCATCGAGGTCTTTGGAGATTCGCTCCTTGTCATAAACCAGGTTTTAAAAATTTGGAAAGTACGTAATGAGAAACTACTTCCATATCACGAGTTGGCCACTCGATTGGTCCAATCCTTCTAGTCGTGTAAGCTCATACACGTAGGAAGAGAGGACAATGGCATCGCCGATGCCCTCTCCTCCTTGGGTTCAGCCCTGAAGGTCGATCCCATTTCAGGGACCAGATCTTTGGAAATATGGCATGCGCCCCATCCATCCACACACGACTTGGATATTTGCCAAAACAACCCAGAATCTATTGAAAAACCCTGGTTCTATGACATAAAACAATTTTTAGAAAATGGGGGATTCACCGAGGATGCCACATCCAAAGATAAGGCACTCATTCGTAAGATTTCGACCCGATACACCATTCTGGGTGGGGTCTTATACAAAAAGAGTTTTACCGGCATTCTGCTTAGGTGTATCGACCTAGAGGAGGCTAGGATAGTGATGCACGAGTTCCACGATGGAGAATGTGGAGGTCATGTTAATGCCAACATGATGGCAATGAAAATACTTAGAGGGGGTTATTTTTGGTCCACCCTGAAAAAGGATTGTCACGATCATGTTAGGAAGTGTCATCCATGTCAAGTGCATGGGCACGCCATTCATATCCCTTCATCTACATTGCATTCCGTGGTCAGCCCCTGGCCATTTACCATGTGGGCGTTTGACATAGTAGGCCCAATATTTCCAAAGGCCTCGAATGGGCATCGTTTTATTTTAGCAGCCACGGAGTATTTCTCCAAGTGGTGGAAGCCATTTCTCTAACGAATGTAATGGGGCAACATGTGGTGGCTTTCATCCGGAGGAATATCTTGGCTCGATTTGGGGTTCCACGAGACCTTGTGTCTGATAATGGTACCCCATTCAAGAATGAGTGGATGGTTAAGTTGTGCAACACGTATGGCATAACTCACCACTTCTCCTCGCCCTACTACCCTCAAGGCAACAGCCAAGCCGAAGCTACAAACAAGACTCTCATTAGTATCATTGAGAAAACCTTAGAGAAGGGTAGGATGTGGCACGAGAAGCTGGATGAAGCCTTATGGGCTTATAGGACTTCCATCTGGACTCCCACGAATGCCACACCATTCGAATTGGTCTATGGCACAAACACCATTCTACCCATTCATACCCAACTACATTCATTTCATACATCTATAACACTCGACCTCCCCCTAGAGACGCCTCAGCATGCTAGGATGGCCGAACTAGATTTGCTAGATGAGAGACGACTCCTTGCCATGGATCATGCTCGTGCATACCGGCAAAGGATAGCCCGACATTATAGCAAACACATGAGACCTCGCCACTTTGAAGTGGGAGATCTGGTCTTAAAAACCATCCACCATCGTGGCCCACACCCCTTAGGTAAGTGGCGCCCCAACTGGGATGGACCCTATGTTGTACGAGCAACCACTTCAAACTACAACGATATTTGACAACCAATCAGAATACGCAATGGGTTTTATAAATCTGGCTTTTAACAGATCTTCTAAACCCTCTTTGACTGGCATGTGTACATTCGGGTGTATTTTCTTAAGCTTCTGCTTTATGGGTTTTACACCTACATCTAAGGGAAGACGATGCTCGACAATGCTGGGGTCTATGCTCGGCATGTCTTCATACGTCCATGCAAACACATCTAAATAGGTTCGTAGAAATGCAATGAATGCTAACCTTTCAGTTTCATGCAGACATGCGCCTATTTTGATAAATTTTGGATTGGAATCATCCCCTAGGAAATCTCCTCCTACTGATTGGGAAGGTCTTTCAAAATCGAGAATTTTATGAAATTCTAGGAGCTCAGAAGTGGGATCTTCCTCAAGGGGATCCACTTATGGGCTTTAATGATTCTCATGGGCTATAGACCCGAGGGAATTTGATGCGTGGTTTTCAAAAAGACCTGGTTTTGTACTTGGATTTTCAAGTGATTTCGAAATTTTTGGTCTGGCTATGTAGACGACGTTTCTTTCGAAATCCTTTTCTTTTGCTAAAGTCCTACCAGGAGCAACTATATACAAAATCTTTTTGGTATTTTCCAAATTTTCGATTTTTTTGGGTTTTTGTAAAACAAGAACTTTGGAAACTATACAAAGCACTCTTTTTTCGAGTTTTTGTTTTTCCATTGTTTTTGGCTTTTCTTCTTTTTTGATTTTTTTGATTTTAAGCTTTTCAAATGTTTTTGTATTTTTATAAAAGGGATCTTCCGTCATACCTACAAAGGGAAAAAACTACGGATTAGACTCGGAATAGGAGATCTAAATCGTAGGTCTCTTCTAAGGCAGGTTCTAGGGCACCCTTGACCCAGGTGGTTAGAGGGGGTGGCTCTGGCGGTATTCGGGGAGTATAGCCGATCCTATATCGGCTTGGATTGGCCCTAGGAAGGATGGGCTCTAGGAGACCCTGGTTCTGTGCCCCTAGACTCTTGTAGGGCATGTAGCCCATGTTTAACAACATGTTCCATGACTTTTTATTTTTTGAAAAGGTGTGGTACAAATCGTGGTCTTAGAACATGCTGTCGTCCATATTGTGCTCATATGGCCTCTTGTCTAGGGGCTTTGGAAATAGGGAACGCTTGGGTTTTCCTAGAAGGGTTAGAATCGGGAGGGGGCCTGCTTTGGGCGGCCCCTTCACATATACAACCTTCCTAGGGTTTTTCAAAATGAGCCGGGGTGGCTCGATCATAATTTGCCCCATGTTAGTCTCATGGGCCTGGGAGCTCGATAAACAAGGGGAGTGTATGATCCCCTGAAGCTGTGGGTGACTCTCACCTAGGATCACTACGACCTGGTCCCTAAAAGGGATCTTGACACACCTGTGGAAGGTAGATGGCACAACGCACAAGCTGTGTATCCAGGGTCTTCCCAGCAACAGGTTATAATGGGGGTGGATGTCCAAGACATGGAACACCCCCGTGTGTTCGATCCCTCCCGTTTCCATTGGGAGTTCGATGGATCCTAAAGGCCTAGACGCATTCCCATCGTATCCAGTGATAACGATGGGGCTTGGGTTTACAGAAGTCAAGGTGACTCCGATTTTATACGCCACATGAAGTGGAAGGATGTTGAGCCCTCCTCCACCATCGACTAGGCACCTGTCCAGAGAGTGGTTATTCAAAACCACCTCGATATGCAGGGCCTGGTTGTGGGATTCGTAGGGTTTATCTACATCATCTTCCGAGAAAGTGATGGGCGATTTTGCTCCTAACAAAGCCACTTGGGCAGACAAGGATTCCAGACTTATGTTCGAATCAACCTTGGCCCTTTCTAGAATTTTCTCTAGCACGAGTCTATGCCTAGGCGAGGTTTGTATAAGCTCTAGGATAGACATGTGGATAGGAATCCTTGAAAGGTGGTTTTCGAAGTCATAAGGATTTAGGATGACTTTATCCTTGAAAGGTGGTTTTCGAAGTCATAAGGATTTAGGATGACTTTATCCTTGTCTGCTTTTGGCAGAACACCAGGGATACATGCTTTTAAGGGGCCAGGCACACTGACCACATTTTGAGCACCTTGAAGGTGCGGGGGTTGATAGATCCTCCCGGATCTAGTCACTTCCCCCACGACCAGCCTAGGTTTCGCGCTAAATTTGGCTCTAAGGATGAGTTGAGGAGAACGTTGGAGTTTCAAAACTGGTTTTGCCGGGGATTCCACTTTTGGTGGTCCCCGAATGATGACTTGGGCGGGCTTCTTGTACAGTACAAGAATGGGCGCACAAGTGGGTCAACCAGACTCTGGCTTTTGCGCTAATTCTTTAGAAAAGGTGAGGGTTGTAAACACCCCGAAATCCCACGAATTTCTTAAACAAACCTGGTTTTGTACAAGCAGCCCCAAGGGGCCATTTTTGAGTCTAGAAACCCAGGAGCCTTCCAGACAACCCTGTACATATGTTTTAAACTCTGTATTTCAAAAATATATAATATAGCTTTTAAAAAACATTTTAAAACACGTTTTTGAAACCCCGAAGCGGCTTGGCCCGAAGGCAGAAACGGAGGCGGACGACCATGTTGGCGAAGACCCAACGCAGACGGAGTACTGATGCTGTCAGACCCCGCACAAATCGTCCGTTTCGAACCCAGCTCGAAGGAGTTAGAGTTCAGTTTGGATTGGATCTGGACCATATATATCCAGATCCCAATCCAAACCCATATGTGGACTTGGATTTGGATTTGGATCCAGAGATCCAATCCAATATCCATATCCATGGCCCACATCACCTTCTCATAAATGGAGGTGGGGCCCACTTGAAATTCACGTGGGATTATGGGCATGAGAGAGTGGGGATGGAAAATATCAAGAGTGTTGTAATTAAGCTTGACTTGTGTGTCAAGTTTGGGTTTAATCATGTGGTTTAGCCTAATTAAGTGGGTTTAAGCTTGTAATTAGCCAAAACCTAACCTAGGGCTGCACCAACATGAGGTGGTTAAGGTCTATGGGCCATGCTAAGGGAGCTCCTTCACCTAAACCTAACCCAAAACACCTAATCCTAGCCTACCCCCCTAATCCACCCCTAATCTGAGCCTAATCACCAAACCCACTTCCCTAATCCCGGCCTAATCCCAACCTAATCACCTAACCCACTTCCCTAAACCTAGGTTAATTTCCCTAAACCTAGCCTAAACCTAGCCTAATCACCTAACCTAGCTCACTAAACCTCACCCTAAAACCCAACCACCTAACCTAGCCCTAAACCCCTAAACCACCCCTAGCCCACAATCTACCCAAACCACTAGTTTTCAAAATATCTGGCCCTACCCTTTCCAGCCCACCTTATCTTAATACCACCCTACCTAAACCACCTAACCACTACCCCAAACCCAGCCCTAACCGACCTACCCATCCCTATATAAACCCCCCCTCTTGGGGGCAGGTTTTGCAATCTAGTGGCTTCACCCATCCCAGCCGGGTCCCTTCCTTCCCCAAGTCCAACCGAGTCCCACCATCTCCCACCTGCTCCACCTGCTCCACCTGCACCGCCACCTTCTCTCCATCCCACCACCATCTCCCAGCTGGACGCCACCACCATCTCCCAGCCGGACGCCACCACTTGCTCTCCATCCCAACCACCCAATTTCTCTCTTCCATCAACCGCCTCTCCTCATTCGGTAAGTATCTCCCCACTCTACCTAGCTCCTTCTCTACTCCCTCTCCACTCCTAGCCACCCACCATATCATCATCTCACCTACACATCAGCCCTTTGTTGCCACCATTTTCACTTAGCCGAACCTAACACAACCTAAACTACCAGCCACTACCTAACCATCCTATCTACATCCGACCACCCTATAAGACTCCCATTCGGCCTTCCCTTAAACTCCCCTTAGGTCCATATTCCCTAACACTCTATACTCTCCATTAGTGACCCTACACACTCACTTGGCCCAGCCCCTTTAATTTTCCACATCAAGGCGACACCCCCTTGCAGCCGGCCACCTTCGAGGCGCCTATCCCGCGCCCCACTTGCAGCCGGCCAGCACCCTTTGTCATCCACTCTCGCGGAGCTCCCGTTTGCAGCCCAAGGCGAAGGCCAAGTGCACGCTCAAGCAAGGCCTCTACGGACCAGCTACTAGTAAGTGCCTAAACTCGGTCTTTAGTTGTATACTTGCTTGAGATTCAATTTGATACGGGGTTGTAATAACGGAGCATAGTCTCCCCCCACTTGTAATAACGTGGCTTGGCACACCCACACACGTGCACTCTCTTAGTTGTGCACGATTTTGAACACACACGAGCCTAATCAGCCCCTAATACATAAGTGTATATATATACTTTCATTTTCGAAGGGTTTTTGCTTAAGTTGGGTGCGTTGTCTTTCAATTCAAGCACTTTCACACACATTGAGCTTTCGCTCTTATTTGAAAGACCCAAGTAAGGGCCGACCTATACTATTTGGGTTTTATTTCATGTCATGTGAGTAAGTCTTTCAATTCAAGCACTCTCACACACATTGAGCTTTCGCTCTTATTTGAAAGACCCAAGTAAGGGCCGACCTATACTATTTGGGTTTCATTTCATGTCGTGTGAGTAAGTCTTTCAATTCAAGCACTTTCACACACATTGAGCCTTCGCTCTTATTCCCAAGACCTTAGTAAAGGCCTTATTGCAGTTATATTTGGGTTTCATTTATGTCGTGTGTGTAGTACTTCAATTCAAGCACTCACACACATTGAGCCTTCACTCTTACTCCCAAGACCTTAGTCAAGGCCATACTGCAATTTATATTTGGGTTTAATTTCATGTCGTGTGTGTAAGTCCTTCAATTCAAGCACGCACCGACATTGAGCCTTCACTCTTATTTGCAAGACCCGAGTAAGGGCTCATATACATAATCTATATACATATCTCCCTTCGGTTATTTCCCTTTGGTTATTTCCCTTCGGTTATTTCCCTTCGGTCATTTCCCTTCAGTATTGTCTTTACATTTCGGGTTTTTCCTTTGGAGTAGTGTGAGTTTGCATTGCATCTACGCCATACCACGAGGTAGGATGCATATTTGCATCAAAGCAAGCCCCGCTCGAATTCGCCCATGTAGTGGAGTGTTCATAACACACAGACTAGGTGGCCCGAAAAGGGATAAAAGAAAAGACTTAGGCACGTGCAAATCCACGTGATCTAAAACATGCAATCACATTTTAAAAACCCGAAATAGACACCTCGAACCGCTTCGTAGACTTTCTCTCTAAAAACTCGATTTTTGCAAAGCGTACAGACTGACCCTTGCGCATCGGTGCAAGAAGGTCTGCGATGACAAGAGCTTACTTACTCACAGTCGCCACGTTTAGAAGTCAGTGTTAAATATATCTTCGCTAGCTTAAGTAAGCTAGCTGGCACGCCCTGTTTGCATACATAGGCCTTAGACACACGAGAGGATCCGCTCCGAGCCCTGAAAACGGCAAAGAGGCGGGGATTTTCGTGCATCTACAAGGGTACATACCTCCTTTCCTTTCCCACTGCCACTAGCGTGTTTGGAAAAGGGTTCTTTGAAGATAGCTTGAGGTGGCTCAGGTTCCGTAGTGACCTGGAGCCGACCCTCCGCTATTAAGTTCTCAATTTTATTTAAAAGGGAGAAACAACGTTTGGTATCATGGCCTTTGAGCCGATGATACTTACAAAATCGGTTTAAATACCCCCCCTTGGAAGTGACTCCTTCGGGGATTTCGGGGAGTTCTATCATGCCCTGAGCAAGTACGAGGTCTAGGACCTCCGACACAGGTTGCCCCGGCGGAGTGTACTCCCGTTTTTCAACCGGTTTTTGAAAGGTTCGCTCCCTTTTATTTTCTAATTTTTCAAAATTTTTGGAAGTGCCTACTACGCCTGGATTCACCCGGACATTGGTGATTTTATGGGGCTTTGCCCCTTTGTCCATCGTGGGTAGCCCATAAGTGAAGGGTTTTTCCAAACGGGTTTTAGAAACGGCACTTCCTTTCCACAAGTGATCGTATGTCCCTTTTCGCAAGTTGGTTTCGAAAAGGGATGCCTTTTTGATCAACTTATGAAAAGTTAAAATCTCATGGAGAGAGAGAAGGGTTTTTAACTCGCTTTTAAAGTTATCCAGGATGAGCATTACTGCGCATCCTTCAGATATGGGCTCTCGTACTTGACCCAAAAGTGACCTCCATCTTATAATGAAGGCATGTACGTCTTCGTTCATGCCTTGTTTTGTATCCCTTAAGGTATTCAGAGTCGGCGTGACTTCTACGTTGTGTGCAAATCTTTGCATGAAGCAGTTCGCAAACTCTTCAAAAGTAGAGAACTGGCTTAAGTCGTAGGAAGCCAGCCGTTCGACAGCTGTGCCTTTAAGGGATAAAGGGAACCAATACACCCATTTCATCAAGTCCTTTTTCTTCTTATGAGCTCGACGCGAGAAAAGCTGCTAGTGAGACCTAGGGTCTCCCATGCCATCATACCGATGGAAGTTCAGTATTTCATCGTCACTGTCTGTTTCGTAATCCATAGGAAGAAAATCAAATAGGGCATAGCTTCTTTTCTCTTTATTTTGCCCTTTCAGCAACTGCTGTAGGGCTTTACAGTCCTTTTGTGTGAAGGACTCGTGGTATTGGTTGCCTTTTATTACGGAGGCCTCTTTGTGCTTGCGAGGCTTTTCAGATTTTTTCTTGGGCCTTTGTTCACCGTTCGATGAACATGAATCGCCTACTTCAGCCTCTTGGCTGAGAGCATCGATTTTGGCCTCAAACTCCCTTCTCAGGTCCTCGATTTCATCTAGTTTTATTTTGTTTTTGAAAATCCTCCTAGAGTGAGAACTTGATGCGCATGAGCCTTGGCTCGACACTTCACTTGGATTGGATTTTGACATGCTTTTCAAGCTTTTTCAAAATTTCCTAAGTACAAGTAAAGAAAACAAGTTAAAAACGACACCTTTTTAACAAAATTTTTCGCAAGCTTCTAACTTAAAACTCGATTTTTGAAAGGCTCACGTCCCACCGGGCATGCCAATCTCTGTAGACACAGGAAAATCCCTGCCTCCCTGGCTTCTCAGGCCTGGAGCAGATCCATTCGTGTGTCTAAGTCCTATTTGTATAAACAGGGGGTGCCAGCTAGCTTACCTAAGCTAGCGAAGATATATTTGAACCTGACTTCTAACGTGGCGACTATGAGCAAGTGAGCTCTTGTCGTCGCAGACCTTCTTGCACCGATGCGCAAGGGTCAGTCTGTACGCTTTAAAAACCGAGTTTTGGGATAGAAAAAGCTTACGAAAGCGGTTCAGGTGTTTAATTCGGGTCTTTAGAATGTGATTTGCAGATTTTAGATCACGTGGATTTGCACGTGCCTAAGTCTTTCTTTTTATCCCTTTATGGGCCTCCTAAGTGTGTGTTATGAACACTCCACTACATGGGCGAATTTGAGCGGGAGTACGGGGCTTGCTTCGATGCAATATGCATCCTACCTCGTGGTATGGCATAGATACAATGCAAACTCACGCTACTCCAAAGGGAAAACCCGAATGTAAAGACAATGCCGAAGGGAAATAACCGAAGGGAAATAACCGAAGGGAAATGACTTGTAATGTAAATGCCGAAGGGAGATATGTATATAGGGTATATACGTGCCCTTACTTGGGTCTTGCAAATAAGAGCGAAGGCTCAATGTGGGTGCGTGCTTGAATTGAAAGACTTACACACACGACATGAAATAAAACCCAAATATAATTTGCAGTATGGCCTTGATTAAGGTCTGGGGAATAAGAGCGAAAGCTCAATGTGTGTGAGTGCTTGAATTGAAGTACTACACACACAACATGAAATTAAACCCAAATAGTATAACACGGCCCTTACTTGGGTCTTTCAAATAAGAGCGAAGGCTCAATGTGTGTGAGTGGTTGAATTGAAAGACTTACACACATGACATGAAGTGAAACCCAAATAGTATAACACGACCCTTACTTGGGTCTTTCAAATAAGAGCGAAGGCTCAATGTGTGTGAGTGCTTGAATGGAAAGACTTACACACACGACATGAAATGAAACCCAAATAGAATAGCACGGCCCTTACTTGGGTCTTTCAAATAAGAGCGAAGGCTCAATGTGTGTGAGTGCTTGAATGGAAAGGCAACACACTCAACTCAAGCAAAACCCTACGTAAGTTTAAAAAAATATATATATATATATATATTTACGTATTAGGGGCTGATTAGGCCCGTGTGTGTTCAAAATCGTGCACAACTAAGAGAGTGCACGTGTGTGTGGGTGTGCCAAGCCACGTTATTACAAGCGGGGGGAGACTATGCTCCGTTATTACAACCCCGTATCGAATTGAATTTTAAGCAAGTATACAACTAAGGACCGAGTTAGGCACTTACTAATAGCTGGTTCGAAGATGCCTTGCTTGAGCGTGGGCTTGGCCTTCGCCTTGGGCTGCAAGAGGGAGCTCCACGAAGTTGATCAACAAGAGGGGCTGCTGGCCGGCTGCAAATGGGGCGCGGGAAAGGTGCCTTGAAGATGGTCGGCTGCTTAGCGAAGGGCTGGTTTTGTGTGTGGGGCTAAGGTGACTCTGTAGGGTCACTAAGGGAGGTTGTAAGGTTAGGGAGTATGGCACTAAGGGGGAGCCTAAGGGAGTGTCTAAGGGAATAGCTAGGGGAAGGATATGGCTGGCCGAATGGATGGGGGACAGCCAGTTGGAGTGGCCGACTAAAGGAGACTCGGTGGTGGCGGGCTGCTAGGGTGGCTATGGGTGGAGGATGGGAAAGAAACTAGCTAGGGTATGGGGTAAGATGGTGGTGGATGGGGTGGGGTAGAGTGGGCAGGTCTTAGGGAGTTGGGTGGAGTGGCCGGGTATAGTTAGGGTGGTCATGGACTCCCAGTCGATTGGAGTGGCCGACTAGGGGAGGCTCGGTGGTGGTTTGCTAGGGTGGCTATGGGTGGAGGATGGGAAGGAAGATAGCTAGGGTATGGGGTAAGGTGGTGGTGGGTGTGGTGAGGTGATATGGGCAGGTCTTAGGGAGTTGGGTGGAGTGGCGGGGTGTAGCTAGGGTGTCTAGGTAGTGGTGGGTAGTTAGAGTGGTTGAGGCCTAGCCGAGTGGGAGTGGGGGTGATAAGTGGCTGGTGTTAGGGGAAGATGGTGGTGGTACGGGTGGCTGAGAGTGGAGGGGGAGCGAAGAAGAAGTGGAGTGGAGTATGGGGTACTAATCGGATGAAGAGGCGGTGGTGGATGGAAGGGGAGCAGCCGGGTGTGGTGGAGTGACTGGTTTGGTTGGATGAAGAAGATGGCGACGGGTGGTTGGCCGGCTGGGGTGTGGTGGAGTAGGTGGAGCACAGTGGTGGCTGGTGGTGGTGCAGGTGGAAGAGCCGGCTGGGAGTGGGGCAGGTGTAGGATGATGGAAGATGGGCTGGAAATGGAGGACCCCCAAAAGCTGAAAAACCCGCCCACTAGGGGGGGTTTTTATAGCTTTTGTGAAGGGCGGTGGGGCAGGTTTTGAGGAGGTGGTAAGGTGGTCTAGGGGGTGGTGGTGTGGTGATAAGGTGGGCTGGTTTTGGGGTAGGGCCAGATATTTTGAATACAAGGGGTTTTGGGTAGATTGGGTGCTAGGTTTAGGTGGGGTGGTTTAGGGGTTTAGGGTTTAGCTAGGTGGGTTGGTTTTGGGGTGAGGTTTAGTGAGGTGGGTTAGGTGATTAGGCTAGGATTAGGTTAGGTTTAGGGAAATTAACCTAGGTTTAGGGAAGGATTAGGGAAGTGGGTTAGGTGATTAGGTTGGGATTAGGCTGGGATTAGGGAAGTGGGTTAGGTGATTAGGCTAGGATTAGGACCGGATTAGGGTAGAAGGCTAGGATTAGGTGTTTTTGGTTAGGATTAGATGAAGGAGCTCCCTTTGCATGACCCATAGACCCTAATCACATCATGTTGGTGCAACCCTAGGTTAGGTTTTGGCTAATTACAAGCTTAAACCCACTTTAATTAGGCTAACCCACATGATTAACCCCAAACTTGACACACAAGTCAAGCTTAATTACAACACACTTTGATCTTATCCTCCCCCACTCTCTCTCATGCCCATAATCCCATGTGAAATTCAAGTGGGTCCCACCTCCATTTATGAGAAGGTGATGTGGGCCATGGATATGGATATTGGATTAGATCTCTGGATCGAAATCCAAATCCAAGTTCATACATGGGTTTGGATTGGGATCTGGATATATATGGTCCAGATCAAATCCAAACTGAATTATGACTCCTTTAGGCTGTGTTCGAAATGAATAGTTTGTGCGGGGTCTGACAGCATCAGTACTCCGTCTGCGTTGGGTCTTCGCCAACATGATCGTCCGCCTCTATTTTCGCCTTCCAGAGATGACTTCAAATGATGTTTTGATGATAACAGGGTCTTGGACATTCGAGATCCTGGGGTGGATTTGATATGAGAGTTGCTGTGCTAGGCTTGACATGTGCTTCAGTTCCGGGCTCTCTTTTGGCTTTTCTGGTCCTGTCTTGATCAGGCCAAGCTGCTTCGGGGTTTCAAAACATGTTTTAAAAGGTTTTTAAAGCCATATCATATATTTTTGAAATATAAAGTTCAAAACATATGTACAGGGATGCCTGGAAGGCTCTTGGGTTTCCAGACTCAAAATAGCCCTTTGGGGCTGCTTTTACAAAACCAGGTTTGTTTTGAGGAATTCGTGGGATTTCGGGGTGTTTACAGATTTTGAAATGTAACCTCGATTTTGGAAGACTCCACTCTTTCACAAGTGCGAATTCTCTCACTCAGGGTCACACGATTTTGCCTTTGCACCTTACTTTCATGTTTCAGGGCAGCTATCCCTAAAGCTTTTGAAATTTGGAATTTAACCCAAATCCTACACATAATACTTCTTTAAGTATTGAATATTGATAGGATCTGCTAAATTCCTACCTTCTACATCGATCAACCAATACGAATTATTCGTGGTGGTTGTATGTACAACATAGGGTCCATCCCACTTGGGGCACCACTTTCCAAGTGGATGTGGGCCACGATAGTGGACGATTTTCAAAACCAGCTCTCCCACTTCAAAGTGGCAAGGTCCCATGTGTTTGCCATAGTGTCGGGCTATCCTTTGCCGGTATGCACGAGCATGATCCATAGCAAGGAGTCGCCTCTCATCAAGCAAATCTAATTCGGCCATCCTAGCTGTAAACACCCCGAAATCCCACAAATTTCTCAAATTCATCTGGTTTTGTAAAAGCAGCCCCAAAGGGCTATTTTGAGTCTGGAAACCCAGGAGCCTTCCAGACAACCTTGTATATATGTTTTAAACTATATCTTTCAAAAACATACGATATGGCTTTTGAAAACCCTTTTAAAACATGTTTTGAAACCCCGAAGTGGCTTGGCCCGATCAAGACAGGACCAGGAGAACCAAGAAGAGCCCAAAACCGGAGCACATGTCAAGCCCGGCACAGCAACTCTTGTATCTGATTCACACCCTCAGGATCTCGAACGTCCAAGACCCTATTCTTATCAAAATATCCTTTGAAGTCATCTCCAGAAGGCAGAAACGGAGGCGGACGACTATGTTGGCGAAGACCCAACGCAGACGGAGTACTGATGCTGTCAGGCCCCGCACGAATCGTCCGTTTTGAACCCAGCTCGAAGGAGTCAGAGTTCAGTTTGGATTGGATCTGGACCATATATATCCAGATTCCAATCTAAACCCATATGTGGACTTGGATTTGGATTTGGATCCAGAGATCCAATCCAATATCCATATCCATGGCCCACATCACCTTCTCATAAATGGAGGTGGGGCCCACTTGAAATTCACGTGGGATATTGGGCATGAGAGAGAGTGGGGGTGAAAAATATCAAGAGTGTTGTATTAAGCTTGACTTGTGTGTCAAGTTTGGGTTAATCATGTGGGTTAGCCTAATTGAGTGGGTTTAAGCTTATAATTAGCTAAAACCTAACCTAGGGCTGCACCAACATGGGGTGATCAAGGTCTATGGGCCATGCTAAGGGAGCTCCCTCACCTAAACCTAGCCCAAAATGCCTAAACCTAGCCTAAACCCCTAATCCACCCCTAATCTGAGCCTAATCACCTAACCCACTTCCCTAATCCCATCCTAATCCCAACCTAATCACCTAACCCACTTCCCTAATCCTTCCCTAAACCTAGATTAATTTCCCTAATCCTAGCCTAAACCTAGCCTAATCACCTACCCTAGCTCACTAAACCTCACCCTAAAACCCAACCACCTAACCTAGCCCTAAACCCCTAAACCACCCTTAGCCCACGATTTACCCAAACCCCTAGTTTTAAAATATCTGGCCCAACCCTTTCCAGCCCACCTTATCTACATACCACCCTACCTAAACCACCTAACCACTACCCTCAGCCCAGCCCTAACCGACCTACCCATTCCCTATTTAAACCCCCCTCCTTGGGGGCGGGTTTTAAAAGGGGGAGCCCTCACCTCATCCCAGCCGACTCCACTCTCCAACCTGTCTGCCTGCTCCACTCCCCAACTGCTCCATCAGCTCCACCTGCACCGCCACCTTCCCTCTTCCATCCACCACCACCATCCCTCAGCCGGACGCCACCACCTCCACCCAACCGAACCAGCCAACAGCCCAACCGACTCCACTCTCCAACCTGCCCGCCTGCTTCCCACTTCATCCGCCACCTCTCCCCATTCGGTAAGTACCCTGCACCTTACCTAGCCCCCTTCTCTACTACCTCTCCACTCCTAGCCATCCATCCTATCTTCATCTCAGCCCCTTTGCCACCACCACTTTAACCTAGCCGAACCTAGTATAACCCAAACGGCCGGCCACTACCTAGCCATCATTTCCCATTCGGCCTTCCCCTAGGTGTCCTATTCGGCCTTCCCACCAGCTCACCTTTTAGGTCCAGTTTCCCTAAACTCTCAACTCCCCTAGTGACCCTAAGAACCCACTCATTCAGCCCCTTTAAACCCCCTACTTTGAGGCGACATCTACTTGCCACCGGCCACCTTCGAGGCGCCTATCCCGCGCCCCACTTGCAGCCGGCCAGCACCTTTGATCACCTACCTTCGCGGAGCTCCCACTTGCAGCCCAAGGCCAAGCCCACGCTCAAGCAAGACCTCTACGAACCAGCTACTCGTAAGTGTCTAAACTCGGTCCTTAGTTGTATACTTGCTTGAGATTCAATTTGATACGGGGTTGTAATAACGGAGCATAGTCTCCCCCCGCTTGTAATAACGTGGCTTGGCACAACCACACACGTGCACTCTCTTAGTCGTGCACGATTTTTAGCACACACGGGCCTAATCAGCCCCTAATATATAAGTGTACATATATACTTTCATTTTTGAAGGGTTTTGTTTAAGTTGGGTGCGTTGTCTTTCAATTCAAACACTCACACACATTGAGCTTTCGCTCTTAGTTGAAAGACCCAAGTAAGGGCCGACCTATACTATTTGGGTTTCATTTCTTGTCGTGTGAGTAAGTCTTTCAATTCAAGCACTCTCACACACATTGAGCTTTCGCTCTTTTTTGAAAGACCCAAGTAAGGGCCGACCTATACTATTTGGGTTTCATTTCATGTCGTGTGAGTAAGTCTTTCAATTCAAGCACTTTCACACACATTGAGCCTTCGCTCTTACTCCCAAGACCTTAGTAAAGGCCTTATTGCAGTTATATTTGGGTTTCATTTATGTCGTGTGAGTAAGTCTTTCAATTCAAGCACTCTCACACACATTGAGCCTTCACTCTTACTCCCAAGACCTTAGTCAAGGCCATACTGCAATTTATATTTGGGTTTAATTTCATGTCGTGTGTGTAAGTCTTTCAATTCAAGCACGCACCCACATTGAGCCTTCGCTGTTATTTGCAAGACCCAAGTAAGGGCTCATATACATAAGATATATACATATCTCCCTTCGGTTATTTCTCTTCGGTTATTTCCCTTCGGTTATTTCCCTTTTGTTATTTCCCTTAAGTATTGTCTTTACATTTCGGGTTTTCCCTTTGGAGTAGCGTGAGTTTGCATTGCATCTACGCCATACCACGAGGTAGGACGCATATTGCATCAAAGCAAGCCCCGCTCGAATTCGCCCATGTAGTGGAGTGTTCATAACACACAAACTAGGTGGCCCGAAAAGGGATGAAAGAAAAGACTTAGGCACGTGCAAATCCACGTGATCTAAAATATGCAAATCGCATCTTAAAGACCCGAAATAGACACCTCGAATCGCTCCGTAGACTTTCTCCCCAAAACTCGATTTTTGCAAAGCGTACAGACTGACCCTTGCGCATCGGTGCAAGAAGGTCTGCGACGACAAGAGCTTACTTGCTCACAATCGCCACGTTTAGAAGTCAGTATTAGAAAATATCTTCGCTAGCTTAAGTAAGCTAGCTGGCACGCCCTATTTGTATACATAGGCCTTAGACACATGAGAAGATCCACTCCAAGCCCTGAAAGAGGCGAAGAGGAGGGGATTTTCGCGCGTCTACACTAGCATGCTGAAGCATCTCTAGGGGGAGGTCGAGTGCTATGGATGTATGGAATGAATGCAATTGAGTATGAATGGGAAGAATGGTGTTTGTGCCATAGACCAATTCGAATGGTGTAGCATTCGTGGGAGTCCGGATGGAAGTCCTATAAGCCCATAAGACTTCATCCAGCTTCTCATGCCACGTCCTACCCTTTTCTAAAGTCTTCTCAATTATACTAATGAGAGTCTTATTTGTGGCTTCAGCTTGGCCGTTGCCTTGAGGGTAGTAGGGCGAAGAGAAGTAGTGAGTTATGCCATACGTGTTGCACAACTTAACCATCCGCTTATTTTTGAATGGGGTGCCATTATCAGACTCAAGGTCTCGTGGAACCCCAAATCGAGCCAAGATATTCCTCCTAATGAAAGCCACCACATGTTGCCCCTGTATGTTGGTCAGGGAGATGGCTTCCACCCACTTGTAGAAATACTCCGTGGTTGCTAAAATGAATCGATGCCCATTCGGGGCTTTTGGAAAGATCGGGCCTACGATATCAAACGCCCACATGGTAAATGGCCAAGGGCTAACCACGGAATGTAATGTAGATGAAGGGATATGATTGGCGTGCCCATGCACTTGACATGGATGACACTTCCTAACATGATCGTGACAATCCTTTTTCAGGGTGGACCAAAAATAGCCCGCTCTAAGTATTTTCATTGCCATCATGTTGGCATTAACATGACCTCCACATTCTCCATCATGGAACTCGTGCATCACCATCCTAGCCTCCTCTAGATCGATACACCTAAGTAGGATGCCGGTAAAACTTTTCTTATATAGAACCCCACCCAGAATGGTGTATCGGGTCGAAATTTTACGGATGAATGCCTTATCTTTGGATGTGGCATCCTCGGCGAATCCCCCATTTTCTAGAAAATGCTTGATCATAAAACCAAGGTTTTTTAACAGAATCTGGGTTATTTTGGCAAATATCCAAATCGTGTGTGGATGGGTTGGGCGCATACCATATTTCTAAAGATCGGGTCCTTGAAATGGGATCGACCTTTAGGGTTGAACCCAAGGAGGAGAGGGCATCGACAATTCCATTATCCTCTCTTCCTACGTGTGTGAGTTTACACGATTGGAATGACTCCACCAATCGAGTGGCCAACTCGTGATATGGAAGTAGTTTTTCGTTACGTACTTGCCAAATTTTCAAAACCTGGTTTATAACAAGGAGCGAATCTCCAAAGACCTCGATGCATGATGCCCGTAGAGTTTTCAAAATCCTTAAGCCTTGTATGAGTGCTTCATACTCAGCTATGTTGTTGGAACATTTGAAATCTAGGCGGATTGCTATGGGAACCTCGCCCTTTTCAAGGGAGATGAGGATGACCCCAGCACCAGCCCCTCGTTGGTTTCGTGCCCCATCGAAGTGCATCTTCCACACTTAGTTTTCGAAAGAGTTTGCCAAAATGTGGTTTTGGAAATGGGTTTGCAATATGCCTTCTGTAAACACCCTAAATCTTTTATATTTCAAAAAACTCTCGAAAAAGCTCGTTTGAGCCAAAACGACAACCTGTTTTAAAATGTGAAAACAGGTACAGAAGGTAAAGGAAGACCCTAGGCCCGAAGAGGATTCAAGCCCTATGCTTCAGAAGCCACTCCTTGATAAAAAAACAAAAGAAAGCAGAGCCCGTTTGATGAAAAGCTCAACGGAGTCCAGAACGGCGAGACGGAGTCCGGACAACAAAGTTGAGGAAAACCCAGCACCAGACGGAGCGCTGATGAAGCCAGTGCCCGCATAGATCGTTCGCCTCGAGAAGCCAAGAAGGACTGTCCGAAGAAATTTTGATTTGGATCTGGACCATATATATCCAGATCCAAATCCATGTAATGAATAGTGTTTGGATTTGGGCCAATCCAAATAGTGTTTGGGTCTATCTAAATAGTGTTTGGATTTGGATTGGATCCAAATAGTGTTTGGATTGGATTGGATTTGGATCAAAATATCCAGATCCATATCCATAAAAATGTTGGGTTTGGATCGGATACGGATCTCAAAATATCTGAGATCCAATATCCAGATCCAAATAGTGTTTGGATTTGGGTCTGGATCCAAACCCCAAACCCAAACCCAAATCCAAGACCCACCTCAAATCTCTATAAATAGAGGTGAGGGGGTCCATGTAAAGGGTTCATGCAAATGCTTGGGAGGAGAGAGAGGGAGTGATAAACCTAGCCATGTGGGCTCATGAGTGAAGTGGGCTTGAGCCATGTTGGCCAAGGCTAGATCAAGGGGGCTGCACCAACTCGAGCCTAGCTACACCAAGAGGTGGACTGCGGGCGTGGAAGTGGGCTGGACCGATTGGAGGTGGCTGGACCTAGTGGGCTGCACCTAAGGTAAGCCTCAACTAAACCTAGCCCTCCTCTCTACCCTTCTAAACCTAACCCATATGAACCCACCTACACCTAACTAAACCTAAACCACCCCAAATAAGCCCAGCCAAGTGCTGGCCGAACTCCCCAAAACCCCTTCCCCAACCAACCTGCAACCTGGCCAAACCCCGCCTTGACCCAACTCCACCTGCAACCTGGCCGAACCCCACCTCGCCACCAACCAACATCCCCACCTCACCTACCCCGACTAGCCTACCACCACCTACAAACCGCCACCCCTAACCTGCCTTTAACAGAACCCCAACTCCACCTGCACCTTACCTGTCCCGACTAACCTACCACCACCTAAAAACCGCCACCATCCCTTGCCCCAAACCAAACCTAATGGCCTGCTCCTTGGCAGGCCATTCTCTTTAGTAAACCCACGGCCTGCTGGTGCAGGCCGTGCCTCATCAAAGCCCAGCCAAGGCCTGCCACTCGGCAGGCCACTTCTAACTAAAAAACCATAAAGGCCTGCCACTCGGCAGGCCCTCTCCCTACAAGCCCACGGCCTGCTAGTGCAGGCCGGGCTTCCCCTCCTTTACCAAGGGCAGGGCCTGCCACTCGGCAGGCCACCTCTCCCTAGAAACCCCACGGCCTGCTAGTGCAGGCCGTATCCCTTCCTTCACCCCCAAGCCCACGGCCTGCTGCTGCAGGCCGTGTATCATCCACACCACTAAAGCCCCGGCCTGCTACAAGGCAGGCCGTTTCCTTGGGCTACCTACCTCTGGCCCTGACTCCACCCAGCCAGGCCGAGCCCTAGCTTAGCCCTGGCCGGCCTGCCTTGGCCTTGACCGACTGAACCTAACCTAGTTAGGGTTTCCCCTAAAACCCAACTCGAGCCACCTTGGCTCGAGTCATCCTAAGACACCCCCTGCAAGGCAAAACGCCGAGCTGCACCAAGACAGCCCGAAGTGCCCCAAGCTCCCCTAGAACCCAACTCAAGCCATCTTGGCTCGAGTCATCCCAAACCAGGCCCATATCAAGCCAAAAACCAAGCCCATACAAAGCCTACTCAAACACCTCTCCCAAGTCCTCAAAGGTTCTCAAGCCTCCAAGCTAGACGGTTCCACTTCCATGTGATCCGGGCTCCACATGCAAGGCGTACGCATCCTAGACACACCCCACATAGCGGGCTAGGTGAGTTGTAAGTCCTTCGTCGATTTTGAATTTGGATTTGTGGGAGTGGAGGACTCGCCCCTTTCTGGGTTTTGGCCTTTTACCTCAATTCCTTCGTCGATTTTGAATTTGGTTTTCTTTTCACAATCTTTGTGCGCCCGAGAAGAGCTGCTATGGGATTTATGGGTTTTAAGCTCCTTGCTTAAAACATCCATTTTTTTGAAAGTTGCCCATATATCAGCTAGCATTTCTCGTTCTTTGGCTGTTTTGAAAACCTCTTTTGATTTACTCAACGAGGATTTTGGAAGTGTGGGAGTGGAGGACTCGCCCCTTTCTAGGTTTTGGCCTTTTACCTCACATCCTTCGTCGAGTTTGAGATCGGTTTTCTTTTCACATCTTTGTGTGCCCGAGAAGAGCTGCTATGGGATTTATGGGTTTTAAGCTCCTTGCTTAAAACATCCATTTTTTCTTTGAAAATCGCCTGTATATCAGCTATTGCTTCTCGTTTTTTGGCTTTCTTAGAAACCTCTTTTGATTTACTCGACGAGGATTTTGGCTTTTGCTCCATTTTCAGCAAATTTTCTAAGTATGCATGATTTTTTGGAAAATACCTTTTTTTTCAAAAATTTGAGTGTAACTTGTTTGTTTGAAGTCTACTTAAGTCCCGAGTCCCACCGGGCATGCCAAATCTGTAGACACGGAAATTTTTCACTTGCGGGTTCTTAGGCCTAAAGTGAACCTTTTCGTGCTTACGTTCGCTTTTAGGGCGTGCCAGCTAGCTTACTCAAACTAGCGAAGTAGTTTTTGAAATATCTGACTTTTGAAAGGCAATTGTGGACAAGCGGGATCTTTTCGTCGCAAACCTTCTTGAACCGACGCTCAAGGGTCAGTTTGTACGCTTAGAGACTTCGTTTGAAACAAGTTAAACTCAAATTCGATTTTTGAATGAACAGGTGTTTGAAAACTTCAGAAAGCATGCATTTGGCGAGTTTTTGCTTTTACTGGGTTTGGGCGACCCTAAGTCTTTTGAAATTTATCTGCCTTAGGCGTGGAGTGTGTGCATCAAGTGCCTAAGATGGGCGTTTTGCATGATTTATTCGGGTTTTTTCGATGCAGGTATGCAACCTAGCTCGAGTATGGCGAGTATGCAATGCAACTCACACAACTTGAATGTAAAACCCAAAATTTAAAGACTTAACAGAAGGGAAAACCCAAATTGAATGCAACTCACACGACTTGAATGTAAATTGCAGAAATTCAAATATCTCTATATCTTAAGAGCGGAAAGGCTCAATGTGTGCGTGGGTGTTGTGTATAAATTGAAATGCAACACACGCAACTGAACCGTAAAACGCAGCAGAAGGGAGATATAGATATATGTAAGAGCGGAAAGGCTCAATTGTGGTGTGTGTGTATGTGTATAAATTGAAAGACAACACACACGACTGAATTTAAAACCCATAATTGAAATGCGTACACAACTGAACCGGGAAAACTCATGCAGTAGAAAGTATATAGATATGGCTATATCTTAGCGGCTTCTGAGGCCAAAATGTGCGTGAAGTGTTTGAGCAAACGCTCGGGTGTTTCTTGGGTGTGAGTGTGTAATTGAAAAACAAACTCACACGACTTAATGTAACAACCCAGCTTAATTGAAATACGTACGTATAATAAGAGCGAAAAGGCTCAATTGTGTACGTGGTGCTTGTGTACGAGATAAGAGCGAAAAGGCTCGAGTGTATGTGTGTGTCTCGTGTGTCCAGCACTGTTATTACATCCGGGGGGAGACGATGCTCCGTTATTACAACCCCGTATCAAATTGAATTGAATACGAAAAACAACTTGATATATATATCAAAATAAACTCATATTTTCCAGATTCTTGAGTTATGCTCATACAAGAGGCGAGTCCATCATCATTACATGGAGTCCGGGGCACGTGGGAGCGAAGCCGGAGAGCTTGAGAGCTTGGGGAGACTTGGAGTTCCGAGAGCTGCAAATTATACCGGGTTTAGGGCCGCTTGGGGCTGGTTTGGGTAAGGGATAACTCGAGCCACCTTGGCTCGAGTGATAGGCTTTTTGGTTTAGGATTTGGCCAGCATTTGGCCTTAGGTTTAGTGAGGTTTAGACTTAGGATTAGGCCAGCACTTGGCCTTGGTTTAGGTCATGTTTTGGACCTGGTATTAGGCATGACTCGAGCCAAGGTGGCTCGAGTGATAGGATATGGTTTAGGTCTTGTGAAACTCGAGCCAAAGTGGCTCGAGTGGTAGTTGTTTGCTCTAGGGTTCGGCCAACATTTGGCCTTGGTTTAGATCTTGTGAAACTCGAGCCAAGGTGGCTCGAGTAAGAGTGGTATTAGGGTGTAGTTGGTCCTAGTCTAGGTGCTGAAGATGGGACACGGTTAAGCTAGGGATGATACATGGCCAGGTTTAGGTAGGGTTCACTAGGTTGCCAAGGTGAGCTTAGGGGCTGGTTCACGGCCAGCCCTTAGCCTAAGGTTTTGGGCTGGGATGGCTTGCCTTTAGGGCAGGCCTTAGTTGATTTTAGGTGGGACACGGCCTGTTGTAGCAGGCCGTGGGTCTTAGGTAGGTGGGCTGGCTAAGGCCGGCCAGGTTTTCGCCAAGAAAAACAAGGAAGCCCGGCCACCTTTGGCCGGGCTGTTTTAGGTAGTTGAAGGGGGAAAACCAGCCACGGGCTAGGCTAGTTTTTAGGTAGTTGGCTTGCCTTTAGGGCAGGCCACCTTGGGTAGGAAAAGGGGACACGGTCTGCTGGTGCAGGCCGTGGGTTTTTGGGGAAAAAGGACTCGAGCCAAGGTGGCTCGAGTTAGGTTGAAGTTCGGCCAAAGCTGGCCGAACTTGGTTGGGTTGAAGGGGGGGTTCGGCCAGGTGGTGGCCGAACTAGGTTTAGGTCTTGGAGCAGCCTAGCTAGGTGGTTGTCTAGGGTAGATGTTTTGGAAAAATCGACCAGGACTTGGCTGTTTAGGTAGTGTTTTTAGGGGGCGGTTCTTGGTGGTTGATGGGTGGTCTAGAGAGGTTAGGGAAGAAGTGGGTTAGATTAGGTTTTTAAGGCTTACCTAGGGTGCAGCTCCGCTCCAGCCACCACTCACGCCGCCAAGCTCCACCATGCAACGTTCCCAGCTTTGAAGAAGAGGCTTCTACCATTGGTGCAGCCCTTGGCAAATCCCCATCTAAAAAAAAAACATTTTGGGCGTATGAGCCACTTTCTCTCTCATCCCCCCCCTCTTTATTTCATGTGAAGTGGGTTTCCTGGAGACTTCACGTGAATGATTTCCAGCCCACTCACCTCTATTTATAGAGGTTTTAAGTGGGTCTTGGATCTTGGGTCCTGGATTTGGGTCTGGCTATCCGGATCCAATCCAAACCTTGTTTGGATCTGGATCATGGATCTCGGATATTTTTGAGATCTAGATCCAGTCCAAATATTTATTTGGGTTTGGATCTCGGATCTCGGATCTTGGATTTTGAGATCCAGATCCAATCCAAACACAATTTGGATCTGGATCTGGATATTTTGGGTCCAGATCCAGTTCAAACTTTTTCTTCTGCTCCTTGATTTTCTGGTTCTTTTTGGTGCTTTTCACCATCGGTTTCGAGCGGGCTTCGATTCATCGGACGCCCAACTCTGGCCTGGGTCTTCCCCAAGTCTTTGTTCCAACCGGTGTTCTGCTTTTCAGGACTTTTTCAGCGTTTGTTTCGGTCTGCCGTTTTGGTTTTTGGCCGGTTCCTGTTGATATCGAACTCAGATTGCCGCATGGATTCCGTTCTTCATTCTGACGGGACGTGTCTCGGACTTCTGTCGACTTGCTCAGGTACTGGGCTTCTTTCTGCATTTTGGAGCTGCTTTGTGCTTTTTCTTTGACCCAAATTACATTTTTACCCTTCTATCGGGCTTTTCTCCAAACGAGCTCTTTTTTTTCTTCTATTTTTGAACAGGGGGTGGCTTCTAAAATTCTGGGCTCGAATCCTCTTCTTGCCTGAGCTTTTCTTTTGCCTTTTGTACCTGTTTTTACATTTTAAAATAGGTTGTCGTTTTGGCTCAAACGAGCTTTTTTGTATTTTTGAGAGTTTTTGATTTTTGGAAAATTCGGGGTGTTTACACTCCCAAAGCATTCGCATGCACGGAAATGTAAAGTAAAAGAGGTTTTCCTTGCTTCGGAGGATTCAAAACAGGGGGATTAACCAAGTATGCCTTTAGTCTCTTGAAGGACCTTTGGCAGTCGTCATGCCATGAAAATTTCGTGCCCTTCCTCAACAGTTTGTTGAAGTGTTCGCATCTAGTCGCCAGATTTGATATAAATCGACGAACGGACAGTAATCGACCCTAGAGGATACGAATTTGGGTGAGATTGGAGTTTGGAGCCATGTCTATAATGGCTAGACACTTAGAGGGGTGAACTTCTATACCCCTTTGGCTCACCATAAAGCCTAGAAGCTTTCTAGACTCTACCCTGAATACACATTTTTGAGGTTTTAGCTTTACTTTGTAAAGCCTAAGCCTTTCGAAAATCTTTTGCAAACATTCGATATGAGTGCATCGGGTTTTGGATTTTGCCAAGAGATCATCTACATACACTTCTACGAGCTCATGAATTTGATCATGAAAGATCGTGGTCATGGCTCTCTGGTATGTTGCGCCGACATTTTTCAAACCAAAGGGCATGACTGTATAGCAGTACGTGCCCCACGGGGTTGTGAATGCGGTCTTACCCTGATCTCATGGACTTAATTTAATTTGATTATAGCCTGAATAGCCATCCATAAACGAAAACATTTCATGATTTGCAGTACTATCGACTATCAAATCTATGTTCGGTAAAGGATAGTTATCCTTTGGAGTGGCTTTGTTCAGGTTTCTGAAATCGATGCATATTCGAATTTTCCCATTGGTTTTTCGAACTACAATGATGTTTGACAACAAATCAGAATACGCAATGGGTTTTATAAATCCAGCTTTTAGCAGATCTTCTAAACCCTCTTTGACTTGCGTGTGTACATTCGGATGTATTTTCCTAAGCTTCTGCTTTATGGGTTTTACATCCGCATCTAAAGGAAGACGATGTTCGACAATGCTGGGGTCTATGCCCGGCATGTCTTCATACGTCCATGCAAACACATCTAAATAGGTTCGTAGAAATGCAATGAATGCTAATCTTTCATGCTCATGCAAACATGCGCCTATCTTGATGAGTTTGGGATTGGAATCACTCCCTAGGTTCACCTCTATGAAATCTCCTCCTACTGAATTGCAAGGTCTTTCAAAATCGAGAATTTTATGAAATTCTGGGAGCTCAGAAGTGGGATCTTCCTCAAGGGGATCCACTTCCTTTCCATAAGTGATCGTATACCCCTTTTTTCAAGTTTGTTTCGAAAAGGGATGCTTTTTTGATCAACTTATGGAAAGTTGAGATTTCATGAAGCAAGAGAAGGGTCTTTAGCTCACTTTTAAAATTATCCAGGATGAGCATGACTGCGCATCCTTTGGATATTGGCTCTCGCACTTACCCTAAAAGGGACCTCCATCGAATAATGAAGGCATGTACGTCTTCGTTCATGCCTTGCTTTGTATCCCTTAAAGTGTTTAAAGTTGGCGTGACTTCTGCGTTATGTGCAAATCTTTGCATAAAGCAGTTCGCTAACTCTTCAAAAGTAACGAACTGGCTTAAATCGTAGGAAGCCAGCCATTTGGCAGCTATGCTTTTAAGGGATAGAGGGAACCAATACACCCATTTCATCGAGTCCTTTTTCTTCTTATGGGCTCGACGCGAGAAAAGTTGCAAGTGAGACCTAGGGTCTCCCATACCGTCATACCGATGGAAGTTCAGTATTTCATCGTCACTGTCTGTTTCATAATTCATGGGTTGGAAATCGGATAGGGCGTAACTCATTTTCTCTTTATTTTGCCCTTTCAGCAGCTGTTGTAGGGCTTTACGGTCCTTTTGTATGAAGGACTCGTGGTATTGGTTGTCTTCCATTTCGGAGGCCTCTTTATGCTTGCGAGGTTTTTCAGGTCTTTTCTTGGCCTTTTGTTCACCATTCCATGAACATGAATCGCCTGCTTCAGCCTTTTGGCTAAGAGCATCGATTTTGGCATCGAATTCCCTTCTCAAGTCTTCTATCTCGTCTAGCTTGATTTTATTTTTCAAAACCCTTCTAGAGTGAGAACTTGATGCGCATGAGCCTTGGCTCGACACTTCACTTGGGTTGGATTTTGACATGCCTTCAAGCTTTTCAAAATTCATATGTATGCAGTACAATAAAGAAAGAGTTAAAAATAATACCTTTTGGAAAATATTTTCGCAAGGTTCCTAAGATAACTTGATTTTAAAAAGACTCAAGTCCCACAGGGCGTGCCAAATCCTGTAGACACAGAAAGTTCCCGCTTCTGGTTCTTAGGCCTGAAGCGAATCTTTTCGTGTGTCTAAGTCCTATTTAAGCAAAAAGGGCGTGCCAGCTAGCTTACTTAAGCTAGTGAAGAAATACTTTGAAATCTGACTCCTAACGTGGCGACTGTGAGCAAGCAAGCTCTTTTCGTCGCAAACCTTCTTTCACCGGTGCGCAAGGGTCAGTCTGTACGCTTTAAAAATCGAGTTTTAAAATATGAGAACCTACGAAAACGTTTGAGGTGTTCGATTCGGGTTGTTTTTGTATGATTTTCAAGTTTTATTTCACGTGGATTTGCACGTGCCTATGTCTTTCTTTTTATCCCTTTTCGGGCCAACTAGGTGTGTGTTATGAACACGTGACCTAAGTGGGGCGACTTTGAGCGAGAGTATGGGGTTTGCTTTGATGCAATATGCGTCCTAACTCGTGGTATGGCGTATATGCAATGCAAACTCACGCAACTCCAAAGAGAAAACCCGAAATTGAAAGACAATGCGGAAGGGAAATGACTTGAAATGTAAATTGCAAAAGGGAAATTGCGAAAGGAAAATATGACTATATCTTAAGAGCGGAAAGGCTCAATAGTGCAAGTGTGTGCCGTGTATATATGTAAAGACTACGTACACTGCTGAACCTTAAAACCCAAATCTTAAAGACATAGTCGAAAGGAAAATACTTATAATATATATGGGCCCGAAGGTCGCCAATGTGTTGCGTGGGTGTTGTGTATATATTGAAAGACAACTCACACGACTTAAATGAAACCCAAATATAAATTTCAATATGGCCTTAACTAAGGTCTTGGGAGTGAGAGCGAAAGCTAAATGTGTGTGATTGTAGAATTGAAGTACTACGCACACGACATGGAATTAAAGCCAAATATAAATTGCAGTAGGCCTTGACTAAGGTCTTGGGGAGTAAGAGCGAAAGCTCAATGTGTGTGAGTGCGAGAATTGAAGTACTACGCACACGACATGAAATTAAACCCAAATATAAATTGCAATAGGCCTTGACTAAGGTCTTGGGGAGTAAAAGCGAAAGCTCAATGTGTGTGAGTGCGAGAATTGAAAGACAACACACACAACTTAAGCAAAACCCCACGCAACTTAAATTATATAAATAAGTCTATATCTTAAGGGCTGATAAGGCCCGTGTGTGTTCAAAATCGTGCACGACTAAGAGTGAGATAGGCTCAAGTGCACGTGTGTGTGGGTGTGCCAAGCCACGTTATTACAAGCGGGGGGAGACAATGCTCCGTTATTACAACCCCGTATCAAATTTAATTAAGCTTAAGCAAGTCTCTAAACAAGGACCGAGTTAGGCACTTACGTATAGCTGGTCTGGAGGTGACTTGCTTGAGCTTGGGCTCGAGCGTCGCCTTGGGCTGCAAGAGGGAGCTCCTCGGAAGGGCACGGCAAAGGTGTGCTGGCCGGGTGACAAGAGTGGTGGATGTGGCACCTTGGCGCTAGCCGGATGATGGGAGGGGGTGCTGCTGTGGCGCCTTGGCTGGGGTAGTTAGGTGGTGTCACTAAGGTGTAGGGCAGGTCCTAGGGAAGGTAGAGCTAAGGGTCTTGACTAGGGGTTGTCTAAGGAAGAGGATGTAAGGCTGCGGGTGTGGCAAGGTGCAGTCGGTTGTGGCTGGCCGACTAATGGCAGGTATTTAGGTGGTGGCCGGCTGGGGTAGTTAGGGGTGCTTAGGAATGGCAAAGGGGAGCTAGCTAGGGTGTTGGCTAAGGGCTGGTTTAAGGGAAGAGGTAAGGTTAAGGGTGACTAACTAGGGGCTGTCTAGGGGAGAGGTAAGGTGGCGGGTGTGATGCAGTCGGGCAGAGGTTGGCCGAATGGTGAAGGGTGGCGGATGGTGGTTGGGAGGTGATGGTGGGGTGGTGGCTGAGAGTGGAGGGGGAGTGAAGAGAGGGTGGAGTTAGGATGGGGTACTAACCGGAGAGAAAGGGGAAGGTGGCGGGTGTCCAAGGTAGGCAGCCAGGTGGAAGGAGTGGAGCTAGCCGGGAAGTTGTGGTGGCGTGAAGTGGAGCTGGCAGGGAGGTTGTGGTGGCGTGAAGTGGAGCTGGCCGGAGGTCCAAGGTGGAGCAGGTGAGAGAAGAGAGCAAGGGGTGAGAGAGGAGAGGAAGGGCTCGGTTGGCCCAAGGTGGAGTCCCAAAATCTGAAAAAACCCGCCCACTAGGGGGGCGGGGTTTATAGGATTTTGATAGGTCGGTTGGGCTGGTTTTTAGGGGGTGGTTTAGTGGTTAGGTGGTGGTGGTTTAGGAATAAGGTGGGCTATATATTTAGGGGGGGCCAGATATTTAGTTTAGGTGGTTGTAGGGATATGATGTGCTAGGGTTTAGGTGAGGTGGTTTAGTGGTTTAGGGCTTAGCTAGGTGGGTTAGCTTTAGGGTGAGGTTTAGTGAGGTGGGTTAGGTGTTTAGGCTAGGATTAAGGGAATTAGGCTAGGTTTAGGGAAGGATTAGGGAGGTGGGTTAGGTGATTAGGTTGGGATTAGGGCAGGATTAGGGAAGTGGGTTAGGTGATTAGGCTAGGATTAGGCCGGGATTAGGGCAAATGGCTAGGATTAAGGGTTTTGGCTTAGGATTGGGTTAGGAGCATCCCTTTGCATAGCCCATGGACTTCATTGCATCATGTTGGTGCAGCCCTAGGTTAGGTGTAGGTTCATACAAGCTTAAACCCACACTAATTAGGCTAACCCACATGATTAACCCAAAACTTGACACACAAGTCAAGCTTAATACATTTCCCTCACATGTAATCCTCCCCATTCTCTCTCATGCCCAAGATCCCACGTGAATTTCAAGTGGGCCCCACCTCCATTTATGAGAAGGTGATGTGGGCCATGGATGTGGATATTGGATTGGATCTTTGGATCTAAATCCAAATCCAAATCTACATATACGTTTGGATTGGGATCTGGATATATATGGTCCAGATCCAATCCAAAGCTGAATTCTGACTCCTTCAGGGTATGTTCGAAACGAACGGTTTGTGCGGGGTCTAACAGCATCAGTACTTCGTTTTGCATTGGGTCTTCGCCAACATGGTCGTCCGCTTCTGTTTTCACCTTCCGGAGATGATTTCAAATGATTTTTGTTGATAATAGGGACTTGGACGTTCGAGATCTTGGGGATGAGTCTAACACGAGAGTTGCTGTGCTGGGCTCGACATGTGCTCTAGTTTCGGGCTCTCTTTTGTTCTTCTGGTCCTGCTTTCATCAGGCCAAGCCACTTTGTGGGGTTTTAAAACGTATTTTAAAAGGTTTTAAAACTATATTATACATATTTTAAAACATACACAGTTTAAACATATGTATAGGGTTTGTTTGGAAGGCTCCTGGGTTTCCAGATTCAAAATAGCCCTTTGGGGCCGCTTTTACAAAATCAGGTTTATTTAAGAAGTTCGTGGGATTTCGGGGTGTTTACAATATGTAGCAACTCGAAGGATATAAATTTGAAGGCCAAGAAGGTAAAATATATAGGTTGAGAAAATTCTTATATCGCTTAAAAGATTCACCTTACCAATAGTATTTGACTTTTCAAAATACCATAGTTGAACTTGAGTTTGTGGCTAATGAACTTTATCACTGTGTATATATATAAAACAATGGAAGCCATTTTGTCATCTTATCTTTATATGTAGATGACATATTGTTGACTGAGAATGACAATGAGATGATTGTCAAAACTAAGTCATGGTTAAACTCAATGTTCGAAATGAGGGATATGGGGAAGCATCCTATATCCTAGGTATAAAGATTTCTTGAGTTAGAGAACATGCTTAAGGAGAGATATATTGATTATATCCTCAAGAAGTTCAAAATGGGTGAATGCAAGTATGCATCTACACCTGTTGCAAAAGGGGTTAAATTGAGTAAGGTTGATTGTCCCGATGAAGGAGACGATAAGCCCAATGTTCCTTATACATAGTTTGTGGGTAGTTTGATGTATGCTATGTTATGCATAAGACCTAATATCAGCTTTGTTGTTGGTCTTGTAAGTATATATCAAAGTAATCTTGGATGGTAACATTGGATAGTTGTGAAAAGGATTATTAGATATCTTAAATGAACAAAAGACTTAAAACTTTGTTTTCAAGCAGATGAACTGAAAGTGATAGGATACTCAGATGCTGACTTTGTTGGGAGCAAAAATGACATAAAATCAACCTCTAGACAAATATTCTTATTTGGAGGTAGTGCAGTTTCTTGGACATGCAAGAAACAAGGTTGTGCAGTATTGCATATACAAGAGGCTGAGTATGTTGCTTACAGTATGACTGCTACTAGTGCCATTTGGATAAGCCGCTTCATACGTGATTTGAAGCTAGATATAGCCAACGAGCCGGTTGTTATATATTGTGACAATAGTGCAGTGATTACTCTTATCAAGAGTGGAGTTGATAGGTCACGAAGTAAGCATATAATGGTTAACTATCACTATGTTCATGATATGCTCAAAAGAAATAAAATAACTATATGTTATATGCCAATAATTGCTATGTTGGTTGACCCTTTAACAAAAGGTATCTCAGAAGAATTGTTTACTAAACATGTAACCCATATGGGGTAGAAATATGCCTAGTATATAAGTGTAGAAAATACACTTTGTTGAGAGTTATGTAGGGAAAACACATTACTTATGGAAAAACTGCATAACAGATATAAGTTGCAATTTAGTTGCAACAAGAAAATATGATACAACTTGGTAAACCCCAAAGTAGTGGGAGAAAAACCAGTGTATCAAAAAGATTGGCTCTAGTATTCAAGTGGGAGATGTAAGTAGTGGATGACCACTCTTGACTCCAATGCTAACAATGACCATGAAATGCGGGAAGAAGGGCCCTCTTCTCATATTTCATGAGATTGTATTTTCAAAAGTTAAAATGTTCATAAAACAATTTTTGCTTTCCAAAAGTAAAACTCACATATTTCTTGAATAAAAAAAAGATATGTCTGTTAAAAAAGGAAAGCCCAGAGCAGTAAATACGGAAGACAAAAAGCCATAAATAAATCAGAGTTTACATAGCTCAAAGTGAGAGAGATATTCTAAGTCTTCTGAGAAAACTCTTTGCGGGTAACCCCCAAAACAAATGCACTTTCATTACATTTGCTACTGAAAAGACAAAAAGAAAAGGAAGCAAGAAAGAAAAACACAAAGGTAGCCAACTTCCGTTACGCACAACCGGATCAGACAGCTTCAGAGATTGATGACTGCCCCAACAAAAAAGAAAAATTCCCCAGTGGTACTTTGAGGCTCGGTGGGTGAAGATGATTATGCAATGTTGGAGAAGTTTGCATGTAATGCTATAGTGGGACAACCCCAAAGTTTTGGAGCCAAGGAAGCTGAACGAAAAGCACCTGCAATGTTGCAACATCAAGATAGTTATCTGATAGGATGAAGTTAGAGTTGTAGTAGTGGAATAATCCACCTAATAGAATGATGATGGTGGTACCACACTTAAGTAAGCCACCTGATGGGACCAAATAACAGATGATGTTACCTCCTAATGCTCTGGTTGATGGGATTGAAGCATGATGTGGCACTAACTCAATAAAACTTATAGACCTTGAAATGCACTATAACTTTCAGCATGATGAAGTGAATGTATTCTAATCATAGAAAAGAAGTGACAAAGACCAATACTAAAGTACAAAATACATCAATCATGAATGTGATGTCATGTGTGTGTGAACAAAGAGGTGAAGTGAATGTGGCGAAACATGTCCTGAGTGGGATAACCCATAACAGACTCAAAAGAAACTATAATTATCTTGAGAGAACATCCTAGACACAACAAGAGAAGATTGTGATTCTAATGTCAAATGGAGTGGTGAAACTCCTAAAGTGATTCAAAAGAAAAAAGTATCCGTGCTTGGAAGAAAATGTGCCCATACCATGATTGTGGAACCATCGTGATGGCCTTGTATAAGGTGGAATGCAAGGTGGATGCTCTCATAACTGGCAAGGTGGATAGGCAGGTTTAGTGCCGGTAGGACAAGAGATACCCCAATGTGACTCCATGAATGGTAAAGACAACAGATGCATCAATACAACAAATGATTATAAGGAACTGAATGAACATGAAAATGGTGCATGGAAGGGCACTGTATACATTAATTAAAGGTGCGTGAGAGTGAAGCCCTATAAGAGTGATGGATGGAGGGGATAGACTCAATTATAGTTACTCTATCAACTCCATCTATCATAACACTACCATAGGAGGTATGCATTTTAATACAAGAAGAAGAGAAAAAAAAGAGAGACATATCAAGAACAGTATACCCATCCTTTCATTGCACGTGAATATAGTTGATTTTTAAGAAATCACAAAGATGTTTTTGGAAACTAACCTCTCTTTTATCTTGAACTTAATCAAATGAAATCCAATTAAATAAAATATTTTCACTCAAATTCTCTATCTCAAAGTAATGATCCAAGAATGAGACTACCAATTTTAGTGATCGGAACCTTAATTTCTGAAATACTAGAAAAGATCATCTAGTGACCCATAAACAAGTAAGCGGACTAACACTCTTCAACCTCGGTAGTTATAGATCCCTCCTCTAACATGAAGAACTCATATATAGCCTCAAGTACTAACTTCCCAAGTAAAAAAGTTATTATAATAACTCACCCAATCCCTTTTAAAACTCTCAAATTTTCTTCAATTTTTTATTTTTCTAATTTTACTTACTCTTACTTATTTATCTTTTTTTGAATTTTTTTGACTTTCTTTAAAATTTTCTTTTTCTAGAAAATTTTTAATAATAAAATACAACCTAACTTTTTTGCTTACCTTGAACAACTACCGTATGAATAGAACCAAGGTGGTATAGAAGGGTGTGAACATGAGGAGTGCATCATTAAGGAGCATGACCTGAAGATATATCTCTTGCACTAAAGGAATAACGATTAGGGTATCCCGTGACTCGTGTGGAATACAAACTGAATGTAAGGTCTTTCCCAATACCCAAATGGAAGAATCATAAAGTAGGTTGCTGGAATCTATGGATGGTGGAGAATCTAATGGTCAACCATGAGGATAGGCAACCTAACTAGGCTAGACAATGGAGAGAGTGGAATCAGGTCTGTCTACTTTGGGAGGAGGAATAGTAGGAAGGATAAAAGCTATCTTAGTAGGGGTAGCCAAGAGAGGGATAGGATCTGCTTCTATATCAGGGAGGTTAGGGCCTACTCGAGGTGATACATGATGATATAGTTAGTAGGAAGTAACACGATCTTTGGAAACAATTAAAATGATGGTGCTAGAGGTCTCTATGGAAGGATCCCTAGACACAAGCCACTAGAAATCGGGATCAAATGGGTCAGAAATGCAAGATTTGAATATATGGAAGCAACTCAGTGTTATGTCCACAAATCCTATAGAAATCATAATGCTTATAAATATGTTGGCCTACCTAAGAGAACTAAACTTTCTATCCGAAATTTAAGCAGGTTGTAAGTTCTTCATTCCTACACTATCTTGGATATTATAGGTTCTCCATATTCTTTCTTAAGGAGAAGCCTAGGCTCCTCTCTTCCTAGTTCCCTAGGAATGTTGTCTTTAGATTTTGGCTCTGTAGACGCAGAAAATTCCCGCTCCTGGTTCTTAGGCCTGAAGCGAACCTTTTCGTGTGCCTAAGTCCTAATTAAGCAAAAGGGCGTGCCAGCTAGCTTGCTTAAGCTAGCGAATAAATATTTTAAACCTGACTCCTAACGTGGCGACTGTGAGCAAGGAAGCTCTTGTTGTCGCAGACCTTCTTGCACCGATGCGCAAGGAAGCTAGTTTGATTCGGGTTGTTTTGTATGACTTTCAGATTTTATTTTATGTGGATTTTCACGTGCCTAAGTCTTTCTTTTTATCCCTTTTTGGGCCAACTAGGTGTGTGTTATGAACACTCAGCCTAAGTGGGGCGACTTTGAGCGGGAGTATGGGGTTTGCTTTGATGCAATATACGTCCTAACTCATGGTATGGCATATATGCAATGCAAACTCATGCAAATCCAAAGGGAAAACCCGAATTTAAAAGACAATGCCGAAGGGAAATGACTTGTAATGGAAATTGCCGAAGGGAAATGACTTGTAATGGAAATTGCCGAAGGGAAATTGCAAAAGGGAAATATGGCTATATCTTAAGAGCGGAAAGGCTCAATAGTGCAAGCGTGTGCCGTGTATATATGTAAAGACTACGCACACTGCTGTACCTTAAAACCCAAATCTAAAAGACATAGCTGAAAGGGAAATACGTATATAATATATATGGGCCCTTACTTGGGTCTTGCAAATAAGAGCGAAGGCTCAATGTGGGTGCGTGTGAAAATATAAAGACAACACACACGACTTTAAATGAAACCCAAATATAAATTGTAATATGGCCTTAACTAAGGTCTTGGGAGTAAGAGCGAAAGCTCAATGTGTGTGAGTGCTAGAATTGAAGTACTACACACACAACATGAAATTAAACCCCAATATAAATTGTAATATGGCCTTAACTAAGGTCTTGGGAATAAGAGCGAAAGCTCAATGTGTGTGAGTGCTTGAATTGAAGTACTACGCACACAACATGAAATTAAACCCAAATAGTATAACATGGCCCTTACTTGGGTCTTACAAATAAGAGCAAAGGCTCAATGTGTGTGAGTGCTAGAATTTGAAAGACAACACACACAACTTAAGCAAAACCCCACGCAACTTAAAGTATATAAATAAACTTATATCTTAAGGGCTGATTAGGCCCATGTGTGTTCAAAATCGTGCACAACTAAGAGCGAGGTAGGCTCAAGTGCACGTGTGTGTGGGTGTGCCAAGCCACATTATTACAAGCGGAGGGAGACAATGCTCCGTTATTATAACCCCGTATCAAATTTAATTTAACTTAAGCAAGTCTACAAATGAGGACCGAGTTAGGCACTTACTTATAGCTGGTCCGGAGGTGACTTGCTTGAGCTTGGGCTTGGGCTTTGCCTTGGGCTGCAAGAGGGAGCTCCTCGGAATGACACGGCAAAGGGATGTGCTGGTCGGGTGACAAGGGAGCGCGGGTGTGGCGCCTTGGAGCTTGCCGGCTGCTAGGGGGGTGCTGCCGTGATGCCTCAGGCTGAAGTGATTAAGGAGGGTCACTAAGGTATAGGGCTGGTGCTAGGGAAGGTGGCGCTAAGGGGTGACTAAAGGGAAGATGTCTAAGGAAGAGGGTGTGGCTGGCAGGGTGACTTGGGTGCAGTCGGCTATGACTGGTCGACTAGGGGTGGTTTAAATGGTGGTCGGCTGGGGTAGCTAGGAGTATTTGGGAATGGCGAGGGAGCCAACTAGGGTGCTAGGGAAGGTGGAGCTAAGGGTTGGTTGAAAGTGAAAGGGGCAGGTCCTAGGGAGCAAGGTAGGGTGGCCGGGGTGTCACTAGAAAAAGGTAGGGAAGCGGGTGGTGTGATGAGCTATGTCTGGCCGAATGGGGAAGGGTGGCGGGAAGGTTGTGTTGGCGAGGTGTTGTGGTGGTATGGGTAGTTGAGAGTGGAGGGGGAGTGAAGAGGAGGTGGAGTTGGGTTGAGGTACTAACCGGATGGGTGAGGGAAGTTGGTGTCCAAGGAGGGCAGCCGGGTGATGAAGGTGGATGGAGCTGGCCGGGCAGTTGGTGGCAGCGTGGAGTGGAGCAGGCCGGGAGGTAGTGGTGGTGCGAGGTGGAGCTGGCCGGGGGTAGTGGTGGTGCAGGTGGAAGAAGAGAGCCAGGTGAGAGAGGGTTCGGCTGGCCCAAGGGTTGGCTCCAAGAAGTTGAAAAACCCGCCCACTAGGGGGGGGGGGTTTATAGGTTTTTCCAAGGTCGGTTGGGGGTGGTTTTGAGAGGGTGGTAAGGTGGTTAGGTGGTGGTGGTGTGGTGATAAGGTGGGCTGGTTTTGAGGGGGGGCCAGATATTTTAGTTAGGTGGTATTAGGGATATGGTGTGCTGTTTTAGGTGGGGTGGTTTAGTGGTTTAGAGCTTAGCTAGGTGGGTTGGTTTTGGGGTGAGGTTTAGTGAGGTGGGTTAGGTGATTAGGCTAGGATTAGGTTAGGATTAAGGGAATTAGGCTAGGTTTAGGGAAGGATTAGGGAGGTGGGTTAGGTGATTAGGTTGGGATTAGGCCAGGATTAGGGAAGTGGGTTAGGTGATTAGGCTAGGATTAGGCCGGGATTAGGGTAGAGGGCTAGGATTAAAGGTTTTGGCTTAGGAAGCTCCCTTTGCATAACCCATAGACTTCATTGCATCATGTTGGTGCAGCCCTAGGTTAGGTTTTGGCTAATACAAGCTTAAACCCACACTAATTAGGCAACCCCAAACTTGACACACAAGTCAAGCTTAATACAATTCCCCTCATGCTTATCCTCCCCATTCTCTCTCATGCCCATAATCCCACGTGAATTTCAAGTGGGCCCCACCTCCATTTATGAGAAGTTGATGTGGGCCATGGATGTGGATATTGGATTGGATCTCTGGATCCAAATCCAAATCCAAATCCACACATACGTTTGGATTGGGATCTGGATATATATGGTCCAGATCCAATCCAAATTGAATTCTGACTCCTTCAGGGTATGTTCAAAACGAATGGTTTGTGCGTGGTCTGACAGCATCAGTACTCCATCTGCGTTGGGTCTTCGCCAACATGGTCGTTCGCTTCTATTTTCACCTTCCGGAGATGACTTCAAAGGATTTTTTATGATAACAGGGACTTGGATGTTCGCGATCTTGGGGGTGGATTCAACACGAGAGTTGCTGTGCCGGGCTCGACATGTGCTCCGGTTCTGGGCTCTCTTTAGCTTTTCTAGTCCTACTTTCATCAGGCCAAACCGCTTCGTGGGGTTTAAAAACGTATTTTAAAAGGTTTTTAAAACATATTATACATATTTTAAAGCATATACAGTTTTAAACATATGTATAGGGTTGCCTGGATGGCTCCTGGGTTTATAGATTCAAAATAGCCCTTTGGGGCTGCTTTTACAAAACCAGGTTTTATTTGAGAAGTTCATGGGATTTCGGGGTGTTTACAGGCTCCTAATATCGTTCTTCCTCTCTCCTTGGTTCTTGCTCCTAATGAAATTAGAGACCTTTCCCAATGTTTGTTTTGTATCAACTAGTCCATTTCATAAGTTCTTCAAAAGTATCTATTTTCAGCATAGATAGCATAGTTCTGAGGTTTTCATTGAAATTCTCTATGATCACCATAACTGCATGACTTTCATCTATTGACCTTTTAATGTTGGTCATAGTTATTCCTTGCCTCATAATGAATGTATTTATATCTTCATCTTTTTTTTCCTTAAACTCTTTTAGGATAGACCAAGTGGATATGGTTTCTCTATTGCATTCAAAGTTATTCATGAAAGGTTGGCAATGTCATTGAAGTTTGTCATTTAGTAAAGTCTAAGCTCACCTTAAGAATATAGGAAAGCCAATCTATCCACTCGAAGCTATTCTTCTGTCTCTTTAAGGCCTTTTTAATGAAAAGTTGAGGTAGCTCTAAGGATCTCCAAAATCATTGAATTTGTGGAATTATGGAGTGTCATCATCTAAGTTAATTTGAAATTTCATATGTTAAGTCTTCTATTTAATATATTTTCTTATCGTTATGCTCTATGGTACTAGTAATTTTGTAGCAATTTTTCTATCCCAAACATCTTTTTTCTTCTGCTCATCATATGAACCATGATCTCTAAAGGTAGTTGTAGACGCGTGAAAAATCCCCGCCTCTCACCTTTTTCAGGGCTCGGAGCAGATCCTCTCGTGCGTCTAAGGCCTTATTATGCAAACAAGGCATGCCAGCTAGCTTACCTAAGCTAGTGAAGATATTTTTAATACTGACTTCTAATTGTGGCGACTATGAGCAAGTGAGCTCTTGTCGTCGCAGACCTTCTTGCACCGATGCGCAAGGGTCAGTCTGTACGCTTTGCAAAAATCGAGTTTTGGGATAAAAAGCCTACGAAGCGGTTTGAGGTGTCTAATTCGGGTCTTTTAGATGCGATTGCATATTTTAGATCACGTGGATTTGCACGTGCCTAAGTCTTTTCTTTTATCCCTTTTCGGGCCACCTAGTTTGTGTGTTATGAACACTCCACTACATGGGCGAATTCGAGCGGGACTTGCTTTGATGCAATATGCGTCCTACCTCGTGGTATGGAATAGATGCAATGCAAACTCACGCTACTCCAAAGGGAAAACCCGAATGTAAAGACAATACTGAAGGGAAATAACCGAAGGGAAATAACCGAAGGGAAATGACTTGTAAAGTAAGTGCCGAAGGGAGATATGTATATAGAGTAGGTATATGAGCCCTTACTCGGGTCTTGCAAATAAGAGCGAAGGCTCAATGTGGGTGCGTGCTTGAATTGAAAAGACTTACACACACGACATGAAATTAAACCCAAATATAAATTGCAGTATGGCCTTAACTAAGGTCTTGGGAATAAGAGCGAAAGCTCAATGTGTGTGAGTGCTTGAATTGAAGTACTACGCACACGACATAAATGAAACCCAAATATAACTGCAATAAGGCCTTTACTAAGGTCTTGGGAGTAAGAGCGAAGGCTCAATGTGTGTGAGAGTGCTTGAATTGAAAGACTTACACACACGACATGAAATAAAACCCAAATAGTATAGGTCGGCCCTTACTTGGGTCTTTCAAATAAGAGCGAAAGCTCAATGTGTGTGAGTGCTTGAATTGAAAGACAACGCACCCAACTTAAGCAAAACCCTTCAAAAATGAAAGTATATGTATATACTTATGTATTAGGGGCAGATTAGGCCCGTGTGTGTTCAAAATCGTGCACAACTAGGAGAGTGCACGTGTGTGGGTGTGCCAAGCCACGTTATTACAAGCGGGGGGAGACTATGCTCCGTTATTACAACCCCGTATCGAATTGAATCTCAAGCAAGTATACAACTAAAGACCGAGTTAGGCACTTACTAGTAGCTGGTCCGTAGAGGCCTTGCTTGAGCGTGGGCTTGGCCTTCGCCTTGGGCTGCAAACGGGAGCTCTGCGAGGTTGAGCGACAAAGGGGTGCTGGCCGGGTGCTTTGAAGGTGGCCGGCTGCAAGCAAGGGTGTCGCCTTGATGTGGGGGATTAAAGGGGCTAAGGTGAGTATCTAGGGTCACTAAGAGAGGATATAATGTTAGGGAGTATGGCCCAAAGGGGAGCCTAAGGGAAGATCGAATGGGACACCTAGGGGAAAAGAGGTGGCTGGCCGAATGCTAGGATGGCTAGGGGTGGAGTATGGGAAGGAAGCTAGCTAGGTGATGGGGCTAGGTGGTAGTGGGTGTAGTGGGTGTAAGGGAGTGCTATGGGCAGGTCTTAGGAAGTCGGATAGGGTGGCCGGGTGTAGCTAGGGTGGTTAGGTAGTGGCGGGTAGTTAGGGTGACTAAGGCTTGGCCGAGTGGGAGTGGTGGCGGCAAGTGGAAGGTCTGGTGTTAGGGGGATATGGGAGTGGATTAGGTAGTTGAGAATGGAGAGGGAGTGAAGAGGGAGTAAGGTGGAAGGTAGGGCACTTACCGAGTGAAGAGAGGGTGGCGCTCGGCTGGAAGGAAGCTGGGCAGGCGGTGATGTTCGGCTGGGGGGTGGTGGTGTAGGTGGTGGTGGGATGGAGGGCAGGTGGTGGTGCAGGCGGAGCAGGTGGAGCAGGTGGGAAAGTGGAGGAAGGAGAGGACCCGGCTGGGCTTGGGGAAGGCTTCTAGATAGGAAAACCCGCCCCCAATGGGGGGGGGTTTATATAAGGATGGGTAGGTCGGTTAGGGCTGGGTTTGGGGTAGTGGTTAGGTGGTTTAAGTAGGGTGGTATGAAGATAAGGTGGGCTGGAAAGGGTAGGGCCAGATATTTTAAATACTAGTGGTTTGGGTAGATTGTGGGCTAAGGGTGGTTTAGGGGTTTAGGGTTTGGTTAGGTGGTTGGGTTCTAGGGTGAGGTTTAGTGAGCTAGGTTAGGTGATTAGGTTGGGATTAGGCCGGGATTAGGGAAGTGGGTTAGGTGATTAGGCTCAGATTAGGGGTGGATTAGGGTGGAAGGCTAGGATTAGGTGTTTTGGGTTAGGTTTAGGTGAAGGAGCTCCCTTTGCATGGCCCACAGACCTTAACCACATCATGTTGGTGCAGCCCTAGGTTAGGTTTTGGCTAATTACAAGCTTAAACCCACTCAATTAGGCTAACCCACATGATTAACCCCAAACTTGACACACAAGTCAAGCTTAATTACAACACACTTGATCTTATCCACCCCCACTCTCTCTCATGCCCATGATCCCACGTGAAATTCAAGTGGGCCCCACCTCCATTTATGAGAAGGTGATGTGGGCCATGGATATGGATATTGGATTGGATTTTTGAATCCAAATCCAAATCCAAGTCCATACATGGGTTTGAATTGGGATCTGGATATATATGGTCTAGATCCAATCCAAACTGAACTCTGACTCCTTCGAGTTGTATTCGAAACGAACGGTTTGTGCGGGGCCTGACAGCATCAGTGCTCCGTCTGCGTTGGGTCTTCGCAAACATGATCATCCGCCTCCGTTTCTGTCTTCCGGAGATGACTTCAAATGACATTTTGATAATAACAGGGTCTTGGACGTTCGAGATCGTGGGGGTGTGAATTTGATACAAGAGTTGCTGTGCCGGGCTCGACATGTGCTCCGGTTCTGGGCTCTCTTTGACTTCGCTGGTCCTGTCTTGATTAGGCCAAGCTGCTTTGGGGTTTCAAAACATGTTTTTAAAAGGGTTTTTAGAAGCCATATTATATATTTTTGAAATACAAAGTTTAAAACATATATACAGGGTTGTCTGGAAGGCTCCTAGGTTTCCAGACTCAAAATGGCCCTTTGGGGCTGCTTATACAAAACCAGGTTTGTTTAAGAAATTCGTGGGATTTCGGGGTGTTTACAGATGCCCCTCTTTGGCCTTGTCCAAATCGATTTGGATAAGGGCAAAGATGACAAACACCCCTTTCAATGTCTCCCTAGATCTAGCCACGAAGAACATGGGATCGTCCCATTTTTAGCAAAAATCTCAATTTACAAACTCTGGTAGGAGGATATATCACGCCAAAGGGTTATACTATGGAATCTGGTCCTAAATGGGATCATGTTCATGCAAGTACCATGCGTGGAATGCAAATGACATGGGTGTGGTGCCAAGAGTGGCGACCTCCCAGAGACCAGATGTGGTCGAACTCTAGAGACTTACAAGGCCTACTGCTCCAAGTGATCAAATCCTATGCTGTTCGATGTTCGGTTTTCAAAACTTATTTACAAAAATTATTTACAAAAGGGACAACTGTCTTGAGCCTCGATTCTAAGGATCTCGAGCTCTTCGTGCTTGCCCTTGTTTGAGTCTTAACACTCGCTTATCTAGCGGAGGTTTTATAAGAAAACAAGGCATATTTCAAATTCCTATGCCTTACTCAAAATGTCGAATTCTCAAACAAGATGAAATTCAAGTAAGTAAATCCTATTTTTACTTTAGGATTCCTCGAAATGAACCATCCTTTAGCTTGGGATAAGCTATGGATGGGAAAGAGATACCACGGTCCCTTTTGAAGCGTCCCGTGGTTTGAGGCACAGAAGGCGGAAAACTGCTCTTTTTGAGCTTTTTGGCCTCTTTTTCCTTTTTTTCATCGAGGGTCTCCCTTTGGGAGTATTTTTTCTTTAATCCCTCTTTTTCATAAGAGAATCGATTTTTCTTTCGAATTCTGGTTTCTTTCTTTTGGAAAAATACTTTGAATGGGAAATTCCCTTTTGTTTGGGCCTTTGTTTTCCTTTTGGAAATAGAAGAGAAGAGGGGAGGACTTATCCCAAGCCTACACTCGATCCATTCCAGATCAGCCTATTTAGAAATAACACGTACTACTTGCAAGTATCTTGCTATGTTGAACTAGGCCTTTCTTTGTAAGAAGAAGGATTTTGAAATGTAACCACGATTTTTAAAACTCCACTCTTTCACAAGTGCGAATTCTCTCACTTAGGTTCACACGAGTTGGCTTTTGCACCTTATTCACATGTCTCAGGGCAGCTATCCCTTAAAAATTTTCGAAAAATGGAATTTAATCCAAATCCTACACATGATACTTCTTTAAGTATTGAACATTGATAGGATCTGCTAAATTCCTACCTTCTACATCGATCAACCAATACGAGTTGTTCGTAGTGGTTGCTCGTACAACATAGGGTCCATCCCAGTTGGGGCGCCACTTGCCTAGGGGGTGTGGGCCACGATGATGGATAGTTTTTAAAACCAGATCCCCCACTTCAAAGTGGCGAGGTCTCATGTGTTTGCTATAATGTCGGGCTATCCTTTGCCGGTATGCACGAGCATGATCCATGGCAAGGAGTCGCCTTTCATCTAGCAAATCTAGTTCGGCCATCCTAGCATGCTGAAGCGTCTCTAGGGGGAGGTCGAGTGCTATGGATGTATGGAATGAATGCAGTTGAGTATGAATGGGAAGAATGGCGTTTGTGCCATAGACCAATTCGAATGGTGTGGCATTCGTGGGAGTCCGGATGGAAGTCCTATAAGCCCATAAGGCTTCATCTAGCTTCTCGTGCCACGTCCTACCCTTCTCTAAGGTTTTCTCAATTATGCTAATGTGAGTCTTGTTTGTGGCTTCGGCTTGGCCATTGCCTTGAGGGTAGTAGGACGAGGAGAAGTGGTGAGTTATGCCATACGTGTTGCACAACTTAACCATGCGCTCGTTCTTGAATGGGGTGCCATTATCAGACACAAGGTCTCGTGGAACCCCAAATCGAGCCAAGATATTCCTCCGGATGAAAGCCACCACATGTTGCCCCATTACATTGGTTAGGGAAATGGCTTCCACCCACTTGGAGAAATACTCCGTGGCTGCTAAAATAAATCGATGCCCATTCGAGGCCTTTGGAAATATTGGGCCTACGATGTCAAACACCCACATGGTAAATGGCCAGGGGCTGACCACGGAATGCAATGCAGATGATGGGATATGAATGGCGTGCCCATGCACTTGACATGGATGACACTTCCTAACATGATCATGACAATCCTTTTTCAGGGTGGACCAAAAATAGCCCCCTCTAAGTATTTTCATTGCCATCATGTTGGCATTAACATGACCTCCACATTCTCCATCGTGGAACTCATGCATCACTATCCTAGCCTCCTCTAGGTCGATACACCTAAGCAGAATGCTAGTAAAACTCTTTTTGTATAGAACCCCACCCAGAATGGTGTATCGGGTCGAAATCCTATGATTTTTTCATATCTGATTTTCATATCTGATAATTAAGAAACACTATCTCAATCATAGGCTTTGGTAGCATCACTATCCCTTCCTAGCCTTTTCATATATTATTTTTTCTTCTCTTTTTTCTCTTTTAAAAGTTAAGAAAAATTTTCAGCTAATTGGGTCATAGAAACACTATCTCAATCATAGGCTTTGGTAATGGGTATAGATTTAGACTTTGCTTTAGACTTGTGGAGAGCTTGAGACATAGACTTAGGCTTAGGGTTTTCATAAGAGGAGGATGAAGAAGATGAAGAGGGTAGTTTGGATCGACCTCCTAAATGGAGTTCCAAGTTCCCTTCCTATTAGAGATGAGGTAAATCTTCAATCTTGGGTCAACCATCTTTGAGAGGATTTATCTTTCCCATAGATTTTGACTTTCTATTATAGGGATGACTCATGCAATCAAAGAGCATGATAAGTGTGGTTTACACTTGTATGCAAATTTTTTATTCTACAAAACCATGATTTACAAGCCCTAATTAGAAATTAACTCTTTAAGAGCTTGCCTCTAATAGATCCTCATGCATTGTGGGCATGTCTTGGTTCTTTTTACTAAAAATATTCTTGCTCCACATGGACAAGGTTCAATCTCCCATGCTAACAATTTATTAGGCTAATCCAAATCTGAAATTTCTACACACTTGAAGGATATGGTGAGCACGAGGGTGATCCTATTTGTTGTTCAGGTATGTGTTTGGTTTGAGGGTAGATCTGTAGATGACTAGAAGGGTTGTATGTGGATAGATACTAAGGTGAAATCTAGGAGATGAATAATGAAGGGGGGATTTAGTCTTCACCTACCAAGGCTTATACTAGATAGGTTCAGTTGTTGGCAGCTACTAGTTGGGATAATTGGATTTAATAAAAGGGTGGTCATGGGAGGCGACTAGGTCGAGTCAGGGATATTAGGTTCAGTTGTGGATTGGGGATCGACTTGCTTATCCGGGATGGAATTTAGTTTGGTTCAGCTTGGCTAAATGTCGAAGGGTGTTGCTCAAGTTCAGTGGTGGAGGTAAAGAGGACAAGAAGTCGGGTCCTAGAGGAGGGATAATGAGGAGCAGCGGGCAAACCAACAAATTGGAAACAAATGGTGTGAACAAGACAAGTTATATATGAACGACTAATAGAAAAACTATGATCTCTATGTTCGAATACCTAATATATCTAACATGAACGTGCAAAAATTAACTAAATGCAATAGACTGATATGAACAAAATAAGCTAAAAGAGATGATGAGCATGTATGAATAACATGAATCAATTGTTAGGGAAAAAATGATAAGAATTAATTAAGCGGTAGTGATTAAATATAGGACCCACAGAAAAAAGAGAGCTAACGTGGATGATTGTAATGCTTGAGGGGAACATGTATAGATGCTGTATCTAAACAGAATGTAATGAATTTAAACAAAGGTGCAACGATGACTAACATGCCATGACAAGTATGAATGCCTAACATGGTAATGCAATGTAACTGACTTGGATGTAACACAACTAATTAGGGTGACTAATGGTTAATACAAGAAACATATAAAACTAACAACCTCGATGATAAAGGGGAATATGCGGATGCAATGAGCCACTGTGAATATCTGCTATAGGAGTTCGTATATCTACTGCGATACTAAAAACCGAGGCAATATAATCTGGTAAGAACGACCTAAGATGCACAACTAAAGATATTCAAGAGAGTTAAAATGCAAGAGGATCACACGATGCACGGGATGAACAATATGTATATGTTGAATAGTTAATGCAGAAAAATGCATGAACTAGCGCTAAACTAGAAAATTCTGAATAAGATGCAAACCTCTATGATGCAGCAAAATGCGTGAAGCTACTAACGACATGTACTGTTATGAAACATAATCCAATCAACAAGTTGTAGACGCAGAAAATTCCCGCTCCTGGTTCTTAGGCCTGAAGCAAAACTTTTCGTGTGCCTAAGTCCTAATTAAGCAAAAGGGTGTGCCAGCTAGCTTACTTAAGCTAGCGAAGAGAAATTTTTAAACCTGACTCCTAACATGGCGACTGTGAGCAAGCAAGCTCTTATCGTCGCAGATCTTCTTGCATCGATGCTCAAGGGTCAGTCTGTACGCTTTTAAAATCGAGTTTTGGAGTATAAGAACCTACGCAAACGTGTAGTGGTGGCATGGGGTGGAGCAGGCCGGGATGTAGTGGTGGAGCAGGTGAGAGAAGGGAGCAAGGTGAGAGAGGGCTCGGCTAGCCCAAGTGCTGGCTGGAAAACTTGAAAAACCCGCCCACTAGGGGGGGGGTTTATAGGTTTCAAAGGGTCGGTTGGGGCTGGTTTTGAGAGGGCGGTTTGGTGGTTAGGTGGTGGTGGTATGGTGATAAGGTGGGCTGGTTTTGAGGGGGGGGGCAGATATTTTGTTTTAGGTGGTTTTAGGGATATGGTGTGCTAGGGTTTAGGTGGGGTGGTTTAGGGGTTTAGGGCTTTAGCTAGGTGGGTTGGTTTTGGGGTGAGGTTTAGTGAGGTGGGTTAGGTGTTTAGGCTAGGATTAGGGGAATTAGGCTAGGTTTAGGGAAGGATTAGGGAGGTGGGTTAGGTGATTAGGTTGGGATTAGGCCAGGATTAGGGAAGTGGGTTAGGTGATTAGGCTAGGATTAGGCCGGGATTAGGGTAAAGGGCTAGGATTAGGGGTTTTGGCTTAGGATTGGGTTAGGAAGCTCCCTTTGCATAACCCATAGACTTCATTGCATCATGTTGGTGCAGCCCTAGGCTAGGTTTTGGCTCATACAAGCTTAAACCCACACTAATTAGGCTAACCCACATGATTAACCCCAAACTTGACACACAAGTCAAGCTTAATACATTCCCCTCATGTTTATCCTCCCCATTCTCTCTCATGCCCATAATCCCACGTGAATTTCAAGTGGGCCCCACCTCCATTTATGAGAAGGTGATGTGGGCCATGGATGTGGATATTGGATTGGATCTCTGGATCCAAATCCAAATCCAAATCCACACATACGTTTGGATTGGGATCTGGATATATATGGTTCAGATCCAATCCAAACTGAATTCTGACTCCTTCAGGGTATGTTCGAAACGAACGGTTTGTGCGGGGTCTAACAGCATCAGTACTCCGTCTGCGTTGGGTCTTCGCCAATATGGTCGTCCGCTTCTGTTTTCACCTTTCGGAGATGATTTCAAACGATGTTTGCTGATAACAGGGACTTGGATGTTCGAGATCCTGGGGGTGGATCTAACATGAGAGTTGCTGTGCCGAGCTCGACATGTGCTCCAGTTTTGGGCTCTCTTTAGCTCTTCTGGTCCTGCTTTCATCAGGCCAAGCCGCTTCGTGGTGCTTCAAAATGTGTTTTAAAAGGTTTTAAAAGAATATTATACATATTTTAAAACATATATAGTTTAAACATATGTACAGGGTTTGTCTGGAAGGCTCCTGGGTTTCCAGACTCAAAATAGCTCTTTGGGGCTGCTTTTATAAAACCAGGTTTATTTGAGAAGTTCGTGGGATTTCGGGGTGTTTACACAAGTAAGCAAACAATGCAGCTAAAAAACCAAGGTACGGTTGATGGAACTGAGATGAGTAACTAATATGATGATGATGATGATGATGTAGTTAGTGACCAGGTTTTAACAAATAATTAATATGAGAACATTAACCGATTAATGCAAGCATATGAGGGGTTGATGATGATAGGTTATTATTGTAATGAATCAACATGATGCATGAACTAGGGATGCTAAACATAACTAGATAATGTATGAATTGGAATAATCAACACACCCATGAAACTAATGAAAAGTAATAAGGAGATTAGCGTGAGTGATACAAATGCAAACTAAAATGCACGATAAATTGGAAATAACTAATTATGAATCAATAGGCTAATGCAACGTAAGTATGAGAGAACTAGTACTAACTTTAATGCAAAATTAACAGAAGATTTGAAGATCCACGCCATTTAAAGGATTGACAATAAGATTTGAAAATCTGCTCACTTCCTCAAGAATTGATGTTGGGCAATCCCTCTTGATCTTAATAGAACACCTTGCAGCAAATGGGAGTAGAGAAAGAGAGAGAAACTAAAGAATTCCAAGCCTCATTTTTTATAGCCCAAGTGGATAAATACAAACAGATTCAAAAGATTACAAAAATCTAGGGAGATTAGGTTTGATGAAATCCAAATGATTTTGAGAAGCTTTATCTCTCAACTTTTCCAGCAACAAATGGGTCTTGATTTGGTTCCCTAGCTGAACCAGGTGCCTGTTTGCATGAGCCAAGGGTTGGACCTCCCCGGTCCAAGTGCCAATTTCATGTTCCGTGCATTCCATTTGAGACGGGTTGAGCCAACCCTTGAATCTTGAGTTAAATGGGTATCGAGATGACACGAGGTGGGGTCACTATTGGGTCTTCTAGTTGAGTGACTAAGGTCAAGACCTTAAGTAGGATTAAGTCAAGTTGGGACCAAAGGGTTTGAACTTGGCTTGGGTTAATGTTTGTTGGGTTGAACCTAGCTGGGGTCAGGGTTGAGCGAGATCAAATGGTAAGCTATTGGATCAAGGTCAAATGGAATTAAATGGTAGGCTATTGGGTCAAGGTGAAATTGAGCCTGGCTAGTTGAGCCATTCCAATTGTGAGTAATTTACTTAATTACATAAGTATAAAATCTAAAGAGAGGGAGAGTCACCCAAGTGGAGAGAAAGGGAGCTAGGTCTGCAAAGTGGCTTAGGTTCAAGGCATGCAGGCAACGAAGGGAGAGTAACCAAGAGCCGCTTTCAGGTAGCGATAAGAGGCTAATCACGGGCCACGAGTTGCTGGGGAAATGGGTGGTTCACTGTTGCAGCATCACACACTTACATGAATGCACACACACACATAGAGAGAGTGTAGACACGGAAAATTCCCACTTCTGGTTCTTAGGCCCAAAGTGAACCTTTTCGTGTGTCTAAGTCATTTTTAACAAAAAGGGCGTGCCAGATAGCTTGCTTAAGCTAGCGAAGAAAGTTTTTGAAATCTGACTCTATCGGGGCGACTGTGAGCAAGTGAGCTCTTTTCGTCGTAGACCTTCTTGCACCGATGCGCAAGGGTCAGTCTATACGCTTGGCAAAGTCTTTAAAAGGGAAATTGCAAAAGGGAAATATGGCTATATCTTAAGAGCGGAAAGGCTCAATTGTGCAAGTGTGTGTCGTGTATATATGGAAAGACTACTGTAAACACCCCGAAATCCCACGAATTTCTCAAAATCCATCTGGTTTTATACAAGCAGCCCCAAAGGGCCATTTTGAGTTCGGAAACCCAGGAGCCTTCCAAACAACCCTGTACATATGTTTTAAACTTTATCTTTCAAAAACATATGATATAGCTTTTGAAAACCCTTTTAAAACATGTTTTGAAACCCCGAAGTGGCTTGGCCCGATCAAGACAGGACCAGGAGAGCCAAGAAGAGCCCGGAACCGGAGCACCTGTCGAGCCCGGCGCAGCAACTCTTGTATCTGATTCACACCCCAGGATCTCGAACGTCCAAGACCCTGTTCTTATCAAAATAGCATTTGAAGTCATCTCCGGAAGGCAGAAACGGAGGCGGACGACTATGTTGGCGAAGACCCAACGCAGACGGAGTACTGATGCTGTCAGGCCCCGCACGAATCGTCCGTTCGAACCCAGCTCGAAGGAGTCAGAGTTCAGTTTGGATTGGATCTGGACCATATATATCCAGATTCCAATCCAAACCCATATGTGGACTTGGATTTGGATTTGGATCCAGAGATCCAATCCAATATCCATATCCATGGCCCACATCACCTTCTCATAAATGGAGGTGGGGCCCACTTGAAATTCACGTGGGATATTGGGCATGAGAGAGAGTGGGGTTGAAAAATATCAAGAGTGTTGTATTAAGCTTGACTTGTGTGTCAAGTTTGGGTTAATCATGTGGGTTAGCCTAATTGAGTGGGTTTAAGCTTGTAATTAGCTAAAACCTAACCTAGGGCTGCACCAACATGGGGTGATCAAGGTCTATGGGCCATGCTAAGGGAGCTCCTTCACCTAAACCTAGCCAAAAATGCCTAAACCTAACCCACTTCCCTAATCCCGTCCTAATCCCAACCTAATCACCTAACCCACTTCCCTAATCCCGTCCTAATCCCAACCTAATCACCTAACCCACTTCCCTAATCCTTCCCTAAACCTAGATTAATTTCCCTAATCCTAGCCTAAACCTAGCCTAATCACCTAACCTAGCTCACTAAACCTCACCCTAAAACCCAACCACCTAACCTAGCCCTAAACCCCTAAACCACCCTTAGCCCACGATTTACCCAAACCCCTAGTTTTAAAATATCTGGCCCAACCCTTTCCAGCCCACCTTATCTACATACCACCCTACCTAAACCACCTAACCACTACCCACAGCCCAGCCCTAACTGACCTACCCATCCCCTATTTAAACCCCCCTCCTTGTGGGCGGGTTTTCCAAGTGGGAGCCCTCACCATAGCCCAGCCGACTCCACTCTCCAGTCCGCCCGCCTGCTCCACTACCCAGCTGCTCCACCTGCTCCACCAGCCACCACCTGCACCGCCACATTCCCTCTTCCATCCACCACCACCATCCCCCATCCATCCACCACCTCCACCCAACCGAACCAGCCAGCAGTCACCTGCCCGCCTGCTTCCCACTCCATCCGCCACCTCTCCCCATTCGTTAAGCACCCCAAACTCCCTCAAAGCCTCTCTCTTCCGCCTCTCCACTCTTGGCCACCCATCCTACCTTCATCTCAGCCCTCTTGCCACCACCATTTTAACCTAGCCGAACCTAGTATAACCCAAGCTGCCGGCCACTACCTAGCCATCATCTCCCCTTCGGCCCTCCCCTAGGTGTCCTATTCGGCCTTCCCACCAGCTCACCCTTTTAGGTCCAGCTTCCCTAAACTCTCAACTCCCCTAGTGACCCTAAGAGTCCACTCATTCAGCCACTTTAAACCCCTACTTGGAGCCGCCAGCTACTTGCCACCGGCCACCTCCGAGGCGTCTATCCCGCGCCCCACTTGCAGCCGGCCAGCACCCTTGATCACCTACCTTCGCGGAGCTCCCACTTGCAGCCCAAGGCTAAGCCCACGCTCAAGCAAGACCTCTACAGACCAGCTACTCGTAAGTGTCTAAACTCGGTCTTTAGTTGTACACTTGCTTGAGATTCAATTTGATACAGGGTTGTAATAACGGAGCATAGTCTCCCCCCGCTTGTAATAACGTGGCTTGGCACAACCACACACGTGCACTCTCTTAGTCGTGCACAATCTTGAACACACACGGGCCTAATCAGCCCCTAATATATAAGTGTACATATACTTTCATTTTCGAAGGGTTTTTGTTTAAGTTGGGTGCGTTGTCTTTCAATTCAAGCACTCTCACACACATTGAGCTTTCGCTCTTATTTGAAAGACCCAAGTAAGGGCCGACCTATACTATTTGGGTTTCATTTCTTGTCGTGTGAGTAAGTCTTTCAATTCAAGCACTCTCACACACATTGAGCTTTCGCTCTTATTTGAAAGACCCAAGTAAGGGCCGACCTATACTATTTGGGTTTCATTTCTTGTCGTGTGAGTAAGTCTTTCAATTCAAGCACTCTCACACACATTGAGCTTTCGCTCTTATTTGAAAGACCCAAGTAAGGGCCGACCTATACTATTTGGGTTTCATTTCTTGTCGTGTGAGTAAGTCTTTCAATTCAAGCACTCTCACACACATTGAGCTTTCGCTCTTATTTGAAAGACCTTAGTAAAGGCCTTATTGCAGTTATATTTGGGTTTCATTTATGTCGTGTGGGTAGTCTTTCAATTCAAGCACTCTCACACACATTGAGCCTTTGCTCTTATTCCCAAGACCTTAGTCAAGGCCATACTGCAATTTATATTTGGGTTTAATTTCATGTCGTGTGTGTAAGTCTTTCAATTCAAGCACGCACCCACATTGAGCCTTCGCTCTTATTTGCAAGACCCGAGTAAGGGCTCATATACATAAGATATATACATATCTCCCTTCGGTTATTTCCCTTCGGTTATTTCCCTTCAGTATTGTCTTTACATTTCGGGTTTTCCCTTTGGAGTAGCGTGAGTTTGCATTGCATCTACGCCATACCACGAGGTAGGACGCATATTGCATCAAAGCAAGCCCCGCTCGAATTCGCCCATGTAGTGGAGTGTTCATAACACACAAACTAGGTGGCCCGAAAAGGGATAAAAGAAAAGACTTAGGCACGTGCAAATCCAGGTGATCTAAAATATGCAATCGCATCTTAAAGACCCGAAATAAGACACCTCGAACCGCTTCGTAGACTTTCCCTCCAAAACTCAATTTTTGCAAAAGCGTACAGACTGACCCTTGCGCATCGGTGCAAGAAGGTCTGCGACGACAAGAGCTTACTTGCTCACAATCGCCACGTTTAGAAGTCAGTGATAAAAATATCTTCGCTAGCTTAAGTAAGCTAGCTGGCACGCCCTATTTGTATACATAGGCCTTAGACGCACGAGAAGATCCACTCCAAGCCCCCGGAAGGGACGAAGAGGCGGGGATTTTTCGCGCGTCTACAACTACGCACACAACTGAACCTTAAAACCCAAAACGAAATTGCAATATGGCCTTTACTAAGGTCTTGGGAGTAAGAGCGAAACTCAATGTGTGTGAGTGTGGAAATTGAAAGACCATGCACACAACTTGAATTTAAACACCCAAAATGAAATTGCAATATGGCCCTTACTAAGGTCTTGGGAGTAAGAAAGAAAGCTCAATGTGTGTGGGTGTGGAAATTGAAAGACCACGCACACAACTTGAATTTAAACACCCAAAACGAAATTGCAATATGGCCCTTACTAGGGTCTTGGGAATAAGAGCGAAAGCTCAATGTGTGTGAGTGTGGAAATTGAAAGACCACGCACACAACTTAAATTAAAACCCACGCAGCCTAGTATGTATAAGTATAAATATATCTTAGGGGTTGGTTAGGCCCGTGTGTGTGCTAAAATTGTGTGCAACTAAGAGTGAAATGGCTCAAATGCACGTGTGTGTGGGTGTGCCAAACCACATTATTACAATCGGGGGGAGGCAACGCTCCATTATTACAACCCCGTATCAAATTTAATTAAATATAAGCAAGTTCATAATAAGGACCAAGTTAGGCACTTACGTGTAGCTGGTTCGGGCTCAACTTGCTTAGCTTTGGCCAAGTGAGTCGCCTTGGACAGCAGAAGGGGAGCTCCTTGGCTGTGGATTGGCGGCAAGTAGGGTGTGAGCCGGGAGTATGTCTTGATGTTGGCCGGGTGATGGAGTGGCTAGGGTGCAACGGTTTAAGGTGGCTGGTTAAGGTGGGGGCAGGTAGGTTGTTGGCTAGGTGGTGATAGGTCAAGGGTGGAGGCTTAGCTAGGGGCTGGGAAGTGGATGACTAAGGGAAGGTGGTGAGGTAGGGTGTGAAGTGGCCGAATGGGTGAAGAAGAGGCGGGTTGTGGTGGCGGGTGATGGAGTGTGTGGCTGGGCAAGAAAGGGGGGATGAGAGGCAAGATGGGGCTGAGATGGGGGTACTAACCATGGGTGGTGGATGTTGGTGGTGGCCGGAGGTGGTGGAAGGAGGTGGCAGCCAAATGGAGTGTGCAACCGGGTGAGGGAGCGGGAAGGTGGCAGTCGGGTGGAGTGCGCAGGTGGCAGCCGAGTGGAATGGCAGTGGATCTTGGTGCAACTGGGGGAGAGTGGAAGTGAAATGGGGTGGAAGTGAAATGGGGTGGAAGAGAGGGCACGTGAGAGAGGAGAGAGAGTCCAAAACCTGCCCCAAAAGAGGGGGTTTTATAGGCCAAAAGCTGGGGTCGGTTGGGAGTGGTATGGGGTAGATATTTAGGATAAGGTGGGCTTGTGGGGTGGTTTGGGTAGGTCGGCTAGGGTGGGTGGTATAGTGGTTTACGGTAGGTCGGTTAGGATGGCTGGGAATTAAGGGTTAGGGCCTAATTAGGGGTATTAAGGTGGGATTAGGTTTAGTCTAGCTAGGGTCTAGGTGGTCTAGTTAGGTGAGGTGAGCTAGGTGAGGTCGGCTAGGTGAGGTTGGGGTGGTTTTGGGTGAGGATGGCTAGGATTGGGTCAGGTTTAGGGGGGAGTGGCTAGGTGAGGTGGATTAGCTTAGGGCTAGGTTTTAGAAGTATCCCCTTGGCATCGATCCATGGACCTAGTTGCAGCAGGTTCATGTTGGTGTAGCCCTAGGTTAGGTGTAGGTGCATACAAGCTCAAACCCACACTCTTAGGCTAAACCCACATGGTTAACCCATCCTTGACTGAAAGTCAAGCCCACCAACTTTCTCACTCATACTTTATCCCCCTTCTCTCTCTACCCAAGCTTTTCACGTGAAATCTCTGTGGGCCCCACCTCTATTTATGAGAAGGTGATGTGGGCCATGGATGTGGATATTGAATTGGATCTTTGGATCCAAATCCAAATCCAGATGCATGTTTGGGTTTGGATCTGGATATATATGGTCCAGATTCGACCCAAATCTGATTTTCTGATTCCTTCATGGTGTTTCGAAATGGACGGTTTGTGCGGGGCTTGACTGCATCAGTACTCCATCTTGCGTTGGGTCTTCGCCAACATTGTCGTTCGCTCTTCTTCTCACCTTTCGGGGATCATTTTGAATATATTGTTGATATCAGGGGCTTGGATGTTCGAGAATTTGGGGATGATTCAGATACGAGAGTTGATGTGCCGGGCTTGAAATATGCTCCGGGTTCGGGCTCTCTTTTGCTTCTTCGGTCCTGCTTTCATCAGGCCAAGCTGCTTTTCGGGGTTTCAAAACATCTTTTTAAGGTTTTAAAACTGTATGTATATATTTTCAAACATATATGGTTTCAACATATGTACAGGGGTTGTTTGGAAGGCTCCTGGGTTTCCAGACTCAAAATATCCCTTTGGGGCTGCTTTTGCAAAACCAGGTAATTTGAGAAAATCGTGGGATTTTGGGGTGTTTACAGATGCCCCTCTTTGGTATTATCCACATTGATTTGGATAATGGCAAAGACGACAACACCCCTTTTGATGTCTCCCTAGATCTATCCACGAAAATATGGGATTGTCCCAATTTTTAAGCAAAATCTCTCTTTTAATCCTGATAGGAGGAGATATTACGCCAAAGGGACATTTCTATGGTTTCTGGTCCTAAACGGGATCATGTTATGCAAGTGTTCATGCGTGGATATGCACGTGCATTTCATGGATGAGATGCCAAGAATGGCGACCTCCCCAAGACCGGATAGCATGGTCGAACTTTTGAGACTTTCGAAGTCCTGGTGCTCCAAGTGAGCAACCCCTATGTTGCTCGATGTTCGATTTTTTAAAATCTATTTACAAAAGGGAAAACTGCTTTAAGCCTCAATCCTAAGGATCTCGAGGTCTTCGTGTTTGCCTTTGCTTGAGTCATGACACTCGCTAATCTAGCGGAGGTTTTATAAGAAAACAAGCTATATTTTAAAATTCCTACGTCTTACTCGAAACGTCGAATTCTCAAACAAAATGAAATTCAAGTAAGTAAATGCTATTTTTACTTTAGGATTCCTCGAAATGAACCATGTTTTACTTGGGATAAGCCAGGGATGGGAAAGAGATACCACGGTCCCTTCTGAAGTGTCCCGTGGTTTGAGGCATAGAAGGCGGAAAATTGCTCTTTTTTGAGCTTTTTGGTCTTTTTTCCTTTTTTCATAGAGGGTCTCCCTTTGGGAGTATTTTTTCTTTAATCCCTCTTTTTCATAAGAGAATCGAATTTTTCTTTTTGATTATGGTTTCTTTCTTTGGGAAAGAGATTTTTGGCGGGGATTTCCCTTTGTTTTGGCCACATTTTTCCTTTTGGAAAGAGAAGAGAAGAGGGGAGGACTTATCCCAAGGTCATACTCGATCCATTCCAGATCAGCCTATTTAGAAATAGCACGTACTACTTGCAAGTATCTTGCTATATTGAACTAGGCATTTCTTTGTAAGAAGAAGGATTTTGAAATGTAACCTCATGTTTGGAAAACTCCACTCTTTCACAAGTGCGAATTCTCTCGCTCAAGGTTACACAATTCGCCTTTGAACCTTACTTTCGAAGTTTCAAAGCAGCTATCCCTAAGGATTTTCGAAAATGGGAATGTAACCCAAATCCTACACATAATACTTCTTTAAGTATTGAATATTGATAGGATCTGCTAAATTCCTACCTTCTACATCGATCAACCAATATGAGTTGTTAGTGGTGGTTGCACGCACAACATAGGGTCCATCCCACTTGGGGCGCCACTTTCCAAGTGGATGTGGGCCACGATAGTGGATGGTTTTCAAAACCAGATCTCCCACTTCAAAGTGGCGAGGTCTCATGTGTTTGTCATAATGTCGGGCTATCCTTTGCCGGTATGCATGAGCATGATCTATAGCAAGAAGTCGCCTCTCATCTAGCAAATCTAGTTCGGCCATCCTAGCATGCTAAAGCATCTCTAGGGGGAGGTCGAGTGCAATGGATGTATGGAATGAATGCAATTGTGTATGAATGGGAAGAATGGTGTTTGTGCCATAGACCAATTCGAATGGCGTGGCATTCGTGGGAGTCTGGATGGAAGTCCTATAAGCCCATAAGGCTTCATCCAGCTTCTCGTGCCACGTCCTACCCTTCTCTAAAGTCTTCTCAATTATACTAATGAGAGTCTTATTCATGGATTCGGCTAGGCCATTGCCTTGAGGGTAGTAGGGCGAGGAGAAGTGGTGAGTTATGCCATAAGTGTTGCACAACTTGACCATCCGCTCGTTTTTGAATGGGGTGCCATTTATCGGACACAAGATCTCTTGGAACTTCGAATTGAGCCAAGATATTCCTCCTAATGAAAGCCACCACATGTTGCCCCTGTACGTTGGTCCGGGAGATGGCTTCGACCCACTTGGAGAAGTACTGAGTGGCTGCTAAAATGAACCTATGCCCATTCGATGCCTTTCGAAATATCGGGCCTACAATATCAAACGCCCACATGGTAAATGGCTAGGGGCTGACCACGGAATGCAATGAAGATGATGGGATATGAATGGCGTGCCCATGCACTTGACATGGATGACACTTTCTAACATGATCATGGCAATCCTTTTTCAGGGTGGACCAAAAATAGCCCGCTCTAAGTATTTTCATAGCCATCATGTTGGCATTAACATGACCTCCACATTCTCCATCGTGGAATTCATGCATAACAGTCCTAGCCTCCTCTAAGTCGACACATCTTAGTAGGATGCCAGTAAAACTTTTTTTGTACAAAACCCCACCCAAAATTGTGTATCGGGTAGAAATTTTCCGGATGAATACCTTATCTTTGGATGTGGCATCCTCAGCGAATTCCCCATTTTCTAGAAAATATTTGATGTCATAAAACCAAGGTTTTTCAATAATATCTAGATTATTTTGGAAAATATCCAAATCGTGTGTGGATGGGGTGGGCGCATGCCATATCTCTAAGGATCGGGTTCCCGAAATGGGATCGACCTTTAGGGCCGAACCCAAGGAGGAGAGGGCATCGGCAATGCCATTATCCTCTCTTCCTACGTGTGTGAGTCTACACGATTGGAATGATTCAACCAATCGAGTGGCCAACTCGTGATACAGAAGAAGTTTTTCATTTCTGTAGACGCGCGAAAATCCCCGCCTCTTCGCCTCTTTCGGGGCTTGGAGTGGATCTTTATCGTGCGTCTAAGGCCTATGTATACAAATAGGGCGTGCCAGCTAGCTTACTTAAGCTAGCGAAGATATATTTAACACTGACTTCTAAACATGGCGACTGTGAGCAAGTAAGCTCTTGTCGTCGCAAACCTTCTTGCACCGATGCGCAAGGGTCAGTCTGTACGCTTTTGCAAGAATCGAGTTTTGGGGAGAAAGTCTACGAAACGGTTCGAGGTGTCTATTTCGGGTCTTTAAGATGCGATTGCATGTTTTAGATCACGTGGATTTGCACGTGCCTAAGTCTTTTCTTTTATCCCTTTTTGGGTCGCCTAGTTTGTGTGTTATGAACACTCCACTACATGGGCGAATTCGAGCGGGGCTTGCTTCGATGCAATATGCGTCCTACCTCGTGGTATGGCGTAGATGCAATGCAAACTCACGCTACTCCAAAGGGAAAACCCGAAATGTAAAGACAATACTGAAGGGAAATAATAGAAGGGAAATAACCGAAGGGAAATAACCGAAGGGAAATAACCGAAGGGAAATAACCGAAGGGAAATAACCGAAGGGAAATAAGTATATATCTTATGTATATGAGCCCTTACTCGGGTCTTGCAAATAAGAGCGAAGGCTCAATGTGGGTGCGTGCTTGAATTGAAAGACTTACACACACGACATGAATTTAAACCCAAATATAAATTGCAGTATGGCCTTGACTAAGGTCTTGGGAATAAGAGCGAAGGCTCAATGTGTATGAGAGTGCTTGAATTAAAAGACTACCCACACGACATAAATGAAACCCAAATATAACTGCAATAAGGCCTTTACTAAGGTCTTGGGAGTAAGAGCGAAGGCTCAATGTGTGTGAAAGTGCTTGAATCGAAAGACTTACTCACACGACATGAAATGAAACCCAAATAGTATAGGTCGGCCCTTACTTGGGTCTTTCAAATAAGAGCGAAAGCTCAATGTGTGTGAGAGTGCTTGAATTGAAAGACTTACTCACACGACAAGAAATGAAACCCAAATAGTATAGGTCGGCCCTTACTTGGGTCTTTCAAATAAGAGCGAAAGCTCAATGTGTGTGAGAGTGCTTGAATTGAAAGACTTACTCACACGACAAGAAATGAAACCCAAATAGTATAGGTCGGCCCTTACTTGGGTCTTTCAAATAAGAGCGAAAGCTCAATGTGTGTGAGAGTGCTTGAATTGAAAGACAACGCACCCAACTTAAACAAAACCCTTCGAAAATGAAAGTATATATACACTTATATATTAGGGGCTGATTAGGCCCGTGTGTGTTCAAAATTGTGCACGACTAAGAGAGTGCACGTGTGTGGTTGTGCCAAGCCACGTTATTACAAGCGGGGGGAGACTATGCTCCGTTATTACAACCCCGTATCAAATTGAATTTCAAGCAAGTGTACGACTAAAGACCGAGTTTAGACACTTACGAGTAGCTGGTCCGTAGAGGTCTTGCTTGAGCGTGGGCTTGGCCTTGGGCTGCAAACGGGAGCTCCGCGAAGGTAGGTGATCAAGGGTGCTGGCCGGCTGCAAGTGGGGCGCGGGATAGGCGCCTCGGAGGTGGCCGGCGGCAAGTAGATGGCGCCTCAAGGTAAGGGGTTTAAATGGCTGAATGAGTGGGTTCTTAGGGTCACTAGGGGAGAGTTTAGGGAAATTGGACCTAAGAGGTGAGCTGGTGGGAGGGCCGAGTAGGACACCTAGGGGAAAGCCGAATGGGACATGATAGCTAGGTAGTGGCCGGCAGCTTGGGTTATACTAGGTTCGGCTAGGTTTAGGTGGTGGCGGCAAAAGGGCTGAGATGAAGGTAGGATGGGTGGCTAAGAGTGGAGAGGTGGTAGAGAGGGGCCTTGAGGGAGTTTGGGGTACTTACCGAATGGGGAGAGGTGGCGGATGAAGTGGGAAGGTGGCGGGCAGGTGGCTGTCGACTGGTTCGGTTGGGTGGAGGTGGTGGCGTCCGGCTGAGGGGTGGTGGTGGTGGATGGAAGAGGGAAGGTGGCGGAGCAGGTGGCGGCTGGTGGAGCAGCTGGAGCAGGCCAAGGTGGGGAGTCGTCCCGGCTGGGTGAGAGAAGGGAGAAGGAGAGGGCCCGGCTGGGTGAGGTAGTGGTTCCCACTTGGAAAACCCGCCCCCAAGGGGGGGGGGTTTAAATAGGAGATGGGTAGGTCGGTTAGGGCTGGGCTGAGGGTAGTGGTTAGGTGGTTTAGGTAGGGTGGTATGTAGATAAGGTGCACTGGAAAGGGTTGGGCCAGATATTTTAAAACTAGGGGTTTGGGTAGATTGTGGGCTAAGGGTGGTTTAGGGGTTTAGGGCTAGGTTAGGTGGTTGGGTTTTAGGGTGAGGTTTAGTGAGCTAGGTTAGGTGATTAGGCTAGGTTTAGGCTAGGATTAGGGAAATTAATCTAGGTTTAGGGAAGGATTAGGGAAGTGGGTTAGGTGATTAGGTTGGGATTAGGACGGGATTAGGGAAGTGGGTTAGGTGATTAGGTTCAGATTAGGGGTGGATTAGGGGTTTAGGCTAGGTTTAGGCATTTTGGGCTAGGTTTAGGTGAAGGAGCTCCCTTAGCATGGCCCATAGACCTTGATCACCCCATGTTGGTGCAGCCCTAGGTTAGGTTTTAGCTAATTACAAGCTTAAACCCACTCAATTAGGCTAACCCACATGATTAAACCCAAACTTGACACACAAGTCAAGCTTAATACAACACTCTTGATATTTTTCACCCCCACTCTCTCTCATGCCCAATATCCCACGTGAATTTCAAGTGGGCCCCACCTCCATTTATGAGAAGGTGATGTGGGCCATGGATATGGATATTGGATTGGATCTCTGGATCCAAATCCAAATCCAAGTCCACATATGGGTTTGGATTGGGATCTGGATATATATGGTCCAGATCCACTCCAAACTGAACTCTGACTCCTTCGAGCTGGGTTCGAAACGGACGATTCGTGCGGGGCCTGACAGCATCAGTACTCCGTCTGCGTTGGGTCTTCGCCAACTTGGTCGTCCGCCTCCGTTTCTGCCTTCCGGAGATGACTTCAAATGATATTTTGGTAAGAACAGGGTCTTGGACGTTCGAGATCCTGGGGTGTGAATCAGATACAAGAGTTGCTGTGCCGGGCTCGACAGGTGCTCCGGTTTCGGGCTCTTCTTGGCTCTCCTGGTCCTGTCTTGATCGGGCCAAGCCACTTCGGGGTTTCAAAAACGTGTTTTAAAAGGTTTTCAAAAGCCATAGTATATGTTTTTGAAATATAAAGTTTAAAACATATATACAGGGTTGTCTGGAAGGCTCCTAGGTTTCCAGACTCAAAAATGGCCCTTTGGGGCTGCTTGTATAAAACCAGATGAATTTTGAGAAGTTCGTGGGATTTCGGGGTGTTTACAGATGCCCCTCTTTGGCCTTGTCCAAAACGATTTGGATAAGGGCAAAGATGACAAACACCCCTTTTAATGTCTCCCCAGATCTACCCACGAAGAATATGGGATCGTCCCATTTTTAGCAAAATCTCAATTTACAAATTCTGGTAGGAGGAGATATCACGCCAAAGGGTTTATACTATGGAATCTGGTCCTAAAATGGGATCATGTTTATGCAAGTACCATGCGTGGAATGCAGATGACATGGGTGTGGTGCCAAGAGTGGCGACCTCCCAGAGACCAGATGTGGTCGAACTCTAGAGACTGACAAGGTCTATTGCTCCAAGTGAGCAAATCCTATGCTGTTCGATGTTCGGTTTTCAAAACTTATTTACAAAACTATTTACAAACGGGACAACTGTCTTGAGTCTCGATCCTAAGGATCTCGAGCTCTTCGTGCTTGCCCTTGTTTGAGTCTTAACACTCGCTTATTTAGCGGAGGTTTTTATAAGAAAATAAGCTTCATTTCAAATTCCTACGCCTTACTCGAAACGTCGAATTCTCAAACAAGATGAAATTCAAGTAAGTAAATCCTATTTTTACTTTAGGATTCCTCGAAATGAACCATGCTTTAGCTTGGGATAAGCCAGGGATGGGAAAGAGATACCACGGTCCCTTCTGAAGCGTCCCGTGGTTTAAGGCATAGAAGGCGAAAAACTGCTCTTTTTGAGCTTTTTGGCCTCTTTTTCCTTTTTTTCCTAGAGGGTCTCCCTTTGGGAGTATTTTTTCTTTAATCCCTCTTTTTTATAAGAGAATCGATTTTTCTTTTTGAAGTCTGGTTTCTTTCTTTTGGAAAGAGACTTTAAATGGGAAATTCCCTTTTGATTTGGGCCTTTGTTTTCCTTTTGGAAGGAGAAGAGAAGAGGGGAGGACTTATCCCAAGCCTACACTCGATCCATTCCAGATCAGCCTATTTAGAAATAGCACGTACTACTTGCAAGTATCTTGCTATGTTGAACTAGGCCTTTCTTTGTAAGAAGAAGGATTTTGAAATGCAACCACGATTTTGAAAACTCCACTCTTTCACAAGTGCGAATTCTCTCACTTAGGGTCACACGAGTTCGCCTTTGCACCTTATTTACACGTCTCAGGGCAGCTATCCCTCTCAAATTTTCGAAAAACTGGAATTTAATCCAGATCCTACACATGATACTTCTTTAAGTATTGAATATTGATAGGATCTGCTAAATTCCTATCTTCTACATCGATCAACCAATACGAATTGTTCGTAGTGGTTGCTCGTACAACATAGGGTCCATCCCAGTTGGGGCGCCACTTGCCTAGGGGGTGTGGGCCACGGTGGTGGATGGTTTTTAAGACCAGATCTCCCACTTCAAAGTGGCGAGGTCTCATGTGTTTGGTATAATGTCGGGCTATCCTTTGCCGGTATGCACGAGCATGATCCATGGCAAGGAGTCGCCTCTCATCTAGCAAATCTAGCTCGGCCATCCTAGCATGCTGAAGCGTCTCTAGGGGGAGGTCGAGTGCAATGGATGTATGGAATGAATGCAGTTGGGTATGAATGGGAAGAATGGCGTTTGTGCCATAGACCAATTCGAATGGTGTGGCACTCGTGGGAGTCCGGATGGAAGTCCTATAAGCCCATAAGGCTTCATCCAGCTTCTCATGCCACCTCCTACCCTTCTCTAAGGTTTTCTCAATGATACCAATGAGAGTCTTGTTTGTGGCTTCGGCTTGGCCGTTGCCTTGAGGGTAGTAGGGCGAGGAGAAGTGGTGAGTTATGCCATACGTGTTGCACAACTTAACCATCCGCTCGTTCTTGAATGGGGTACCATTATCAGACACAAGGTCTCGTGGAACCCCAAATCGAGCCAAGATATTCCTCCGGATGAAAGCCACCACATGTTGCCCCATCACATTCGTTAGGGAAATGACTTCCACCCACTTGGAGAAATACTCCGTGGCTGCTAAAATAAAACGATGCCCATTCGAGGCCTTTGGAAATATGGGGCCTATAATGTCAAACGCCCACATGGTAAATGGCCAGGGGCTGACCACGGAATGCAATGCAGATGAAGGGATATGAATGGCGTGCCCATGCACTTGACATGGATGACACTTCCTAACATGATCGTGACAATCCTTTTTCAGGGTGGACCAAAAATAACCCCCTCTAAGTATTTTCATCGCCATCATGTTGGCATTAACATGACCTCCACATTCTCCGTCGTGGAACTCGTGCATCACTATCCTAGCCTCCTCTAGGTCGATACACCTAAGCAGAATGCCGGTAAAACTCTTTTTGTATAAGACCCCACCCAGAATGGTGTATCGGGTCGAAATTTTACGAATGAATGCCCTATCTTTGGATGTGGCATCCTCGGTGAATCCCCCATTTTCTAAAAATTGTTTTATGTCATAGAACCAGGGTTTTTCAATAGACTCTGGGTTGTTTTGGCAAATATCTAAGTCGTGTGTGGATGGATGGGGCGCATGCCATATTTCCAAAGATCTGGTCCCTGAAATGGGATCGACCTTCAGGGCTGAACCCAAGGAAGAGAGGGCATCGGCGATGCCATTGTCCTCTCTTCCCACGTGTGTGAGCTTACACGATTGGAAGGATTGGACCAATCGAGTGGCCAACTCGTGATATGGAAGTAGTTTCTCATTACGTACTTGCCAAATTTTTAAAACCTGGTTTATGACAAGGAGCGAATCTCCAAAGACCTCGATGCATGATGCCCCTAGAGTTTTCGAAATCCTTAAGCCTTGTATGAGTGCTTCATACTCAGTTACGTTGTTGGAACATTCAAAATCTAAGCGGACTGCTATGGGAATCTCGCCCTTTTCAGGGGAGATTAGGATGATCCCGGCACCAGCCCCTCGTTGGTTTCGTGCCCCGTCGAAGTGCATCTTCCACACTTGGTTTTCGAAAGAATTTGCCAAAATGTGGTTTTGAAAATGGTTTTGCAATATGCCTTCATCAGGCATTTCGACAAGAGTGGGATATGTGTCCTCCAAGGGGAAGTCAGCCACGTAATCTGCTAGGGCTTGCCCCTTAATGGAGATCTGGTGATGGTATTTCAGATCATACTCCATTAGAAGGAGTTGCCATTTGCCCAATCTACCCGTGAGAATGGGTTTTTTGAACAAGTGCTTGATTGGATCAAGCTTGGACACTATCCAGATCTCATGATCTAGGAAATAGTGTCTGAATTTCTGGCAGGCCCAAACTAGGGCCAAGCACGTCTTCTCCATGGCTTGATAATTTCGTTCATAAGCCAAGAGAGTTTTTGAAATATAGTAGATGGCATACTCCTTATGGGTGTCATCCTCGTATTGAGCCAACAGGGCTCCTAAAGCGTTTACATGCACGGAGATGTATAATAAAAGCGGTTTTCCTTGTTTTGCAGGATTCAAAACAGGGGGATTAACCAAGTATGCCTTTAGTCTCTCGAAGGACTTTTGGCATTCGTCATCCCATAAGAATTTCGTACCCTTCCTCAACAGTTTGTTGAAGGGTTCGCATCTAGTTGCCAGATTCGATATGAATCGGCGCACAGATTGTAATCGACCCTAGAGGCTACGGACTTGGGTGAGATTGGAGGGTGGAGCCATGTCTATGATGGCTCGACACTTAGAGGGGTCGACTTCTATTCCCCTTTGGCTCACCATAAAGCCTAGAAGCTTCCCTGATTCTACCCCGAACACACATTTTTGAGGGTTTAGCTTTACTTTGTAAAGCCTAAGCCTTTCGAAAATCTTTTGTAAACATTCGATATGGGTGCATTGGGTTTTGGATTTTGCCAAGAGATCATCTACATACACTTCTACAAGCTCGTGAATTTGATCATGGAAAATCGTGTTCATGGCTCGTTGGTATGTTGCGCCGGCATTTTTCAAACCAAAGGGCAAGACTATATAGCAGTACGTGCCCCATGGGGTTGTGAAGGCGGTCTTACCCTGATCTCGTGGATTTAGTTTGATTTGATTGTAGCCTGAATAGCCATCCATAAATGAAAACATTTCATGATTTGCAGTACTATCGACTATCAAATCTATGTTTGGTAAAGGATAATTATCCTTTGGAGTGGCTTTATTTAGGTTTCTGAAATCGATGCATATTCGAATTTTCCCATTGGTTTTTCGAACTACAACGATATTTGACAACCAATCAGAATACGCAATGGGTTTTATAAATCCGGCTTTTAGCAGATCTTCTAAACCCTCTTTGACTTGCGTGTGTACATTCGGGTGTATTTTCCTAAGCTTCTGCTTTATTGGTTTTACACCTATATCTAAGGGAAGACGATGCTCGACTATGCTGGGATCTATGCCCGGCATGTCTTCATACGTCCATGCAAACACATCTAAATAGGTTCGTAGAAATGCAATGAATGCTAACTTTTCAGTTTTATGCAAGCATGTGCCTATTTTGATGGTTTTGGGATTGGAATCATCCCCTAGGTTCACCTCTACGAAATCTCCTCCTACTGTTTGGGAAGGTCTTTCAAAATCGAGAATTCTATGAAACTCTGGGAGCTCAGAAGTGGGATCTTCCTCAAGGGGATCCACGAATTGCTTTGTAAACACCCCGAAATCCCACGAATTGCTTAAACGAATCTGGTTTTATACAAGCAGCCCCAAAGGGCCATTTTGAGTTTGGAAACCCAGGAGCCTTCCAAACAACCCTGTACATATGTTTTAAACTATATCTTTCAAAAACATATGATATGGCTTTTGAAAACCCTTTTAAAACATGTTTTGAAACCCCGAAGTGGCTTGGCCCGATCAAGACAGGACCAGGAGAGCCAAGAAGAGCCCGGAACCGGAGCACCTGTCAAGCCCAGCGCAGCAACTCTTGTATCTGATTCACACCCCAGGATCTCGAACGTCCAAGACCCTGTTCTTACCAAAATAGCATTTGAAGTCATCTCCGGAAGGCAGAAACGGAGGCGGACGACCATGTTGGCGAAGACCCAACGCAGACGGAGTACTGATGCTGTTAGGCCCCGCACGAATCGTCCGTTTCGAACCCAGCTCGAAGGAGTCAGAGTTCAGTTTGGATTGGATCTGGACCTTATATATCCAGATCCCAATCCAGACCCATATGTGGACTTGGATTTGGATTTGGATCTAGAGATCCAATCCAATATCCATATCCATGGCCCACATCACCTTCTCATAAATGGAGGTGGGGCCCACTTGAGTTTCACGTGGGATATTGGGCATGAGAGAGAGTGGGGGTGAAAAATATCAAGAGTGTTGTATTAAGCTTGACTTGTGTGTCAAGTTTGGGTTTAATCTTGTGGGTTAGCCTAATTGAGTGGGTTTAAGCTTGTAATTAGCTAAAACCTAACCTAGGGCTGCACCAACATGGGGTGATCAAGGTCTATGGGCCATGCTAAGGGAGCTCCTTCACCTAAACCTAGCCAAAAATGCCTAAACCTAGCCTAAACCCCTAATCCACCCCTAATCTGAAGCTAATCACCTAACCCACTTCCCTAATCCCGTCCTAATCCCAACCTAATCACCTAACCCACTTCCCTAATCCTTCCCTAAACCTAGATTAATTTCCCTAATCCTAGCCTAAACCTAGCCTAATCACCTAACCTAGCTCACTAAACCTCACCCTAAAACCCAACCACCTAACCTAACCCTAAACCCCTAAACCACCCTTAGCCCACGATTTACCCAAACCCCTAGTTTTAAAATATCTGGCCCAACCTTTTCCAGCCCACCTTATCTACATACCACCCTACCTAAACCACCTAACCACTACCCACAGCCCAGCCCTAACCGACCTACCCATCCCCTATTTAAACCCCCCTCCTTGTGGGCGGGTTTTCCAAGTGGGAACCACTACCTCACCCGGCCGGGCCCTCTCCTTCTCCCTTCTCTCACCCAGCCGGGACGACTCCCCACCTTGGCCTGCTCCAGCTGCTCCACCAGCCGCCACCTGCTCCGCCACCTTCCCTCTTCCATCCACCACCACCACCCCTCAGCCGGACGCCATCATCTTCACCCAACCGAACCAGCCGACAGCCACCTGCCCGCCACCTTTCCACTTCATTCGCCACCTCTCCCCATTCGGTAAGTGCCCCGAACTCCCTCAAAGCCCCTCTCTTCCACCTCTCCACTCTTAGCCACCCATCCTACCTTCATCTCAGCCCTTTTGCCGCCACCACCTAAACCTAGCCGAACCTAGTATAACCCAAGTTGCTGGCCACTACTTAGCCACCATCTCCCATTCGGCCAACCCCCCTAGGTGTCCTATTCGGCCTTCCCACTAGCTCACCTTTTAGGTCCAGTTTCCCTAAGTACCCAACTCCCCTAGTGATCCTAATACCCACTTATTCAGCCACTTTAAACCCCCTACTTGGAGGCGCCATCTACTAGCCACCGGCCCCCTTCGAGGCGTCTATCCCGCGCCCCACTTGCAGCCGGCCAGCACCCTTGATCACCTACCTTTGCGGAGCTCCCACTTGCAGCCCAAGGCCAAGCCCACGCTCAAGCAAGACCTCTACGGACCAGCTACTCGTAAGTGTCTAAACTCGGTCTTTAGTCGTACACTTGCTTGAAATTCAATTTGATACGGGGTTGTAATAACGGAGCATAGTCTCCCCCCGCTTGTAATAACGTGGCTTGGCACAACCACACACGTGCACTCTCTTAGTCGTGCACAATTTTGAACACACACGGGCCTAATCAGCCCCTAATATATAAGTGTATATATACTTTCATTTTCGAAGGGTTTTGTTTAAGTTGGGTGCGTTGTCTTTCAATTCAAGCACTCTCACACACATTGAGCTTTCGCTCTTATTTGAAAGACCCAAGTAAGGGCCGACCTATACTATTTGGGTTTCATTTCTTGTCGTGTGAGTAAGTCTTTCAATTCAAGCACTCTCACACACATTGAGCTTTCGCTCTTATTTGAAAGACCCAAGTAAGGGCCGACCTATACTATTTGGGTTTCATTTCTTGTCGTGTGAGTAAGTCTTTCAATTCAAGCACTCTCACACACATTGAGCTTTCGCTCTTATTTGAAAGACCCAAGTAAGGGCCGACCTATACTATTTGGGTTTCATTTCATGTCGTGTGAGTAAGTCTTTCGATTCAAGCACTTTCACACACATTGAGCCTTCGCTCTTACTCCCAAGACCTTAGTAAAGGCCTTATTGCAGTTATATTTGGGTTTCATTTATGTCGTGTGGGTAGTCTTTTAATTCAAGCACTCTCACACACATTGAGCCTTCGCTCTTATTCCCAAGACCTTAGTCAAGGCCATACTGCAATTTATATTTGGGTTTAAATTCATGTCGTGTGTGTAAGTCTTTCAATTCAAGCACGCACCCACATTGAGCCTTCGCTCTTATTTGCAAGACCCGAGTAAGGGCTCATATACATAAGATATATACTTATTTCCCTTCGGTTATTTCCCTTCGGTTATTTCCCTTCGGTTATTTCCCTTCTGTTATTTCCCTTCAGTATTGTCTTTACATTTCGGGTTTTCCCTTTGGAGTAGCGTGAGTTTGCATTGCATCTACGCCATACCACGAGGTAGGACGCATATTGCATCGAAACAAGCCCCGCTCGAATTCGCCCATGTAGTGGAGTGTTCATAACACACAAACTAGGTGGCCCGAAAAGGGATAAAAGAAAAGACTTAGGCACGTGCAAAACCACGTGATCTAAAACATGCAATCGCATCTTAAAGACCCGAAATAGACACCTCGAACCGCTTCGTAGACTTTTCTCTCCAAAACTCGATTTTTGCAAAAGCGTACAGACTGACCCTTGCGCATCGGTGCAAGAAGGTCTGCGACGACAAGAGCTCACTTGCTCACAGTCGCCACGTTTAGAAGTCAGTGTTAGAAATATCTTCGCTAGCTTAAGTAAGCTAGCTGGCACGCCCTATTTGTATACATAGGCCTTAGACACATGATAAGATCCACTCCAAGCCTCGAAAGAGGCAAAGAGGCGGGGATTTTCGCGCGTCTACAGAGATTGGCACGCCCGGTGGGACGTGAGCCTTTTCAGAAATCGAGTTTACTTGTAGAAGTCTTGCGAAAATTTTATAAAGGTGTCGTTTTAACTTGTTTTCTTTGCTTTTACTTAGGAAATTTTGAAAAAGCTTGAAAAGCATGTCAAAATCCAATCCAAGTGAAGTGTCGAGCCAAGGCTCATGCGCATTAAGTTCTCACTCTAGGAGGATTTTCAAAAACAAAATAAAACTAGATGAAATCGAGGACTTGAGAAGGGAATTTGAGGCCAAAATCGATGCTCTCAGCCAAGAGGCTGAAGTAGGCGATTCATGTTCATCAAACGGTGAACAAAGGCCTAAAAAGAAATTTGGAAAACCTCGCAAGCAAAAAGAGGCCTCCGTAATGGAAGGCAACCAATACCACGAGTCCTTCACACAAAAGGACCGTAAAGCCCTACAGCAGCTGCTGAAAGGGCAGAATAAAGAGAAAAGAAGCTACGCCCTGCCTGATTTCCTTCCTATGGATTACGAAACAGACAGTGACGATGAAATACCGAACTTCCATCGGTATGATGGCATGGGAGACCCTAGGTCTCACTTGCAGCTTTTCTCACGTCGAGCCCATAAGAAGAAAAAGGACTCGATGAAATGGGTGTATTGGTTCCCTCTATCCCTTAAAGGCACAGCTGCCAAATGGCTGGCTTCCTACGACTTAAGCGAGTTCGCTACTTTTGAAGAGTTAGCGAACTGCTTCATGCAAAGATTTGCACACAACGTGGAAGTCACGCCAACCCTGAATACCTTAAGGGATACAAAGCAAGGCATGAACGAGGACGTGCATGCCTTTATTATAAGATGGAGGTCTCTTTTGGGCCAAGTGCGAGAGCCTATATTCGAAGGATGCGCAGTAATGCTCATCCTGGATAATTTCAAAAGCGAGTTAAAAACCCTTCTCTCGCTCCATGAGATTTCAACTTTCCATAAGTTGATCAAAAAGGCCTCCCTTTTCGAAACCAACTTGCGAAAAGGGACATACGACCACTTATGGAAAGGAAGTGCCGTTCCAAAAACACGTTTGGAAAAGCCCATCGCATATGGGCTGCCCACGACGGACAAAGGGGCAAAACCCCACAAAATCGCCAATGTCCGGGTGGATCCAGGCATGGCGGGCACTTCTAAAAATTTTGAAAAAATAGAAAATAAGAGAGAACGCAATTTTTCAAAACCAATTGAAAAACGGGAGTACACTCCGCTGGGGCAACCTGTGTCGGAGGTCCTAGACCTCTTACTTGCCCAGGGCATGATCGAACTCCCTGAAATCCCCGAAGGAGTCACGTCCAAAGGGGGGTATTTAAACCGATTTTGCAAGTATCATCGGCTCAAAGGCCATGATACCAAACGGTGCTTCTCTCTTCTAAATAAAATTGAGAACTTGATAGCGGAGGGCCGGCTCCAGGTCACTGCGGAACCTGAGCCACCTCAAGCTATCTTCAAGGAACCCTTTCCCAAACACGCCAGTGGCAGTGGGAAAGGAAAGGAGGTATGTACCCTCACCATTTCCAAGGAACTAGCGCAAAAGCCCGAACCTGGTCGACCCGCTTGTGCGCCCATCCTTGTATTATACAAGAGGCCCGCCCAAGTCGTCATTCGGGGACCACCGAAAGTGGAAACCCCGACAAAACCAGTTTTGAAAATCCAAGGTTCTCCTCAGCTCATCCTTAGAGCCAAGTCTAGCGCAAACCCTAGGCTGGTCGTGGGGGAAGTCACTAGATCCGGGAGGATCTACCAACCCCCGCACCTTCAAGGTGCTCAAAAGGTGGTCAGTATGCCTGGCCCCTCAAAAGCATGTATCCCTAGTGGTCTGCCAAAAGCAGATAAGGACAAAATCATCCTAAATCCTTATAATTTCGAAAACCACCTTTCAAAGATTCCTATTCACATGTCTATTCTAGAGCTTATCAAAACCTCGCCTAGGCATAGACTTGTCTTAGAGAAAATTCTAGAAAGGGCCAAGGTTGATTCGAACATAAGTCCGGAATCCTTGTCTGCCCAAGTGGCTTTATTAGGAGCAAAATCGCCCATCACCTTTTCGGAAGATGATGTAGATAGACCCTACGAAACCCATAACCAGGCCCTCCATATCGAGGTGGTTCTAAACAACCACTCTCTGGACAGGTGCCTAGTCGATGGTGGAGGAGGGCTCAACATCCTTCCACTTCACGTGGCGTACAAAATCGGAGTCACCTTGACTTCAGTGAACCAAAGCCCCATCGTTATCACTGGATACGATGGGAATGCGTCTAGGCCTTTAGGATCCATCGAACTCCCAATGGAAACGGGAGGGATCGAACACACGGGGGTGTTCCATGTCTTGGACATCCACCCCCATTATAACCTGTTGCTGGGAAGACCCTGGATACACAGTTTGTGCACTGTGCCATCCACCTTCCATAGGTGTGTTAAGATCCCTTTTAGGGACCAGGTCGTAGTGATCCTAGGTGAGAGTCACCCACAGCTTCAGGGGATCATAAACTCCCCTTGTTTATCGAGCTCCCAGGCCCATGAGGCTAACCTGAGGCAAATTATGGTTGAGCCACCTCGGCTCGTGTTGAACAACCCTAGGAAGGTTGTATATGTGAAGGGGCTGCCAAAAGCAGGCCTCCTCCCGACTCTAATCCTCCTAGGAAAACCCAAGCGTTCCCTATTTCCAAAACCCCTGGACAAAAGGCCATACGAGCCTAATATGGACGATAGCATGTTCCAGGACCACGACTTATATCCCATCTTTTCAAAAAACAAAAGGTCGTGGAACATGTTATTGAACATGGGCTACACGCCCTACACGAGTCTAGGGGCACAAAACCAGGGTCTCCTAGAGCCCATCCTGCCTTGGGCCAACCCAAGCCGATATGGGATCGGCTATACTCCCCGAATACCGCCGGAGCCACCCCCTGTGACCACCTGGGTCAAGGGTGCCCCGGAGCCTATCTTAGAAGAAACCTATGGTTTAGACCTCCTATTCCGAGTCTAACCCATAGTGTTTTCCCTTTGTAGGTATGACGGAAGATCCCTTTTTCTAAAAATACCAAAAACATTTGAAAACTTAAAATAAAAAAAAATCGAAAAACAAGAAAAACCAAAAACAATGGAAAAACAAAAACTCAAAAAAAGTGTGCTTTGTATAGTTCCCAAAGTTCTTGTTTTACAAAAACCCAAAAAAATCGAAAATCTAGAAAATACCAAAAAGATTTTGTACATAGCTGCTCCTGGTATGACTTTGGCGAAAGAAAAGGATTTCGAAAGAAACGTCGTCTGCATAGCCAGACCAAAAATTTCGAAATCACTTGAAAATCCAAGTACAAAACCAGGTTATTTTGAAAATCACGCATCAAGTTCCCTCGGGTCTATAGCCCACGAGAATGATCAAAGCCCAGAAGTGGATCCCCTTGAGGAAGATCCCACTTCTGAGCTCCCAGAATTTCATAGAATTCTCGATTTTGAAAGACCTTCCCAATCAGTAGGAGGAGATTTCGTAGAGGTGAACCTAGGGGATGATTCCAATCCCAAAACCATCAAAATAGGCGCATGCTTGCATGAAATTGAAAAGTTAGCATTCATTGCATTTCTACGAACCTATTTAGATGTGTTTGCATGGACGTATGAAGACATGCCGGGCATAGATCCCAGCATAGTCGAGCATCGTCTTCCCTTAGATATAGGTGTAAAACCAATAAAGCAGAAGCTTAGGAAAATACACCCGAATATACACACGCAAGTCAAAGAGGGTTTAGAAGATCTGCTAAAAGCCGGATTTATAAAACCCATTGCGTATTCTGATTGGTTGTCAAATATCGTTGTAGTTCGAAAAACCAATGGGAAAATTCGAATATGCATCGATTTCAGAAACCTGAATAAAGCCACTCCAAAGGATAATTATCCTTTACCAAACATAGATTTGATAGTCGATAGTACTGCAAATCATGAAATGTTTTCATTCATGGATGGTTATTCAGGCTATAATCAAATCAAACTAAGCCCACGAGATCAGGGTAAGACCGCCTTCACAACCCCATGGGGCACGTACTGCTATACAGTCATGCCCTTTGGTTTGAAAAATGCCGGCGCAACATACCAACGAGCCATGAACACGATCTTCCATGATCAAATTCACGAGCTTGTAGAAGTGTATGTAGATGATCTCTTGGCGAAATCCAAAACCCGATGCACCCATATCGAATGTTTACAAAAGATTTTCGAAAGGCTTAGGCTTTACAAAGTAAAGCTAAACCCTCAAAAATGTGTGTTCGGGGTAGAATCAGGGAAGCTTCTAGGCTTTATGGTGAGCCAAAGGGGAATAGAAGTCGACCCCTCTAAGTGTCGAGCCATTATAGACATGGCTCCACCCTCCAATCTCACCCAAGTCCGTAGCCTTCAGGGTCGATTACAATCTGTGCGCCGATTCATATCGAATCTGGCAACTAGATGCGAACCCTTCAACAAACTGTTGAGGAAGGATACGAAATTCTTATGGGATGACGAATGCCAAAAGTCCTTCGAGAGACTGAAGACATACTTGGTTAATCCCCCTGTTTTGAATCCTCCAAAACAAGGAAAACCGCTTTTATTATACATCTCCGTGCATGTAAACGCTTTAGGAGCCCTGTTGGCTCAATACGAGGATGACACCCACAAGGAGTATGCCATCTACTATATTTCGAAAACTCTCTTGGCTTATGAACGAAGTTATCAAGCCATGGAGAAGACGTGCTTGGCCCTAGTTTGGGCCTGCCAGAAATTCAGACACTATTTCCTAGATCATGAGATCCGGATAGTGTCCAAGCTTGATCCAATGAAGCACTTGTTCGAAAAACCCATTCTCACGGGTAGATTGGGCAAATGGCAACTCCTTCTAATGGAGTATGATTTGAAATACCATCACCAGATCTCCATTAAAGGGCAAGCCCTAGCAGATTACGTGGCTGAATTCCCCTTGGAGGACGCATATCCCACTCTTGTCGAAATGCCTGATGAAGGCATATTGCAAAACCATTTTCAAAACCACATTTTGGCGAATTCTTTCGAAAACCAAGTGTGGAAGATGCACTTCGACGGGGCACGAAACCAACGAGGGGCTGGTGCCGGGATCATCCTAATCTCCCCTGAAAAGGGCGAGATTCCCATAGCAGTCCGCTTAGATTTCGAATGTTCCAACAACGTAGCTGAGTATGAAGCACTCATACAAGGCTTAAGGATTTCGAAAACTCTAGGGGCATCATGCATCGAGGTCTTTGGAGATTCACTCCTTGTCATAAACCAGGTTTTAAAAATTTGGCAAGTACGTAATGAGAAACTACTTCCATATCACGAGTTGGCCACTCGATTGGTCCAATCCTTCCAATCGTGTAAGCTCACACACGTAGGAAGAGAGGACAATCGCATTGCCGATGCCCTCTCCTCCTTGGGTTCAGCCCTGAAGGTCGATCCCATTTCAGGGACCAGATCTTTGGAAATATGGCATGTGCCCCATCCATCCACACACGACTTGGATATTTGCCAAAATAACTCAGAGTTTGTTGAAAAACCCTGGTTCGATGACATAAAACAATTTTTAGAAAATGGGGGATTCACCGAGGATGCCACATCCAAAGATAAGGCATTCATTCGTAAGATTTCGACCCGATACACCATTCTGGGTGGGGTCTTATACAAAAAGAGTTTTACCGGCATTTTGCTTAGGTGTATCGACCTAGAGGAGGCTAGGATAGTGATGCACGAGTTCCACGATGGAGAATGTGGAGGTCATGTTAATGCCAACATGATGGCGATGAAAATACTTAGAGGGGGTTATTTTTGGTCCACCCTGAAAAAGGATTGTCACGATCATGTTAGGAAGTGTCATCCATGTCAAGTGCATGGGCACGCCATTCATATCCCTTCATCTACATTGCATTCCGTGGTTAGCCCCTGGCCATTTACCATGTGGGCGTTTGACATTGTAGGCCCAATATTTCCAAAGGCCTCGAATGGGCATCGTTTTATTTTAGCAGCCACGGAGTATTTCTCCAAGTGGGTGGAAGCCATTTCCCTAACGAATGTAATGGGGCAACATGTGGTGGCTTTCATCCGGAGGAATATCTTGGCTCGATTTGGGGTTCCACGAGACCTTGTGTCTGATAATGGTACCCCATTCAAGAATGAGCGGATGGTTAAGTTGTGCAACACGTATGGCATAACTCACCACTTCTCCTCGCCCTACTACCCTCAAGGCAATGGCCAAGCCGAAGCCACAAACAAGACTCTCATTGGTATCATTGAGAAAACCTTAGAGAAGGGTAGGACGTGGCACGAGAAGCTGGATGAAGCCTTATGGGCTTATAGGACTTCCACCCGGACTCCCACGAATTCCACACCATTCGAATTGGTTTATGGCACAAACGCCATTCTTCCCATTCATACCCAACTGCATTCATTCCATACATCCATTGCACTCGACCTCCCCCTAGAAACGCTTCAGCATGCTAGGATGGCCGAACTAGATTTGCTAGATGAGAGGCGACTCCTGGCCATGGATCATGCTCGTGCATACCGGCAAAGGATAGCCCGACATTATAGCAAACACATGAGACCTCGCCACTTTAAAGTGGGAGATCTGGTCTTGAAAACCATCCACCATCGTGGCCCACACCCCCTAGGCAAGTGGCGCCCCAACTGGGATGGACCCTATGTTGTACGAGCAACCACTACGAACAATTCGTATTGGTTGATCGATGTAGAAGGTAGGAATTTAGCAGATCCTATCAATATTCAATACTTAAAGAAGTATCATGTGTAGGATCTGGATTAAATTCCAAGTTTTCGAAAATTTTAGAGGGATAGCTGCCCTGAGACATGTGAATAAGGTGCAAAGGCGAACTCGTGTGACCCTAAGTGAGAGAATTCGCACTTGTGAAAGAGTGGAGTTTTCAAAATCGTGGTTGCATTTCAAAATCCTTCATCTTACAAAGAAAGGCCTAGTTCAACATGGCAAGATACTTGCAAGTAGTACGTGCTATTTCTAAATAGGCTGATCTGGAATGGATCGAGTGTAGGCTTGGGATAAGTCCTCCCCTCTTCTCTTCTCCTTCCAAAAGGAAAACAAAGGCCCAAATCAAAAGGGAATTTCCCATTTAAAGTCTCTTTCCAAAAGAAAGAAACCAGACTCCAAAAAGAAAAATTGGTTCTCTTATGAAAAAGAGGGATTAAAGAAAAAATACTCCCCAAAGGGAGACCCTCTATGAAAAAAAGGAAAAAGAGGCCAAAAAGCTCAAAAAGAGCAGTTTTCCGCCTTCTATGCCTTAAACCACGGGACGCTTCAGAAGGGACCGTGGTATCTCTTTCCCATCCCTGGCTTATCCCAAGCTAAAGCATGGTTCATTTCGAGGAATCTTAAAGTAAAAATAGGATTTACTTACTTGAATTTCATCTTGTTTGAGAATTCGACGTTTCGAGTAAGACGTAGGAATTTGAAATGAAGCTTGTTTTCTTATAAAACCTCCGCTAGATAAGCGAGTGTTAAGACTCAAACAAGGGCAAGCACGAAGAGCTCGAGATCCTTAGGATCGAGGCTCAAGACAGTTGTCCCTTTTGTAAATAGCTTTTGTAAATAAGCTTTGAAAACCAAACATCGAACAGCATAGGATTTGCTCACTTAGAGCAATAGACCTTGTAAGTCTCTAAAGTTCGACCACATCTGGTCCCTCGGAGGTCGCCACTTTTTGACACCACACCCATGTCATTTGCATTCCACGCATGGTACTTGCATGAGCATGATCCCATTTAGGACCAGATTCCATAAAACACCCTTTGGCGTGATATCTCCTCCTACCAGAGTTTGTAAAATTGAGATTTTGCTAAAATGGGACGATCCCATATTCTTCGTGGCTAGATCTAGGGAGACATCAAAAGGGGTGTTTGTTATCTTTGCCCTTATCCAAATCGATTTGGACAAGGCCAAAGAGGGGCATCTGTAAACACCCCGAAATCCCACGAATTGCTTAAACGAATCTGGTTTTATACAAGCAGCCCCAAAGGGCCATTTTGAGTTTGGAAACCCAGGAGCCTTCCAAACAACCCTGTACATATGTTTTAAACTATATCTTTCAAAAACATATGATATGGCTTTTGAAAACCCTTTTAAAACATGTTTTGAAACCCCGAAGTGGCTTGGCCCGATCAAGACAGGACCAGGAGAGCCAAGAAGAGCCCGGAACCGGAGCACCTGTCAAGCCCGGCGCAGCAACTCTTGTATCTGATTCACACCCCAGGATCTCGAACGTCCAAGACCCTGTTCTTACCAAAATAGCATTTGAAGTCATCTCCGGAAGGCAGAAACGGAGGCGGACGACCATGTTGGCGAAGACCCAACGCAGACGGAGTACTGATGCTGTCAGGCCCTGCACGAATCGTCCGTTTCGAACCCAGCTCGAAGGAGTCAGAGTTCAGTTTGGATTGGATCTGGACCATATATATCCAGATCCCAATCCAGACCCATATGTGGACTTGGATTTGGATTTGGATCCAGAGATCCAATCCAATATCCATATCCATGGCCCACATCACCTTCTCATAAATGGAGGTGGGGCCCACTTGAGTTTCACGTGGGATATTGGGCATGAGAGAGAGTGGGGGTGAAAAATATCAAGAGTGTTGTATTAAGCTTGACTTGTGTGTCAAGTTTGGGTTTAATCTTGTGGGTTAGCCTAATTGAGTGGGTTTAAGCTTGTAATTAGCTAAAACCTAACCTAGGGCTACACCAACATGGGGTGATCAAGGTCTATGGGCCATGCTAAGGGAGCTCCTTCACCTAAACCTAGCCAAAAATGCCTAAACCTAGCCTAAACCCCTAATCCACCCCTAATCTGAACCTAATCACCTAACCCACTTCCCTAATCCCGTCCTAATCCCAACCTAATCACCTAACCCACTTCCCTAATCCTTCCCTAAACCTAGATTAATTTCCCTAATCCTAGCCTAAACCTAGCCTAATCACCTAACCTAGCTCACTAAACCTCACCCTAAAACCCAACCACCTAACCTAACCCTAAACCCCTAAACCACCCTTAGCCCACGATTTACCCAAACCCCTAGTTTTAAAATATCTAGCCCAACCTTTTCCAGCCCACCTTATCTACATACCACCCTACCTAAACCACCTAACCACTACCCACAGCCCAGCCATAACCGACCTACCCATCCCCTATTTAAACCCCCCTCCTTGTGGGCGGGTTTTCCAAGTGGGAACCACTACCTCACCCAGCCGGGCCCTCTCCTTCTCCCTTCTCTCACCCAGCCGGGACGACTCCCCACCTTGGCCTGCTCCAGCTGCTCCACCAGCCGCCAACTGCTCCGCCACCTTCCCTCTTCCATCCGCCACCACCACCCCTCAGCCGGACGCCATCATCTTCACCCAACCGAACCAGCCGACAGCCACCTGCCCGCCACCTTCCCACTTCATTCGCCACCTCTCCCCGTTCGGTAAGTGCCCCGAACTCCCTCAAAGCCCCTCTCTTCCACCTCTCCACTCTTAGCCACCCATCCTACCTTCATCTCAGCCCTTTTGCCGCCACCACCTAAACCTAGCCGAACCTAGTATAACCCAAGTTGCTGGCCACTACTTAGCCACCATCTCCCATTCGGCCAACCCCCCTAGGTGTCCTATTCGGCCTTCCCACTAGCTCACCTTTTAGGTCCAGTTTCCCTAAGTACCCAACTCCCCTAGTGATCCTAATACCCACTTATTCAGCCACATTAAACCCCCTACTTGGAGGCGCCATCTACTAGCCACCGGCCACCTTCGAGGCGTCTATCCTGCACCCCACTTGCAGCCGGCCAGCACCCTTGATCACCTACCTTCGCGGAGCTCCCACTTGCAGCCCAAGGCCAAGCCCACGCTCAAGCAAGACCTCTACGGACCAGCTACTCGTAAGTGTCTAAACTCGGTCTTTAGTCGTACACTTGCTTGAAATTCAATTTGATACGGGGTTGTAATAACGGAGCATAGTCTCCCCCCGCTTGTAATAACGTGGCTTGGCACAACCACACACGTGCACTCTCTTAGTCGTGCACAATTTTGAACACACACGGGCCTAATCAGCCCCTAATATATAAGTGTATATATACTTTCATTTTCGAAGGGTTTTGTTTAAGTTGGGTGCGTTGTCTTTCAATTCAAGCACTCTCACACACATTGAGCTTTCGCTCTTATTTGAAAGACCCAAGTAAGGGCCGACCTATACTATTTGGGTTTCATTTCTTGTCGTGTGAGTAAGTCTTTCAATTCAAGCACTCTCACACACATTGAGCTTTCGCTCTTATTTGAAAGACCCAAGTAAGGGCCGACCTATACTATTTGGGTTTCATTTCTTGTCGTGTGAGTAAGTCCTTCAATTCAAGCACTCTCACACACATTGAGCTTTCGCTCTTATTTGAAAGACCCAAGTAAGGGCCGACCTATACTATTTGGGTTTCATTTCATGTCGTGTGAGTAAGTCTTTCAATTCAAGCACTTTCACACACATTGAGCCTTCGCTCTTACTCCCAAGACCTTAGTAAAGGCCTTATTGCAGTTATATTTGGGTTTCATTTATGTCGTGTGGGTAGTCTTTTAATTCAAGCACTCTCACACACATTGAGCCTTCGCTCTTATTCCCAAGACCTTAGTCAAGGCCATACTGCAATTTATATTTGGGTTTAAATTCATGTCGTGTATGTAAGTCTTTCAATTCAAGCACGCACCCACATTGAGCCTTCGCTCTTATTTGCAAGACCCGAGTAAGGGCTCATATACATAAGATATATATATATTTCCCTTCGGTTATTTCCCTTCGGTTATTTCCCTTTGGTTATTTCCCTTCTGTTATTTCCCTTCAGTATTGTCTTTACATTTCGGGTTTTCCCTTTGGAGTAGCGTGAGTTTGCATTGCATCTACGCCATACCACGAGGTAGGACGCATATTGCATCGAAACAAGCCCCGCTCGAATTCGCCCATGTAGTGGAGTGTTCATAACACACAAACTAGGTGGCCCGAAAAGGGATAAAAGAAAAGACTTAGGCACGTGCAAAACCACGTGATCTAAAACATGCAATCGCATCTTAAAGACCCGAAATAGACACCTCGAACCGCTTCGTAGACTTTTCTCTCCAAAACTCGATTTTTGCAAAAGCGTACAGACTGACCCTTGCGCATCGGTGCAAGAAGGTCTGCGACGACAAGAGCTCACTTGCTCACAGTCGCCACGTTTAGAAGTCAGTGTTAGAAATATCTTCACTAGCTTAAGTAAGCTAGCTGGCACGCCCTATTTGTATACATAGGCCTTAGACACACGATAAGATCCACTCCAAGCCTCGAAAGAGGCAAAGAGGCGGGGTTTTTCGCGCGTCTACAAGCTTTACTTTGTAAATTCTAAGCCTTTCGAAAATCTTTTGTAAACATTCGATGTGAGTGCATCGAGTTTTGGATTTTGCCAAGAGATCATCCACATATACCTCTACGAGCTCATGAATCTGATCATGGAAGATCGTGGTCATGGCTCTCTGGTATGTTGCACTGGCATTTTTCAAACCAAAGGGCATGACTATATAGCAGTACGTGCCCCATGGGGTTGTGAACGCAGTCTTATCCTGATCTCGTGGACTTAATTTGATTTGATTATACCCTGAATAGCCATCCATAAATGAAAACATCTCGTGATTTGCAGTACTATCGACTATCAAATCTATGTTTGGTAAAGGATAATTATCCTTTGGAGTGGCTTTGTTTAGGTTTCTAAAATCAATGCATATTCGAATCTTCTCATTGGTTTTCGAACAACAACGATATTGGGTAACAAATCAGAATACGCAATGGGTTTTATAAATCTAGCTTTTAACAGATCTTCTAAACCCTCTTTGACTTGTGTGTGAACATTCAGATGTATTTTCCTAAGCTTTTGTTTTATGGGTTTCACATCTGCATCTAAGGGAAGACGATGTTCGACAATACTGGGGTCTATGCCCGGCATGTCTTCATACGTCCATGCAAACACATCTAAGTAGGTTTGTAAAAATTCAATGAATGCTGATCTTTCATGCTCATGCAAACATGCGCCTACCTTAATGAGTTTGGGATTTGAATTACTCCCTAGGTTTACCTCTATGAAATCTCCTCCTACTGAATTGGAAGGTCTTTCTGTGGACGCGCGAAAATCCCCGCCTCTTTGCCTTTTTCAGGGCTCGGAGCGAATCCTCTCGTGTGTCTAAGGCCTATGTATGCAAACAGGGCGTGCCAGCTAGCTTACCAAAGCTAGCGAAGATATTTTTAACACTGACTTCTAAACGTGGTGACTGTGAGCAAGTAAGCTCTTGTCGTCGTAGACCTTCTTACACCGATACGCAAGGGTCAGTCTATACGCTTTGCAAAAATCGAGTTTTGGAGAGAAAGTCTACGAAGCGGTTCGAGGTGTCTATTTCGGGTCTTTAAAATGCGATTGCATGTTTTAGATCACGTGGATTTGCACGTGCCTAAGTCTTTTTCTTTTATCCCTTTTCGGGCCACCTAGTTTGTGTGTTATGAACACTCCACTACATGGGCGAATTCGAGCGGGGCTTGCTTTGATGCAATATGCGTCCTACCTCGTGGTATGGCGTAGATGCAATGCAAACTCACGCTACTCCAAAGGGAAAACCCGAAATGTAACGACAATGCTGAAGAGAAATAACCGAAGGGAAATGACCGAAGGGAAATAACCGAAGGGAAATAACTGAAGGGAGATATGTATATAGATTATGTATATGAGCCCTTACTCGGGTCTTGCAAATAAGAGCGAAGGCTCAATGTGGGTGCGTGCTGGAATTGAAAGACTTACACACACGACATGAAATTAAACCCAAATATAAATTGCAGTATGGCCTTGACTAAGGTCTTGGGAGTAAGAGCGAAGGCTCAATGTGTGTGAGAGTGCTTGAATTGAAGTACTACACACACGACATAAATGAAACCCAAATATAACTGCAATAAGGCCTTTACTAAGGTCTTGGGAGTAAGAGCGAAGGCTCAATGTGTGTGAAAGTGCTTGAATTGAAAGACTTACTCACACGACATGAAATGAAACCCCAAATAGTATAGGTCGGCCCTTACTTGGGTCTTTCAAATAAGAGCGAAAGCTCAATGTGTGTGAGAGTGCTTGAATTGAAAGACTTACTCACACAACATGAAATGAAACCCAAATAGTATAGGTCGGCCCTTACTTGGGTCTTTCAACTAAGAGCGAAAGCTCAATGTGTGTGAGTGCTTGAATTGAAAGACCACGCACCCAACTTAAGCAAAACCCTTTGAAAATGAAAATATATATACTTATGTATTAGGGGCGGATTAGGCCCGTGTGTGTTCAAAATCGTGCACGACTAAGAGAGTGCACGTGTGTGGGTGTGCCAAGCCATGTTATTACAAGCGGGGGGAGACTATGCTCCGTTATTACAACCCCGTATCAAATTGAATCTCAAGCAAGTATACAACTAAAGACCGAGTTTAGGCACTTACGAGTAGCTGGTCCGTAGAGGCCTTGCTTGAGCGTGGGCTTGGCCTTCGCCTTGGGCTGCAAACGGGAGCTCCGCGAGGGTGGGTGACAAAGGGTGCTGGCCGGCTGCAAGTGGGGCGCGGGATAGGCGCCTCGAAGGTGGCCGGCTGCAAATGGGTGTCGCCTTGATGTGGGCGATCAAAGGGCTGGGCCAAGTAAGTGTGTAGGGTCACGAATGGAGAGTATAGAGTGTTAGGGAATATGAACCTAAGGGGAGTTTAAGGGAAGGCCGAAGGGGAGTCTAAGGGGAAAAGAGATGGCTGGCCGGGTATAGTTAGGGTAGTTAGGTAGTGACAGATGGTTTAGGTTGTGCTAGGTTCGGCTAAGGGAGAATGGTGGCAGCAAAGGGCTGATGTGTAGGTGAGATGATAGTATGGTGGGTGGCTAGGAATGGAGAGGGAGTAGAGAAGGAGTTAGGTAGCGTTGGGGGGGTACTTACCGAATGGGGAGATGCGGTGGATGGAAGAGAGAAATCGGGTGGTTGGGATGGAGAGCAAGTGGTGGCGTCCGGCAGGGAGATGGTGGTGGCGTCCGGCTGGGAGATGGTGGTGGATGGAAGAGAGAAGGTGGCGGTGCAGGTGGAGTAGGTGGAGCAGGAGGGAGATGATGGGACTCGGCTGGACTTGGGGAAGAAGGGGACCGGTTGGGATTGGTGAGGGCTCCTGGCTAGGAAAACCCGCCCCCAAGGGGGGGGGGTTAAATAGGGAAGGGTAGGTCGGTTAGGGCTGGGCTTGGGGTAGTGGTTAGGTGGTTTAGGTAGGGTGGTATGTAGATAAGGTGGGCTGGAAAGGGTTGGGCCAGATATTTTGAAAACTAGGGGTTTGGGTAGATTGTGGGCTAGGGGTGGTTTAGGGGTTTGGGGCTAGGTTAGGTGGTTGGGTTTTAGGGTGAGGTTTAGTGAGCTAGGTTAGGTGATTAGGCTAGGTTTAGGCTAGGATTAGGGAAATTAACCTAGGTTTAGGGAAGGATTAGGGAAGTGGGTTAGGTGATTAGGTTGGGATTAGGCCGGGATTAGAGAAGTGGGTTAGGTGATTAGGCTCAGATTAGGGGTGGATTAGGGGGGTAGGTTTGGATTAGGTGTTTTGGGTTAGGTTTAGGTGAAGGAGCTCCCTTTGCATGGCCCATAGACCTTAACCACCTCATGTTGGTGCAGCCCTAGGTTAGGTTTTGTCTAATTACAAGCTTAAACCTACTCAATTAGGCTAACCCACATGATTAACCCCAAACTTGACACACAAGTCAAGCTTAATTACAACACTCTTGATATTTTCCATCCCCACTCTCTCTCATGCCCAATATCCCACGTGAATTTCAAGTGGGCCCCACCTCCATTTATGAGAAGGTGATGTGGGCCATGGATATGGATATTGGATTGGATCTCTGGATCCAAATCCAAATCCAAGTCCACCTATGGGTTTGGATTGGGATCTGGATATATATGGTCCAGATCCAATCCAAACTAAACTCTGACTCCTTCGAGCTGGGTTCGAAACGGACGATTTGTGCGGGGCCTGACAGCATCAGTACTCCGTCTACGTTGGGTCTTCGCCAACATGGTCGTCCGCCTCCGTTTCTGCCTTCCGGAGATGACTTCAAAGGATATTTTGATAAGAACAGGGTCTTGGACGTTCGAGATCCTGGGGGTATGAATCAGATACAAGAGTTGTTGCGCCGGGCTCGACATGCGCTCCGGTTCTGGGCTCTTCTTAGCTCTCCTAGTCCTGTCTTGATCGGGCCAAGCCACTTCGGGGTTTCAAAAACGTGTTTTAAAAGGTTTTCAAAAGCCATATTATATATTTTTGAAATACAAAGTTTAAAACATATGTACAAGGTTGTCTGGAAGTTTCCTGGGTTTCTAGACTCAAAATGGCCCTTTGGGGCTGCTTTTACAAGACCAGGTTTGCTTAAGAAATTCGTGGGATTTCGGGATGTTTACAGATGCCCCTCTTTGGCCTTGTCCAAATAGATTTGGATAAGGGCAAAGATGACAAACACCCCTTTTAGTGTCTCCCTAGATCTAGCCACGAAGAATATGGGATCGTCCCATTTTTAGCAAAAATCTCAATTTACAAACTCTGGTAGGAGGAGATATCACGCCAAAGGGTTTTACTATGGAATCTGGTCCTAAATGGGATCATGTTCATGCAAGTACCATGCGTGGAATGCAAATGACATGGGTGTGGTGCCAAGAGTGGCGACCTCCCAGAGACCAGATGTAGTCGAACTCTAGAGACTTACAAGGTCTATTGCTCCAAGTGAGCAAATCCTATGCTGTTCGATATTCGGTTTTCAAAACTTATTTACAAAAGCTATTTACAAAAGGGACAACTGTCTTGAGCCTCGATCCTAAGGATCTCGAGCTCTTCGTGCTTGCCCTTGTTTGAGTCTTAACACTCGCTTATCTAGCGGAGGTTTTATAAGAAAACAAGGCATATTTCAAATTCCTATGCCTTACTCGAAATGTCGAATTCTCAAACAAGATGAAATTCAAGTAAGTAAATCCTATTTTTACTTTAGGATTCCTCGAAATGAACCATGCTTTAGCTTGGGATAAGCCAGGGATGGGAAAGAGATACCACGGTCCCTTCTGAAGCGTCCCGTGGTTTGAGGCATAGAAGGCGGAAAACTGCTCTTTTTGAGCTTTTTGGCCTTTTTTTTCCTTTTTTTCATAGAGGGTCTCCCTTTGGGAGTATTTTTTCTTTAATCCCTCTTTTTCATAAGAGAATCGATTTTTCTTTTTGAAGTCTGGTTTCTTTCTTTTGGAAAAAGACTTTGAATGGGGAATTCCCTTTTGTTTTGGGCCTTTGTTTTCCTTTTGGGAATAGGAGAGAAGAGGGGCGGACTTATCCCAAGCCTACACTCGATCCATTCCAGATCAGCCTATTTAGAAATAGCACGTACTACTTGCAAGTATCTTGCTATGTTGAACTAGGCCTTTCTTTGTAAGAAGAAGGATTTTGAAATGTAACCACGATTTTGAAAACTCCACTCTTTCACAAGTGCGAATTCTCTCACTTAGGGTCACACGAGTTCACCTTTGCACCTTATTCACATATCTCAGGGCAGCTATCCCTATAAAATTTTCGAAAACTGGAATTTAATCCAGATCCTACACATGATACTTCTTTAAGTATTGAATATTGATAGGATCTGCTAAATTCCTACCTTCTACATCGATCAACCAATACGAATTGTTCGTAGTGGTTGCTCGTACAACATAGGGTCCATCCCAGTTGGGGCGCCACTTACCTAAGGGGTGTGGGCCACGATGGTGGATGGTTTTTAAGACCAGATCTCCCACTTCAAAGTGGCGAGGTCTCATGTGTTTGCTATAATGTCGGGCTATCCTTTGCCGGTATGCACGAGCATGATCCATGGCAAGGAGTCGCCTCTCATCTAGCAAATCTAGTTCGGCCATCCTAGCATGCTGGAGCATCTCTAGGGGGAGGTCGAGTGCTATGGATGTATGGAATGAATGCAGTTGAGTATGAATGAGAAGAATGGCGTTTGTGCCATAGACCAACTCGAATGGTGTGGCATTTGTGGGAGTCCGGATGGAAGTCCTATAAGCCCATAAGGCTTCATCCAGCTTCTCGTGCCATGTCCTACCCTTCTCTAAGGTTTTCTCAATAATACTAATGAGAGTCGTGGTTGTGGCTTCGGCTTGGCCGTTGTCTTGACGGTAGTAGGGTGAGGAGAAGTGGTGAGTTATGCCATACATGTTGCACAACTTAACCATCCGCTCGTTCTTGAATGGGGTACCATTATCAGACACAAGGTCTCGTGGAACCCCAAATCGAGCCAAGATATTCCTCCGGATGAAAGCCACCACATGTTGCCCCATTACATTCGTTAGGGAAATGGCTTCCACCCACTTGGAGAAATACTCCGTGGCTGCTAAAATAAATCGATGCCCATTCGAGGCCTTTGGAAATATCGGGCCTACAATGTCAAACACCCACATGGTAAATGGCCAGGGGCTGACCACGGAATGCAATGCAGATGAAGGGATATGAATGGCGTGCCCATGCACTTGACACGGATGACACTTCCTAACATGATCGTGACAATCCTTTTTCAGGGTGGACCAAAAATAGCCCCCTCTAAGTATTTTCATTGCCATCATGTTGGCATTAACATGACCTCCACATTCTCCATCGTGGAACTCATGCATTACCATCCTAGCCTCCTCTAGGTCGATACACCTAAGTAGAATGCCGGTAAAACTTTTTTTGTATAAAACCCCACCCAGAATGGTGTATCGGGTCGAAATCTTACGAATGAATGCCTTATCTTTGGATGTGGCATCCTCGGTAAATCTCCCATTTTCTAAAAATTGTTTTATGTCATAGAACCAGGGTTTTTCAATAGACTCTGGGTTGTTTTGGCAAATATCCAAGTCGTGTGTGGATGGATGGGGCGCATGCCATATTTCCAAAGATCTGGTCCCTGAAATGGGATCGACCTTCAGGGCTGACCAAAGGAGGAGAGGGCATCGGCGATGCCATTGTCCTCTCTTCCTACGTGTGTGAGTTTACACGACTAGAAGGATTGGATCAATCGAGTGGCCAACTCGTGATATGGAAGTAGTTTCTCATTACGTACTTGCCAAATTTTTAAAACTTGGTTTATGACAAGGAGCGAATCTCCAAATACCTCAATGCATGATGCCCCTAGAGTTTTCGAAATCTTTAAGCCTTGTATGAGTGCTTCATACTCAGCTACGTTGTTGGAACATTCGAAATCTAAGCGGACTGCTATGGGAATCTCGCCCTTTTCAGGGGAGATTAGGATGACCCCTGCACCAGCCCCTCGTTGGTTTCGTGCCCCGTCGAAGTGCATCTTCCACACTTGGTTTTTGAAAGAATTTGCCAAAATGTGGTTTTGAAAATGGTTTTGCAATATGCCTTCATCAGGCATTTCGACAAGAGTGGGATATGCGTCCTCTAAGGGGAATTCAACCACGTAATCTGCTAGGGCTTGCCCCTTAATGGAGATCTGGTGATGGTATTTTAGATCATACTCCATTAGAAGGAGCTGCCATTTGCCCAATCTACCCGTGAGAATGGGTTTTTCGAACAAGTGCTTGATTGGATCAATCTTGGACACTATCCAGATCTCATGATCTAGAAAATAGTGTCTAAACTTCTGGCAGGCCCAGACTAGGGCCAAGCACGTCTTCTCCATGGCTTGATAATTTCGTTCATAAGCCAAGAGAGTTTTCGAAATATAGTAGATGGCATACTCCTTATGGGTGTCATCCTCGTATTGAGCCAACAGGGCTCCTAAAGCATTTACATGCACGGAGATATATAATAAAAGCAGTTTTCCTTGCTTTGGAGGTTTCAAAACGGGGGGATTAACCAAGTATGCCTTCAGCCTCTCGAAGGACTTTTGGCATTCGTCATCCCATAAGAATTTCGTACCCTTCCTCAACAGTTTGTTGAAGGGTTCGCATCTAGCTGCTAGATTCGATATGAATCGACGCACGGATTGTAATCGACCCTGGAGGCTACGGATTTGGGTGAGATTGGAGGGTGGAGCCATGTCTATGATGGCTCGGCACTTAGAGGGGTCGACTTCTATTCCCCTTTGGCTTACCATAAAGCCTAGAAGCTTCCCTGATTCTACCCCGAACACACATTTTTGAGGGTTTAGCTTTACTTTGTAAAGCCTAAGCCTTTCGAAAATCTTTTGTAAACATTCGATATGGGTGCATCGGGTTTTGGATTTTGCCAAGAGATCATCTACATACACTTCTACAAGCTCATGAATTTGATCATGGAAGATCATGTTCATGGCTCGTTGGTATGTTGCGCCGGCATTTTTCAAACCAAAGGGCATGACTGTATAGCAGTACGTGCCCCATGGAGTTGTGAAGGCGGTCTTACCCTAATCTCGTGGACTTAGTTTGATTTGATTATAGCCTGAATAGCCATCCATGAATGAAAACATTTCATGATTTGTAGTACTATCGACTATCAAATCTATGTTTGGTAAAGGATAATTATCCTTTGGAGTGGCTTTATTCAGGTTTCTGAAATCGATGCATATTCGAATTTTCCCATTGGTTTTTCGAACCACAACGATATTTGACAACCAATCAGAATATGCAATGGGTTTTATGAATCCGGCTTTTAGCAGATCTTCTAAACCCTCTTTGACTTGCGTGTGTACATTCGGGTGCATTTTCCTAAGCTTCTGCTTTATGGGTTTTACACCTACATCTAAGGGAAGACGATGCTCGACAATGTTGGGATCTATGCTCGGCATGTCTTCATACGTCCATGCAAACACATCTAAATAGGTTCATAGAAATGCTATGAATGCTAACTTTTCAGTCTCATGCAAGCATGCGCCTATTTTGATGGTTTTGGGATTGGAATCATCCCCTAGGTTCACCTCTATGAAATCTCCTCCTACTGATTGGGAAGGTCTTTCAAAATCGAGAATTCTATGAAATTCTGAGAGCTCAGAAGTGGGATCCTCCTCAAGGGGATCCACTTCTGGGCTTTGATCATTCTCGTGGGCTATAGACCCGAGGGAACTTGATGCGTGGTTTTCAAAATTACCTGGTTTTGTACTTGGATTTTCAAGTGATTTCGAAATTTTTGGTTTGGCTATGCAGACGACGTTTCTTTCGAAATCCTTTTCTTTTGCCAAAGTCCTACCAGGAGCAGCTATGTACAAAATCTTTTTGGTATTTTCCAAATTTTCGATTTTTTTGGGTTTTTGTAAAACAAGAACTTTGGGAACTATACAAAGCACTCTTTTTTCGAGTTTTTGTTTTTCTATTGTTTTTGGTTTTTCTTGTTTTTCGATTTTTTTGATTTTAAGTTTTTCAAATGTTTTTGGTATTTTTAGAAAAAGGGATCTTCCGTCATACCTACAAAGGGAAAACACTACGGGTTAGACTCGGAATAGGAGGTCTAAATCGTAGGTCTCTTCTAAGACAGGCTCCGGGGCACCCTTGACCCAAGTGGTCACAGGAGGTGGCTCCAGCGGTATTCGGGGAGTATAGCTGATCCCATATCGGCTTGGGTTGGCCCTAGGCAGGATGGGCTCTAGGAGACCCTGGTTCTGCGCCCCTAGACTCTTGTAGGGCGTGTAGCCCATGTTCAACAACATGTTCCACGACTTTTTGTTTTTTGAAAAAGTTGGATACAAGTCGTGGTCCTGGAACATGCTATCGTCCATATTAGGCTCGTATGGCCTCTTGTCCAGGGGCTTTGGAAATAGGGAACGCTTGGGTTTTCCTAAGAGGATTAAAGTCGGGAGGGGGCCTGCTTTGGGCGGCCCCTTCACACATACAACCTTCCTAGGGTTGTTCAACACGAGCCGAGGTGGCTCAACCATAATTTGCCCCAGGTTAGCCTCATGGGCCTGGGAGCTTGATAAACAAGGGGAGTTTATGATCCCCTGAAGCTGTGGGTGACTCTCACCTAGGATCACTACGACCTGGTCCCTAAAAGGGATCTTGACACACCTGTGGAAGGTGGATGGCACAGCGCACAAACTGTGTATCCAGGGCCTTCCAAGCAACAGGTTATAATGGGGGTGGATGTCCAAGACATGGAACACCCCCGTGTGTTCGATCCCTCCCGTTTCCATTGGGAGTTCGATGGATCCTAAAGGTCTAGACGCATTCCCATCGTATCCAGTGATGACGATGGAGCTTGGGTTCACTGAAGTCAAGGTGACTCCAATTTTGTACGCCACATGAAGTGGAAGGATGTTGAGCCCTCCTCCACCATCGACTAGGCACCTGTCCAGAGAGTGGTTGTTTAGAACCACCTCGATATGTAGGGCCCGGTTATGGGTTTTGTAGGGTCTATCTACATCATCTTCCGAAAAAGTGATGGGCGATTTTGCTCCTAATAAAGCCACTTGGGCAGACAAGGATTCCAGACTTATGTTCGAATCAACCTTGGCCCTTTCTAGAATTTTCTCTAATACAAGTCTATGCCTAGGCGAGGTTTTTATAAGCTCTAGGATAGACATGTGAATAGGAATCTTTGAAAGGTGGTTTTTGAAATCATAAGGATTTAGGATGACTTTGTCCTTATCTGCTTTTGGCAGACCACTAGGGATACATGCTTTTGAGGGGCCAGGCACATTGACCACCTTTTGAGCACCTTGAAGGTGCGGGGGTTGATAGATCCTCCCGGATCTAGTGACTTCCCCCACGACCAGCCTAGGGTTCGCGCTAAACTTGGCTCTAAGGATGAGCTGAGGAGAACCTTGGATTTTTAAAACTGGTTTTACCGGGGTTTCCACTTTTGGTGGTTCCCGAATGACGACTTGGGCGGGCCTCTTGTATAGTACAAGGATGGGCGCACAAGTAGGTCGACCAGGTTCTGGCTTTCGCGCTAGTTCCTTGGAAATGGTGAGGGTACATACCTCCTTTCCTTTCCCACTACCACTGGCGTGTTTGGGAAAGGGTTCCTTGAAGATAGCTTGAGGTGGCTCAGGTTCCGCAGTGACCTGGAGCCGGCCTTCTGCTATCAAGTTCTCAATTTTCTTTAAAAGAGAGAAGCAGCGTTTGGTATCATGGCCTTTGAGCCGATGATACTTACAAAATCGGTTTAAATACCCCCCTTTGGAAGTGACTCCTTCGGGGATTTCAGGGAGTTCTATCATGCCTTGGGCAAGTAGGAGGTCTAGGACCTCTGATACAGGTTGCCCCAGCGGAGTATACTCCTGTTTTTCAACCGGTTTTTGAAAATTGCGTTCCCTCTTATTTTCTGATTTTTCAAAATTTTTGGAAGTACCCGCCATGCCTGGATCCACCCGGACATTGGCGATTTTATGGGGCTTTGCCCCTTTGTTCGTCGTGGGCAGCCCATATGCGATGGGCTTTTCCAAACGGGTTTTTGGAACGACACTTCCTTTCCATAAGTGGTCGTATGTCCCTTTTCGCAAGTTGGTTTTGAAAAGGGAGGCCTTTTTTATCAACTTATGGAAAGTTGAAATCTCATGGAGCGAGAGAAGGGTTTTTAACTCGCTTTTGAAATTATCCAAGATGAGCATTACTGCGCATCCTTCGGATATGCGCTCTCGCACTTGGCCCAAAAGTGACCTCCATCTTATAATGAAGGCATGTACGTCTTCGTTCATGCCTTGCTTTGTATCCCTTAAGGTATTCAGAGTCGGCGTGACTTCTACGTTGTGTGCAAATCTTTGCATGAAGCAGTTCGCTAACTCTTCAAAAGTAGCGAACTGGCTTAAGTCGTAGGAAGCCAGCCATTTGGCAGCTGTGCCTTTAAGGGATAGAGGGAACCAATACACCCATTTCATCGAGTCCTTTTTCTTCTTATGGGCTCGACGCGAGAAAAGCTGCAAGTGAGACCTAGGGTCTCCCATGCTATCATACCAATGGAAGTTCGGTATTTCATCGTCACTGTCTGTTTCGTAATCCATAGGAAGGAAATCAGACAAGGCGTAGCTTCTTTTCTCTTTATTCTGCCCTTTCAGCAACTGCTGTAGGGCTTTACGGTCCTTTTGTGTGAAGGACTCGTGGTATTGGTTGCCTTCCATTACGAAGGCCTCTTTCTGCTTGCGATGTTTTTCAGATTTCTTTTTAGGCCTTTGTTCACCGTTCGATGAACATGAATCGCCTACTTCAGCCTCTTGGCTGAGAGCATCGATTTTGGCCTCAAACTCCCTTCTCAAGTCCTCGATTTCATGTAGTTTTATTTTGTTTTTGAAAATCCTCCTAGAGTGAGAACTTGATGCGCATGAGCCTTGGCTCGACACTTCACTTGGATTGGATTTTGACATGCTTTTCAAGCTTTTTCAAAATATCCTAAGTACAAGCAAAAGAAAACAAGTTAAAACGACACCTTTTTACAAAATTTTCGCAAGACTTCTACTTACAAACTCGATTTTTGAAAGGCTCATGTCCCACCGAGCATGCCAATCTCTGTGGACGCGCGAAAATCCCTTCCTCTTTGCCTTTTTCAGGGCTCGGAGCGGATCCTCTCGTGTGTCTAAGGTTTATGTATGCAAACAGGGAGTGCCAGCTAGCTTACCTAAGCTAGTGAAGATATTTTTAACACTGACTTCTAAACGTGGCGACTGTGAGCAAGTAAGCTCTTGTCGTCGCAGACCTTCTTGCACCGATGCACAAGGGTCAGTCTGTACGCTTTGCAAAAATCGAGTTTTGGAGAGAAAGTCTACGAAGCGGTTCGAGGTGTCTATTTCGGGTCTTTAAAATGCGATTGCATGTTTTAGATCACGTGGATTTGCACGTGCCTAAGTCTTTTTCTTTTATCCCTTTTCGGGCCACCTAGTTTGTGTGTTATGAACACTCCACTACGTGGGCGAATTCGAGTGGGGCTTGCTTTGATGCAATATGCGTCCTACCTCGTGGTATGGCGTAGATGCAATGCAAACTCACGCTACTCCAAAGGGAAAACCCGAAATGTAAAGACAATGCTGAAGGGAAATAACCGAAGGGAAATGACCGAAGGGAAATAACCGAAGGGAAATAACCGAAGGGAGATATGTATATAGATTATGTATATGAGCCCTTACTCGGGTCTTGCAAATAAGAGCGAAGGCTCAATGTGGGTCCGTGCTGGAATTGAAAGACTTACACACACGACATGAAATTAAACCCAAATATAAATTGCAGTATGGCCTTGACTAAGGTCTTGGGAGTAAGAGCGAAGGCTCAATGTGTGTGAGAGTGCTTGAATTGAAGTACTACACACACGACATAAATGAAACCCAAATATAACTGCAATAAGGCCTTTACTAAGGTCTTGGGAGTAAGAGCGAAGGCTCAATGTGTGTGAAAGTGCTTGAATTGAAAGACTTACTCACACGACATGAAATGAAACCCCAAATAGTATAGGTCGGCCCTTACTTGGGTCTTTCAAATAAGAGCGAAAGCTCAATGTGTGTGAGAGTGCTTGAATTGAAAGACTTACTCACACAACATGAAATGAAACCCAAATAGTATAGGTCGGCCCTTACTTGGGTCTTTCAACTAAGAGCGAAAGCTCAATGTGTGTGAGTGCTTGAATTGAAAGACCACGCACCCAACTTAAGCAAAACCCTTCGAAAATGAAAATATATATACTTATGTATTAGGGGCTGATTAGGCCCGTGTGTGTTCAAAATCGTGCACGACTAAGAGAGTGCACGTGTGTGGGTGTGCCAAGCCACGTTATTACAAGCGGGGGGAGACTATGCTCCGTTATTACAACCCCGTATCAAATTGAATCTCAAGCAAGTATACAACTAAAGACCCAGTTTAGGCACTTACGAGTAGCTGATCCGTAGAGGCCTTGCTTGAGCGTGGGCTTGGCCTTCGCCTTGGGCTGCAAACGGGAGCTCCGCGAGGGTGGGTGACAAAGGGTGCTGGCCGGCTGCAAGTGGGGCGCGGGATAGGCGCCTCGAAGGTGGCCGGCTGCAAATGGGTGTCGCCTTGATGTGGGCGATCAAAGGGCTGGGCCAAGTAAGTGTGTAGGGTCACGAATGGAGAGTATAGAGTGTTAGGGAATATGAACCTAAGGGGAGTTTAAGGGAAGGCCGAAGGGGAGTCTAAGGGGAAAAGAGATGGCTGGCCGGGTATAGTTAGGGTAGTTAGGTAGTGACCGATGGTTTAGGTTGTGCTAGGTTCGGCTAAGGGAGAATGGTGGCAGCAAAGGGCTGATGTGTAGGTGAGATGATAGTATGGTGGGTGGCTAGGAATGGAGTGGGAGTAGAGAAGGAGTTAGGTAGCGTTAGGGGGGTATTTACCGAATGAGGAGATGCGGTGGATGGAAGAGAGAAATTGGGTGGTTGGGATGGAGAGCAAGTGGTGGCGTCCGGCTGGGAGATGGTGGTGGATGGAAGAGAGAAGGTGGCGGTGCAGGTGGAGTAGGTGGAGCAGGAGGGAGATGATGGGACTCGGCTGGACTTGGGGAAGAAGGGGACCCGGCTGGGATTGGTGAGGGCTCCTAGCTAGGAAAACCCGCCCCCAAGGGGGGGGTTTAAATAGTGATGGGTAGGTCGGTTAGGGCTGGGCTTGGGGTAGTGGTTAGGTGGTTTAGGTAGGGTGGTATGTAGATAAGGTGGGCTGGAAAGTGTTGGGCCAGATATTTTGAAAACTAGGGGTTTGGGTAGATTGTGGGCTAGGGGTGGTTTAGGGGTTTAGGGCTAGGTTAGGTGGTTGGGTTTTAGGGTGAGGTTTAGTGAGCTAGGTTAGGTGATTAGGCTAGGTTTAGGCAAGGATTAGGGAAATTAACCTAGGTTTAGGGAAGGATTAGGGAAGTGGGTTAGGTGATTAGGCTCAGATTAGGGGTGGATTAGGGGGGTAGGTTTGGATTAGGTGTTTTGGGTTAGGTGTAGGTGAAGGAGCTCCCTTTGCATGGCCCATAGACCTTAACCACCTCATGTTGGTGCAGCCTTAGGTTAGGTTTTGGCTAATTACAAGCTTAAACCTACTCAATTAGGCTAACCCACATGATTAACCCCAAACTTGACACACAAGTCAAGCTTAATTACAACACTCTTGATATTTTCCATCCCCACTCTCTCTCATGCCCAATATCCCATGTGAATTTCAAGTGGGCCCCACCTCCATTTATGAGAAGGTGATGTGGGCCATGGATATGGATATTGGATTGGATCTCTGGATCCAAATCCAAATCCTAGTCCACCTATGGGTTTGGATTGGGATCTGGATATATATGGTCCAGATCCAATCCAAACTGAACTCTGACTCCTTCGAGCTGGGTTCGAAACGAACGATTTGTGCGGGGCCTGACAGCATCAGTACTCCGTCTGCGTTGGGTCTTCGCCAACATGGTCGTCCGCCTCCGTTTCTGCCTTCCGGAGATGACTTCAAAGGATATTTTGATAAGAACAGGGTCTTGGACGTTCGAGATCCTGGGGGTATGAATCAGATACAAGAGTTGTTGCGCCGGGCTCGACATGCGCTCCGGTTCCGGGCTCTTCTTAGCTCTCCTGGTCCTGTCTTGATCGGGCCAAGCCACTTCGGGGTTTCAAAAACGTGTTTTAAAAGGTTTTCAAAAGCCATGTTATATATTTTTGAAATACAAAGTTTAAAACATATGTACAAGGTTGTCTGGAAGGCTCCTGGGTTTCCAGACTCAAAATGGCCCTTTGGGGCTGCTTTTAGAAAACCAGGTTTGCTTAAGAAATTCGTGGGATTTCGGGGTGTTTACACTTTCAAAATCGAGAATTTTATGAAATTCAGGGAGCTCAAAAGTGGGATCTTCCTCAAGGGGATCCACTTCTGGGCTTCAATCATTCTCGTGGCTTATAGATCCTAGGGAATTTGATGCATGGATTTTCAAAAGACCTGGTTTTATACTTGGAATTTCTATTGATTTCGAAATTTTTGGTCTGGTTATACAGACAACGTTTCTTTCGAAATCCTTTCCTTTTTCCAAATCCTTACCAGGAGCAGCTATGTACAAAATCTTTTTGGAATTTTGTAAATTTTCGATTTTTTTGTGCTTTTGCAAAACGAGTACTTTGGGAACTATACAAACTACTCTTTTTTTGAGTTTTTCATTTCCAATGTTTTTGGTTTTTGTATATTTTCCATTTTTTTTATTTTGAGTTTTTCAAATATTTTTGTATTTTTGATAAAGGGATCTTCCATCATACCTACAAAGGGAAAACACTACAGGTTAGACTCTGAATAGGAGGTCTAAATCGTAGGTTTCTTCTAGGGTAGGCTCCAGGGCACCCTTGACCCAAGTGGTCACAAGGGGTGGCTCTGGTGGTATTTTGGGAGTATAGCCGATCCCATATCGACTTGGATTGGCCTTAGGAAGTAAGGGTCTAGGAGACCCTGATTTTGTGCCCCTAGACTCTTATAAGGCAAGTAGCCCATGTTTAATAGCATGTTCCACGATTTTTTGTTTTTGGATAATTTTGGATACAAATCGTGGTCCTAGAACTTACTATCGTCTATGTTGTGCACATAGGGCTTCTTGTCTAGGGGTTTTGGAAATAAGGGATTCTTGGTTCTTCCTAGAATGGTCAAAACCTTGAAGGGGCCAGCCTTGGGCGGCCTCTTCACATACATGACCTTCCTAAGGTTGTACAAAGTGAGCCTTGGTGGCTCGAGCATGGTTTGCCCCAATTTTACCTCATGGGTCTGGGAGCTTGACAAGCAAGGAGAATTTATGACCCCTTGAAGTTGAGGATGACTCTCTCTTAGGATCACTACGACTTTGTCCCTGAAAGGGATCTTGACACACCTGTGGAAGGTGGATGGCATAGCGCACAAGCTGTGTATCCAAGGCCTTCCCAACAACAGGTTATAATGGGGGTAGAAGTCCAAGACATGGAACACCCCCGTGTGTGCTATCCCTCCCATTTCTATGAGGAGTTCGATAGATCCTAGTGGTCTAGACGCATTCCCATCCTATCCAGTGATAACGATGGGACTTGGATGAACGGATGTCAAGGTGACTCCGATTTGGTTCGCCACATGAAGTGGAAGGATGTTGAGCCCTCCTCCCCCATCGACAAGGCACCTATCCAGAGAGTGGTTATTCAGAACCACCTCGATATGTAGGGCCTGGTTATGGGACTCGTAGGGTCTATCTACATCGTCTTCCATGAATACGATGGGCATTTTTGCTCCTATGGAGGCCACTTGTTTGGACAAAGATTCAGGGATAATATTCGAACTAACCCTTGCTCTTTCTAGAATTTTCTCTAACACTAGTCTATGCCTAGGCGAAGTTTGTATTAGCTCTAGGATGGACATATTGATAGGAATCTTTGAAATATGGTTTTCAAAATCATACACCTTCAAAACAACATTTCTTTTGTCCGTTTTCGACGGAACTCTAGGAATACATGCTTTTGAGGGGCCAGGCACACTGACTACCTTTTTAGCACTTTGTAGATGTGGGGGTTGGTAGATCCTCCCAGACCTTGTCACCTCCCCCACGATCAACCTAGGTTTCGCACTAATCATGGCTCTAATCGAGAGATTTGGAGCACCTTGAATGGTTAAAACTGGTTTAATCGGGGACGAAACTCTTGGTGGTCCCCGGATGACTACATGGGCGGGTTTCTTGTAAAGTATGAGAGTAGACGCACAAGTAGATGAACCAGACTCACATGCATGCGCTAGATTCTTTGAAATCGTGAGAGCACATACCTCTTTTCCCTTCCCACTGGTACTTGCGTGCTTGGGGAAGGGTTCTTTGAAGATAGCTTGGGCAGGCTCAGGTTCTTCAGCGACCTGGAGCCGGCCTTCTGCTATCAAGTTCTCAATTTTATTAAGGAGGGAGAAACACCGCCTTGTATCATGGCCTTTGAGCCGATGATACTTGCAGAATTTGTTTAAAAACCCTCCCTTCAAAGTGACTCCCTTGGGAATCTCTGGGAGTTCGATCATGCCTTAGGCAAGTAGGAGGTCTAGGACCTCCGACACAGGTTGCCCTAGCGAAGTGTACTGTCATCTTTCGAATGGTTTTTGAAAACTCCTCTCCTTTCTATTTTCTGGCTTTTCAAAGTTTTTTGAAGCACTTGGCGGGCTTGGATCCACCTGGACATTGGTGATTTAATGGGGTTTTGCCCCTTTGTCCACGGTGGATGGCCCATAAGTGATGGGCTTCTCCAAGCGAGTTTTCGAAATTGGATTTCCTTTCCATAAGTGGTCAGATACCCCCTTTTTCAAATTTGTTTCAAAAAGGGATGCTTTCTTTATTAATTTATGGAAAGTAGAGATTTCATGAAGCGAGAGAAGGGTTTTCAACTCGTTTCTAAAATTATCCAGGATGAGCATGACTGCACATCCTTCGGATATTGGCTCTCGCACTTGACCTAGGAGAGACCTCCATCGAACGATGAATGTATGTATGTCCTCATTCACACCTTGTTTTGTATCCCCAAAGGTGTTTAAAGTCGGCGTGACTTCTACGTTATGCAAGAATCTCTGCATAAAGCAGTTCGCTAACTCTTCGAAAGTTGTGAACTGGCTATGATCGTAGGAAGCCAGCCATTTGGCAACTGTGCCCTTGAGGGACAAAGGGAACCAATACACCCATTTCATCGAGTCTTTCTTTTTCTTATGGGCTCGACGAGAGAAAAGCTGCAAGTGAGACCTAGGGTCTCCCATGCCATCATACCGATGGAAGTTTGGTATTTCATCGTCACTGTCTGTTTCATAGTCCATAGGCAAGAAATCAGACAAGGCATAACTTCTTTTCTCTTTATTTTGCCCTCTCAACAGCTACTGTAGGGCTTTACGGTCCTTGTGTGTGAAGGACTCATGGTATTGGTTACCTTCCATCGCGGAAGTCTCTTTGTGTTTGCGAGGTTTTTCAAAATTTTTCTTGGCCTTTGGTTCGCCATTTGACGAACATGAGTCGCCTGCTTCAGCCTCTTGGCTAAGAGCGGCGATCTTGGCCTCGAAATCCCTTCTTAAGTCTTCAATCTCTTGTTTTTTTGAAAACTTTCTAGATTGAGAACTTGATGCGCATGAGCCACGGCTAGATACCTCTTGGGAGCCTGGACTCGACATGCTTCAATATGCTTTTCAAAACAAATCTTAAGTATGAAAACGCAACAAACAAAGTTAAAACACTTTAGAAAAAAAATTTCATGAGGTTTTTCTACATGTATTGACTCTACACAAGGCCCAGGTCCCACCGGGCATGCCAAATCTGTAGACACGGAAAATTCCCACTTCTGGTTCTTAGGTTCGAAGTGAACCTTTTCGTGTGTCTAAGTAGTTTTTAACAAAAAGGGCGTGCCAGCTAGCTTGCTTAAGCTAGCGAAGAAAGTTTTTGAAATTTGACTCTATCGGGGCGACTGTGAGCAAGTGAGCTCTTTTCATCGCAGACCTTCATGCATCGATGCGCAAGGGTCAGTCTGTACGCTTGGCAAAGTCTTTAAAATCAAACCTCTTTGAAAAATACCTGAAGTGTTTGGGCTTTGTTTGTACGATTGCAAGTTTTATTACACGTGGGATTTGCATGTGCCTATGTCTTTCTTTTTAAGCTTTTTAGGGCCAACTAGGTGTGTGTACAAGTGACCTAAGTTGGGCGATTTTTGCACGGGAGTGTGGGGTTTGCTTTGATGTAATATGCGTCCTAACTCATGGTATGGCGAATATGCAATGCAAACTCACACAACTCCAAAGGGAAAACCCGAATTGAAAGACAATGCGGAAGGGAAATGACTTAATGTAAATTGCAAAAGGGAAATTGCAAAAGGGAAATATGGCTATATCTTAAGAGCGTAAAGGCTCAATTGTGCAAGTGTGTGTCGTGTATATATGGAAAGTCTACGCACACAGTTGAACCTTAAAACCCAAAACGAAATTGCAATATGGCCTTTACTAAGGTCTTGGGAGTAAGAGCGAAAGCTCAATGTGTGTGAGTGTGGAAATTGAAAGACCACACACACAACTTGAATTTAAACACTCAAAACGAAATTGCAATATGGCCCTTACTATGGTCTTGGGAGTAAGAGTGAAAGCTCAATGTGTGTGAGTGTGGAAATTGAAAGACCACGCACACAACTTGAATTTAAACACCCAAAACGAAATTGCAATATGGCCCTTACTAGGGTCTTGGGAGTAAGAGCGAAAGCTCAATGTGTGTGAGTGTGGAAATTGAAAGACCACACACACAACTTAAATTAAAACCCACGCAGCTTAGTATGTATAAGTATAAATATATCTTAGGGGCTGGTTAGGCTCGTGTGTGTGCTAAAATTGTGTACAGCTAAGAGCGAAATGGCTCAAGTGCACGTGTGTGTGGGTGTGCCAAACCACATTATTACAATCGGGGGGAGGCAACGCTCCATTATTACAACCCCGTGTCAAATTTAATTAAATGTAAGCAAGTTCATAATAAGGACCGAGTTAGGCACTTACGTGTAGCTGGTCCGGGCTCAACTTGCTTAGCTTTGGCCTAGTGAGTCGCCTTGGACATAGAGCACCTAAAACCTCCGGCAACCTTCACAAGAAAGGTGAGCACCATCCCTCATTGGTATCAGAGCCTGATTCCTTGCAAAACTAAAAAGTGGTAGCCTGGTTCCCTGCAAAACAAAAGGAAGGGAATGGGATAGGTTAGAAAGAAAAAAAATTTAGTAGTAGTCGGAAGTCAGCAGTCGGATAGGGAAGGCGAAAGACGGAAGGAGGAAGACAGAGCATATTTGGTCGGAGAGCCGGAGCAGCTTGAAGCCCGAAGGCAGGCAAGTCAGAAAAAGCAAGTCTGGTGAAAAAGCCCCAAAGGCAAAAACCAAAGGCAAGCCGGTGAAAAGCCCCAAAGGCAAAAACCAGAGGCAAGTCGGGGAAAAACCCCAAAGGCAAAAACCAGCGGCAAGCTAGAAAAAGCCCGAAGGCGAAATAGAAACGGTAAGCGACGAACGGCCAGCGGCCGGCTGGAGTGCTTAGAAGAAGAATAACCCGTCGACAAACGACAGCTGACGGCGACGAACGGCCAGCGGCCGATCCTCTCCCTCCCCCTCTCCCTCCCTCTCTCTTTCTCTCTGGAAAAATCCAGAGCTATAACCCTGTTTTTTTATTTTCTCTTTTATAGCGATTTTAATAAAAAAAAACCCACGGTTTTCAGAAAACCGCGGTGAGAAAACCAGCGGTTTTCCAAAACCATGGCGAGAAAACCAGCGGTTTTCCAAAACTGTTGACGGTTTCCCAAAAATCGCCTCAGGTTTTGAAAGAAAAGGATAAAACTGCCCCCAGTCCTTTTTGATTATTATGCAGTTGCCACGGTAAAAAGACAAGTTTACCCCTTGGCCATTTTTGAAAATTATAAAAATACCGAGGCTGTTGATTTACGATATTATCCAACCCTGTTTGGAAAATTTCATTTCTGCCATTCAATCAAAAGATAGGTTTACCCCTATTCCTTTTGAAAAAATTATAAATTCGTCCTAAGAGTTAAAATTATGATTTTAACCTCGATTAGTTGCAAATTTTACGAGAATACCAAATAGTAATTTTACGGGTTTGTCCTTATGATTTTACAAAAATACAAAAAGGGACAAATATGTAAAAAATTACAGATTTACCTTTTGGTATTCGTTTAGGGGTTTGGAGGTAAAAAAACCCTTAGGAAAATTGTTTGTTTTTCAACTCTGCATCAAGTTAATGTGTTTCTTGCTCTGTGTTTTTCCTTGTTTCCTTTAGAAAGAGAAAGACTGCTTAATTAATATTTTTCCAAACAAAAATGAGTTATAGGATATGCGTGTCTGAATTGGCAAAAACAGAAAACTAAATGGTCTGAACTTCTAGACATGGAAGAGAAGAATCTTGCTAGCTCTAACACTAGAAGGTGTAGAGTATGTGTTAAAGGAAACAGTACGTCCTCTACCACCAGACGCAAACCAACAATAGTTAGAAATGTATAAAACATTTCTAAAAGACGATACCATAGCAAGAAAAGTAATGTTAACTTATATGGAGGATGACTTGATTATGGTCTTTGAAGATTTTGAAACTGTAAAAGAGTTGTTTGACTCATTAACAACTAAGTATGATACAACTGCAAAGTTACATGTGCAGTTGCTATTACAAAAATACAATTCCTTTAGAATGAAAGAAGGAGAAAATGTAGTAGAACATGTAAATCACATGTTGGTAATGGCTAGGGATTTAGCCGTAGCAAAATCAGTCATCCCCGAACCAATGCAGATATCAACTATACTGAACAGTCTACCTCCATCATGGAATATGGTCACCACTGCCTTAAGATTAGGGCCTGAAATCAACCTTTCGAAATTGCCCCTTGTAAACACCCCAAAATCTCACAATTTTATAAAACATACCTGGTTTACAAAATCAACTCCAAAAAGGCACTTTGAGTTCTAAAAACCCAGGAGCCTTCCCAAAACCTTGTAAATAGTGTTTTGAAGCCCCATATCAAATATAAGCTTTTTAAACCCGGGCTAAGCCCCATTTTCCAAGAAGTCAAAGATGAACAGGTGAAGCATGCAAAGACAACACCTGATCGAGAAACAACCCAACAAGTGGCTCACGAAGGCCAATTCCAGAAGCAGGCTCAGAAGCAGTTTCCAGAGTCCAGAAGAGCATCCTGGCCAGATAAAAGCCAGGTTCAAAAGGCGAAAGGAAGGCCCATGCACGAAGTAGGTGGCAAACCAGGAGCACCAAACAGCCAGATCAACCATCCTCGTTCAAGCATCAAGCATCTGAATCGGAAAAGTTAGAAATGAGCAGAAACGGAGTCCAAAAAGGTGAAAAGGAATCCAAACGACAAAGATTGAGGAAACCCAGCACCAGATGGAGCACTGATGAAGCCAAGGCCTGCGCAGATCGTCTGCCTTGAAAAGCCAAGAAGGACCATCCAAAGAAAATTTGGATTGGATCTGGACCACAAATATCCAGATCCATATCCAAATAGTGTTTGGATTTGGGTTGATCCAAATAGTGTTTGGATTTGGATTGGATCCAAATAGTGTTTTGATTGAATCAGATCTGGACCAAAATATCCAGATCCATATCCATAAAAATGTTGGATTTGGATTAGATATGGATCTCAAAATATCCGAGATCCAAATAGTGTTTGGATTGGACATGGATTCCACGATCCAAACCCAAGACCCATATCGAAGACCCACTTCACTTGCCTATAAATAGGAGTGAGGGGGTCTCCACAAGTTCACATGAAACTCAACTTGGAAGGAGCTTGGAGGAGAGAGAGGGTATTAATGTGAGTGCTTAGTGCTTTCTTAATTTTGTTTAGTGGGTTAATAGTGGGCTTAAAGGGGGATTAGTGTGGGCTGCACCACCTTGATTTAGGGCTGGATTTGCTTGAACAAGGAGGCGTAGAGTGGCTGGCTTGGAGCTTAAGCACACCCCAACCGCACCCTAAGGTAAGCCTAAAACTAACCTAGTCCACCTCTCTCGAACCCCTCTAAACCACCTAAGGCGACCTCACCTAACCCTAATTAAACCCCACCTAACTACCCCATAGCACCCCTAACCTTACTTGAAACCACCTAAACCCCCAACCGACTCCATCTTCAACCACTCAAACACCCCTAGTCCTACCCGCTCCCGCTCCGCACAACCTGTGTGCACCCTACACGCACCCTGCTCCCTCTCTACACCAGTGCCACGAGCCCAGCACCTCACCTCCCGCTCCCTGGCGCCTGTTGCCCTACCACCCGCCTGGCACCCAGCGCTTGGCATCCGCCTGTAAACACCCTGAAATCCCACGAATTTCTCAAATAAAACCTACTTTTGTAAAAGCAGCCCCAAAGGGCTATTTTGAGTCTGGAAACCCAGGAGCCTTCCAGGCAACCCTGTACATATGTTTAAAAACTGTATATGCTTTAAAATATGTATAATATGTTTTAAAACCTTTTAAATATGTTTTAAAACCCCACAGAGCGACTTGGCCTGATCAAAGCAGGACCAAAAGAGCTAAAGAGAGCCCGGAACCGGAGCACATGTCGAGCCCGGCACAACAACCCTCGTGTTGAATCCACCCCCAGGATCTCGAACGTCCAAGACCCTATTATCATAAAAAATCCTTTGAAGTCATCTGCGGAAGGTGAAAACAGAAGCGGGCGACCATGTTGGCGAAGACCCAATGTAGACGGAGTACTGATGCTGTCAGACCCCGCACAAACCGTTCATTTCAGACACAGCCTGAAGGAGTCAGAGTTCAGTTTGGATTGGATCTGGACCATATATATCCAGATCCCAATCCAAACCTATGTGTGGATTTGGATTTGGATTTGGATCTAGAGATCCAATCCAATATCCACATCCATGGCCCACATCACCTTCTCATAAATAGAGGTGGGGCCCACTTGAAATTCACGTGGGATTATGGGCATGAGAGAGAATGGGGAGGATAAGATTTGAGGGTAATTGTAATTAAGCTTGACTTGTGTGTCAAGTTTGGGGTTAATCATGTGGGTTAGCCTAATTAGTATGGGTTTAAGCTTGTATTAGCCAAAACCTAACCTAGGGCTGCACCAACATGATGCAATAAGGTCTATGGGTTATGCAAAGGGAGCTCCCTAACCCAATCCTAAGCCAAAACCCCTAATCCTAGCCTTTTACCCTAATCCCGACCTAAACCTAGCCTAATCACCTAACCCACTTCCCTAATCCCGGCCTAATCCCAACCTAATCACCTAACCCACCTCCCTAATCCTTCCCTAAACCTAGCCTAATTTCCTTAAACCTAACCTAATCCTAGCCTAATCACCTAACCGACCTCACTAAACCTCACCCCAAAACCAACCCACCTAGCTAAACCCTAAACCCCTAAACCTAGCACACCACATCCCTAAAACCCCTTTAAGTAAAATATCTGGCCCATCCTCAAAACCAACCCACCTTATCACCACACCACCACCACCTAAACCACCTTACTACCTTCCAAGAACCAGCCCCAACCGCCCTTCAAAAAGCTATATAAACCCCCCCTAGTGGGCGGGTTTTTCAGCTTCTCTCATCCTCTCCAATCACATCCCAGCCCACCCTTGGGCCAGCCGAGCCTTCCACCTTGCTCCCTTCTTCCACCTGCACCACCACTACCCCCGGCCAGCTCCACCTCGCGCCACCACTTCCATCTAGCCTGCTCCACTCCACGCTGCCACCACCTCCTGGTCGAGCTCCATCCATCTTCATCACCCGGCTGCCCTTCTTCCACACACTGACCTCCTTTACCAACCGGTTAGTATCTCAACCTAAGCTCCACCTCCTCTTCACTCCCCCTCCACTCTCAACCACCCATACCACCACCACATCACCCCATCACCGCCTGCCCATCACCCTTCCCCATTCGGCCAGACACAACCCCTTTACATCACCCGATCCTATACTTTCCCCTAGTGATACCTGGCCACCCTACTTGGCTCCCTAAGACCTACCCCTTCCACTTTCCACCAACCCTTAGCTCCACCTTCCACAGCAACCTAGCTAGTTCCCTCACCATTCCCAACTATCCCTAGCTACCCCAGCCGGCCACCACTAAAACTGCCCCCAGTCGGCCAGTCACAGCCGACTACACCCAACCCATTCAGTCAGCCACCCCATTTTCTTTAGACCTTCCCTTTAGGCTTCCCTTAGCGCCACCTTCCCTAGCACCAGCCTATCCCTTAGTGACCCTCCTTAATCACCTTAGCCCAAAGCACCACGGCAGCCTCCCCCTAGCAGCCGGTAAGCTCCAAGGTGCCACACCCGCGCCCCTTTGTCACCCGGCCACACATCCTTGCCGTTCCATTTCGAGGAGCTCCCTCTTGCAGCCCAAGGTGAAGCCAAGCCCACGCTACCTCCGGACCAGCTATAAGTAAGTGCCTAACTCGGTCCTTAGTTGTAGACTTGCTTAAATTAAATTAAATTTGATACGGGGTTGTAATAACGGAGCATTGTCTCCCCCTGCTTGTAATAACGTGGCTTGGCACACCCACACACACGTGCACTTGAGCCTACCTCGCTCTTAGTTGTGCACGATTTTGAACACACACGGGCCTAATCAGCCTTTTAAATATAAGTTTATGTATATACTTTAAGTAGTGTAGGGTTTTGCTTGAGTTGGGTGTGTTGTCTTTAAATTCTCGCACTCACACACATTGAGCTTCCGCTCTAATTTGCAAGACCCAAGTAAGGGCTGTGTTATACTATCCTTGGGTTTAATTTCATGTTGTGTGTGTAGCACTTCAATTCTAGCACTCACACACATTGAGCTTTCGCTCTTATTCCCAAGACCTTAGTTAAGGCCATATTGCAATTTATATTTGGGTTTAATTTCATGTTGTGTGCGTAGTACTTCAATTCTAGCACTCACACACATTGAGCTTTCGCTCTTATTCCCAAGACCTTAGTTAAGGCCATATTGCAATTTATATTTGGGTTTCATTTGAAGTCGTGTGTGTTGTCTTTACATTTTCACACGCACCCACATTGAGCCTTTGCTCTTATTTGCAAGACCCAAGTAAGGGCTCATATATACTATATACGTATTTCCCTTTTACATTAGAAGTCATTTCCCTTCGGCATTGTCTTTTAAATTCGGGTTTTCCCTTTGGAGTTGCGTGAGTTTGCATTGCATATACGCCATACCACGAGTTAGGACGCATATTGCATCAAAGCAAACCCCATACTCCCGCTCAAAATCACCACATTTTTAGTGGAGTGTTCATAACACATACCTAGGTGGCCCAAAAAGGGATAAAAAGAAAGACTTAGGCATGTGCAAATCCACGTGATCTAAAATCCGAAAATCATACCAAAAAGACCAGAATCAAACACCTCAAACCGCTTTCGTAGGTTCTTATATCCAAAAACTCAATTTTTAAAAGCGTACAAACTGACCCTTGCGCATCGGTGTAAGAAGGTCTGCGACGACAAGAGCTTGCTTGCTCACAGTCGCCTAGTTAGGAGTCAGGTTTTAAAATATATCTTCGCTAGCTTAAGTAAGCAAGCTGGCATGCCCTATTTGTTTAAATAGGATTTAGCACGCCCGGTGGGACATGAGTCTTTCAAAAATCAAGTCAGTCTAGGAAACTTGCGAAAATATTTTCAAAGAGGTGTTGTTTTTAACTCTTTTTCCTTTACTTGTACTTAGGAATTTTGAAAAAAGCTTGAAAGCATGTCAAAATCCAACCCAAGTGAAGTGTCGAGCCAAGGCTCATGCGCATCAAGTTCTCACTCTAGGAGGGTTTTGAAAAATAAGATCAAACTAGACGAGATAGAGGACTTGAGAAGGGAATTCGAGGCCAAAATCGATGCTCTCAGTCAAGAGGCTGAAGTAGGCGATTCATGTTCATCAAATGGTGAACAAAGGGCCAAGAAAAAATCTGAAAAACCTCGCAAGCACAAAGAGGCCTCCGTAATGGAAGGCAACAATACCACGAGTCCTTCACACAAAAGGACCGTAAAGCCCTATAATAGCTGCTGAAAGGGCAAAATAAAGAGAAAAGGAGTTACGCCCTATCTGATTTCCTTCCTATGGATTATGAAACAGACAGTGACGATGAAATACCAAACTTCCATCGGTATGATGGCATGGGAGACCCTAGGTCTCACTTGCAACTTTTCTCGCGTCGAGCCCATAAGAAGAAAAAGGACTCGATGAAATGGGTGTATTAGTTCCCTTTATCCCTTAAAGGCACAACTGCCAAATGGCTGGCTTCCTACGACTTAAGCCAGTTCGCTACTTTTGAAGAGTTAGTGAACTGCTTCAAGCAAAGATTTGCACACAACGTAGAAGTCACGCCGACTCTGAATACCTTAAGGGATACAAAGCAAGGCATGAACGATGACGTACATGCCTTCATTATAAGATGGAGGTCACTTTTGGGCCAAGTGCGAGAGCCCATATCCGAAGGATGCGCAGTCATGCTCATCCTGGATAATTTTAAAAGTGAGTTAAAGACCCTTCTCTCGCTCCATGAGATCTCAACTTTCCATAAGTTGATCAAAAAAGCATCTCTTTTCGAAACAAACTTCAAAAAGGGGATATACGATCACTTATGGAAAGGAAGTGCCGTTTCTAAAACCCGCTTGGAAAAGCCCATCACTTATGGGCTACCCACGATGGACAAAGGGGCAAAGCCCCATAAAATCGCCAATGTCTAGGTGGATCCAAGCGTGGCAGGCACTTCCAAAAATTTTGAAAAGCTAGAAAACAAAAGGGAGAGAAATTTCCAAAAATCGATTGAAAAATGAGAGTACACTCCGCTGGGGCAACCTGTGTCGGAGGTCCTAGACCTGCTACTTGCCGAAGGCATGATTGAACTTCTCGAAATCCCTGAGGGAGTCACTTCCAAAGGGGGGTATTTAAATTGATTTTGCAAGTATCATCGGCTCAAAGGCTATGATACCAAAAGTTGTTTCTCCATTTTGAATAAAATCGAGAACTTGATAGTGGAGGGTCGGCTCCAGGTCACTGCGGAACCTGAGCCAACTCAAGCTATCTTCAAAGAACCCTTTCCCAAGCACGCCAGTAGCAGTGGAAAAGAAAAGGAGGTATGTACCCTCACCTTTTCAAAAGAACTAGCGCAAAAATCTGAGTCTGGTCGACCCACTTGTGTGCCCACTCTTGTACTGTACAAGAAGCCCGCCCAAGTCATCATCAGGGGACCACCAAGAGATGAATCTCGGGCTAAACCAGTTTTGAAACTTCAAGGTGCTCCTCAACTCATAATTAGAACCAATTTTAGTACGAACCCTAGGCTGGTCGTGGGGGAAGTGACTAGATCCGGGAGGATCTATCAACCCCCGCACCTACAAAGTGCTAAAAAGGTGGTCAGTGTGCCTGGCCCCTCAAAAGCATGTATTCCTGGAGTTCTGCCAAAAGCAGACAAGGGGAAAGTTGTCCTAAACCCTTATGATTTTGAGAACCATCTTTCAAAGATTCCTATCCACATGTCTATCCTAGAGCTTATACAAACTTCGCCTAGGCATAGACTCGTGCTAGAGAAAATTCTAGAAAGAGCCAAGCTTAGTTCGAACATAAGTCCGGAATCCTTGTTTGACCAAGTGGCCTTAATAGGAGCAAAATCGCCCATCACTTTCTCGGAAGATGATGTAGATAGACCCTACGAGTCCCACAACCAGGCCCTGCATATCGAGGTAGTTCTGAATAACCACTCTCTGGACAGGTGCCTAGTCGATGGGGGAGGAGGGCTCAACATCCTTCCACTTCATGTGGCGTATCAAATCGGAGTCACTTTGACTTCTGTGAACCCAAGCCCCATCGTTATCACTAGATACGATGGGAATGCGTCTAGGCCTTTAGGATCAATCGAACTCCCGATGGAAACAAGAGGGATCACACACATGGGGGTGTTCCATGTTTTGGACATCCACCCCCATTATAACCTGTTGCTGGGAAGGCCCTAGATATACAGCTTGTGCGCTGTGCCATCCACCTTCTACAAGTGTGTCAAGATCCCTTTCAGGGACCAGGTCGTGGTGATCCTAGGTGAGAGTCACCCACAGCTTCAAGGGATCATAAACTCCCCTTGTTTGTCGAGCTCCTAGGCCCATGAGGCTAACTTGGGGCAGACCATGATTGAGCCGCCAAGGCTCATGTTAAACAACCCTAGGAAGGTTGTGTATGTGTAGGGGCCGCCCAAAGCAGGCCCCCTCCCGATCCTAACCCTTCTAGGAAGACCCAAGCATTTTCTATTTCCAAAACCCCTGGACAAGAAGCCATACAAGCACAATATGGATGACAGCAAGTTCCAGGACCACGATTTATACTCTGCATTTTCAAAAAACAAAAAATCGTGGAACATGTTGTTGAATATGGGCTACACGCCCTATAAAAGTCTAGGGGCACAAAACCAGGGTCTCCTAGAGCCCATCCTTCCTAGGGCCAACCCAAGCCGATATGGGATCGGCTACACTCCCAAAATAATGCCAGAGCCACCCCCTGTGACCACCTAGGTCAAGGGTGCCCTGGAACCTACCGTAGAAGAGACCTACGATTTAGACCTCCTATTCCGAGTCTAACCCGTAGTGTTTTCCCTTTGTACGTATGATGGAAGATCCCTTTCATGAAAATACAAAAACATTTGGAAAACTTAAAATCAACAAAATCGAAAAAGAGGAAAAGCCAAAAATAATGGAAAAGCAAAAACTCAAAAATAGAGTGGTTTGTATAGTTCCTAAGGTTCTTGTTTTACAAAAACCCAAAAAAATCGAAAATCTAGAAAATACCAAAAAGATTTTGTACATAGCTGCTCCTGGTAGGACTTTGGAAAAAGATTTCGAAAAAAACATCGTCTGCATAGCCAGACCAAAAATTTCGAAATCAACTAAAAATCCGAGTACAAAACCAGGTCTTTTGAAAAATCACGCATCAAATTCCCTCGGGTCTATAACCCACGAGAATGATCGAAGCCCAGAAGTGGATCCCCTTGAGGAAGATCCCACTTTTGAGCTCCCAGAATTTCATAAAATTCTCGATTTTGAAAGACCTTCCAATTCAGTAGGAGGAGATTTCATAGAAGTGAACCTAGGGAATGATTCCAATCCCAAAACCATCAAGATAGGCGCATGTTTGCATGAACATGAAAGATCTACATTCATTGCATTTCTACGAACCTATTTAGATGTGTTTGCATGGATGTATGAAGACATGCCGGAAATAGACCCCAACATTGTCGAACATCGTCTTCCCTTAGATGCGGATGTAAAACCCATAAAGCATAAGCTTAGGAAAATACACCCGAGTATACACACGCAAGTCAAAGAGGGTTTAGAAGATCTGTTAAAAACTGGATTTATAAAATCCATTGCGTATTCTGATTGGTTGTCAAACATCGTTGTAGTTCGAAAAACCAATTGGAAAATTCGAATATGCATCGATTTCAAAAACTTGAATAAAGCCACTCCAAAGGATAATTATCCTTTACCAAACATAGATTTGATAGTCGATAGTACTGCAAATCATGAAATGTTTTCATTTATGGATGGCTATTCAGGCTATAATCAAATCAAACTAAGTCCACGAGATCAGGGTAAGACAGCCTTCACAACCCCATGGGGCACATACTGCTATACAGTCATGCCCTTTGGTTTGAAAAATGCCGACGCAACATACCAGAGAGCCATGACCACGATCTTCCATGATCAGATTTATGAGCTCGTAGAAGTTTATGTAGATGATCTCTTGGCAAAATCCTAAACCCGATGCACTCATATCGAATGTTTGCAAAAGATTTTCGAAAGGCTCAGGCTTTACAAAGTAAAGCTAAACCCTCAAAAGTGTGTCTTCGGGGTAGAATCAGGGAAGCTTCTAGGCTTTATGGTGAGCCAAAGGGGTATAGAAGTCGACCCCTCTAAGTGTCGAGCCATCATAGACATGGCTCCACCCTCCAATCTCACCCAAATTCGTAGCCTCTAGGGTCGATTACAGTCCGTTCGCCGATTTATATCAAATCTGGTGACTAGATGCGAACCCTTCAACAAGCTGTTGAGGAAGGGCACGAAATTCTTATGGGATGATGACTGCCAAAGGTCCTTCGAGAGACTAAAGGCATACCTAGTTAATCCCCCCCTTTTGAATCCTCCGAAGCAAGGAAAACCGCTTTTACTTTACATTTCTGTGCATGCGAATGCTTTGGGAGCCCTATTAGCTCAATACGAGGATGACACCCACAAGGAGTATGCCATCTACTATATTTCAAAAACTCTCTTGGCTTATGAATGAAATTATCAAGCCATGGAGAAGACGTGCTTGGCCCTAGTCTGGGCCTGCCAGAAATTCAGACACTATTTCCTAGATCATGAGATCTGGATAGTGTCCAAGCTTGATCCAATCAAGCACTTATTCGAAAAACCCATTCTCACGGGTAGATTGGGCAAATGGCAACTCCTTCTAATGGAGTATGACCTAAAATATCATCACCAAATCTCCATTAAGGGGCAAGCCCTAGCAGATTACGTGACTGAGTTCCCCCTAGAGGACGCATACCCCACACTTGATGAAATGCCTGATGAAGGCATATTACAAAACCATTTCCAAAACCACATTTTGGCAAACAATTTCGAAAACCAAGTGTGGAAGATGCACTTTGATGGTGCACGAAACCAACGAGGGGTTGGTGCTAGGGTCATCCTCATCTCCCCTGAAAAGGCGAGATACCCATAGCAATCCGCTTAGATTTCGAATGTGTAAACACCCCGAAATCCCATGAATTTCTCAAACCAACCTGGTTTTGTAAAAGCAGCCCCAAAGGGCATTTTTAAGTCTGGAAACCCAGGAGCCTTCCAGGCAACCCTGTACAGATGTTTTAAACTTTTATATGTTTTAAATATGTATAATATGTTTTAAAAAACTGTTAAAATATGTTTTGAAACCCCACAAAGCAAGCTTGGCCAGATCAAAGCAGAACTAGAAGAGCCAAAGAGAGCCCAGAACCGAAGCACATGTCAAGCCCGGCACAACAACTCTCGTGTTGAATCCACCCCCAGGATCTCGAACGTCCAAGACCCTCTTATCAGCAAAACATCACTTGAAATCATCTCCGGAAGGTGAAAACAGAAGCGGACGATTATGTTGGCGAAGACCCAACGCAGACGGAGTACTAATGCTGTCAGACCTTGCACAAACCATTCGTTTCGAACACAGCCTGAAGGAGTCAGAATTCAGTTTGGATTAGATCTGGACCATATATATCCAGATCCCATTCCAAACCTATGTGTGGATTTGGATTTGGATTTGGATCTAGAGATCCAATCCAATATCCACATCCATGGCCCACATCACCTTCTCATAAATGGAGGTGGGGCCCACTTGAAGTTCACGTGGGATTATAGGCATGAGAGAGAGTGGGGGAGGATAAAGATTTGAGGGTTAATTGTAATTAAGCTTGACTTGTGTGTCAAGTTTGGGGTTAATCATGTGGGTTTGCCTAATTAGCATGGGTTTAAGCTTGTATTAGCTGAAACCTAACCTAGGGCTGCACCAACATGATGCAATAAGGTCCATGGGTTATGCAAAGGGAGCTCCCTAACCCAATCCTAAGTAAAAACCCCTAATCCTAGCCTTTTACCCTAATCCCGGCCTAAACCTAGCCTAATCACCTAACCCACTTCCCTAATCCCGGCCTAATCCCAACCTAATCACCTAACCCACTTCCCTAATCCTTCCCTAAACCTAGCCTAATTTCCTTAAACCTAATCTAATCCTAGCCTAATCACCTAACCCACCTCACTAAACCTCACCCCAAAACCAACCCACCTAGCTAAGCCCTAAACCCCTAAACCACCCCACCTAAACCTAGCACACCATATACCTAAAACCCCCTTTATCAAAATATCTGGCCCCTCCTCAAAACCAGCCCACCTTATCACCACACCACCACCACCTAAACCACCTTACCACCCTCCAAATACCAGCCCCAACCGCCATTTCCAAACCTATATACCCCCCCTAGTGGGCGGGTTTTCCAAGCTTTTCCACCTTGGCCCAGCCGACCTTGGCCAATCACATCCCAGCCGAACCTTCCACCTTGTTCCACCTGCACCACCTCCATCCGGCCAAGCTCCACCTCGCACCACCACTGCCTCCCAGCCTGCTCCACATCACGTCGCCACCACTGCCCGGCCGAATTCCATCTTCCTTCACCACCCGGCTGCCCTTCTTCCACGCCCCGACTCCTTCACCATTCGGTTAGTACCTCAACCTAACTCTATCTCCTCTTCACTCTCCCTCCACTCTCAACCACGCACGCCACCACAACCTCTTGCCAACACCACCTGCCTGTAATCCCTACCCATTCGGCCAGACCTAACCCTTTACATCACCCGATCCCATACATCCCCTAGTGACACCTGAACACCCTACCTTGCTCCCTAGGACCTGCCCCTTTCAACTCTTAGTCATCCACTAACCCCACCTTCCTCGGCACCCTAGCTAGCTCCCTTCCCATCCTTGACATCCCCACTACCCTAGCAGCCGGCCACCACTAAAACTCCCCTTAGTCGGCCACCCCAGCCGACTGCACCAAACCCATTTGGCAGCCACCCCATTTCCCTTAGGCTCCTGTTTAGCACCATCTTCCCTAGTACCAGCCCATCCCTTAGTGACCCTCCTTAGACAACTCAGCCCTTGACACCACAACAGCACCCCCCCTAGCAGCCGGTGAGTCCCCAAGGCGCCACAATCCTCCCTTGTCACCCGGCTACACAACCTTGCCGTTCCATTCCGAGGAGCTCCCTCTTGCAGCCCAAGGCGAAGCCAAGCCTACGCTCAAGCAAGTCACCTCCGGACCAGCTATAAGTAAGTGACTAACTCAGTCCTTAGTTGTAGACTTGCTTAAATTAAATTAAATTTGATATAGGGTTGTAATAACGGAGCATTGTCTCCCCCCGCTTGTAATAACGTGGCTTGGCACACCCACACACACGTGCACTTGAGCCTACCTCGCTCTTAGTTGTGCACGATTTTGAACACACACAGGCCTAATCAGCCCTTTACATATAAGTTTATGTATATATTCTAAGTTGCGTAGGGTTTTGTTTGAGTTGGGTGTGTTGTCTTTAAATTCTCGCACTCACACACATTGAACTTCCGCTCTTATTTGCAAGACCCAAGTAAGGGCTGTGTTATACTATTCTTGGGTTTAATTTCATGTTGTGTGCGTAGTACTTCAATTCAAGCACTCACACACATTGAGCTTTCGCTCTTACTCCCTAGACCTTAGTTAAGGCCATATTGCAATTTCTATTTGGGTTTAATTTCATGTTGTGTGCGTAGTACTTCAATTCTAGCACTCACACACATTGAGCTTTTGCTCTTATTCCCAAGACCTTAGTTAAGGCCAAATTGCAATTTATATTTGGGTTTCATTTGAAGTTGTGTGTGTTGTCTTTACATTTTCACACGCACCCACATTGAGCCTTCGCTCTTATTTGTAAGACCCAAGTAAGGGCTCATATATAGTATATACGTATTTCCCTTTTGGCTATGTCTTTTCAATTTGGGTTTTAAGGTTCAGCAGTGTGCGTAGTCTTTCAATATATACACGGCACACACTTGCACAATTGAGCCTTTCCGCTCTTAAGATATAGCCATATTTCCCTTTTGCAATTTCCCTTCGGCATTTTACATTACAAGTCATTTCCCTTCGGCATTGTCTTTTAAATTCGGGTTTTCCCTTTTGAGTTGCGTGAGTTTACATTGCATATACGCCATACCACGAGTTAGGACGCATATTGCATCAAAGCAAACCCCATACTCCCGCTCAAAATCGCCACATTTTAGTGGATTGTTCATAACACACACCTAGGTGGCCCTAAAAAGGGGATAAAAAGAAATACTTAGGCACGTGCAAATCCACATGATCTAAAAACTGAAATCCCCGAATCAAACACCTCGAACCACTTTCGTAGGTTTTTTCCACTCAAACACTCGATTTTAAAAGCGTACAGACTGACCCTTGCGCATCGGTGCAAGAAGGTCTGCGACGAGAAGAGCTTGCTTGCTCATAGTCGCCACGTTCGAAGTCAGATTTTAAATATATCTTCGCTAGCTTGAGTAAGCTAGCTGGCACACTCTGTTTGTTTAAATAGGACTTAGGCACACGAAAAGGTTCGCTTCAGGCCTAAGAACCAAGAAGCAGAAATTTTCTGTGTCTACAGTAGTTTGGCACGCCCGGTGGGACGTGAGTCTTTTAAAATCGAGTCACTCTAGGAAACTTGCGAAAAGATTTTTCGAAGAGGTGTTGTTTTAACTTTTTCTTCTTTACTTGTACTTAGGAATTTTGAAAAAGGCTTGAAAGCATGTCAAAATCCAACCCAAGTGAAGTGTCGAGCCAAGGCTCATGCGCATCAAGTTCTCACTCTAGGAGCGTTTTGAAAAATAAGATCAAACTAGACTTGATAGAGGACTTGAGAAGGGAATTCGAGTCCAAAATCGATGCTCTCAGCCAAGAGGCTGAAGTAGGTGATTCATGTTCATCAAATGGTGAACAAAAGGCCAAAAGAAAATCTGAAAAACCTCGCAAGCACAAAGAGGCCTTCGTAATGGAAGGCAACCAATACCACGAGTCCTTCACACAAAAGGACCGTAAAGCCCTACAACAGTTGCTGAAAGGGCAAAATAAAGAGAAAAGGAGTTACGCCCTATCTGATTTCCTTCCTATGGATTACGAAACAGACAGTGACGATGAAATACAGAACTTCCATCGGCATGATGGCATGGGAGACCCTAGGTCTCCCTTGCAACTTTTCTCGCGTCGAGCCCATAAGAAGAAAAAGGACTCAATGAAATGGGTGTATTGGTTCCCTTTATCCCTTAAAGGCACAACTGCCAAATGGCTGGCTTCCTACGATTTAAGCCAGTTCGCTACTTTTGAAGAGTTAGCGAACTGCTTCATGCAAAGATTTGCACACAATGTAGAAGTCACGCCGACTCTGAACACTTTAAGGGATACGAAGCAAGGCATGAACGAAGACGTGCATGCCTTCATTATACGATGGAGGTCACTTTTGGGCCAAGTGCGAGAGCCCATATCCAAAGGATGCGCAGTCATGCTCATCCTGGATAATTTTAAAAGCGAGTTAAAGACCCTTCCCTCGCTTCATGAGATCTCAACTTTCCATAAGTTGATAAAAAAGCATCCCTTTTCGAAACAAACTTGAGAAAAGGGACATACGATCACCTATGGAAAGGAAGTGTCGTTTCTAAAACCCGCTTGGAAAAGCCCATCACTTATGGGCTACCCGCGATGGACAAAGGGGCAAAGCCCCATAAAATCGCCAATGTCCGGGTGGATCTAGGCGTAGCAGGCACTTCCAAAAATTTTGAAAAGCTAGAAAATAAAAGGGAGAGAATTTTCCAAAAGCCGATTGAAAAACGGGAGTACACACTGTTGGGGCAACCTGTGTCGGAGGTCCTAGACCTCCTACTTGCCGAAGGCATGATTGAACTTCTCGAAATCCCTGAGGGAGTCACTTCCAAAGGGGGCTATTTAAATTGATTTTTCAAGTATCATCGACTCAAAGGCCATGATACCAAACATTGTTTCTCCCTTTTGAATAAAATCGAGAACTTGATAGCGGAGGGCCGGCTCCAAGTCACTGCGAAACCTGAGCCAACTCAAGCTATCTTCAAAGAACCCTTTCCCAAGCACGCCAATAGCAGTGGGAAAGGAAAGGAGGTATGTACCCTCACCTTTTCAAAAGAACTAGCACAAAAATCTGAGTCTAGTCGACCCACTTGTGCGCCCACTCTTGTACTATACAAGAAGCCCGCCCAAGTCATCATCTAGGGACCACCAAGAGGTGAATCCCCGGCTAAACCAGTTTTGAAACTTCAAGGTGCTCCTCAACTCATAATTAGAGCCAATTTTAATACAAACCCTAGGCTGGTCGTGGGGGAAGTGACTAGATCCGGGAGGATCTATCAACCCCCGCACCTACAAAGTGCTAAAAAGGTGGTCAGGGTGCCTGGCCCCTCAAAAGCATGTATTCTTGGAGTTCTGCCAAAAGCAGACAAGGGGAAAGTTGTCCAAAACCCTTATGATTTCGAAAACCATCTTTCAAAGATTCCTATCCACATGTCTATCCTAGAGCTTATACAAACTTCGCCTAGGCATAGACTCGTGCTAGAGAAAATTCTAGAAAGAGCCAAGCTTAGTTCAAACATAAGTCCGAAATCCTTGTCTGACCAAGTGGCCTTAATAGGAGCAAAATCTCCCATCACTTTCTCGGAAGATGATGTAGATAGACCCTACGAGTCCCACAACCAGGCCCTGCATGTCGAGGTGGTTCTGAATAACCACTATCTGGACAGGTGCCTAGTCGATGGGGGAGGAGGGCTCAACATCCTTCCACTTCATGTGGCATACCAAATGGGAGTCACCTTGACTTCTGTGAACCCAAGCCCCATCCTTATCATTGGATACGATGGGAATGCATATAGGCCTTTAGGATCGATCGAATTTCTACGAACCTATTTAGATGTGTTTGCATGGACGTATGAAGACATGCCGGGCATAGACCCCAGCATTGTCGAACATCGTCTTCCCTTAGATACGGATGTAAAACCCATAAAGCAGAAGCTTAGGAAAATACACCCGAATGTACACACGCAAGTCTAAGAGGGTTTAGAAGATCTGTTAAAAGCTAGATTTATAAAACCCATTGCGTATTCTGACTGATTGTCAAACATCGTTGTAGTTCAAAAAACCAATGGGAAAATTCGAATATGCATCGATTTCAGAAACCTGAATAAAGCCACTCCAAAGGATAATTATCCTTTACCAAACATAGATTTAATAGTCGATAGTACTGCAAATCATGAAATGTTTTCATTTATGGATGGCTATTCAGGCTATAATCAAATCAAACTAAGTCCACGAGATCAGGGTAAGACCGCCTTCACAACCCCATGGGGCACGTACTACTATACAGTCATGCCCTTTGGTTTGAAAAATGCCGGTGCAACATACCAGAGAGCCATGACCACGATCTTCCATGATCAAATTCATGAGCTCGTAGAAGTGTATGTAGATGATCTCTTGGCAAAATCCAAAACCCGATGCACTCATATCGAATGTTTGCAAAAGATTTTCGAAAGGCTTAGGCTTTACAAAGTAAAGCTAAACCCTCAAAAATGTGTATTCAGGGTAGAATCTGGGAAACTTCTAGGCTTTATGGTGAGCCAAAGGAGTATAGAAGTCGACCCCTCTAAGTGTCAAGCCATCATAAACATGGCTCCACCCTCCAATGTCACCCAAATCCGTAGCCTCCAGGGTCGATTACAGTCCATTCGCCGATTTATATCAAATCTGGCGACTAGATGCGAACCCTTCAACAAATTGTTGAGGAAGGGCACGAAATTCTTATGGGATGACGACTGCCAGAAGTCCTTCGAGAGACTAAAGGCATACCTGGTTAATCCCCCCGTTTTGAATCCTCTGAAGCAAGGAAAACCACTTTTACTCTACATCTCTGTTGTAGACGCGCGAAAATCCCCGCTTCTCACCTTTTCAGGGCTCGGAGTGGATCCTCTCGTGTGTCTAAGGCCTATTTATGCAAACAGGGCGTGCCAGCTAGCTTACCTAAACTAGCGAAGATATATTTAACACTGACTTCTAATCGTGGCGACTATGAGCAAGTGAGCTCTTGTCGTCGCAGACCTTCTTGCACCGATGCGCAAGGGTCAATCTGTACGCTTTGCAAAAATCGAGTTTTGGGAGAGAAAGTCTACGAAGCGGTTCGAGGTGTCTAATTCGGGTCTTTTAGATGCGGTTTCATTTTTTAGATCACGTGGATTTGCACGTGCCTAAGTCTTTCCTTTTATCCCTTTTCGGGCCACCTAGTTTGTGTGTTATGAACACTCCACTACATGGGCGAATTCGAGTGGGGCTTGCTTTGATGCAATATGCGTCCTACCTTGTGGTATGGCGTAGATGCAATGCAAACTCACGCTACTCCAAAGGGAAAACCCGAATGTAAAGACAATACCGAAGGGAAATAACCGAAGGGAAATGACTTGAAATATAAATGCCGAAGGGAGATATGTACATAGAGTATGTATATGAGCCCTTACTCGGGTCTTGCAAATAAGAGCGAAGGCTCAATGTGGGTGCGTGCTTGAATTGAAAAGACTTACACACACGACATGAAATTAAACCCAAATATAAATTGCAGTATAGGCCTTAACTAAGGTCTTGGGAATAAGAGCGAAAGCTCAATGTGTGTGAGTGCTTGAATTGAAGTACTACGCACACAACATGAAATTAAACCCAAATATAACTGCAATAGGCCTTGACTAAGGTCTTGGGAGTAAGAGCGAAAGCTCAATGTGTGTGAGAGTGCTTGAATTGAAAGACTTACACACACGACATGAAATAAAACCCAAATAGTATAGGTCGGCCCTTACTTGGGTCTTTCAAATAAGAGCGAAGGCTCAATGTGTGTGAGAGTGCTTGAATTGAAAGACTTACCCACACGACATGAAATGAAACCCAAATAGTATAGGTCAGCCCTTACTTGGGTCTTTCAAATAAGAGTGAAGGCTCAATGTGTGTGAGTGCTTGAATTGAAAGACAACGCACCCAACTTAAGCAAAAACCCTACAAAAATGAAAGTATATGTATATACTTATGTATTAGCGGCTGATTAGGCCCGTGTGTGTTCAAAATCGTGCACAACTAAGAGAGTGCACGTGTGTGGGTGTGCCAAGCCACATTATTACAAGCGGGGGGAGACTAGGCTCCGTTATTACAACCCCGTATCGAATTGAATCTCAAGCAAGTATACAACTAAAGACCGAGTTAGGCACTTACTAGTAGCTGGTCCGTAGAGGCCTTGCTTGAGCGTGGGCTTGGCCTTCGCCTTGGGCTGCAAAAGGGAGCTTCGCGAGGTTGAGTGACAAGGGGTGCTGGCCGGCTGCAAATGGGGCGCGGTAGAGGCGCCTTGAAGGTGGCCGGATGCTAGAGATGGTGTCGCCTTGACGTGTGAGATTTAAGGGGCTGGGCAAGGTGAGTATATAGGGTCACTAGGAGAGGATATAGTGTTAGGGAGTATGGCCCTAAGGGGAGCCTAAGGGAAGATCGAATGGGACACCTAGGGGAAAGGAGGTGGCTGGCCGAATGGAAGGGATTGTCGGTTGGAGTGGCCGACTAGGAGCTTGGTGGTGGCGGGCTGCTAGGATGGCTATGGGTGGAGTATGGGAAGGAAGCTAGCTAGGTGATGGGGCTAGGTGGTAGTGGGTGTAAGGGAGTGATATGGGCAGGTCTTAGGAAATCAGATAGGGTGGCCGGGTTGTAGACGCGCGAAAATCCCCGCCTCTTCGCCTCTTTCGTGGCTTGGAGTGGATCTTATCGTGCGTCTAAGGCCTATGTATACAAACAGGGCGTGCCAGCTAGCTTACTTAAGCTAGCGAAGATATATTAACACTGACTTCTAAACGTGGCGACTGTGAGCAAGTGAGCTCTTGTCGTCGCAGACCTTCTTGCACCGATACGCAAGGGTCAGTCTGTACGCTTTTGCAAAAAATCGAGTTTTGGGGAGAAAGTCTACGAAACGGTTCGAGGTGTCTATTTCGGGTCTTTAAGATGCGATTGCATGTTTTAGATCACGTGGATTTGTACGTGCCTAAGTCTTTTCTTTTATCCCTTTTTGGGTCGCCTAGTTTGTGTGTTATGAACACTCCACTATATGGGCGAATTCGAGCGGGGGTTGCTTCGATGCAATATGCGTCCTACCTCGTGGTATGGCGTAGATGCAATGCAAACTCACGCTACTCCAAAGGGAAAACCCGAAATGTAAAGACAATACTGAAGGGAAATAACAGAAGGGAAATAACCGAAGGGAAATAACCGAAGGGAAATACGTATATATCTTATGTATATGAGCCCTTACTCGGGTCTTGCAAATAAGAGCGAAGGCTCAATGTGGGTGCGTGCTTGAATCGAAAGACTTACACACACGACATGAAATTAAACCCAAATATAAATTGCAGTAGGGCCTTGACTAAGGTCTTGGGAGTAAGAGCGAAGGCTCAATGTGTGTGAGAGTGCTTGAATTGAAATACTACACACACGACATAAATGAAACCCAAATATAACTGCAATAAGGCCTTTACTAAGGTCTTGGGAGTAAGAGCGAAGGCTCAATGTGTGTGAAAGTGCTCGAATTGAAAGACTTACTCACACGACAAGAAATGAAACCCAAATAGTATAGGTCGGCCCTTACTTGGGTCTTTCAAATAAGAGCGAAAGCTCAATGTGTGTGAGAGTGTTTAAATTGAAAGACTTACTCACACGACATGAAATGAAACCCAAATAATATAGGTCGACCCTTACTTGGGTCTTTCAAATAAGAGCGAAAGCTCAATGTGTGTGAGAGTGTTTAAATTGAAAGACTTACTCACACGACATGAAATGAAACCCAAATAATATAGGTCGGCCCTTACTTGGGTCTTTCAAAATAAGAGCGAAAGCTCAATGTGTGTGAGAGTGTTCGAATTGAAAGACAACGCACCCAACTTAAACAAAACCCTTCGGAAATGAAATATATACGTACACTTATATATTAGGGGCTGATTAGGCCCGTGTGTGTTCAAAATTGTGCACGACTAAGAGAGTGCACGTGTGTGGTTATGCCAAGCCACGTTATTACAAGCGGGGAGAGACTATGCTCCGTTATTACAACCCCGTATCAAATTGAATTTCAAGCAAGTGTACGACTAAAGACCGAGTTTAGACACTTACGAGTAGCTGGTCCGTAGAGGTCTTGCTTGAGCGTGGCCTTGGCTTTGGGCTGCAAGTGGGAGCTCCGCGAAGGTAGGTGATCAAGGGTGCTGGCCGGCTGCAAGTGGGGCGCGGGATAGACGCCTCGAAGGGGGCCGGTGGCAAGTAGGCGGCGCCTCCGAGTAGGGAGTTTAGAGTGGCTGAATAAGTGGGTCTTAGGGTCACTAGGGAAGTTAGGTACTTAGGGAAACTGGACCTAAAAGGTGAGCTAGTGGGAAGGCCAAAGAGGACACCTAGGGGGGGGGGAGTAGTGGCCGGCGGTTTGGATTGTGCTAGGTTCGGCTAAGTTAAAATGGTGGTGGCGGGCTGCTAGGGTGACTAAGGCTGGAGTATGGGAAGGTGGCCAGTTAGGGGATGGGACTAGGTAATAGTGGGAATAGTGGGTTTAAGGTAGTGCCACGGGCAAGTCTTAGGAAATCTGATAGGGTGGCCGGGTATAGTTAATGTGAGTTAGGTAGGAAGCAAACGGTTGAGGCGGCTAAGGTTTGGCCGAGTGGGAGTGGTGGCGGTGAGGGGCTGTTGGGTGAGTAAGGTGATGGTGTGGTGGGTGGCTGGGAGTGGAGAGGTGGTAGAGAAGGGTTTAAGTAGGGTTAAAGAAGGCTTACCGGATGGGGAGAAGTGGCGAGTGGATGAAGAGGGAAGCCGAGTGTTGATGGGAGTTCGGCTGAGTGAGGTGGTGGTGTCCGGCTGGGGGGGGGCAGTGATGGTGGACGGAAGAGGGAAGGTGGCGGAGCAGGTGGCGGCTGGTGGAGCAGGTGGAGTTGCTGGGGAGTGGTCACGGCTGGATGGAAGATGGGAGAAGGAGAGGGCCCGGCTGGGAGTGGAGAGTGGTTCCCACTTGGAAAACCCGCCCACAATGAGGGGGGTTTAAATAGGGGATGGGTAGGTCGGTTAGGGCTGGGTTGTGGGTAGTGGTTAGGTGGTTTAGGTAGGGTAGTATGTAGATAAGGTGGGCTGGATGGGGTTGGGCCAGATATTTTAAAACTAGGTGTTTTGATAAATCGTGGGCTAAGGGTGGTTTAGGGGTTTAGGGCTAGGTTAGGTGGTTGGGTTTTAGGGTGAGGTTTAGTGAGCTAGGTTAGGTGATTAGGCTAGGTTTAGGCTAGGATTAGGGGAATTAATCTAGGTTTAGGGAAGGATTAGGGGAGTGGGTTAGGTGATTAGGTTGGGATTAGGCCGGGATTAGGGAAGTGGGTTAGGTGGTTAGGTTCAGATTAGGGGTGGATTAGGGGTTTAGGCTAGGTTTAGGCATTTTGGGTTAGGTTTAGGTGAAGGAGCTCCCTTAGCATGGCCCATAGACCTTGATCACCCCATGTTGGTGCAGCCCTAGGTTAGGTTTTAGCTAATTACAAGCTTAAACCCACTCAATTAGGCTAACCCACATGATTAACCCAAACTTGACACACAAGTCAAGCTTAATACAACACTCTTGATATTTTTCACCCCCACTCTCTCTCATGCCCAATATCCCACGTGAATTTCAAGTGGGCCCCACCTCCCTTTATGAGAAGGTGATGTGGGCCATGGATATGGATATTGGATTGGATCTTTGGATCCAAATCCAAATCCAAGTCCACATATGGGTTTGGATTGGAATCTGGATATATATGGTCCAGATCCAATCCAAACTGAACTCTGACTCCTTCGAGCTGGGTTCGAGACGGACGATTTGTGCGGGGCCTGACAGCATCAGTACTCCGTCTGCGTTGGGTCTTCACCAACATAGTCGTCCGCCTCCGTTTCTGCCTTCCGGAGATGACTTCAAATGCTATTTTGATAAGAACAGGGTCTTGGACGTTCGAGATCCTGGGATGTGAATCAGATACAAGAGTTGCTGTGCCGGGCTTGACAGGTGCTCCGGTTCCGGGCTCTTCTTGGCTCTCCTGGTCCTGTCTTGATCGGGCCAAGCCACTTCGGGGTTTCAAAACATGTTTTAAAAGGGTTTTCAAAAGCCATATTATATGTTTTTGAAAGATAAAGTTTAAAACATATATACAGGGTTGTTTGGAAGGCTCCTGGGTTTCCAAACTCAAAATGGCCCTTTGGGGCTGCTTGTATAAAACCAGATTCGTTTAAGAAATTCGTGGGATTTCGGGGTGTTTACAGATGCCCCTCTTTGGCCTTGTCCAAATAGATTTGGATAAGGGCAAAGATGACAAACACCCCTTTTAATGTCTCCCTAGATCTAGCCACGAAGAATATGGGATCGTCCCATTTTAGCAAAAATCTCAATTTTACAAACTCTGGTAGGAGGAGATATCATGCCAAAGGGTGCACTTATGGAATCTGGTCCTAAATGGGATCATGTTCATGCAAGTACCATGCGTGGAATGCAGATGACATGGGTGTGGTGCCAAGAGTGGCGACCTCCCAGAGACCAGGTGTGGTCGAACTCTAGAGACTTGCAAGGCCTACTACTCCAAGTGAGCAAAAACCCTATGCTGTTCGATGTTCGGTTTTTAAAACTTATTTACAAAAGCTATTTACAAAAGGGACAACTGTCTTGAGTCTCGATCCTAAGGATCTCGAGCTCTTCATGCTTGCCCTTGTTTGAGTCTTAACACTCGCTCATCTAGCGGAGGTTTTATAAGAAAGCCAGCTTCATTTCAAATCTCTACGCCTTACTCGAAACGTTGAATTCTCAAACAAGATGAAATTCAAGTAAGTAAATCCTATTTTTACTTTAGGATTCCTCGAAATGAACCATGCTTTAGCTTGGGATAAGCCAGGGATGGGAAAGAGATACCACGGTCCCTTCTGAAGCGTCCCGTGGTTTGAGGCACAGAAGGCGGAAAACTGCTCTTTTTGAGCTTTTTGGCCTCTTTTTCCTTTTTTTTCATAGAGGGTCTCCCTTTGGGAGTATTTTTTCTTTAATCCCTCTTTTTTATAAGAGAATCGATTTTTCTCTTTGAAGTCTGGTTTCTTTCTTTTGGAAAGAGACTTTGAATGGGAAATTCCCTTTTGTTTTGGGCCTTTGTTTTCCTTTTGGAAATAGAAGAGAAGAGGGGAGGACTTATCCCAAGCCTACGTTCGATCCATTCCAGATCAGCCTATTTAGAAATAGCACGTACTACTTGCAAGTATCTTGCTATGTTGAACTAGGCCTTTCTTTGTAAGAAGAAGGATTTTGAAATGCAACCACGATTTTGAAAACTCCACTCTTTCACAAGTGTGAATTCTCTCACTTAGGGTCACACGAGTTCGCCTTTGCACCTTATTCACACGTCTCAGGGCAGCTATCCCTATAAAATTTTCGAAAACTGGAATTTAATCCAGATCCTACACATGATACTTCTTTAAGTATTGAATATTGATAGGATCTGCTAAATTCCTACCTTCTACATCGATCAACCAATACGAATTGTTCGTAGTGGTTGCTCGCACAACATAGGGTCCATCCCAGTTGGGGCGCCACTTGCCTAAGGGGTGTGGGCCACGATGGTGGATGGTTTTCAAGACCAGATCTCCCACTTCAAAGTGGCGAGGTCTCATGTGTTTGCTATAATGTCGGGCTATCCTTTGCCGGTATGCACGAGCATGATCCATGGCAAGGAGTCGCCTCTCATCTAGCAAATCTAGTTCGGCCATCCTAGCATGCTGAAGCGTCTCTAGGGGGAGGTCGAGTGCAATGGATGTATGGAATGAATGCAGTTGGGTATGAATGGGAAGAATGGCGTTTGTGCCATAGACCAATTCGAATGGTGTGGCATTCGTGGGAGCCCGGATGGAAGTCCTATAAGCCCATAAGGCTTCATCCAGCTTCTCATGCCACCTCCTACCCTTCTCTAAGGTCTTCTCAATGATACCAATGAGAGTCTTGTTTGTGGCTTCGGCTTGGCCGTTGCCTTGAGGGTAGTAGGGCGAGGAGAAGTGGTGAGTTATGCCATACGTGTTGCACAACTTAACCATCCGCTCGTTCTTGAATGGGGTACCATTATCAGACACAAGGTCTCGTGGAACCCCAAATCGAGCCAAGATATTCCTCCGGATGAAAGCCACCACATGTTGCCCCATTACATTCGTTAGGGAAATGGCTTCCACCCATTTGGAGAAATACTCCGTGGCTGCTAAAATAAAACGATGCCCATTCGAGGCCTTTGGGAATATGGGGCCTACAATGTCAAACGCCCACATGGTAAATGGCCAGGGGCTGACCACGGAATGCAATGCAGATGAAGGGATATGAATGGCGTGCCCATGCACTTGACATGGATGACACTTTCTAACATGATCGTGACAATCCTTTTTCAGGGTGGACCAAAAATAACCCCCTCTAAGTATTTTCATCGCCATCATGTTGGCATTAACATGACCTCCACATTCTCCGTCGTGGAACTCGTGCATCACTATCCTAGCCTCCTCTAGGTCGATACACCTAAGCAGAATGCCGGTAAAACTCTTTTTGTATAAGACCCCACCCAGAATGGTGTATCGGGTCGAAATCTTACGAATGAATGCCTTATCTTTGGATGTGGCATCCTCGGTGAATCCCCCATTTTCTAAAAATTGTTTTATGTCATAGAACCAGGGTTTTTCAATAGACTCTGGGTTGTGTTGGCAAATATCCAAGTCGTGTGTGGATGGCTGGGGCGCATGCCATATTTCCAAAGATCTGGTCCCTGAAATGGGATCGACCTTCAGGGCTGAACCCAAGGAGGAGAGGGCATCGGCAATGCCATTGTCCTCTCTTCCTACGTGTGTGAGCTTACACGATTGGAAGGATTGGACCAATCGAGTGGCCAACTCGTGATATGGAAGTAGTTTCTCATTACGTACTTGCCAAATTTTTAAAACCTGGTTTATGACAAGGAGTGAATCTCCAAAGACCTCGATGCATGATGCCCCTAGAGTTTTCGAAATCCTTAAGCCTTGTATGAGTGCTTCATACTCAGCTACGTTGTTGGAACATTCAAAATCTAAGCGGACTGCTATGGGAATCTCGCCCTTTTCAGGGGAGATTAGGATGATCCCGGCACCAGCCCCTCGTTGGTTTCGTGCCCCGTCGAAGTGCATCTTCCACACTTGGTTTTCGAAAGAATTTGCCAAGATGTGGTTTTGAAAATGGTTTTGCAATATGCCTTCATCAGGCATTTCGACAAGAGTGGGATATGCGTCCTCTAAGGGGAAGTCAGCCACGTAATCTGCTAGGGCTTGCCCTTTAACGGAGATCTGGTGATGGTATTTCAGGTCATACTCCATTAGAAGGAGTTGCCATTTGCCCAATCTACCCGTGAGAATGGGTTTTTCGAATAAGTGCTTGATTGGATCAAGCTTGGACACTATCCAGATCTCATGATCTAGGAAGTAGTGTCTGAATTTCTGGCAGGCCCAGACTAGGGCCAAGCACGTCTTCTCCATGGCTTGATAATTTCGTTCATAAGCCAAGAGAGTTTTCGAAATATAGTAGATGGCATACTCCTTATGGGTGTCATCCTCGTATTGAGCCAACAGGGCTCCTAAAGCGTTTACATGCACGGAGATGTATAATAAAAGCGGTTTTCCTTGTTTTGGAGGATTCAAAACGAGGGGATTAACCAAGTATGCCTTTAGTCTCTCGAAGGACTTTTGGCATTCGTCATCCCATAAGAATTTCGTGCCCTTCCTCAACAGTTTGTTGAAGGGTTTGCATCTAGTTGCCAGATTCGATATGAATCGGCGCACAGATTGTAATCGACCTTGAAGGCTATGGACTTGGGTGAGATTGGAGGGTGGAGCCATGTCTATGATGGCTCGACACTTAGAGGGGTCGACTTCTATTCCCCTTTGGCTCACCATAAAGCCTAGAAGCTTTCCTGATTCTACCCCGAACACACATTTCTGAGGGTTTAGCTTTACTTTGTAAAGCCTAAGCCTTTCGAAAATCTTTTGTAAACATTCGATATGGGTGCATCGGGTTTTGGATTTGGCCAAGAGATCATCTACATACACTTCTACAAGCTCGTGAATTTGATCATGGAAGATCGTGTTCATGGCTCGTTGGTATGTTGCGCCGGCATTTTTCAAACCAAAGGGCATGACTGTATAGCAGTACGTGCCCCATGGGGTTGTGAAGGCGGTCTTACCCTGATCTCGTGGACTTAGTTTGATTTGATTATAGCCTGAATAGCCATCCATAAATGAAAACATTTCATGATTTGCAGTACTATCGACTATCAAATCTATGTTTGGTAAAGGATAATTATCCTTTGGAGTGGCTTTATTCAAGTTTCTGAAATCGATGCATATTCGAATTTTCCCATTGGTTTTTCGAACTACAACGATATTTGACAACCAATCAGAATACGCAATGGGTTTTATAAATCCGGCTTTTAGCAGATCTTCTAAACCCTCTTTGACTTGCGTGTGTACATTCGGGTGTATTTTCCTAAGCTTCTGCTTTATTGGTTTTACACCTACATCTAAGGGAAGACGATGCTCGACTATGCTGGGATCTATGCCCGGCATGTCTTCATACGTCCATGCAAACACATCTAAATAGGTCCGTAGAAATGCAATGAATGCTAACTTTTCAGTTTCATGCAAGCATGTGCCTATTTTGATGGTTTTAGGATTGGAATCATCCCCTAGGTTCACCTCTACGAAATCTCCTCCTACTGATTGGGAAGGTCTTTCAAAATCGAGAATTCTATGAAATTCTGGGAGCTCAGAAGTGGGATCTTCCTCAAGGGGATCCACTTCTGGGCTTCGATCATTCTCGTGGGCTATAGACCCGAGGGAACTTGATGCGTGATTTTCAAAATAACCTAGTTTTGTACTTGGATTTTTAAGTGATTTCGAAATTTTTGGTCTGGCTATGCAGACGACGTTTCTTTCGAAATCCTTTTCTTTCGCCAAAGTCCTACCAGGAGCGGCTATGTACAAAATCTTTTTGGTATTTTCCAAATTTTCGATTTTTTTGGGTTTTTGTAAAACAAGAACTTTGGGAACTATACAAAGCACACTTTTTTCGAGTTTTTGTTTTTCCATTGTTTTTGGTTTTTCTTGTTTTTCGATTTTTTTGATTTTAAGTTTTCCAATGTTTTTGGTATTTTTTTAGAAAAAGGGATCTTCCGTCATATCTACAAAGGGAAAACACTATGGGTTAGACTCGGAATAGGAGGTCTGAACCATAGGTCTCTTCTAAGACAGGCTCCGGGGCACCCTTGACCCAGGTGGTCACAGGGGGTGGTTCCGGCGGTATTCGGGGAGTATAGCCGATCCCATATCGGCTTGGGTTGGCCCTAGGAAGGATGGGCTCTAGGAGACCCTGGTTTTGTGCCCCTAGACTCTTGTAGGGCGTGTAGCCCATGTTCAATAACATGTTCCACGACCTTTTGTTTTTTGAAAAGATGGGATACAAGTCGTGGTCCTGGAACATGCTATCGTCCATATTAGGCTCGTATGGCCTTTTGTCCAGGGGTTTTGGAAATAGGGAACGCTTGGGTTTTCCTAGGAGGATTAGAGTCGGGAGGGGGCCTGCTTTGGGCGGCCCCTTCACACATACAACCTTCCTAGGGTTGTTCAACACGAGCCGAGGTGGCTCAACCATAATTTGCCCCAGGTTAGCCTCATGGGCCTGGGAGCTCGATAAACAAGGGGAGTTTATGATCCCCTGAAGCTGTGGGTGACTCTCACCTAGGATCACTACGACTTGGTCCCTAAAAGGGATCTTGACACACTTGTGGAAGGTGGATGGCACAGCGCACAAACTGTGTATCTAGGGTCTTCCCAGCAACAGGTTATAATGGGGGTGGATGTCCAAGACATGGAACACCCCCGTGTGTTCGATCCCTCCCGTTTCCATTGGGAGTTCGATGGATCCTAAAGGCCTAGACGCATTCCCATCGTATCCAGTGATAACGATGGGGCTTGGGTTCACTGAAGTCAAGGTGACTCCGATTTTGTACGCCACGTGAAGTGGAAGGATGTTGAGCCCTCCTCCACCATCGACTAGGCACCTGTCCAGAGAGTGGTTGTTTAGAACCACCTCGATATGCAGGGCCTGGTTATGGGTTTCGTAGGGTCTATCTACATCATCTTCCGAAAAGGTGATGGGCGATTTTGCTCCTAATAAAGCCACTTGGGCAGACAAGGATTCCGGACTTATGTTCGAATCAACCTTGGCTCTTTCTAGAATTTTCTCTAAGACAAGTCTATGCCTAGGCGAGGTTTTGATAAGGTCTAGGATAGACATGTGAATAGGAATCTTTGAAAGGTGGTTTTCGAAGTCATAAGGATTTAGGCCGATTTTGTCCTTATCTGCTTTCGGCAGACCACTAGGGATACATGCTTTTGAGGGGCCAGGCACACTGACCACCTTTTGAGCACCTTGAAGGTGCGGGGGTTGGTAGATCCTCCCGGATCTAGTGACTTCCCCCACGACCAGCCTAGGGTTCGCGCTAAACTTGGCTCTAAGGATGAGCTGAGGAGAACCTTGGATTTTAAAAACTGGCTTTGCCGGGGTTTCCACTTTTGATGGTCCCCGGATGACGACTTGGGCGGGCCTCTTGTATAGTACAAGGATGGGCGCACAAGCAGGTCGACCAGGTTCGGGCTTTCGCGCTAGTTCCTTGGAAATGGTGAGGGTACATACCTCCTTTCCTTTCCCACTGCCACTGGCGTGTTTGGGAAAGGGTTCCTTGAAGATAGCTTGAGGTGGCTCAGGTTCCGCAGTGACCTAGAGCCGGCCCTCCGCTATCAAGTTCTCAATTTTATTTAGAAGAGAGAAGCACCGTTTGGTATCATGGCCTTTGAGCCGATGATACTTGCAAAATCGGTTTAAATACCCCCCTTTGGACGTGACTCCTTCGGGGATTTCAGGGAGTTCGATCATGCCCTGGGCAAGTAGGAGGTCTAGGACCTCCGACACAGGTTGCCCCAGCGGAGTGTACTCCCGTTTTTCAATTGGTTTTGAAAAATTGCGTTCTCTCTTATTTTCTATTTTTTCAAAATTTTTAGAAGTGCCCGCCATGCCTGGATCCACCCGGACATTGGCGATTTTATGGGGTTTTGCCCCTTTGTCCGTCGTGGGCGGCCCATATGCGGTGGGCTTTTCCACACGTGTTTTGGGAACGACACTTCCTTTCCATAAGTGGTCGTATGTCCCTTTTCGCAAGTTGGTTTCGAAAAGGGAGGCCTTTTTGATCAACTTATGGAAAGTTGAAATCTCATGGAGCGAGAGAAGGGTTTTTAACTCGCTTTTGAAATTATCCAGGATGAGCATTACTGCGCATCCTTCGGATATAGGCTCTCGCACTTGGCCCAAAAGAGACCTCCATCTTATAATGAAGGCATGCACGTCTTCGTTCATGCCTTGCTTTGTATCCCTTAAGGTATTCAGGGTTGGCGTGACTTCCACGTTGTGTGCAAATCTTTGCATGAAGCAGTTCGCTAACTCTTCAAAAGTAGCGAACTGGCTTAAGTCGTAGGAAGCCAGCCATTTGGCAGCTGTGCCTTTAAGGGATAGAGGGAACCAATACACCCATTTCATCGAGTCCTTTTTCTTCTTATGGGCTCGACGTGAGAAAAGCTGTAAGTGAGACCTAGGGTCTCCCATGCCATCATACCGATGGAAGTTTGGTATTTCATCGTCACTGTCTGTTTCGTAATCCATAGGAAGGAAATCAGACAGGGCGTAGCTTCTTTTCTCTTTATTTTGCCCTTTCAGCAGTTGCTGTAGGGCTTTACGGTCCTTTTGTGTGAAGGACTCGTGATATTGGTTGCCTTCCATTACGGAGGCCTCTTTTTGCTTGCGAGGTTTTTCAATTTTCTTTTTAGGCCTTTGTTCACCGTTTGATGAACACGAATCGCCTACTTCAGCCTCTTGGCTGAGAGCATCGATTTTGGCCTCAAATTCCCTTCTCAAGTCCTCGATTTCATCTAGTTTTATTTTGTTTTTGAAAATCCTCCTAGAGTGAGAACTTGATGCGCATGAGCCTTGGCTCGACACTTCACTTGGATTGGATTTTGACATGCTTTTCAAGCTTTTTCAAAATTTCCTAAGTAAAAAGCAAAGAAAACAAGTTAAAACGACACCTTTATAAAATTTTCGCAAGATTTCTACAAGTAAACTCGATTTTTTTGAAAAGGCTCACGTCCCACCGGGCGTGCCAATCTCTGTAGACGCGCGAAAATCCCCGCCTCTTCGCCTCTTTCGTGGCTTGGAGTGGATCTTATCGTGCGTCTAAGGCCTATGTATACAAACAGGGCGTGCCAGCTAGCTTACTTAAGCTAGCGAAGATATATTAACACTGACTTCTAAACGTGGCGACTGTGAGCAAGTGAGCTCTTGTCGTCGCAGACCTTCTTGCACCGATGCGCAAGGGTCAGTCTGTACGCTTTTGCAAAAAATCGAGTTTTAGGGAGAAAGTCTACGAAACGGTTCGAGGTGTCTATTTCGGGTCTTTAAGATGCGATTGCATGTTTTAGATCACGTGGATTTGTACGTGCCTAAGTCTTTTCTTTTATCCCTTTTTGGGTCGCCTAGTTTGTGTGTTATGAACACTCCACTATATGGGCGAATTCGAGCGGGGGTTGCTTCGATGCAATATGCGTCCTACCTCGTGGTATGGCGTAGATGCAATGCAAACTCACGCTACTCCAAAGGGAAAACCCGAAATGTAAAGACAATACTGAAGGGAAATAACCGAAGGGAAATAACCGAAGGGAAATAACCGAAGGGAAATAACCGAAGGGAAATAACCGAAGGGAAATACGTATATATCTTATGTATATGAGCCCTTACTCGGGTCTTGCAAATAAGAGCGAAGGCTCAATGTGGGTGCGTGCTTGAATCGAAACACTTACACACGACATGAAATTAAACCCAAATATAAATTGCAGTAGGGCCTTGACTAAGGTCTTGGGAGTAAGAGCGAAGGCTCAATGTGTGTGAGAGTGCTTGAATTGAAATACTACACACACGACATAAATGAAACCCAAATATAACTGCAATAAGGCCTTTACTAAGGTCTTGGGAGTAAGAGCGAAGGCTCAATGTGTGTGAAAGTGCTCGAATTGAAAGACTTACTCACACGACAAGAAATGAAACCCAAATAGTATAGGTCGGCCCTTACTTGGGTCTTTCAAATAAGAGCGAAAGCTCAATGTGTGTGAGAGTGTTTAAATTGAAAGACTTACTCACACGACATGAAATGAAACCCAAATAATATAGGTCGGCCCTTACTTGGGTCTTTCAAATAAGAGCGAAAGCTCAATGTGTGTGAGAGTGTTTAAATTGAAAGACTTACTCACACGACATGAAATGAAACCCAAATAATATAGGTCGGCCCTTACTTGGGTCTTTCAAAATAAGAGCGAAAGCTCAATGTGTGTGAGAGTGTTCGAATTGAAAGACAACGCACCCAACTTAAACAAAACCCTTCGGAAATGAAATATATACGTACACTTATATATTAGGGGCTGATTAGGCCCGTGTGTGTTCAAAATTGTGCACGACTAAGAGAGTGCACGTGTGTGGTTATGCCAAGCCACGTTATTACAAGCGGGGGGAGACTATGCTCCGTTATTACAACCCCGTATCAAATTGAATTTCAAGCAAGTGTACGACTAAAGACCGAGTTTAGACACTTACGAGTAGCTGGTCCGTAGAGGTCTTGCTTGAGCGTGGCCTTGGCTTTGGGCTGCAAGTGGGAGCTCCGCGAAGGTAGGTGATCAAGGGTGCTGGCCGGCTGCAAGTGGGGCGCGGGATAGACGCCTCGAAGGGGGCCGGTGGCAAGTAGGCGGTGCCTCCGAGTAGGGAGTTTAGAGTGGCTGAATAAGTGGGTCTTAGGGTCACTAGGGAAGTTAGGTACTTAGGGAAACTGGACCTAAAAGGTGAGCTAGTGGGAAGGCCAAAGAGGACACCTAGGGGGGGGGAGTAGTGGCCGGCGGTTTGGATTGTGCTAGGTTCGGCTAAGTTAAAATGGTGGTGGCGGGCTGCTAGGGTGACTAAGGCTGGAGTATGGGAAGGTGGCCAGTTAGGGGATGGGACTAGGTAATAGTGGGAATAGTGGGTTTAAGGTAGTGCCACGGGCAAGTCTTAGGAAATCTGATAGGGTGGCCGGGTATAGTTAATGTGAGTTAGGTAGGAAGCAAACGGTTGAGGCGGCTAAGGTTTGGCCGAGTGGGAGTGGTGGCGGTGAGGGGCTGTTGGGTGAGTAAGGTGATGGTGTGGTGGGTGGTTGGGAGTGGAGAGGTGGTAGAGAAGGGTTTAAGTAGGGTTAAAGAAGGCTTACCGGATGGGGAGAAGTGGCGAGTGGATGAAGAGGGAAGCCGAGTGTTGATGGGAGTTCGGCTGAGTGAGGTGGTGGTGTCCGGCTGGGGGGGGGGGGCAGTGATGGTGGACGGAAGAGGGAAGGTGGCGGAGCAGGTGGCGGCTGGTGGAGTAGGTGGAGTTGCTGGGGAGTGGTCACGGCTGGATGGAAGATGGGAGAAGGAGAGGGCCCGGCTGGGAGTGGAGAGTGGTTCCCACTTGGAAAACCCGCCCACAATGAGGGGGGTTTAAATAGGGGATGGGTAGGTCGGTTAGGGCTGGGTTGTGGGTAGTGGTTAGGTGGTTTAGGTAGGGTAGTATGTAGATAAGGTGGGCTGGATGGGGTTGGGCCAGATATTTTAAAACTAGGTGTTTTGATAAATCGTGGGCTAAGGGTGGTTTAGGGGTTTAGGGCTAGGTTAGGTGGTTGGGTTTTAGGGTGAGGTTTAGTGAGCTAGGTTAGGTGATTAGGCTAGGTTTAGGCTAGGATTAGGGGAATTAATCTAGGTTTAGGGAAGGATTAGGGGAGTGGGTTAGGTGATTAGGTTGGGATTAGGCCGGGATTAGGGAAGTGGGTTAGGTGGTTAGGTTCAGATTAGGGGTGGATTAGGGGTTTAGGCTAGGTTTAGGCATTTTGGGTTAGGTTTAGGTGAAGGAGCTCCCTTAGCATGGCCCATAGACCTTGATCACCCCATGTTGGTGCAGCCCTAGGTTAGGTTTTAGCTAATTACAAGCTTAAACCCACTCAATTAGGCTAACCCACATGATTAACACAAACTTGACACACAAGTCAAGCTTAATACAACACTCTTGATATTTTTCACCCCCACTCTCTCTCATGCCCAATATCCCACGTGAATTTCAAGTGGGCCCCACCTCCCTTTATGAGAAGGTGATGTGGGCCATGGATATGGATATTGGATTGGATCTCTGGATCCAAATCCAAATCCAAGTCCACATATGGGTTTGGATTGGAATCTGGATATATATGGTCCAGATCCAATCCAAACTGAACTCTGACTCCTTCGAGCTGGGTTCGAGACGGACGATTTGTGCGGGGCCTGACAGCATCAGTACTCCGTCTGCGTTGGGTCTTCGCCAACATAGTCGTCCGCCTCCGTTTCTGCCTTCCGGAGATGACTTCAAATGCTATTTTGATAAGAACAGGGTCTTGGACGTTCGAGATCCTGGGATGTGAATCAGATACAAGAGTTGCTGTGCCGGGCTTGACAGGTGCTCCGGTTCCGGGCTCTTCTTGGCTCTCCTGGTCCTGTCTTGATCGGGCCAAGCCACTTCGGGGTTTCAAAACATGTTTTAAAAGGGTTTTCAAAAGCCATATTATATGTTTTTGAAAGATAAAGTTTAAAACATATATACAGGGTTGTTTGGAAGGCTCCTGGGTTTCCAAACTCAAAATGGCCCTTTGGGGCTGCTTGTATAAAACCAGATTCGTTTAAGAAATTCGTGGGATTTCGGGGTGTTTACACGGGTGTAGCTAGGGTGACTAAGGCTTGGCCGAGTGGGAGTGGTGGCGGCTAGTGGCTGATATTAGGGTAAAGTGGTGGTATGGTGGGTGGCTGGGAATGGTGCAGGGGACTGGGAGTGGATTGGTTGGTTGAGAATGGAGAGGGAGTGAAGAGGGAGTAAGGTGGAAGGTAGGGCACTTACCGAGTGAAGAGGAGGTGGCGCTCGGCTGGAAGGGAGTTGGGCGGGTGGTGATGTTCGGTTGGGAGGTGGTGGTGTAGGTGGCGGTGCAGGTGGTGGTGGGATGGAGAGCAGGTGGTGCAGGTGGAGCAGGTGGAGCAGGTGGGAAAGTGGAGGAAGGAGGGGACCGGTTGGGCTTGGGGAAGGCCTCTAGATAGGAAAGCCCGCCCCCAAGGGGGGGGGTTTATATAGGGATGGGTTGGTCGGTTAGGGCTGGGTTTGGGGTAGTGGTTAGGTGGTTTAGGTAGGGTGGTATGAAGATAAGGTGGGCTGGAAAGGGTAGGGCCAGATACTTTAAATACTAGTGGTTTGGGTAGATTGTGGGCTAGGGGTGGTTTAGGGGTTTAGGGTTTGGTTAGGTGGTTGGGTTCTAGGGTGAGGTTTAGTGAGCTAGGTTAGGTGATTAGGCTAGGATTAGGCTAGGTTTAGGGAAATTAACCTAGGTTTAAGGAAGGATTAGGGAAGTGGGTTAGGTGATTAGGTTGGGATTAGGCCAGAATTAGGGAAGTGGGTTAGGTGATTAGGCTCAGATTAGGGGTGGATTAGGGTGGAAGGCTAGGATTAGGTGTTTTGGGTTAGGTTTAGGTGAAGGAGCTCCCTTTGCACGACCCATGGACCTTAACCACATCATGTTGGTGTAGCCCTAGGTTAGGTTTTGGCAAATTACAAGCTTAAACCCACTTAACTAGGCTAACCCACAAGATTAACCCCAAACTTGACACACAAGTCAAGCTTAATTACAACACACTTGATCTTATCCACCCCCACTCTCTCTCATGCCCATAATCCCACGTGAAATTCAAGTGGGCCCCACCTCCATTTATGAGAAGGTGATGTGGGCTATGGATATGGATATTGGATTGGATTTTTGAATCCAAACCCAAATCCAAGTCCATACATGGGTGTGGATTGGGATATGGATATATATGGTCAATATCCAATCCAAGCTGAACTCTGACTCCTTCGAGCTGTGTTTGAAACGAACGATTTGTGCGGGGTCTGACAGCATCAGTACTTCGTCTGCGTTGGGTCTTTGCCAACATGATCGTCCGCCTCCGTTTCTGCCTTCCGAAGATGACTTCAAATGATATTTTGATAATAACAGGGTCTTGGACGTTCGAGATCCTAGGGGTATGGATGTGATACAAGGGTTGTTGTGCCGGGCTCAACATGTGCTCCGGTTCCAGGCTCTCTTTGACTTCGCTGGTCCTGTCTTGATTAGGCCAAGCTGCTTTGGGGTTTCAAAAATGTGTTTTAAAAGGTTTTCAAAAGCCATATTATATATTTTTGAAATATGAAGTTTAAAACATATATACAGGGTTGTCTGGAAGGCTCCTGGGTTTCCAAACTCAAAAATGGCCCTTTGGGGCTACTTTTACAAAACCAGATGAATTTGAGAAATTCGGGGGATTTCGGGGTGTTTACATCTGTGCATACGAATGCTTTAGGAGCCCTACTGGCTCAATACGAGGATGACACCCATAAGGAGTATGCCATCTACTATATTTCGAAAACTCTCTTGGCTTATTGTAAACACCCCGAAATCCCACGAATTTCTTAAACAAACCTGGTTTTGTAAAAGCAGCCCCAAAGGGCCATTTTTGAGTCTGGAAACCCAGGAGCCTTCCAGACAACCCTGTACATATGTGTTAAACTCTGTATTTCAAAAATATATAATATAGCTTTTGAAAACCCTTTTAAAACACGTTTTTGAAACCCCGAAGCAGCTTGGCCCGATCAAGACAGGACCAGGAGAGCTAAGAAGAGCCCGGAACCGGAGCACATGTTGAGCCTGGCACAGCAACTCTTGTATCACATCCATACCCCCAGGATCTCGAACGTCCAAGACCCTGTGCTTATCAAAATGTCATTTGAAGTCATCTCCGGAAGGCAGAAACGGAGGCGGACGACCATGTTGGCGAAGACCCAATGCAGACGGAGTACTGATGCTGTCAGGCCCCGCACAAATCGTCCGTTTCGAACCTAGCTCGAAGGAGTCAGAGTTCAGTTTGGATTGGATCTGGACCATATATATCCAGATCCCAATCCAAACCCATGTGTGGACTTGGATTTGGATTTGGATCCAGAGATCCAATCCAACATCCATATCCATGGCCCACATCACCTTCTCATAAACGGAGGTGGGGCCCACTTGAAATTCACGAGGGATTATGGGCATGAGAGAGAGTGGGGATGGATAATTTCAAGAGTGTTGTAATTAAGCTTGACTTGTGTGTCAAGTTTGGGGTTAATCATGTGGGTTAGCCTAATTGAGTGGGTTTAAGCTTGTGATTAGCCAAAACCTAACCTAGGGCTGCACCAACATGAGGTGGTTAAGGTCTATGGGCCATGCTAAGGGAGCTCCTTCACCTAAACCTAACCCAAAACACCTAATCCTAGCCTACCACCCTAATCCACCCCAAATCTGAGCCTAATCACCTAACCCACTTCCCTAATCCTTCCCTAAACCTAGGTTAATTTCCCTAAACCTAGCCTAAACCTAGCCTAATCACCTAACCTAGCTCACTAAACCTCACCCTAAAACCCAACCACCTAACCTAGCCCTAAACCCCTAAACCACCCCTAGCCCACAATCTACCCAAACCACTAGTTTTTAAAATATCTGGCCCTACCCTTTCCAGCCCACCTTATCTTCATACCACCCTACCTAAACCACCTAACCACTACCCCAAACCCAGCCCTAAACCCCTAAACCACCCCTAGCCCACAATCTACCCAAACCACTAGTTTTTAAAATATCTAGCCCTACCCTTTCCAGCCCACCTTATCTTCATACCACCCTACCTAAACCACCTAACCACTACCCCAAACCCAGCCCTAACCGACCTACCAATCCCTATATAAACCCCCCCCCTTGGGGGCAGGTTTTCCTAGCTAGAACCCCTCAAAAATCCCAATCGGGCCCTCTCTTTCGTCCACTTCCCTAGCTGCTCCAGCTGCTCCAGCTGCTCCACCTGCACCGCCACCTGCTCTCCATCCCACCACCACCTGCATCGCCACCTACACCACCATCTCCCAGCCGGACGCCACCACTTGCATTACTTCCCAACCACTCGGCTTCTCTCTTCCAGCCGAGCACCACCTTCTCCCCATTCGGTAAGTACCCCCCACTCTACCTAGCTCCTTCTCTACTCCCTCTCCACTCCTAGCCACCCACCATACCACCACCTTACCTACACATTAGCCCTTTGCTGCCACCCTTCTCACTCAGCCGAACCTATCACAACCTAAATCACCGGCCACTACCTAACTACCCTAACTACACCCGGCCAGCCATCTCTTTTCCCCTAGGACTCCCATTCGGCCTTCCCTTAAACTCCCCTTAGGTCCATACCCCCTTAACACTCTATACTCTCCTAGTGGCCCTACACACTCACTTGGCCCAGCCCCTTTAATCCCCCACATCAAGGCGACACCCACTTGCAGCCGGCCACCTTCGAGGCGCCTATCCCGCGCCCCACTTGCAGCCGGCCAGCACCCTTTGTCATTCACCCTCGCGGAGCTCCCGTTTGCATCCCAAGGCGAAGGCCAAGCCCACGCTCAAGCAAGGCCTCTACGGACCAGCTACTCGTAAGTGCCTAAACTCGGTCTTTAGTTGTATACTTGCATGGGATTCAATTTGATACAGGGTTGTAATAACGGAGCATAGTCTCCCCCCGCTTGTAATAACGTGGCTTGGCACACCCACACACGTGCACTCTCCTAGTTGTGCACGATTTTGAACACACACGGGCCTAATCAGCCCATAATATGTAAGTATATATATATACTTTCATTTTCGAAGGGTTTTACTTAAGTTGGGTGCGTTGCCTTTCAATTCAAGCACTCACACACATTGAGCTTTCGCTCTTATTTGAAAGACCCAAGTAAGGGCCGACCTATACTATTTGGGTTTCATTTCATGTCGTGTGAGTAAGTCTTTCCATTCAAGCACTTTCACACACATTGAGCTTTCGCTCTTATTTGAAAGACCCAAGTAAGGGCCGACCTATACTATTTGGGTTTCATTTCATGTCGTGTGTGTAAGTCTTTCAATTCAAGCACTCTCACACACATTGAGCCTTCGCTCTTACTCCCAAGACCTTAGTCAAGGCCATACTGCAATTTATATTTGGGTTTAATTTCATGTCGTGTGTGTAAGTCTTTCAATTCAAGCACGCACCCACATTGAGCCTTCGCTCTTATTTGCAAGACCCGAGTAAGGGCACATATACATAATCTATATACATATCTCCCTTTGGTTATTTTCCTTCAGTATTGTCTTTACATTTCGGGTTTTCCCTTTGGAGTAGCGTGAGTTTGCATTGCATCTACGCCATACCACGAGGTAGGACGCATATTTGCATCAAAGCAAGCCCCGCTCGAATTCGCCCATGTAGTGGAGTGTTCATAACACACAAACTAGGTGGCCCGAAAAGGGATAAAAGAAAAGACTTAGGCACATGCAAATCCACGTGATCTAAAACATGCAATCGCATTTTAAAGACCCGAAATAGACACCTCGAACCGCTTTGTAGACTTTCTCTCCAAAACTCGATTTTTTGCAAAGCGTACAGACTGACCCTTGCGCATCGGTGCAAGAAGGTCTGCGACGACAAGAGCTTACTTGCTCACAGTCGCCACGTTTAGAAGTCAGTGTTAAAAATATCTTTGCTAGCTTAGGTAAGCTAGCTGGCACGCCCTGTTTGCATACATAGGCCTTAGACACACGAGAGGATCCGCTCCGAGCCCTGAAAAAGGCGAGAGGCGGGGATTTTCGCGCGTCTACAGAGATTGGCACGCCCGGTGGGACGTGAGCCTTTCAAAAATCGAGTTTTTAAGTAGAAGTCTTGCGAAAATTTTGAAAAGGTGTCATTTTTAAACTTGTTTTCTTTGCTTGTACTTAGGATATTTTGAAAAAGCTTGAAAAGCATGTCAAAATCCAATCCAAGTGAAGTGTCGAGCCAAGGCTCATGCGCATCAAGTTCTCACTCTAGGAGGATTTTCAAAAACAAAATAAAACTAGATGAAATCGAGGACTTGAGAAGGGAGTTTGAGGCCAAAATCGATGCTCTCAGCCAAGAGGCTGAAGTATTTGATTCATGTTCATCGAACGGTGAACAAAGGCCTAAAAAGAAATCTGAAAAAACCTCGCAAGCAAAAAGAGGCCTCCGTAATGGAAGGCAACCAATACCACGAGTCCTTCACACAAAAGGACCGTAAAGCCCTATAGCAGTTGCTGAAAGGGCAGAATAAAGAGAAAAGAAACTACGCCCTGTCTGATTTCCTTCCTATGGATTATGAAACAGACAGTGATGATGAAATACCAAACTTCCATCGGTATGATGGCATGGGAGACCCTAGGTCTCACTTGCAGCTTTTCTCACGTCGAGCCCATAAGAAGAAAAAGGACTTGATGAAATGGGTGTATTGGTTCCCTTTATCCCTTAAAGGCACAGCTGCAAAATGGCTGGCTTCCTACGACTTAAGCCAGTTCGCTACTTTTGAAGAGTTAGCGAACTGCTTCATGCAAAGATTTGCACACAACGTAGAAGTCACGCCGACTCTGAATACCTTAAGGGATAGCTGCCCTGAGACATGTGAATAAGGTGCTAAAGCAAAGTTGTGTGAACCTAAGTGAACAGAATTCACACTTGTGAAAGAGTGGAGTTTTCAAAATCGTGGTTACATTTCAAAATCCTTCTTCTTACAAAGAAAGGCCTAGTTCAACATAGCAAGATACTTGCAAGTAGTACGTGCTATTTCTAAATAGGCTGATCTGGAATGGATCGAGTGTAGGTTTGGGATAAGTCCTCCCTTCTTCTCTTCTTCCTCCAAAAGGAAAACAAAGGCCCAAAACAAAAGGGAATTTCCCATTCAAAGTCTCTTTCCAAAAGAAAGAAACCAGAATTTAAAAGAAAAATCGATTCTCTTATAAAAAAGAGGGATTAAAGAAAAAATACTCCCAAAGGGAGACCCTCGATGAAAAAAAGGAAAAAGAGGCCAAAAAGCTCAAAAAGAGCAGTTTTCCGCCTTCTGTGCCTCAAACCACGGGACGCTTCAGAAGGGACTGTGGTATCTCTTCCCCATCCCTGGCTTATCCCAAGCTAAAGCATGGTTCATTTCGAGGAATCCTAAAGTAAAAATAGGATTTACTTACTTGAATTTCATCTTGTTTGAGAATTCGACATTTCGAGTAAGGTGTAGGAATTTGAAATATGCCTTGTTTTCTTATAAAACCTCCGCTAGATGAGCGAGTGTTAAGACTCAAACAAGGGCAAGCACGAAGAGCTCGAGATCCTTAGGATCGAGGCTCAAGACAGTTGTCCCTTTCGTAAATAGCTTTTGTAAATAAGTTTTGAAAACCGAACATCGAACAACATAGGATTTGCTCACTTGGAGCAATAGGCCTTGTAAGTCTCTAGAGTTCGACCACACCTAGTCTCTGGGAGGTCGCCACTTTTGGCACCACACCCATGTCATTTGCATTCCACGCATGGTACTTGCATGAACATGATCCCATTTAGGACCAGATTCGATAGAAGAACCCTTTGGCGTGATATCTCCTCCTACCAGAGTTTGTAAATTGAGATTTTGCAAAAAATTGGGGCGATCCCATATTCTTCGTGGCTAGATCTAGGGAGACATTGAAAGGGGTGTTTGTCATCTTTGCCCTTATCCAAATCGATTTGGACAAGGCCAAAGAGGGGCATCTGTAAACACCCCAAAATCCCACGAATTTCTTAAACAAACCTGGTTTTGTAAAAGCAGCCCCAAAGGGCCATTTTTGAGTCTGGAAACCCAGGAGCCTTCCAGACAACCCTGTACATATGTGTTAAACTCTGTATTTCAAAAATATATAATATAGCTTTTGAAAACCCTTTTAAAACACATTTTTGAAACCCCGAAGCAGCTTGGCCCGATCAAGACAGGACCAGGAGAGCTAAGAAGAGCCCAGAACCGGAGCACATGTCGAGCCCGACACAACAACTCTTGTATCACATCCATACCCCCAGGATCTCGAACGTCCAAGACCCTGTTCTTATCAAAATGTCATTTGAAGTCATCTCCGGAAGGCAGAAACGGAGGCGGACAACCATGTTGGCGAAGACCCAAGGCGAAGGCCAAGCCCACGCTCAAGCAAGGCATCTTCGGACCAGCTATTAGTAAGTGCCTAACTCGGTCCTTAGTTGTAGACTTGCTTGAATTCAATTCGATACGGGGTTGTAATAACGGAGCATAGTCTCCCCCTGCTTGTAATAATGTGGCTTGGCACACCCACACACATGTGCACTCTCTTAGTCGTGCACGATTTTGAACACACACGGGCCTAATCAGCCCCTAATACATAAATATATATATATATATATATATATATATATATATATATATATATACTTTGACTTACGTAGGGTTTTGCTTAAGTTGAGTGTGTTGTCTTTCAATTCAAGCACTCACACACATTGAGCCTTCGCTCTTATTTGAAAGAACCAAGTGTAAACACCCCGAAATCCCACGAATTTCTCAAAATCCATCTGGTTTTATACAAGCAGCCCCAAAGGGCCATTTTGAGTCTGGAAACCCAGGAGCCTTCAAGACAACCCTGTATATATGTTTTAAACTTTATCTTTCTAAAACATATAATATGGCTTTTGAAAACCCTTTTAAAACATGTTTTGAAACCCTGAAGTGGCTTGGCCCGATCAAGACAGGACCAGGAGAGCCAAGAAGAGCCCGGAACCGGAGCACCTGTCGAGCCCGGCGCAGCAACTCTTGTATCTGATTCACATCCCAGGATCTCGAACGTCCAAGACCCTGTTCTTATCAAAATAGCATTTGAAGTCATCTCCGGAAGGCAGAAACAGAGGCGGACGACTATGTTGGCGAAGACCCAACGCAGACGGAGTACTGATGCTGTCAGACCCCGCACGAATCGTCCGTTTCAAATCCAGCTCGAAGGAGTCAGAGTTCAGTTTGGATTGGATCTGGACCATATATATCCAGATTCCAATCCAAACCCATATGTGGACTTGGATTTGGATTTGGATCCAGAGATCCAATCCAATATCCATATCCATGGCCCACATCACCTTCTCATAAATGGAGGTGGGGCCCACCTGAGATTCACGTGGGATATTGGGCATGAGAGAGAGTGGGGTGAAAAATATCAAGAGTGTTGTATTAAGCTTGACTTGTGTGTCAAGTTTGGGTTCATCATGTGGGTTAGCCTAATTGAGTGGGTTTAAGCTTGTAATTAGCTAAAACCTAACCTAGGGCTGCACCAACATGGGGTGATCAAGGTCTATGGGCCATGCTAAGGGAGCTCCTTCACCTAAACCTAGCCCAAAATGCCTAAACCAAATCCAAACCCCTAATCCACCCCTAATCTGAGCCTAATCACCTAACCCAATTCCCTAATCCCGTCCTAATCCCAACCTAATCACCTAACCCACTTCCCTAATCCTTCCCTAAACCTAGATTAATTTCCCTAATCCTAGCCTAAACCTAGCCTAATCACCTAACCTAGCTCACTAAACCTCACCCTAAAACCCAACCACCTAACCTAGCCCTAAACCCCTAAACCACCCTTAGCCCACGATTTACCCAAACCCCTAGTTTTAAAATATCTGGCCCAACCTTTTCCAGCCCACCTTATCTACGTACCACCCTACCTAAACCACCTAACCACTACCCACAGCCCAGCCCTAACCGACCTACCCATCCCCTATTTAAACCCCCCTCCTTGTGGGCGGGTTCTCCAAGTGGGAACCACTACCTCACCCAGCCGGGCCCTCTCCTTCTCCCTTCTCTCACCCAGCCGGGACGACTCCCCACCTTGGCCTGCTCCAGCTGCTCCACCAGCCGCCACCTGCTCCGCCACCTTCCCTCTTCCATCCACCACCACCACCCCTCAGCCGGACGCCACCACCTCCACCCAACCGAACCAACCGACAGCCACCTGCCCGCCACCTTCCCACTTCATCCGCCACCTCTCCCCATTCGGTAAGTACCCCAAACTCCCTCAAGGCCCCTCTCTACCACCTCTCCACTCTTAGCCACCCATCCTACCTTCATCTCAGCCCTTTTGCCGCCACCACCTAAACCTAGCCGAACCTAGTATAACCCAAGCTGCCGGCCACTACCTAGCTATCATGTCCCATTCGGCTTTCCCCTAGGTGTCCTACTCGGCCCTCCCACCAGCTCACCTCTTAGGTCCAATTTCCCTAAACTCCCAACTCCCCTAGTGACCCTAAGAACCCACTCATTCAGCCATTTAAACCCCTTACCTTGAGGCGCCATCTACTTGCCGCCGGCCACCTCCGAGGCGCCTATCCCGCGCCCCACTTGCAGCGGCCGGCCAGCACCCTTGATCACCTACCTTCGCGGAGCTCCCGTTTGCAGCCCAAGGCCAAGCCCACGCTCAAGCAAGACCTCTACGGACCAGCTACTCGTAAGTGTCTAAACTCGGTCTTTAGTCGTACACTTGCTTGAAATTCAATTTGATACGGGGTTGTAATAACGGAGCATAGTCTCCCCCCGCTTGTAATAACGTGGCTTGGCACAACCACACACGTGCACTCTCTTAGTCGTGCACAATTTTGAACACACACGGGCCTAATCAGCCCCTAATATATAAGTGTATATATACTTTCATTTTCGAAGGGTTTTGTTTAAGTTGGGTGCGTTGTCTTTCAATTCAAGCACTCTCACACACATTGAGCTTTCGCTCTTATTTGAAAGACCCAAGTAAGGGCCGACCTATACTATTTGGGTTTCATTTCTTGTCGTGTGAGTAAGTCTTTCAATTCAAGCACTCTCACACACATTGAGCTTTCGCTCTTATTTGAAAGACCCAAGTAAGGGCCGACCTATACTATTTGGGTTTCATTTCATGTCGTGTGAGTAAGTCTTTCGATTCAAGCACTTTCACACACATTGAGCCTTCGCTCTTACTCCCAAGACCTTAGTAAAGGCCTTATTGCAGTTATATTTGGGTTTCATTTATGTCGTGTGGGTAGTCTTTTAATTCAAGCACTCTCACACACATTGAGCCTTCGCTCTTATTCCCAAGACCTTAGTCAAGGCCATACTGCAATTTATATTTGGGTTTAAATTCATGTCGTGTGTGTAAGTCTTTCAATTCAAGCACGCACCCACATTGAGCCTTCGCTCTTATTTGCAAGACCCGAGTAAGGGCTCATATACATAAGATATATACTTATTTCCCTTCGGTTATTTCCCTTCGGTTATTTCCCTTCTGTTATTTCCCTTCAGTATTGTCTTTACATTTCGGGTTTTCCCTTTGGAGTAGCGTGAGTTTGTATTGCATCTACGCCATACCACGAGGTAGGACGCATATTGCATCGAAGCAAGCCCCGCTCGAATTCGCCCATGTAGTGGAGTGTTCATAACACACAAACTAGGCGACCCAAAAAGGGATAAAAGAAAAGACTTAGGCACGTGCAAATCCACGTGATCTAAAACATGCAATCGCATCTTAAAGACCCGAAATAGACACCTCGAACCGTTTCGTAGACTTTCTCCCCAAAACTCGATTCTTGCAAAAGCGTACAGACTGACCCTTGCGCATCGGTGCAAGAAGGTCTGCGACGACAAGAGCTTACTTGCTCACAGTCGCCACGTTTAGAAGTCAGTGTTAAATATATCTTCGCTAGCTTAAGTAAGCTTGCTGGCACGCCCTATTTGTATACATAGGCCTTAGACGCACGATAAAGATCCACTCCAAGCCCCGAAAGAGGGGAAGAGGCGGGGATTTTCGCGCGTCTACAGAGATTGGCACGCCCGGTGGGACGTGAGCCTTTTCAGAAATCGAGTTTACTTGTAGAAGTCTTGCAAAAATTTTTATAAAGGTGTCGTTTTAACTTGTTTTCTTTGCTGTTACTTAAGAAATTTTGAAAAAGCTTGAAAAGCATGTCAAAATCCAATCCAAGTGAAGTGTCGAGCCAAGGCTCATGCACATCAAGTTCTCACTCTAGGAGGATTTTCAAAAACAAAATAAAACTAGATGAAATCGAGGACTTAAGAAGGGAGTTTGAGGCCAAAATCGATGCTCTCAGCCAAGAGGCTGAAGTAGGCGATTCATGTTCATCAAACGGTGAACAAAGGCCTAAAAAGAAATCTGAAAAACCTCGCAAGCAAAAAGAGGCCTCCGTAATGGAAGGCAACCAATACCATGAGTCCTTCACACAAAAGGACCGTAAAGCCCTACAGCAGCTGCTGAAAGGGCAAAATAAAGAGAAAAGAAGCTACGCCCTGTCTAATTTCCTTCCTATGGATTACGAAACAGACAGTGACGATGAAATACCGAACTTCCATCGGTATGATGGCATGGGAGACCCTAGGTCTCACTTGCAGCTTTTCTCACGTCGAGCCCATAAGAAGAAAAAGGACTCGATGAAATGGGTGTATTGGTTCCCTCTATCCCTTAAGGGCACAGCTGCCAAATGGCTGGCTTCCTACGACTTAAGCCAGTTCGCTACTTTTGAAGAGTTAGCGAACTGCTTCATGCAAAGATTTGCACACAACGTGGAAGTCACGCCAACCCTGAATACCTTAAGGGATACAAAGCAAGGCATGAACGAGGACGTGCATGCCTTCATTATAAGGTGGAGGTCTCTTTTGGGCCAAGTGCGAGAGCCTATATCCGAAGGATGCGCAGTAATGCTCATCCTGGATAATTTCAAAAGCGAGTTAAAAACCCTTCTCTCGCTCCATGAGATTTCAACTTTCCATAAGTTGATAAAAAAGGCCTCCCTTTTCGAAACCAACTTGCGAAAAGGGACATACGACCACTTATGGAAAGGAAGTGCCGTTCCCAAAACACGTGTGGAAAAGCCCATCGCATATGGGCTGCCCACAACGGACAAAGGGGCAAAGCCCCACAAAATCGCCAATGTCCGGGTGGATCCAGGCATGGCAGGCACTTCTAAAAATTTTGAAAAAATAGAAAATAAGAGAGAACGCAATGTTTCAAAACCAATTGAAAAACGGGAGTACACTCCGCTGGGGCAACCTGTGTCGGAGGTCCTAGACCTCTTACTTGCCCAGGGCATGATCGAACTCCCTGAAATCCCCGAAGAAGTCACGTCCAAAGGGGGGTATTTAAACCGATTTTGCAAGTATCATCGGCTCAAAGGCCATGATACCAAACGTTGCTTCTCTCTTCTAAATAAAATTGAGAACTTGATAGCGGAGGGCCGGCTCCAGGTCACTGCGGAACCTGAGCCACCTCAAGCTATCTTCAAGGAACCCTTTCCCAAACACGCCAGTGGCAGTGGGAAAGGAAAGGAGGTATGTACCCTCACCATTTCCAAGGAACTAGCGCAAAAGCCCGAACCTGGTCGACCTGCTTGTGCGCCCATCCTTGTATTATACAAGAGGCCCGCCCAAGTCGTCATTCGGGGACCACCAAAAATGGAAACCCCGGCAAAGCCAGTTGTTAAAATCCAAGGTTCTCCTCAGCTCATCCTTAGAGCCAAGTTTAGCGCGAACCCTAGGCTGGTCGTGGGGGAAGTCACTAGATCCGGGAGGATCTACCAACCCCCGCACCTTCAAGGTGCTCAAAAGGTGGTCAGTGTGCCTGGCCCCTCAAAAGCATGTATCCCTAGTGGTCTGCCAAAAGCAGATAAGGACAAAATCATCCTAAATCCTTATGATTTCGAAAACCACCTTTCAAAGATTCCTATTCACATGTCTATCCTAGAGCTTGTCAAAACCTCGCCTAGGCATAGACTTGTCTTGGAGAAAATTCTAGAAAGGGCCAAGGTTGATTCGAACATAAGTCCGGAATCCTTGTCTGCCCAAGTGGCTTTATTAGGAGCAAAATCGCCCATCACCTTTTCGGAAGATGATGTAGATAGACCCCACGAAACCCATAACCAGGCCCTGCACATCGAGGTGGTTCGAAACAACCACTCTCTGGACAGGTGCCTAGTCGATGGTGGAGGAGGGCTCAACATCCTTCCACTTCACGTGGCGTACAAAATCGGAGTCACCTTAACTTCAGTGAACCCAAGCCCCATCGTTATCACTGGATACGATGGGAATGCGTCTAGACCTTTAGGATCCATCGAACTCCCAATGGAAATGGGAGGGATCGAACACACAGGGGTGTTCCATGTCTTGGACATCCACCCCCATTATAACCTATTGCTGGGAAGACCCTGGATACACAGTTTGTGCGCTGTGCCATCCACCTTCCACAAGTGTGTCAAGATCCCTTTTAAGGACCAGGTCGTAGTGATCCTAGGTGAGAGTCACCCACAGCTTCAGGGGATCATAAACTCCCCTTGTTTATCGAGCTCCTAGGCCCATGAGGCTAACCTGGGGCAAATTATGGTTGAGCCACCTCGGCTCATGTTGAACAACCCTAAGAAGGTTGTATGTGTGAAGGGGCCGCCTAAAGCAGGCCCCCTCCCGACTCTAATCCTCCTAGGAAAACCCAAGTGTTCCCTATTTCCAAAACCCCTGGACAAAAGGCCATACGAGCCTAATATGGACGATAGCATGTTCCAAGACCATGACTTGTATCCCAACTTTTCAAAAAACAAAAGGTCGTGGAACATGTTATTAAACATGGGCTACACGCCCTACAAAAGTCTAGGGGCACAAAACCAGGGTTTCCTAGAGCCCATCCTTCCTAGGGCCAACCCAAGCCGATATGGGATCGGCTATACTCCCCAAATACCGCCGGAGCCACCCCCTATGACCACCTGCGTCAAGGGTGCCCCGGAGCCTGTCTTAGAAGAGACCTACGGTTTAGACCTCCTATTCCGAGTCTAACCCGTAGTGTTTTCCCTTTGTATGTATGACGGAAGATCCCTTTTTCTAAAAATACCAAAAACATTTGAAAACTTAAAATCAAAAAAATAGAAAAACAAGAAAAACCAAAAACAATGGAAAAACAAAAACTCGAAAAAAGTGTGCTTTGTATAGTTCCCAAAGTTCTTGTTTTACAAAAACCCAAAAAAATCGAAAATTTGGAAAATACCAAAAAGATTTTGTATATAACTGCTCCTGGTATGACTTTGGCGAAAGAAAAGGATTTCGAAAGAAACGTCGTCTGCATAGCCAGACCAAAAATTTCGAAATCACTTGAAAATCCAAGTACAAAACCAGGTTATTTTGAAAACCACGCATCAAGTTCCCTCGGGTCTAAAGCCCACGAGAATGATCAAAGCCCAGAAGTGGATCCCCTTGAGGAAGATCCCACTTCTGAGCTCCCAGAGTTTCATAGAATTCTCGATTTTGAAAGACCTTCCCAAACAGTAGGAGGAGATTTCGTAGAGGTGAACCTAGGGGATGATTCCAATCCCAAAACCATCAAAATAGGCACATGCTTGCATAAAACTGAAAAGTTAGCATTCATTGCATTTCTACGAACCTATTTAGATGTGTTTGCATGGACGTATGAAGACATGCCGGGCATAGATCCCAGCATAGTCGAGTATCGTCTTCCCTTAGATATAGGTGTAAGACCAATAAAGCAGAAGCTTAGGAAAATACACCCGAATGTACACACGCAAGTCAAAGAGGGTTTAGAAGATCTGCTAAAAGCCGGATTTATAAAACCCATTGCGTATTCTGATTGGTTGTCAAATATCGTTGTAGTTCGAAAAACCAATGGGAAAATTCGAATATGCATCGATTTCAGAAACCTGAATAAAGCCACTCCAAAGGATAATTATCCTTTACCAAACATAGATTTGATAGTCGATAGTACTGCAAATCATGAAATGTTTTCATTTATGGATGGCTATTCAGGCTACAATCAAATCAAACTAAATCCACGAGATCAGGGTAAGACCGCCTTCACAACCCCATGGGGCACGTACTGCTATACAGTCATGCCCTTTGGTTTGAAAAATGCCGGCGCAACATACCAACGAGCCATGAACACGATCTTCCATGATCAAATTCATGAGCTTGTAGAAGTGTATGTAGATGATCTCTTGGCAAAATCCAAAACCCGATGCACCCATATCGAATGTTTACAAAAGATTTTCGAAAGGCTTAGGCTTTACAAAGTAAAGCTAAACCCTCAAAAATGTGTGTTCGGGGTAGAATCAGGGAAGCTTCTAGGCTTTATGGTGAGCCAAAGGGGAATAGAAGTCGACCCCTCTAAGTGTCGAGCCATCATAGATATGGCTCCACTCTCCAATCTCACCCAAGTCCGTAGCCTCCAGGGTCGATTACAATCTGTGCGCCGATTCATATCGAATCTGGCAACTAGATGCGAACCCTTCAACAAACTGTTGAGGAAGGGTACGAAATTCTTATGGGATGACGAATGCCAAAAGTCCTTCGAGAGACTAAAGGCATACTTGGTTAATCCCCCTGTTTTGAATCCTCCAAAACAAGGAAAACCGCTTTTATTATACATCTCCGTGCATGTAAACGCTTTAGGAGCCCTGTTGGCTCAATACGAGGATGACACCCATAAGGAGTATGCCATCTACTATATTTCAAAAACTCTCTTGGCTTATGAACGAAATTATCAAGCCATGGAGAAGACGTGCTTGGCCCTAGTTTGGGCCTGCCAGAAATTCAGACACTATTTCCTAGATCATGAGATCTGGATAGTGTCCAAGCTTGATCCAATCAAGCACTTGTTCGAAAAACCCATTCTCACGGGTAGATTGGGCAAATGGCAACTCCTTCTAATGGAGTATGATCTGAAATACCATCACCAGATCTCCATTAAGGGGCAAGCCCTAGCAGATTACGTGGCTGACTTCCCCTTGGAGGACACATATCCCACTCTTGTCGAAATGCCTGATGAAGGCATATTGCAAAACCATTTTCAAAACCACATTTTGGCAAATTCTTTCGAAAACCAAGTGTGGAAGATGCACTTCGACGGGGCACGAAACCAACGAGGGGCTGGTGCCGGGATCATCCTAATCTCCCCTGAAAAGGGCGAGATTCCCATAGCAGTCCGCTTAGATTTCGAATGTTCCAACAACGTAGCTGAGTATGAAGCACTCATACAAGGCTTAAGGATTTCGAAAACTCTAGGGGCATCATGCATCGAGGTCTTTGGAGATTCGCTCCTTGTCATAAACCAGGTTTTAAAAATTTGGCAAGTACGTAATGAGAAACTACTTCCATATCACGAGTTGGCCACTCGATTGGTCCAATCCTTCCAATCGTGTAAGCTCACACACGTGGGAAGAGAGGACAATGGCATCGCCGATGCCCTCTCTTCCTTGGGTTCAGCCCTGAAGGTCAATCCCATTTCAGGGACCAGATCTTTGGAAATATGGCATGCGCCCCATCCATCCACACACGACTTAGATATTTGCCAAAACAACCCAGAGTCTATTGAAAAACCCTTGTTCTATGACATAAAACAATTTTTAGAAAATGGGGGATTCACCGAGGATACCACATCCAAAGATAGGGCATTCATTTGTAAAATTTCGACCCGATACACCATTCTGGGTGGGGTCTTATACAAAAAGAGTTTTACCGGCATTCTGCTTAGGTGTATCGACCTAGAGGAGGCTAGGATAGTGATGCACGAGTTCCACGACGGAGAATGTGGAGGTCATGTTAATGCCAACATGATGGCGATGAAAATACTTAGAGGGGGTTATTTTTGGTCCACCCTGAAAAAGGATTGTCACGATCATGTTAGGAAGTGTCATCCATGTCAAGTGCATGGGCACGCCATTCATATCCCTTCATTTGCATTGCATTCCGTGGTCAGCCCCTGGCCATTTACCATGTGGGCGTTTGACATTGTAGGCCCCATATTTCCAAAGGCCTCGAATGGGCATCGTTTTATTTTAGCAGCCACGGAGTATTTCTCCAAGTGGGTGGAAGCCATTTCCCTAACGAATGTAATGGGGCAACATGTGGTGGCTTTCATCCGGAGGAATATCTTGGCTCGATTTGGGGTTCCACGAGACCTTGTGTCTGATAATGGTACCCCATTCAAGAACGAGCGGATGGTTAAGTTGTGCAACACGGATGGCCGAGCTAGATTTGCTAGATGAGAGGCGACTCCTTGCCATGGATCATGCTCGTGCATACCGGCAAAGGATAGCCCGACATTATACCAAACACATGAGACCTCGCCACTTTGAAGTGGGAGATCTGGTCTTAAAAACCATCCACCATCGTGGCCCACACCCCCTAGGCAAGTGGCGCCCCAACTGGGATGGACCCTATGTTGTACGAGCAACCACTACGAACAATTCGTATTGGTTGATCGATGTAGAAGGTAGGAATTTAGCAGATCCTATCAATATTCAATACTTAAAGAAGTATCATGTGTAGGATCTGGATTAAATTCCAGTTTTTCGAAAATTTGAGAGGGATAGCTGCCCTGAGACGTGTAAATAAGGTGCAAAGGCGAACTCGTGTGACCCTAAGTGAGAGAATTCGCACTTGTGAAAGAGTGGAGTTTTCAAAATCGTGGTTGCATTTCAAAATCCTTCTTCTTACAAAGAAAGGCCTAGTTCAACATAGCAAGATACTTGCAAGTAGTACGTGCTATTTCTAAATAGGCTGATCTGGAATGGATCGAGTGTAGGCTTGGGATAAGTCCTCCCCTCTTCTCTTCTCCTTCCAAAAGGAAAACAAAGGCCCAAATCAAAAGAGAATTTCCCATTTAAAGTCTCTTTCCAAAAGAAAGAAACCAGACTTCAAAAAGAAAAATCGATTCTCTTATAAAAAAGAGGGATTAAAGAAAAAATACTCCCAAAGGGAGACCCTCTAGGAAAAAAAGGAAAAAGAGGCCAAAAAGCTCAAAAAGAGCAGTTTTCCGCCTTCTATGCCTTAAACCACGGGACGCTTCAGAAGGGACCGTGGTATCTCTTTCCCATCCCTGGCTTATCCCAAGCTAAAGCATGGTTCATTTCGAGGAATCCTAAAGTAAAAATAGGATTTACTTACTTGAATTTCATCTTGTTTGAGAATTCGACGTTTCGAGTAAGGCGTAGGAATTTGAAATGAAGCTTGTTTTCTTATAAAAACCTCCGCTAAATAAGCGAGTGTTAAGACTCAAACAAGGGCAAGCACGAAGAGCTCGAGATCCTTAGGATCGAGACTCAAGACAGTTGTCCCGTTTGTAAATAGTTTTGTAAATAAGTTTTGAAAACCGAACATCGAACAGCATAGGATTTGCTCACTTGGAGCAATAGACCTTGTCAGTCTCTAGAGTTCGACCACATCTGGTCTCTGGGAGGTCGCCACTCTTGGCACCACACCCATGTCATCTGCATTCCACGCATGGTACTTGCATGAACATGATCCCATTTAGGACCAGATTCCATAAGTGAACCCTTTGGCGTGATATCTCCTCCTACCAGAGTTTGTAAAATTGAGATCTTGCTAAAATGGGACGATCCCATATTCTTCGTGGCTAGATCTAGGGAGACATTAAAAGGGGTGTTTGTTATCTTTGCCCTTATCCAAATCGATTTGGACAAGGCGAAAGAGGGGCATCTGTAAACACCCCGAAATCTCACGAATTTCTCAAAATCCATCTGGTTTTATACAAGCAGCCCCAAAGGGCCATTTTGAGTCTGGAAACCCAGGAGCCTTCCAGACAACCCTGTATATATGTTCTAAACTTTATCTTTCTAAAACATATAATATGGCTTTTGAAAACCCTTTTAAAACATGTTTTGAAACCCCGAAGTGGCTTGGCCCGATCAAGACAGGACCAGGAGAGCCAAGAAGAGCCCGGAACCGGAGCACCTATCGAGCCCGGCGCAGCAACTCTTGTATCTGATTCACATCCCAGGATCTCGAACGTCCAAGACCCTGTTCTTATCAAAATAGCATTTGAAGTCATCTCCGGAAGGCAGAAACGGAGGCGGACGACTATGTTGGCGAAGACCCAACGCAGACGGAGTACTGATGCTGTTAGACCCCACACGAATCGTCCGTTTCGAATCCAGCTCGAAGGAGTCAGAGTTCAGTTTGGATTGGATCTGGACCATATATATCCAGATTCCAATCCAAACCCATATGTGGACTTGGATTTGGATTTGGATCCAGAGATCCAATCCAATATCCATATCCATGGCCCACATCACCTTCTCATAAATGGAGGTGGGGCCCACTTGAGATTCACGTGGGATATTGGGCATGAGAGAGAGTGGGGTGAAAAATATCAAGAGTGTTGTATTAAGCTTGACTTGTGTGTCAAGTTTGGCTTCATCATGTGGGTTAGCCTAATTGAGTGGGTTTAAGCTTGTAATTAGCTAAAACCTAACCTAGGGCTGCACCAACATGGGGTGATCAAGGTCTATGGGCCATGCTAAGGGAGCTCCTTCACCTAAACCTAGCCCAAAATGCCTAAACCTAACCCAAACCCCTAATCCACCCCTAATCTGAGCCTAATCACCTAACCCAATTCCCTAATCCCGTCCTAATCCCAACCTAATCACCTAACCCACTTCCCTAATCCATCCCTAAACCTAGATTAATTTCCCTAATCCTAGCCTAAACCTAGCCTAATCACCTAACCTAGCTCACTAAACCTCACCCTAAAACCCAACCACCTAACCTAGCCCTAAACCCCTAAACCACCCTTAGCCCACGATTTACCCAAACCCCTAGTTTTAAAATATCTGGCCCAACCTTTTCCAGCCCACCTTATCTACATACCACCCTACCTAAACCACCTAACCACTACCCACAGCCCAGCCCTAACTGACCTACCCATCCCCTATTTAAACCCCCCTCCTTGTGGGCGGGTTCTCCAAGTGGGAACCACTACCTCACCCAGCCGGGCCCTCTCCTTCTCCCTTCTCTCACCCAGCCGGGACGACTCCCCACCTTGGCTTGCTCCAGCTGCTCCACCAGCCGCCACCTGCTCCGCCACCTTCCCTCTTCCATCTACCACAACCACCCCTCAGCCGGACGCCACCACCTCCACCCAACCGAACCAGCCGACAGCCACCTGCCCGCCACCTTCCCACTTCATCCGCCACCTCTCCCCATTCGGTAAGTACCCCAAACTCCCTCAAGGCCCCTCTCTACCACCTCTCCACTCTTAGCCACCCATCCTACCTTCATCTCAGCCCTTTTGCCGCCACCACCTAAACCTAGCCGAACCTAGTATAACCCAAGCTGCCGGCCACTACCTAGCTATCATGTCCCATTCGGCTTTCCCCTAGGTGTCCTACTCGGCCCTCCCACCAGCTCACCTCTTAGGTCCAATTTCCCTAAACTCCCAACTCCCCTAGTGACCCTAAGAACCCACTCATTCAGCCATTTAAACCCCTTACCTTGAGGCGCCATCTACTTGCCGCCGGCCACCTCCGAGGCGCCTATCCCGCGCCCCACTTGCAGCCGGCCAGCACCCTTGATCACCTACCTTCGCGGAGCTCCCGTTTGCAGCCCAAGGCCAAGCCCACGCTCAAGCAAGACCTCTACGGACCAGCTACTCGTAAGTGTCTAAACTCGGTCTTTAGTCGTACACTTGCTTGAAATTCAATTTGATACGGGGTTGTAATAACGGAGCATAGTCTCCCCCCGCTTGTAATAACGTGGCTTGGCACAACCACACACGTGCACTCTCTTAGTCGTGCACAATTTTGAACACACACGGGCCTAATCAGCCCCTAATATATAAGTGTATATATACTTTCATTTTCGAAGGGTTTTGTTTAAGTTGGGTGCGTTGTCTTTCAATTCAAGCACTCTCACACACATTGAGCTTTCGCTCTTATTTGAAAGACCCAAGTAAGGGCCGACCTATACTATTTGGGTTTCATTTCTTGTCGTGTGAGTAAGTCTTTCAATTCAAGCACTCTCACACACATTGAGCTTTCGCTCTTATTTGAAAGACCCAAGTAAGGGCCGACCTATACTATTTGGGTTTCATTTCTTGTCGTGTGAGTAAGTCTTTCAATTCAAGCACTCTCACACACATTGAGCTTTCGCTCTTATTTGAAAGACCCAAGTAAGGGCCGACCTATACTATTTGGGTTTCATTTCATGTCGTGTGAGTAAGTCTTTCGATTCAAGCACTTTCACACACATTGAGCCTTCGCTCTTACTCCCAAGACCTTAGTAAAGGCCTTATTGCAGTTATATTTGGGTTTCATTTATGTCGTGTGGGTAGTCTTTTAATTCAAGCACTCTCACACACATTGAGCCTTCGCTCTTATTCCCAAGACCTTAGTCAAGGCCATACTGCAATTTATATTTGGGTTTAAATTCATGTCGTGTGTGTAAGTCTTTCAATTCAAGCACGCACCCACATTGAGCCTTCGCTCTTATTTGCAAGACCCGAGTAAGGGCTCATATACATAAGATATATACTTATTTCCCTTCGGTTATTTCCCTTCTGTTATTTCCCTTCAGTATTGTCTTTACATTTCGGGTTTTCCCTTTGGAGTAGCGTGAGTTTGCATTGCATCTACGCCATACCACGAGGTAGGACGCATATTGCATCGAAGCAAGCCCCGCTCGAATTCGCCCATGTAGTGGAGTGTTCATAACACACAAACTAGGCGACCCAAAAAGGGATAAAAGAAAAGACTTAGGCACGTGCAAATCCACGTGATCTAAAACATGCAATCGCATCTTAAAGACCCGAAATAGACACCTCGAACCGTTTCGTAGACTTTCTCCCCAAAACTCGATTCTTGCAAAAGCGTACAGACTGACCCTTGCGCATCGGTGCAAGAAGGTCTGCGACGACAAGAGCTTACTTGCTCACAGTCGCCACGTTTAGAAGTCAGTGTTAAATATATCTTCGCTAGCTTAAGTAAGCTAGCTGGCATGCCCTATTTGTATACATAGGCCTTAGACACACGATAAAGATCCACTCCAAGCCCCGAAAGAGGCGAAGAGGCGGGGATTTTCGCGCGTCTACACCAAGTAAGGGCCGTGCTATACTATTTGGGTTTCATTTCATGTTGTGTGCGTAGTACTTCAATTCAAGCACTCACACACATTGAGCCTTCTCTCTTATTTGAAAGACCCAAGTAAGGGCCGTGCTATACTATTTGGGTTTCATTTCATGTTGTGTGCATAGTACTTCAATTCAAGCACTCACACACATTGAGCCTTCGCTCTTATTTGTAAGACCCAAGTAAGGGCCGTGTTATATTATTTGGGTTTAATTTCATGTTGTGTGCATAGTACTTCAATTCAAGCACTCACACACATTGAGATTTCGCTCTTATTCCCAAGACCTTAGTTAAGGCCATATTGCAAGTTATATTTGGGTTTTATTTCATGTCGTGTGAGTAAGTCTTTCAATTCAAGCACGCACCCACATTGAGCCTTCGCTCTTATTTGCAAGACCCGAGTAAGGTCCCATATATATACCTTATATGCATATCTCCCTTCGGCATTTACATTACAAGTCATTTCCCTACGGTTATTTCCCTTCGGCATTGTCTTTACATTCGGGTTTTCCCTTTGGAGTAGCATGAGTTTGCATCGCATCTATGCCATACCACGAGGTAGGACGCATATTGCATCAAAGCAAGCCCAGTACTCCCACTCAAATTCGCCCCATGTAGTGGAGTATTCATAACACACACCTAGGTGGCCCATAAAGGGATAAAAAGAAAGACTTAGGCACGTGCAAATCCATGTGATCTAAAAATTTGCAATCGCATTGAAAAGACCCGAATCAAACACCTCGAACCGCTTTCGTAGGCTTTCTCTACCCCAAACTCGATTTTTAAAGCGTACAGACTGACCCTTGCGCATCGGTGCAAGAAGGTGTGCGACGACAAGAGCTCACTTGCTCACAGTCACCACGTTAGAAGTCAGGTTAAAATATATCTTCGCTAGCTTAGGTAAGCTAGCTGGCATGCCCTGTTTATACAAATAGGACTTAGACACACGAAAGGATCCGCTCCAGGCCCTGAGAAGCCCCGGGAGGTGGGGATTTTCCTGCGTCTACAGAGATTGGCTCGCCCGGTGGGACGTGAGTCTTTCAAAAATCGAGTTAAGTCTAGAAGCTTGCGAAAAATTTTCAAAGAGGTGTCACTTTTAACTTTGTTTTCTTTGCTTGTACTTAGGAAATTTTGAAAAAGCTTGAAAAGCATGTCAAAATCCAATCCAAGTGAAGTGTCGAGCCAAGGCTCATGCGCATCAAGTTCTCACTCTAGGAGGATGTTCAAAAACAAAATCAAGCTAGACGAGATCGAGGACCTGAGAAGGGAATTTGAGGCCAAAATCGATGCTCTCAGCCAAGAGGCTGAAGTAGGCGATTCATGTTCATCAAACGGTGAACAAAGGCCTAAGAAAAAATCTGAAAAACCTCGCAAGCACAAAGAGGCCTCCGTAATGGAAGGCAACCAATACCACGAGTCCTTCACACAAAAGGACCGTAAAGCCCTACAGCAGCTGCTGAAAGGGCAAAACAAAGAGAAAAGAAGTTACGCCCTGTCTGATTTCCTTCCTATGGATTACGAAACAGACAGTGATGATGAAATACCGAACTTCCATCAGTGTTATGGCATGGGAGACCCTAGGTCTTACTTGCAGCTTTTCTCGTGTCGAGCCCAAAAGAAGAAAAAGGACTCGATGAAATGGGTGTATTGGTTCCCTTTATCCCTTAAAGGTATAGCTGCCAAATGGCTGGCTTCCTACGACTTAAGCCAGTTCGCTACTTTTGAAGATTTAGTGAACTGCTTCATGCAAAGATTTGCACACAACGTAGAAGTCACGCCGACTCTGAATACCTTAAGGGATACAAAGCAAGGCATGAACGAAGACGTACATGCCTTCATTATAAGATGGAGGTCACTTTTGGGCCAAGTGCGAGAGCCCATATCCGAAGGATGCGCAGTCATGCTCATCCTGGATAACTTTAAAAGTGAGTTAAAAACCCTTCTCTCACTCCATGAGATCTCAACTTTCCATAAGTTGATCAAAAAGGCATCCCTTTTCGAAACCAACTTGAGAAAAGGGACATACAATCACTTATGGAAAGGAAGTGCCGTTTCTAAAACCCACTTGGAAAAGCCGATCACTTATGGGCTACCCACGATGGACAAAGGGGCAAAGCCCCATAAAATCGCCAATGTCTGGGTGGATCTAGGCGTGGCAGGCACTTCCAAACATTTTGAAAAACCAGAAAATAAATGGGAGCGAACCTTTTAAAAACCGGTTGAAAAACGGGAGTACACTCCGCTAGGGCAACCTGTGTCAGAGGTCCTAGACCTCCTACTTGCCCAGGGCATGATAGAACTCCCCAAAATCCCCGAAGGAGTCACTTCCAAAGGGGGGTATTTAAATCGATTTTGTAAGTATCATCGACTTAAAGGCCATGATACCAAACACTGTTTCTCCCTTTTAAATAAAATTGAGAACTTGATAGCGGAGGGCCGGCTCCAGGTCGCTGCGGAACCTGAGCCACCTCAAGCTATCTTCAAAGAACCCTTTCCCAAACACGCCAGTGGCAGTGGGAAAGGAAAGGAGATATATACCCTCACCTTTTCTAGGGAACTAGCGCAAAAACCAGAGTCTGGTCGACCCACTTGTGCGCCCATTCCTGTACTGTACAAGAAGCCCACCCAAGTCGTCATTCAGGGACCACCAAAAGTGGAATCCCCAGCAAAACCAGTTTTAAAAATTCAAGGTGCTCCTTAACTCATCCTTAGAGCCAAATTTAGCGCGAACCCTAGGCTGGTCGTGGGGGAAGTGACTAGATCCGGGAGGATCTGTCAACCCCCGCACCTTCAAGGGGCCAGATCCGGGAGGATCTATCAACACCCGAAATCCCACGAATTTCTCAAATCCATCTGGTTTTGTAAAAGCAGCCCAAAGGACCATTTTGAATCTAGAAACCCAGGAGCCTTCCAAACAACCCTGTATATATGTTTTAAACTTTATATTTCAAAAATATGTGATATGGGTTTTTGAAAACTTTTTAAAACATGTTTTGGAATCCCGAAGCAGCTTGGCCTAATCCAGACAGGACCAGGAGAGCTAAGGAGAGCCCGGAACCGGAGCACATGTCAAGCTCGGCATAGCAACTCTCGTATCAAATCCACACCCCCAGGATCTCGAACGTCCAAGACCCTATTATCATCGAAACATTGTTTGAAGTCATCTCCGAAAGGCGAAAACAGAGACGGATGATCATGTTGGCGAAGACCCAACGAAGACGGAGTGCTGATGCTGTCAGGCCCCGCACAAACTGTTCATTTCGAACACAGCTCGAAGGAGTCAAAGTTCAGTTTGGATCGGATCTGGACCATATATATCCAGATCCCAATCCAAACCCATGTATGGACTTGGATTTGGATTTCGATTCAAAAATCCAATCCAATATCCATATCCATGGCCCACATCACCTTCTCATAAATGAAGGTGGGGCCCACTTGAATTTCACGTGGGATTATGGGCATGAGAGAGAGTGGGGGTGGATAAGATCAAGTGTGTGTTGTAATTAAGCTTGACTTATGTGTCAATTTGGGTTTAATCATGTGGGTTAGCCTAGTTAAGTGGGTTTAAGCTTGTAATTAGCCAAAACCTAACCTAGGGCTGCACCAACATGATGTGGTTAAGGTCCATGGGTCATGCAAAGGGAGCTCCTTCACCTAAACCTAACCAAAAACACCTAATCCTAGCCTTCCACCCTAATTCGGCCCTAATATGAGCCTAATCACCTAACCCACTTCCCTAATCCCGGCCTAATCCCAACCTAATCAACTAACCCACTTCCCTAATCCTTCCCTAAACCTAGGTTAATTTCCCTAAACCTAGCCTAATCCCAGCCTAATCACCTAACCTACCTCACTAAACCTCACCCTAGAACCAACCCACCTAGCTAAACCCTAAACCTCTAAACCACCCCTAGCCCACAACCTACCCAAACCACTTGTATCTAAAATATCTAGCCCTACCCTTTCCAGCCCACCTTTTCACCACACCACCCTACCTAAACCACCTAACCACTACCCCAAAACCAGCCCTAACCGACCTAGCCCAGCCCTATATAAACCCCCCCCCTTGGGGGCGGGCTTTCCCATCTAGGTGCTCCAACCTCCAATCCCGGGTCCTCCCATTTTCCCAGCTCAACCGACTTCCATCCTTGCTCCACTTGCCCCACAGCCCATCTCCACCTGTGCCACCACCTCCCAGCCAAGCACCACCACCGCCACCACCATTCCAGCCGAAGTCCCCCTCGCCATCCTCTTCACCCGACCGAACCAGCCGAGCCCCCACATCCGGCTGCTCCTCAACCACCCGCCGCCTTCCACCATCCGATTAGTACCCTACATTCCACCTTACTCCTTCTTCACTCCCTCTCCACTCTCAGCCACCTAATCCCCTACCATATTACCCTAACACCAGCTATTCCACTTGCTGCCACCATTCCCCCTCGGCCAGGCCCATAATCACCCTAACTACCTGCCACCACCTAGACATCTTAGCTCCATTCGGCCACCCTATCCGACTCCCTAAGACCTGCGCATATCACCCCAATACACCTACTACACCCACTACCACCTGGCCCCATCTCCTAGCTAGTTCCCTTCCCTTACACCACTCTTAGCCACTCTAACAACCCACCACCATCAAGTCCTCCTAGTCGGCCACTCCAACCGACTGTCATTTCATTCGGCCACCCTAGCAACCCGCCAACCTTAGGTGCCCCATTAGATCTTCCCTTAAGCTTCCCCTTAGTGCCATACTCCCTTAGTGACCCTACTTAGCCCCTTTAGTCCCACACGTCAAGGCGGCACCCTTGCTAGCAGCCGGCCACCTTCAAGGTACCCGGCCAGCACCCCTTGCCGTTCAACCTCGCGGACCTCCCTTTTGCAGCCCAAGGCGAAGGCCAAGCCCACGCTCAAGCAAGGCATCTTCGGACCAGCTATTAGTAAGTGCCTAACTCGGTCTTTAGTTGTATACTTGCTGGAGATTCAATTCGATACGGGGTTGTAATAACGGAGCATAGTCTCCCCCCGCTTGTAATAACGTGGCTTGGCACACCCACACACGTGCACTCTCTTAGTTGTGCACGATTTTGAACACACACGAGCCTAATCAGCCCCTAATACATAAATATATACATATACTTTAATTTTTGTAGGGTTTTGCTTAAGTTGGGTGTGTTGTCTTTCAATTCAAGCACTCACACACATTGAGCCTTCGCTCTTATTTGAAAGACACAAGTAATGGCCGACCTATACTATTTGGGTTTTCATTTCATGTCGTGTGTGTAAGTCTTTCAATTCAAGTACTCACACACATTGAGCCTTCGCTCTTATTTGAAAGACCCAAGTAAGGGCCGACCTATACTATTTGGGTTTTCATTTCATGTCGTGTGTGTAAGTCTTTCAATTCAAGCACTCACACACATTGAGCCTTCGCTCTTATTTGAAAGACCCAAGTAAGGGCCGACCTATACTATTTGGGTTTTCATTTCATGTCGTGTGTGTACGTCTTTCAATTCAAGCACTCACACACATTGAGCCTTCGCTCTTATTTGAAATACCCAAGTAAGGGCCGTGTTATACTATTTGGGTTTAATTTCATGTTGTGTGCGTAGTACTTCAATTCAAGCACTCACACACATTGAGCTTTCGCTCTTATTCCCAAGACCTTAGTCAAGGCCATACTGCAAGTTATATTTGTGTTTAATTTCATGTCGTGTGTGTAAGTCTTTCAATTCAAGCATGCACCCATATTGAGCCTTCGCTCTTATTTGCAAGACCCGAGTAAGGGCCCATATACATACTCTATATACATATCTCCCTTCGGCATTTACATTACAAGTCATTTCCCTTCGGTTATTTCTCTTCGGTTATTTCCCTTCGGTTATTTCCCTTCGGTTATTTCCCTTCGGCATTGTCTTTACATTCGGGTTTTCCCTTTGGAGTAGCGTGAGTTTGCATTGCATCTACGCCATACCATGAGGTAGGACGCATATTGCATCAAAGCAAGCCCCGCTCAAATTCGCCCATGTAGTGGAGTGTTCATAACACACAAACTAGGTGGCCCATAAAGGGATAAAAGGAAAGACTTAGGCACATGCAAATCCACGTGATCTAAAATCTGCAATCGCATCTAAAAGACCCGAATTAAACACCTCGAACCGCTTCGTAGGCTTTCTATCCCAAAAACTCTATTTTTGCAAAGCGTACAGACTAACCCTTGCGCATCGGTGCAAGAAGGTCTGCGACGACAAGAGCTCACTTGCTCACAGTCGCCACGATTAGAAGTCAGTTTAATATCTTCGCTAGCTTAGGTAAGCTAGCTGGCACGCCCTATTTATATAAATAGGCCTTAGACGCAAGAGAGGATCCACTCAAAGCCCAGAAAAGGCGAAGAGGCGTGGGATTTTTTGCGTGTCTATAGAGATTGGCACGCCTAGTGGGACGTGAGCCTTTCAAAAATCGAGTTTTTAAGTTAGAAGTTTGAGAAAATTTTGTTAAAAAGGTGTTGTTTTTAACTTGTTTTCTTTGCTTGTACTTAGGATATTTTGAAAAAGCTTAAAAAGCATGTCAAAATCCAATCCAAGTGAAGTGTCGAGCCAAGGGTCATGCGCATCAAGTTCTCACTCTAGGAGGATTTTCAAAAACAAAATAAAACTAGATGAAATCGAGGACCTGAGAAGGGAGTTTGAGGCCAAAATCGATGCTCTCAGCCAAGAGGCTGAAGTAGGCGATTCGTGTTCATCTAACGGTGAACAAAGGCCTAAGAAAAAATCTGAAAAACCTCGCAAGCACAAAGAGGCCTCCGTAATGGAAGGCAACCAATACCACGAGTCCTTCACACAAAAGGACCGTAAAGCCCTACAACAGTTGCTGAAAGGGTAGAATAAAGAGAAAAGAAGCTACGCCCTGTCTGATTTCCTTCCTATGGATTACAAAACAGACAGTGACGACGAAATACCGAACTTCCTACGATGTATGATGGCATGAGAGACACTAGGTCTCACTTGCAGCTTTTCTCACGTCGAGCCCATAAGAAGAAAAAGGACTCGATGAAATGGGTGTATTGGTTCCCTTTATCCCTTAAAGGCACAGCTGGCAAATGGCTAGCTTCCTACGACTTAAGCCAGTTCGCTACTTTTGAAGAGTTAGCGAACTGCTTCATGCAAAGATTTGCACACAACGTAGAAGTCACGTTGACTCTAAATACCTTAAGGGATACAAAGCAAGGCATGAACTAAGACGTACATGCCTTGATTATAAGACGAAGGTCGCTTTTGGGCCAAGTGCGAGAGCCCATATCCAATGGATGCGCAGTAATGCTCATCCTGGATAACTTTAAAAGCGAGCTAAAAACCCTTTTCGAAATGCCTCCCTTTTCGAAACCAACTTGCGAAAAGGGACATACGATCACTTGTGGAAAGGAAGTGCCGTTTCCAAAACCTGCTTGGAAAAGCCCATCACATACGGGCTACCCACGATGGACAAAGAGGCAAAGCCCCATAAAATCGCCAATGTCCGGGTGGATCCAGGCGTGACGGGCACTTCCAAAAATTTTGAAAAGTTAGAAAATAAGAGGGAGCGAAATTTTCAAAAACCGGTTGAAAAAAGGGAGTACACTCCGCTAGGGCAACCTGTGTCAGAGGTCCTAGACCTCCTACTTGCCCAGGGCATGATAGAACTCCCTGAAATCCCTGAAGGAGTCACTTCCAAAGGGGGGTATTTAAACCGATTTTGTAAGTATCATCGGCTCAAAGGCCATGATACCAAACATTGTTTCTCCCTTTTAAATAAGATTGAGAACTTGATAGTAGAAGGCCGGCTCCAGGTCACTGCGGAACCTGAGCCACCTCAAGCTATCTTCAAGGAACCCTTTCCCAAACACGCCAGTGGCAGTGGGAAAGGAAAGGAGGTATGTACCCTCACCATTTCCAAGGAACTAGCGCAAAAACCCGAGCCTGGTCGACCCACTTGTGTGCCCACTCTTGTATTATACAAGAAGCCCGCCCAAGTCGTCATTCGGGGACCACCAAAAGTGGAATCCCCGGCAAAACTAGTTTTGAAAATCCAAGGTTCTCCTCAGCTCATCCTTAGAGCCAAATTTAGCGCGAACCCAAGGCTGGTCGTGGGGGAAGCCACTAGATCCAGGAGGATCTATCAACCCCCACACCTTCAAGGTGCTCAAAAGGTGGTCAGTGTGCCTGGCCCCTCAAAAGCATGTATCCCTAGTGTTCTGCCAAAAGCAGATAAGGACAAAGTCATCCTAAATCTTGATGACTTCGAAAACCACCTTTCAAAGATTCCTATTCACATGTCTATCTTAGAGCTTATACAAACCTCGCCTAGGCATAGACTTGTATTAGAGAAAATTCTAGAAAGGGCCAAGGTTGATTCGAACATAAGTCCGGAATCCTTGTCTGCCCAAGTGGCTTTATTAGGAGCAAAATCGCCCATCACTTTCTCGAAAGATGATGTAGATAGACCCTACGAATCCCATAACCAGGCCCTACATATCGAGGTGGTTCTAAACAACCACTCTCTGGACAGGTGCCTAGTCGATGGTGGAGGAGGGCTCAACATCCTTCCACTTCATGTGGCGTATAAAATCAGAGTCACCTTGACTTCAGTGAACCCAAGCCCCATCGTTATCACTGGATACGATGGAAATGCGTCTAGACCTTTAGGATCCATCGAACTCCCAATGGAAACGGGAGGGATCGAACACACGGGGGTGTTCCATGTCTTGGGCATCCACCCCCATTATAACCTGTTGCTGGGAAGACCCTGGATACACAGTTTGTTCGCTGTGCCATCTACCTTCCACAGGTGTGTCAAGATCCCTTTCAGGGACCAGGTCGTACTGATCCTAGGTGAGAGTCACCCACAGCTTCAAGGGATCATAAGCTCCCCTTGTTTATCAAGCTCCCAGGCCCATGAGGCTAACTTGGGGCAAATTATGGTTGAGCCACCTCGGCTCATGTTAAACAACCCTAGGAAGGTTATATATGTGAAGGGGCCGCCCAAAGCGGGCCCCCTCCCGATTCTAACCCTTCTAGGAAAACCCAAGCATTCCCTATTTCCAAAGCCCCTGGACAAGAGGCCATATGAGCACAATATGGACGACAACATGTTCCAGGACCACGACTTGTATCAAACTTTTTCAAAAAACAAAAAGTCGTGGAACATGTTGTTAAACATGGGCTACACACCCTACAAGAGTCTAGGGGCACAGAATCAGGGTCTCCTAGAGCCCATCCTTCCTAGGGCCAATCCAAGCCGATATGGGATCGGCTATACTCCCCTAATATCGTCGGAGCCACCCCCTGTGACCACCTGGGTCAAGGGTGCCCCGGAACCTATCTTAGAAGAGACCTACGATTTAGATCTCCTATTCCGAGTCTAACCCGTAGTGTTTTCCCTTTGTAGGTATGACGGAAGATCCCTTTTCTAAAAAATACAAAAACATTTGAAAAGCTTAAAATAAAAAAAAATTGAAAAACAAGAAAAACCAAAAACAATGGAAAAACAAAAACTCGAAAAAAGAGTGCTCTGTATAGTTCCCAAGGTTCTTGTTTTACAAAAACCCAAAAAAATCGAAAATTTGGAAAATACCAAAAAGATTTTGTACATAGCTGCTCCTGGTAGGACTTTGGCAAAAGAAAAGGATTTCGAGAGAAACAACGTCTGCATAGCCAGACCAAAATTTTTGAAATCACTTGAAAATCCAAGTACAAAACCAGGTCATTTTCAAAACGACGCATCAAATTCCCTCGGGTCTATAGCCCACGAGAATGATCGAAGCCTAGAAGTGGATCCCCCGGAGGAAGATCCCACTTCTGAGCTCCCAGAATTTCATAAAATTCTCGATTTTGAAAGACCTTCCCAATCAGTAGGAGGAGATTTCATAGAAGTAAACCTAGGGGATGATTCAAATCCCAAACCCATCAAAATAGGCGCATGCTTGCATGAAACTGAAAGATTAGCATTCATTGCATTTCTACGAACCTATTTAGATGTGTTTGCATGGACGTATGAAGACATGCCGGGCACAGACCCCAGCATTGTTGAGCATCGTCTTCCCTTAGATGCAGGTGTAAAACCCATAAAGCAGAAGCTTAGGAAAATACACCCGAATGTACACACACAAGTCAAAGAGGGTTTATAAGATCTGTTAAAAGCTAGATTTATAAAACCCATTGCGTATTCTGATTGGTTGTCAAATATCATTGTAGTTCGAAAAACCAATGGGAAAATTCGAATATGCATCGATTTCAAAAACCAAAATAAAGCCACTCCAAAGGATAATTATCCTTTACCAAACATAGATTTGATAGTTGATAGTACTGCAAATCATGAAATGTTTTCGTTTATGGATGGCTATTCAGAATATAATCAAATCAAACTCAGCCCACGAGATCAGGGTAAGACCACCTTCACAACCCCATGGGGCACGTACTGCTATACAGTCATGCCCTTTGGTTTGAAAAATGTCGGCGCAACATACCAACGAGCCATGACCACGATCTTCCATGATCAGATTCTTGAGCTCGTAGAAGTGTATGTAGATGATCTCTTGGCAAAATCCAAAACCCGATGCACTCATATCGAATGTTTACAAAAGATTTTCGAAAGGCTTAGGCTTTACAAAGTAAAGCTAAACCCTGAAAAATGTGTGTTCGGGGTAGAATCAGGGAAGCTTCCGGGCTTTATGGTGAGCCAAAGGGGAATAGAAGTCGACCCCTCTAAGTGTCGAGCCATCATAGACATGGCTCCACCCTCCAATCTCACCCAAATCCGTAGCCTCCAAGGTCGTTTACAATCCGTTCGCCGATTCATATCGAATTTGGCAACTAGATGCGAACCCTTTAACAAGCTGTTGAGGAAGGGCACAAAATTCTTATGGGATGACGAATGCCAGAAGTCCTTCGAGAGACTAAAGGCATACTTGGTTAATCCCCCCGTTTTGAACACTCCAAAGCAAAAAAAACCGCTTTTACTATACATCTCCGTGCATGCAAATGCTTTAGGAGCCCTGTTGGCTCAATACGAGGATGACACCCATAAGGAGTATGCCATCTACTACATGTCAAAAACTCTCTAGGCATATGAACGAAATTATCAAGCCATGGAGAAGACGTGCTTGGCCCTAGTCTGGGCCTGCCAAAAATTCAGACACTATTTCCTAGATCATGAGATCTGGATAGTGTCCAACCTTGATCCAATCAAGCACTTGTTCGAAAAACCCATTCTCATGGGTAGATTGGGAAAATGGCAACTCCTTCTAATGGAGTATGATCTGAAATACCATCACCAGATCTCCACTAAGGGGCAAGCCCTAGCAGATTACGTGGTTGAGTTCCCCTTAGAGGACGCATATCCCACTCTTGTTGAAATGCCTGATGAAGGCATATTACAAAACTAGTTTGAAAACCACATTTTGGCAAATTCTTTCGAAAAACAAGTGTGGAAGATGCATTTCGATGGGGCACAAAAACAACGAGGGGCTGGTGCTGGGGTCATCCTAATCTCCCCTGAAAAGGGCGAGATTCCCATAATAGTCCGCTTAGATTTCAAATGTTCCAACAACATAGCTGAGTATGAAGCACTCATACAAGGCTTAAGAATTTCGAAAACTCTAGGGGCATCATGCATTGAAGTCTTTGGAGATTCACTCCTTGTCATAAACTAGGTTTTAAAAATTTGGCAAGTACGTCATGAGAAACTACTTCCATATCACGAGTTGGCCACTCGATTGGTTTAGTCATTCCAATCATGTAAACTCACACACGTAGGAAGAGAGGACAATGGCATCGCCGATGCCCTCTCCTCCTTGAGTTCAGCCCTGAAGGTCGATCCCATTTCAGGGACCAGATCTTTGGAAATATGGCATGCGCCCCACCCATCCACACACGATTTGGATATTTGCCAAACTAACCCAGAGTCTATTGAAAAACCCTGGTTTTATGACATAAAACAATTTTTAGAAAATGGGGGATTCGCCGAGGATGCCACATCTAAAGATAAGGCATTCATTCGTAAGATTTCGACCCGATACACCATTCTGGGTGGGGTTTTATACAAAAAAAGTTTTACCGGCATTCTGCTTAGGTGTATCGACCTAGAGGAGGCTAGGACAGTGATGCATGAATTCCACGATGTCGAATGTGGAGGTCATGTTAATGCCAACATGATGGCAATGAAAATACTTAGAAGGGGCTATTTTTGGTCCACCCTAAAGAAGGATTGCCACGATCATGTTAGGAAGTGTCATCCATGTCAAGTGCATGGGCACGCCATTCATATCCCTTCATCTGCATTGCATTCCGTGGTCAGCCCCTGGCCATTTACCATGTGGGCGTTTGACATCGTAGGCCCAATATTTCCAAAGGCCTCGAATGGGCATCGATTTATTTTAGCAGCCACGGAGTATTTCTCCAAGTGGGTGGAAGCCATTTCCCTAACCAAAGTGATGGGGCAACATGTGGTGGCTTTCATCCGGAGGAATATCTTGGCTCGATTTGGGGTTCCACGAGACCATGTGTCTGATAATGGCCCCCCATTCAAGAACGAGCGGATGGTTAAGTTGTGCAACTCGTATGGCATAACTCACCACTTCTCCTCGCCCTACTACCCTCAAGGCAACGGCCAAGCCGAAGCCACAAACAAGACTCTCATTAGCAAAATTGAGAAAACCTTAGAGAAGGGTAGGATGTGGCACGAGAAGCTGGATGAAGCCTTATGGGCTTATAGGACTTCCATCCGGACTCCCACGGATGCCACACCATTCGAATTGGTCTATGGCACAAACGCCATTCTTCCCATTCATACCCAACTGCATTCATTCCATACATCCATAGCACTCGACCTCCCCCTAGAGACGCTTCAGCATGCTAGGATGGCCGAACTAGATTTGTTAGATGAGAGGCGACTCCTTGCCATGGATCATGCTCGTGCATACCGGCAAAGGATAGCCCGACATTATAGCAAACACATGAGACCTCGCCACTTTGAAGTGGGAGATCTGGTCTTAAAAACCATCCATCATCGTGGCCCACACCCCCTGGGAAAGTGGCGCCCCAATTGGGATGGACCCTATGTTGTACGAGCAACCACTACAAACAACTTGTATTGGTTGATCGATGTAGAAGGTAGGAATTTAGCAGATCCTATCAATATTCAATACTTAAAGAAGTATCATGTGTAGGATTTGGATTAAATTCCAGTTTTCGAAAAATTTTAGCGATAGCTGCCTTGAGACATGAGAATAAGGTGCAAAGGCAAAACCGTGTGACCCTAAGTGAGAGAATTCACACTTGTGAAAGAGTGGAGTCTTCAAAATCGTGGTTACATTTCAAAACCCTTCTTCTTACAAAGAAAGGCCTAGTTCAATATAGCAAGATATTTGCAAGTAGTACGTGCTATTTCTAAATAGGCTGATCTGGAATGGATCGAGTGTAGGCTTGGGATAAGTCCTCCCCTCTTCTCTTCTATTTCCAAAAGGAAAATAAAGGCCGAAACAAAAGGGAATTTCTCATTCAAAGTATCTTTCTAAAAGAAAGAAACCAGGATTCAAAAGAAAATCGATTCTCTTGTGAAAAAGAGGGATTAAAGAAAAAATACTCCCAAAGGGAGACCCTCGATGAAAAAAAGGAAAAAGAGGCCAAAAAGCTCAAAAAGAGCAGTTTTCCGCCTTCTATGCCTTAAACCGCAGAATGCTTCAGAAGGGACCGTGGTATCTCTTTCCCATCCCTGGCTTATCCCAAGCTAAAGCATGGTTCATTTCGAGGAATCCTAAAGTAAAAATAGGATTTACTTACTTGAATTTCATATTGTTTGAGAATTTGACGTTTCGAGTAAGGCGTAGGAATTTGAAATATAGTTGGTTTTCTTATAAAACCTCCGCTAGATAAGCGAGTGTTAAGACTCAAACAAGGGCAAGCACGGAGAGCTTGAGATCCTTAGGATCGAGATTCAAGACAGTTGTCCCTTTTGTAAATAACTTTTGTAAATAAGTTTTGAAAATCGAACATCGAACAACATAGGATTTTGCGCACTTGGAGCAGTAGGCCTTATAAGTTTCTAGAGTTCGACCACATCTGGTCTCTGGGAGGTCGCCACTCTTGGCACCACACCCATGTCATCTGCATTCCACGCATGGCACTTGCATAAACATGATCCCATTTTAGGACCAGATTCCATTGCATAACCCTTTGGCGTGATATCTCCTCCTACCAGAGTTTGTAAATTGAGATTTTGCTAAAAATTGGGACGATCCCATATTCTTCGTGGATAGATCTAGGGAGACATTGAAAGGGGTGTTTGTCATCTTTGCACTTATCCAAATCGATTTGGACAAGGCCAAAGAGGGGCATCTGTAAACACCCCGAAATCCCACGAATTTCTCAAATCCATCTGGTTTTGTAAAAGTAGCCCCAAAGGGCCATTTTGAATCTGGAAACCCAAGAGCCTTCTAGACAACCCTGTATATATGTTTTAAACTTTATATTTCAAAAATATGTGATATGGGTTTTTGAAAACATTTTAAAACATGTTTTGGAACCTCGAAGCAGCTTGGCCTAATCCAGACAGGACCAGGAGAGCTAAGGAGAGCCCAGAACAGGAGCACATGTCAAGCCCGGCATAACAACTCTCGTATCAAATCCACACCCCCAGGATCTCGAACGTCCAATACCCTGTTATCATCGAAACATTGTTTGAAGTCATCTCCGGAAGGCGAAAATAGAGACGGACGATCTTGTTGGCGAAGACCCAACGAAGACAGAGTGCTGATGCTGTCAGACCCCGCACAAACCGTTCGTTTCGAACACAGCTCGAAGGAGTCAAAGTTCAGTTTGGATCGGATCTGGACCATATATATCCAGATCCCAATCCAAACCCATGTATGGACTTGGATTTGGATTCAAAAATCCAATCCAATATCCATATCCATGGCCCACATCACCTTCTCATAAATGAAGGTGGGGCCCACTTGAATTTCACGTGGGATTATGGGCATGAGAGAGAGTGGGGGTGGATAAGATCAAGTGTGTGTTGTAATTAAGCTTGACTTGTGTGTCAAGTTTGGGTTTAATCATGTGGGTTAGCCTAGTTAAGTGGCTTTAAGCTTGTAATTAGCCAAAACCTAACCTAGGGCTGCACCAACATGATGTGGTTAAGGTCCATGGGTCATGCAAAGGGAGCTCGTTCACCTAAACCTAACCAAAAACACCTAATCCTAGCCTTCCACCCTAATTCGGCCCTAATCTGAGCCTAATCACCTAACCCACTTCCCTAATCCTGGCCTAATCCCAACCTAATCACCTAACCCACTTCCCTAATCCTTCCCTAAACCTAGGTTAATCTCCCTAAACCTAGCCTAATCCCATCCTAATCACCTAACCTACCTCACTAAACCTCACCCTAGAACCAACCCACCTAGCTAAACCCTAAACCTCTAAACCACCCCTAGCCCACAACCTACCCAAACCACTTGTATCTAAAATATCTAGCCCTACCCTTTCCAGCCCACCTTATCACCACACCACCCTACCTAAACCACCTAACCACTACCCCAAAACCAGCCCTAACCGACCTAGCCCAGCCCTATATAAACCCCCCCCCCCCTGGGGGCGGGTTTTCCCATCTAGGAGCTCCAACCTCCAATCCCGGGTCCTCCCATTTTCCCAGCTCAGCCGACTTCCATCCTTGCTCCACTTGCCCCACAGCCCGTCTCCACCTGTGCCACCACCTCCCAGCCAAGCACCACCACCGCCACCACCATTCCAGCCGAAGTCCCCCTCGCCATCCTCTTCACCCGACCGAACCAGCCGAGCCCCACATCCGGCTGCTCCTCAACCACCTGCCGCCTTCCACCATCCGGTTAGTACCCTACATTCCACCTTACTCCTTCTTCACTCCCTCTCCACTCTCAGCCACCTAATCCCCTACCATATTACCCTAACACCAGCCATTCCACTTGCTGCCACCATTCCCCCTCGGCCAGGCCCATAATCACCCTAACTACCCGCCACCACCTAGACATCTTAGCTCCATTCGGCCACCCTATCCGACTCCCTAAGACCTGCCCATATCACCCCAATACACCTACTACACCCACTACCACCTGGCCCCATCTCCTAGCTAGTTCCCTTCCCTTACACCACTCTTAGCCACTCTAACAACCCGCCACAATCAAGTCCTCCTAGTCGGCCACTCCAACCGACTGTCATTTCATTCGGCCACCCTAGCAACCCGCCAACCTTAGGTGCCCCATTAGATCTTCCCTTAAGCTTCCCCTTAGTGCAATACTCCCTTAGTGACCCTACTTAGCCCCTCTAGTCCCACACGTCAAGGCGGCACCCCAGCTAGCAGCCGGCCACCATCAAGGTACCCGGCCAGCACCCCTTGCCGTTCAACCTCGCGGAGCTCCCTTTTGCAGCCCAAGGTGAAGGCCAAGCCCATGCTCAAGCACGGCATCTTCGGACCAGCTATTAGTAAGTGCCTAACTCAGTCTTTAGTTGTATACTTGCTGGAGATTCAATTCGATACGGGGTTGTAATAACGGAGCATAGTCTCCCCCCGCTTGTAATAACGTGGCTTGGCACACCCACACACGTGCACTCTCTTAGTTGTGCACGATTTTGAACACACACGGGCCTAATCAGCCCCTAATACATAAATATATACATATACTTTAATTTTTGTAGGGTTTTGCTTAAGTTGGGTGTGTTGTCTTTCAATTCAAGCACTCACACACATTGAGCCTTCGCTCTTATTTGAAAGACCCAAGTAAGGGCCGACCTATACTATTTGGGTTTTCATTTCATGTCGTGTGTGTAAGTCTTTCAATTCAAGCACTCACACACATTGAGCCTTCGCTCTTATTTGAAAGACCCAAGTAAGGGCCGACCTATACTATTTGGGTTTTCATTTCATGTCGTGTGTGTAAGTCTTTCAATTCAAGCACTCACACACATTGAGCCTTCGCTCTTATTTGAAAGACCCAAGTAAGGGCCGACCTATACTATTTGGGTTTTCATTTCATGTCGTGTGTGTAAGTCTTTCAATTCAAGCACTCACACACATTGAGCCTTCACTCTTATTTGAAAGACCCAAGTAAGGGCTGACCTATACTATTTGGGTTTTCATTTCATGTCGTGTGTGTAAGTCTTTCAATTCAAGCACTCACACACATTGAGCCTTCGCTCTTACTTGAAAGACCCAAGTAAGGGCCGACCTATACTATTTGGGTTTTCATTTCATGTCATGTGTGTACGTCTTTCAATTCAAGCACTCACACACATTGAGCCTTCGCTCTTATTTGAAAGACCCAAGTAAGGGCCGTGTTATACTATTTGGGTTTAATTTCATGTTGTGTGCGTAGTACTTCAATTCAAGCACTCACACACATTGAGCTTTCGCTCTTATTCCCAAGACCTTAGTCAAGGCCATACTGCAAGTTATATTTGGGTTTAATTTCATGTCGTGTGTGTAAGTCTTTCAATTCAAGCACGCACCCACATTGAGCCTTCACTCTTATTTGCAAGACCCGAGTAAGGGCCCATATACATACTTTATATACATATCTCCCTTCGGCATTTACATTACAAGTCATTTCCCTTCGGTTATTTCCCTTCGGCATTGTCTTTACATTCGGGTTTTCCCTTTGGAGTAGCGTGAGTTTGCATTGCATCTACGCCATACCACGAGGTAGGACGCTTATTGCATCAAAGCAAGCCCCGCTCAAATTCGCCCATGTAGTGGAGTGTTCATAACACACAAACTAGGTGGCCCATAAAGGGATAAAAGGAAAGACTTAGGCACGTGCAATTCCACGTGATCTAAAATCTGCAATCGCATCTAAAAGACCCAAATTAAACACCTCGAACCGCTTCGTAGGCTTTCTATCCCAAAAACTCAATTTTTGCAAAGCGTACAGACTGACCCTTGCGCATCGGTGCAAGAAGGTCTGCGACGACAAGAGCTCACTTGCTCACAGTCGCCACGATTAGAAGTCAGTTTAATATCTTCGCTAGCTTAGGTAAGCTAGCTGGCACGCCCTGTTTATATAAATAGGCCTTAGACGCACGAGAGGATCCACTCAAAGCCCAGAAAAGGCGAAGAGGCGTGTTGATTTTTCGCGCGTCTACACCAGACCCTGCGTATCGAGGTGGTTCTCAATAACCACTCTCTGGATAGGTGCCTAGTCGATGGGGGAGGAGGGATCAATATCCTTCCACTTCATGTGGCATATAAAATCGGAGTCACCTTGACTTCTGTGAACCCAAGCTCCATCGTTGTCACTGGATACAATGGGAATGCATCTAGGCTGTTAGGATCGACCGAACTCCCAATGGAAACGGGAGGGATCGCACACACGGGGGTGTTCCATGTCTTGGACATCCACCCCATTATAACCTCTTGTTAGGAAGGCCCTGGATACACAGCTTGTGCATTGTTCCATCCACCTTCCACAGGTGTGTCAAGATCCCTTTCAGGGACCAAGTCGTAGTGATCCTAGGTGAGAGTCAGCCACAGCTTCAGGGGATCATAAACTCCCCTTGTTTATCAAGATCCTAGGCCCGTGAGGCTAACCTGGGGCAGATTGTGATTGAGCCGCCAAGGCTCGTGTTGAACAACCCTAGGAAGGTTGTATGTGTGAAGGGGCCGCCCAAAGCAGGCCCCCTCCCGATTCTAACTCTTCTAGGAAAACCCAAGCGTTCCCTATTTCCAAAGCCCCTGGACAAGAGGGAATATGAGCACAATATGGACGACAGCATGTTCCAGGACCACGATTTATATCACACCTTTTCAAAAAACAAAAAATCATGGAACATGTTGTTGAATATGGGCTACACGCCCTACAAGAATCTAGGGGCGTAGAACCAGGGTCTCCTAGAGCCTATCCTTCCCAGGGCCAATCCAAGCCGATATGGGATCGGCTATACTCCCAGAATATCGCCAGAGCCACCCCCTGTGACCACCTGGGTCAAGGGTGCGCCGGAACCTGCCTTAGAAGAAACCTACGATTTAGATCTCCTTTTCCGAGTCTAACCCGTAGTGTTTTCCCTTTTGTAGGTATGACGGAAGATCCCTTTTCTAAAAACACAAAAACATTTGAAAAGTCTAAAATCAAAAAAATCGAAAAACAAGAAAAACCAAAAACAATAGAAAAACAAAAACTCGAAAATAAAGTGCTTTGTATAGTTCCCAAAATTCTTGTTTTACAAAAACCCAAAAAAATCAAAAATTTAGAAAATACGAAAAAGATTTTGTATATAGCTGCTCCTGGTAGGACTTTGGCAAAAGAAAAGGATTTCGAAAGAAACATCGTCTGCATAGCCAGACTAAAAGTTTCGAAATCACTTGAAAATCCAAGTACAAAACCAGGTCATTTTGAAAATCACGCATCAAATTCCCTCGGGTCTATAGCCCACGAGAATGATCAAAGCCCAGAAGTGGATCCCCTTGAGGAAGATCCCACTTCTGAGCTCCCAGAATTTCATAAGATTCTCGATTTTGAAAGACCTTCCCAATCAGTAGGAGGAGATTTCATAGAGGTGAACCTAGGGGATAATTCCAATCCCAAAACCATCAAAATAGGCGCATGCTTGCATGAAACTGAAAGGTTAGCATTCATTGCATTTCTACGAACCTATTTAGATGTGTTTGCATGGACGTATGAAGACATGCCAGGCATAGACCCCAGCATTGTCGAACATCGTCTTCCCTTAGATACAGGTGTAAAACCCATAAAGCAGAAGCTTAGGAAAATACACCCGAATGTACACACGCAAGTCAAAGAGGGTTTAGAAGATCTGTTAAAAGCCAGATTTATAAAACCCATTGCGTATTCTGATTGGTTGTCAAACATTGTTGTAGTTCGAAAAACCAATGGGAAAATTCGAATATGCATCGATTTCAGAAACCTGAATAAAGCCACTCCAAAGGATAGTTATCCTTTACCAAACATAGATTTGATAGTCGATAGTACTTGTAAACACCCCGAAATCCCACGAATTCCTCAAAGCAACCTAGTTTTGTAAAAGTAGCCCCAAAGGGCCATTTTGAGTCTGGAAACCCAGGAGCCTTACAAACAACCCTGTACATGTGTTTTGAACTTTATATTTCAAAAATATATAATATGGCTTCAAAAACCTTTTTAAACATGTTTTTGAAACCCCGAAGAAGCTTGGCCTGATCAAGACAGGACCAGAAGAGCTAAAGAGAGCCTGGAACCAGAGCACACGTCGAGCCCGGCACAACAACTCTCGTATTGAATCCACCCCCAGGATCTCGAACGTCCAAGACCCTGTTATCATTAAAACATCATTTGAAGTCATCTCCAGAAGGCGAAAATAGAGGAGGACGATCATGTTGGCGAAGACCCAACGCAGACGGAGTACTGATGCTGTCAGACCCCGCACAAACCGTTCGTTTCGAACACAACCCAAAGGAGTCAGAATTTAGTTTGGATCGGATCTAGACCATATATATCCAGATCCCAATCCAAACCCATGTGTGGACTTGGATTTGGATTTGGATCTAGAGATCCAATCCAATATCCACATCCATGGCCCACATCACCTTCTCATAAATGGAGGTGGGGCCCACTTGAATTTCACGTGGGATTATGGGCATGAGAGAGAGTGGGAGAGGATAAGATTAAAGTATGTTGTAATTAAGTTTGACTTGTGTGTCAAGTTTGGGGTTAATCATGTGGGTTAGCCTAATTAAAGTGGGTTTAAGCTTGTAATTAGCCAAAACCTAACCTAGGGCTGCACCAACATGATGTGATTAAAGTCTATGGGCCATGCAAAGGGAGCTCCTCCATCTAATCCTAACTAAAAACACCTAATCCTAGCCTAATCACCTAACCTACCTCACTAAACCTCACCCTAAAACCCACCCACCTAGCCAAACCCTAAACCTCTAAACCAATCCTAACCAAAAACACCTAATCCTAGCCTTTTACCCTATTCCGGTCCTAATCCTAGCCTAATCACCTAACCCACTTCCCGAATCCCAACCTAATCACCTAACCCACTTCCCTAATCCTAGGTTAATTTCCCTAAACCTAACCTAATCCTAGCCTAATCACCTAACCCACCTCACTAAACCTTACCCCAAAACCAACCCACCTAGCTAAACCCTAAACCTCTAAACCACCCCACCTAAACCTAGCACACAATCTACCCAAAACCCCTTGTATTTAAAATATCTGGCCCTACCCTAATACCAACCCACCTTACTACCATACCACCACCCCTAGACCGCCTTACCACTACCCTAATACCAGCCCCAAACGACTTTTCCAGCCCTATATAAACCCCCCCCCTAAGGGGCGGGCTTTCCCATCTTCCATCATCATCTCTCACCCCCCTTTCCAGCCCAACCGAGCCGAGCCACCTGCACCACTTCCAGCCGGGTCTTCCACCTGCACCACAGCCAGCTACCACCTCGCTCCACTTGCCCCACCTACACCTCAGCCAGCCCAGCCACCTGTCGCCACCACTTCCATCCGGTCGAACCCACCATTTCAACCACCCGGCTGCTCCCTTTCCCTCCGCCACCGCCTCTTCATTCGGTTAGTACTCCATACTCCACTCTACTTCTTCTCTACTCCCTCTCCACTCTCAGCCATCTCCACCACCACCACCTTACACTAACACCAGCCTCAACCACTCTAACTACCCGCCACTACCTAGGCACCCTAACAACACCCGGCCACTCCATTTAACCCCCTAAGACTTACCCCTATCACCACCACCTCACCCCATACCCTAGCTAGCTCCCTTCCCATCCACCATAGCCCTAGCTACCTTAGCAACCACCATCACTGAATTCCCCCTAGTCGGCCACTCCAACCGGCTGTCCCCCATCCATTCGGCCAGCCACCCGCCAACCTTAGGTATTCCATTAGACACTCCCTTAGGCTCCCCTTAGTGCCATACTTCCTAACACTACACCCTCCCTTAGTGACCCTACTTAGTCACTTTAGCCCAACACACAAAACCAGCCCTTCGCTAAGCAGCCGACCATCTTCAAGGCGCCTCTCCCACGCCCCATTTGCAGCCGGCCATCAGCCCCTCTTGCCGTTCAACTCCGCGGAGCTCCCTCTTGCAGCCCAAGGCGAAGGCCAAGTCCACGCTCAAGCAAGGCATCTTCGGACCAGCTATTAGTAAGTGCCTAACTTGGTCCTTAGTTGTATACTTGCTTAAAATTTCATTCGATACGGGGTTGTAATAACGGAGCATAGTCTCCCCCCGCTTGTAATAACGTGGCTTGGCACACCCACACACGTGCACTCTCTTAGTCGTGCACGATTTTGAACAAACACGGGCCTAATCAGCCCCTAATACATAAATATATATATATATATACTTTAACTTACGTAGGGTTTTGCTTAAGTGGGGTTTCATTTCATGTCGTGTGTGTAAGTCTTTTCAATTCAAGCACTCACACACATTGAGCCTTCGCTCTTATTTGAAAGACCCAAGTAAGGGCCGTGTTATACTATTTGGGTTTAATTTCATGTTGTGTGCGTAGTACTTCAATTCAAGCACTCACACACATTGAGCTTTCGCTCAATCAAGGCCAAACTGCAAGTTATATTTGGGTTTTATTTCATGTCGTGTGTGTAAGTCTTTCAATTCAAGCATGCACCCACATTGAGCCGTCGCTCTTATTTGGAAGACCCAAGTAAGGGAACGTATATACCCTATATACATATCTCCCTTCGGCATTTACATTACAAGTCATTTCCCTTCAGTTATTTCCCTTCGGCATTGTCTTTACATTCGGGTTTTCCCTTTGGAGTAGCGTGAGTTTGCATTGCATCTACGCCATACCACGAGGTAGGACGCATATTGCATCAAAGCAAGCCCCGTATTCCCGTTCAAATTCGACATGTAGTGGAGTGTTCACAACACACACCTAGGTGGCCCATAAAGGGATAAAAAGAAAGACTTAGGAACGTGCAAATCCACATGATCTAAAATCTGCAATCGCATTTAAAAGACCCGAATTAAACACCTCAAACCGCTCTCGTAAGCTTTTTCCTACCCTAAACTCGATTTTCAAAAGCGTACAGACTGACCATTGCGCACCGGTGCAAGAAGGTCTACGACGACAAGAGCTCACTTGCTCACAATCGCCACGTTAGAAGTCAGATTAAAATATATCTTCGCTAGCTTAGGCAAGCTAGCTGGCACGCCCTGTTTATACAAATAGGCCTTAGACACACGAGAGGATCCGCTCCAGGCCCTGAGAAGCCAGAGGCGGGGATTTTCCTGTGTCTACAGTACTGCAAATCATGAAATGTTTTCATTTATGGATGGCTATTCAGGCTATAATCAAATCAAACTAAGTCCATGAGATCAGGGTAAGACCGCCTTCACAACCCCATGGGGCACGTACTGCTATACAGTCATGCCCTTTGGTTTGAAAAATGCCGGCGCAACATACCAACGAGCCATGACCATGATCTTCCATGATCAAATTCATGAGCTCGTAGAAGTGTATGTAGATGATCTCTTGGCAAAGTCCAAAACCCGATGCACTCATATCAAATGTTTGCAAAAGATTTTCGAAAGGCTTAGGCTTTACAAAGTAAAGCTAAACCCTCAAAAATGTGTATTCGGGGTAGAATCAGGGAAGCTTCTGGGCTTTATGGTGAGCCAAAGGGGTATAGAAGTCGACCCCTCTAAGTGTCGAGCCATCATAGACATGGCTCCACCCTCCAATCTCACCTAAATCCGTAGCCTCCAAGGTCGTTTACAATCCGTTTGCCGATTCATATCGAATCTGGCAACTAGATGCGAACCCTTCAACAAACTGTTGAGGAAGGGCACGAAATTCGTATGGGATGACGAATGCCAGAAGTCCTTCGAAAGACAAAAGGCATACTTGGTTAATCCCCCCGTTTTGAATCCTCCAAAGCAAGGAAAACCGCTTTTACTCTACATCTCCGTGCATGCGAATGCTTTAGGAGCCTTGTTGGCTCAATACGAGGATGACACCCACAAGGAGTATGCCATATACTATATTTCGAAAACTCTCTTTGCTTATGAACGAAATTATCAAGCCATGGAGAAGACGTGCTTGGCCCTAGTCTGGGCCTGCTAGAAATTCAAACACTATTTCCTAGATCATGAGATCTGGATAGTGTCCAACCTTGATCCAATCAAGCACTTGTTCGAAAAACCCATTCTCACGGGTAGATTGGGAAAATGGCAACTCCTTCTAATGGAGTATGATCTGAAATACCATCACCAGATCTCCATTAAGGGGCAAGCCCTAGTAGATTACGTGGTTGAGTTCCCCTTAGAGGACGCATATCCCACTCTTGTTGAAATGCCTGATGAAGGCATATTACAAAACCAGTTTCAAAACCACATTTTGGCAAATTCTTTCGAAAACCAAGTGTGGAAGATGCATTTCGATGGGGCACGAAACCAACGAGGGGCTGGTGCTGGGGTCGTCCTAATCTCCCCTGAAAAGGGCGAGATTCCCATAATAGTCCGCTTAGATTTCAAATGTTCCAACAACATAGCTGAGTATGAAGCACTCATACAAGGCTTAAGAATTTCGAAAACTCTAGGGGCATCATGCATTGAAGTCTTTGGAGATTCACTCCTTGTCATAAACTAGGTTTTAAAAATTTGGCAAGTACGTAATGAGAAACTACTTCCATATCACGAGTTGGCCACTCGATTGGTTGAGTCATTCCAATCGTGTAAACTCACACACGTAGGAAGAGAGGACAATGGCATCGCCGATGCCCACTCCTCCTTGGGTTCAGCCCTAAAGGTCGATCCCATTTCAGGGACCCGGTCTTTAGAAATATGGCATGCGCCCAACCCATCCACACACGATTTGGATGTTTGCCAAAATAACCCAGATTGTATTGAAAAACCCTGGTTTTACGACATCAAAAAAATTTTAGAAAGTGGGGGATTCGCCGAGGATGCTACATCCAAAGATAAGGCATTCATCCGTAAGATTTCGACCCAATACACCATTCTGGGTGGGGTTCTGTATAAAAAGAGTTTTATCGGCATCCTACTTAGGTGTATCGATCTAGAGGAGGCTAGGATAGTAATGCATGAATTCCACGACAGAGAATGTGGAGGTCATGTTAACACCAACATGATGGCAATGAAAATACTTAGACGGGGCTATTTTTGGTCGACCCTGAAAAGGGATTGTCACGATCATGTTAGGAAGTGTCATCCATGTCAAGTGCATGGGCATGCCATTCATATCAGTAAACACCCCGAAATCCCACGAATTTCTCAAATTCATCTGGTTTTCTAAAAGCAGCCCCAAAGGGCTATTTTGAGTCTGGAAACCCAAGAGCCTTCCAGACAACCCTGTACATATGTTTTAAACTCTGTATTTCGAAAACATACAATATGGCTTTTTAAAAACCTTTTAAAACATGTTTTGGAACCCCAAAGCAGCTTGGCCTAATCTAGACAGAACCAGGAAAGCTAAGAAGAGCCTGAAACCGGAGCACATGTCGAGCCCGGCACAGCAACTCTTGAATCAAATTCACACCCCCAGGATCTCGAACGTCCAAGACCCTGTTATCATCAAAATGTCATTTGAAGTCATCTCCAGAAGGCGAAAACAGAGGCGGACGATCATGTTGGCGAAGACCCAATGCAGACGGAGCACTGATGCTGTCAGGCCCCGCACAAACCGTTCGTTTCGAACACAGCTCGAAGGAGTCAGAGTTCAGTTTGGATCGGATCTGGACCATATATATCCAGATCCCAATCCAAACCCATGTATGGACTTGGATTTGGATTTGGATCCAGAGATCCAATCCAATATCCATATCCATGGCCGACATCACCTTCTCATAAATGGAGGTGGGGCCCACTTGAATTTCACGTGGGATTATGGGCATGAGAGAGAGTGGGGATGGAAAATATCAAGACTGTTGTAATTAAGCTTGACTTGTGTGTCAAGTTTGGGTTTAATCATGTGGTTTAGCCTAATTAAGTGGGTTTAAGCTTGTAATTAGCCAAAACCTAACCTAGGGCTGCACCAACATGAGGTGGCTAAGGTCTATGGGCCATGCTAAGGGAGCTCCTTCACCTAAACCTAACCCAAAACACCTAATCCTAGCCTACCACCCTAATCCACCCCTAATTTGAGCCTAATCACCTAACCCACTTCCCTAATCCCGACCTAATCCCAACCTAATCGCCTAACCCACTTCCCTAATCCTTCCCTAAACCTAGGTTAATTACCCTAAACCTAGCCTAATCCTAGCCTAATCACCTAACCTAGCTCACTAAACCTCACCCTAGAACCAACCCACCTAACTAAACCCTAAACCTCTAAACCACCCCTAGCCCACAACCTACCCAAACCACTTGTATCTAAAATATCTGGCCCTACCCCTTTCCAGCCCACCTTATCATCATACCACCCTACCTAAACCACCTAACCACTACCCCAAACCCAGCCCTAACCGACCTACCCAGCCCTATATAAACCCCCCCCCCCCTTGGGGGCGGGTTTCATCTTCAAGCCGACTTCCCCAAGCCCAGCCGGGTCCTCCACTTCCCCAAGCCCAGCCGCCTGCTCCACCTGCTCCACCTCCTACCCATCCTACCACCACCTGCACCACCACCTACACCACCACCTTCCAGCCGAACACCACCGCCTGCCCAACTTCCTTCCAACCGAGCGCCACCCTCTTCTTCACCCGGTAAGCCCCCTACATCTTATCTTGCCACCTCTTCACTCCCTCTCCACTCTAAACCACCTAATCTACTCCCCAACCAGCCTAACATCAGCCTTTCCACCCGCCACCACCAAACTCCCTTAGTCGGCCACTCACTTCCCTTACATCACTCCCTTAGTCGGCCACCCCAACCGACTGTTGCCCCTTTATTCGGCCAGCCATCCGCCAGCCATCACCCTCTCCTTGCTAGCTCATTCCCTTAGTGCCATATTCCCTTAGTGACCTTACTTAGGTCCTTTAACCCAATACACCAAAAACAGCCCATCTCTAGTGGCCGGCCACCTTCAAGGTGCCTCTTCCGCGCACCAAGGACCTCCAGCCAGCACCTCCTCTTGCCGTTCAACCTCGCGGAGCTCCCTTTTGCAGCCCAAGGCAAAGGCCAAGCCCACGCTCAAGCAAGGCATCTACGGACCAGCTATTAGTAAGTGCCTAACTCGGTTTTTAGTTGTATACTTGCTTGAGATTCAATTCGATACGGGGTTGTAATAACGGAGCATAGTCTCCCCCCGCTTGTAATAACGTGGCTTGGCACACCCACACACGTGCACTCTCTTAGTTGTGTACGATTTTGAACACACACGGGCCTAATCAGCCCCTAATACATAAATATATATATATATATATACTTTGATTTTGTAGGGTTTTGCTTAAGTTGGGTGCGTTGTCTTTCAATTCAAGCACTCACACACATTGAGCCTTCGCTCTTATTTGAAAGACCCAAGTAAGGGCCGACCTATACTATTTGGGTTTCATTTCATGTCGTGTGTGTAAGTCTTTCAATTCAAGCACTCTCACACACATTGAGCTTTCGCTCTTATTTGAAAGACCCAAGTAAGGGCCGACCTATACTATTTGGGTTTCATTTTATGTCGTGTGTGTAGGTCTTTCAATTCAAGCACTCTCACACACATTGAGCTTTCGCTCTTACTCCCAAGACCTTAGTCAAGGCCATACTGCAAGTTATATTTGGGTTTAATTTCATGTTGTGTGCGTAGTACTTCAATTCAAGCACTCTCACACACATTGAGCTTTCGCTCTTACTCCCAAGACCTTAGTTAAGGCCATACTGCAATTTATATTTGGGTTTAATTTCATGTCGTGTGTGTAAGTCTTTCAATTCAAGCACGCACCCACATTGAGCCTTCGCTCTTATTTGCAAGACACGAGTAAGGGCCCATATACATACTCTATATATATATATATATATATATATATATATATATATATATATATATATATCCCCCTTCGGCATTTACTTTACAAGTCATTTCCCTTCGGTTATTTCCCTTTGGTTATTTCCCTTCGGTTATTTCCCTTCGGCATTGTCTTTACATTTCGGGTTTTCCCTTTGGAGTAGTGTGAGTTTGCATTGCATCTACGCCATACCACGAGGTAGGACGCATATTGCATCAAAGCAAGCCCCGCTCGAATTCGCCCATGTAGTGGAGTGTTCATAACACACAAACTAGGTGGCCCGAAGCGGCTTGGCCCGATCAAGACAGGACCAGGAGAGCTAAGAAGAGCCCGGAACCGGAGCACATGTCGAGCCCGGCACAGCAACTCTTGTATCTGATTCATACCCCCAGGATCTCGAACGTCCAAGACCCTATTCTTATCAAAATATCATTTGAAGTCATCTCCGGAAGGCAGAAACGGAGGCGGACGACCATGTTGGCGAAGACCCAACGCAGACGGAGTACTGATGCTGTCAGGCCCCGCACAAATCGTCCGTTTCGAACCCAGCTCGAAGGAGTCAGAGTTCAGTTTGGATTGAATCTGGACCATATATATCCAGATCCCAATCCAAACCCATATGTGGACTTGGATTTGGATTTGGATCCAGAGATCCAATCCAATATCCATATCCATGGCCCACATCACCTTCTCATAAATGGAGGTGGGGCCCACTTGAAATTCACGTGGGACTATGGGCATGAGAGAGAGTGGGGATGGAAAATATCAAGAGTGTTGTAATTAAGCTTGACTTGTGTGTCAAGTTTGGGTTTAATCATGTGGTTTAGCCTAATTAAGTGGGTTTAAGCTTGTAATTAGCCAAAACCTAACCTAGGGCTGCACCAACATGAGGTGGCTAAGGTCTATGGGCCATGCTAAGGGAGCTCCTTCACCTAAACCTAACTCAAAACACCTAATCCTAGCCTACCACCCTAATCCACCCCTAATTTGAGCCTAATCACCTAACCCACTTCCCTAATCCCGACCTAATCCCAACCTAATCACCTAACCCACTTCCCCAATCCTTCCCTAAACCTAGGTTAATTTCCCTAAACCTAGCCTAAACCTAGCCTAATCACCTAACCTAGCTCACTAAACCTCACCCTAGAACCCAACCACTTAACCTAGCCCTAAACCACCCCTAGCCCACAATCTACCCAAACCACTAGTTTTCAAAATATCTGGCCCAACCCTTTCCAGCCCACCTTATCTTCATACCACCCTACCTAAACCACCTAACCACTACCCCAAACCCAGCCCTAACCGACCTACCCATCCCTATTTAAACCCCCCCCCCTTGGGGGCGGGTTTTTCAAGCTGGAACCCTTCACCAATCCCAGCCGGGCCCTCTCTCCCCACTTCCCAGCTCAGCCGAACCTGCCCAGCTACTCCACCTGCGCCGCCTGCACCACCACCATCCCTCCATCCCACCACAGCTCGCACCGCCATCTCCACCACCTCCTAGCCGAGCTTCACAGCCTGCCCACCTTTCTCCCAGCCGGGTACCACCTTCTCCCCATTCGGTAAGCACCCCCCAACTCTACCTAAATCCTTCTCTACTCCCTCTCCATTCCTAGCCACCCACCATACCATCATCTCACCTACACATCAGCTCTTTGCTACCACCATTCTCCCTTAGCCGAACCTAGCACAACCTAAACCATCGGCCACTACCTAACTACCCTAACTACACCCGACCAGCCATCTCTTTTCCACTTAGACTCCCATTCGGCCTTCCCTTAAACTCCCTTAGGTCCATATTCCCTAACACTATATACTCTCCATTCGTGACCCTACACACTTACTTGGCCCAGCCCTTTAATTTTCCACATCAAGGCAACACCCATTTGCAGCCGGCCACCTTCGAGGTGCCTATCCCCCGCCCCACTTGCAGCCGGCCAGCACCCTTTGTCATTCCCCCTTGCGGAGCTCCCGTTTGCAGCCCAAGGCGAAGGCCAAGCCCACGCTCAAGCAAGGCCTCTACAGACCAGCTACTCGTAAGTGCCTAAACTCGGTCTTTAGTTGTATACTTGCTTGAGATTCAATTTGATACGGGGTTGTAATAACGGAGCATAGTCTCCCTCCGCTTGTAATAACGTGGCTTGGCACACCCACACACGTGCACTCTCTTAGTTGTGCATGATTTTGAACACACACGGGCCTAATCAGCCCCTAATACATAAGTATATATATATACTTTCATTTTCGAAGGGTTTTGTTTAAGTTGGGTGCGTTGTCTTTCAATTCAAGCACTCACACACATTGAGCTTTCGCTCTTATTCGAAAGACCCAAGTAAGGGCCGACCTATACTATTTGGGTTTCATTTCATGTCGTGTGAGTAAGTCTTTCAATTCAAGCACTTTCACACACATTGAGCTTTCGCTCTTATTTGAAAGACCCAAGTAAGGGCCGACCTATACTATTTGGGTTTCATTTCATGTCGTGTGTGTAAGTCTTTCAATTCAAGCACTCTCACACACATTGAGCCTTCGCTCTTATTCCCAAGACCTTAGTAAAGGCCTTATTGCAGTTATATTTGGGTTTCATTTATGTCGTGTGTGTAGTACTTCAATTCAAGCACTCTCACACACATTGAGCCTTTGCTCTTACTCCCAAGACCTTAGTCAAGGCCATACTGCAATTTATATTTGGGTTTAATTTCATGTCGTGTGTGTAAGTCTTTCAATTCAAGCACGCACCCACATTGAGCCTTCGCTCTTATTTGCAAGACCCGAGTAAGGGCTCATATACATAATCTATATACATATCTCCCTTCGGTTATTTCCCTTTGGTTATTTCCCTTCGGTTATTTCCCTTCAGTATTGTCTTTACATTTCGGGTTTTCCCTTTGGAGTAGCGTGAGTTTGCATTGCATCTACGCCATACCACGAGGTAGGACGCATATTGCATCGAAGCAAGCCCCGCTCGAATTCGCCCATGTAGTGGAGTGTTCATAACACACAAACTAGGTGGCCCGAAAAGGGATAAAAGAAAAGACTTAGGCACGTGCAAATCCACGTGATCTAAAACATGCAACCGCATTTTAAAGACCTGAAATAGACACCTCGAACCGCTTCGTAGACTTTCTCTCCAAAAACTCGATTTTTGCAAAGCGTACAGACTGACCCTTGCGCATCGGTGCAAGAAGGTCTGCAACGACAAGAGCTTACTTGCTCATAGTCGCCACGTTTAGAAGTCAGTGTTAAAAATATCTTCGCTAGCTTAGGTAAGCTAGCTGGCACGCCCTGTTTGCATACATAGGGCTTAGACACACGAGAGGATCCGCTCCGAGCCATGAAAAAGGCGAGAGGCGGGGATTTTCGTGCGTCTACAGGCAGCTATCCCTAAAATTTTCGAAAAAATGGAATTTAATCCAAATCCAAAACATGATATTTATTTAAGTATTGAACATTCATAAGATCTGCTACATTCCTACCTTCTACATCGATCAACCAATACGAGTTGTTCGTAGTGGTTGCTCGTACAACATAGGGTCCATCCCAGTTGGGGCGCCACTTGCCTAGCGGGTGTGGGCCACGATGATGGATGGTTTTTAAAACCAGATCTCCCACTTCAAAGTGGCGAGGTCTCATGTGTTTGCTATAATGTCGGGCTATCCTTTGCCGGTATGCACGAGCATGATCCATGGCAAGGAGTCGCCTCTCATCTAGCAAATCTAGTTCGGCCATCCTAGCATGCTGAAGCGTCTCTAGGGGGAGGTCGAGTGCTATGGATGTATGGAATGAATGCAGTTGAGTATGAATGGGAAGAATGGCGTTTGTGCCATAGACCAATTCGAATGGTGTGGCATTCGTGGGAGTCCGGATGGAAGTCCTATAAGCCCATAAGGCTTCATCCAGCTTCTCGTGCCACGTCCTACCCTTCTCTAAGGTTTTCTCAATTATGCTAATGAGAGTCTTGTTTGTGGCTTCGGCTTGGCCGTTGCCTTGAGGGTAGTAGGGCGAGGAGAAGTGGTGAGTTATGCCATACATGTTGCACAACTTAACCATCCGCTCGTTCTTGAATGGGGTGCCATTATCAGACACAAGGTCTCGTGGAACCCCAAATCGAGCCAAGATATTCCTCCAGATAAAAGCCACCACATGTTGCCCCATTACGTTGGTTAGGGAAATGGCTTCCACCCACTTGGAGAAATACTCCGTGGCTGCTAAAATAAATCGATGCCCATTCGAGGCCTTTGTAAATATTGGGCCTACGATGTCAAACGCCCACATGGTAAATGGCCAGGGGCTGACCACGGAATGCAATGCAGATGATGGGATATGAATGGCGTGCCCATGCACTTGACATGGATGACACTTCCTAACATGGTCGTGGCAATCCCTTTTTAGGGTGGACCAAAAATAGCCCCCTCTAAGTATTTTCATTGCCATCATGTTGGCATTAACATGACCTCCACATTCTCCATCGTGGAACTCGTGCATCACTATCCTAGCCTCCTCTAGGTCGATACACCTAAGCAAAATGCCAGTAAAACTCTTTTTGTATAAAACCCCACCCAGGATGGTGTATCGGGTCGAAATCTTACGAATGAATGCCTTGTCTTTGGATGTGGCATCCTCGATGAATCCCCCATTTTCTAAAAATTGTTTGATGTCATAAAACTAGGGTTTTTCAATAGACTCTGGGTTAGTTTGGCAAATATCCAAGTCGTGTGTGGATGGGTGGGGCGCATGCCATATTTCCAAAGATCTGGTCCCTGAAATGGGATCGACCTTCAAGGCTGAACCCAAGGAGGAGAGGGCATCGGCGATGCCATTGTCCTCCCTTCCTACGTGTGTGAGTCTACACGATTGGAAGGACTGGACCAATCGAGTGGCCAACTCGTGATATGGAAGTAGTTTCTCATTACGTACTTGCCAAATTTTCAAAACCTGGTTTATGACAAGGAGCGAATCTCCAAAGACCTCGATGCATGATGCCCCTAGAGTTTTTGAAATCCTTAAGCCTTGTATGAGTGCTTCATACTCAGCTACGTTGTTGGAACATTCGAAATCTAAGTGGACTGCTATGGGAATCTCGCCCTTTTCAAGGGAGATTAGGATGACCCCAGCAGCAGCCCCTCGTTGGTTTCGTGCCCCATCGAAGTGCATCTTCCACACTTGGTTTTCGAAAAGAATTTGCCAAAATGTGGTTTTGAAAATGGTTTTGCAATATGCCTTCATCAGGCATTTCGACAAGAGTGGGATATGCGTCCTCTAAGGGGAATTCAGCCACGTAATCTGCTAGGGCTTGCCCCTTAATGGAGATCTGGTGATGGTATTTCAGATCATACTCCATTAGGAGTTGCCATTTGCCCAATCTACCCGTGAGAATGGGTTTTTCAAACAAGTGCTTGATTGGATCAAGCTTGGATACTATCCAGATCTCATGATCTAGGAAATAGTGTCTGAATTTCTGGCAGGCCCAGACTAGGGCCAAGCACGTCTTCTCCATGGCTTGATAATTTCGTTCATAAGCCAAGAGAGTTTTCGAAATATAGTAGATGGCATACTCCTTATGGGTGTCATCCTCGTATTGGGCCAACAGGGCTCCTAAAGCATTTGTATTTACGGAGATGTATAATAAAAGCGGTTTTCCTTGCTTTGGAGGGTTCAAAACGGGGGGATTAACCAAGTATGTCTTCAGTCTCTCGAAGGACTTCTGGCATTCGTCATCCCATAAGAATTTTGTGCCCTTCCTCAACAGTTTGTTGAAGGGTTCGCATCTAGTGGCCAGATTCGATATGAATCGGTGAACGGATTGTAACCGACCCTAGAGGCTACGGATTTGGGTGAGATTGGAGGGTGGAGCCATGTCTATGACGGCTCGACACTTAGAGGGGTCGACTTCTATTCCCCTTTGGCTCACCATAAAGCCTAGAAGCTTTCCTGATTCTACACCGAACACACATTTTTGAGGGTTTAGCTTTACTTTGTAAAGCCTAAGCCTTTCGAAAATCTTTTGTAAACATTCAATATGGGTGCATCGGGTTTTGGATTTTGCCAAGAGATCATCTATATACACTTCTACAAGCTCATGAATTTGATCATGGAAGATCGTTGTCATGGCTCGTTGGTATGTTGCGCCAGCATTTTTCAAACCAAAGGGCATGACTGTATAGCAGTACGTGCCCCATGGGGTTGTGAAGGCGGTCTTACCTTGATCTCGTGGGCTTAGTTTGATTTGATTATAGCCTGAATAGCCATCCATGAATGAAAACATTTCGTGATTTGCAGTACTATCGACTATCAAATCTATGTTTGGTAAAGGATAATTATCCTTTGGAGTGGCTTTATTTAGGTTTCTGAAATCGATGCATATTCGAATTTTCCCATTGGTTTTTCGAACTACAACGATATTTGATAACCAATCAGAATACGCAATGGGTTTTATAAATCCGGCTTTTAGCAGATCTTCTAAACCCTCTTTGACTTGCGTGTGTACATTCGGGTGTATTTTCTAAGCTTCTGCTTTATGGGTTTTACACCTGTATCTAAGGGAAGACGATGTTCGACAATGCTGGGGTCTATGCCTGGCATGTCTTCATACGTCCATGCAAACACATCTAAATAGGTTCGTAGAAATGCAATGAATGCTAACCTTTCAGTTTCATGCAAGCATGTGCCTATTTTGATGGTTTTGGGATTGGAATTATCCCCTAGGTTCACCTCTATGAAATCTCCTTCTACTGATTGGGAAGGTCTTTCAAAATCGAGAATCTTATGAAATTCTAGGAGCTCAGAAGTGGGATCTTCCTCAAGGGGATCCACTTCTGGGCTTTGATCATTCTCGTGGGCTATAGACCCGAGGCAATTTGATGCGTGATTTTCAAAATGACCTGGTTTTGTACTTGGATTTTCAAGTGATTTCGAAACTTTTGGTCTGGCTATGCAGACGATGTTTCTTTCGAAATCCTTTTCTTTTGTCAAAGTCCTACCAAGAGCAGCTATATACAAAATCTTTTTGGTATTTTCTAAATTTTCGATTTTTTTGGGTTTTTGTAAAACAAGAATTTTGGGAACTATACAAAGCACTCTATTTTCGAGTTTTTGTTTTTCTATTGTTTTTGGTTTTTCTTATTTTTCGATTTTTTTGATTTTAGACTTTTCAAATGTTTTTGTGTTTTTAGAAAAGGGATCTTCCGTCATACCTACAAAAGGGAAAACACTACGGGTTAGACTCGAAATAGGAGATCTAAATCGTAGGTTTCTTCTAAGGCAGGTTCCGGGGCACCCTTGACCCAGGTGGTCACAGGGGGTGGTTCCGGCGGTATTCGGGGAGTATAGCCGATCCCATATCGGCTTGGATTGGCCCTATGAAGGATGGGCTCTAGGAGACCCTGGTTCTATGCCCCTAGACTCTTGTTGGGCGTGTAGCCCATGTTCAACAACATGTTCCACGACTTTTTGTTTTTCGAAAAAGTTGGATACAAGTCGTGGTCCTGGAACATGCTATCGTCCATATTGTGCTCATATGGCCTCTTGTCCAAGGGCTTTGGAAATAGGGAACGCTTGGATCGTCCTAGAAGGGTTAAGATCGGGAGGGGGCCAGCTTTGGGCAGCCCCTTCACACATACAACCTTCTTAGGGTTGTTTAACACGAGCCGAGTTGGCTCAATCACAATTTGCCCCAGGTTAGCCTCATGGGCCTGGGAGCTCGATAAACAAGGGGAGTTTATGATCCCCTGAAGCTGTGGGTGACTCTCACCTAGGATCACTACGACCTGGTCCCTAAAAGGAATCTTGACACACCTGTGGAAGCTGGATGGCACAGCGCACAAACTGTGTATCCAGGGCCTTCCCAGCAATAGGTTATAATGGGGGTAGATGTCTAAGACATGGAACACCCCTGTGTGTTCGATCCCTCCCGTTTCCATTGGGAGTTCGATGGATCCTAAAGGTCTAGACGCATTCCCATCGTATCCAGTGATAACGATGGGGCTTGGGTTCACTGAAGTCAAGGTGACTCCGATTTTATACGCCACATGAAGTGGAAGGATGTTGAGCCCTCCTCCACCATCGACTAGGCACCTGTCTAGAGAGTGGTTGTTTAGAACTACCTCGATATGCAGGGCCTGGTTATGGGTTTCGTAGGGTCTGTCTACATCATCTTCCGAGAAAGTGATGGGCGATTTTGCTCCTAATAAAGCCACTTGGGCAGACAAGGATTCCGGACTTATGTTCGAATCAACCTTGGCCCTTTCTAGAATTTTCTCGAATTCAAGTCTATGCCTAGGCAAGGTTTGTATAAGCTCTAAGATAGACATGTGAATAGGAATCTTTGAAAGGTGGTTTTCGAAGTCATAAGGACTTAGGATGACTTTGTCCTTATCTGCTTTTGACAGAACACTAGGGATACATGCTTTTGAGGGGCCAGGCACACTGACCACCTTTTGAGCACCTTGAAGGTGTGGGGGTTGATAGATCCTCCCGGATCTAGTGACTTCCCCCACGACCAGCCTAGGGTTCGTGTTAATTTTGGCTCTAAGGATGAGCTGAGGAGAACCTTGGGTTTTCAAAACTGGTTTTACCGGGAATTCTACTTTTGGTGGTCCTCGAATGACGACTTGGGCGGGCTTCTTGTATAGTACAAGAATGGGCACACAAGTGGGTCGACCAGACTCTGGTTTTTGCGCTAGTTCCTTGGAAATGGTGAGGGTACATACCTCCTTTCCTTTCCCACTACCACTGGCGTGTTTGGGAAAGGGTCCCTTGAAGATAGCTTGAGGTTGCGTCAGGTTCCGCAATGACCTGGAGCCGGCCTTCTGCTATCAAGTTCTCAATTTTATTTAAGAGGGAGAAGCAACATTTAGTATCATGCCCTTTGAGCCGATGATACTTACAAAATCGGTTTAAATACCCCCCTTTGGAAGTGACTCCTTCGGGGATTTCGGGGAGTTCTATCTTGCCCTGGGCAAGTAGGAGGTCTAGGACCTCCGACACAGGTTGCCCCAGCGGAGTGTACTCCCGTTTTTCAACCGGTTTTTGAAATTTTCGCTCCCTCTTATTTTCTATCTTTTCAAAATTTTTGGAAGTGCCCGCCATGCCTGGATCCACCCGGACATTGGCGATTTTATGGGGCTTTGCCCCTTTGTCCATCGTGGGGAGCCCGTATGTGATGGGCTTTTCCAAGCGGGTTTTTGGAATGGCACTTCCTTTCCATAAGTGATCGTATGTCCCTTTTCGCAAGTTGGTTTCGAAAAGGGAGGCCTTTTTGATCAACTTATGGAAAGTTGAGATCTCATGGAGCGAGAGAAGGGTTTTTAACTCGCTTTTAAAATTATCCAGGATGAGCATGACTGCGCATCCTTCGGATATGGGCTCTAGCACTTGGCTCAAAAGTGACCTCCATCTTATAATGAAGGCATGTACGTCTTCGTTCATGCCTTGCTTTGTATCCCTTAAGGTATTCAGAGTCAGCGTGACTTCTACGTTGTGTGCAAATCTTTGCATAAAGTAGTTCGCTAACTCTTCAAAAGTAGCGAACTGGCTTAAGTCGTAGGAAGCCAGCCATTTGGCAGCTGTGCCTTTAAGGGATAAAGGAAACCAATACACCCATTTCATCGAGTCCTTTTTCTTCTTATGGGCTCGACGTGAGAAAAGTTGCAAGTGAGACCTAGGGTCTCCCATGCCATCATACCGATGGAAGTTCGGTATTTCATCGTCACTGTTTGTTTCATAATCCATAGGAAGGAAATCAGACAGGGCGTAGCTTCTCTTCTCTTTATTCTACCCTTTCAGTAGCTGCTGTAGGGCTTTACAGTCCTTTTGTGTGAAGGACTCGTGGTATTGGTTGCCTTCCATTACGGAGGCCTCTTTGTGCTTGCGAGGTTTTTCAGATTTCTTTTTAGGCCTTTGTTCACCATTTGATGAACATGAATCGCCTACTTCAGCCTCTTGGCTGAGAGCATCGATTTTGGCCTCAAACTCCCTTCTCAGGTCCTCGATCTCATCTAGTTTTATTTTGTTTTTGAAAATCCTCCTAGAGTGAGAACTTGATGCGCATGAGCCTTGGCTCGACACTTCACTTGGATTGGATTTTGACATGCTTCTCAAGCTTTTTCAAAATGTCCTAAGTACAAGCAAAAGAAAACAAGTTAAAATGACACTTTTTACAAAATTTTCGCAAGACTTCTACTTAAAAACTCGATTTTTGAACGACTCACGTCCCACCGGGCGTGCCAATCTCTGTAGACGCACAAAAATCCCCGCCTCTTCACCTTTTCAGGGCTTGGAGCGGATCCTCTCGTGTGTCTAAGGCCTATTTATGCAAACAGGGCGTGCCAGCTAGCTTACCTAAGCTAGCGAAGATATATTTAAAACTGACTTCTAATCGTGGCGACTGTGAGCAAGTGAGCTCTTGTCGTCGCAGACCTTCTTGCACCGATGCGCAAGGGTCAGTCTGTACGCTTTGCAAAAATCAAGTTTTGGGATAGAAAGTCTACGAAGCGGTTCGAGGTGTCTAATTCGGGTCTTTTAGATGCGGTTGCATATTTTAGATCACGTGGATTTGCACGTGCCTAAGTCTTTCCTTTTATCCCTTTTCGGGCCACCTAGTTTGTGTGTTATGAACACTCCACTACATGGGCGAATTTGAGCGGGGCTTGCTTTGATGCAATATGCGTCCTACCTCGTGGTATGGCATAGATGCAATGCAAACTCACGCTACTCCAAAGGGAAAACCCAAAATGTAAAGACAATGCCAAAGGGAAATAACCGAAGGGAAATAACCGAAGGGAAATGACTTGTAAAGTAAATGCCGAAGGGAGATATATATATAGAGTATGTATATGGGCCCTTACTCGGGTCTTGTGTAAACACCCCAAATCTTCTATATTTCAAAAACACGAAAAAGCTCGTTTGAGCCAAAACGATAACTTGTTTTAAAATATGAAAACAGGTATAGAAGGCAAAGGAAGACCCTAGGCCCGAAGAGGATTCAAGCCCAGAGCTTTAGAAGCCACTCCCTGATAAAAAAACAAAAGAAAGCAGAGCCCGTTTGATGAAAAGCTCAACAGAGTCCAGAACGGCGAGACGGAGTCCGGATGACAAAGTTGGGGAAAACCCAGCACCAGACGGAGCGTTGATGAAGCCAGTGCCCGCACAGATCATTCGCCTCGAGAAGCCAAGAAGGACTGTCCGAAGAAATTTTGATTTGGATCTGGACCATAAATATCCAGATCCAAATCCATGTAATGAATAGTGTTTGGATTTGGGCCAATCCAAATAGTGTTTGGGTCGATCCAAATAGTGTTTGGATTTGGATTGGATCCAAATAGTGTTTGGATTGGATCGGATCTAGACCAAAATATCCAGATCTGTATCCATAAAAATATTGGGTTTGGATCGGATACGGATCTCAAAATATCCGAGATCCAATATCCAGATCCAAATAGTGTTTGGATTTGGGTATGGATCCAAACCCAAACCCAAACCCAAATCCAAGACCCACCTCAAATCTCTATAAATAGAGGTGAGGGGGTCCATGTAAAGGGTTCATGCAAATATTTGGGAGGAGAGAGAGGGGTGATAGACCTAGCCATGTGGGCTCATTGGGTGAGGTGGGTTCAAGCCATGTGGGCTAAGTTGGTCTAGACCTAGGGGCTGCAACCAAGGTGGGCTGGACCAAGTGGCTGCAACCGTGGAGACGTGGGCTCAAGCCATGAAGGACCGGCTCCAAGAGGTAAGCCTAACCTAACCTAGCCATTCTCTCTACACCCCTCTAAACCTAACCCCCAACCTAACCTAGGTTTGAACCTACCTAACCCCAACTGAACCTAACCCTAACTGAACCAACCTAACCCTAACTGAACCCTAACTAGACCTAACCTAACCCCAACCGCCTCAAAACATCCCCCAAACAACGAACCGAAACCCCCGAACGCCAACCGCGCGTCCTGCTTCCTGCCGCGCAACCCTGACGCTGCCGCGCGCCTCACCTGACGCTGCCGCGCCCCTCGGCTGCCTGCACGCCCAGGATCTCGAGCCCGGCACAACAACTCTTGTATCTGATTCATACCCCCAGGATCTCGAACGTTCAAGACCCTGTTCTTATCAAAATATCATTTGAAGTCATCTCCAGAAGGCAGAAACGGAGGCGGACGACCATGTTGGCGAAGACCCAACGCAGACGGAGTACTGATGCTGTCAGGCCCCGCACAAATCATCCGTTTCGAACCCAGCTCGAAGGAGTCAGAGTTCAGTTTGGATTGAATCTGGACCATATATATCCAGATCCCAATCCAAACCCATATGTGGACTTGGATTTGGATTTGGATCCAGAGATCCAATCCAATATCCATATCCATGGCCCACATCACCTTCTCATAAATGGAGGTGTGGGATTATGGGCATGAGAGAGAGTGGGGATGGAAAATATCAAGAGTGTTGTAATTAAGCTTGACTTGTGTGTCAAGTTTGGGTTTAATCATGTGGTTTAGCCTAATTAAGTGGGTTTAAGCTTGTAATTAGCCAAAACCTAACCTAGGGCTGCACCAACATGAGGTGGCTAAGGTCTATGGGCCATGCTAAGGGAGCTCCTTCACCTAAACCTAACCCAAAACACCTAATCCTAGCCTACCACCCTAATCCACCCCTAATTTGAGACTAATCACCTAACCCACTTCCCTAATCCCGGCCTAATCCCAACCTAATCACCTAACCCACTTCCCTAATCCTTCCCTAAAACTAGGTTAATTTCCCTAAACCTAACCTAAACCTAGCCTAATCACCTAACCTAGCTCACTAAACCTCACCCTAGAACCCAACCACTTAACCTAGCCCTAAACCACCCCTAGCCCACAATCTACCCAAACCACTAGTTTTCAAAATATCTGGCCCAACCCTTTCCAGCCCACCTTATCTTCATACCACCCTACCTAAACCACCTAACCACTACCCCAAACCCAGCCCTAACCGACCTACCCATCCCTATTTAAACCCCCCCCCTTGGGGGCGGGTTTTTCAAGCTGGAACCCTTCACCAATCCCAGTCGGGCCCTCTCTTTCCCCCACTTCCCAGCTGTAAACACCCCGAAATCCCACGAATTTCTTAAACGAATCTGGTTTTATACAAGCAGCCCCCAAAGGGCCATTTTGAGTTTGGAAACCCAGGAGCCTTCCAAACAACCCTGTATATATGTTTTAAACTTTATTTTTCAAAAACATATAGCTTTTGAAAACCCTTTTAAAACATGTTTTGAAACCCCAAAATGGCTTGGCCCGATCAAGACAGGACCAGGAGAGCCAAGAAGAGCCCGGAACCGGAGCACCTGTCGAGCCCGGCGCAGCAACTCTTGTATCTGATTCACACCCCAGGATCTCGAACGTCCAAGACCCTGTTCTTACCAAAATATCATTTGAAGTCATCTCCGGAAGGCAGAAACGGAGGCGGACGACCATGTTGGCGAAGACCCAACGCAGACAGAGTACTGATGCTGTCAGGCCCCGCACGAATCGTCCGTTTCGAACCCAGCTCGAAGGAGTCAGAGTTCAGTTTGGATTGGATCTGGACCATATATATCCAGATTCCAATCCAAACCCATATGTGGACTTGGATTTGGATTTGGATCCAGAGATCCAATCCAATATCCATATCCATGGCCCACATCACCTTCTCATAAATGGAGGTGGGGCCCACTTGAAATTCACGTGGGATATTGGGCATGAGAGAGAGTGGGGGTGAAAAATATCAAGAGTGTTGTATTAAGCTTGACTTGTGTGTCAAGTTTGGGTTTAATCTTGTGGGTTAGCCTAATTGAGTGGGTTTAAGCTTGTAATTAGCTAAAACCTAACCTAGGGCTGCACCAACATGGGGTGATCAAGGTCTATGGGCCATGCTAAGGGAGCTCCTTCACCTAAACCTAACCCAAAATGCCTAAACCTAGCCTAAACCCCTAATCCACCCCTAATCTGAACCTAATCACCTAACCCACTTCCCTAATCCCGGCCTAATCCCAACCTAATCACCTAACCCACTCCCCTAATCCTTCCCTAAACCTAGATTAGTTTCCCTAATCCTAGCCTAAACCTAGCCTAATCACCTAACCTAGCTCACTAAACCTCACCCTAAAACCCAACCACCTAACCTAGCCCTAAACCCCTAAACCACCCTTAGCCCACGATTTATCAAAACACCTAGTTTTAAAATATCTGGCCCAACCCCATCCAGCCCACCTTATCTACATACTACCCTACCTAAACCACCTAACCACTACCCACAACCCAGCCCTAACCGACCTACCCATCCCCTATTTAAACCCCCCTCATTGTGGGCGGGTTTTCTAAGGGGGAACCACTCTACCATCCAGCGGGGCCCTCTCCTTCTCCCATCTTCCATCCAGCCGTGACCACTCCCCAGCAACTCCACCTGCTCCACCAGCCGCCACCTGCTCCGCCACCTTCCCTCTTCCGTCCACCACCACTGCCCCCCCAGCCGGACACCACCACCTCACTCAGCCGAACTCCCATCAACACCCGGCTTCCCTCTTCATCCACTCGCCACTCCACCCCATCCGGTAAGCCTTCTTTAACCCTACTTAAACCCTTCTCTACCACCTCTCCACTCCCAGCCACCCACCACACCATCACCTTACTCACCCAACAGCCCTTCACCGCCACCACTCCCACTCGGTCAAACCTTAGCCGCCTCAACCGTTTGCTTCCTACCTAACTCACATTAACTATACCCGGCCACCCTATCAGATTTCCTAAGACTTGCCCGTGGCACTACCTTAAACCCACTATTCCCACTATTACCTAGTCCCATCCCCTAACTGGCCACCTTCCCATACTCCAGCCTTAGTCACCCTAGCAGCCCGCCACCACCATTTTAACTTAGCCGAACCTAGCACAACCCAAACCGCCGGCCACTACTCCCCCCCTAGGTGTCCTCTTTGGCCTTCCCACTAGCTCACCTTTTAGGTCCAGTTTCCCTAAGTACCTAACTTCCCTAGTGACCCTAAGACTCACTTATTCAGCCACTCTAAACTCCCTACTTGGAGGCGCCGCCTACTTGCCACCGGCCCCCTTCGAGGCGTCTATCCCGCGCCCCACTTGCAGCCGGCCAGCACCCTTGATCACCTACCTTCGCGGAGCTCCCACTTGCAGCCCAAGGCCAAGCCTACGCTCAAGCAAGACCTCTACGGACCAGCTACTCGTAAGTGTCTAAACTCGGTCTTTAGTCATACCCTTGCTTGAAATTCAATTTGATACGGGGTTGTAATAACGGAGCATAGTCTCCCCCGCTTGTAATAACGTGGCTTGGCACAACCACACACGTGCACTCTCTTAGTCGTGCACAATTTTGAACACACACGGGCCTAATCAGCCCCTAATATATAAGTGTACGTATATATTTCATTTCCGAAGGGTTTTGTTTAAGTTGGGTGCGTTGTCTTTCAATTTAAACACTCTCACACACATTGAGCTTTCGCTCTTATTTGAAAGACCCAAGTAAGGGCCGACCTATACTATTTGGGTTTCATTTCATGTCGTGTGAGTAAGTCTTTCAATTTAAACACTCTCACACACATTGAGCTTTCGCTCTTATTTGAAAGACCCAAGTAAGGGCCGACCTATACTATTTGGGTTTTATTTCTTGTCGTGTGAGTAAGTCTTTCAATTCAAGCACTTTCACACACATTGAGCCTTCGCTCTTACTCCCAAGACCTTAGTAAAGGCCTTATTGCAGTTATATTTGGGTTTCATTTCTGTCGTGTGTGTAGTACTTCAATTCAAGCACTCTCACACACATTGAGCCTTCGCTCTTACTCCCAAGACCTTAGTCAAGGCCATACTGTAATTTATATTTGGGTTTTATTTCATGTCGTGTGTGTAAGTCTTTCGATTCAAGCACGCACCCACATTGAGCCTTCGCTCTTATTTGCAAGACCCGAGTAAGGGCTCATATACATAAGATATATACGTATTTCCCTTCGGTTATTTCCCTTCGGTTATTTCCCTTCTGTTATTTCCCTTCAGTATTGTCTTTACATTTCGGGTTTTCCCTTTGGAGTAGCGTGAGTTTGCATTGCATCTACGCCATACCACGAGGTAGGACGCATATTGCATCGAAGCAACCCCCGCTCGAGTTCGCCCATGTAGTGGAGTGTTCATAACACACAAACTAGGCGACCCAAAAAGGGATAAAAGAAAAGACTTAGGCACGTGCAAATCCACGTGATCTAAAAACATGCAATCGCATCTTAAAGACCCGAAATAGACACCTCGAACCGTTTCGTAGACTTTCTCCCCAAAACTCGATTTTTTGCAAAAGCGTACAGACTGACCCTTGCGCATTGGTGCAAGAAGGTCTGCGACGACAAGAGCTCACTTGCTCACAGTCGCCACGTTTAGAAGTCAGTGTTAATATATCTTCGCTAGCTTAAGTAAGCTAGCTGGCACGCCCTATTTGTATACATAGGCCTTAGACGCACGATAAAGATCCACTCACAGCCACGAAAGAGGCGAAGAGGCGGGGATTTTCGCGCGTGTACAGAGATTGGCACGCCCGGTGGGACGTGAGCCTTTTTCAAAAAATCGAGTTTACTTGTAGAAGTCTTGCGAAAATTTTATAAAGGTGTCGTTTTAACTTGTTTTCTTTGCTTTTACTTAGGAAATTTTGAAAAAGCTTGAAAAGAATGTCAAAATCCAATCCAAGTGAAGTGTCGAGCCAAGGCTCATGCGCATCAAGTTCTCACTCTAGGAGGATTTTCAAAAACAAAATAAAACTAGATGAAATCGAGGACTTGAGAAGGGAATTTGAGGCCAAAATCGATGCTCTCAGCCAAGAGGCTGAAGTAGTCGATTCGTGTTCATCAAACGGTGAACAAAGGCCTAAAAAGAAAATTGAAAAACCTCGCAAGCAAAAAGAGGCCTCCGTAATGGAAGGCAACCAATACCACGAGTCCTTCACACAAAAGGACCGTAAAGCCCTACAGCAATTGCTGAAAGGGCAAAATAAAGAGAAAAGAAGCTACGCCCTGTCTGATTTCCTTCCTATGGATTACGAAACAGACAGTGACGATGAAATACCGAACTTCCATCGGTATGATGGCATGGGAGACCCTAGGTCTCACTTGCAGCTTTTCTCACGTCGAGCCCATAAGAAGAAAAAGGACTCGATGAAATGGGTGTATTGGTTCCCCCTATCCCTTAAAGGCACAACTGCCAAGTGGCTGGCTTCCTACGACTTAAGCCAGTTCGCTACTTTTGAAGAATTAGCGAACTGCTTCATGCAAAGGTTTGCACACAACGTGGAAGTCACGCCAACCCTGAATACCTTAAGGGATACAAAGCAAGGCATGAACGAAGACGTGCATGCCTTCATTATAAGATGGAGGTCTCTTTTAGGCCAAGTGCGAGAGCCTATATCCGAAGGATGCGCAGTAATGCTCATCCTGGATAATTTCAAAAGCGAGTTAAAAACCCTTCTCTCGCTCCATGAGATTTCAACTTTCCATAAGTTGATCAAAAAGGCCTCCCTTTTCGAAACCAACTTGCGAAAAGGGACATACGACCACTTATGGAAAGGAAGTGCCGTTCCAAAAACACGTGTGGAAAAGCCCATCGCATATGGGCTGCCCACAACGGACAAAGGGGCAAAGCCCCATAAAATCGCCAATGTCCGGGTGGATCCAGGCATGGCGGGCACTTCTAAAAATTTTGAAAAAATAGAAAATAAGAGAGAACGCAATTTTTCAAAACCAATTGAAAAACGGGAGTACACTCCGCTGGGGCAACCTGTGTCGGAGGTCCTAGACCTCTTACTTGCCCAGGGCATGATCGAACTCCCTGAAATCCCCGAAGGAGTCACGTCCAAAGGGGGGTATTTAAACCGATTTTGCAAGTATCATCGGCTCAAAGGCCATGATACCAAACGGTGCTTCTCTCTTCTAAATAAAATTGAGAACTTGATAGCGGAGGGCCGGCTCCAGGTCACTGCGGAATCTGAGCCACCTCAAGCTATCTTCAAGGAACCCTTTCCCAAACACGCCAGTGGCAGTGGGAAAGGAAAGGAGATATGTACCCTCACCATTTCCAAGGAACTAGCGCGAAAGCCCGAACCTGGTCGACCTGCTTGTGCGCCCATCCTTGTATTATACAAGAGGCCCGCCCAAGTCGTCATTCGGGGACCACCAAAAGTGGAAACCCCGACAAGACCAGTTTTGAAAATCCAAGGTTCTCCTCAGCTCATCCTTAGAGCCAAGTTTAGCGCGAACCCTAGGCTGGTCGTGGGGGAAGTCACTAGATCCGGGAGGATCTACCAACCCCCGCACCTTCAAGGTGCTCAAAAGGTGGTCAGTGTGCCTGGCCCCTCAAAAGCATGTATCCCTAGTGGTCTGCCAAAAGCAGATAAGGACAAAATCATCCTAAATCCTTATGATTTCGAAAACCACCTTTCAAAGATTCCTATTCACATGTCTATCCTAGAGCTTATCAAAACCTCGCCTAGGCATAGACTTGTCTTAGAGAAAATTCTAGAAAGGGCCAAGGTTGATTCGAACATAAGTCCGGAATCCTTGTCTGCCCAAGTGGCTTTGTTAGGAGCAAAATCGCCCATCACCTTCTCGGAAGATGATGTAGATAGACCCTACGAAACCCATAACCAGGCCCTGCATATCGAGGTGGTTCTAAACAACCACTCTCTGGACAGGTGCCTAGTCGATGGTGGAGGAGGGCTCAACATCCTTCCACTTCACGTGGCATACAAAATCGGAGTCACCTTGACTTCAGTGAACCCAAGCCCCATCGTTATCACTGGATACGATGGGAATGCGTCTAGGCCTTTAGGATCCATCGAACTCCCAATGGAAATGGGAGGGATCGAACACACGGGGGTGTTCCATGTCTTGGACATCCACCCCCATTATAACCTGTTGCTGGGAAGACCATGGATACACAGTTTGTGTGCTGTGCCATCCACCTTCCACAAGTGTGTCAAGATCCCTTTTAGGGACCAAGTCGTAGTGATCCTAGGTGAGAGTCACCCACAGCTTCAGGGGATCATAAACTCCCCTTGTTTATCGAGCTCCCAGGCCCATGAGGCTAACCTGGGGCAAATTATGGTTGAGCCACCTCGGCTCGTGTTGAACAACCCTAGGAAGGTTGTATGTGTGAAGGGGTCGCCCAAAGCAGGCCCCCTCCCGACTCTAATCCTCCTAGGAAAACCCAAGCGTTCCCTACTTCCAAAACCCCTGGACAAAAGGCCATACGAGCCTAATATGGACGATAGCATGTTCCAGGACCACGACTTGTATCCCATCTTTTCAAAAAACAAAAGGTCGTGGAACATGTTATTGAACATGGGCTACACGCCTTACAAGAGTCTAGGGGCACAAAACCAGGGTCTCCTAGAACCCATCCTGCCTAGGGCCAATCCAAGCCGATATGGGATCGGCTATACTCCCCAAATACCGCCGGAGCCACCCCCTGTGACCACCTGGGTCAAGGGTGCCCCGGAGCCTGTCTTAGAAGAAACCTATGGTTTAGACCTCCTGTTCCGAGTCTAACCCATAGTGTTTTCCCTTTGTAGGTATGACGGAAGATCCCTTTTTCTAAAAATACCAAAAACATTTGAAAACTTAAAATCAAAAAAATCGAAAAACAAGAAAAACCAAAAACAATGGAAAAACAAAAACTCGAAAAAAGTGTGCTTTGTATAGTTCCCAAAGTTCTTGTTTTACAAAAACCCAAAAAAATCGAAAATTTGGAAAATACCAAAAAGATTTTGTACATAGCCGCTCCTGGTAGGACTTTGGCGAAAGAAAAGGATTTCGAAAGAAACGTCGTCTGCATAGCCAGACCAAAAATTTCGAAATCACTTGAAAATCCAAGTACAAAACCAGGTTATTTTCAAAACCACGCATCAAGTTCCCTCGGGTCTAAAGCCCACGAGAATGATCAAAGCCCAGAAGTGGATCCCCTTGAGAAAGATCCCACTTCTGAGCTCCCAGAATTTCATAGAATTCTCGATTTTGAAAGACCTTCCCAATCAGTAGGAGGAGATTTCGTAGAGGTGAACCTAGGGGATGATTCCAATCCCAAAACCATCAAAATAGGCGCATGCTTGCATGAAACTGAAAAGTTAGCATTCATTGCATTTCTACGGACCTATTTAGATGTGTTTGCATGGACGTATGAAGACATGCCGGGCATAGATCCCAGCATAGTCGAGCATCGTCTTCCCTTAGATGTAGGTGTAAAACCAATAAAGCAGAAGCTTAGGAAAATACACCCGAATGTACACACGCAAGTCAAAGAGGGTTTAGAAGATCTGCTAAAAGCCGGATTTATAAAACCCATTGCGTATTCTGATTGGTTGTCAAATATCGTTGTAGTTCGAAAAACCAATGGGAAAATTCGAATATGCATCGATTTCAGAAACTTGAATAAAGCCACTCCAAAGGATAATTATCCTTTACCAAACATAGATTTGATAGTCGATAGTACTGCAAATCATGAAATGTTTTCATTTATGGATGGCTATTCAGGCTATAAACAAATCAAACTAAGTCCACGAGATCAGGGTAAGACCGCCTTCACAACCCCATGGGGCACGTACTGCTATACAGTCATGCCCTTTGGTTTGAAAAATGCCGACGCAACATACCAACGAGCCATGAACACGATCTTCCATGATCAAATTCACGAGCTTGTAGAAGTGTACGTAGATGATCTCTTGGCGAAATCCAAAACCCGATGCACCCATATCGAATGTTTACAAAAGATTTTCGAAAGGCTTAGGCTTTACAAAGTAAAGCTAAACCCTCAAAAATGTGTGTTCGGGGTAGAATCAGGAAAGCTTCTAGGCTTTATGGTGAGCCAAAGGGGAATAGAAGTCGACCCCTCTAAGTGTCGAGCCATCATAGACATGGCTCCACCCTCCAATCTCACCCAAGTCCGTAGCCTTCAAGGTCGATTGCAATCTGTGCGCCGATTCATATCGAATCTGGCAACTAGATGCGAACCCTTCAACAAACTGTTGAGGAAGGGCACGAAATTCTTATGGGATGACGAATGCCAAAAGTCCTTCGAGAGACTGAAGGCATACTTGGTTAATCCCCCCATTTTGAATCCTCCAAAGCAAGGAAAACCGCTTTTATTATACATCTCCGTGCAGGTAAACGCTTTAGGAGCCCTGTTGGCTCAATACGAGGATGACACCCATAAGGAGTATGCCATCTACTATATTTCGAAAACTCTCTTGGCTTATGAACGAAATTATCAAGCCATGGAGAAGACATGCTTGGCCCTAGTCTGGGCCTGCCAGAAATTCAGACACTACTTCCTAGATCATGAGATCTGGATAGTGTCCAAGCTTGATCCAATCAAGCACTTGTTCGAAAAACCCATTCTCACGGGTAGATTGGGCAAATGGCAACTCCTTCTAATGGAGTATGATCTAAAATACCATCACCAGATCTCCGTTAAGGGGCAAGCCCTAGCAGATTACGTGGCTGACTTCCCCTTGGAGGACGCATATCCCACTCTTGTCGAAATGCCTGACGAAGGCATATTGCAAAACCATTTTCAAAACCACATTTTGGCAAATTCTTTCGAAAACCAAGTGTGGAAGATGCACTTCGACGGGGCACGAAACCAACGAGGGGCTGGTGCCGGGATCATCCTAATCTCCCCTGAAAAGGGCGAGATTCCCATAGCAGTCCGCTTAGATTTCGAATGTTCCAACAACGTAGCTGAGTATGAAGCACTCATACAAGGCTTAAGGATTTCGAAAACTCTAGGGGCATCATGCATCGAGGTCTTTGGAGATTCACTCCTTGTCATAAACCAGGTTTTAAAAATTTGGCAAGTACGTAATGAGAAACTACTTCCATATCACGAGTTGGCCACTCAATTGGTCCAATCCTTCCAGTCGTGAAAGCTCACACACGTGGGAAGAGAGGACAATGGCATCGCCGATGCCCTCTCTTCCTTGGGTTCAGCCCTGAAGGTCGATCCCATTTCAGGGACCAGATCTTTGGAAATATGGCATGCGCCCCATCCATCCACACACGACTTGGATATTTGCCAAAACAACCCAGAGTCTATTGAAAAACCCTGGTTTTATGACATAAAACAATTTTTAGAAAATGGGGGATTCACCGAGGATGCCACATCCAAAGATAGGGCATTCATTCGTAAGATTTCGACCCGATACACCATTCTGGGTGGGGTCTTATACAAAAAGAGTTTTACCGGCATTCTGCTTAGATGTATCGACCTAGAGGAGGCTAGGATAGTGATGCACGAGTTCCATGATGGAGAATGTGGAGGTCATGTTAATGCCAACATGATGGCAATGAAAATACTTAGAGGGGGTTATTTTTGGTCCACCCTGAAAAAGGATTGTCACGATCATGTTAGAAAGTGTCATCCATGTCAAGTGCATGGGCACGCCATTCATATCCCTTCATCTGCATTGCATTCCGTGGTCAGCCCCTGGCCATTTACCATGTGGGCGTTTGACATTGTAGGCCCCATATTTCCAAAGGCCTCAAATGGGCATCGTTTTATTTTAGCAGCTACGGAGTATTTCTCCAAGTGGGTGGAAGCCATTTCCCTAACAAATGTAATGGGGCAACATGTGGTGGCTTTCATTCGGAGGAATATCTTGGCTCGATTTGGGGTTCCACGAGACCTTGTGTCTGATAATGGTACCCCATTCAAGAACGAGCGGATGGTTAAGTTGTGCAACACGTATGGCATAACTCACCACTTCTCCTCGCCCTACTACCCTCAAGGCAACGGCCAAGCCGAAGCCACAAACAAGACTCTCATTGGTATCATTGAGAAGACCTTAGAGAAGGGTAGGAGGTGGCATGAGAAGCTGGATGAAGCCTTATGGGCTTATAGGACTTCCATCCGGACTCCCACGAATGCCACACCATTCGAATTGGTCTATGGCACAAACGCCATTCTTCCCATTCATACCCAACTGCATTCATTCCATACATCCATTGCACTCGACCTCCCCTAGAGACGCTTCAGCATGCTAGGATGGCCGAACTAGATTTGCTAGATGAGAGGCGACTCCTTGCCATGGATCATGCTCGTACGTACCGGCAAAGGATAGCCCGACATTATAGCAAACACATGAGACCTCGCCACTTTGAAGTGGGGGATCTGGTCTTGAAAACCATCCATCATCGTGGCCCACACCCCCTAGGCAAGTGGCGCCCCAACTGGGATGGACCCTATGTTGTACGAGCAACCACTACGAACAATTCGTATTGGTTGATCGATGTAGAAGGTAGGAATTTAGCAGATCCTATCAATATTCAATACTTAAAGAAGTATCATGTATAGGATCTGGACTAAATTCCAGTTTTCGAAAATTAGATAGGGATAGCTGCCCTGAGACATGTGAATAAGGTGCAAAAGGCAACTCGTGTGACCCTGAGTGAGAGAATTCGCACTTGTGAAAGAGTGGAGTTTTCAAAATCGTGGTTACATTTCAAAATCCTTTTCTTACAAAGAAAGGCCTAGTTCAACATAGCAAGATACTTGCAAGTAGTACGTGCTATTTCTAAATAGGCTGATCTGGAATGGATCGAGTGTAGGCTTGGGATAAGTCCTCCCCTCTTCTCTTCTCCTTCCAAAAGGAAAACAAAGGCCCAAAACAAAAGGGAATTTCCCATTTAAAATCTCTTTCCAAAAGAAAGAAACCAGACTTCAAAGAGAAAAATCGATTCTCTTATAAAAAAGAGGGATTAAAGAAAAAATACTCCCAAAGGGAGACCCTCTATGAAAAAAAAGAAAAAAGAGGCCAAAAAGCTCAAAAAGAGCAGTTTTCCGCCTTCTATGCCTTAAACCACGGGACGCTTCAGAAGGGACCGTGGTATCTCTTTCCCATCCCTGGCTTATCCCAAGCTAAAGCATGGTTCATTTCGAGGAATCCTAAAGTAAAAATAGGATTTACTTACTTGAATTTCATCTTGTTTGAGAATTCGACGTTTCGAGTAAGGCGTAGGAATTTGAAATGAAGCTTGTTTTCTTATAAAACCTCCGCTAAATAAGCGAGTGTTACGACTCAAACAAGGGCAAGCACGAAGAGCTCGAGATCCTTACGATCGAGGCTCAAGACAGTTGTCCCTTTTGTAAATAGCTTTTGTAAATAAGTTTTAAAAACCGAACATCGAACAGCATAGGGTTTTTGCTCACTTGGAGCAGTAGGCCTTGTAAGTCTCTAGAGTTCGACCACACCTGGTCTCTGGGAGGTCGCCACTCTTGGCACCACACCCATGTCATCTGCACTCCACGCATGGTACTGGCATGAACATGATCCCATTTAGGACCAGATTCCATAAGTGAACCCTTTGGCGTGATATCTCCTCCTACCAGAGTTTGTAAAATTGAGATTTTGTTAAAATGGGACGATCCCATATTCTTCGTGGCTAGATCTAGGGAGACATTAAAAGGGGTGTTTGTCATCTTTGCCCTTATCCAAATCGATTTGGACAAGGCCAAAGAGGGGCATCTGTAAACACCCCGAAATCCCACGAATTTCTTAAACGAATCTGGTTTTATACAAGCAGCCCCCAAAGGGCCATTTTGAGTTTGGAAACCCAGGAGCCTTCCAAACAACCCTGTATATATGTTTTAAACTTTATTTTTCAAAAACATATAGCTTTTGAAAACCCTTTTAAAACATGTTTTGAAACCCCAAAATGGCTTGGCCCGATCAAGACAGGACCAGGAGAGCCAAGAAGAGCCCGGAACCGGAGCACCTGTCGAGCCTGGCGCAGCAACTCTTGTATCTGATTCACACCCCAGGATCTCGAACGTCCAAGACCCTGTTCTTACCAAAATATCATTTGAAGTCATCTCCGGAAGGCAGAAACGGAGGCGGACGACCATGTTGGCGAAGACCCAACGCAGACGGAGTACTGATGCTGTCAGGCCCCGCACGAATCGTCCGTTTCGAACCCAGCTCGAAGGAGTCAGAGTTCAGTTTGGATTGGATCTGGACCATATATATCCAGATTCCAATCCAAACCCATATGTGGACTTGGATTTGGATTTGGATCCAGAGATCCAATCCAATATCCATATCCATGGCCCACATCACCTTCTCATAAATGGAGGTGGGGCCCACTTGAAATTCACGTGGGATATTGGGCATGAGAGAGAGTGGGGGTGAAAAATATCAAGAGTGTTGTATTAAGCTTGACTTGTGTGTCAAGTTTGGGTTTAATCTTGTGGGTTAGCCTAATTGAGTGGGTTTAAGCTTGTAATTAGCTAAAACCTAACCTAGGGCTGCACCAACATGGGGTGATCAAGGTCTATGGGCCATGCTAAGGGAGCTCCTTCACCTAAACCTAACCCAAAATGCCTAAACCTAGCCTAAACCCCTAATCCACCCCTAATCTGAACCTAATCACCTAACCCACTTCCCTAATCCCGGCCTAATCCCAACCTAATCACCTAACCCACTCCCCTAATCCTTCCCTAAACCTAGATTAGTTTCCCTAATCCTAGCCTAAACCTAGCCTAATCACCTAACCTAGCTCACTAAACCTCACCCTAAAACCCAACCACCTAACCTAGCCCTAAACCCCTAAACCACCCTTAGCCCACGATTTATCAAAACACCTAGTTTTAAAATATCTGGCCCAACCCCATCCAGCCCACCTTATCTACATACTACCCTACCTAAACCACCTAACCACTACCCACAACCCAGCCCTAACCGACCTACCCATCCCCTATTTAAACCCCCCTCATTGTGGGCGGGTTTTCTAAGGGGGAACCACTCTACCATCCAGCGGGGCCCTCTCCTTCTCCCATCTTCCATCCAGCCGTGACCACTCCCCAGCAACTCCACCTGCTCCACCAGCCGCCACCTGCTCCGCCACCTTCCCTCTTCCGTCCACCACCACTGCCCCCCCAGCCGGACACCACCACCTCACTCAGCCGAACTCCCATCAACACCCGGCTTCCCTCTTCATCCACTCGCCACTCCACCCCATCCGGTAAGCCTTCTTTAACCCTACTTAAACCCTTCTCTACCACCTCTCCACTCCCAGCCACCCACCACACCATCACCTTACTCACCCAACAGCCCTTCACCGCCACCACTCCCACTCGGTCAAACCTTAGCCGCCTCAACCGTTTGCTTCCTACCTAACTCACATTAACTATACCCGGCCACCCTATCAGATTTCCTAAGACTTGCCCGTGGCACTACCTTAAACCCACTATTCCCACTATTACCTAGTCCCATCCCCTAACTGGCCACCTTCCCATACTCCAGCCTTAGTCACCCTAGCAGCCCGCCACCACCATTTTAACTTAGCCGAACCTAGCACAACCCAAACCGCCGGCCACTACTCCCCCCCTAGGTGTCCTCTTTGGCCTTCCCACTAGCTCACCTTTTAGGTCCAGTTTCCCTAAGTACCTAACTTCCCTAGTGACCCTAAGACTCACTTATTCAGCCACTCTAAACTCCCTACTTGGAGGCGCCGCCTACTTGCCACCGGCCCCCTTCGAGGCGTCTATCCCGCGCCCCACTTGCAGCCGGCCAGCACCCTTGATCACCTACCTTCGCGGAGCTCCCACTTGCAGCCCAAGGCCAAGCCTACGCTCAAGCAAGACCTCTACGGACCAGCTACTCGTAAGTGTCTAAACTCGGTCTTTAGTCATACCCTTGCTTGAAATTCAATTTGATACGGGGTTGTAATAACGGAGCATAGTCTCCCCCCGCTTGTAATAACGTGGCTTGGCACAACCACACACGTGCACTCTCTTAGTCGTGCACAATTTTGAACACACACGGGCCTAATCAGCCCCTAATATATAAGTGTACGTATATATTTCATTTCCGAAGGGTTTTGTTTAAGTTGGGTGCGTTGTCTTTCAATTTAAACACTCTCACACACATTGAGCTTTCGCTCTTATTTGAAAGACCCAAGTAAGGGCCGACCTATACTATTTGGGTTTCATTTCATGTCGTGTGAGTAAGTCTTTCAATTTAAACACTCTCACACACATTGAGCTTTCGCTCTTATTTGAAAGACCCAAGTAAGGGCCGACCTATACTATTTGGGTTTTATTTCTTGTCGTGTGAGTAAGTCTTTCAATTCAAGCACTTTCACACACATTGAGCCTTCGCTCTTACTCCCAAGACCTTAGTAAAGGCCTTATTGCAGTTATATTTGGGTTTCATTTCTGTCGTGTGTGTAGTACTTCAATTCAAGCACTCTCACACACATTGAGCCTTCGCTCTTACTCCCAAGACCTTAGTCAAGGCCATACTGCAATTTATATTTGGGTTTTATTTCATGTCGTGTGTGTAAGTCTTTCGATTCAAGCACGCACCCACATTGAGCCTTCGCTCTTATTTGCAAGACCCGAGTAAGGGCTCATATACATAAGATATATACGTATTTCCCTTCGGTTATTTCCCTTCGGTTATTTCCCTTCGGTTATTTCCCTTCGGTTATTTCCCTTCTGTTATTTCCCTTCAGTATTGTCTTTACATTTCGGGTTTTCCCTTTGGAGTAGCGTGAGTTTGCATTGCATCTACGCCATACCACGAGGTAGGACGCATATTGCATCGAAGCAACCCCCGCTCGAGTTCGCCCATGTAGTGGAGTGTTCATAACACACAAACTAGGCGACCCAAAAAGGGATAAAAGAAAAGACTTAGGCACGTGCAAATCCACGTGATCTAAAAACATGCAATCGCATCTTAAAGACCCGAAATAGACACCTCGAACCGTTTCGTAGACTTTCTCCCCAAAACTCGATTTTTTGCAAAAGCGTACAGACTGACCCTTGCGCATCGGTGCAAGAAGGTCTGCGACGACAAGAGCTCACTTGCTCACAGTCGCCACGTTTAGAAGTCAGTGTTAATATATCTTCGCTAGCTTAAGTAAGCTAGCTGGCACGCCCTATTTGTATACATAGGCCTTAGACGCACGATAAAGATCCACTCACAGCCACGAAAGAGGCGAAGAGGCGGGGATTTTCGCGCGTCTACACCAGCTCAGCCGAACCTGCCCAGCTGCTCCACCTGCGCCGCCTGCACCACCACCATCCCTCCATCCCACCACAGCTCGCACCGCCATCTCCACCACCTCCTAGCCGAGCTTCACAGCCTGCCCACCTTTCTCCCAGCCGGGTACCACCTTCTCCCCATTCGGTAAGCACCCCCCAACTCTACCTAAATCCTTCTCTACTCCCTCTCCATTCCTAGCCACCCACCATACCATCATCTCACCTACACATCAGCTCTTTGCTGCCACCATTCTCCCTTAGCCGAACCTAGCACAACCTAAACCATCGGCCACTACCTAACTACCCTAACTACACCCGACCAGCCATCTCTTTTCCCCTTAGACTCCCATTCGGCCTTCCCTTAAACTCCCTTAGGTCCATATTCCCTAACACTATATACTCTCCATTCGTGACCCTACACACTTGGCCCAGCCCTTTAATTTTCCACATCAAGGCGACACCCATTTGCAGCCGGCCACCTTCGAGGCGCCTATCCCGAGCCCCACTTGCAGCCGGCCAGCACCCTTTGTCATTCCCCCTCGCGGAGCTCCCGTTTGCAGCCCAAGGCGAAGGCCAAGCCCACGCTCAAGCAAGGCCTCTACGGACCAGCTACTCGTAAGTGCCTAAACTCGGTCTTTAGTTGTATACTTGCTTGAGATTCAATTTGATACGGGGTTGTAATAACGGAGCATAGTCTCCCCCTGCTTGTAATAACGTGGCTTGGCACACACACACACGTGCACTCTCTTAGTTGTGCACGATTTTGAACACACACGGGCCTAATCAGCCCCTAATACATAAGTATATATATATACTTTCATTTTCGAAGGGGTTTGTTTAAGTTGGGTGCGTTGTCTTTCAATTCAAGCACTCACACACATTGAGCTTTCGCTCTTATTCGAAAGATCCAAGTAAGGGCCGACCTATACTATTTGGGTTTCATTTCATGTCGTGTGAGTAAGTCTTTCAATTCAAGCACTTTCACACACATTGAGCTTTCGCTCTTATTTGAAAGACCCAAGTAAGGGCCGACCTATACTATTTGGGTTTCATTTCATGTCATGTGTGTAAGTCTTTCAATTCAAGCACTCTCACACACATTGAGCCTTCGCTCTTATTCCCAATACCTTAGTAAAGGCCTTATTGCAGTTATATTTGGGTTTCATTTATGTCGTGTGTGTAGTACTTCAATTCAAGCACTCTCACACACATTGAGCCTTCACTCTTACTCCCAAGACCTTAGTCAAGGCCATACTGCAATTTATATTTGGGTTTAATTTCATGTCGTGTGTGTAAGTCTTTCAATTCAAGCACGCACCCACTTTGAGCCTTCGCTCTTATTTGCAAGACCCGAGTAAGGGCTCATATACATAATCTATATACATATCTCCCTTCGGTTATTTCCCTTCGGTTATTTCCCTTCAGTTATTTCCCTTCAATATTGTCTTTACATTTCGGGTTTTCCCTTTGGAGTAGCGTGAGTCTGCATTGCATCTACGCCATACCACGAGGTAGGATGCATATTGCATCGAAGCAAGCCCCGCTCGAATTCGCCCATGTAGTGGAGTGTTCATAACACACAAACTAGGTGGCCCGAAAAGGGATAAAAGAAAAGACTTAGGCACGTGCAAATCCACGTGATCTAAAACATGCAACCGCATTTTAAAGACCCAAAATAGACACCTCGAACCACTTCGTAGACTTTCTCTCCAAAAACTCAATTTTTGCAAAGCGTACAGACTGACCCTTGCGCATCGGTGCAAGAAGGTCTGCAACGACAACAGCTTACTTGCTCACAGTCGCCACGTTTAGAAGTCAGTGTTAAAAATATCTTCGCTAGCTTAGGTAAGCTAGCTGGCACGCCCTGTTTGCATACATAGGCGTTGGACACACGAGAGGATCCGCTTCGAGCCCTGAAAAAGGTGAGAGGCGGGGATTTTCGCGCGTCTACACTGCCCTGAGACATGAAAATAAGGTGCAAAGGCAAAGTCGTGTGACCCTGAGTGGGAGAATTCGCACTTGTGAAAGGGTGGAGTTTTCAAAATCATGGTTACATTTCAAAATCCTTCTTCTTACAAAGAAAGGCCTAGTTCAATATAGCAAGATACTTGCAAGTAGTATGTGCTATTTCTAAATAGGCTGATCTGGAATGGATCGAGTGTAGGCTTGGGATAAGTCCTCCCCTCTTCTCTTCTCCTTCCAATAGGAAAACAAAGGCCCAAACAAAAGGGAATTTCCCATTCAAAGTATCTTTCCAAAAGAAAGAAACCAGGATTCGAAACAAAATCAATTCTCTTGTGAAAAAGAGGGATTAAAGAAAAAATACTCCCAAAGGAAGAGCCTCTATGGAAAAAAGGAAAAAGAGGCCAAAAAGCTCAAAAAGAGCAGTTTTCCGCCTTCTATGCCTTAAACCACGGGACGCTTCAGAAGGGACCGTGGTATCTCTTTCCCATCCCTGGCTTATCCCAAGCTAAAACATGGTTCATTTCGAGGAATCCTAAAGTAAAAATAGGATTTACTTACTTGAATTTCATCTTGTTTGAGAATTCGACGTTTCGAGTAAGGCGTAGGAATTTGAAATATAGCTTGTTTTCGCATAAAACCTCCACTAGATAAGAGAGTGTTAAGACTCAAACAAGGGCAAGCACGGAGAGCTCGAGATCCTTAGGATCGAGACTCAAGACAGTTGTCCCTTTTGTAAATAGCTTTTGTAAATAAGTTTTGAAAACCGAACATCGAACAGCATAGGATTTTGCTCACTTGGAGCAGTAGACCTTATAAGTCTCTAGAGTTCGACCGCATCTGTTCTCTGGGAGGTCGCCACTCTTGGTACCACACCCATGTCATCTGCATTCCACGCATGGCACTTGCATAAACATGATCCCATTTAGGACCAGATTCCATAGAACAGAACCCTTTGGCGTGATATCTCCTCCTACCAGAGTTTGTAAATTGAGATTTTTGCTAAAAATTGGGACGATCCCATATTCTTCATGACGAGATCTAGGGAGACATTGAAAGGGGTGTTTGTCATCTTTGCCCTAATCCAAATCAATTTGGACAAGGCCAAAGAGGGGCATCTGTAAACACCCCGAAATCCCACGAATTTCTCAAATTCATCTGGTTTTGTAAAAGGAGCCCCAAAGGGCTATTTTGAGTCTGGAAACCCAGGAGCCTTTCAGACAACCCTGTACATATGTTTTAAACTCTGTATTTCGAAAACATACAATATGGCTTTTTAAAAACCTTTTAAAACATGTTTTGGAACCCCGAAGCAGCTTGGCCTAATCCAGACAGAACCAGGAAAGCTAAGAAGAGCCCGAAACCGGAGCACATGTCGAGCCCGGCACAACAACTCTTGTATCAAATTCACACCCCCAGGATCTCGAACGTCCAAGACTCTGTTATCATCAAAACGTCATTTGAAGTCATCTCCGAAAGGCGAAAACAGAGGCGGACGATCATGTTGGCGAAGACCCAACGCAGACAGAGCACTGATGCTGTCAGGCCCCGCACAAACCGTTCATTTCGAACACAGCTCGAAGGAGTCAGAGTTCAGTTTGGATCAGATCTGGACCATATATATCCAGATCCCAATCCAAACCCATGTATGGACTTGGATTTGGATTTGGATCCAGAGATCCAATCCAATATCCATATCCATGGCCCACATCACCTTCTCATAAATGGAGGTGGGGCCCACTTGAATTTCACGTGGGATTATGGGCATGAGAGAGAGTGGGGATGGATAAGATCAAAGAGTGTTGTAATTAAGCTTGACTTGTGTGTCAAGTTTGGGGTTAATCATGTGGGTTAGCCTAATTAAGTGGGTTTAAGCTTGTAATTAGCCAAAACCTAACCTAGGGCTGCACCAACATGATGTGGTTAAGGTCCATGGGCCATGCAAAGGGAACTCCTTCACCTAAACCTAACCCAAAACACCTAATCCTAGCCTTCCACCCTAATCCGCCCCTAATCTGAACCTAATCACCTAACCTACTTCCCTAATCCCGGCATAATCCCAACCTAATCACCTAACCCACTTCCCTTATCCTTCCCTAAACCTAGGTTAATTACCCTAAACCTAGCCTAATCCTAGCCTAATCACCTAACCTAGCTCACTAAACCTCACCCTAGAACCAACCCACCTAACTAAACCCTAAACCTCTAAACCACCCCTAGCCCACAACCTACCCAAACCACTTGTATCTAAAATATCTGGCCCTACCCCTTTCCAGCCCACCTTATCATCATACCACCCTACCTAAACCACCTAACCACTACCCCAAACCCAGCCCTAACCGACCTACCCAGCCCTATATAAACCTCCCCCCCCCTTGGGGGCGGGTTTCATCTTCAAGCCGACTTCCCCAAGCCCAGCCAGGTCCTCCACTTCCCCAAGCCCAGCCGCCTGCTCCACCTGCTCCACCTGCTCCACCTGCTACCCATCCCACCACCACCTACACCACCACCTACACCACCACCTTCCAGCCGAATGCCACCGCCTGCCCAACTTCCTTCCAACCGAGCGCCACCCTCTTCTTCACTCGGTAAGCCCCCTACATCTTATCTTGCCACCTCTTCACTCCCTCTCCACTCTAAACCACCTAATCTACTCCCCAACCACCCTAACATCAGCCCTTCCACCCGCCACCACCAAACTCCCTTAGTCGGCCACCCCAACCAACTGTTGCCCCTTTATTCGGCCAGCCATCCGCCAGCCATCACCCTCTCCTTGCTAGCTCATTCCCTTAGTGCCATATTCCCTTAGTGACCTTACTTAGGTCCTTTAACCCAATACACCAAAAACAGCCCATCTCTAGTGGCCGGCCACCTTCAAGGTGCCTCTTCCGCGCACCAAGGACCTCCGGCCAGCACCTCCTCTTGCCGTTCAACCTCGCGGAGCTCCCTTTTGCAGCCCAAGGCGAAGGCCAAGCCCACGCTCAAGCAAGGCATCTACGGACCAGCTATTAGTAAGTGCCTAACTCGGTTTTTAGTTGTATACTTGCTTGAGATTCAATTCGATACGGGGTTGTAATAACGGAGCATAGTCTCCCCCCGCTTGTAATAACGTGGCTTGGCACACCCACACACGTGCACTCTCTTAGTTGTGCACGATTTTGAACACACACGGGCCTAATCAGCCCCTAATACATAAATATATATATATATATATACTTTGATTTTGTAGGGTTTTGCTTAAGTTGGGTGCGTTGTCTTTCAATTCAAGCACTCACACACATTGAGCCTTCGCTCTTATTTGAAAGACCCAATTAAGGGCCGACCTATACTATTTGGGTTTCATTTCATGTCGTGTGTGTAAGTCTTTCAATTCAAGCACTCTCACACACATTGAGCTTTCGCTCTTATTTGAAAGACCCAAGTAAGGGCCGACCTATACTATTTGGGTTTCATTTTATGTCGTGTGTGTAGGACTTTCAATTCAAGCACTCTCACACACATTGAGCTTTCGCTCTTACTCCCAAGACCTTAGTCAGGCCATACTGCAAGTTATATTTGGGTTTAATTTCATGTTGTGTGCGTAGTACTTCAATTCAAGCACTCTCACACACATTGAGCTTTCGTTCTTACTCCCAAGACCTTAGTTAAGGCCATACTGCAATTTATATTTGGGTTTAATTTCATGTCGTGTGTGTAAGTCTTTCAATTCAAGCACGCACCCACATTGAGCCTTCGCTCTTATTTGCAAGACACGAGTAAGGGCCCATATACATACTCTATATATATATCTCCCTTCGGCATTTACTTTACAAGTCATTTCCCTTCGGTTATTTCCCTTCGGTTATTTCCCTTCGGCATTGTCTTTACATTTCGGGTTTTCCCTTTGGAGTAGTGTGAGTTTGCATTGCATCTACGCCATACCACGAGGTAGGACGCATATTGCATCAAAGCAAGCCCCGCTCGAATTCGCCCATGTAGTGGAGTGTTCATAACACACAAACTAGGTGGCCCGAAAAGGGATAAAAGGAAAGACTTAGGCACGTGCAAATCACATGATCTAAAATATGCAACCGCATCTAAAAGACCCGAATTAGACACCTCGATCCGCTTCGTAGACTTTCTATCCCAAAACTCGATTTTTGCAAAGCGTACAGACTGACCCCTGCGCATCGGTGCAAGAAGGTCTGCGACGACAAGAGCTCACTTGCTCCAGTCGCCACGATTAGAAGTCAGTTTTAAATATATCTTCGCTAGCTTAGGTAAGCTAGCTGGCACGCCCTGTTTGCATAAATAGGCCTTAGACACACGAGAGGATCCGCTCCAAGCCCTGAAAAGGTGAAGAGGCGAGGATTTTCGCGCGTCTACAATATCCCTTCATCTGCATTGCATTCCGTGGTCCGCCCCTGGCCATTCACCATGTGGGCGTTTGACTTAGTAGGCCCCATATTTCCAAAAGCCTTGAATGGGCATCGATTCATTTTAGCAACCACTGAGTATTTCTCCAAGTGGGTGGAAGCCACTTCCCTAACCAACGTGCTGGGGCAACATGTGGTGGCTTTCATTCGGAGGAATATCTTGGCTCGATTTGGGGTTCCACGAAACCTTGTGTCTGATAATGGCACCCCATTAAAAAACGAGCGGATGGTTAAGTTGTGCAACATGTATGGCATAACTCACCACTTCTCTTCGCCCTACTACCCTCAAGGCAACGGCCAAGCCGAAGCCACAAACAAGACTCTCATTAGTATAATTGAGAAAACCTTAGAGAAGGGTAGGACGTGGCACGAGAAGCTGGATGAAGCCTTATGGGCTTATAGGACTTCCATCGAGACTCCCACGAATGCCACACCATTCGAATTGGTCTATGGCACAAACACCATTCTTCCCATTCATACTCAGCTGCATTCATTTTATACATCCATTGCACTCGACCTCCCCCTAGAGACGCTTCAGCATGCTAGGATGGCCGAACTAGATTTGCTAGATGAGGGGCGACTCCTTGCCATGGACCATGCTCGTGCATACCGGCAAAGGATAGCCCGACACTATGGCAAATACATGAGACCTCGCCACTTTGAAGTGGGGGATCTAGTTTTGAAAATCATCCACTATCGTGGCCCACATCCACTCGGAAAGTGGCGCCCCAAGTGGGATGGACCCTATGTTATACGAGCAACCACCACGAACAATTCGTATTGGTTGATCGATGTAGAAGGTAGGAATTTAGCAGATCCTAGCAATATTCAATACTTGAAGAAGTATCATGTATAGGATTTGTATTAAATTCCAGTTTTTCGAAAATTTTAGGGATAGCTGCCCTGAGACATGAAAATAAGGTGCAAAGGCAAAGTCGTGTGACCCTGAGTGAGAGAATTCGCACTTGTGAAAGAGTGGAGTCTTCAAAATCGTGGTTACATTTCAAAATCCATCTTCTTACAAAGAAAGGCCTAGTTCAATATAGCAAGATACTTGTAAGTAGTACGTGCTATTTCTAAATAGGCTGATCTGGAATGGATCGAGTGTGAGCTTGGGATAAGTCCTCCCCTCTTCTCTTCTACTTCCAAAAGGAAAACACGGCCCAAACAAAGGGAAATTCCCATTCAAAGTCTCTTTCCAAAAGAAAGAAACCAGAATTCAAAAGGAAAATCGATTCTCTTGTGAAAAAGAGGGATTAAAGAAAAAATACTCCTAAAGGGAGACCCTCTATGAAAAAAAGGAAAAAAGAGGCCAAAAAGCTCAAAAAGAGCAGTTTTCTGCCTTCAATGCCTTAAACCACGGGACGCTTCAGAAGGGACCATGGTATCTCTTTCTCCATCCCTGGCTTATCCCAAGCTAAAGCATGGTTCATTTCGAGGAATCCTAAAGTAAAAATAGGATTTACTTACTTGAATTTCATCTTGTTTGAGAATTCGACGTTTCGAGTAAGGCATAGGAATTTGAAATAGGCCTTGTTTTCTTATAAAACCTCTGCTAGATAAGCGAGTGTTAAGACTCAAACAAGGGCAAGCACGAAGAGCTCGAGATCCTTAGGATCGAGACTCAAGACAGTTGTCCCTTTTGTAAATAGTTTTGTAAATAAGTTTTGAAAATCGAACATCGAACAACATAGGATTTGCTCACTTGGAGCAGTAGCCCTTGTAAGTCTCTAGAGTTCGACCATATCTTGTCTCTGGGAAGTCGCCACTCTTGGCACCACACCCATGTCATCTGCATTCCACGCATGGTACTTGCATAAACATGATCCCATTTAGGACCATATTCCATAGTATATCCCTTTGGCGTGATATCTCCTCCTACCACAGTTTGCAAATTGAGATTTTGCTAAAAATTGGGACGATCCCATATTCTTCGTGGCTATATCTAGGGAGACATTGAAAGGGGTGTTTGTCATCTTTGCCCTTATCCAAATCAATTTGGACAAGGCCAAAGAGGGGCATTTGTAAACACCCCGAAATCCCACAAATTCCTCAAAACAACCTGGTTTTGTAAAAGCAGCCCCAAAGGGCTATTTTGAGTCTAGAAACCCAGGAGTCTCCCAGGCAACCCTATACATATTTCAAAAATGTATAATATGGCTTTAAAAACCTTTTAAAACACGTTTTGAAAACCCTGAAGCAGCTTGGCCTAATCCAGACAGGACCAGAAAAGCTAAGGAGAGCCTGGAACCGGAGCACATGTCGAGCCCAACACAGCAACTCTCATATTGAATCCACCCCCAGGATCTCGAACGTCCAATACCCTGTCATCATCAAAACATTACTCGAAAATCAGCTTCGGAAGGCAAAAATAGAGGCGGATGATCATGTTGGCGAAGACCCAACGCAGACGGAGTACTGATGCAGTCAGACCCCGCACAAACCGTTCGTTTCGAACACAGCCCGAAGGAGTCAAAATTCAGTTTGGATCGGATCTAGACCATATATATCCAAATCCCAATCCAAACCCATGTGTGGACTTGGATTTGGATTTGGATCCAGAGATCCAATTCAATATCCACATCCATGGCCCACATCACCTTCTCATAAATGGAGGTGGGGCCCACTTGAATTTCACGTGGGATTATGGTCATGAGAGAGAGTGGGGGAGGATAAGATTAAAGTGTGTAGTAATTAAGCTTGACTTGTGTGTTAAGTTTGGGAACCTAATTAAGTGGGTTTAAGCTTGTAATTAGCCAAGACCTAACCTAGGGCTGCACCAACATGATATGATTAGGGTCTATGGGCCATGCAAAGGGAGCTCCTTCACCTAAACCTAACCAAAAACACCTAATCCTAGCCTTCTCCCCTAATCCCATCCTAATCTGAGCCTAATCACCTAACCCACTTCCCAAATCCCGGCCTAATCCCAACCTAATCACCTAACCCACTTCCCTAATCCTTCCCTAAACCTAGGTTAATTTCCCTAAACCTAGCCTAATCCTAGCCTAATCACCTAACCTACCTCACTAAACCTCACCCTAAAACCAACCCACCTAGCTAAACCCTAAACCTCTAAACCACCCCTAGCCACAACCTACCCAAACCACTTGTATTTAAAATATCTGGCCCTACCCTTTCCAGCCCACCTTATCACCACACCACCCTACCTAAACCACCTAACCACTACCCCAAAACCAGCCCTAACCGACCTAGCCCAGCCCTATATAAACCCCCCCTTTGGGGCGGGTTTTTCCCATGTTCAAGCCCCTCTTCCACCAGCCGAGTCCTCCACTCTCCAACCCAGCCGACTCCCGTCCTGCTCCACCTGCCCCACAGTCAGCCATCACCAACACCACTACTCCAGTTGAGCACCACCAACACCACCACTCCAGCCGAGGCCCACATCGCCACCCTTCTTCCCAGCTGAACTCCATCCTGCGCATCCCAACCACCCGGCTCCTCTCTTCCATCCACCGCCTCTCTTCAATCACGGTTAGTACCCCATCCTTCATCTCACCTTCTCCACTCCCTCTCCACTCTCAACCACCTAACCCCCTACCATATCACCCTAACACCAGCTATTCCACTTGCTGCCACCATTCCCACTCGGCCAGGCCCGTAACCACCCTAACTGCCCGCCACCACTTAGACATCTTAGCTCCATTCGGCCACCCTATCCGACTCCCTAAGACCTGCCCATATCACCCCACTACACCCACTACCACCTGACCCCATCTCCTAGCTAGTTCCCTTCCCATACACCACTCCTAGCCACCCTAGCAGCCCGCCACCACCAAGCACCCTTAGTCGGCCACTCCACCCGACTGTCACCTTTTTATTCGGCCAGCCATCCGCCAGCCATAACCTTCCCCTAGCTAGTTCCCTTCCCTTAGTGTCATACTCCCTTAGTGACCCTACTTAGGCCCTTTAGCCCAACACACCAAAAACAACCCCTCCTTAGCAGCCGACCATCTACAAGGCGCCTCTTCCGCGCACCAAGGACATCTGGCCAGCACCTCCCCTTGCCGTTCAACTTCGCGGAGCTCCCTCTTGCAGCCCAAGGCGAAGGTCAAGCCCGCGCTCAAGCAAGGCTTCTTCGGACCTTTGAAGAGTTAGCGAACTGCTTTATACAAAGATTTGCACACAACGTAGAAGTCACGCCGACTCTGAATACCTTAAGGGATACAAAGCAAGGCATGAACGAAGACGTACATGCCTTCATTATAAGATGGAGGTCGCTTTTGGGCCAAGTGCGAGAGCCCATATCCGAAGGATGCGCAGTCATGCTCATCCTGGATAACTTTAAAAGCGAGTTAAAAACCCTTCTCTCGCTCCATGAGATTTCAACTTTCCATAAGTTGATCAAAAAGCCTCCCTTTTCGAAACCAACTTGCGAAAAGGGACATATGATCACTTATGGAAAGGAAGTGTCGTTTCTAAAACCTGTCTGGAAAAGCCCATCACATACGGGCTACCCACGATGGACAAAGGGGCAAAGCCCCATAAAATCGCTAATGTCCTGTTGGATCTAGGCGTGGCGGGCACTTCCAAAAATTTTGAAAAGTTAGAAAATAAGAGGGAGCGAAACTTTCAAAAACTGGTTGAAAAACGGGAGTACACTCCGCTGGGGCAACCTGTGTCGGAGGTCCTAGACCTCCTACTTGCCCAGGGCATGATAGAACTCCTTGAAATCCCCGAAGGAGTCACTTCCAAGGGGGGGTATTTAAACCGATTTTGTAAGTATCATCGGCTCAAAGGCCATGATACCAAACGTTGTTTCTCTCTTTTAAATAAAATTGAGAACTTGATAGCGGAGGGCCGGCTCTAGGTCACTGTGGAACCTGAGCCACCTCAAGCTATCTTCAAAGAACCCTTTCCCAAACACGCCAGTGGCAGTGGGAAAGGAAAGGAGGTATGTACCCTCACCATTTCCAAGGAACTAGTGCAAAAACCAGAGTCTGGTCGACCCGCTTGTGCGCCCACTCTTGTATTATACAAGAAGCCCGCCCAAGTCGTCATTCGGGGACCACCAAAAGTGGAATCCCCCGCAAAACTAGTTTTGAAAATCCAAGGTTCTCCTTAGCTCATCCTTATAACCAAATTTAGTGCGAACCATAGGCTGGTCGTGGGGGAAGTCACTAGATCCGAGAGGATCTATCAACCCCCGCACCTTCAAGGTGCTCAAAAGGTGGTCAGTGTGCCTGGCCCCTCAAAAGCATGTATCCCTAGTGTTCTGCCAAAAGCAGATAAGGACAAAGTCATCCTAAATCCTTATGACTTCAAAAACCACCTTTCAAAGATTCCTATTCACATGTCTATCTTAGAGCTTATACAAACCTCGCCTAAGCATAGACTTGTATTAGAGAAAATTCTAGAAAGGGCCAAGGTTGATTCGAACATTAGTCCGAAATCCTTGTCTGCCCAAGTGGCTTTATTAGGAGCAAAATCACCCATCACTTTATCGGAAGATGATGTAGATAGACCCTACGAATCCCACAACCAGGCCCTGCATATCGAGGTGGTTCTGAATAACCACTCTCTGGACAGGTGCCTAGTCGATGGTGGAGGAGGGCTCAACATCCTTCCACTTCATGTGGTGTATAAAATCAGAGTCACCTTGACTTCAGTGAACCCAAGCCCCATCGTTATCATTGGATATGATGGAAATGCGTCTAGACCTTTAGGATCCATCGAACTCCCAATGGAAACGGGAGGGATCGAACACACGGGGGTGTTCCATGTCTTGGACATCCACCCCCATTATAACCTGTTGTTGGGAAGACCCTGGATACACAGTTTGTGCGCTGTGCCATCCACCTTCCATAGGTGTGTCAAGATCCCTTTTAGGGACCAGGTCGTAGTGATCCTAGGTGAGAGTCACCCATAGCTTCAGGGGATCATAAACTCCCCTTGTTTATCGAGCTCCCAGGCCCATGAGGCTAACTTGGTGCAAATTGTGATTGAGCCACCTCTACTCGTGTTAAACAACCCTAGGAAGGTTGTATGTGTGAAGGGGCCACCCAAAGCAGGCCCCCTCCCGATCTTAACCCTTCTAGGAAAACCCAAACGTTCCCTATTTCCAAAGCCCCTGGACAAAAGGCCATATGAGCACAATATGGACGACAGCATGTTGCAGGACCACGACTTGTATCAAACTTTTTCAAAAAACAAAAAATCATGGAACATGTTGTTGAACATGGGCTACACGCCCTACAAGAGTCTAGGGGCGCAGAATCAGGGTCTCCTAGAGCCCATCCTTCCTAAGGCCAATCCAAGCCGATATGGGATCAACTATACTCCCCGAATACCGCCGGAGCCACCCCCTGTGACCACCTGGGTCAAGGGTGCCCTAGAACCTGTCTTAGAAGAGACCTACGATTTAGATCTCCTATTCCGAGTCTAACCCGTAGTGTTTTACCTTTGTAGGTATGACGGAAGATCCCTTTTCTAAAAATACAAAAACATTTGAAAAGCTTAAAATCAAAAAAATCGAAAAACAAGAAAAACCAAAAACAATGGAAAAACAAAAACTCAAAAATAGAGTGCTTTGTATAGTTCCCAAGGTTCTTGTTTCACAATAACCCAAAAAAATTGAAAATTTGGAAAATACCAAAAAGATTTTGTACATAGCTGCTCCTGGTAGGACTTTGGCAAAAGAAAAGGATTTCGAAAGAAACGTCGTCTGCATAGCCAGACCAAAAATTTCGAAATCACTTGAAAATCCAAGTACAAAACCAGGTCTTTTTGAAAACCAAGCATCAAATTCCCTCGGGTCTATAGCCTACGAGAATGATCAAAGCCCGGAAGTGGATCCCCTTGAAGAAGATCCCACTTCTGAGCTCCCAGAATTTCATAAAATTCTCGATTTTGAAAGACCTTCCCAATCAGTAGGAGGAGATTTCATAGAGGTAAACCTAGGGGATGATTCCAATCCCAAATCCATCAAAATAGGCGTATGTTTGCATGAAACTGAAAGGTTAGCATTCATTGCATTTCTACGAACCTATTTAGATGTGTTTGCATGGACGTATGAAGACATGCCGGGCATCGACCCCAGCATTGTCGAGAATCGTCTTCCCTTAGATGCAGGTGTAAAACCCATAAAGTAGAAGCTTAGGAAAATACACCCGGATGTACACACGCAAGTCAAAGAGGGTTTAGAAGATCTGCTAAAGGCCGGATTTATAAAACCCATTGCGTATTCTGATTGGTTGTCAAATATCGTTGTAGTTTAAAAAACCAATGGGAAAATTCGAATATGCATCGATTTCAGAAACCTGAATAAAGCCACTCCAAAGGATAATTGTCCTTTACCAAACATAGATTTGATAGTCGATAGTACTGTAAATCATGAAATGTTTTCGTTTATGGATGGCTATTCAGGCTATAATCAAATCAAACTAAGTCCACGAGATCAGGGTAAGACCGCCTTCACAACCCCATGGGGCACATACTGCTATACAGTCATGCCCTTTGGTTTGAAAAATGCCGGCGCAACATACCAACGAGCCATGACCACGATCTTCCATGATCAGATTCATGAGCTCGTAGAAGTGTATGTAGATGATCTCTTGGCGAAATCCAAAACCCGATGCACCCATATCGAATGTTTACAAAAGATTTTCGAAAGGCTTAGGCTTTACAAAGTAAAGCTAAACCCTCAAAAATGTGTATTCGGGGTAGAATCAGGGAAGCTTCTGGGCTTTATGGTGAGCCAAAGGGGTATAGAAGTCGACCCCTCTAAGTGTCGAGCCATCATAGACATGGCTCCACCCTCCAATCTCACCCAAATCCGTAGCCTCCAGGGTCGTTTACAATCCATTCGCCGATTCATATCGAATCTGGCAACTAGATGCGAACCCTTCAACAAACTGTTGAGGAAGGGCATGAAATTCGTATGGGATGACGAATGCCAGAAGTCCTTCGAGAGACTGAAGGCATACTTGGTTAATCCCCCCGTTTTGAACCCTCCAAAGCAAGGAAAACCGCTTTTACTATACATCTCCGTGCATGCGAATGCTTTAGGAGCCCTGTTGGCTCAATACGAGGATGACACCCATAAGGAGTATGCCATCTACTACATTTCGAAAACTCTCTTGGCGTATGAACGAAATTATCAAGCCATGGAGAAGACGTGCTTCGCCCTAGTCTGGTCTTGCCAGAAATTCAGACACTATTTCCTAGATCATGAGATCTGGATAGTGTCCAAGCTTGATCCAATTAAGCACTTGTTCGAAAAACCCATTCTCACGGGTAGATTGGGCAAATGGAAACTCCTTCTAATGGAGTATGATCTGAAATACCATCACCAGATCTCCATTAAAGGGCAAGCCCTAGCAGATTACGCGGCTGAGTTCCCCTTAGAGGATGCATATCCCACTCTTGTTGAAATGCCTGATGAAGGCATATCACAAAACCAGTTTCAAAACCACATTTTGGCAAATTCTTTCGAAAACCAAGTGTGGAAGATGCACTTTGATGGAGCACGAAACCAACGAGGGGCTGGTGCTGGGGTCATCCTAATCTCCCCTGAAAAGGGCGAGATTCCCATAGCCGTCCGCATAGATTTCGAATGTTCCAACAACATAGATGAGTATGAAGCACTCATACAAGGCTTAAGGATTTCGAAAACTCTAGGGGCATCATGCATTGAGGTCTTTGAAAATTTGGCAAGTACGTAATGAGAAACTACTTCCATATCACGAGTTAGCCACTCGATTGGTCCAATCCTTCCAGTCGTGTAAACTCACGCACGTAGGAAGAGAGGACAATGGCATCACAGACGCCCTCTCCTCCTTGGGTTCAACTCTAAAGGTCGATCCCATTTCAAGGAGCAGATCTTTGGAAATATGGCATGCGCCCCACCCATCCACACACGACTTGGATATTTGCCAAAACAACCCAGAGTCTATGAAAAAACCCTGGTTTTATGACATAAAACAATTCCTAGAAAATGGGGGATTCGCCGAGGATGCCACATCCAAAGATAAGGCATTCATCCGTAAAATTTCAACCCGATACACCATTCTGGGTGGGGTTTTATACAAAAAGAGTTTTACCGGCATTCTACTTAGGTGTATCGACCTAGAGGAGGCTAGGGTAGTGATGCATGAATTCCACGATGGAGAATGTGGAGGTCATGTTAATGCCAACATGATGGCAATGAAAATACTTAGAGGGGGCTATTTTTGGTCCACCCTGAAAAAGGATTGTCACGATCATGTTAGGAAGTGTCATCCATGTCAAGTGCATGGGCACGCCATTCATATCCCTTCATCTGCATTGCATTCCGTGGTCAGCCCCTGGCCATTCACCATGTGGGCGTTTGACATCGTAGGCCCAATATTTCAAAATGCCTCGAATGGGCATCGGTTTATTTTAGCAGCCACGGAGTATTTCTCCAAGTGGGTGGAAGCCATATCCCTAACCAACGTGCTGGGGCAACATGTGGTGGCTTTCATCCGGAGGAATATCTTGGCTCGATTTTGGGTTCCACGAGATCTTGTGTCTGACAATGGCACCCCATTCAAGAACGAGCGGATGGTTAAGTTGTGCAACACGTATGGCATAACTCACCACTTCTCTTCGCCCTACTACCCTCAAGGCAATGGCCAAGCCAAAGCCACAAACAAGACTCTCATTAGCATAATTGAGAAAACTTTAGAGAAGGGTAGGACGTGGCACGAGAAGCTGGATGAAGCCTTATGGGCTTATAGGACTTCCATCCGGACTCCCACGAATGCCACACCATTCGAATTGGTCTATGGCACAAACGCCATTCTTCCCATTCATACTCAACTGCATTCATTCCATACATCCATTGCACTCGACCTCCCCCTAGAGACGCTTCAGCATAGTAGGATGGCCGAACTAGATTTGCTAGATGAGAGGCGACTCCTTGCCATGGATCATGCTCGTGCATACCGGCAAAGGATAGCCCGACATTATAGCAAACACATGAGACCTGGCCACTTTGAAGTGGGAGATCTAGTCTTAAAAACCATCCATCATCGTGGCCCTCAGCCCTTGGGAAAGTGGCGCCCCAACTGAGATGGACCCTATGTTGTACGAGCAACCACCATGAACAATTCGTATTGGTTGATCGATGTAGAAGGTAGGAATTTAGCAGATCCTATCAATATTCAATACTTAAAGAAGTATCATGTGTAGGATTTGGATTAAATTCCAATTTTCGAAAATTTTAGGGATATCTGCCCTGAGACATGTGAATAAGGTGCAAAGGCAAAGTCGTGTGACCCTGAGTGAGAGAATTCGCACTTGTGAAAAAGTGGAGTCTTCAAAATCGTGGTTACATTTCAAAATCCTTCTTCTTACAAAGAAAGGCCTAGTTCAATATAGCAAGATACTTGCAAGTAGTACGTGCTATTTCTAAATAGGCTGATTTGGGATGGATCGAGTGTAGGCTTGGGATAAGTCCTCCCCTCTTCTCTTTTACTTCCAAAAGGAAAACAAAGACCCAAACAAAAGGGAATTTCCCATTCAAAGCATCTTTCCAAAAGAAAGAAACCAGAATTCAAAAGAAAAATCGATTCTCTTGTGAAAAAGAGGGATTAAAGAAAAAATACTCCCAAAGGGAGACCCTCTATGGAAAAAAAAGGAAAAAGAGGCAAAAAAGCTCAAAAAGAGCAGTTTTCCGCCTTCTATGCCTTAAACCACGGGACGCTTCAGAAGGGACCGTGGTATCTCTTTCCCATCCCTGGCTTATCCCAAGCTAAAGCATGGTTCATTTTGAGGAGTCCTAAAGTAAAAATAGGATTTACTTACTTGAATTTCATCTTGTTTGAGAATTCGACGTTTTGAGTAAGGCGTAGGAATTTGCAATATAACTCATTTTCTTATAAAACCTCCGCTAGATAAGCGAGTGTGAAGACTCAAATGAGGGCAAATACGAAGAGCTCGAGATCCTTGGGATCGAGACTCAAGACAGTTGTCCCTTTTGTAAATAGTTTTGTAAATAAATTTTGAAAATCGAACATCGAACAACATAGGATTTTGCTCACTTGGAGCAGTAGGCCTTATAAGTCTCTAGAGTTCGACCACATCTGGTCTTTGGGAGGTCGCCACTCTTGGCACCACACCCATGTCATCTGCATTTCAGGCATGGCGTTTGCATAAACATGATCCTATTAAGGACCAGATTCCATAGTAAAAACCCTTTGGCGTGATATCTCCTCCTACCAGAGTTCGTAAATTGAGATTTTGCTAAAAATTGGGACGATCCCATATTCTTCGTGGCTAGAGCTAGGGAGACATTGAAAGGGGTGTTTATCATCTTTGCCCTTATCTAAATCGATTTGGACAACGCCAAAGAGGGGCATCTGTAAACACCCCGAAATCCCACGAATTTCTCAAATCCATCTGGTTTTGTAAAAGCAGCCCCAAAGGGCCATTTTGAGTCTGAAAACCCAGGAGCCTTCCAAACAACCCAGTACATGTGTTTGAACTTTATATTTCAAAAATATATAATATGGCTTTTGAAAACCTTTTTAAAACATGTTTTGACACCCTGAAGCATCTTGGCCTAATCCAGACAAGACCAGAAAAGCTAAGAAGAGCCCGGAACCGGAGCACATGTCGAACCCGGCACAACAACTCTCGTATCAAATCCACACCCCCAGGATCTCGAACGTCCAAGACCCTGTTATCATCAAAACATTGTTTGAAGTCATCTCCGGAAGGCGAAAACAGAGACGGACGATCATGTTGTCGAAGACCCAACGCAGGCGGAGCACTGATGCTGTTAGGCCCCGCACAAACCGTTCGTTTCGAACACAGCTCAAAGGAGTCAGAATTCAGTTTGGATTGGATCTGGACCATATATATCCAGATCCCAATCCAAACCCATGTATGGACTTAGATTTGGATTTGGATTCAAAAATCCAATCCAATATCCATATCCATGGCCCACATCACCTTCTCATAAATGGAGGTGGGGCCCACTTGAATTTCACGTGGGATTATGGGCATGAGAGAGAGTGGGGGTGGATAAGATCAAGTGTGTGTTGTAATTAAGCTTGACTTGTGTGTCAAGTTTGGGGTTAATCATGTGGGTTAGCCTAATTAAGTGGGTTTAAGCTTGTAATTAGCCAAGACCTAACCTAGGGCTGCACCAACATGATATGATTAGGGTCTATGGGCCATGCAAAGGGAGCTCCTTCTCCTAAACCTAACCAAAAACACCTAATCCTAGCCTTCTACCCTAATCCCATCCTAATCTGAGCCTAATCACCTAACCCACTTCCCTAATCCCGGCCTAATCCCAACCTAATCACCTAACCCACTTTCCTAATCCTTCTCTAAACCTAGGTTAATTTCCCTAAACCTAGCCTAATCCTAGCCGAATCACCTAACCTACCTCACTAAACCTCACCCTAAAACCAACCCACCTAGCTAAACCCTAAACCTCTAAACCACCCCTAGCCCACAACCTACCCAAACCACTTGTATTTAAAATATCTGGCCCAACCCTTTCCAGCCCACCTTATCCCCACACCACCCTACCTAAACCACCTAACCACTACCCCAAAACCAGCCCTAACCGACCTAGCCCAGCCCTATATAAACCTCCCCCTTTGGGGCGGGTTTTTCCCATGTTCAAGCCCCTCTTCCACCAGCCGGGTCCTCCACTCTCCAGCCCAACTGACTCCCATCCTACTCCACCTGCCCCACAGTCAGCCATCACCAACACCACTACTCCAGCCGAGCACCACCAACACCACCACTCCAGCCGAGGCCCACATCGCCACCCTTCTTCTCGGCTGAACTCCATCCTGCGCATCCCAACCACCCGACTCCTCTCTTCCATCCACCGCCTCTCTTCAATCACGGTTAGTACCCCATCCTTCATCTCACCTTCTCCACTCCCTCTCCACTCTCAACCAACTAACCCCCTACCATATCACCCTAACACCAGCCATTCCACTTGCTGCCACCATTCCCACTCGGCCAGGCCCGTAACCACCGTAACTACCCGCCACCACTTAGACATCTTAGCTCCATTCGGCCACCCTATCCGACTCCCTAAGACCTGCCCATATCACCCCACTACACCCACTACACCCACTACCACCTGACCCCATCTCCTAGCTAGTTCCCTTCCCTTACACCACTCCTAGCCGCCCTAGCAGCCCGCCACCACCAAGCACCCTTAGTCGGCCACTCCACCCGACTGTCACCTTTTCATTCGGCCAGCCATCCGCCAGCCATAACCTTCCCCTAGCTAGTTCCCTTCCCTTAGTGCCATACTCCCTTAGTGACCCTACTTAGGCCCTTTAGCCCAACACACCAAAAACAGCCCCTCCTTAGCAGCCGGCCATCTTCAAGGCGCCTCTTCCGTGCACCAAGGACATCCGGCCAGCACCTCCCCTTGCCGTTCAACTTCGCGGAGCTCCCTCTTGCAGCCCAAGGCGAAGGTCAAGCCCACGCTCAAGCAAGGCTTCTTCGGAACAGCTATTAGTAAGTGCCTAACTCGGTCCTTAGTTGTATACTTGCTTAAGATTCAATTTGATACGGGGTTGTAATAACGGAGCATAGTCTCCCCCCGCTTGTAATAACGTGGCTTGGCACACCCACACACGTGCACTCTCTTAGTTGTGCACGATTTTGAACACACATGGGCCTAATCAGCCCCTAATACATAAATATATATATATATATATATATTTTAATTTCCGTCGGGTTTTGCTTAAGTTGGGTGTGTTGTCTTTCAATTCAAGCACTCACACACATTGAGCCTTCGCTCTTATTTGAAAGACCCAAGTAAGGGCCGACCTATACTATTTGGGTTTTCATTTCATGTCGTGTGTGTAAGTCTTTCAATTCAAGCACTCACACACATTGAGCCTTCGCTCTTATTTGAAAGACCCAGGTAAGGGCCGACCTATACTATTTGGGTTTTCATTTCATGTCGTGTGTGTAAGTCTTTCAATTCAAGCACTCACACACATTGAGCCTTCGCTCTTATTTGAAAGACCCAAGTAAGGGCCGTGTTATAATATTTGGGTTTAATTTCGTGTTGTGTGCGTAGTACTTCAATTCAAGCACTCACACACATTGAGCTTTCGCTCTTATTCCCAAGACCTTAATCAAGGCCATACTGCAAGTTATATCTGGGTTTTATTTCATGTCGTGTGTGTAAGTCTTTCAATTCAAGCACGCACCCACATTGAGCCTTCGCTCTTATTTGCAAGACCCGAGTAAGGCCCCATATACATACTCTATATACATATTTCCCTTCGGCATTTACATTACAAGTCATTTCCCTTCAGTTATTTCCCTTCGGCATTGTCTTTACATTCGGGTTTTCCCTTTGGAGTAGCGTGAGTTTGCATTGCATCTATGCCATACCACGAGGTAGGACGCATATTGCATCAAAGCAAGCCCCGTATTCTCGCTCAAAATTTGCCCATGTAGTGGAGTGTTCATAACACACAAACTAGGTGGCCCATAAAGGGATAAAAAGAAAGACTTAGGCTCGTGCAAATCCACGTGATCTAAAATCTGCAATCATATCTAAAAGACCCGAATTAGACACCTCGAACCGCTTCGTAGGCTTTCTATCCCAAAAACTCGATTTTTCAAAGCGTACAGACTGAGCTTGCGCATTGGTGCAAGAAGGTTTGCGATGACAAGAGCTCACTTACTCACAGTCGCCACGATTAGAAGTCAATTTAATATCTTCGCTAGCTTAGGTAAGCTAGCTGGCACGCCCTGTTTATATAAATAGGCCTTAGACACACGAGAGGATCCGCTCCAAGCCCAAAAAAAGGTGAGAGGCAGGGATTTTCGCGCGTCTACACAATCCTAACCAAATACACCTAATCCTAGCCTTTTACCCTAATCCTGTCCTAATCCTAGCCTAATCACCTAACCCACTTCCCTAATCCCGGCCTAATCCCAACCTAATCACCTAACCCACTTCCCTAATCCTTCCCTAAACCTAGGTTCATTTCCCTAAACCTAGGTTAATTTCCCTAAACCTAACCTAATCCTAGCCTAATCACCTAACCCACCTCACTAAACCTCACCCCAAAACCAACCCACCTAGCTAAACCCTAAACCTCTAAACCACCCCACCTAAACCTAGCACACCATCTACCCAAAATCCCTTGTATGAAAATATCTGGCCCCTCCCCAAAACCAGCCCACCTTACCACCACACCACCACCCCTAGACCACCTTACCACCTTCCTAATACCACCCCCAACCGACCTCTTCAGCACTATAAAACCCCCCCAAGGGGCGGGTTTTCCAAGCTCTCCCATCCCAACCAGCCCTGCCGACTCCATCCCCCATTGCCAACCGAGCCCAGCCACTCCCAGCCAGGTCTTCCACCTGCACCATAGCCGGCCACCACCTTGCTCCACCTTGCTCCACCTGCTCCACCACTTCCATCAGGCCGAATCATCCACCTCAACTGCCCGGCTGCTCCTCTTCCATCCGCCGCCTCCCATCACCACCGGTTAGTATCTTCACTTCACTCCACCTCTTCTTCGCTCCCCCTCCACTCCCAGCCACCTACACCACCACCACATCACCCTAACACCAGCCACCCTCCATCCTACCCATTCGAACAAACCTCAGCCACTCCAACCACCCGCCATTACCTAGACACCCTAGCTACACCCAGCCACTCTACTTAACTCCCTAAGACCTACCCATATCACCTCACCACAGCCGGCCACCACCTTACCCCATACCCTAGCTAGCTCCCTTCCGATCTACAATAGCCCTAGCTACCTTAGCAACCACCACCACCGAGTCTCCCTTAGTCTGCCACTCCAACCGACTGTCACATATCCATTCGGCCAGCCACCCGCCAGCCACATACCTCCCCTAGGCACTCCCTTAGACACTCCCTTAGACACTCCCTTAGGCTCCCATTTAGTGCCACATTTCCTAATACTACACCCTCCCTTAGTGACCCTACTTAGTCACCTTAGCCCAACACACAAACCCAGCCCATTCCTAGCAGCCGGCCATCTTCAAGGCGCCCCTCTCGCGCACCATTTCCATCCGGCCAGCAGCACCCTTGCCGTTCAACTCCGCGAAGCTCCCTCTTGCAGCCCAAGGTGAAGGCCAAGCCCATGCTCAAGCAAGGCATCTTCGGACCAGCTATTAGTAAGTGCTTAACTCGGTCCTTAGTTATAGACTTGCTTAAATTCAATTCGATATGGGGTTGTAATAACGGAGCATAGTCTCCCCCCGCTTTTAATAACATGGATTGGCACACCCACACACACGTGCACTCTCTTAGTTGAGCATGATTTTGAACACACACGGGCCTAATCAGCCCCTAATACATAAATCTATATATATATATATATATATATATATATATATATATATATATATATATACTTTGACTTACGTAGGGTTTTGCTTAAGTTGGGTGTGTTGTCTTTCAATTCAAGCACTCACACACATTGAGCCTTCGCTCTTATTTGAAAAACCCAAGTAAGGGTCGTGCTATACTATTTGGGTTTCATTTCATGTTATGTGCGTAGTACTTCAATTCAAGCACTCACACACATTGAGCCTTCGCTCTTATTTGAAAGACCCAGGTAAGGGCCGACCTATACTATTTGGGTTTTCATTTCATGTCGTGTGTGTAAGTCTTTCAATTCAAGCACTCACACACATTGAGCCTTCGCTCTTATTTGAAAGACCCAAGTAAGGGCCGTGTTATAATATTTGGGTTTAATTTCGTGTTGTGTGCGTAGTACTTCAATTCAAGCACTTACACACATTGAGCTTTCGCTCTTATTCCCAAGACCTTAGTTAAGGCCATATTGCAAGTTATATTTGGGCTTTATTTCATGTCGTGTGAGTAAGTTTTTCAATTCAAGCACGCACCCACATTGAGCCTTCGCTCTTATTTGCAAGACCCAAGTAAGGGCCCATATATATACCTTATATACATATCTCCCTTTGGCATTTACATTACAAGTCATTTTCCTACGGTTATTTCCCTTCGGTTATTTTCCTTCGGCATTGTCTTTACATTCGGGTTTTCCCTTTGGAGTAGCGTGAGTTTGCATCGCATCTACGCCATACCACGAGGTAGGATGCATATTGCATCAAAGCAAGCCCCGTACTCCCGCTCAAATTCACCCCATATAGTGGAGTGTTCATAACACACACCTAGGTGGCCCATAAAGGTATAAAAAGAAAGACTTAGGCACGTGCAAATCCACGTGATCTAAAAATCTGCAATCGCATTGAAAAGACCTTAATCAAACACCTCGAACTGCTTTCGTAGGCTTTCTCTACCCCAAACTCGATTTTTAAAGCGTACAGACTGACCCTTGCGCATCAGCGCAAGAAGGTCTGCGACGACAAGAGCTCACTTGCTCACAGTCGCCACGTTAGAAGTCAGGTTAAAATATATCTTCGCTAGCTTAGGTAAGCTAGCTGGCACGCCCTGTTTATACAAATAGGACTTAGACACACGAAAGGATCCGCTCCAGGCCCTGAGAAGCCCGGGGAGGCGGGGATTTTCCTGCGTCTATAGACTCTCATTAGCATAATTGAGAAGACTTTAGAGAAGGGTAGGACATGGCATGAGAAGCTGGATGAAGCCTTATGGGCTTATAGGACTTCCATCCGGACTCCCACGAATGCCACACCATTCAAATTGGTCTATGGCACAAACGCCATTGTTCCCATTCATACTCAACTGCATTCATTCCATACATCCATAGCACTCGACCTCCCACTAGAGACGCTTCAACATGCTAGGATGGCCGAACCAGATCTGCTAGATGAGAGGCGACTCCTTGCCATGGATCATGCTCGTGCATACCGGCAAAGGATAGCCCAACAGTATGGCAAACACATGAGACCTCGCCACTTTGAAGTGGGGGATCTGGTTTTGAAAATCATCCATTATCGTGGCCCACATCCCCTTGGAAAGTGGCACCCTAAGTGGGATGGACCCTATGTTGTACGTGCAACCACCACGAACAACTCATATTAGTTGATCGATGTAGAAGGTAGGAATTTAACAGATCCTATCAATATTCAATACTTAAAGAAGTATTATGTATAGGATTTGGATTAAATTCCCACATTTTCAAAAATTTTAGGGATAGCTGCCCTGAGACCTGAAAATAAGGTGCAAAGGCAAAATCGTATGACCCCGAGTGAGAGAATTCGCACTTGTGAAAGAGTGGAGTCTTCAAAATCGTGGTTACATTTCAAGATCCTTCTTCTTACAAAGAAAGGCCTAGTTCAACATAGCAAGATACTTGCAAGTAATACGTGCTATTTCTAAATAGGCTGATCTGGAATGGATCGAGTGTAAGCTTGGGATAAGTCCTCCCCTCTTCTCTTTTTTTCGTAGAGGGTCTCCCTTTGGGAATTTCCCATCCAAAGTCTCTTTCCAAAAGAAAGAAACCAGAATTCAAAAGAAAAATCGATTCTCTTGTGAAAAAAAGAGAGGGATTAAAGAAAAAATACTCCCAAAGGGAGACCCTCTACGAAAAAAAAAGAAGGAAAAAGAGGCCAAAAAGCTCAAAAAGAGCAGTTTTCTGCCTTCTATGCCTTAAACCACGGGACGCTTCAGAAGGGACCGTGGTATCTCTTTCCCATCCCTGGCTTATCCCAAGCTAAAGCATGGTTCATTTCGAGGAATCCTAAAGTAAAAATAGGATTTACTTACTTGAGTTTCATCGTGTTTGAGAATTCGATGTTTCGAGTAAGGCGTAGGAATTTGAAATATAGCTTGTTTTTCTTAAAAAACCTCCGCTAGATAAGCGAGTGTCAAGGCTCAAATGAGGGCAAACACGAAGAGCTCGAGATCCTTAGGATTAAGACTCAAGACAGTTGTCCCTTTTGTAAATAGCTTTTGTAAATAGATTTTGAAAAATCGAACATCGAACAGCATAGGATCTGCTCACTTGGAGCAGCAAGCCTTGTAAGTCTCTAAAGTTCGACCATATCTGGTCTCTAGGAGGTCGCCACTCTTGGCACCACACCCATGTCATGCATCTGCATTCCACGCATGGCACTTGCATAAACATGATCCCATTTTTAAGACCAGATTCCATGCAAATCCCTTTGGCGTGATATCTCCTCCTACCAGGGTTTTAAAACTGAGATTTTGCTAAAGATTGGGATGATCCCATATTTTTCGTGGTTAGATCTAGGGAGACATTAAAAGGGGTGTTTGTCATCTTTGCCATTATCCAAATCGATTTGGATAATGCCAAAGAGGGGCATCTGTAAACACCCCGAAATCCCACGAATTTCTCAAATAAAACCTGGTTTTGTAAAAGCAGCCCCAAAGGGCTATTTTGAGTTTGGAAACCCAGGAGCCTTCCAAGCAACCTTGTACATATGTTTAAAAATTGTATATGCTTTAAAATATGTATAATATGTTTTAAAACCTTTTAAATATGTTTTGAAATCCCACGGAGCGGCTTGGCCTGATCAAAGCAGGACCAGAAGAGCTAAAAAGAGCCTAGAACCGGAGCACATGTTGAGCTCGGCACAGCAACCCTCGTGTTGAATCCACCCCCAGGATCTCGAACGTCCAAGACCTTGTTATCATAAAAAATCCTTTGAAGTCATCTCCGGAAGGTGAAAATAGAAGCGGGCGATCATGTTGGCGAAGACCCAACGCAGACGAAGTATTGATGCTGTCAGACCCCGCACAAACCGTTCGTTTCAGACACAGCCTGAAGGAGTCAGAGTTCAGTTTGGATTGGATCTGGACCATATATATCCAGATCCCAATCCAAACCTATGTGTGGATTTAGATTTGGATTTGGATCCAGAGATCCAATCCAATATCTACATCCATGGCCCACATCACCTTCTCATAAATAGAGGTGGGGCCCACTTGAAATTCACGTGGGATTATGGGCATGAGAGAGAATTGGGAGGATAAGATTTGAGGGTAATTGTAATTAAGCTTGACTTGTGTGTCAAGTTTGGGGTTAGTCATGTGGGTTAGCCTAATTAGTATGGGTTTAAGCTTGTATTAGCCAAAACCTAACCTAGGGCTGCACCAACATGATGTAATAAGGTCTATGGGTTATGCAAAGGGAGCTCCCTAACCCAATCCTTAGCCAAAACCCCTAATCCTAGCCTTTTACCCTAATCCCAGCCTAAACCTAGCCTAATCACCTAACCCACTTCCCTAATCCCGGCCTAATCCCAACCTAATCACCTAACCCACCTCCCTAATCCTTTCCTAAACCTAGCCTAATTTCCTTAAACCTAACCTAATCCTAGCCTAATCACCTAACCCACCTCACTAAACCTCACCCCAAAACCAACCCACCTAGCTAAACCCTAAACCCCTAAACCACCCCACCTAAACCTAGCACACCACATCCCTAAAACCCCTTTAAGTAAAATATCTGGCCCCTCCTCAAAACCAGCCCACCTTATCACCACACCACCACTCCCTAATCCACCTTACCACCTTCCAAGAACCAGCCCCAACCGCCCTTCAAAAAGCTATATAAACCCCCCCTAGTGGGCGGGTTTTTCCGCTTCTCTCATCCTCTCTAATCACATCCCAGCCCACCCTTGGGCCAGCCGAGCCTTCCACCTTGCTCCCTTCTTCCACCTGCACCACCACTGCCCCCGGCCAGCTCCACCTCGTGCTACCACTTCCATCTGGCCTGCTCCACTCCACGCTGCCACCACCTCCCAGCCGAGCTCCATCCATCTTCATCACCCGGCTGCCCTTCTTCCACACACCGACCTCCTTTACCATCCGGTTAGTATCTCAACCTAAGCTCCACCTCCTCTTCACTCCCCTTTCACTCTCAACCACCCATACCACCACCACATCACCCCATCACCGCCTGCCCGTCACCCTTCCCCATTCGGCCAGACACAACCCCTTTACATCACCCGATCCTATACTTTCCCCTAGTGATACCCGGCCACCCTACTTGGCTCCCTAAGACCTGCCCCTTCCACTTTCCACCAACCCTTAGCTCCACCTTCCATAGCAACCTAGCTAGTTCCCTCGCCATTCCCAACTATCCCTAGCTACCCGAGCCGGCCACCACTAAAACTGCCCCCAGTAGGCCAGTCACAGCCGACTGCACCCAACCCATTCGGTCAGCCACCCCATTTTCCTTACACCTTCCCTTTAGGCTTCCCTTAGCGCCACCTTCCCTAGCACCAGCCTATCCCTTAGTGACCCTCCTTAATCACCTTAGCCCAAAGCACCACGGCAGCCTCCTCCTAGCAGCCAGCAAGCTCCAAGGCGCCACACCCATGCCCCTTTATCACCCGGCCACACATCCTTGCCGTTCCATTTCGAGGAGCTCCCTCTTGCAGCCCAAGGCGAAGCCAAGCCCACGCTCAAGCAAGTCACCTCCGGACCAGCTATAAGTAAGTGCCTAACTAGGTCCTTAGTTGTAGACTTGCTTAAATTAAATTAAATTTGATACGGGGTTGTAATAACAGAGCATTGTCTCCCCCCGCTTGTAATAACGTGGCTTGGCACACCCACACACACGTGCACTTGAGCCTACCTCGCTCTTAGTTGTGCATGATTTTGAACACACACGGGCCTAATCAGCCCTTTAAATATAAGTTTATGTATATACTTTAAGTAGCGTAGGGTTTTGCTTGAGTTGGGTGTGTTGTCTTTAAATTCTCGCACTCACACACATTGAGCTTCCGCTCTTATTTGCAAGACCCAAGTAAGGGCCGTGTTATACTATCCTTGGGTTTAATTTCATGTCGTGTGTGTAGTACTTCAATTCTAGCACTCACACACATTGGGCTTTCGCTCTTATTCCCAAGACCTTAGTTAAGGCCATATTGCAATTTATATTTGGGTTTAATTTCATGTTGTGTGCGTAGTACTTCAATTCTAGCACTCACACACATTGAGCTTTCGCTCTTATTCCCAAGACCTTAGTTAAGGCCATATTGCAATTTATATTTGGGTTTCATTTGAAGTCGTGTGTGTTGTCTTTACATTTTCACACGCACCCACATTGAGCCTTCGCTCCTATTTGCAAGACCCAAGTAAGGGCTCATATATACTATATACGTATTTCCCTTTTGGCTATGTCTTTTCAATTTGGGTTTTAAGGTTCAGCAGTGTGCATAGTCTTTCAATATATACATGGCACACACTTGCACTGTTGAGCCTTTCCGCTCTTAAGATATAGCCATATTTCCCTTTTGCAATTTCCCTTCGGCATTTTACATTACAAGTCATTTCCCTTAGGCAAATTCCATTATAAGTCATTTCCCTTCGGCATTGTCTTTTAAATTCGGGTTTTCCCTTTGGAGTTGCATGAGTTTGCATTGCATATATGCCATACCACGAGTTAGGACGCATATTGGATCAAAGCAAACCCCATACTCCCGCTCAAAATCGCCACATTTTTAGTGGAGTGTTCATAATACACACCTAGGTGGCCCAAAAAGGGATAAAAAGAAAGACTTAGGCACGTGCAAATCCACGTGATCTAAAATCTGAAAATCATACCAAAAGGACCCGAATCAAACACCTCAAACCGCTTTCGTAGGTTCTTATATCCAAAAACTCGACTTTTAAAAGCGTACAGACTGACCCTTGCGCATCGGTGCAAGAAGGTCTGCGACGACAAGAGCTTGCTTGCTCACAGTCGCCACGTTAGGAGTCAGGTTTTAAAATATATCTTCGCTAGCTTAAGTAAGCTAGCTGGCATGCCCTGTTTGTTTAAATAGGACTTAGGCACATGAAAAGGTTCGCTTCAGGCCTAAGAGCCAGGAGCGGGAATTTTTTCCGTCTACACTGCCCTGCTACACCCGCATCCAGCCGACCCCGACTCCTATCCCATCCACCGCCTCACCTTTCGCCGACCTGCCAGCCGACCTACACCCTACCTTCCGCCGACCTACCACCACTACCACACTCCAGCCACCACCTGCCACCATCTCCTAGCCCTCCATCCCGCCACCTTACATTCCTTAGCCGACCTTCACCTCACCACACACCCCGACTCCACACCACATCCTAAGACCAACACCACCTCCTTGCCTTGGCCGTAACCCCACAAAACCCCCACTAAGACCGCACCCACCTCTTGCCGTGAACCTCCACCTCTCGCGCCTAGACCCCACCAAGCTCAAAGGCTCCGGCCAGCCACTTCACGCCACAAGCTTCAAGGGAGACCCGTCCGTGGTTGTAAAGCTAGCATAAGCCCATGTAGATTGGAGTGGACAAACATCCGAATCACTTGTAAGTGTTTCAAATTCGGTATTTCATATCTCCTTCTACATTTAATTCAATTTGGATACGAGGTTGTATTAATGGAGCCTTGTCTCCCCCTGAGTTGTAATAAGGATGCTTGATACACGAAGCACAGACGAGCACTTGAGCTTTAGCTCTTAACTCGTACACCAAGAACCCACATGCACGATTGAGCCTTCACTCTTACTCCCAAGACTCTAGTAAGAGCTGCGTGAGTTGTCTTCAATTTACACACTCCACACATGCGTGCATTGAGCCTTCGCACTTATCATATATATGTATTTACATTCAGCTGGGTTGCTACATTAAGTCGTGTGAGTTTGTCATTTCAATTACACACTCGCACCCAAAGACACCCGAGCCTTTGCTCAAGCACCTCACGCACCATTTTGGCCTCGGCAACCACTAAGATATAGCCATATCTGTATATTTTCGACTGCGTGAGTTTTCCCGATTCAGTTGTGTACGTCTTTCAATTTCGGGTATTTATGGTTCAGCTACGTGTGTTGTCTTTACATTTACGCATAACACATACGCACACGTTGGCGACCTTTGGGCCCATATATATATAGTTGTATCTTCCTTTCAGCTAGGTTTTACATTTTAGCTACATGTGTTGTCTTTATATTTACACACAACACATACGCACACGTTGGCGACCTTCGGGCCCATATATATAGGCACGTGCAAATCCACGTGATCTAAAATCTGCAATCGTATCTAAAAGACCCGAATTAAACACCTCGAACTGCTTCGTAGGCTTTCTATACCCTAAAACTCGATTTTTCAAAGCGTACAGACTAACCCTTGCGCATCGGTGCAAGAAGGTCTGCGACGACAAGAGCTCACTTGCTCATAGTTGCCACGATTAGAAGTCAGCTTAAAATATATCTTCGCTAGCTTAGGTAAGCTAGCTGGCACGCCCTGTTTATATAAATAGGCCTTAGACACACGAGAGGATCCACTCCAAGCCCTAATCAGGTGAGAGGCGGGGACTTTCACGCGTCTACAGAGATTGGCATGCTCGGTGGGACGTGAGCCTTTCAAAAATCGAGTTTTAAAGTTAGAAACTTGCGAAAATTTTGTTAAAAAGGTGTCGTTTTTAACTTGTTTTCTTTGCTTGTACTTAGGAAATTTTGAAAAAGCTTGAAAAGCATGTCAAAATCCAATCCAAGTGAAGTGTCGAGCCAAGGCTCATGCGCATCAAGTTCTCACTCTAGGAGGATTTTCAAAAACAAAATAAAACTAGATGAGATCGAGGACCTGAGAAGGGAGTTTGAGGCCAAAATCGATGCTCTTAGCCAAGAGGCTGAAGTAGGCGATTCGTGTTCATCAAACGGTGAACAAAGGCCTAAGAAAAAATCTAAAAAAACTCGCAAGCACAAAGAGGCCTCCGTAATGGAAGGCAACCAATACCACGAGTCCTTCACACAAAAGGACCGTAAAGCTCTACAGCAGCTACTGAAAGGGCAAAACAAAGAGAAAAGAAGCTACGCCCTGTCTGATTTCCTTCCTATGGATTACGAAACAGACAGTGACGATGAAATACCGAACTTCCATCGGTATGATGGCATGGGATACCCTAGGTCTCACTTGCAGCTTTTCTCATGTTGAGCCCATAAGAAGAAAAGGACTCGATGAAATGGGTGTATTGGTTCCCTTTATCCCTTAAAGGCATAGCTGCCAAATGGTTGGCTTCCTACGATTTAAGCTAGTTCACTACTTTTGAAGAGTTAGTGAACTGCTTCATGCAAAGATTTGCACACAACGTAGAAGTCACGCTGACACTGAACACTTTAAGGGATACGAAGCAAGGCATGAACGAAGACGTACATGCCTTTATTATACGATGGAGGTCACTTTTGGGCCAAGTGCGAGAGCCCATATCCGAAGGATGCGCAGCCATGCTCATCCTGGATAACTTTAAAAGCGAGTTAAAGACCCTTCTCTCGCTCCTTGAGATCTCAACTTTCCATAAGTTGATAAAAAAGGCATCCCTTTTCGAAACCAACTTGCGAAAAGGGACATGCGATCACTTGTGGAAAGGAAGTGCCATTTCAAAAACCCGCTTGGAAAAGCCCATCACATACGGGCTGCCCACGATGGACAAAGGGGCAAAACCCCATAAAATCACCAATGTCCGGGTGGATCCAGGCGTGGCAGGCACTTCCAAAAATTTTGAAAAATTAGAAAATAAAAGGGAGCGAAACTTTCCAAAACCGGTTGAAAAACGGGAGTATACACCGCTGGGGCAACCTGTGTCGGAGGTCCTAGACCTCCTACTTGCCCAAGGCATGATAGACCTCCCCGAAATCCCTAAAGGAGTCACTTCCTAGGGGGGGTATTTAAACCGATTTTGTAAGTATCATCGGCTCAAAGGCCATGATACCAAATGCTGTTTCTCCCTTTTAAATAAAATTCAGAACTTGATAGCAGAAGGCCGGCTCCAGGTCACTGCAAAACCTGAGCCACCTCAACCCTTTCCCAAACACGCCAGTGGCAGTGGGAAAGGAAAGGAGGTATGTACCCTCACCATTTCTAAGGAACTAGCACAAAAACCAGAGCCTGGTCGACCCACTTGTGCGCCCACTCTTGTATTATACAAGAAGCCCGCCCAAGTCGTCATTCGGGGACCACCAAAAGTGGAATCCCCGGCAAAACCAGTTTTGAAAAACCAAGGTTCTCCTCAGCTCATCCATAGAGCCAAATTTAGCGCGAACCCTAGGCTGGTCGTGGGGGAAGTGACTAAATCCGGAAGGATCTATCAACCCCCGCACCTTGAAGGTGCTCAAAAGGTGGTCAGTGTGCCTGGCCCCTCAAAAGCATGTATCCCTAGTGTTCTGCCAAAAGCAAATAAGGACAAAGTCATCCTAAATCCTTATGACTTCGAAAACCACCTTTCAAAGATTCCTATTCACATGTCTATCTTACAGCTTATACAAACCTCGCCTAGGCATAGACTTGTATTAGAGAAAATTCTAGAAAGGGCTAAGGTTGATTCGAACATAAGTCCGGAATCCTTGTCTGCCCAAGTGCCTTTATTAGGAGCAAAATCGCCCATCACTTTCTCGAAAGATGATGTATATAGGCCCTACGAATCCCACAACCAGGCCCTACATATCGAGGTGGTTCTGAACAACTACTCTCTGGACAGGTGCCTAGTCGATGTTGGAGGAGGGCTAACATCCTTCCACTTCATGTGGCGTATAAAATCGGAGTCACCTTGACTTCTGTAAACCCAAGCCCCATCGTTATCATAGGATACGATGGGAATGCGTCTAGACCTTTAGGATCCATCGAACCCCCAATGGAAATGGGAGGGATCGAACACACGGGGGTGTTCCATGTCTTGGACATCCACCCCCATTATAACCTGTTGCTGGGAAAGCCCTAGATACACAGCTTGTGTGCTGTGCCATCCACCTTTTAGGGACCAGGTCGTAGTGATCCTAGGTGAGAGTCACCCACAGCTTCAGGGGATCATAAACTCCCCTTGTTTATCGAGCTCCTAGGCCCATGAGGCTAACTTGGGGCAAATTATGGTTGAGCCACCTCAGCTCGTGTTAAACAACCCTAGGAAGGTTGTATATGTGAAGGGGCCGCCCAAAGTAGGCCCCCTCCCGATTCTAACCCTTCTAGGAAAACCCAAGCGTTCCCTATTTCCAAAGCCCCTGGACAAAAAGCCGTATGCGCACAACATGGACGACAGCATGTTCCAGGACCACGACTTGTACCATGCCTTTTCAAAAAACAAAAAGTAATGGAACATGGACTACACGCCCTATAAGAGTCTAGGGGCGCAGAACCAGGGTCTCCTAGAGCCCATCCTTCCTAGGGCCAACCCAAGCCGATATGGGATCGGCTATACTCCCCAAATACCGTCGGAGCCACCCCCTGTGACCTCCTGGGTCAAGGGTGCCCCGAAACCTGTCTTAGAAGAGACTTATGATTTAGATCCCCTATTCCGAGTCTAACCCGTAGTGTTTTCCCTTTGTAGGTATGACGGAAGATCCCTTTTATAAAAACACAAAAACATTTGAAAAGCTTAAAATCAAAAAAATCGAAAAAACAAGAAAAACCAAAAACAATGGAAAAACAAAAACTCGAAAATAGAGTGCTTTGTATAGTTTCGAAAGTTCTTGTTTTACAAAAACCCAAAAAAATCGAAAATTTGAAAAATACCAAAAAGATTTTGTACATAGCTGCTCCTGGTAGGACTTTGGCAAAAGAAAAAGATTTCGAAAGGAACGTCGTCTGCATAGCCAGACCAAGAATTTCGAAATCACTTGAAAATCCAAGTATAAAACCAGGTCTTTTTGAAAATCATGCATCAAATTCCCTCGGGTCTATAGCCCAAAAGAATGATCAAAGCCCAGAAGTGGATCCCCTTGAGGAAGATCCCACTTCTGAGCTCCCAGAATTTCATAAAATTCTCGATTTTGAAAGACCTTCCCAATCAGTAGGAGGAGATTTCATAGAGGTGAATGTAGACACGCGAAAATCCCCGCCTCTTTGCCTCTTTTGGGGCTTGGAGTGGATCTTATCGTGTGTCTAAGGCCTATGTATACAAATAGGGCGTGCCAGCTAGCTTACTCAAGCTAGCGAAGATATATTTAACACTGACTTCTAAACGTGGCGACTGTGAGCAAGTAAGCTCTTGTATGTCATAAATGGCTCGACACTTAGAGGGGTCGTACCCCGAACACACATTTTTGAGGGTTTAGCTTTACTTTGTAAAGCCTAAGCCTTTCGAAAATCTTTTGTAAACATTCGATATGGGTGCATCGGGTTTTGGATTTTGCCAAGAGATCATCTACATACACTTCTACAAGCTCGTGAATTTGATCATGGAAGATCGTGTTCATGGCTCGTTGGTATGTTGCGCCGGCATTTTTCAAACCAAAGGGCATGACTGTATAGCAGTACGTGCCCCATGGGGTTGTGAAGGCGGTCTTACCCTGATCTCGTGGACTTAGTTTGATTTGATTATAGCCTGAATAGCCATCCATAAATGAAAACATTTCATGATTTGCAGTACTATCGATAAGGTCTAAGGCCTATGTCATAAATGGCTCGACACTTAGAGGGGTCGTACCCCGAACACACATTTTTGAGGGTTTAGCTTTACATTTTAGGGGTTTAGGGCTAGGTTAGGTGGTTGGGTTTTAGGGTGAGGTTTAGTGAGCTAGGTTAGGTGATTAGGCTAGGTTTAGGCTAGGATTAGGGAAATTAATCTAGGTTTAGGGAAGGATTAGGGAAGTGGGTTAGGTGATTAGGTTGGGATTAGGACGGGATTAGGGAAGTGGGTTAGGTGATTAGGTTCAGATTAGGGGTGGATTAGGGGTTTAGACTAGGTTTAGGCATTTTGGGCTAGGTTTAGGTGAAGGAGCTCCCTTAGCATGGCCCATAGACCTTGATCACCCCATGTTGGTGCAGCCCTAGGTTAGGTTTTAGCTAATTACAAGCTTAAACCCACTAAATTAGGCTAACCTACATGATTAAACCCAAACTTGACACACAAGTCAAGCTTAATACAACACTCTTGATATTTTTCACCCCCACTCTCTCTCATGCCCAATATCCCACGTGAAACTCAAGTGGGCCCCACCTCCATTTATGAGAAGGTGATGTGGGCCATGGATATGGATATTGGATTGGATCTCTGGATCCAAATCCAAATCCAAGTCCACATATGGGTTTGGATTGGGATCTGGATATATATGGTCCAGATCCAATCCAAACTGAACTCTGACTCCTTCGAGCTGGGTTCGAAACGGACGATTCGTGCGGGGCCTGACAGCATCAGTACTCCGTCTGCGTTGGGTCTTCGCCAACATAGTCGTCCGCCTCCGTTTCTGCCTTCCGGAGATGACTTCAAATGCTATTTTGATAAGAACAGGGTCTTGGACGTTCGAGATCCTGGGATGTGAATCAGATACAAGAGTTGCTGCGCCGGGCTTGACGTGTGCTCCGGTTCCGGGCTCTTCTTAGCTCTCCTGGTCCTGTCTTGATCGGGCCAAGCCACTTTGGGGTTTCAAAACATGTTTTAAAAGGTTTTCAAAAGCTATATTATATATTTTTGAAATACAGAGTTTAAAACGTATGTACAGGGTTGTTTGGAAGGCTCCTGGGTTTCCAAACTAAAAATGGCCCTTTGGGGCTGCTTGTATAAAACCAGATGGATTTTGAGAAATTCATGGGATTTCGGGGTGTTTACAGTGAACCTAGGGGATGATTCCAAACCCAAATCCATCAAAATAGGCGCATGCTTGCATGAAACTGAAAGCTTAGCATTCATTGCATTTCTACGAACCTATTTAGATGTGTTTGCATGGACGTATGAAGACATGCCGGACATAGATCCCAGCATTGTCGAGCATCGTCTTCCCTTAGATGCAGGTGTAAAACCCATAAAGCAGAAGCTTAGGAAAATACACCCAAATGTACACATGCAAGTCAAAGAGGGTTTAGAAGATCTGTTAAAAGCCGGATTTATAAAACCCATTGCGTATTCTGATTGGTTGTCAAATATCGTTGTAGTTCGAAAAACCAATGGGAAAATTCGAATATGCATCGATTTCAGAAACCTGAATAAAGCTACTCCAAAGGATAATTATCCTTTACCAAACATAGATTTGATAGTCGATAGTACTGCAAATCATGAAATGTTTTCATTTATGGATGGCTATTCAGGCTATAATCAAATCAAACTAAGTCCACGAGATCAGGGTAAGACCGCCTTCACAACCCCGTGGGGCACGTACTGTTATACAGTCATGCCCTTTGGTTTGAAAAATGCTGGCGCAACATACCAACGATCCATGACCACGATCTTCCATGATCAAATTCATGAGCTTGTAGAAGTGTATGTAGATGATCTCTTGGCGAAATCTAAAACCCGATTCACCCATACCGAATGTTTACAAAAGATTTTCGAAAGGCTTAGGCTTTATAAAGTAAAACTAAACCCTCAAAAATGTGTATTCGGGGTAGAATCAGGGAAGCTTCTGGGCTTTATGGTGAGCCAAAGGGGAATAGAAGTCGATCCTCTAAGTGTCGAGCCATCATAGACATGGCTCCGCCCTCCAATCTCACTCAAATCCGTAGCCTCCAGGGCCGTTTACAATCCGTTCGCCGATTCATATCGAATCTGGCGACTAGATGCGAACCCTTCAACAAGCTGTTGAGGAAGGGCACGAAATTCTTATGGGATGACGAATGCCAGAAGTCCTTCGAGGGACTGAAGGCATACTTGGTTAATCCCCCCGTTTTGAATCCTCCAAAACAAGGAAAACCACTTTTACTATACATCTCCGTGCATGCGAATGCTTTAGGAGCCCTGTTGGCTCAATACGAGGATGACACCCATAAGGAGTATGCCATCTACTACATTTCGAAAACTCTCTTGGCTTATGAACGAAATTATCAAGCCATGGAGAAAACGTGCTTGGCCCTAGTCTGGGCCTGCTAGAAATTCAGACACTATTTCCTAGATCATGAGATCTGGATAGTGTCCAAGCTTGATCCAATCAAGCACTTGTTCAAAAAACCCATTCTCACGGGTAGATTGGGAAAATGGCAACTCCTTCTAATGGAGTATGATCTGAAATACCATCACCAGATCTCCATTAAGGGGCAAGCCTAAGCAGATTACATGGCTGAGTTCCCCTTAGAGGACGCATATCCCACGCTTGTTGAAATGACTGATGAAGGCATATTACAAAACCATTTTCAAAACCACATTTTGGCAAATTCTTTCGAAAACCAAGTGTGGAAGATGCACTTCGATGGGGCATGAAACCAACGAAGGGCTGGTGCTGGGGTCATCCTAATCTCCCTTGAAAAGGGCGAGATTCCCATAGTAGTCCGCTTAGATTTCGAATGTTCCAACAACGTAGTTGAGTATGAAGCCCTCATACAAGGCTTAAGAATTTCGAAAACTCTAGGGGCATCATGCATCGAGGTCTTTGCAGATTCGCTCCTTGTCATAAACCAGGTTTTGAAAATTTGGCAAGTACGTAATGAGAAACTACTTCCATATCACGAGTTGGCCACTCGATTGGTCCAGTCCTTCCAATCGTGTAAACTCACACACATAGGAAGAGAGGACAATGGCATCGCCGATGCTCTCTCCTCCTTGGGTTCAGCCCTAAAGGTCGATCCCATCTCAGGGACCCGGTCTTTAGAAATATGGCATGCGCCCAACCCATCCACACACGATTTGGATATTTGTCAAAATAACCCAGAATCTATTGAAAAACCCTGGTTTTATGACATAAAATAATTTCTAGAAAATGGGGGATTCGTCGAGGATGCCACATCCAAAGATAAGGCATTCATCCGTAAAATTTCAACCCGATACACCATTCTGGGTGGGGTTTTATACAAAAAGAGTTTTACCGGCATTCTACTTAGGTGTATCGACCTAGAGGAGGCTAGGGTAGTGATGCATGAATTCCACGATGGAGAATGTGGAGGTCATGTTAATGCCAACATGATGGCAATGAAAATACTTAGAGGGGGCTATTTTTGGTCCACCTTGAAAAAGGATTGTCACGATCATGTTAGGAAGTGTCATCCATGTCAAGTGCATGGGCACGCCATTCATATCCCTTCATCTGCATTGCATTCCGTGGTCAGCCCCTGGCCATTCACCATGTGGGCGTTTGACATCGTAGGCCCAATATTTCAAAATGCCTCGAATGGGCATCGGTTTATTTTAGCAACCACGGAGTATTTCTCCAAGTGGGTGGAAGCCATATCCCTAACCAACGTGCTGGGGCAACATGTGGTGGCTTTCATCCGTTGGAATATCTTGGCTCGATTTCGGGTTCCACGAGACCTTGTGTCTGACAATGGCACCCCATTCAAGAACGAGCGGATGGTTAAGTTGTGCAACACATATGGCATAACTCACCACTTCTCTTCGCCCTACTACCCTTAAGGCAACGGCCAAGCCGAAGCCACAAACAAGACTCTCATTAGTATAATTGAGAAAACCTTTGAGAAGGGTAGGACGTGGCACGAGAAGCTGGATGAAGCCTTATGGGCTTATAAGACTTCCATCCGGACTCCCACGAATGCCACACCATTCGAATTTGTCTATGGCACAAACGCCATTCTTCCCATTCATACCCAACTGCATTCATTCCATACATCCATTGCACTCGACCTCCCCCTAGAGACGCTTCAGCATGCTAGGATGGCCGAACTATATTTGCTAGATGAGAGGCGACTCCTTGCCATGGATCATGCTCGTGCATACCGGCAAAGGATAGCCCAACATTATAGCAAACACATGAGACCTCGCCACTTTGAAGTGGGGGATCTGGTTTTGAAAATCATCCATTATCGTGGCTCACATCCGCTCGGAAAGTGGCACCCCAAGTGGGATGGACCCTATGTTGTACGAGCAACCACCACGAACAATTCGTATTGGTTTATCGATGTAGAAGGTAGGAATTTAGCAGATCCTATCAATATTCAATACTTAAAGAAGTATCATGTGTAGGATTTGGATTAAATTCTAGTTTTCGAAAATTTTTGGGATAGCTGCCCTGAGACATGAAAATAAGGTACAAAGGCAAAGTCGTGTGACCCTGAGTGAGAGAATTCGCACTTGTGAAAGAGTGGAGTCTTCAAAATCGTGGTTACATTTCAAAATCCTTCTTCTTACAAAGAAAGGCCTAGTTCAATATAGCGAGATACTTGCAAGTAGTACGTGTTATTTCTAAATAGGCTGATCTGGAATGGATCGAGTGTAAGCTTGGGATAAGTCCTCCCCTCTTCTCTTCTCCTTCCAAAAGGAAAACAAAGGCCCAAATAAAGGGAATTTCCCATCCAAAGTATCTTTCGTTACGTGATATGGAAGTAGTTTTTCGTTACGTACTTGCCAAATTTTCAAAACCTGGTTTATAACAAGGAGCGAATCTCCAAAGACCTCAATGCATGATGCCCCTAGAGTTTTCGAAATCTTTAAGCCTTGTATGAGTGCTTCATACTGTAGACATGAAAATTATCATTCCAAAGTTTATGAGACAAACTTGAAATGAAACTTTCCACCCCTACGCTTGCCCGAGCGTGCCAGCTAGTTCAAAACTAGCAAATGTTTGTAAGACTTCTAGGCGATTGTGTGCAAGCGGGATCTTTTCACTCACACCTTCTTGAGCCGATGCTCAAGGGTCAGTGTTGAGTGCTTAGGAATTTCATTTTATAGCAAACATGATTCCCTTTTACATAAACAAGTGTCTTTGAAAAATTTGTTGAACTTGTGCACTCGGATTCAATACTTGGAAAAACACAAGTTGCTGAAAACAGAGAATTCTGTTTTCATAGCTATTTTCTAGGGGCGTTTTCAAGGCATTACAGACTTCCAAAAATTATCAAAATTTTACCAGACGAAGCTGGTAGTGTGGAGAGACTGTATCCTTTTTCAAGTCTGCATTTGGAGTAGTATTAAATTAGAAACAAATAATCTACTCAGACCACCTCACTGACTCAGAACAGTTCTATTTCAGAAATATAGAAACTCAAAGATGAGTCTGTATCTCTCTGCTCAGAACTCTGATTTTGATTATTTTGATGTTGTTGGAAAGTTATGGATGTTAGCTTTCCAATGCATAAAAAATAAACTAATTTGGACTCCTGTGGACAGAGATATGAGACTTTTACCCAACCTTTGTTTTAGGAAATCCGACTGTGCAGACAGTGGTGCAGAAATCTGGTCGTTCTTAATATGCTTTTATTACGTGGCTGAGCGGCCCTAAAATCTTGCCAATTTTATACAGAGTGTCCAAATGTGTGTGGAATCAGTGTGCCAAATTTCGAGACAATCGAAGCAAGCATCACAAAATTAAAATTGTAGAAACAGACATATGCAGAGATGCTGAAATCCGGTTTTCTATTTTATAAATGTAATGATGCATAACTCACACGAAATTAAAATGCAACAACCCTTAAAGCAAATTTGCTAGAATATAAATGAATGGAAAGTACTTTATAGCTTAGACATAGAGAGAGGTTAGAAGTATAGAGGGTATATAGTATATAGAAAGGGAGAAGTATTAAAGCAAATACTTGGCGTGCATGTGGGTGTATAGTGTTTCATCCACGAAATTGAAATGGCAGCAAAGCTAGATTATTACAACTCGGGGGGAGATGAAACTCCATTAATACAACCCCATTTAATGAATTGAATGGAAGAGAATGATACTTAGATTAAGAAAGAAAGGTCTTACACGAGTTTTGGATGGTGAAGGACTGGGTTTCAATGATGAAGCCGGCCTTCCTCTTGATGGCCTTCCTTCTCAACTCCTACAAGCTCTCACCTAGCTTCCTCTTCTTCCCCCACACTAGAAGACGTCCCTCCTTGCTGAAAATTTCTGCACCTAGTCTAGCACACACCACCCAAGGTCTCTCTCTTCTCTCTCCAATCTCAAGTTTTGGAACCCGCCCCCCCCTCTTGGGCCTTTTTATAGGCCAAGGGGGGCTGGTTCTAGTGGTTTCTTGTGGGTCGGGTTGGAGCTTTAGCTTGGTGGATTTGATCTGCTCCAAACCGACTTCTTGTAGTTCTTCATTGAGTCGATTCGGAGCAGCCCATATGGGCTGGTATAGGTGCCATGGCTTGGTGTAGCCCTAGAGCATGCGGTTGGTTTTAAACAACCTTATAATGTACAACATGTTTTGTTTGGGCTGATTTCTTTAAACTTCGACCCACTTGAATTCGCTTCTTTCTTTGATTCGGCTCCCACCTTTTGCTTTTGAGTTACACTTGAAATCTTCTAGAATTGAATGAGCTTGTTACCATGGCCTCGAGTCTTGGTTCCAAGTTGGCCCCATCTTGATCGAACAAACTTGGATTTGATCGGTCTTGACCTTCCATTTGGATAAGTTGTTGAATTTGAACTTGATATGCTTCAATCTTCTTCGCTTTTGGGAATCAATCTGATTTAACTTGATCCGTATCTTGATACACTTTATCTTCTTTCTGGGAATCGAGGCCTGGATTGGGTCTTCGCCTGCTTCGAAACTCATGGGCTATTTGGATTTAAAACCTTTATTTTGAAATATTCTCCCAGAATGTCTAAACATTAAAATTTGGAGATTTTGAATTTAAAGGTTCATAAAGGCTTTAAATTGGCCTTCAAAATTTAGGAGTTTTTGAAAATACTTAAAAAAAATTCGAGTGTTTACAGATGCCCCTCTTTGGCATTAATCCAACTGTGTTTGGATAATGTTAAAGAAGAAAACACCCTTTTACTCTTCTTTCCGAACCTTTCTCAAGAGCATGGATCATCCAAGTGCCTAACTTTTAAAAATAAGTAAGAGGGGATTTAGAGCCAAAGGGGACTCAATCTGCTATGACCTTGGTCCTAATATCGATCATGTACTCAATGGTTTGAAATGCATGCATGGGCATGTATGAAGGGTGTGAGTGATATGCACACGATGATTCTTTTAGAGACTCTTAACATGCAAGGATCGAACTTGGGAGGCTTGGAAGGTCGACTGCCCCAAGTGATCATGGCCCTTATGTGGCTTGATGTTTTCGGGTTTTCACAACTTTCCAAAAGAAAGGGGAAATCCTTTTTAGCTTCAATCACAAGGATTTTCAGCTTCTTGTATTTCCCTTTACTCGGGTCATAATACCCACTACTTGGTAGAGATTTTTATAGGAAAACTAGGAAACATTGCAAAACTCTCCTACTTACACAACAAAGTCTAATTCTCAAACAAAATAAGATTCAAATGAATAAATCCTATTCCTACTTTAGGATTTTCCTAGATAAAACCTTTCTCCACTAGGATAAGTCATAGGGATAGGGAAAGAATTACCACGGTCCCTTCTGAAGCGTCCCGTGGTTTAAGAACAAGAAGAGGAAAATTTGCTCCTTTTGAGCTTTTGGCAATTTTTTTTTCTTTTTTCACAGAGGGCCTCCCTTTTTCTTTTTGGAGGATTTTGCTTTTTCCTCTTTCTTTTTCAATCAAAGCACTCTTTTCTGCTTTGCTTTTCTTTTTCTTTTGAAGATAAATTTTTGGAGGGATATCCTCTTTTTTATTTTCCCAAATTTTCCTTTTTGGGAAGGAGAAGCGAAATGGGGAGAGACTTATCCCAATGGTTTACTCGATTCATCTAAGATCACCCTATTTTGAAATAGCATATACCATTTGGAAATATTTTGCTATTTTGAAAAAGGCTCGATTTTGTAAGATGGGGACTTTTGAAATATAGCCCATAAATTTTGAAAACTCTACTTTTCATAAGACCCTATTTCCCTTGTTTAGGGTCACACGATCCACCTTGATCCTTCTTCAAGAAGTTCAAAGGAGATCCCATTCAAAATATTTTCAAAAGAGAGTAGCCCTATACATGATATCTTTTCAAATGCTGAGCATTTATAGGGTCTACCAAGTTCCTACCGTCAACATCAACCAACCAATAAGCATTGTTAGTGGTGGTTCCACGCACAACATAAGGACCATCCCACTTGGGCCGCCACTTTCCAAGGGGGTGTGGGCCTCGGTGGTGAATGGTTTTTAGCACTAGGTCTCCCACTTTGAAGTGGCGAGCCTTCATGTGCTTCTCGTAGTGTTGGGCTACCCTTTGCCTATATGCATGTGCATGATCCATAGCAAGTAGCCTCTTTTCATCCAACAAGTCAAGTTCGACCATTCTAGTATGTTGTAGGGTTTCTAATGGAATATCTAATGCAAGTGATGTATGAAATGAATGAAGCTTGGTATGAATGGGGAGTATGGCACTCGTGCCATAGACCAACTCGAATGGGGTGGCATTTGTTGGGGTTTGAATGGAAGTTCTATAAGCCCACAAGGCTTCGTCGAGCTTCTCATGCCATGTCCTACCTTTTTCTATGGTTTCCTCAATGATGCTTATGAGGGTTTTGTTTGTGGCTTCGGCTTGGCCGTTGTCTTGAGGGTAGTAGGGCGATGAGAAGTGTTGAGTCATGCCATATTTGACACACAATTTTTCCATCTTCTCATTCTTGAATGGGGTGCCATTATCGGACACTAGGTCTCTTGGTACTCCAAATCGGGCCAAGATATTTCTCTTAATGAATGCCACTACATGTTGTCCTTGGACATTGGCCAAGGATGTAGCTTCAACCCATTTAGAGAAATATTCGGTGGCCGCTAGAATGAACCTATGTCCATTGGATGCATTGGGGGATATGGGTCCTACGATGTCGAACGCCCACATGGCAAAAGGCCAAGGGCTCACGATGGAATGCAAAGAGGATGATGGGGTGTGAATGATATGCCCATGTATTTGACATTGATGACATTTCCTAACATGATCATGGCAATCTTGTCTTAGGGTGGACCAAAAATACCCAGCTCTAAGTATCTTCATGGCCATCATATTTGCATTAACATGGCCTCCACACTCTCCATCGTGGAACTCGTGCATTATGGTCCTAGCCTCTTCAAGGTCTACACATCGCAACAAAATGCCCGTAAAACTTTTCTTATAAAGCACCCCTCCCAAAATTACATACCGGGTTGAAATTTTTCTAATAAAAGCTTGATCTTTTGAAGAAGCATATTCGGGAAATCCTCCATTTTCTAAAAAGTTTTTAATGTCAAAACACCAAGGTTTATCATTTGGATTTTGGTCGTGTAGACGCGCGAAAATCCCCGCCTCTTCGCCTCTTTCGGGGGCTTGGAGTGGATCTTCTCGTGTGTCTAAGGCCTATGTATACAAATAGGGCGTGCCAGCTAGCTTACTTAAGCTAGCGAAGATATATTTAACACTGACTTCTAAACGTGGCGACTGTGAGCAAGTAAGCTCTTGTCGTCGCAGACCTTCTTGCACCGATGCGCAAGGGTCAGTCTGTACGCTTTTGCAAAAATCGAGTTTTGGAGAGAGAGTCTACGAAGCGGTTTGAGGTGTCTATTTCGGGTCTTTAGGATGCGATTGCATATTTTAGATCACGTGGATTTGCACGTGCCTAAGTCTTTTCTTTTATCCCTTTTCGGACCACCTAGTTTGTGTGTTATGAACACTCCACTACATGGGCGAATTTGAGCGGGGCTTGCTTTGATGCAATATGCGTCCTACCTCGTGGTATGGCGTAGATGCAATGCAAACTCACGCTACTCCAAAGGGAAAACCCGAAATGTAAAGACAATACTGAAGGGGAAATGATAGAAGGGAAATAACCGAAGGGAAATATGTATATATCTTATGTATATGAGGCCTTACTCGGGTCTTGCAAATAAGAGCGAAGGCTCAATGTGGGTGCGTGCTTGAATTGAAAGACTTACACACACGACATGAAATTAAACCCAAATATAAATTGCAGTATGGCCTTGACTAAGGTCTTGGGAGTAAGAGCGAAGGCTCAATGTGTGTGAGAGTGCTTGAATTGAAGTACTACACACACGACATAAATGAAACCCAAATATAACTGCAATAAGGCCTTTACTAAGGTCTTGGGAGTAAGAGCGAAGGCTCAATGTGTGTGAAAGTGCTTGAATTGAAAGACTTACTCACACGACATGAAATGAAACCCAAATAGTATAGGTCGGCCCTTACTTGGGTCTTTCAAATAAGAGCGAAAGCTCAAAGTGTGTGAGAGTGCTTGAATTGAAAGACTTACTCACACGACAAGAAATGAAACCCAAATAGTATAGGTCGGCCCTTACTTGGGTCTTTCAAATAAGAGCGAAAGCTCAATGTGTGTGAGAGTGCTTGAATTGAAAGACAACGCACCCAACTTAAACAAAAACCCTTCGAAAATGAAAGTATATATGTACACTTATATATTAGGGGCTGATTAGGCCCGTGTGTGTTCAAAATCGTGCACGACTAAGAGAGTGCACGTGTGTGGTTGTGCCAAGCCATGTTATTACAAGCGGGGGGAGACTATGCTCCGTTATTACAACCCCGTATCAAATTGAATCTCAAGCAAGTATACAACTAAGGACCGAGTTTAGGCACTTACGAGTAGCTAGTCCGTAGAGGCCTTGCTTGAGCGTGGACTTGGCCTTGGGCTGCAAACGGGAGCTCCGCGAAGGTAGGTGATCAAAGGTGCTGGCCGGCTGCAAGTAGGGCGCGGGATAGGCGCCTCGAAGGTGGCCGGTGGCAAGTAGACGGCGCCTCAAAGTAGGGGGTTTAAAGGGGCTGAATGAGTGGGTTCTTAGGGTCACTAAGGGAGTTGAGAGTATAGGGAAACTGGACCTAAAAGGTGAGCTAGTGGGAAGGCCGAATGGGAGATGATGGCTAGGTAGTGGCCGGCAGCTTGGGTTATACTAGGTTCGGCTAGGCTAAAGTGGTGGTGGCAAAGGGGCTGAGATGAAGATAGGATGGGTGGCTAAGAGTGGAGAGGTGGAAGAGAGGGGCTTTGAGGGAGTTTGGGGTATTTACCAAATGGGGAGAGGTGGCGGATGAAGTGGGAAGCAGGCGGGCAGGTGGACTATTGGCTGGTTCGGTTGGGTGGAGGTGGTGGCGTCCGGCTGAGGGATGGTGGTGGTGGATGGAAGAGGGAAGGTGGCGGTGCGGGTGGAGCTGATGGAGCAGGTGGAGCAGTTGGGGAGTGGAGCAGGCGGACAGGTTGGAGAGTGGAGTCGGCTGGGCTGAGGTGAGGGCTCCCACTTAGAAAACCCGCCCTCAAGGAGGGGTGTTTAAATAGGGGATGGGTAGGTCGGTTAGGGCTAGGCTGAGGGTAGTGGTTAGGTGGTTTAGGTAGGGTGGTATGTAGATAAGGTGGGCTGGAAAGGGTTGGGCCAGATATTTTAAAACTAGGGGTTTGGGTAAATCGTGGGCTAAGGGTGGTTTAGGGGTTTAGGGCTAGGTTAGGTGGTTGGGTTTTAGGGTGAGGTTTAGTGAGCTAGGTTAGGTGATTAGGCTAGGTTTGGGCTAGGATTAGGGAAATTAATCTAGGTTTAGGGAAGGATTAGGGAAGTGGGTTAGGTGATTAGGTTGGGATTAGGCCGGGATTAGGGAAGTGGGTTAGGTAATTAGGTTCAGATTAGGGGTGGATTAGGGGTTTAGGCTAGGATTAGGCATTTTGGGTTAGGTTTAGATGAGGGAGCTCCCTTAGCATGGCCCATAGACCTTGATCACCCCATGTTGGTGCAGCCCTAGGTTAGGTTTTAGCTAATTACAAGCTTAAACCCACTCAATTAGGCTAACCCACATGATTAAACCCAAACTTGACACACAAGTCAAGCTTAATACAACACTCTTGATATTTTTCACCCCCACTCTCTCTCATGCCCAATATCCCACGTGAATTTCAAGTGGGCCCCACCTCCATTTATGAGAAGGTGATGTGGGCCATGGAGATGGATATTGGATTGGATCTCTGGATCCAAATCCAAATCCAAGTCCACATATGGGTTTGGATTGGAATCTGGATATATATGGTCCAGATCCAATCCAAACTGAACTCTGACTCCTTCGAGCTGGGTTCGAAACGGACGATTCGTGCGGGGCCTAACAGCATCAGTACTCCGTCTGCGTTGGGTCTTCGCCAACATAGTCGTCCGCCTCCGTTTCTGCCTTCCGGAGATGACTTCAAAGGATATTTTGATAAGAACAGGGTCTTGGACATTCGAGATCCTGCGGGTGTCAATCAGATACAAGAGTTGCTGTGCCGGGCTTGACATGTGCTCCGGTTCCGGGCTCTTCTTGGCTCTCCTGGTCCTGTCTTGATCGGGCCAAACCACTTCGGGTTTCAAAACATGTTTTAAAAGGGTTTTCACAAGCTATATCATATGTTTTTGAAAGATAAAGTTTAAAACATATATACAGGGTTGTCTGGAAGGCTCCTAGGTTTCCAGGCTCAAAAATGGCCCTTTGGGGCTGCTTGTATAAAACCAGATGGATTTTGATAAATTCGTGGGATTTTGGGGTGTTTACAGATGCCCCTCTTTGGCCTTGTCCAAATAGATTTGGATAAGGGCAAAGATGACAAACACCCCTTTTAATGTCTCCCTAGATCTAGCCACGAAGAATATGTGATCGTCCCATTTTAGCAAAATCTCAATTTTACAAACTCTGGTAGGAGGAGATATCACGCCAAAGGGTTTACTTATGGAATCTGGTGCTAAAAATGGGATCATGTTCATGCAAGTACCATGCGTGGAATGCAGATGACATGGGTGTGGTGCCAAGAGGTGGCGACCTTCCAGAGACCAGATGTGGTCTAACTCTAGAGACTTACAAGGCCTGTTGCTCCAAGTGAGCAAATCCTATGCTGTTCGATGTTCAGTTTTCAAAACTTATTTACAAAAGCTATTTACAAAAGGGACAACTGTCTTGAGCCTCGATCCTAAGGATCTTGAGCTCTTCGTGCTTGCCCTTGTTTGAGTCTTAACACTCGCTTATCTAGCGGAGGTTTTATAAGAAAACAAGCTTCATTTCAAATCCCTACGTCTTACTCGAAACGTCGAATTCTCAAACAAGATGAAATTCAAGTAAGTAAATCCTATTTTTACTTTAGGATTCCTCGAAATGAACCATGCTTTAGCTTGGGATAAGCCAGGGATGGGAAAGAGGTACCACGGTCCTTTCTGAAGCGTCCCGTGGTTTAAGGCATAGAAGGCGGAAAACTGCTCTTTTTGAGCTTTTTGGCCTCTTTTTCCTTTTTTTTTCATAGAGGGTCTCCCTTTGGGAGTATTTTTTCTTTAATCCCTCTTTTTCATAAGAGAGTCGATTTTTCTTTTTGAAGTCTGGTTTCTTTCTTTTGGAAAGAGACTTTAAATGGGAAATTCCCTTTTGATTTGGGCCTTTGTTTTCCTTTTGAAGGGAGAGGAGAAGGGGGAGGACTTATCCCAAGCCTACACTCGATCCATTCCAGATCAGCCTATTTAGAAATAGCACGTACTACTTGCAAGTATCTTGCTATATTGAACTAGGCCTTTCTTTGTAAGATGAAGGATTTTGAAATGCAACCATGATTTTGAAAAATCACTCTTTCACAAGTGCGAATTCTCTCACTTAGGGTCACACGAGTTCGCCTTTGCACCTTATTCACATGTCTCAGGGCAGCTATCCCTATAAGATTTTCGAAAACTAGAATTTAATCCAGATCCTACACATGATACTTCTTTAAGTATTGAATATTGATAGGATCTGCTAAATTCCTACCTTCTACATCGATCAACCAATACGAATTGTTCGTAGTGGTTGCTCGTACAACATAGGGTCCATCCCAGTTGGGGCGCCACTTGCCTAGGGGGTGTGGGCCATGATGGTGGATGGTTTTGAAGACCAGATCTCCCACTTCAAAGTGGCGAGGTCTCATGTGTTTGCTATAATGTCGGGCTATCCTTTGCCGGTATGCACGAGCATGATCCATGGCAAGGAGTCGCCTCTCATCTAGCAAATCTAGTTCGGCCATCCTAGCATGCTGAAGCGTCTCTAGGGGGAGGTCGAGTGCTATAGATGTATGAAATGAATGTAGTTGGGTATGAATGGGAAGAATGGCGTTTGTGCCATAGACCAATTCGAATGGTGTGGCATTTGTGGGAGTCCGGATGGAAGTCCTATAAGCCCATAAGGCTTCATCCAGCTTCTCGTGCCACATCCTACCCTTCTCTAAGGTTTTCTCAATGATACCAATGAGAGTCTTGTTTGTGGCTTCGGCTTGGCCGTTGCCTTGAGGGTAGTAGGGCGAGGAGAAGTGGTGAGTTATGCCATACGTGTTGCACAACTTAACCATCCGCTCATTCTTGAATGGGGTACCATTATCAGACACTAGGTCTCGTGGAACCCCAAATTGAGCCAAGATATTCCTCCGGATGAAATCCACCACATGTTGCCCCATTACATTCGTTAGGGAAATGGCTTCCACCCACTTGGAGAAATACTCTGTGGCTGCTAAAATAAAACGATGCCCATTCGAGGCCTTTGGAAATATTGGGCCTACAATGTCAAACGCCCACATGGTAAATGGCCAGGGGCTGACCACGGAATGCAATGCAGATGAAGGGATATGAATGGCGTGCCCATGCACTTGACATGGATGACACTTCCTAACATGATCGTGACAATCCTTTTTCAGGGTGGACCAAAAATAACCCCCTCTAAGTATTTTCATTGCCATCATGTTGGCATTAACATGACCTCCACATTCTCCATCGTGGAACTCGTGCATCACTATCCTAGCCTCCTCTAGGTCGATACACCTAAGCAGAATGCCGGTAAAACTCTTTTTGTATAAGACCCCACCCAGAATGGTGTATCGGGTCGAAATCTTACGAATGAATGCCTTATCTTTGGATGTGGCATCCTCGGTGAATCCCCATTTTCTAAAAATTGTTTTATGTCATAGAACCAGGGTTTTTCAATAGACTCTGGGTTGTTTTGGCAAATATCCAAGTCGTGTGTGGATGGATGGGGCGCATGCCATATTTCCAAAGATCTGGTCCCTGAAATGGGATCGACCTTCAGGGCTGAGCCCAAGGAGGAGAGGGCATCGGCGATGCCATTGTCCTCTCTTCCCACATGTGTGAGCTTACATGACTGGAAGGATTGGACCAATCGAGTGGCCAACTCGTGATATGGAAGTAGTTTCTCATTGCGTACTTGCCAAATTTTTAAAACCTGGTTTATGACAAGGAGCGAATCTCCAAAGACCTCGATGCACGATGCCCCTAGAGTTTTCGAAATCCTTAGGCCTTGTATGAGTGCTTCATACTCAGCTACGTTGTTGGAACATTCGAAATCTAAGCGGACTGCTATGGGAATCTCGCCCTTTTCAGGGGAGATTAGGATGATCCCGGCACTAGCCCCTCGTTGGTTTCGTGCCCCGTCGAAGTGCATCTTCCACACTTGGTTTTCGAAAGAATTTGCCAAAATGTGGTTTTGAAAATGGTTTTGCAATATGCCTTCATCAGGCATTTCGACAAGAGTGGGATATGCGTCCTCTAAGGGGAATTCAGCCACGTAATCTGCTAGGGCTTGCCCCTTAATGGAGATCTGGTGATGGTATTTCAGATCGTACTCCATTAGAAGGAGTTGCCATTTACCCAATCTACCCGTGAGAATGGGTTTTTCGAATAAGTGCTTGATTGGATCAAGCTTGGACACTATCCAGATCTCATGATCTAGGAAATAGTGTCTGAACTTCTGGCAGGCCCAGACTAGGGCCAAGCACGTCTTCTCCATGGCTTGATAATTTCGTTCATAAGCCAAGAGAGTTTTCGAAATATAGTAGATGGCATACTCCTTATGGGTGTCATCCTCGTATTGAGCCAACAGGGCTCCTAAAGCATTCATATGCACGGAGATGTATAATAAAAGCGGTTTTCCTTGTTTTGGAGGATTCAAAACGGGGGGATTAACCAAGTATGCCTTCAGTCTCTCGAAGGACTTTTGGCATTCGTCATCCCATAAGAATTTCGTACCCTTCCTCAACAGTTTGTTGAAGGGTTCGCATCTAGTTGCCAGATTCGATATGAATCGGTGCACAGATTGTAATTGACCCTGGAGGCTGCGGACTTGGGTGAGATTGGAGGGTGGAGCCATGTCTATGATGGCTCGACACTTAGAGGGGTCGACTTCTATTCCCCTTTGGCTTACCATAAAGCCTAGAAGCTTCCCTGATTCTACCCCGAACACACATTTTTGAGGGTTTAGCTTTACTTGGTAAAGCCTAAGCCTTTCGAAAATCTTTTGTAAACATTCGATATGAGTGCATCGGGTTTTGGATTTCGCCAAGAGATCATCTACATACACTTCTACAAGCTCGTGAATTTGATCATGGAAGATCGTGTTCATGGCTCGTTGGTATGTTGCGCCGGCATTTTTCAAACCAAAGGGCATGACTGTATAGCAGTACGTGCCCCATGGGGTTGTGAAGGCGGTCTTACCCTGATCTCGTGGGCTTAGTTTGATTTGTTATAGCCTGAATAGCCATCCATGAATGAAAACATTTCATGATTTGCAGTACTATCGACTATCAAATCTATGTTTGGTAAAGGATAATTATCCTTTGGAGTGGCTTTATTCAGGTTTCTGAAATCGATGCATATTCGAATTTTCCCATTGGTTTTTCGAACCACAACGATATTTGACAACCAATCAGAATACGCAATGGGTTTTATAAATCCGGCTTTTAGCAGATCTTCTAAACCCTCTTTGACTTGCGTGTGTACATTCGGGTGTATTTTCCTAAGCTTCTGCTTTATTGGTTTTATACCTACATCTAAGGGAAGACGATGCTCGACAATGCTGGGATCTATGCCCGGCATGTCTTCATACGTCCATGCAAACACATCTAAATAGGTTCGTAGAAATGCAATGAATGCTAACTTTTCAGTTTCATGCAAGCATGCGCCTATTTTGATGTTTTTGGGATTGGAATCATCCCCTAGGTTCACCTCTACGAAATCTCCTCCTACTGATTGGGAAGGTCTTTCAAAATCGAGAATTCTATGAAATTCTGGGAGCTCAGAAGTGGGATCTTCCTCAAGGGGATCCACTTCTGGGCTTTGATCATTCTCGTGGGCTATAGACCCGAGGGAACTTGATGCGTGGTTTTCAAAATAACCTGGTTTTGTACTTGGATTTTCAAGTGACTTCGAAATTTTTGGTCTGGCTATGCAGACGACGCTTCTTTCGAAATCCTTTTCTTTTGCCAAAGTCTTACCAAGAGAAGCTATGTACAAAATCTTTTTGGTATTTTCCAAATTTTCGATTTTTTTGGGTTTTTGTAAAACAAGAACTTTGGGAACTATACAAAGCACTCTTTTTTCGAGTTTTTGTTTTTCCATTGTTTTTGGTTTTCCTTGTTTTTCGATTTTTTTTTCGATTTTAAGTTTTCAAATGTTTTTGGTATTTTTAGAAAAAGGGATCTTCCGTCATACCTACAAAGGGAAAACACTACGGGTTAGACTCGGAATAGAAGGTCTAAATCGTAGGTCTCTTCTAAGACAGGCTCCGGGGCACCCTTGACCCAAGTGGTCACAGGGGGTGGCTCCGGCGGTATTCGGGGAGTATAGCCGATCCCATATCGGCTTGGGTTGGCCCTAGGAAGGATGGGTTCTAGGAGACCCTGGTTTTGTGCCCCTAGACTTTTGTAGGGCGTGTAGCCCATGTTCAATAACATGTTCCACGACCTTTTGTTTTTTGAAAAGATGGGATATAAGTCGTGGTCCTGGAACATGCTATCGTCCATATTAGGCTCGTATGGCCTTTTGTCCAGGGGTTTTGGAAATAGGGAACGCTAGGGTTTTCCTAGGAGGATTAGAGTCGGGAGGGGGCCTGTTTTGGGCGGCCCCTTCACATATACAACCTTCCTAGGGTTGTTTAACACGAGCCGAGGTGGCTCAACCATGATTTGCCCCAGGTTAGCCTCATGGGCCTGGGAGCTTGATAAACAAGGGGAGTTTATGATCCGCTGAAGTTGTGGGTGACTCTCACCTAAGATCACTACGACCTGGTCCCTAAAAGAGATCTTGACACACCTGTGGAAGGTGGATGGCACAGCGCACAAACTGTGTATCCAGGGTCTTCCCAGCAACAGGTTATAATGGGGGTGGATGTCCAAGACATGGAACACCCCCGTGTGTTCGATCCCTCCCGTTTCCATTGGGAGTTCGATGGATCCTAAAGGTCTAGACGCATTCCTATCATATCCAGTGATAACGATGGGGCTTGGGTTCACTGAAGTCAAGGTGACTCCGATTTTGTACGCCACATGAAGTGGAAGGATGTTGAGCCCTCCTCCACCATCGACTAGGCACCTGTCCAGAGAGTGGTTGTTTAGAACCACCTCGATATGCAGGGCCTGGTTATGGGTTTCGTAGGGTCTATCTACATCATCTTCCGAAAAGGTGATGGGCGATTTTGCTCCTAATAAAGCCACTTGGGCAGACAAGGATTCCGGACTTATGTTCGAATCAACCTTGGCCCTTTCTAGAATTTTCTCTAACACAAGTCTATGCCTAGGCGAGGTTTTGATAAGCTCTAGGATAGACATGTGAATAGGAATCTTTGAAAGGTGGTTTTCGAAATCATAAGGATTTAGGATGACTTTGTCCTTATCTGCTTTTGGCAGACCACTAGGGATACATGCTTTTGAGGGGCCAGGCACACTGACCACCTTTTGAGCACCTTGAAGGTGCGGGGGTTGGTAGATCCTCCCGGATCTAGTGACTTCCCCCACGACCAGCCTAGGGTTCGCGCTAAACTTGGCTCTAAGGATGAGCTGAGGAGAACCTTGGATTTTCAAAACTGGTTTTGCCGGGGTTTCCACTTTTGGTGGTCCCCGAATGACGACTTGGGCGGGCCTCTTGTATAATACAAGGATGGGCGCACAAGTAGGTCGACCAGGTTCTGGCTTTTGCGCTAGTTCCTTGGAAATGGTGAGGGTACATACCTCCTTTCCTTTCCCACTGCCACTGGCGTGTTTGGGAAAGGATTCCTTGAAGATAGCTTGAGGTGGCTCAGGTTCCGCAGTGACCTGGAGCCGGCCTTCTGCTATCAAGTTCTCAATTTTATTTAAAAGAGAGAAGCAGCGTTTGGTATCATGGCCTTTGAGCCGATGATACTTGCAAAATCGGTTTAAATACCCCCCTTTGGAAGTGACTCCTTCGGGGATTTCAGGGAGTTCGATCATGCCCTGGGCAAGTAAGAGGTCTAGGACCTCTGACACAGGTTGCCCTAGCGGAGTATATTCCCGTTTTTCAACCGGTTTTTGAAAATTACGTTCTCTCTTATTTTCTATTTTTTCAAAATTTTTAGAAGTGCCTGCCATGCCTGGATCCACCTGGACATTGGCGATTTTATGGGGCTTTGCCCCTTTGTCCGTCGTGGGCAGCCCATATGCGATGGGCTTTTCCAAACGGGTTTTTGGAACGGCACTTCCTTTCCATAAGTGATCGTATGTCCCTTTTCGCAAGTTGGTTTCGAAAAGGGAGGCCTTTTTGATCAACTTATGGAAAGTTGAAATCTCATGGAGCGAGAGAAGGGTTTTTAACTCGCTTTTAAAATTATCCAGGATGAGCATTACTGCGCATCATTCGGATATAGGCTCTCGCACTTGGCCCAAAAGAGACCTCCATCTTATAATGAAGGCATGCACGTCTTCGTTCATGCCTTGCTTTGTATCCCTTAAGGTATTCAGGGTTGGCGTGACTTCCACGTTGTGGGCAAATCTTTGCATGAAGCAGTTCGCTAACTCTTCAAAAGTAGCGAACTGGCTTAAGTCGTAGGTGTAAACACCCCGAAATCCCACGAATTTCTCAAAATCCATCTGGTTTTATACAAGCAGCCCCAAAGGGCCATTTTGAGTTTGGAAACCCAGGAGCCTTCCAAACAACCCTGTACATATGTTTTAAACTTTATCTTTCTAAAACATATAATATGGCTTTGAAAACCCTTTTAAAACACGTTTTGAAACCCCGAAGTGGCTTGGCCCGATCAAGACAGGACCAGGAGAGCCAAGAAGAGCCCGGAACCGGAGCACCTGTCGAGCCCGGCGCAGCAACTCTTGTATCTGATTCACATCCCAGGATCTTGAACGTCCAAGACCCTGTTCTTATCAAAATAGCATTTGAAGTCATCTCCGGAAGGCAAAAATGGAGGCGGACGACTATGTTGGCGAAGACCCAACGCAGACGGAGTACTGATGCTGTCAGGCCCCGCACGAATCGTCCGTTTCGAACCCAGCTCGAAGGAGTCAGAGTTCAGTTTGGATTGGATCTGGACCATATATATCCAGATCCCAATCCAAACCCATATGTGGACTTGGATTTAGATTTAGATCCAGAGATCCAATCCAATATCCATATCCATGGCCCACATCACCTTCTCATAAATGGAGGTGGGGCCCACTTGAGTTTCACGTGGGATATTGGGCATGAGAGAGAGTGGGGGTGAAAAATATCAAGAGTGTTGTATTAAGCTTGACTTGTGTGTCAAGTTTGGGTTTAATCATGTGGGTTAGCCTAATTGAGTGGGTTTAAGCTTGTAATTAGCTAAAACCTAACCTAGGGCTGCACCAACATGGAGTGATCAAGGTCTATGGGCCATGATAAGGGAGCTCCTTCACCTAAACCTAGCCCAAAATGCCTAAACCTAGCCTAAACCCCTAATCCACCCCTAATCTGAACCTAATCACCTAACCCACTTCCCTAATCCCGGCCTAATCCCAACCTAATCACCTAACCCACTTCCCTAATCCTTCCCTAAACCTAGATTAATTTCCCTAATCCTAACCTAAACCTAGCCTAATCACCTAACCTAGCTCACTAAACCTCACCCTAAAACCCAACCACCTAACCTAGCTCTAAACCCCTAAACCACCCTTAGCCCACGATTTACCCAAACCCCTAGTTTTAAAATATCTGGCCCAACCCCTTCCAACCCACCTTATCTACATACCACCCTACCTAAACCACCTAACCACTACCCACAACCCAGCCCTAACCGACCTACCCATCCCCTATTTAAACCCCCCTCCTTGTGGGCGGGTTTTCCAAGTGGGAACCACTCTCTCACCCAACCGGGCCCTCTCCTTCTCCCATCTCTCACCCAGCCGAGACCACTCCCCACCTCCGCCTGCTCCACCTGCTCCGCCACCTTCCCTCTTCCATCCATCACCACCATCCATCAGCCAGACGCCACCACCTCCACCCAACCGAACCAGCCAACAGTCACCTGCCCGCCTGCTTCCCATTTCATCCGCCACCTCTCCCCATTCGGTAAGTGCCCCAAACTCCCTCAAAGCCCCTCTCTTCCACCTCTCCACTCTTGGCCACCCATCCTACCTTCATCTCAGCCCTTTTGCCGCCACCACCTAAACCTAGCCGAACCTAGTATAACCCAAGTTGCTGGCCACTACCTAGCCATCATCTCCCCTTCGGCCCTCCCCTAGGTGTCCTATTCGGCCTTCCCACCAGCTCACCCTTTTAGGTCCAGCTTCCCTAAACTCTCAACTCCCCTAGTGACCCTAAGAGTCCACTCATTCAGCCACTTTAAACCCCTACTTGGAGCCGCCAGCTACTTGCCACCGGCCACCTCCGAGGCGCCTATCCCGCGCCCCACTTGCAGCCGGCCAGCACCCTTGACCAGCTTACCTTAGCGGAGCTCCCGTTTGCAGCCCAAGGCCAAGTCCACGCTCAAGCAAGACCTCTACGGACCAGCTACTCGTAAGTGTCTAAACTCGGTCTTTAGTTGTATACTTGCTTGAGATTCAATTTGATACGGGGTTGTAATAACGGAGCATAGTCTCCCCCCGCTTGTAATAACATGGCTTGGCACAACCACACACGTGCACTCTCTTAGTCGTGCACGATTTTTAGCACACACGGGCCTAATCAGCCCCTAATATATAAGTGTACATATATACTTTCATTTTCGAAGGGTTTTGTTTAAGTTGGGTGCGTTGTCTTTCAATTCAAGCACTCTCACACACATTGAGCTTTCGCTCTTATTTGAAAGACCCAAGTAAGGGCCGACCTATACTATTTGGGTTTCATTTCATGTCGTGTGAGTAAGTCTTTCAATTCAAGCACTCTCACACACATTGAGCTTTCGCTCTTAGTTGCAAGACCCAAGTAAGGGCCGACCTATACTATTTGGGTTTCATTTCATGTCGTGTGAGTAAGTCTTTCAATTCAAGCACTCTCACACACATTGAGCTTTCGCTCTTATTTGAAAGACCCAAGTAAGGGCCGACCTATACTATTTGGGTTTCATTTCTTGTTGTGTGAGTAAGTCTTTCAATTCAAGCACGCACCCACATTGAGCCTTCGCTCTTATTTGCAAGACCCGAGTAAGGGCTCATATACATAAGATATATACATATCTCCCTTCGGTTATTTCCCTTCAGTTATTTCCCTTCGGTTATTTCCCTTCTGTTATTTCCCTTCAGTATTGTCTTTACATTTCGGGTTTTCCCTTTGGAGTAGCGTGAGTTTGCATTGCATCTACGGCATACCACGAGGTAGGACGCATATTGCATCGAAACAAGCCCCGCTCGAATTCGCCCATGTAGTGGAGTGTTCATAACACACAAACTAGGCGACCCAAAAAGGGATAAAAGAAAAGACTTAGGCACGTGCAAATCCACGTGATCTAAAATATGCAATCGCATTTTAAAGACCCGAAATAGACACCTCGAACCGCTTCGTAGACTTTATCTCCAAAACTCGATTTTTGCAAAAGCGTACAGACTGACCCTTGCGCATCGGTGCAAGAAGGTCTGCGACGACAAGAGCTTACTTGCTCACAGTCGCCACGTTTAGAAGTCAGTGATAAAAATATCTTCGCTAGCTTAAGTAAGCTAGCTAGCACGCCCTATTTGTATACATAGGCCTTAGACACACGAGAAGATCCACTCCAAGCCCCGAAAGAGGCGAAGAGGCGGGGATTTTCGCGCGTCTACAGAGATTGGCACGCCCGGTGGGACGTGAGCCTTTTCAGAAATCGAGTTTACTTGTAGAAATCTTGCGAAAATTTTAAAAAGGTGTCATTTTAACTTGTTTTCTTTGCTTTTACTCGAAATTTTGAAAAAGCTTGAAAAGCATGTCAAAATCCAATCCAAGTGAAGTATCGAGCCAAGGCTCATGCGCATCAAGTTCTCACTCTAGGAGGATTTTCAAAAACAAAATAAAACTAGATGAAATCGAGGACTTGAGAAGGGAGTTTGAGGCCAAAATCGATGCTCTCAGCCAAGAGGCTGAAGTAGGTGATTCATGTTCATCGAACGGTGAACAAAGGCCTAAAAAGAAATTTGAAAAACCTCGCAAGCAAAAAGAGGCCTCCGTAATGCAAGGCAACCAATACCACGAGTCCTTCACACAAAAGGACCGTAAAGCCCTACAGCAGCTGCTGAAAGGGCAAAATAAAGAGAAAAGAAGCTACGCCCTGTCTGATTTCCTTCCTATGGATTACGAAACAGACAGTGATGATGAAATACCGAACTTTCATCGGTATGATGGCATGGGAGACCCTAGGTCTCACTTGCAGCTTTTCTCACGTCGAGCCCATAAGAAGAAAAAGGACTCGATGAAATGGGTGTATTGGTTCCCTCTATCCCTTAAAGGCACAGCTGCCAAATGGCTGGCTTCCTACGACTTAAGCCAGTTCGCTACTTTTGAAGAGTTAGCGAACTGCTTCATGCAAAGATTTGCACACAACGTGGAAGTCATGCCAACCCTGAATACCTTAAGGGATACAAAGCAAGGCATGAACGAAGACATGCATGCCTTCATTATAAGATGGAGGTCGCTTTTAGGCCAAGTGAGAGAGCCCATATCCGAAGGATGCGCTGTAATGCTCATCCTGGATAATTTCAAAAGCGAGTTAAAAACCCTTCTCTCGCTCCATGAGATTTCAACTTTCCATAAGTTGATCAAAAAGGCCTCCCTTTTCGAAACCAACTTGCGAAAAGGGACATACGACCACTTATGGAAAGGAAGTGCCGTTCCAAAAACCCGTTTGGAAAAGCCCATCGCATATGGGCTGCCCACGACGGACAAAGGGGCAAAGCCCCATAAAATCGCCAATGTCCGGGTGGATCCAGGCATGGCGGGCACTTCTAAAAATTTTGAAAAAATAGAAAATAAGAGAGAACGCAATTTTTCAAAACCAATTGAAAAACGGGAGTACACTCCGCTGGGGCAACCTGTGTCGGAGGTCCTAGACCTCCTACTTGCCCAGGGCATGATCGAACTCCCTGAAATCCCCGAAGGAGTCACGTCCAAAGGGGGGTATTTAAACCGATTTTGCAAGTATCATCGGCTCAAAGGCCATGATACCAAACGTTGCTTCTCTCTTCTAAATAAAATTGAGAACTTGATAGCAGAGGGCTGGCTCCAGGTCACTGCGGAACCTGAGCCACCTCAAGCTATCTTCAAGGAACCCTTTCCCAAACACGCCAGTGGTAGTGGGAAAGGAAAGGAGGTATGTACCCTCACCATTTCCAAGGAACTAGCGCAAAAACCAGAACCTGGTCGACCTGCTTGTGCGCCCATCCTTGTACTATACAAGAGGCCCGCCCAAGTCGTCATTCGGGGACCATCAAAAGTGGAAACCCCGGTAAAACCAGTTTTGAAAATCCATGGTTCTCCTCAGCTCATCCTTAGAGCCAAGTTTAGCGCGAACCCTAGGCTGGTCGTGGGGGAAGTCACTAGATCTGGGAGGATCTACCAACCCCCTCACCTTCAAGGTGCTCAAAAGGTGGTCAGTGTGCCTGGCCCCTCAAAAGCATGTATCCCTAGTGGTCTGCCAAAAGCAGATAAGGACAAAATCATCCTAAATCCTTATGATTTCGAAAACCACCTTTCAAAGATTCCTATTCACATGTCCATCCTAGAGCTTATCAAAACCTCGCCTAGGCATAGACTTGTCTTAGAGAAAATTCTAGAAAGGGCCAAGGTTGATTCGAACATAAGTTCGGAATCCTTGTCTGCCCAAGTGGCTTTATTAGGAGCAAAATCGCCCATCACCTTTTCGGAAGATGATGTAGATAGACCCTACGAAACCCATAACCAGGCCCTGCACATCGAGGTGGTTCTAAACAACCACTCTCTGGACAGGTGCCTAGTCGATGGTGGAGGAGGGCTCAACATCCTTCCACTTCACGTGGCGTACAAAATCGGAGTCACCTTGACTTCAGTGAACCCAAGCCCCATCGTTATCACTGGATATGATGGGAATGCGTCTAGACCTTTAGGATCCATCGAACTCCCAATGGAAACGGGAGGGATCGAACACACGGGGGTGTTCCACGTCCTGGACATCCACCCCCATTATAACCTGTTGCTGGGGAGACCCTGGATACACAGTTTGTGCGCTGTGCCATCCACCTTCCACAGGTGTGTTAAGATCCCTTTTAGGGACCAGGTCGTAGTGATCCTAGGTGAGAGTCACCCACAGCTTGAGGGGATCATAAACTCCCCTTGTTTATCGAGCTCCCAGGCCCACGAGACTAACCTGGGGCAAATTATGGTTGAGCCACCTCGGCTCGTGTTGAACAACCCTAGGAAGGTTGTATGTGTGAAGGGGCCGCCCAAAGCAGGCCCCCTCCCGACTCTAATCCTCCTAGGAAAACCCAAACGTTCCCTATTTCCAAAACCCCTGGACAAAAGGCCATACGAGCCTAATATGGACGATAGCATGTTCCAGGACCACGACTTATATCCCATCTTTTCAAAAAACAAAAGGTCGTGGAACATGTTATTGAACATGGGCTACACGCCCTACAAAAGTCTAGGGGCACAAAACCAGGGTCTCCTAGAGCCCATCCTTCCTAGGGCCAACCCAAGCCGATATGGGATCGGCTATACTCCCCGAATACCGCCGGAGCCACCCCCGGTAACCACCTGGGTCAAGGGTGCCCCGGAGCCTGTCTTAAAAGAGACCTATGGTTTAGACCTCCTATTCCGAGCCTAACCCGTAGTGTTTTCCCTTTGTAGGTATGACGGAAGATCCCTTTTTCTAAAAAAATACCAAAAACATTTGAAAAACTTAAAATCGAAAAAATCGAAAAACAAGAAAAACCAAAAACAATGGAAAAACAAAAACTCGAAAAAAGTGTGCTTTGTATAGTTCCCAAAGTTCTTGTTTTACAAAAACCCAAAAAAATCGAAAATTTAGAAAATACCAAAAAGATTTTGTACATAGCTGCTCCTTGTAGGCCTTTGGCAAAAGAAAAGGATTTCGAAAGAAGTGTCGTCTGCATAGCCAGACCAAAAATTTCGAAGTCACTTAAAAATCCAAGTACAAAACCAGGTTATTTTGAAAACCACGCATCAAGTTCCCTCGGGTCTATGGCCCACGAGAATGATCAAAGCCCAGAAGTGGATCCCCTTGAGGAAGATCCCACTTCTGAGCTCCCAGAATTTCATAGAATTCTCGATTTTGAAAGACCTTCCCAATCAGTAGGAGGAGATTTCATAGAGGCGAACCTAGGGGATGATTCCAATCTCAAAAACATCAAAATAGGCGCATGCTTGCATGAAACTGAAAAGTTAGCATTCATTGCATTTCTACGAACCTATTTAGATGTGTTTGCATGGACGTATGAAGACATGCCGGGCATAGATCCCAGCATTGTCGAGCATCGTCTTCCCTTAGATGTAGGTATAAAACCAATAAAGCAGAAGCTTAGGAAAATACACCCGAATGTACACACGCAAGTCAAAGAGGGTTTAGAAGATCTGCTAAAAGCCGGATTTATAAAACCCATTGCGTATTCTGATTGGTTGTCAAATATAGTTGTGGTTCGAAAAACCAATGGGAAAATTCGAATATGCATCGATTTCAGAAACCTGAATAAAGCCACTCCAAAGGATAATTATCCTTTACCAAACATAGATTTGATAGTCGATAGTACTGCAAATCATGAAATGTTTTCATTCATGGATGGCTATTCAGGCTATAATCAAATCAAACTAAGCCCACGAGATCAGGGTAAGACCGCCTTCACAACCCCATGGGGCACGTACTGCTATACAGTCATGCCCTTTGGTTTGAAAAATGCCGGCGCAACATACCAACGAGCCATGAACACGATCTTCCATGATCAAATTCATGAGCTTGTAGAAGTGTATGTAGATGATCTCTTGGCCAAATCCAAAACCCGATGCACCCATATCGAATGTTTACAAAAGATTTTCGAAAGGCTTAGGCTTTACAAAGTAAAGCTAAACCCTCAAAAATGTGTGTTCGGGGTAGAATCAGGGAAGCTTCTAGGCTTTATGGTGAGCCAAAGGGGAATAGAAGTCGACCCCTCTAAGTGTCGAGCCATTATAGACATGGCTCCACCCTCCAATCTCACCCAAGACCGTAGCCTTCAGGGTCGATTACAATCTGTGCGCCGATTCATATCGAATCTGGCAACTAGATGCGAACCCTTCAACAAACTGTTGAGGAAGGGTACAAAATTCTTATGGGATGACGAATGCCAAAAGTCCTTCGAGAGACTGAAGGCATACTTGGTTAATCCCCCCGTTTTGAATCCTCCAAAACAAGGAAAACCGCTTTTATTATACATCTCCGTGCATGTAAACGCTTTAGGAGCCCTGTTGGCTCAATACGAGGATGACACCCATAAGGAGTATGCCATCTACTATATTTCGAAAACTCTCTTGGCTTATGAACGAAATTATCAAGCCATGGAGAAGACGTGCTTGGCCCTAGTTTGGGCCTGCCAGAAATTCAGACACTATTTCCTAGATCATGAGATCTGGATAGTGTCCAAGCTTGATCCAATCAAGCACTTGTTCGAAAAACCCATTCTCACGGGTAGATTGGGCAAATGGCAACTCCTTCTAATGGAGTATGATTTGAAATACCATCACTAGATCTCCATTAAAGGGCAAGCCCTAGCAGATTACGTGGCTGAATTCCCCTTAGAGGACGCATATCCCACTCTTGTCGAAATGCCTGATGAAGGCATATTGCAAAACCATTTTCAAAACCACATTTTGGCAAATTCTTTCGAAAACCAGGTGTGGAAGATGCACTTCGACGGGGCACGAAACCAACGAGGGGCTGGTGCCGGGATCATCCTAATCTCCCCTGAAAAGGGCGAGATTCCCATAGCAATCCGCTTAGACTTCGAATATTCCAACAACGTAGCTGAGTATGAAACACTCATACAAGGCTTAAGGATTTCGAAAACTCTAGGGGCATCATGCATCGAGGTCTTTTGAGATTCACTCCTTGTCATAAACCAGGTTTTAAAAATTTGGCAAGTACGTAATGAGAAACTACTTCCATATCACGAGTTGGCCACTCGATTGGTCCAATCCTTCCAGTCGTGTAAGCTCACACACGTAGGAAGAGAGGACAATGGCATCGCCGATGCCCTCTCCTCCTTGGGTTCAGCCCTGAAGGTCGATCCCATTTCAGGGACCAGATCTTTGGAAATATGGCATGCGCCCCATCCGTCCACACACGACTTGGATATTTGCCAAAACAACCCAGAGTCTGTTGAAAAACCCTGGTTCTATGACATAAAACAATTTTTAGAAAATGGGGGATTCACCGAGGATGCCACATCCAAAGATAAGGCATTCATTCGTAAGATTTCGACCCGATACACCATTCTGGGTGGGGTCTTATACAAAAAGAGTTTTACCGGCATTCTGCTTAGGTGTATCGACCTAGAGGAGGCTAGGATAGTGATGCACGAGTTCCACGACGGAGAATGTGGAGGTCATGTTAATGCCAACATGATGGCGAAGAAAATACTTAGAGGGGGTTATTTTTGGTCCACCCTGAAAAAGGATTGTCACGATCATGTTAGGAAGTGTCATCCATGTCAAGTGCATGGGCACGCCATTCATATCCCTTCATCTGCATTGCATTCCGTGGTCAGCCCCTGGCCATTTACCATGTGGGCGTTTGACATTGTAGGCCCCATATTTCCAAAGGCCTCGAATGGGCATCGTTTTATTTTAGCAGCCACGGAGTATTTCTCCAAGTGGGTGGAAGCCATTTCCCTAACGAATGTAATGGGGCAACATGTGGTGGCTTTCATCCGGAGGAATATCTTGGCTCGATTTGGGGTTCCACGAGACCTTGTGTCTGATAATGGTACCCCATTCAAGAATGAGCGGATGGTTAAGTTGTGCAACACGTATGGCATAACTCACCACTTCTCCTCGCCCTACTACCCTCAAGGCAACGGCCAAGCCGAAGCTACAAACAAGACTCTCATTGGTATCATTGAGAAAACCTTAGAGAAGGGTAGGACGTCTCACGAGAAGCTGGATGAAGCCTTATGGGCTTATAGGACTTCCATCCGGACTCCCACGAATGCCACACCATTCGAGTTGGTCTATGGCACAAACGCCATTCTTCCCATTCATACCCAACTGCATTCATTCCATACATCCATTGCACTCGACCTCCCCCTAGAGACGCTTCAGTATGCTAGGATGGCCGAACTAGATTTGCTAGATGAGAGGCGACTCCTTGCCATGGATCATGCTCGTGCATACCGGCAAAGGATAGCCCGACATTATAGCAAACACATAAGACCTCACCACTTTGAAGTGGGAGATCTGGTCTTAAAAACCATCCACCATCGTGGCCCACACCCCCTAGGCAAGTGGCGCCCCAACTGGGATGGACCCTATGTTGTACGAGCAACCACTACGAACAATTCGTATTGGTTGATCGATGTAGAAGGTAGGAATTTAGTAGATCCTATCAATATTCAATACTTAAAGAAGTATCATGTGTAGGATCTGGATTAAATTCCAGTTTTCGAAAATTTTAAAGGGATAGCTGCCCTGAGACATGTGAATAAGGTGCAAAGGCAACTCGTGTGACCCTAAGTAAGAGAATTCGCACTTGTGAAAGAGTGGAGTTTTCAAAATCGTGGTTGCATTTCAAAATCCTTCATCTTACAAAGAAAGGCCTAGTTCAACATAGCAAGATACTTGCAAGTAGTACGTGCTATTTCTAAATAGGCTGATCTGGAATGGATCGAGTGTAGGCTTGGGATAAGTCCTCCCCTCTTCTCTTCTCCTTCCAAAAGGAAAACAAAGGCCCAAATCAAAAGGGAATTTCCCATTTAAAGTCTCTTTCCAAAAGAAAGAAACCAGACTTCAAAAAGAAAAATCGATTCTCTTATGAAAAGAGGGATTAAAGAAAAAATACTCCCAAAGGGAGACCCTCTATGAAAAAAAGGAAAAAGAGGCCAAAAAGCTCAAAAAGAGCAGTTTTCCGCCTTCTATGCCTTAAACCACGGGACGCTTCAGAAGGGACCGTGGTATCTCTTTCCCATCCCTGGCTTATCCCAAGCTAAAGCATGGTTCATTTCGAGGAATCCTAAAGTAAAAATAAGATTTACTTACTTGAATTTCATCTTGTTTGAGAATTCGACGTTTCGAATAAGGCGTAGGAATTTGAAATGAAGCTTGTTTTCTTATAAAACCTCCGCTAGATAAGCGAGTGTTAAGACTCAAACAAGGGCAAGCACGAAGAGCTCGAGATCCTTAGGATCGAGACTCAAGACAGTTGTCCCTTTTGTAAATAGCTTTTGTAAATAAGTTTTGAAAAACCGAACATCGAACAGCATAGGATTTGCTCACTTGGAGCAATAGACCTTGTAAGTCTCTAGAGTTCGACCACATCTGGTCTATGGGAGGTCGCCACTCTTGGCACCACACCCATGTCATCTGCATTCCACGCATGGTACTTGCATAAACATGATCCCATTTAGGACCAGATTCCATAAGTAAACCCTTTGGCGTGATATCTCCTCCTACCAGAGCTTGTAAAATTGAGATTTTGCTAAAATGGGACGATCCCATATTCTTCGCGGCTAGATCTAGGGAGACATTAAAAGGGGTGTTTGTCATCTTTGCCCTTATCCAAATCTATTTGGACAAGGCCAAAGAGGGGCATCTGTAAACACCCCGAAATCCCACGAATTTCTCAAAATCCATCTGGTTTTATACAAGCAGCCCCAAAGGGCCATTTTGAGTTTGGAAACCCAGGAGCCTTCCAAACAACCCTGTACATATGTTTTAAACTTTATCTTTCTAAAACATATAATATGGCATTGAAAACCCTTTTAAAACACGTTTTGAAACCCCGAAGTGGCTTGGCCCGATCAAGACAGGACCAGGAGAGCCAAGAAGAGTCCGGAACCGGAGCACCTGTCGAGCTCGGCGCAGCAACTCTTGTATCTGATTCACATCCCAAGATCTCGAACGTCCAAGACTCTGTTCTTATCAAAATAGCATTTGAAGTCATCTCCGGAAGGCAGAAACGGAGGCGGACGACTATGTTGGCGAAGACCCAACGCAGACGGAGTACTGATGCTGTCAGGCCCCGCACGAATCGTCCGTTTCGAACCCAGCTCGAAGGAGTCAGAGTTCAGTTTGGATTGGATCTGGACCATATATATCCAGATCCCAATCCAAACCCATATGTGGACTTGGATTTAGATTTGGATCCAGAGATCCAATCCAATATCCATATCCATGGCCCACATCACCGTCTCATAAATGGAGGTGGGGCCCACTTGAGTTTCACGTGGGATATTGGGCATGAGAGAGAGTGGGGGTGAAAAATATCAAGAGTGTTGTATTAAGCTTGACTTGTGTGTCAAGTTTGGGTTTAATCATGTGGGTTAGCCTAATTGAGTGGGTTTAAGCTTGTAATTAGCTAAAACCTAACCTAGGGCTGCACCAACATGGGGTGATCAAGGTCTATGGGCCATGATAAGGGAGCTCCTTCACCTAAACCTAGCCCAAAATGCCTAAACCTAGCCTAAACCCCTAATCCACCCCTAATCTGAACCTAATCACCTAACCCACTTCCCTAATCCCGGCCTAATCCCAACCTAATCACCTAACCCACTTCCCTAATCCTTCCCTAAACCTAGATTAATTTCCCTAATCCTAACCTAAACCTAGCCTAATCACCTAACCTAGCTCACTAAACCTCACCCTAAAACCCAACCACCTAACCTAGCTCTAAACCCCTAAACCACCCTTAGCCCACGATTTACCCAAACCCCTAGTTTTAAAATATCTGGCCCAACCCCTTCCAACCCACCTTATCTACATACCACCCTACCTAAACCACCTAACCACTACCCACAACCCAGCCCTAACCGACCTACCCATCTCCTATTTAAACCCCCCTCCTTGTGGGCGGGTTTTCCAAGTGGGAACCACTCTCTCACCCAGCCGGGCCCTCTCCTTCTCCCATCTCTCACCCAGCCGAGACCACTCCCCACCTCCGCCTGCTCCACCTGCTCCGCCACCTTCCCTCTTCCATCCATCACCACCATCCATCAGCCAGACGCCACCACCTCCACCCAACCGAACCAGCCAACAATCACCTGCCCACCTGCTTCCCATTTCATCCGCCACCTCTCCCCATTCGGTAAGTGCCCCAAACTCCCTCAAAGCCCCTCTCTTCCACCTCTCCACTCTTGGCCACCCATCCTACCTTCATCTCAGCCCTTTTGCCGCCACCACCTAAACCTAGCCGAACCTAGTATAACCCAAGTTGCTGGCCACTACCTAGCCATCATCTCCCCTTCGGCCCTCCCCTAGGTGTCCTATTCGGCCTTCCCACCAGCTCACCCTTTTAGGTCCAGCTTCCCTAAACTCTCAACTCCCCTAGTGACCCTAAGAGTCCACTCATTCAGCCACTTTAAACCCCTACTTGGAGCCGCCAGCTACTTGCCACCGGCCACCTCCGAGGCGCCTATCCCGCGCCCCACTTGCAGCCGGCCAGCACCCTTGACCAGGTTACCTTCGCGGAGCTCCCGTTTGCAGCCCAAGGCCAAGTCCACGCTCAAGCAAGACCTCTACGGACCAGCTACTCGTAAGTGTCTAAACTCGGTCTTTAGTTGTATACTTGCTTGAGATTCAATTTGATACGGGGTTGTAATAACGGAGCATAGTCTCCCCCCGCTTGTAATAACGTGGCTTGGCACAACCACACACGTGCACTCTCTTAGTCGTGCACGATTTTTAGCACACACGGGCCTAATCAGCCCCTAATATATAAGTGTACATATATACTTTCATTTTCGAAGGGTTTTGTTTAAGTTGGGTGCGTTGTCTTTCAATTCAAGCACTCTCACACACATTGAGCTTTCGCACTTATTTGAAAGACCCAAGTAAGGGCCGACCTATACTATTTGGGTTTCATTTCATGTCGTGTGAGTAAGTCTTTCAATTCAAGCACTCTCACACACATTGAGCTTTCGCTCTTAGTTGCAAGACCCAAGTAAGGGCCGACCTATACTATTTGGGTTTCATTTCATGTCGTGTGAGTAAGTCTTTCAATTCAAGCACTCTCACACACATTGAGCTTTCGCTCTTATTTGAAAGACCCAAGTAAGGGCCGACCTATACTATTTGGGTTTCATTTCTTGTTGTGTGAGTAAGTCTTTCAATTCAAGCACGCACCCACATTGAGCCTTCGCTCTTATTTGCAAGACCCGAGTAAGGGCTCATATACATAAGATATATACATATCTCCCTTCAGTTATTTCCCTTCGGTTATTTCCCTTCTGTTATTTCCCTTCAGTATTTTCTTTACATTTCGGGTTTTCCCTTTGGAGTAGCGTGAGTTTGCATTGCATCTACGCCATACCACGAGGTAGGACGCATATTGCATCGAAACAAGCCCCGCTCGAATTCGCCCATGTAGTGGAGTGTTCATAACACACAAACTAGGCGACCCAAAAAGGGATAAAAGAAAAGACTTAGGCACGTGCAAATCCACGTGATCTAAAATATGCAATCGCATTTTAAAGACCCGAAATAGACACCTCGAACCGCTTCGTAGACTTTCTCTCCAAAACTCGATTTTTGCAAAAGCGTACAGACTGACCCTTGCGCATCGGTGCAAGAAGGTCTGCGACGACAAGAGCTTACTTGCTCACAGTCGCCACGTTTAGAAGTCAGTGATAAAAATATCTTCGCTAGCTTAAGTAAGCTAGCTGGCACGCCCTATTTGTATACATAGGCCTTAGACACACAAGAAGATCCACTCCAAGCCCCGAAAGAGGCGAAGAGGCGGGGATTTTCGCGCGTTTACGGTAGGAAACCAGCCATTTGGCAGCTGTGCCTTTAAGGGATAGAGGGAACCAATACACCCATTTCATCGAGTCCTTTTTCTTCTTATGGGCTCGACGCGAGAAAAGCTGCAAGTGAGACCTAGGGTCTCCCATGCCATCATACCGATGGAAGTTCGGTATTTCATCGTCACTGTCTGTTTCATAATCCATAGGAAGGAAATCAGACAGGGCGTAGCTTCTTTTCTCTTTATTCTGCCCTTTCAACAGCTGCTGTAGGGCTTTACGGTCCTTTTGTGTGAAGGACTCGTGGTATTGGTTGCCTTTTATTACGGAGGGCTCTTTTTGCTTGCGAGGTTTTTCAGATTTCTTTTTAGGCCTTTGTTCACCGTTCGATGAACATGAATCGCCTACTTCAGCCTCTTGGCTGAGAGCATCGATTTTGGCCTCAAACTCCCTTCTCAAGTCCTCGATTTCATCTAGTTTTATTTTGTTTTTGAAAATCCTCCTAGAGTGAGAACTTGATGCGCATGAGCCTTGGCTCGACACTTCACTTGGATTGGATTTTGACATGCTTTTCAAGCTTTTTCAAAATTTCCTAAGTACAAGCAAAGAAAACAAGTTAAAACGACACCTTTTTACAAAATTTTCGCAAGACTTCTACAAGAAAACTCGATTTCTGAAAAGGCTCACGTCCCACCGGGCGTGCCAATCTCTGTAGACGCGCGAAAATCCCCGCCTCTTCGCCTCTTTCAGGGCTTGGAGTGGATCTTCTCGTGTGTCTAAGGCCTATGTATACAAATAGGGCGTGCCAGCTAGCTTACTTAAGCTAGCGAAGATATTTTGAACACTGACTTCTAAACATGGCGATTGTGAGCAAGTAAGCTCTTGTCGTCGCAGACCTTCTTGCACCGATGCGCAAGGGTCAGTCTGTACGCTTTGCAAAAATCGAGTTTTGGGGAGAAAGTCTACGAAGCGATTCGAGGTGTCTATTTCGGGTCTTTATGATGCGATTTGCATATTTTAGATCACGTGGATTTGCACGTGCCTAAGTCTTTTCTTTTATCCCTTTTCGGGCCACCTAGTTTGTGTGTTATGAACACTCCACTACATGGGCGAATTCGAGCGGGGCTTGCTTTGATGCAATATGCGTCCTACCTCGTGGTATGGCGTAGATGCAATGCAAACTCACGCTACTCCAAAGGGAAAACCCGAAATGTAAAGACAATACTGAAGGGAAATAACAGAAGGGAAATAACCGAAGGGAAATAACCGAAGGGAAATAACCGAAGGGAAATATGTATATATCTTATGTATATGAGCCCTTACTCGGGTCTTGCAAATAAGAGCGAAGGCTCAATATGGGTGCGTGCTTGAATTGAAAGACTTACACACACGACATGAAATTAAACCCAAATATAAATTGCAGTATGGCCTTGACTAAGGTCTTGGGAGTAAGAGCGAAGGCTCAATGTGTGTGAGAGTGCTTGAATTGAAGTACTACACACACAACATAAATGAAACCCAAATATAACTGCAATAAGGCCTTTACTAAGGTCTTGGGAGTAAGAGCGAAGGCTCAATGTGTGTGAAAGTGCTTGAATTGAAAGACTTACTCACACGACATGAAATGAAACCCAAATAGTATAGGTCGGCCCTTACTTGGGTCTTTCAAATAAGAGCGAAAGCTCAATGTGTGTGAGAGTGCTTGAATTGAAAGACTTACTCACACGACAAGAAATGAAACCCAAATAGTATAGGTCGGCCCTTACTTGGGTCTTTCAAATAAGATCAAAAGCTCAATGTGTGTGAGAGTGCTTGAATTGAAAGACAACGCACCCAACTTAAACAAAAACCCTTCGAAAATGAAAGTATATATGTACACTTATATATTAGGGGCTGATTAGGCCCGTGTGTGTTCAAAATCGTGCACGACTAAGAGAGTGCACGTGTGTGGTTGTGCCAAGCCACGTTATTACAAGCGGGGGGAGACTATGCTCCGTTATTACAACCCCGTATCAAATTGAATCTCAAGCAAGTATACAACTAAGGACCGAGTTTAGGCACTTACGAGTAGCTAGTCCGTAGAGGCCTTGCTTGAGCGTGGACTTGGCCTTGGGCAGCAAATGGGAGCTCCGCGAAGGTAGGTGATCAAAGGTGCTGGCCGGCTGCAAGTGGGGCGCGGGATAGGCGCCTCGAAGGTGGCCGGTGGCAAGTAGACGGCGCCTCAAAGTAGGGGGTTTAAAGGGGCTGAATGAGTGGGTTCTTAGGGTCACTAAGGGAGTTGAGAGTATAGGGAAACTGGACCTAAAAGGTGAGCTGGTGGGAAGGCCGAATGGGAGATGATGGCTAGGTAGTGGCCGGCAGCTTGGGTTATACTAGGTTCGGCTAGGCTAAAGTGGTGGTGGCAAAGGGGCTGAGATGAAGATAGGATGGGTGGCTAAGAGTGGAGAGGTGGAAGAGAGGGGCTTTGAGGGAGTTTGGGGTATTTACCAAATGGGGAGAGGTGGCGGATGAAGTGGGAAGCAGGCGGGCAGGTGGACTGTTGGCTGGTTCGGTTGGGTGGAGGTGGTGGCGTCTGGCTGAGGGATGGTGGTGGTGGATGGAAGAGGGAAGGTGGCGGTGCGGGTGGAGCTGATGGAGCGGGTGGAGCAGTTGGGGAGTGGAGCAGGCGGACAGGTTGGAGAGTGGAGTCGACTGGGCTGAGGTGAGGGCTCCCACTTAGAAAACCCGCCCTCAAGGAGGGGGGTTTAAATAGGGGATGGGTAGGTCGGTTAGGGCTGGGCTGAGGGTAGTGGTTAGGTGGTTTAGGTAGGGTGGTATGTAGATAAGGTGGGCTGGAAAGGGTTGGGCCAGATATTTTAAAACTAGGGGTTTGGGTAAATCGTGGGCTAAGGGTGGTTTAGGGGTTTAGGGCTAGGTTAGGTGGTTGGGTTTTAGGGTGAGGTTTAGTGAGCTAGGTTAGGTGATTAGGCTAGGTTTGGGCTAGGATTAGGGAAATTAATCTAGGTTTAGGGAAGGATTAGGGAAGTGGGTTAGGTGATTAGGTTGGGATTAGGCCGGGATTAGGGAAGTGGGTTAGGTAATTAGGTTCAGATTAGGGGTGGATTAGGGGTTTAGGCTAGGATTAGGCATTTTGGGTTAGGTTTAGATGAGGGAGCTCCCTTAGCATGGCCCATAGACCTTGATCACCCCATGCTGGTGCAGCCCTAGGTTAGGTTTTAGCTAATTACAAGCTTAAACCCACTCAATTAGGCTAACCCACATGATTAAACCCAAACTTGACACACAAGTCAAGCTTAATACAACACTCTTGATATTTTTCACCCCCACTCTCTCTCATGCCCAATATCCCACGTGAATTTCAAGTGGGCCCCACCTCCATTTATGAGAAGGTGATGTGGGCCATGGATATGGATATTGGATTGGATCTCTGGATCCAAATCCAAATCCAAGTCCACATATGGGTTTGGATTGGAATCTGGATATATATGGTCCAGATCCAATCCAAACTGAACTCTGACTCCTTCGAGCTGGGTTCGAAACGGACGATTCGTGCGGGGCCTGACAGCATCAGTACTCCGTCTGCGTTGGGTCTTCGCCAACATAGTCGTCCGCCTCCGTTTCTGCCTTCCGGAGATGACTTCAAAGGATATTTTGATAAGAACAGGGTCTTGGACATTCGAGATCCTGCGGGTGTGAATCAGATACAAGAGTTGCTGTGCTGGGCTTGACATGTGCTCCGGTTCCGGGCTCTTCTTGGCTCTCCTGGTCCTGTCTTGATCGGGCCAAGCCACTTCGGGGTTTCAAAACATGTTTTAAAAGGGTTTTCACAAGCTATATCATATGTTTTTGAAAGATAAAGTTTAAAACATATATACAGGGTTGTCTGGAAGGCTCCTGGGTTTCCAGGCTCAAAAATGGCCCTTTGGGGCTGCTTGTATAAAACCAGATGGATTTTGAGAAATTCGTGGGATTTCGTGGTGTTTACAGGTCGTTTTGGCAAATCTCTAAATCGTGCGTGGATGGAACGGGTGAGTGCCATATCTCTAAGGATCGGGTTTCCAAGGTGGGATCGACCCTTAAAGCGGATCCTAAGGAGGAGAGGGCATCCGCTATGGTGTTGTCCTCTCTCCCTATGTGAGTGAGTGTGCATGATTTGAAAGAGTCGACCAACTTGATGGCCAACTCATGATACGGAATGAGTTTTTCGTGTTTGACTTGCCAAACTTTTAAAACTTGGTTCACAACCAGTAAAGAGTCTCCAAAGACTTCAATGCAAGCTGCCCCTAGATTTTTCAAGACTTTTAGGCCTTGTATGAGAGCCTCATATTCAGCCACATTATTTGAACACTCAAAATCTAGACGAATTGCAATGGGTATTTCTCCTTTTTCGGGGGATATGAGAATGACTCCAACACCTGCCCCTTGTTGGTTACGTGCCCCATCAAAGTACATTTTTCATACTTGGTTTTCATTAAAACAGTTTGCTAAAACATGGTTTTGAAAATCGTTTGCAAATATGCCTTCATCGGGCATCTCATCAAGTATGGGATATGTTTCTTCCAAGGGGAACTCGGCCATATGATCGGCTAGGGCTTGCCCCTTAATGGAGGTTTGGTGGTGATATTTCAAGTCATATTCCATTAAGAAGAGTTGCCATTTACCAAGCCTACCCGTTAGGATAGGTTTTTCAAACAAGTGCTTGATCGGATCGAGCTTAGACACTATCCATATCTCATGGTCTAGGAAGTAATGTCTAAACTTTTGGCAAGCCCATAATAATGCCAAGCACGTTTTCTCCATGGCTTGATAATTTCTTTCATATGCCAAGAGAGTTTTCGAAATATAGTAAATGGCACACTCTTTGTGGCTATCATCCTCATATTGAGCTAATAAAGCACCCAATGCATTCGTATGTATGGAAATGTAAAGAAGTAAAGGTTTTCCTTGCTTTGGAGGTTTCAAAATTGGAGGATTTACCAAATAAGTTTTCAATCTTTCAAAAGCTTTTTGACACTCATCGTCCCACAAAAATTTTACCCCTTTTCGCAAAAGTTGGTTGAAAGGTTCGCATCTTGTTGCTAGATTTGAAATGAACCTCCTAATGGCTTGGAGGCGACCTTGGAGGCTTCGGATTTGGGTCAAGTTGGATGGTGGAGGCATATCTATGATGGCTTGACACTTAGAGGGGTCTACTTCAATGCCCCTTTGGCTCACCATAAAGCCCAAAAGCTTACCAGATTCTACCCCGAATACACATTTTTGAGGGTTTAGTTTCACTTTGTAAAACCTAAGCCTTTCGAAAACTTTTTGCAAAGACTCAATGTGAGTAACTCGGGTTTTTGATTTCACCAAAAGGTCATCCACATATACTTCCAAGAGCTCATGAATTTGATCATGAAAGATAGTAGTCATAGCTCTTTGGTATGTGGCACCGGCATTTTTCAAACCAAACGGCATAATTGTGTAACAGTATGTGCCCCAAGGTGTAGTAAAAGCAATTTTTGCGTGATCTTTTGGTGCTAACCTAATTTGATTGTAACCCGAATAGCCATCCATGAAAGAAAACATTTCATGATTTGCAGTGCTATCTACTATTAAATCAATATTTGGTAGAGAAAAATTGTCTTTTGGAGTGGCTTTGTTCAAATTTCAATGCAAATCCTAATTTTCCCATTGGATTTTCGAACTACAACAATATTTGAAAGCCATTCTGAGTACGCAATGGGTTTTATAAATCCGGCTTTTAAAAGATCTTCTAAACCCTCTTTCACTTGTGCATGTACATCGGGGTGAATCTTTCTAAGCTTTTGCTTTATGGGTTTGGCATTTGATTCTAGGGGAAGACGATGCTCTACTACCATTGAGTCTAAACCCGGCATGTCTTCGTAGGTCCATGCAAACACATCTACATATGATTTGAGAAATGTGATGAATGATGTCCTTTCATGCTCATGTAAACATGCGCCTATTTTAACATGCTTAGGATTAGACTCACTCCCTAGATTTACTTCCACAAAATCCCCTCCTACGGAATTTGAAGGTTTTTCTAAATCAAGGATTCTATGGAACTCGGGAAGCTCGGAGGTTTGGTCCTCCTCATGAACGAGGGGATCTTCCTCTTCGCTTTGATCACTCTTGAGACATTTGGGTTCTATGAAAGTGCTAGGCAAGGCACACGGTTTTGGAACATCTACCACTTTCAAAAGACTGGGGCTTTTCACAAAGACAATGTTTTTGGGTTTTCCAAGATTTTCGATTTTTTTGGCTTTTTCGAAATTGCTCTTCGGAGATGGAATGTATAAAACCTTGTTTTTGGTGTTTTCGCATTTTTCAATTTTTTTGGCTTTTTGTAAACACAAGGAAGGAACAAAAACCATATTCTTTTTGGAATTTTCAAAATTTTCAATTTTTTTGGCTTTTTGTAAACAAATAGAAGGAGGAGAAATGTAAATCACATTCTTTTCAAGATTTTTGAAATTTTCTATTGTTTTTGGGTTTTGGGAATTTTCTAAATGTTTTTGGATTTTGCAAATTTCTAATTTTTTTGGGTTTTTGGATGTGGCGGGGTCTTCCATCAAACCTACAAAGAAAACACCATGCATTAGGCTCTAAATAAGAGGTCTAAGTCATAGGTTTCGATGTTAGGAGGTTCTAAGGCACCCTTGACCCAAGTGGTCGTGGGTGGAGGTTCGAGTGGTATGGATGGGTCATAGCCTATCCCATACCGGTTTTGGTTTATGTTTGACACTATGGGTTCAAGACGACCTTGGTTTTGGCTCCCTAGGCCTTGATAAGGCATATAACCCATGTTCAACATCATGTTCCAAGGCTTCTTTAATTTTGAAAATGTTTTATAAAGAGGATGGCCTTTGAACTTGGTGTCGTCCATGTCATGCTCAAACACTTTTATGGACTTAGAGAGGACTTTGGGTAGTTTTGAGATGGTCTTGAGCGGGCTAGCCTTGGGCGGCCCTTTTATGTGCACGACACCTTTTGGTTTGGGATGAGCTACCAAGGGTTCATCTAGTTTTGACTCATGGGTTTTATCACCTGATAAGCATGGGAAATTTTGTATTCCCTGCAGCTGGGGGTGATTCTCTCCTAAAATTACCACAACTTGGTTTTGGAGCGGTATTTTTACACACCTATGAAAGGTGGATGGCACAGCCCGCAAGCTGTGTATCCATGGCCTTCCTAGGAGTAGGTTATAATGGGGGTGTATGTCTAAAACATGAAACATCCCGGAATGACTCATGCCCCCTACTTCTATGGGTAACTCTATGACTCCTAAAGGTTTGGATGCGTTTCCATCGTATCCAGTGATCACGATGGAACTCGGGTTTAGAGAGGTCAAGGAGACTCCTATTTGGTAGGCTATGTGTAGTGGAAGTATATTTAGACCTCCTCCGCCATCAACCAAACACTTGTCTAGAGGATGGTGATTCAATACAACCTCTATATGCAAGGCTTGGTTATGGTTTTGGTAGGGTTGTTCTAGCTCATCTTCCGAAAACACAATGGGAGTTTTAGCACAAATGGGTGAGACTAGGAAGGAGAGGGACTCAGGGGTTATGGTTGGGTTAACCTTGGCCTTCTCTAAGATCTTTTCTAAAACTTGTCTATGTCTAGGGGATGTTTGGATAAGTTCTAGGATAGACATGTTTATGGGAATCTTAGCAAGGTGATTTTCAAAATCATATGGGGTTAACACATTATTTTTACCCATGAGATGCGATGCTTTGGGAATGCATGATTTTGAAGGGCCGAGGATAACGACCACTTCCTTGCTAGCATCTTTTGCTAAGTGTGGGGGTTGGTAGATCCTTCCGGATCTAGTGACCTCGTCCACACCTTCCCTATGGCTCGTTCCTAGGTGGGCTCTAGTTTGATGCTTGGGAGCACCTCGAATCTCTAATAAGACTCTAGTCGGGGGCGGGACTCTAAGCGCTCCCCGGATCACTACTTGTTTGGCTTTTTTTATTACGAGCAATGGTGTGTGACAAGTAGTGTGATCCGTATGCCATGCATGTTCTGAACCATTCAAATGAGAGGAGAGAGCATATACCTGCTTGTCCTTCCCGCTAGTGCTTGTATGGTTGGGGAAGGGTTCCTTGAGTACGGCTTGGGCGGGCTCCGGTTTCTCGGTGACCTAGAGCCGGCCTTGCTCGATCAAGTCCTCTATTTTGTTTAAAAGGGTGTAGTAGTGATTTGTATCATGGCCTTTGAGCCTATGATACTTGCAAAACTTGTTTAAAAATTTTCCTTTAGGGGGTGTCCCCTCGGGAACTTCCGGAAGTGTCACCATTCCCTGGGCGAGCAGGAGGTCGAGGACCTCTGTGATGGGCTGCCCCAGCGGGGTGTACTCCCTTTTTTCGAAAGACTTTTGAACCTTCTTGTTCTTCAGTTCAATTTTTGAAGTGCCGGCCGGGCTTGGTTCTACTCGGACATTTGCAACTTTTTGGGGTTTTGCCCCATTGTCCGTAGTAGTTGGCCCGTAAGTCCCGAGCTTTTCAAAATGAGTTTTCAAAAAAAATTTGCCTTTCCACAAGTCATCGTAGACCCCCTTTTTCATATTTGCTTCGAATAGGGAAGCCTTCTTGATTAGTTTGTAGAAAGTGGAAATTTCATGGAGGGAAAGGAGCATTTTCAGCTCGGGTTTGAAATTTTCAAGGATGAGCATCACGGCACATCCTTCTGAGATGGGCTCTCTTACTTGCCCCAATAAAGACCTCCATCAAACGATAAATGCATGAGCATCCTCGTTCATGGCTTGTTTCGTGTCCCTTAGGGTGTTCAAAGTGGGGGTCACTTCCACGTTGTGTGAAAATCTTTGCATGAACCCATTTGCCAACTCTTCAAAAGTGGCAAATTGGCTCAAGTCATAGGAAGCGAGCCACTTGGAAGCGGTTCCCTTAAGGGAGAGGGGGAACCAGTAGATCCACTTAGCCGAGTCTTTCTTCTTTATGTATGCTCGGCGGGAAAAGAGTTGGAGGTGGGATCTAGGATCCCCCGTCCCGTCATACCGATGGAAATTCGGTATGTCATCGTCGCTATCCGTTTGGTAATCGGAAGGTAAAAAATCGGATAAGGCATATGACCTCTTTTCCTTGGCCTGGCCCCTTAGTAGTTGTTGAAGGGCCTTACGATCTTTTAGTGTGAACGACTCGAGCTCTCTGTCCCCCTCCATGGTGGAGGTCTCTTTGGGTTTTCTGGGTTTGTTTGTTTTCTTTCGAGCCCTAGTTTGCCTCCCATGGGATGAGCAGGATTCGACCGCTTTGGCCTCTTGGCTGAGAGCGGCGATTCTTGCTTCGAATTCTTTCCTCAATTCTTCTAATGACTCTTTCTTGTTTTTGAAATTTGTTTTTGAAAATCTTTTTGAAAATTGACTTGACGAGCATGAAGCCCGGCTCGACACCTCGTAAGAACCATCCGAACTTGACATGATCTTATGGGCCTTGAAAATCCTACACGTGCACAATTTACCAATGTTAAAAACACTTTGAAAAGATTTTTGGGAGTCTTATTTGCTTAGAAATTCCTCAAGACCCGAGTCCCACCGGGCGTGCCATTTCTGTAGACATGAAATTTCTCATTCCAAAGTTTATGAGACAAACTTGAAATGAAACTTTCCACCCCTACGCTTGCGCGAGCGTGCCAGCTAGTTCAAAACTAGCAAATGTTTGTAAGACTTCTAGGCGATTGTGTGCAAGCGGGATCTTTTCACTCACACCTTCTTGAGCCGATGCTCAAGGGTCAGTGTTGAGTGCTTAAGAATTTCATTTTATAGCAAACATGATTCCCTTTTACCTAAACAAGTGTCTTTGAAAAATTTGTTGAACTTGTGCACTCGGATTCAATACTTGGAAAAACACAAGTTGCTGAAAACAGAGAATTCTGTTTTCAGAGCTGTTTTCTAGGGGCGTTTTCAAGGCATTACAGACTTCCAAAAATTATCAAAATTTTACCAGATGAAGCTGGTAGTGTGGAGAGACTGTATCCTTTTTCAAATCTGCATTTGGAGTAGTATTAAATCAGAAACAAATAATCTACTCAGACCACCTCACTGACTCAGAACAGTTCTATTTCAGAAATATAGAAACTCAAAGATGAGTCTGTATCTCTCTGCTCAGAACTCCAATTTTGATGATTTTGATGTTGATGGAAAGCTATAGATGTTAGCTTTCCAATGCATCAAAAATCAACTAATTTGAACTCCTATGGGCAGAGATATGAGACTTTTACCTAACCTCTGTTTCAGGAAATCCGATTGTACAGACAGTGGTGCAGAAATCTGGTCGTTCTTAATATGCTTTTATTACATGGCTGAGCGGCCCTAAAATCTTGCCAATTTTATACAGAGTGTCCAAATATATGTGGAATCAGTGTGCCAAATTTCGAGATAATCGGAGCAAGCATCACAAAATTAAAATTGCAGAAACAGACATATGCAGAGATGCTGAAATCCGATTTTCTATTTTATAAATGTAATGATGCATAACCCACACGAAATTAAAATGCAACAACCCTTAAAGCAAATTTGCTGGAATATAAATGAATGGAAAGTACTTTATAGCTTAGACATAGAGAGAGGTTAGAAGTATAGAGGGTATATAGCATATAGGAAGGGAGAAGCATTAAAGCAAATACTTGGCGTGCATGTGGGTGTATAGTGTTTCATCCACGAAATTGAAATGGCAGCAAAGCTAGATTATTACAACTCGGGGGGAGATGAAACTCCATTAATACAACCCCATTTAATGAATTTAATGGAAGAGAATGAGACTTAGATTAAGAAAGAAAGGTCTTACACGAGTTTTGGATGGTGAAGGACCGGGTTTCAATGATGAAGCCGGCCTTCCTCTTGATGGCCTTCCTTCTCAACTCCTACAAGCTCTCACCTAGCTTCTCCTTCTTCCCCCACACTAGAAGACGTCCCTCCTTGCTGAAAATTTCTGCACCTAGTCTAGCACACACCACCCAAGGTCTCTCTCTTCTCTCTCTTCTCTCTCCAATCTCAAGTTCTGGAACCCGCCCCCCCCTCTTGGGCCTTTTTATAGGCCAAGGGGGGCTGGTTCTAGTGGTTTCTTGTGGGGCGGGTTGGAGCTTTAGCTTGGTGGATTTGATCCACACCAAACCGGCTTCTTGTAGTTCTTCATTGAGTCGATTCGGATCAGCCCATATGGGCTGGTATAGGTGCCATGGCTTGGTGTAGCCCTAGAGCATGCGGTTGGTTTTAAACAACCTTATAATGTGCAACATGTTTTGTTTGGGCTGATTTCTTTAAACTTCGACCCACTTGAATTCGCTTCTTTCTTTGATTTGGCTCCCACCTTTTGCTTTTGAGTTACACTTGAAATCTTCTAGAATTGAATGAGCTTGTTACCATGGCCTCGAGTCTTGGTTCCAAGTTGGCCCCATCTTGATCGAACAAACTTGGATTTGATCGGTCTTGACCTTCCATTTGGATAAGTTGTTGAATTTGAACTTGATATGCTTCAATCTTCTCCGCTTTTGGGAATCAATCTGATTTAACTTGATCCGTATCTTGATACACTTTATCTTCTTTCCAGGAATCGAGGCCTGGATTGGGTCTTCGCCTGCTTCGAAACTCATGGGCTATTTGGATTTAAAACCTTTATTTTGAAATATTCTCCCAGAAGGTCTAAACTTTAAAATTTGGGGATTTTGAATTTAAAGGTTCATAAAGGCTTTAAATTGGCCTTCAAAATTTAGGAGTTTTTGAAAATACTTAAAAAAACTTCGAGTGTTTACACATACTCAACTATGTTGTTGGAACATTCGAAATCTAGGCGGATCGCTATGGGAATCTGTAGACACGCGAAAGTCCCCGCCTCTCGCCTGATTAGGGCTTGGAGCAGATCCTCTCGTGTGTCTAAGGCCTATTTCTATAAACAGGGCGTGCTAGCTAGCTTACCTAAGCTAGCGAAGATATATTTTAAGTTGACTTCTAATCGTGGCGACTGTGAGCAAGTAAGCTCTTGTCGTCGCAGACCTTCTTGCACCGATGCGCAAGGGTTAGTTTGTACGCTTTGAAAAATTGAGTTTTAGGGTATAGAAAGCCTACGAAGCGGTTCGAGGTGTTTAATTCGGGTCTTTTAGATACAATTGCACATTTTAGATCACGTGGATTTGCACGTGCCTAAGTATTTCTTTTTATCCCTTTATGGGCCACCTAGTTTGTGTGTTATGAACACTCCACTACATAGGCGAATTTGAGCGGGAATACGGGGCTTGCTTCGATGCAATATGCGTCCTACCTCGTGGTATGGCGTAGATGCAATGCAAACTCATGCTACTCCAAAGGGAAAACCCGAATGTAAAGACAATGCCGAAGGAAAATAACTGAAGGGAAATGACTTGTAATGTAAATGCCAAAGGGAGATATGTATATAGGGTATATAAGTTCCCTTACTCGGGTCTTGCAAATAAGAGCGAAGGCTCAATGTGTGTGAGTGCTTGAATTGAAAGACTTACACACACGACATGAAATGAAAACCCAAATAGTATAGCTCGGCCCTTACTTGGGTCTTTCAAATAAGAGCGAAGGCTCAATGTGTGTGAGTGCTTGAATTGAAAGACAACACACCCAACTTAAGCAAAACCCTACAATAATTAAAGTATATATATATATTTATGTATTAGGGGCTGATTAGGCCCGTGTGTGTTCAAAATCGTGCACAATTAAGAGAGTGCACGTGTGTGTGGGTGTGCCAAGCCATGTTATTACAAGCGGGGGGAGACTATGCTCCGTTATTACAACCCCGTATCGAATTGAATTTTAAGCAAGTATACAACTAAGGACCGAGTTAGGCACTTACTAATAGCTGGTCCGAAGATGCCTTGCTTGAGCGTGGGCTTGGCCTTCGCCTTGGGCTGCAAAAGGGAGCTCCGCGAAGTTGAACGGCAAGGGGAGGTGCTGGCTGGATGTCTTTGGTGCATGGAAGAGGCGCCTTGAAGATGGCCGGCTACTTAGGACGGGTGCTGCCTTGGCGTGTGGGGCTAAGGTGAGTATGTAGGGTCACTAAGGAAGGCTTGTGAAGTTAGGGAGTATGACACTAAAGGGAGCCTAGGGGAGTAACTTTTCGTTACATACTTGCTGTTCGATGTTCGATTTTCCAAAATTTATTTACAAAAGCTATTTACAAAAAGGGACAACTGTCTTGAGTCTCAATCCTAAGGATCTCGAGCTCTTCATGTTTGCCCTTGTTTAAGTCTTAACACTCGCTTATCTATCAGAGGTTTTATAAGAAAACAAGGCATATTTCAAATTCCTACGTCTTACTCGAAACGTCGAATTCTCAAACAAAATGAAATTCAAGTAACTAAATCCTATTTTTACTTTAGGATTCCTCGAAATGAACCATGCTTTAGCTTCGGATAAGCCAGGGATGGGAAAGAGATACCACGGTCCCTTCTGAAGCGTCCCATGGTTTAAGGCATAGAAGGCGGAAAACTGCTTTTTTTGAGCTTTTTGGCCTCTTTTTCCTTTTTTTCGTAGAGGGTCTCCCTTTGGGACTATTTTTTCTTTAATCCCTCTTTTTTTTCACAAGAGAATCGGTTTTTCCTTTTGAATTCTGGTTTCTTTCTTTTAACGAAAAAAAAACTACGTTAAATTTTCATGACTCAACCAATCAAGTGGCCATCTTCAAGTGTCATACTCCCTAACTTCACAAGCCTTCCTTAGTGACCCTACATACTCACCTTAGCCCCACACGCGAAGGCAGCACCCGTCCTAAGTAGCCGGCCATCTTCAAGGCGCCTCTTCCGTGCACCAAAGACATCCGGCCAGCACCTCCCCTTGCCGTTCAACTTCGCGGAGCTCCCTTTTGCAGCCCAAGGCGAAGGCCAAGCCCACGCTCAAGCAAGGCATCTTCGGACCAGCTATTAGTAAGTGCCTAACTCGGTCCTTAGTTGTATACTTGCTTAAAATTCAATTCGATACGGGGTTGTAATAACGGAGCATAGTCTCCCCCCGCTTGTAATAACGTGGCTTGGCACACCCACACACACGTGCACTCTCTTAATTGTGCATGATTTTGAACACACACGGGCCTAATCAGCCCCTAATACATAAATATATATATATATATATATACTTTAATTATTGTAGGGTTTTGCTTAAGTTGGGTGTGTTGTCTTTCAATTCAAGCACTCACACACATTGAGCCTTCGCTCTTATTTGAAAGACCCAAGTAAGGGTCGAGCTATACTATTTGGGTTTTCATTTCATGTCGTGTGTGTAAGTCTTTCAATTCAAGCACGCACCCACATTGAGCCTTCGCTCTTATTTGAAAGACCCAAGTAAGGGCCGTGTTATACTATTTGGGTTTAATTTCATGTTGTGTGCGTAGTACTTCAATTCAAGCACTCACACACATTGAGCTTTCGCTCTTATTCCCAAGACCTTAATCAAGGCCAAACTGCAAGTTATATTTGGGTTTTATTTCATGTCGTGTGTGTAAGTCTTTCAATTCAAGCACGCACCCACATTGAGCCGTCGCTCTTATTTGCAAGACCCAAGTAAGGGAACGTATATACCCTATATACATATCTCCCTTTGGCATTTACATTACAAGTCATTTCCCTTCAGTTATTTCCCTTCAGCATTGTCTTTACATTCGGGTTTTCCCTTTGGAGTAGCATGAGTTTGCATTGCATCTACGCCATACCACGAGGTAGGACGCATATTGCATCGAAGCAAGCCCCGTATTCCCGCTCAAATTCGCCCATGTAGGGGAGTGTTCATAACACACAAACTAGGTGGCCCATAAAGGGACAAAAAGAAATACTTAGGCACGTGCAAATCCACATGATCTAAAATTTGCAATCGTATCTAAAAGACCCGAATTAAACACCTCAAACCGCTTCGTAGGCTTTCTATACCCTAAAACTCAATTTTTCAAAGCGTACAGACTAACCCTTGCGCATCGGTGCAAGAAGGTCTGCGACGACAAGAGCTCAATTGCTCACAGTCGCCACGATTAGAAGTCAGCTTAAAATATATCTTCGCTAGCTTAGGTAAGCTAGCTAGCACACCCTGTTTATATAAATAGGCCTTAGACACACGAGAGGATCCGCTCCAAGCCCTAATTAGGCGAGAGGCAGGGACTTTCGCGCGTCTACAGATTCCCATAGCAATCCGCCTAGATTTTGAATGTTCCAACAACATAGCTGAGTATGAAGCACTCATACAAGGCTTAAAGATTTCGAAAACTCTAGGGGCATCATGCATTGAGGTCTTTGGAGATTCGCTCCTTGTTATAAACCAGGTTTTGAAAATTTGGCAAGTACGTAACGAAAAACTACTTCCATATCACGAGTTGGCCACTTGATTGGTTGAGTCATTCCAATCGTGTAAACTGACACACGTAGGAAGAGAAGACAATGGCATTGCCGATGCCCTCTCCTCCTTGGGTTCAGCCCTAAAGGTCGATCCCATCTCAGGGACCCGGTCTTTAGAAATATAGCATGCACCCAACCTATCCACACACGACTTGGCTCTTTGCCAAAATAACCCAGATTCTATTGAGAAACCCTGGTTTTACGACATCAAGCAATTTTTAGAAAATGCAGGATTCGCCGAGGATGCCACGTCCAAAGATAAGGCATTCATCCGCAAGATTTCGACCCGATACACCATTCTGGGTGGGATTTTATACAAAAAGAGTTTTACCGGCATCCTGCTTAGGTGTATCGATCTAGAGGAGGCTAGGATAGTGATGCATGAATTCCACGATGGAGAATGTGGAGGTCATATTAATGCCAAGATGATGGCGATGAAAATACTTAGAGGGGGCTATTTTTGGTCTACCCTGAAAAAGGATTGTCACGATCATGTTAGGAAGTGTCATCCATATCAAGTGCATGGGCACGCCATTCATATCCCCTCATCTGCATTGCATTCCGTGGTCAGCCCCTGACCATTCACCATGTGGGCGTTTGACATCGTAGGCCCCATATTTCCAAAAGCCTCGAATGGGCATCGATTAATTTTAGCAGCCACGGAGTATTTCTCCAAGTGGGTGGAAGCCATTTCTCTAACCAACGTGCTGGGGCAACATGTGGTGGCTTTCATTAGGAGGAATATCCTGGCTCGATTCGGGGTTCCACGAGACCTTGTGTCTGATAATGGCACCCCATTCAAGAACGAGTGGATGCTTAAGTTATGCAACACGTATGGCATAACTCACCACTTCTCTTCGCCCTACTACCCTCAAGGCAACGGCCAAGCCGAAGCCACAAACAAGACTCTCATTAGTATAATTGAGAAAACCTTAGAGAAGGGTAGGACATGGCATGAGAAGCTAGATGAGGCCTTATGGGCTTATAGGACTTCCATCTGGACTCCCACAAATGCCACACCATTCGAATTGGTCTATGGCACAAACGCCATTCTTCCCATTCATACTCAACTACATTCATTCCATACATCCATTGCACTCGACCTCCCCCTAGAGACGCTTCAGCACGCTAGGATGGCCGAACTAGATTTGCGAGATGAGAGGCGACTCCTTGCTATGGATCATGCTCGTGCATACCGGCAAAGGATAGCCCGACACTATGGCAAACACATGAGACCTCGCCACTTTGAAGTGGGAGATCTGGTCTTGAAAATCATCCATTATCGTGGCCCACATCCCCTTGGAAAGTGGTGCCCCAAGTGGGATGGACAATATGTTGTACGTGCAACCACCACGAACAATTCATATTGGTTGATCGATGTAGAAGGTAGGAATTTAGCAGATCCTATCAATATTCAATACTTAAAGAAGTATTATGTGTAGGATTTGTATTAAATTCCCATTTTTGAAAAACTTTAGGGATAGTTGTCCTAAGACTTGAAAAAAAGGAACAAAGGCAAAGTCGTGTGACCCTGAGTGAGAGAATTCGCACTTGTGAAAGAGTGGAGTCTTCAAAATCGTGGTTACATTTCAAAATCCATCTTCTTACAAAGAAAGGCCTAGTTCAATATAGCGTGATACTTGCAAGTAGTACGTGCTATTTCTAAATAGGCTGATCTGGAATGGATCGAGTGTAAGCTTGGGATAAGTCCTCCCCTCTTCTCTTCTCCTTCCAAAAGGAAAACAAAGGCCCAAATAAAGGGAATTTCCCATCCAAAGTTTCTTTCCAAAAGAAAGAAACCAGAATTCAAAAGGAAAAACCGATTCTCTTGTGAAAAAAAAGAGGGATTAAAGAAAAAATACTCCCAAAGGGAGACCCTCTACGAAAAAAAGGAAAAAGAGGCCAAAAAGCTCAAAAAAAGCAGTTTTCCGCCTTCTATGCCTTAAACCACGGGACGCTTCAGAAGGGACCGTGGTATCTCTTTCCCATCCCTGGCTTATCCGAAGCTAAAGCATGGTTCATTTCGAGGAATCCTAAAGTAAAAATAGGATTTAGTTACTTGAATTTCATTTTGTTTGAGAATTCGACGTTTCGAGTAAGACGTAGGAATTTGAAATATGCCTTGTTTTCTTATAAAACCTCTAATAGATAAGCGAGTGTTAAGACTCAAATAAGGGCAAACACGAAGAGCTCGAGATCCTTAGGATTGAGACTCAAGACAGTTGTCCCTTTTTGTAAATAGCTTTTGTAAATAAATTTTGAAAAATCAAACATCGAACAACATAGGATCTACTCACTTGGAGCAACAGGCCCCATAAATCTCGAAAGTTCGACCATATCTGGTCTCTGGGAGGTCGTCACTCTTGGCACCACACCCATGTCATGCATCTACATTCCACGCATAGCATTTGCATAACATGATCCCATTTTAGGACCAGAAACCGTTTTGCCTATCCCTTTGGCATGATATCTCCTCCTACCAGGGTTTTAAAACTGAGATTTTGCTAAAGATTGGGACGATCTCATATTTTCATGGTTAGATCTAGGGAGACATTGAAAGGGGTGTTTGTCATCTTTGCCCTTATCCAAATCAATTTGGACGAGGCCAAAGAGGGGCATCTGTAAACACCCCGAAATCCCACGAATTTCTCAAATCAACCTGTTTTTGTAAAAGCAGCCCCAAAGAGCTATTTTGAGTCTGAAAACCTAGGAGCCTTCTAGGCAACCCTGTACAGATATTTTAAACTTTTATATGTTTTAAATATGTATAATATGTTTTAAAAACTGTTAAATTATGTTTTGAAACCCCACGAAGCGGCTTAGCCTAATCAAAGCAGGACTAGAAGAGCTAAAGAGATTCTGGAACCGGGGCATATGTCGAGCTCGGCACAGCAACTCTCGTGTTGAATCCACCCCCAGGATCTCGAACGTTCAAGACCCTATTATCATAAAAAAACCTTTGAAGTCATCTCTGGAAGGTGAAAACAGAAGCGAACGACCATGTTGGCGAAGACCCAACACAGACGGAGTACTTATGCTGTCAGACCCCGCACAAACCGTTCGTTTCGAACACAGCCTGAAGGAGTCAGAATTCAGTTTGGATTGGATCTGGACCATATATATCCAGATCCTAATCCAAACCTATGTGTGGATTTGGATTTGGATCCAGAGATCCAATCCAATATCCACATCCATGGCCCACATCACCTTCTCATAAATGGAGGTGGGGCCCACTTGAAATTCACGTGGGATTATGGGCATGAGAGGGAGTGGGGGAGGATAAGATTTGAGGGTAATTGTAATTAAGCTTAACTTGTGTGTCAAGTTTGGGGTTAATCATGTGGGTTAGCCTAATTAGCATGGGTTTAAGCTTGTATTAGCCAAAACCTAACCTAGGGTTGCACCAACATGATGCAATTAAGGTCTATGGGTTATGCAAAGGGAGCTCCCTAACCCAATCCTAAGCAAAAACCCCTAATCCTAGCCTTTTACCCTAATCCCGGCCTAAACCTAGCCTAATCACCTAACCCACTTCCCTAATCCCGGCCTAATCCCAACCTAATCACCTAACCCACCTCCCTAATCCTTCCCTAAACATAGCCTAATTTCCTTAAACCTAACCTAATCCTAGCCTAATCACCTAACCCACCTCACTAAACCTCACCCCAAAACCAACCCACCTAGCTAAGCCCTAAACCCCTAAACCACCCCACCTAAACCTAGCACACCATATCCCTAATACCCCCTAAATAAAATATCTAAACCCTCCTCAAAACCAGCCCCCCTTATCACCACACCACCACCACCTAAACCACCTTACCACCCTCGAAATACCAGCCCTAACCGCCATTTCAAAGCCTATATAAACTCCCCCCTAAGGGGTGGGTTTTTCGATCTTCTTCCCCCAACCGACCTTAGCTTCTTCCATCTTGGCCCAGCCGACCTTGACCAATCACATCCTAGCCGAACCTTCCACCTTGCTCCACCTACACCACCACTACCCCAGCCAGCTCCACCTCGTGCCACCACTTCCATCCGGCCTGCTCCATTCCACGCTGCCACCTTCATCACTCGGCTCCATCAACCTTCACCACCCGGCTGCCCTTCTTCCACGCACCAACTCCTTCACCATTCGGTTAGTACCCCAACCTAACTCTACCTCCTCTTCACTCCCCCCCCACTCTCAACCGTCCATAACACCACTCCACCTCTCCATCACAGCCACCCACCACCCTTACCCATTCGGCTAGACCTAACCCCTTATAACACCCGACTCTCTACCTTTGCCTAGTGACACCCGACCACCCTACTTGGCTCCCTAAGACCTGCCCCTTCCACTTTCCACCAACCCTTAGTTCCACCTTTCACAGCAACCTAGCTAGCTCCCTTCCCATCCATAACATCCTAACTACCCTAGCAGCCGGCCACTACTAAACCATCCCAAGTTCCCCACCCCTAGCCGACTGCACCCAAATCCTCCCGGCCAGCCACATCCATATCCTTAGACATTTCCTTTAGGCTCCCCTTAGCGCCACCTTCCCTAGTACCAGCCCATCCCTTAGTGACCCTCCTTAGACAACTCAGCCCTTGACACCACGGCAGCACCCCCTAGTAGCCGGCCAGCTTCAAGGCGCCACATCCGCTCACCCAAGTCACCCGGCCAGCACCTCCCCTTGCCGTTCCACTTCGAGGAGCTCCCTCTTGCAGCCCAAGGCGACGCCAAGCCCACGCTCAAGCAAGTCACCTCCGGACCAGCTATAAGTAAGTGCCTAACTCAGTCCTTAGTTGTAGACTTGCTTAAATTAAATCAAATTTGATACGAGGTTGTAATAACGGAGCATAGTCTCCCCCCACTTGTAATAACGTGGCTTGGCACACCCACACACACGTGCACTTGAGCCTACCTCGCTCTTAGTTGTGCACGATTTTGAACACACATGGGCCTAATCAGCCCTTTAAATATAAGTTTATATATACACTTTAAGTTGCGTAGGGTTTTGCTTGAGTTGGGTGTGTTGTCTTTAAATTCTCGCACTCTCACACATTGAGCTTCCGCTCTTATTTGCAAGACCCAACTAAGGGTCGTGTGATACTATCCTTGGGTTTAATTTCATGTCGTGTCTATAGTACTTCAATTCTAGCACTCACACACATTGAGCTTTCGCTCTTATTCCCAAGACCTTAGTCAAGGCCATATTGCAATTTATATTTGGGTTTAATTTCATGTTGTGTGCGTGGTACTTCAATTCTAGCACTCACACACATTGAGCTTTCACTCTTATTCCCAAGACCTTAGTCAAGGCCATATTGCAATTTATATTTGGGTTTAATTTCATTTTGTGTGCGTAGTACTTCAATTCTAGCACTCACACACATTGAGCTTTCGCTCTTATTCCCAAGACCTTAGTTAAGGCCATATTGCAAGTTATATTTGGGTTTCATTTGAAGTCGTGTGTGTTGTCTTTACATTTTCACACGCACCCACATTGAGCCTTCACTCTTATTTGCAAGACCCAAGTAAGGGCTCATATATAGTATATACGTATTTCCCTTTTGGCTATGTCTTTTCAATTTGGGTTTTAAGGTTCAGCAGTGTGCGTACACTTTCAATATATACACGGCACACACTTGCACAATTGAGCCTTTCCGCTCTTAAGATATAGCCATATTTCCCTTTTGCAATTTCCCTTCGGCATTTTACATTATAAATCATTTCCCTTCGGCAATTTCCATTACAAGTCATTTCCCTTCGGCATTGTCTTTAAATTTGGGTTTTCCCTTTGGAGTAACGTGAGTTTGCATTGCATATACGCCATACCACGAGTTAGGATGCATATTGCATCAAAGCAAACCCCATACTCCCGTTCAAAGATGCCACATCTTAGTGGAGTGTTCATAACACACACCTAGGTGGCCCGGAAAGGGATAAAAAGAAAGACTTAGGCACGTGTAAATCCACGTGATCTAAAATCTGAAAATCATACAAACAAAATGGGAATCAAACACCTCAAACTGCTTTCGTAGGTTCTTACACTCCCAAAACTCGATTTTAAAAGTGTACAGACTGACCCTTGCACATCAGTGCAAGAAGGTCTGCGACGACAAGAGCTTGCTTCCTCACAATCGCCACGTTATAAGTCAGGTTTTAGAATATATCTTCGCTAGCTTAAGTAAGCTAGCTGGCATGCCCTGTTTGTTTAAATAGGACTTAGGCACACGAAAAGGTTCGCTTCAGGCCTAAGAACCAGGAGCGGGAATTTTCTACGTCTACAATCTGCATATCCACGCATGGACATTTGCATAACATGATCCCATTTTAGGACCAGAAACCGTTTGTACATCCCTTTGGCATGATATCTCCTCCTACCAAGGTTTTAAAAGAGAGATTTTGCTAAAGATTGGGACGATCCCATATTTTCGTGGATAGATCTAGGGAGACATTGAAAGGGGTGTTTGTCGTCTTTGTCATTATCCAAATCAATTTGGATAATGCCAAAGAGGGGCATCTGTAAACACCCTGAAATCCCATGAACTTCTCAAATAACCTAGTTTTGTAAAAGCAGCCCCAAAGGGCTATTTTGAGTCTGGAAACCCAGGAGCCTTCCAGGCAACCTTGTACATATGCTTTAAACTATATATGTTTTAAAATATGTATAATAGTTTTAAAACCTTTTGAAAAGATGTTTTGAAACCCCACGAAGCGACTTGGCCTGATGAAGCAAGACCAGAAGAGCAAAAGAGAGCCCAGAACCAGAGCACATGTCGAGCCCGGCACAGCAACTCTCGTGTTAGATTCATCCCTAGAATCTAGAATATCCAAGCCCCTGTTATCAACCAAAACTGTTCGGAATCATCTCCGGAAGGTGAAAATAGAAGTAGACGATAATGTTGGCGAAGACCCAACGCAAGACGGAGTACTGATGCTGTCAGGCCCCGCACAAACTGTTCGTTTCAAACATACCTTGAAGGAGTCAGAATTCATCTTTGGATTGGATCTGGACCATATATATCCAGATCCCAATCCAAACATATATGTGGATTTGGATTTTGATCCAAAGATCCAATCCAATATCCATATCCAGGGCCCACATCACCTTCTCATAAATGGAGGTGGGGGCCCACTTGAAATTCACGTGGGATCTTGGGCATGAGAGAGAATGGGGAGGATTAAATGTGAGTGCAATGTGTTAAGCTTGACTTCTATGTCAAGTTTTGGGTTAATCATGTGGGTTAGCCTAATGATTGTGGGTTTAAACTTGTATGAACCTACACCTAACCTAGGGCTGCACCAACATGAAGCAATAACTCTATCCTAGCCTAATGAGTTTTGGGTTAATCATGCAAAGGGATGCTCCTAACCCTAACCTAGCCTAACCCCCTAATCCTAGCCATTTGCCCTAATCCTAACCTAATCCCAACCTAATCACCTAACCTACTTCCCTAACCCTTCCCTAATCCTTCCCTAATCCCAACCTAATCACCTAACCCACTTCCCTAATCCTCCCCTAAACCTAGCCTAATTCCCCTAACCTCACCCTAAACCTAGCCTAAACACCTAACCCACCTCACTAAACCTCACCCTAAACCCAACCCACCTAGCTAAGCCCTAAACTACTAAACCACCCCACCTAAAACCCTAGCACACCATATCCCTAAAACCACCCAACCTAAATATCTGGCCCCCCCTAAATACCTGGCCCACATTATCCCCAAAACCAGCCCAACTGACCCTATCAAAATCCTATAAAAAACCCCCACTAGTGGGCGGGTTTTTCATGCCTTATTGGGCCAACCGAGCCCCCTCTCCTCTCTCATCCCTTTCCTTCTTCTCTCACCTGCTCCACCTTTGGAATCTAGCAAGATTCACTCCACGCCACCATCACCTCCCGGCCAGCTCCACTCCATGCCACCCGACTGCACCAACCTGCCACCTTCCTTCCCTTCGACCGCTCTCTTGGACACCCGCCACTTCATCCTTCACCCAGCCATCCTCCGGTTAGTACCCCATCACAACACCACCCTCTCTTCACTCCCCCTCCACTCTTAACCACCACTCGTAGCACCTTCCTCAGCCTCAGCAACATTTCATCCAACCGGCCACCATCTGCCACCCTTCACCCTTCGGCCAGCCACAACCAACTGTAACACCTGCCACCTTACTTATCCCTTAGGCACCCCTAGCCAATACATCCAGCCTCATCTTTCCTTAGGACCTGCCCCTCCTTTCCCTTAGACAATACCCTAGCCATACCTTAACTCCCCTTTGCTTTCTCTAAGCGCCCCAACCTCAACCAAGGCAGCCCCCACCGTTCGGCTAGAGCGAAGGCGCCACACCCGCAGCACCCTTGCCGTTTGGCCAGCACCTCCCTTTGTTGCGCCCTTCCAAGGAGCTCCCTCTTGCAGCCCAAGGCAACGCTCAAGCCCAAGCTCAAGCAAGTCACCTCCGGACCAGCTATACGTAAGTGCCTAACTCGGTCCTTGTTTTTAGACTTGCTTAAGCTTAATTAAATTTGATACGGGGTTGTAATAACGGAGCATTGTCTCCCCCCGCTTGTAATAACGTGGTTTGGCACACCCACACACACGTGCACTTGAGCCTATCTCGCTCTTAGCTGCACACGATTTTGAACACACACGGGCCTAATCAGCCCTTAAGATATAGACTTATATAATTTAAGTTATGTGGGGTTTTGCTTAAGTTGTGTGTGTTGCCTTTCAATTCTCGCACTCACACACATTGAGCTTTCGCTCTTACTCCCAAGACCTTAGTCAAGGCCTATTGCAATTTATATTTGGGTTTAATTTCATGTCGTGTGTGTAGTATTTCAATTCTACACTCACACACATTGAGCTTTCGCTCTTACTCCCAAGACCTTAATTAAGGCCATATTGCAATTTATATTTGGGTTTCATTTATGTCGTGTGAGTTATCTTTCAATATACACACAACACCCACGCAACACGTTGGCGACCTTCGGGCCCATATATATTATAAGTATTTCCCTTTCGGCTATGTTTTTAAGATTTGGGTTTTAAGGTTTGGGTTTTAAGGTTCAGCTGTGTGCGTAGTCTTTACATATATACACGGCACACACTTGGACAATTGATCCTTTCCGCTCTTAAGATATAGCCATATTTCCCTTTTGCAATTTCCCTTTTGCAATTTACATTCAAGTCATTTCCCTTCCGCATTGTCTTTCAATTCGGGTTTTCCCTTTGGAGTTGCGTGAGTTTGCATTGCATATATGCCATACCACGAGTTAGGATGCATATTGCATCAAAGCAAACCCCATACTCCCGCTCAAAGGCACCCGACTTAGGTCATGTGTTCATAACACACACCTAGTTGGCCCGAAAAGGGATAAAAAGAAAGACATAGGCACGTGCAAATCCACGTGAAATAAAACTTGAAAATCATACAAAAAATAGCCCGAATCGAACACCTAAAACATTTTCATAGGTTCTCATATTTAAAACTCAATTTTCTAAGCGTACAGACTGACCCTGGTGCATCGGTGCAAGAAGGTCTGCGACGAAAAGACCTTGCTTGCTCACAGTCGCGACGTTAGGAGTCAGATTTTAAAAATATCTCTTCGCTAGCTTAAGAAAGCTAGCTGGCATGCCCTTTTGCTTAAATAGGACTTAGACACACGAAAAGATTCGCTTCAGGCCTAAGAACCAGAAGCGGGGACTTTCTAGCGTCTACATCATGCTCATTGTAAACACCCCGAAATCCCACGAACTTCTCAAAAAACCTGGTTTTATAAAAGCAGCCCCAAAGGGCTATTTTGAGTCTGGAAACCCAGGAGCTTTCCAAACAAACCCTATACATATGTTTAAACTATATATGTTTTAAAATATTATATAGTTTTAAAACCTTCTAAAAGATATTTTGAAACCCCACAAAGCGACTTGGCCTGATGAAAGCAGGACTAGGAGAGCCCGGAACTGGAGCACATGTCGAGCCCGGCACATCAACTCTCGTGTTAGATTCATCCCCAGAATCTCGAACATCTAAGCCCCTGTTATCAACAAGACTGTTTGAAATCATCTCCGGAAGGTGAAAATAGAAGCGGACGACAATGTTACCGAAGACCCAACGCAAGATGGAGTACTGATGCTGTCAGGCCCCGCACAAACCGTTCATTTCGAACATACCCTGAAGGAGTCAAAATTCAGCTTTGGATTGGATCTGGACCATATATATCCAGATCCCAATCCAAACATATATGTACTACACACACGACATGAAATTAAACCCAAATATAAATTGCAATAGGCCTTGACTAAGGTCTTGGGAGTAAGAGCGAAAGCTCAATGTGTGTGAGTGCGAGAATTGAAGTACTACACACATGACATGAAATTAAACCCAAATATAAATTGCAATAGGCCTTGACTAAGGTCTTGGGAGTAAGAGCGAAAGCTCAATGTGTGTGAGTGCGAGAATTGAAAGACAACACACACGACATGAAGTTAAACCCAAGGGAAAAATATAACACGGCCCTTACTTGGGTCTTGCAAATAAGAGCGAAAGCTCAATGTGTGTGAGTGCGAGAATTGAAAGACAACACACACAACTTAAGCAAAACCCCACGCAACTTAAATTATATAAATAAGTCTATATCTTAAGGGTTGATTAGGCCCGTGTGTGTTCAAAATCATGCATGACTAAGAGCGAGATAGGCTCAAGTGCACGTGTGTGTGGGTGCGCCAAACCACGTTATTACAAGCGGGGGGAGACAATGCTCCGTTATTACAACCCCGTATCAAATTTAATTGAGCTTAAGCAAGTCTATATACAAGGACCGAGTTAGGCACTTACGTATAGCTGGTCCGGAGGTGACTTGCTTGAGCTTGGGCTTGAGCGTCGCCTTGGGCTGCAAGAGGGAGCTCCTCGGAAGGGTGCGGCAAAGGAGGGTGCTGGCCGGGTGACAAGGGTGCCGCGGGTGTTGCTGCCTTGGTTGGGGTAGTTAGGGGGTGTCACTAAGGTATAGGGCAGGTCTTAAGGGAAGCTAGGGCTAAGGGTCTTAACTAGGGGCTGTCTAAGGGAGAGGATGTAAGGCTGCGGGTGTTGAAGTCGGTTGTGGCTGAATGGTGGTAGGTAGTTAGGTGGTGGCCGGTTGGGTGAAGTGGAGGTTAGGCTGAGGAAGGTGCTGCGGGTGGTGGCTAAGAGTGGAGGGGGAGTGAAGAGAGGGTGGTGTTAGGATAAGGTACTAACCAGAGGAGAAGGTGAAGGTGGCGAGTGTCCAAGGGAGGCAGCGGCAGGTTGATGCAATCGGGTGTCAAGGAATGGAGTTGGTCGGGAGGTGATGGTGGCGTGGAGTGGAGCTGGCCGGGAGGTGATGGTGGCGTGGAGTGGAGTTGGCTGAGTTCCAAGGTGGAGCAGGTGAGAGAAGACAGCAAGGGATGAGAGAGGAGAGGAAGGGCTCGGCTGGGCCCAAAAAGTTGAAAAACCCGCCCACTAGGGGGGGGGGGAGGGTTTATAGGATTGTTGGGGTCAGTTGGGGCTGGTTTTGGGGGCTGGTTTAGTGGTTAGGTGGTGGTGGTTTGGGGATAAGGTGGGCCAGATATTTAAGGGGGGGACCAGATATTTTGGTTAGGTGGTTTTAGGGATATGGTGTGCTAGGGTTCTAGGTGGGGTGGTTTAGGGCTTAGCTAGGTGGGTTGGGTTTAGGGTGAGGTTTAGTGAGGTGGGTTAGGTGTTTAGGCTAAGATTAGGTTAGGATTAGGGTAATTAGGCTAGGTTTAGGGAAGGATTAGGGAAGTAGGTTAGGTGATTAGGTTGGGATTAGGGAAGTAGGTTAGGTGATTAGGCTAGGATTAGATTAGGATTAGGTTAGGATTAGGGCAAATGGCTAGGATTAGGGGTTTTGGCTTAGGATTGGGTTAGGAGCAACCCTTTGCATGGCCCATGGACTTCATTGCATCATGTTGGTGCAGCCATAGGTTAGGTGTAGGTTCATACAAGCTTAAACCCACACTAATTAGGCTAACCCACATGATTAACCCAAAACTTGACATACAAGTCAAGCTTAAGACATTTCACTCACATTTAATCCTCCCCATTCTCTCTCATACCCAAGATTCCACGTGAATTTCTTGTGGGCCCCACCTCTATTTATGAGAAGGTGATGCGGGCCCTAGATGTGGATATTGGATTGGATCTTTGGATCCAAATCCAAATCCAAATCCCGTAGCGAGAGGTCCATCCAACGGCTGTACCCAAGGTCGGATTTCATTGATAAAGACATCCCAAGCAGACGACGTGTAAGTGTTCGAATCTGGTCTTTTACATTACTTCAAGTTCAATTAAATTCATATGGGGTTGTAATAACGGAGCTTGTCTCCCCCCGGATGTAATATATGTGCTTGATGCAAAACACACACACGTACACTCGAGCCTTTCCGCTCTTATCTGTACACTTTTGCACACAAATGGGCCTCAACAGCCCATAGGATATAGCTCTATTTATATACATTCAGCTGGATTTTAAGGTTCAAGTCGTGTGAGTTGTCTTTCATTTTATACACTCAAAGCACTCACTCACATTGAGCCTTTCCGCTCTTACGTATATATACATATTTCCCTTTCAGCTGGGTTTTAAATTCAAGTTGCATGAGTTGCCTTTCAATTTATACACTCAAAGCACTCACTCACATTGAGCCTTCTCGCTCTTAAGATATAGCTATATATTTTCTTTCCGCATCTAAGATATAGCCATATTTTCCCTTTTGCAATTTTCCCTTCTGCAATTTCCCTTCTGCTATGTCTTTAAATTCTGAGTTTTCCCTTCCAGTTGTGTGAGTTCGCATTGCATATACGTCACACTCGAGATAGGGAGCATACTTGCATCGAACAATCCTAAGCAAAATCGTGTAGAATCTACCAAAATCGAGCACTTGATGCACACAATTACACGCCAAAATTTGCTAAAACCCAAAAGACATAGGAGCGTGTGGATCCCATGAATAAAATCTGCAACTTGACAAAAGCCAATTGATCAAACACTTTCGTACTTTTCAAAAAGGTCGTATTTGTTCAAAATTGAGTTTTCCTAAGCGTACAGACTGACCCTTGCGCATCAGTGCAAGAAGGTCTGCGATGAAAAGAGCCCACTTGTCTACAGTCGCCCCAAAAGTCAGATATTTTCAAAATTTACTTTGCTAGTTTGAGTAAGCTAGCTGGCACACCCTAAAAGCAAATGTACATTGCGAAAAGATTCACTCCAAGCCTAAGAACCCGGAGTCGAAGATTTTCCGTGTCTACACCAACCTAGACTTTTCAACTAGGATTAATTCTAGTCCCTTAGTCAAATATTCAATTGTAATATCTTTGGATCCAACGAAATCTTTTACCGTAACCCAAATGTGACAAAAGTGTCCTTACAAACTTAAGTCTAACTTTGATGTATCTCTTTGGTTTTTTATTATACTTCAAACTTCTGATTTTAGCAATGATAGTCATACCATCATAGTGTATTAAAATTGTAGGATTCATTTCTTAATCATAAGTAAACTAGACATAAGTCCCTTAAGTCATTATACAATATACTTTTATTTCCGTTTCATCTAAAGCACAAAGTTCTGCATGAGAGGTAGACCAAGACAATATAGTTTGTTTTTTAGATTTCCATGTGACTACACCACCACCCAAGAAGAATACATATCTAGAGACCCGTTACTCCCAAAGTTCTTCACAAACAAACTAGCATCACTATATCCTTGGAGAAGATAAGGAAGTTACCTATAATATAGCCCAAGGAAAATAGTTCTATTTCAATACCGAAGTACTCTACATAGAGCCTCTCAATGGGTTCCATTTAGACAACTAATACATATACTCAACTAGCATATATAAAAGCAATATTTGATCATGCACAATTGGTTAGATACATCAAAGTTTCAATAATTTGAGAGTTATCTTAATTGATCTATAGAAATATCACTATCATTCTTATACAAGGCTTTTGAGAAATCATATATGATCTTAACAAGTCAACATGTTGCATATTCAAATCTCTTTAAAAAATTCCAATATATTGAGTGAGAGATTACTATACACTATCAGTAGACCTCTTAAAATCACATCAACAATACCGATATCTTTCATCTCAAATTTGCTACACAAAAATACCCAACTCTTACTAACTACTCTCATATCGTAACTAAACAATAAGATATTTACACCCATGCATAGAATGATGAATGTATTATTGATAGATTTTCAATAGAGAATCTCTTGCCTCAAAATCAAAAGTTATACTCTTTTGATGATGTAGACACGGAAAATCCTCGTCTCCGGGTTTCTTAAGCCTGAAGCGAATCTTTTCGTGCTTACGTCGCTTTAAAAAGGGCGTGCCAGCTAGCTTTCTCAAACTAGCGAAGTGATTTTTGAAAATATTTGACTTTTGGGGCGACTGTGGACAAGTGGGTTCTTTTCGTCGCAGACTTTCTTGCACCGGCGCGCAAGGGTCAGTCTGTACGCTTTAGGAAAACTCGATTTTATACAAACATGACTCTTTTTGAAAACTTGAAAGTGTTTTATCGATTGGTTTTGTCAAATTTGCAACTTTTATACATGGGATCTATGCGCTCCTATGTCTCTCGGGTTTTAGCCGATTTTGGCGTGTAGTCGTGTGCATCCAGTGCTCGATTTAAGGCAAGTACTACACGATTTGACCAATCTGGTTCGATGCAAGTATACTCCCTATCTCGAGTGTGGCGGATATGCAATGCAAACTCACACAACTTGAAGGGAAAACCCGGAATTTAAAGACATAGCAGAAGGGAAATAGCAGAAAGGGAAATATGGCTATATCTTAGATGCGGAAGGGAAAATATATATAGCTATATCTTAAGAGTGAGAAGGCTCAATGTGAGTGAGTGCTTTGAGTGTATAAATTGAAAGGGCGACTCACACGACTTGAACCTTAAAAACCCAGCTGAAAGGGGAAATACGTATGTATATGTAAGAGCGGAAAGGCTCAATTGTGAGTGAGTGCTTTGAGTGTATAAAATGAAAGACAACTCACACGACTTGAACCTTAAAACCCAGCTGAATGTATATAAATAGAGCTATATCCTATGGGCTGTTGAGGCCCGTTTTGTGTGCAAAAGGTGTGCAGATAAGAGCGGAAAGGCTCGAGTGTACGTGTGTGATTCGTGTTTCAAACCATAATATTACATCTCGGGGGGAGACTACGCTCCATTATTACAACCCCGTATCAAATTGAATTGAATTTGAAACAACGTAAAGAACCAGATTCGAGCACTTACTCATTGTTTGCTTGGGCTTCCTTTTTCAATGAAACCTGACCTTGGATATAGCCGTTGGATGGACTTTCCTCTGCGAGATGACCAGCTGCGTAGAAGGTTGATCCTAGATCGTGACCTGGGCTAGATTGACAAGCTAATGCACTATGGGTTTCGGGCTTAGATATGATAGATCTAGGGTGAAAAACTAACGGATCTGAGTTAGGTCTAGGTGGTTTGTTTTGGTCGAAGGTTAGCTCAAGGTTCTAAGGGGAAAACCTGACCAGCTAGTGGTCGAGTTAGGGGATGTCTAAGGAAGTGGTTCGGGCGAGATGCGAAGGGATACTCGTCTCACAATGGGTCGAGATTGGTTTAGGGATAGTGAGTGATCTTAGGGGAAACCCTAAGGTAAGCTCTAGGGCAATGCTTGGCCAAAGGGTGGCCGAGCTTGGGCTGGTGTTGGGTGTTTGATCTCACGTGAGATCCTAAGGGAGTGGCTCGGCCAAAGGGTGGCCGAGCTGGGTAGGTTTAGGTTAGTTCTTTTGGTTAGGATCTAACTTAGGTAATGGATTTAGTTTAGGGAAAGACCTACAATGAACTCAGCTAGCATGGGCCGGACTAGATAGGTGAAAATGGGTTCGTCCAAAGGAAGGAACCGAGTGTTTTAGACACTCGGTTTTGGCTAGGTCTCTAGGAGTAGTTTTGGTTTAGGAAATAGTTTAGGTGGTTTAGTGCTAGATGGTTTGGCTGGGAGGGATCTAAGGTGAGCTTGGCCAACCAATGGCCGAGCTGGGTATGGTTCTAGATTAGAGTAGTCTTAGGTAGAACTAGGATCGTTCCTTTAGTGAAGTTCGGCCAGCATCTTGGCTGGACTTTTTGACATTTTATGTTCTAGAGCTTAGGTGGTTTTGAGAGGTACGAAAAGAGGGGGCTTTGGGCAGGATTTTAGGGGCTTACCTTAACAACCTATCAGCCCATTTGATCTTGTTTCCAATGCAGCCAATCTCCATTGAAGAAAGCCCATCCAATGCCGCCAGGTTTCTCTTCATTTCCAGCAACATACAAGGCGTGAAATGCTTCAACTTGCACTTGAGTGCAGCCCACAAGATCCACCCACGATTTTACAAAATAAGAGGGGAAGGCCAGCCCCTTTTGTTGACCTTCCTCTCTCTCTCTCTCTCTCTCTCTTCTCCCCCTAAACTATCAACGTGAAATGCTGGAAATTCGTCGTCTTCAAAGCCAGCCCACTCACGTCCTTTTATAGGCCCCTTGTGTGGATATGGATCCTTTGTTGATTTCTAAAATCCGGATCCAATCCAATCCAAGTTTCGTTTGGATATGGATCTTGGATCTGAATCTAGATTTTTGGATCCAGATTTGATCCAAATTTTTCTCTTCTTCAGTCCTTTCTGGCGTTTCAAGCTGGATGCTTCGTGCGGGTCCTGAGTTCATCAAGATTCCGTCTTACGCTGGGTTTTTCCCATTTTCATCGTCCGAACTTCTTTTTGTCTTTCTGGAGTCTGTTTCGACTGTTTCTTCTTGCATTTGACTTGGATTTTCCGTGATTTCAGAGATGCTTTTGGCTTGGCCTTTGATGCTTCAGGCTTGAAACGTGTTTGTGGCCTGGGCTTCTTTTTCGTCCTCGAAATTCACTTTTCATCGGGCTGGGCTTGACCTTTGAACTTTTTGAATCTTTTGCAACTGTTTTCAGCCAGGCTTCATCTGTTCGTCTGGTCTTTCATAAAAATAGGACTTTCGTCCATTTTCAAGATTTTTCATGTTTCAAACAGGGTTGGAAAACAGAATTTTGAAATGTTTTGAGTTCCTGAGTTTTTCGAAAATTCCAAACTTATCTTTTGAACTGGTTTTCGAACCAGGCATTTGGTTTTGAAAAGTATTTGGGTTTTTGGGGTGTTTACAGATGCCCCTCTTTGGCATTATCCAAATTGATTTGGATAATGGCGAAGAAGATAACACCCCTGTTTGTTTTCTCCCGGATTTGATCTTGAGAATATGGGATCGTCCCAAATTTTGAGAAAAAGAACCTTTCTTTTAAAAACCCGATAGGAGGGGATTTTTTTTTGCCAAAAGGGGACTTTCTATGGATCTAGCCCTAAGTGGAGATCATATATGAAATGTTCATGCGTGGATATGCAAAGGTGCATGATATGGATGAGGTGTTAGAAAGGGCGATCTTCCTAGAGACCAAATCATATGGTCAAACTTTTGAGACTTTTATGAAGACCTGCTGCTCCAAGTGAGCGGGCCTTACGTATGCTCGATGTTCGAGTTTTTGGAAAATTCATTTTTAGAAGGAAAAAACCTTTTTGAACCGTTGATCCTAAGGACCTTCAGCTCCTCGTGTTTGCCTTTACTTGAGCCTCGACACTTGCTAAACTAGCAGAGGTTTTACGAGAAAACAAGCTACATTTTTAAAATTCCTACTCCTTACTTAAAACGTCGAATTCTCAAACAAGATGAAATTCAAGTTAAGTAAACCTATTTTTACTTTAGGATTTCCTGAAATGAACCATGTTTCGCTTGGGATAAGTCGTAGGGATGGGAAAGAAGTACCACGGTCCCTTCTGAAGTGTCTCATGGTTTGAGGCAGAGAAGGCGGAAAACTGCTCTTTTGAGCTTTTTGGCCTTTTTCTTTCTTTTTTCATAGAGGGTCTCCCTTTGGGAGTATTTTTTCTTTAATCCCTCTTTTCCATGGAAGAATCAATTTTTTTCTTTTGATTCAGGTTTCTTTCTTTGGAAAGAGATTTTGGCGGGAATTTCCCTTTATTTTGGCCAAGTTTTCCTTTTGGAAGGAGAAGAGAAGAGGGGAAGACTTATCCCAAGGTCATACTCGATCCATTCCAGATCAACCTATTTAGAAATAGCACGTACTACTTGTAAATATCTTGCTATATTGAACTAGGCCTTTCTTTGTAAAAAGAAGGATTTTGAAATGTAACCACATATTTGAAAAGCTCTACCTTTTTCACAAAATGTCGATTCTCTCATCCAGGTTTACACAACTCACCTTGAGTCCTTGATTTTGAAGTTTCAAAATAGATTTTCCCAAAAATATTTTTTTGCAGAATGGGAATTTAACTCAGACCCTATACGTGATACTTTTTCAAATACTGAATATTTATGGGATCTACTAAATTCCTACCCTCGACATCGGTTAACCAATAAGAATTGTTTGTGGTGGTTCCACGCACGACGTAAGGGCCATCCCACTTGGGCCGCCACTTTCCAAGTGGATGTGGGCCACGATGGTGGATGATTTTCAAAACGAGTTCTCCCACTTCAAAGTGGTGAGGTTTCATATGTTTCTCATAATGTCGGGCGATCCTTTGCCGGTATGCGTGAGCATGGTCCATAGCAAGGAGTCGCCTCTCATCTAATAGATCTAGTTCGGCCATCCTAGCATGCTAAAGTGTCTCTATGGGGAGGTTGAGTGCAATGGATGTGTGAAATTAATGCAGACGTGTATGGATGGGGAGAACGGCATTGGTGCCGTAGACCAACTCAAAGGGCGTGGCATTTGTGGGAGTGCGGATGGAAGTCCTATAAGCCCATAAGGCTTCATCCAGCTTCTCGTGCCATGTTCTACCCTTTTCTAATGTTTTCTCAACAATGCTGATGAGAGTCTTGTTGGTGGCTTCGGCTTGGCCGTTGCCTTGAGGGTAATAAGGCGACGAGAAGTGATGGTTTATGCCATACTTGTTGCACAGCTTGACCATCCGCTCATTTTTGAATGGGGTGCCATTATCGGACACGAGATCTCTTGGAACTCCAAATCGAGCCAAGATGTTTTTCCTAATAAAAGCTACCACGTGTTGCCCCTGGACGTTGGTCAGGTTGGTGGCTTCGACCCATTTGGAAAAATACTCAGTGGCTGCTAAAATGAACTTGTGTCCATTCGATGCCTTTGGAGAAATTGGTCCTACGATATCAAACGCCCACATGGTGAATGGCCAGGGGCTGACTATGGAATGCAGTGATGATGAGGGGATATGGATGGCATGACCATGCACCTGACACGGATGACATTTCCTAACATGATCGTGGCAATCTTTTCTCAGGGTGGACCAAAAATAACCTGCTCTAAGTATTTTCATTGCCATCATGTTGGCATTGACATGACCTCCACATTCTCCATCGTGGAATTCGTGCATAACAGTCCTAGCCTCCTCTAGGTCGACACATCTTAGTAAGATGCCGGTAAAACTTTTTTTATACAGAACCCCGCCTAAAATCGTGTATCAGGTAGAAATTTTTTGGATGAATGCCTTATCTTTAGATGTGGCGTCTTCAGCGAATCCCCCGTTTTCTAAAAAATGTTTTATGTCATAAAACCAAGGTTTTTCATCCAGATCCGTGTTATTTTGGCAAATTTCCAAATCATGTATGGAAGGAGTGGGTGCGTGCCATATTTCAAGGGGTTTGGTTCCCATAGTGGGATCGACCCTCAGGGCTGAACCCAGGGATGAGAGGGCATCAGCAACGCCAGTATCCTCTCTTCCCACGTGTGTGAGTGTACATGATTGGAATGACTTGACCAGTCGGGTGGCCAATTCGTGATATGGAAGCAGTTTTTCATTTCGAACTTGCCAAATTTTTAAAACTTGGTTTATGACCAGGAGTGAATCTCCAAAGACCTCGATGCATGATGCCCCTAGAGTTTTTGAAACTTTTAAACCTTGTATGAGTGCTTCATACTCGGCTATATTGTTGGAACATTCGAAATCTAGGCGAATTGCTATGGGGATCTCTCCCTTTTCAGGGGATACGAGGATGATCCTGGCACCGACCCCTCGTTGGTTTCGTGCCCCGTCGAAGTGCATCTTCCATACTTGTTTTTCGAAAGAGTTTGCCAGAATGTGGTTTTGAAAATGGTTTTGCAATATGCCTTCATCAGGCATTTCATTGAGTGTGGGATACGCATCTTCTAGGGGGAAGTCAGCCACGTAGTCTGCTAGGGCTTGCCCCTTAATGGAGACCTGGTGATGGTATTTTAAATCATACTCCATTAGAAGGAGTTGCCATTTGCCCAATCTACCCGTGAGAATGGGTTTTTCGAATAAGTGCTTGATTGGGTCAAGCTTGGACACTATCCAGATCTCATGATCTAGGAAATAGTGTCGAAATTTCTGGCAGGCCCAAACTAGGGCGAAGCACGTCTTCTCCATGGCCTGATAATTCCTTTCGTAAGTGTAAACACCCCGAAATCCCACGAATTTCTCAAAATCCATCTGGTTTTATACAAAGCAGCCCCAAAGGGCCATTTTTGAGTCTGGAAACCCAAGAGCCTTCCAGACAACCCTGTATATATGTTTTAAACTTTATCTTTCAAAAACATATGATATAGCTTTTGAAAACCCTTTTAAAACATGTTTTGAAACCCCGAAGTGGCTTGGCCTGATCAAGACAGGACAGGAGAGCTAAGAAGAGCCCGGAACCGGAGCACATGTCGAGCCCGGCACAGCAACTCTTGTATCTGATTCACACCCCAGGATCTCGAACGTCCAAGACCCTGTTCTTATCAAAATAGCATTTGAAGTCATCTCCGGAAGGCAGAAACGGAGGCGGACGACTATGTTGGCGAAGACCCAACGCAGACGGAGTACTGATGCTGTCAGGCCCCGCACGAATCGTCCGTTTCGAACCCAGCTCGAAGGAGTCAGAGTTCAGTTTGGATTGGATTTGGAGATCCAATCCAATATCCATATCCATGGCCCACATCACCTTCTCATAAATGGAGGTGGGGCCCACTTGAAATTCACGTGGGATATTGGGCATGAGAGAGAGTGGGGGTGAAAAATATCAAGAGTGTTGTATTAAGCTTGACTTGTGTGTCAAGTTTGGGTTAATCATGTGGGTTAGCCTAATTGAGTGGGTTTAAGCTTGTAATTAGCTAAAACCTAACCTAGGGCTGCACCAACATGGGGTGATCAAGGTCTATGGGCCATGCTAGGGGAGCTCCCTCACCTAAACCTAGCCCAAAATGCCTAAACCTAGCCTAAACCCCTAATCCACCCCTAATCTGAGCCTAATCACCTAACCCACTTCCCTAATCCCGTCCTAATCCCAACCTAATCACCTAACCCACTTCCCTAATCCTTCCTTAAACCTAGATTAATTTCCCTAATCCTAGCCTAAACCTAGCCTAATCACCTAACCTAGCTCACTAAACCTCACCCTAAAACCCAACCACCTAACCTAGCCCTAAACCCCTAAACCACCCTTAGCCCACGATTTACCCAAACCCCTAGTTTTAAAATATCTGGCCCAACCCTTTCCAGCCCACCTTATCTACATACCACCCTACCTAAACCACCTAACCACTACCCTCAGCCCAGCCCTAACCGACCTACCCATCCCCTATTTAAACCCCCCTCCTTGGGGGCGGGTTTTCTAAGTGGGAGCCCTCACCTCAGCCCAGCCGACTCCACTCTCCAACCTGTCCGCCTGCTCCACTCCCCAACTGCTCCACCTGCTCCATCAGCTCCACCTGCACCGCCACCTTCCCTCTTCCATCCACCACCACCATCCCTCAGCCGGACGCCACCACCTCCACCCAACCGAACCAGCCAACAGTCCACCTGCCCGCCTGCTTCCCACTTCATCCGCCACCTCTCCCCATTTGGTAAGTACCCCAAACTCCCTCAAAGCCCCTCTCTTCCACCTCTCCACTCTTAGCCACCCATCCTATCTTCATCTCAGCCCCTTTGCCACCACCACTTTAGCCTAGCCGAACCTAGTATAACCCAAGCTGCCGGCCACTACCTAGCCATCATCTCCCATTCGGCCTTCCCACCAGCTCACCTTTTAGGTCCAGTTTCCCTATACTCTCAACTCCCTTAGTGACCCTAAGAACCCACTCATTCAGCCCCTTTAAACCCCCTACTTTGAGGCGCCATCTACTTGCCACCGGCCACCTTCGAGGCGCCTATCCCGCGCCCCACTTGCAGCCGGCCAGCACCCTTGATCACCTACCTTCGCGGAGCTCCCGTTTGCAGCCCAAGGCCAAGTCCACGCTCAAGCAAGGCCTCTACGGACCAGCTACTCGTAAGTGTCTAAACTCGGTCTTTAGTTGTACACTTGCTTGAGATTCAATTTGATACGGGGTTGTAATAACGGAGCATAGTCTCCCCCCGCTTGTAATAACGTGGCTTGGCACAACCACACACGTGCACTCTCTTAGTCGTGCACGATTTTGAACACACACGGGCCTAATCAGCCCCTAATATATAAGTGTACATATATACTTTCATTTTCGAAGGGTTTTGTTTAAGTTGGGTGCGTTGTCTTTCAATTCAAACACTCACACACATTGAGCTTTCGCTCTTAGTTGAAAGACCCAAGTAAGGGCCGACCTATACTATTTGGGTTTCATTTCATGTCGTGTGAGTAAGTCTTTCAATTCAAGCACTCTCACACACATTGAGCTTTCGCTCTTATTTGAAAGACCCAAGTAAGGGCCGACCTATACTATTTGGGTTTCATTTCATGTTGTGTGAGTAAGTCTTTCAATTCAAGCACTTTCACACACATTGAGCTTTCGCTCTTACTCCCAAGACCTTAGTAAAGGCCTTATTGCAGTTATATTTGGGTTTCATTTATGTCGTGTGCGTAGTACTTCAATTCAAGCACTTTCACACACATTGAGCCTTCGCTCTTACTCCCAAGACCTTAGTCAAGGCCATACTGCAATTTATATTTGGGTTTAATTTCATGTCGTGTGTGTAAGTCTTTCAATTCAAGCACGCACCCACATTGAGCCTTCGCTCTTATTTGCAAGACCCGAGTAAGGGCTCATATACATAAGATATATACATATCTCCCTTCGGTTATTTCCCTTCGGTTATTTCCCTTCAGTTATTTCCCTTCTGTTATTTCCCTTCAGTATTGTCTTTATATTTCGGGTTTTCCCTTTGGAGTAGCGTGAGTTTGCATTGCATCTACGCCATACCACGAGGTAGGACGCATATTGCATCAAAGCAAGCCCCGCTCGAATTCGCCCATGTAGTGGAGTGTTCATAACACACAAACTAGGTGGCCCGAAAAGGGATAAAAGAAAAGACCTAGGCACGTGCAAATCCATGTGATCTAAAATATGCAATCGCATCTTAAAGACCCGAAATAGACACCTCGAACCGCTTCGTAGACTTTCTCTCCAAAACTCGATTTTTGCAAAGCGTACAGACTGACCCTTGCGCATCGATGCAAGAAGGTCTGCGACGACAAGAGCTTACTTGCTCACAGTCGCCACGTTTAGAAGTCAGTGTTAAAAATATCTTCGCTAGCTTAAGTAAGCTAGCTGGCACGCCCTATTTGTATACATAGGCCTTAGACACACGAGAAGATCCACTCCAAGCCCCAAAAGAGGCGAAGAGGCGGGGATTTTTGCGCATCTACAGTAAGCTAGGAGAGTTTTCGAAAGATAGTATTGTAAACACCCCGAAATCCCACGAATTTCTCAAAATCCATCTGGTTTTATACAAGCAGCCCCAAAGGGCCATTTTGAGTTTGGAAACCCAGGAGCCTTCCAAACAACCCTGTACATATGTTTTAAACTTTATCTTTCTAAAACATATAATATGGCTTTGAAAACCCTAAGAGTCCACTCATTCAGCCACTTTAAACCCCTACTTGGAGCCGCCAGCTACTTGCCACCGGCCACCTCCGAGGCGCCTATCCCGCGCCCCACTTGCAGCCGGCCAGCACCCTTGACCAGCTTACCTTCGCGGAGCTCCCGTTTGCAGCCCAAGGCCAAGTCCACGCTCAAGCAAGACCTCTACGGACTAGCTACTCGTAAGTGTCTAAACTCGGTCTTTAGTTGTATACTTGCTTGAGATTCAATTTGATACGGGGTTGTAATAACGGAGCATAGTCTCCCCCCGCTTGTAATAACGTGGCTTGGCACAACCACACACGTGCACTCTCTTAGTCTTGCACGATTTTTAGCACACACGGGCCTAATCAGCCCCTAATATATAAGTGTACATATATACTTTCATTTTCGAAGGGTTTTGTTTAAGTTGGGTGCGTTGTCTTTCAATTCAAACACTCACACACATTGAGCTTTCGCTCTTATTTGAAAGACCCAAGTAAGGGCCGACCTATACTATTTGGGTTTCATTTCATGTCGTGTGAGTAAGTCTTTCAATTCAAGCACTCTCACACACATTGAGCTTTCGCTCTTATTTGAAAGACCCAAGTAAGGGCCGACCTATACTATTTGGGTTTCATTTCATGTCGTGTGAGTAAGTCTTTCAATTCAAGCACTCTCACACACATTGAGCTTTCGCTCTTAGTTGCAAGACCCAAGTAAGGGCCGACCTATACTATTTGGGTTTCATTTCATGTCGTGTGAGTAAGTCTTTCAATTCAAGCACTCTCACACACATTGAGCTTTCGCTCTTATTTGAAAGACCCAAGTAAGGGCCGACCTATACTATTTGGGTTTCATTTCATGTCGTGTGAGTAAGTCTTTCAATTCAAGCACTCTCACACACATTGAGCTTTCGCTCTTAGTTGCAAGACCCAAGTAAGGGCCGACCTATACTATTTGGGTTTCATTTCATGTCGTGTGAGTAAGTCTTTCAATTCAAGCACTCTCACACACATTGAGCTTTCGCTCTTATTTGAAAGACCCAAGTAAGGGCCGACCTATACTATTTGGGTTTCATTTCTTGTCGTGTGAGTAAGTCTTTCAATTCAAGCACGCACCCACATTGAGCCTTCACTCTTATTTGCAAGGCCCGAGTAAGGGCTCATATACATAAGATATATACATATCTCCCTTCGGTTATTTCCCTTCGGTTATTTCCCTTCGGTTATTTCCCTTCTGTTATTTCCCTTCAGTATTGTCTTTACATTTCGGGTTTTCCCTTTGGAGTAGCGTGAGTTTGCATTGCATCTACGCCATACCACGAGGTAGGACGCATATTGCATCGAAACAAGCCCCGCTCGAATTCGCCCATGTAGTGGAGTGTTCATAACACACAAACTAGGCGACCCAAAAAGGGATAAAAGAAAAGACTTAGGCACGTGCAAATCCACGTGATCTAAAATATGCAATCGCATTTTAAAGACCCGAAATAGACACCTCGAACCGCTTCGTAGACTTTCTCTCCAAAACTCGATTTTTGCAATAGCGTACAGACTGACCCTTGCGCATCGGTGCAAGAAGGTCTGCGACGACAAGAGCTTACTTGCTCACAGTCGCCAAGTTTAGAAGTCAATGATAAAAATATCTTCGCTAGCTTAAGTAAGCTAGCTGGCACGCCCTATTTGTATACATAGGCCTTTGACACACGAGAAGATCCACTCCAAGCCCCGAAAGAGGCGAAGAGGCGGGGATTTTCGCGCGTCTACAGAGATTGGCACGCCCGGTGGGACGTGAGCCTTTTCAGAAATCGAGTTTACTTGTAGAAATCTTGCGAAAATTTTAAAAAGGTGTCATTTTAACTTGTTTTCTTTGCTTTTACTTAGGAAATTTTGAAAAAGCTTGAAAAGCATGTCAAAATCCAATCCAAGTGAAGTATCGAGCCAAGGCTCATGCGCATCAAGTTCTCACTCTAGGAGGATTTTCAAAAACAAAATAAAACTAGATGAAATCGAGGACTTGAGAAGGGAGTTTGAGGCCAAAATCGATGCTCTCAGCCAAGAGGCTGAAGTAGGCGATTCATGTTCATCGATGTAGACGCGCGAAAATCCCCGCCTCTTCGCCTCTTTCGGGGCTTGGAGTGGATCTTTATCGTGCGTCTAAGGACTATGTATACAAATAGGGCGTGCCAGCTAGCTTACTTAAGCTAGCGAAGATATATTTAACACTGACTTCTAAACGTGGCGACTGTGAGCAAGTAAGCTCTTGTCGTCGCAGACCTTCTTGCACCGATGCGCAAGGGTCAGTCTGTACGCTTTTGCAAGAATCGAGTTTTGGGGAGAAAGTCTACGAAACGGTTCGAGGTGTCTATTTCGGGTCTTTAAGATGCGATTGCATGTTTTAGATCACGTGGATTTGCACGTGCCTAAGTCTTTTCTTTTATCCCTTTTTGGGTCGCCTAGTTTGTGTGTTATGAACACTCCACTACATGGGCGAATTCGAGCGGGGCTTGCTTCGATGCAATATGCGTCCTACCTCGTGGTATGGCGTAGATGCAATGCAAACTCACGCTACTCCAAAGGGAAAACCCGAAATGTAAAGACAATACTGAAGGGAAATAACAGAAGGGAAATAACCGAAGGGAAATAACCGAAGGAAAATAACCGAAGGGAAATAATCGAAGGGAAATAAGTATATATCTTATGTATATGAGCCCTTACTCGGGTCTTGCAAATAAGAGCGAAGGCTCAATGTGGGTGCGTGCTTGAATTGAAAGACTTACACACACGACATGAATTTAAACCCAAATATAAATTGCAGTATGGCCTTAACTAAGGTCTTGGGAATAAGAGCGAAGGCTCAATGTGTGTGAGAGTGCTTGAATTAAAAGACTACCCACACGACATAAATGAAACCCAAATATAACTGCAATAAGGCCGTTACTAAGGTCTTGGGAGTAAGAGCGAAGGCTCAATGTGTGTGAAAGTGCTTGAATCGAAAGACTTACTCACACGACATGAAATGAAACCCAAATAGTATAGGTCGGCCCTTACTTGGGTCTTTCAAATAAGAGCGAAAGCTCAATGTGTGTGAGAGTGCTTGAATTGAAAGACTTACTCACACGACAAGAAATGAAACCCAAATAGTATAGGTCGGCCCTTACTTGGGTCTTTCAAATAAGAGCGAAAGCTCAATGTGTGTGAGAGTGCTTGAATTGAAAGACTTACTCACACGACAAGAAATGAAACCCAAATAGTATAGGTCGGCCCTTACTTGGGTCTTTCAAATAAGAGCGAAAGCTCAATGTGTGTGAGAGTGCTTGAATTGAAAGACAACGCACCCAACTTAAACAAAACCCTTCGAAAATGAAAGTATATATACACTTATATATTAGGGGCTGATTAGGCCCGTGTGTGTTCAAAATTGTGCACGACTAAGAGAGTGCACATGTGTGGTTGTGCCAAGCCACGTTATTACAAGCGGGGGGAGACTATGCTCCGTTATTACAACCCCGTATCAAATTGAATTTCAAGCAAGTGTACGACTAAAGACCGAGTTTAGACACTTACGAGTAGCTGGTCCGTAGAGGTCTTGCTTGAGCGTGGGCTTGGCCTTGGGCTGCAAACGGGAGCTCCGCGAAGGTAGGTGATCAAGAGTGCTGGCCGGCTGCAGTGGGGCGCGGGATAGGCGCCTCGGAGGTGGCCGGCGGCAAGTAGATGGCGCCTCAAGGTAAGGGGTTTAAATGGCTGAATGAGTGGGTTCTTAGGGTCACTAGGGGAGTTGGGAGTTTAGGGAAATTGGACCTAAGAGGTGAGCTGGTGGGAGGGCCGAGTAGGACACCTAGGGGAAAGCCGAATGGGACATGATAGCTAGGTAGTGGCCGGCAGCTTGGGTTATACTAGGTTCGGCTAGGTTTAGGTGGTGGCGGCAAAAGGGCTGAGATGAAGGTAGGATGGGTGGCTAAGAGTGGAGAGGTGGTAGAGAGGGGCCTTGAGGGAGTTTGGGGTACTTACCGAATGGGGAGAGGTGGCGGATGAAGTGGGAAGGTGGCGGGCAGGTGGCTGTCGGCTGGTTCGGTTGGGTGGAGGTGGTGGCGTCCGGCTGAGGGGTGGTGGTGGTGGATGGAAGAGGGAAGGTGGCGGAGCAGGTGGCGGCTGGTGGAGCAGCTGGAGCAGGCCAAGGTGGGGAGTCGTCCCGGCTGGGTGAGAGAAGGGAGAAGGAGAGGGCCCGGCTGGGTGAGGTAGTGGTTCCCACTTGGAGAACCCGCCCACAAGGAGGGGGGTTTGATAGGGGATGGGTAGGTCGGTTAGGGCTGGGCTGTGGGTAGTGGTTAGGTGGTTTAGGTAGGGTGGTATGTAGATAAGGTGGGCTGGAAAAGGTTGGGCCAGATATTTTAAAACTAGGGGTTTGGGTAAATCGTGGGCTAAGGGTGGTTTAGGGGTTTAGGGCTAGGTTAGGTGGTTGGGTTTTAGGGTGAGGTTTAGTGAGCTAGGTTAGGTGATTAGGCTAGGTTTAGGCTACGATTAGGGAAATTAATCTAGGTTTAGGGAAGGATTAGGGAAGTGGGTTAGGTGATTAGGTTGGGATTAGGACGGGATTAGGGAATTGGGTTAGGTGATTAGGCTCAGATTAGGGGTGGATTAGGGGTTTGGGTTAGGTTTAGGCATTTTGGGCTAGGTTTAGGTGAAGGAGCTCCCTTAGCATGGCCCATAGACCTTGCTCACCCCATGTTGGTGCAGCCCTAGGTTAGGTTTTAGCTAATTACAAGCTTAAACCCACTCAATTAGGCTAACCCACATGATTAACCCAAACTTGACACACAAGTCAAGCTTAATACAACACTCTTGATATTTTTCACCCAACTCTCTCTCATGCCCAATATCCCACGTGAATCTCAAGTGGGCCCCACCTCCATTTATGAGAAGGTGATGTGGGCCATGGATATGGATATTGGATTGGATCTTTGGATCCAAATCCAAATCCAAGTCCACATATGGGTTTGGATTGGAATCTGGATATATATGGTCCAGATCCAATCCAAACTGAACTCTGACTCCTTCGAGCTGGATTCGAAACGGACGATTCGTGCGGGGTCTGACAGCATCAGTACTCCGTCTGCGTTGGGTCTTCGCCAACATAGTCGTCCGCCTCCGTTTCTGCCTTCCGGAGATGACTTCAAATGCTATTTTGATAAGAACAGGGTCTTGGACGTTCGAGATCCTGGGATGTGAATCAGATACAAGAGTTGCTGCGCCGGGCTCGACAGGTGCTCCGGTTCCGGGCTCTTCTTGGCTCTCCTGGTCCTGTCTTGATCGGGCCAAGCCACTTCGGGGTTTCAAAACATGTTTTAAAAGGGTTTTCAAAAGCCATATTATATGTTTTAGAAAGATAAAGTTTAAAACATATATACAGGGTTGTCTAGAAGGCTCCTGGGTTTCCAAACTCAAAATGGCCCTTCGGGGCTGCTTGTATAAAACCAGATGGATTTTGAGAAATTCGTGGGATTTCGGGGTGTTTACAGATGCCCCTCTTTGGCCTTGTCCAAATCGATTTGGATAAGGGCAAAGATAACAAACACCCCTTTTAATGTCTCCCTAGATCTAGCCACGAAGAATATGGGATCGTCCCATTTTAGCAAAATCTCAATTTTACAAACTCTGGTAGGAGGAGATATCACGCCAAAGGGTTCACTTATGGAATCTGGTCCTAAATGGGATCATGTTCATGCAAGTACCATGCGTGGAATGCAGATGACATGGGTGTGGTGCCAAGAGTGGCGACCTCCCAGAGACCAGGTGTGGTCGAACTCTAGAGACTTACAAGGCCTACTGCTCCAAGTGAGCAAAAAAAACCCTATGCTGTTCGATGTTCGGTTTTTAAAACTTATTTACAAAACTATTTACAAACGGGACAACTGTCTTGAGTCTCGATCCTAAGGATCTCGAGCTCTTCGTGCTTGCCCTTGTTTGAGTCTTAACACTCACTTATTTAGCGGAGGTTTTTATAAGAAAACAAGCTTCATTTCAAATTCCTACGCCTTACTCGAAACGTCGAATTCTCAAACAAGATGAAATTCAAGTAAGTAAATCCTATTTTTACTTTAGGATTCCTCGAAATGAACCATGCTTTAGCTTGGGATAAGCCAGGGATGGGAAAGAGATACCACGGTCCCTTCTGAAGCGTCCCGTGGTTTAAGGCATAGAAGGCGGAAAACTGCTCTTTTTGAGCTTTTTGGCCTCTTTTTCCTTTTTTTCCTAGAGGGTCTCCCTTTGGGAGTATTTTTTCTTTAATCCCTCTTTTTTATAAGAGAATTGATTTTTCTTTTTGAAGTCTGGTTTCTTTCTTTTGGAAAGAGACTTTAAATGGGAAATTCCCTTTTGATTTGGGCCTTTGTTTTCCTTTTGGAAGGAGAAGAGAAGAGGGGAGGACTTATCCCAAGCCTACACTCGATCCATTCCAGATCAGCCTATTTAGAAATAGCACGTACTACTTGCAAGTATCTTGCTATGTTGAACTAGGCCTTTCTTTGTAAGAAGAAGGATTTTGAAATGCAACCACGATTTTGAAAACTCCACTCTTTCACAAGTGCGAATTCTCTCACTTAGGGTCACACGAGTTCGCCTTTGCACCTTATTTACACGTCTCAGGGCAGCTATCCCTCTCAAATTTTCGAAAAACTGGAATTTAATCCAGATCCTACACATGATACTTCTTTAAGTATTGAATATTGATAGGATCTGCTAAATTCCTACCTTCTACATCGATCAACCAATACGAATTGTTCGTAGTGGTTGCTCGTACAACATAGGGTCCATCCCAGTTGGGGCGCCACTTGCCTAGGGGGTGTGGGCCACGATGGTGGATGGTTTTTAAGACCAGATCTCCCACTTCAAAGTGGCGAGGTCTCATGTGTTTGGTATAATGTCGGGCTATCCTTTGCCGGTATGCACGAGCATGATCCATGGCAAGGAGTCGCCTCTCATCTAGCAAATCTAGCTCGGCCATCCTAGCATGCTGAAGCGTCTCTAGGGGGAGGTCGAGTGCAATGGATGTATGGAATGAATGCAGTTGGGTATGAATGGGAAGAATGGCGTTTGTGCCATAGACCAATTCGAATGGTGTGGCATTCGTGGGAGTCCGGATGGAAGTCCTATAAGCCCATAAGGCTTCATCCAGCTTCTCATGCCACCTCCTACCCTTCTCTAAGGTTTTCTCAATGATACCAATGAGAGTCTTGTTTGTGGCTTCGGCTTGGCCGTTGCCTTGAGGGTAGTAGGGCGAGGAGAAGTGGTGAGTTATGCCATACGTGTTGCACAACTTAACCATCCGCTCGTTCTTGAATGGGGTACCATTATCAGACACAAGGTCTCGTGGAACCCCAAATTGAGCCAAGATATTCCTCCGGATGAAAGCCACCACATGTTGCCCCATTACATTCGTTAGGGAAATGGCTTCCACCCACTTGGAGAAATACTCCGTGGCTGCTAAAATAAAACGATGCCCATTCGAGGCCTTTGGAAATATGGGGCCTACAATGTCAAACGCCCACATGGTAAATGGCCAGGGGCTGACCACGGAATGCAATGCAGATGAAGGGATATGAATGGCGTGCCCATGCACTTGACATGGATGACACTTCCTAACATGATCGTGACAATCCTTTTTCAGGGTGGACCAAAAATAACCCCCTCTAAGTATTTTCATCGCCATCATGTTGGCATTAACATGACCTCCACATTCTCCGTCGTGGAACTCGTGCATCACTATCCTAGCCTCCTCTAGGTCGATACACCTAAGCAGAATGCCGGTAAAACTCTTTTTGTATAAGACCCCACCCAGAATGGTGTATCGGGTCGAAATTTTACGAATGAATGCCCTATCTTTGGATGTGGCATCCTCGGTGAATCCCCCATTTTCTAAAAATTGTTTTATGTCATAGAACCAGGGTTTTTCAATGGACTCTGGGTTGTTTTGGCAAATATCTAAGTCGTGTGTGGATGGATGGGGCGCATGCCATATTTCCAAAGATCTGGTCCCTGAAATGGGATCGACCTTCAGGGCTGAACCCAAGGAAGAGAGGGCATCGGCGATGCCATTGTCCTCTCTTCCCACGTGTGTGAGCTTACACGATTGGAAGGATTGGACCAATCGAGTGGCCAACTCGTGATATGGAAGTAGTTTCTCATTACGTACTTGCCAAATTTTTAAAACCTGGTTTATGACAAGGAGCGAATCTCCAAAGACCTCGATGCATGATGCCCCTAGAGTTTTCGAAATCCTTAAGCCTTGTATGAGTGCTTCATACTCAGCTACGTTGTTGGAACATTCGAAATCTAAGCGGACTGCTATGGGAATCTCGCCCTTTTCAGGGGAGATTAGGATGATCCCGGCACCAGCCCCTCGTTGGTTTCGTGCCCCGTCGAAGTGCATCTTCCACACTTGGTTTTCGAAAGAATTTGCCAAAATGTGGTTTTGAAAATGGTTTTGCAATATGCCTTCATCAGGCATTTCGACAAGAGTGGGATATGTGTCCTCCAAGGGGAAGTCAGCCACGTAATCTGCTAGGGCTTGCCCCTTAATGGAGATCTAGTGATGGTATTTCAGATCATACTCCATTAGAAGGAGTTGCCATTTGCCCAATCTACCCGTGAGAATGGGTTTTTCGAACAAGTGCTTGATTGGATCAAGCTTGGACACTATCCAGATCTCATGATCTAGGAAATAGTGTCTGAATTTCTGGAAGGCCCAAACTAGGGCCAAGCACGTCTTCTCCATGGCTTGATAATTTCGTTCATAAGCCAAGAGAGTTTTTGAAATATAGTAGATGGCATACTCCTTATGGGTGTCATCCTCGTATTGAGCCAACAGGGCTCCTAAAGCGTTTACATGCACGGAGATGTATAATAAAAGCGGTTTTCCTTGTTTTGGAGGATTCAAAACAGGGGGATTAACCAAGTATGCCTTTAGTCTCTCGAAGGACTTTTGGCATTCGTCATCCCATAAGAATTTCGTACCCTTCCTCAACAGTTTGTTGAAGGGTTCGCATCTAGTTGCCAGATTTGATATGAATCGGCGCACAGATTGTAATCGACCCTGGAGGCTACGGACTTGGGTGAGATTGGAGGGTGGAGCCATGTCTATGATGGCTCGACACTTAGAGGGGTCAACTTCTATTCCCCTTTGGCTCACCATAAAGCCTAGAAGCTTCCCTGATTCTATCCCGAACACACATTTTTGAGGGTTTAGCTTTACTTTGTAAAGCCTAAGCCTTTCGAAAATCTTTTGTAAACATTCGATATGGGTGCATCGGGTTTTGGATTTTGCCAAGAGATCATCTACATACACTTCTACAAGCTCGTGAATTTGATCATGGAAGATCGTGTTCATGGCTCGTTGGTATGTTGCGCCGGCATTTTTCAAACCAAAGGGCATGACTGTATAGCAGAACGTGCCCCATGGGGTTGTGAAGGCGGTCTTACCCTGATCTCGTGGATTTAGTTTGATTTGATTGTAGCCTGAATAGCCATCCATAAATGAAAACATTTCATGATTTGCAGTACTATCGACTATCAAATCTATGTTTGGTAAAGGATAATTATCCTTTGGAGTGGCTTTATTCAGGTTTCTGAAATCGATGCATATTCGAATTTTCCCATTGGTTTTTCGAACTACAACGATATTTGACAACCAATCAGAATACGCAATGGGTTTTATAAATCCGGCTTTTAGCAGATCTTCTAAACCCTCTTTGACTTGCGTGTGTACATTCGGGTGTATTTTCCTAAGCTTCTGCTTTATTGGTTTTACACCTATATCTAAGGGAAGACGATGCTCGACTATGCTGGGATCTATGCCCGGCATGTCTTCATACGTCCATGCAAACACATCTAAATAGGTTCGTAGAAATGCAATGAATGCTAACTTTTCAGTTTTATGCAAGCATGTGCCTATTTTGATGGTTTTGGGATTGGAATCATCCCCTAGGTTCACCTCTACGAAATCTCCTCCTACTGTTTGGGAAGGTCTTTCAAAATCGAGAATTCTATGAAACTCTGGGAGCTCAGAAGTGGGATCTTCCTCAAGGGGATCCACTTCTGGGCTTTGATCATTCTCCTGGGCTTTAGACCCGAGGGAACTTGATGCGTGGTTTTCAAAATAACCTGGTTTTGTACTTGGATTTTCAAGTGATTTCGAAATTTTTGGTCTGGCTATGCAGACGACGTTTCTTTCGAAATCCTTTTCTTTCGCCAAAGTCATACCAGGAGCAGTTATATACAAAATCTTTTTGGTATTTTCCAAATTTTCGATTTTTTTGGGTTTTTGTAAAACAAGAACTTTGGGAACTATACAAAGCACACTTTTTTCGAGTTTTTGTTTTTCCATTGTTTTTGGTTTTTCTTGTTTTTTGATTTTTTTGATTTTAAGTTTTCAAATGTTTTGGTATTTTGAGAAAAAGGGATCTTCCGTCATACCTACAAAGGGAAAACACTACGGGTTAGACTCGGAATAGGAGGTCTAAACCGTAGGTCTCTTCTAAGACAGGCTCCGGGGCACCCTTGACCCAGGTGGTCACAGGGGGTGGCTCCGGCGGTATTTGGGGAGTATAGCCGATCCCATATCGGCTTGGGTTGGCCCTAGGAAGGATGGGCTCTAGGAAACCCTGGTTTTGTGCCCCTAGACTTTTGTAGGGCGTGTAGCCCATGTTTAATAACATGTTCCACGACCTTTTGTTTTTTGAAAAGATGGGATACAAGTCATGGTCTTGGAACATGCTATCGTCCATATTAGGCTCGTATGGCCTTTTGTCCAGGGGTTTTGGAAATAGGGAACGCTTGGGTTTTCCTAGGAGGATTAGAGTCGGGAGGGGGCCTGCTTAGGCGGCCCCTTCACACATACAACCTTCCTAGGGTTGTTCAACATGAGCCGAGGTGGCTCAACCATAATTTGCCCCAGGTTAGCCTCATGGGCCTGGGAGCTCGATAAACAAGGGGAGTTTATGATCCCCTGAAGCTGTGGGTGACTCTCACCTAGGATCACTACGACCTGGTCCCTAAAAGGGATCTTGACACACTTGTGGAAGGTGGATGGCACAGCGCACAAACTGTGTATCCAGGGTCTTCCCAGCAACAAGTTATAATGGGGGTGGATGTCCAAGACATGGAACACCCCCGTGTGTTCGATCCCTCCCGTTTCCATTGGGAGTTCGATGGATCCTAAAGGTCTAGACGCATTCCCATCGTATCCAGTGATAACGATGGGGCTTGGGTTCACTGAAGTCAAGGTGACTCCGATTTTGTACGCCACGTGAAGTGGAAGGATGTTGAGCCCTCCTCCACCATCGACTAGGCACCTGTCCAGAGAGTGGTTGTTTAGAACTACCTCGATGTGCAGGGCCTGGTTATGGGTTTCGTGGGGTCTATCTACATCATCTTCCAAAAAGGTGATGGGCGATTTTGCTCCTAATAAAGCCACTTGGGCAGACAAGGATTCCGGACTTATGTTCGAATCAACCTTGGCCCTTTCTAGAATTTTCTCTAAGACAAGTCTATGCCTAGGCGAGGTTTTGACAAGCTCTAGGATAGACATGTGAATAGGAATCTTTGAAAGGTGGTTTTCGAAATCATAAGGATTTAGGATGATTTTGTCCTTATCTGCTTTTGGCAGACCACTAGGGATACATGCTTTTGAGGGGCCAGGCACACTGACCACCTTTTGAGCACCTTGAAGGTGCGGGGGTTGGTAGATCCTCCCGGATCTAGTGACTTCCCCCACGACCAGCCTAGGGTTCGCGCTAAACTTGGCTCTAAGGATGAGCTGAGGAGAACCTTGGATTTTAACAACTGGCTTTGCCGGGGTTTCCATTTTTGGTGGTCCCCAAATGACGACTTGGGCGGGCCTCTTGTATAATACAAGGATGGGCGCACAAGCAGGTCGACCAGGTTCGGGCTTTTGCGCTAGTTCCTTGGAAATGGTGAGGGTACATACCTCCTTTCCTTTCCCACTGCCACTGGCGTGTTTGGGAAAGGGTTCCTTGAAGATAGCTTGAGGTGGCTCAGGTTCCGTAGTGACCTAGAGCCGGCCCTCCGCTATCAAGTTCTCAATTTTATTTAGAAGAGAGAAGCAACGTTTGGTATCATGGCCTTTGAGCCGATGATACTTGCAAAATCGGTTTAAATACCCCCCTTTTGACGTGACTCCTTCGAGGATTTCAGGGAGTTCAATCATGCCCTGGGCAAGTAAGAGGTCTAGGACCTCCGACATAGGTTGCCCCAGCAGAGTGTACTCCCGTTTTTCAATTGGTTTTGAAAAATTGCGTTCTCTCTTATTTTCTATTTTTTCAAAATTTTTAGAAGTGCCTGCCATGCCTGGATCCACCCGGACATTGGCGATTTTTTGGGGCTTTGCCCCTTTGTCCGTTGTGGGCAGCCCATATGCGATGGGCTTTTCCACACGTGTTTTGGGAACGGCACTTCCTTTCCATAAGTGGTCGTATGTCCCTTTTCGCAAGTTGGTTTCGAAAAGGGAGGCCTTTTTGATCAACTTATGGAAAGTTGAAATCTCATGGAGCGAGAGAAGGGTTTTTAACTCGCTTTTGAAATTATCCAGGATGAGCATTACTGCGCATCCTTCGGATATAGGCTCTCGCACTTGGCCCAAAAGAGACCTCCACCTTATAATGAAGGCATGCACGTCCTCGTTCATGCCTTGCTTTGTATCCCTTAAGGTATTCAGGGTTGGCGTGACTTCCACGTTGTGTGCAAATCTTTGCATGAAGCAGTTTGCTAACTCTTCAAAAGTAGCGAACTGGCTTAAGTCGTAGGAAGCCAGCCATTTGGCAGCTGTGCCCTTAAGGGATAGAGGGAACCAATACACCCATTTTATCGAGTCCTTTTTCTTCTTATGGGCTCGACGTGAGAAAAGCTGCAAGTGAGACCTAGGGTCTCCCATGCCATCATACCGATGGAAGTTCGGTATTTCATCGTCACTGTCTGTTTCGTAATCCATAGGAAGGAAATCAGACAGGGCGTAGCTTCTTTTCTCTTTATTTTGCCCTTTCTGCAGCTGCTGTAGGGCTTTACGGTCCTTTTGTGTGAAGGACTCATGGTATTGGTTGCCTTCCATTACAGAGGCCTCTTTTTGCTTGCGAGGTTTTTCAGATTTCTTTTTAGGCCTTTGTTCACCGTTTGATGAACATGAATCGCCTACTTCAGCCTCTTGGCTGAGAGCATCGATTTTGGCCTCAAACTCCCTTCTTAAGTCCTCGATTTCATCTAGTTTTATTTTGTTTTTGAAAATCCTCCTAGAGTGAGAACTTGATGCGCATGAGCCTTGGCTCGACACTTCACTTGGATTGGATTTTGACATGCTTTTCAAGCTTTTTCAAAATTTCCTAAGTAAAAGCAAAGAAAACAAGTTAAAACGACACCTTTATAAAAATTTTTGCAAGACTTCTACAAGTAAACTCGATTTCTGAAAAGGCTCACGTCCCACCGGGCGTGCCAATCTCTGTAGACGCGCGAAAATCCCCGCCTCTTCGCCTCTTTCAGGGCTTGGAGTGGATCTTTATCGTGCGTCTAAGGCCTATGTATACAAATAGGGCGTGCCAGCTAGCTTACTTAAGCTAGCGAAGATATATTTAACACTGACTTCTAAACGTGGCGACTGTGAGCAAGTAAGCTCTTGTCGTCGCAGACCTTCTTGCACCGATGCGCAAGGGTCAGTCTGTACGCTTTTGCAAGAATCGAGTTTTGGGGAGAAAGTCTACGAAACGGTTCGAGGTGTCTATTTCGGGTCTTTAAGATGCGATTGCATGTTTTAGATCACGTGGATTTGCACGTGCCTAAGTCTTTTCTTTTATCCCTTTTTGGGTCGCCTAGTTTGTGTGTTATGAACACTCCACTACATGGGCGAATTCGAGTGGGGCTTGCTTCGATGCAATATGCGTCCTACCTCATGGTATGGCGTAGATGCAATGCAAACTCACGCTACTCCAAAGGGAAAACCCGAAATGTAAAGACAATACTGAAGGGAAATAACCGAAGGGAAATAACCGAAGGGAAATAAGTATATATCTTATGTATATGAGCCCTTACTCGGGTCTTGCAAATAAGAGCGAAGGCTCAATGTGGGTGCGTGCTTGAATTGAAAGACTTACACACACGACATGAATTTAAACCCAAATATAAATTGCAGTATGGCCTTAACTAAGGTCTTGGGAATAAGAGCGAAGGCTCAATGTGTGTGAGAGTGCTTGAATTAAAAGACTACCCACACGACATAAATGAAACCCAAATATAACTGCAATAAGGCCTTTACTAAGGTCTTGGGAGTAAGAGCGAAGGCTCAATGTGTGTGAAAGTGCTTGAATCGAAAGACTTACTCACACGACATGAAATGAAACCCAAATAGTATAGGTCGGCCCTTACTTGGGTCTTTCAAATAAGAGCGAAAGCTCAATGTGTGTGAGAGTGCTTGAATTGAAAGACTTACTCACACGACAAGAAATGAAACCCAAATAGTATAGGTCGGCCCTTACTTGGGTCTTTCAAATAAGAGCGAAAGCTCAATGTGTGTGAGAGTGCTTGAATTGAAAGACTTACTCACACGACAAGAAATGAAACCCAAATAGTATAGGTCGGCCCTTACTTGGGTCTTTCAAATAAGAGCGAAAGCTCAATGTGTGTGAGAGTGCTTGAATTGAAAGACAACGCACCCAACTTAAACAAAACCCTTCGAAAATGAAAGTATATATACACTTATATATTAGGGGCTGATTAGGCCCGTGTGTGTTCAAAATTGTGCACGACTAAGAGAGTGCACGTGTGTGGTTGTGCCAAGCCACGTTATTACAAGCGGGGGGAGACTATGCTCCGTTATTACAACCCCGTATCAAATTGAATTTCAAGCAAGTGTACGACTAAAGACCGAGTTTAGACACTTACGAGTAGCTGGTCCGTAGAGGTCTTGCTTGAGCGTGGGCTTGGCCTTGGGCTGCAAACGGGAGCTCCGCGAAGGTAGGTGATCAAGAGTGCTGGCCGGCTGCAAGTGGGGCGCGGGATAGGCGCCTCGGAGGTGGCCGGCGGCAAGTAGATGGCGCCTCAAGGTAAGGGGTTTAAATGGCTGAATGAGTGGGTTCTTAGGGTCACTAGGGGAGTTGGGAGTTTAGGGAAATTGGACCTAAGAGGTGAGCTGGTGGGAGGGCCGAGTAGGACACCTAGGGGAAAGCCGAATGGGACATGATAGCTAGGTAGTGGCCGGCAGCTTGGGTTATACTAGGTTCGGCTAGGTTTAGGTGGTGGCGGCAAAAGGGCTGAGATGAAGGTAGGATGGGTGGCTAAGAGTGGAGAGGTGGTAGAGAGGGGCCTTGAGGGAGTTTGGGGTACTTACCGAATGGGGAGAGGTGACGGATGAAGTGGGAAGGTGGCGGGCAGGTGGCTGTCGGCTAGTTCGGTTGGGTGGAGGTGGTGGCGTCCGGCTGAGGGGTGGTGGTGGTGGATGGAAGAGGGAAGGTGGCGGAGCAGGTGGCGGCTGGTGGAGCAGCTGGAGCAGGCCAAGGTGGGGAGTCGTCCCGGCTGGGTGAGAGAAGGGAGAAGGAGAGGGCCCGGCTGGGTGAGGTAGTGGTTCCCACTTGGAGAACCCGCCCACAAGGAGGGGGGTTTAAATAGGGGATGGGTAGGTCGGTTAGGGCTGGGCTGTGGGTAGTGGTTAGGTGGTTTAGGTAGGGTGGTATGTAGATAAGGTGGGCTGGAAAAGGTTGGGCCAGATATTTTAAAACTAGGGGTTTGGGTAAATCGTGGGCTAAGGGTGGTTTAGGGGTTTAGGGCTAGGTTAGGTGGTTGGGTTTTAGGGTGAGGTTTAGTGAGCTAGGTTAGGTGATTAGGCTAGGTTTAGGCTACGATTAGGGAAATTAATCTAGGTTTAGGGAAGGATTAGGGAAGTGGGTTAGGTGATTAGGTTGGGATTAGGACGGGATTAGGGAATTGGGTTAGGTGATTAGGCTCAGATTAGGGGTGGATTAGGGGTTTGGGTTAGGTTTAGGCATTTTGGGCTAGGTTTAGGTGAAGGAGCTCCCTTAGCATGGCCCATAGACCTTGCTCACCCCATGTTGGTGCAGCCCTAGGTTAGGTTTTAGCTAATTACAAGCTTAAACCCACTCAATTAGGCTAACCCACATGATTAACCCAAACTTGACATACAAGTCAAGCTTAATACAACACTCTTGATATTTTTCACCCCACTCTCTCTCATGCCCAATATCCCACGTGAATCTCCAGTGGGCCCCACCTCCATTTATGAGAAGGTGATGTGGGCCATGGATATGGATATTGGATTGGATCTCTGGATCCAAATCCAAATCCAAGTCCACATATGGGTTTGGATTGGAATCTGGATATATATGGTCCAGATCCAATCCAAACTGAACTCTGACTCCTTCGAGCTGGATTCGAAACGGACGATTCGTGCGGGGTCTGACAGCATCAGTACTCCGTCTGCGTTGGGTCTTCGCCAACATAGTCGTCCGCCTCCATTTCTGCCTTCCGGAGATGACTTCAAATGCTATTTTGATAAGAACAGGGTCTTGGACGTTCGAGATCCTGGGATGTGAATCAGATACAAGAGTTGCTGCGCCGGGCTCGACAGGTGCTCCGGTTCCGGGCTCTTCTTGGCTCTCCTGGTCCTGTCTTGATCGGGCCAAGCCACTTCGGGGTTTCAAAACATGTTTTAAAAGAGTTTTCAAAAGCCATATTATATGTTTTAGAAAGATAAAGTTTAAAACATATATACAGGGTTGTCTGGAAGGCTCCTGGGTTTCCAAACTCAAAATGGCCCTTCGGGGCTGCTTGTATAAAACTAGATGGATTTTGAGAAATTCGTGGGATTTCGGGGTGTTTACAATCGAACGGTGAACAAAGGCCTAAAAAGAAATTTGAAAAACCTCGCAAGCAAAAAGAGGCCTCCGTAATGGAAGGCAACCAATACCACGAGTCCTTCACACAAAAGGACCGTAAAGCCCTACAGGAGCTGCTGAAAGGGCAAAACAAAGAGAAAAGAAGCTACGCCCTGTCTGATTTCCTTCCTATGGATTACGAAACAGACAGTGACGATGAAATACCGAACTTCCATCGGTATGATGGCATGGGAGACCCTAGGTCTCACTTGCAGCTTTTCTCACGTCGAGCCCATAAGAAGAAAAAGGACTCGATGAAATGGGTGTATTGGTTCCCTCTATCCCTTAAAGGCACAACTGCCAAATGGCTGGCTTCCTACGACTTAAGCCAGTTCGCTACTTTTGAAGAGTTAGCGAACTGCTTCATTCAAAGATTTGCACACAACGTGGAAGTCACGCCAACCCTGAATACCTTAAGGGATACAAAGCAAGGCATGAACGAAGACGTGCATGCCTTCATTATAAGATGGAGGTCGCTTTTAGGCCAAGTGAGAGAGCCCATATCCGAAGGATGCGCAGTAATGCTCATCCTGGATAATTTCAAAAGCGAGTTAAAAACCCTTCTCTCGCTCCATGAGATTTCAACTTTCCATAAGTTGATCAAAAAGGCCTCCCTTTTCGAAACAAACTTGCGAAAAGGGACATACGACCACTTATGGAAAGGAAGTGCCATTCCAAAAACCCGTTTGGAAAAGCCCATCGCATATGGGCTGCCCACGACGGACAAAGGGGCAAAGCCCCATAAAATCGCCAATGTCCGGGTGGATCCAGGCATGGCGGGCACTTCTAAAAATTTTGAAAAAATAGAAAATAAGAGAGAACGCAATTTTTCAAAACCGATTGAAAAACGGGAGTACACTCCACTGGGGCAACCCGTGTCGAAGGTCCTAGACCTCTTACTTGCCCAGGGCATGATCGAACTTCCTGAAATCCCCGAAGGAGTCACGTCCAAAGGGGGGTATTTAAACCGATTTTGCAAGTATCATCGGCTCAAAGGCCATGATACCAAACGTTGCTTCTCTCTTCTAAATAAAATTGAGAACTTGATAGCGGAGGGCCGGCTCCAGGTCACTGCGGAACCTGAGCCACCTCAAGCTATCTTCAAGGAACCCTTTCCCAAACACGCCAGTGGCAGTGGGAAAGGAAAGGAGGTATGTACCCTCACCATTTCCAAGGAACTAGCGCAAAAACCAAAACCTGGTCGACCTGCTTGTGCGCCCATCCTTGTACTATACAAGAGGCCCGCCCAAGTCGTCATTTGGGGACCATCAAAAGTGGAAACCCCGGTAAAACCAGTTTTGAAAATCCATGGTTCTCCTCAGCTCATCCTTAGAGCCAAGTTTAGCGCGAACCCTAGGCTGGTCGTGGGGGAAGTCACTAGATCCGGGAGGATCTACCAACCCCCGCACCTTCAAGGTGCTCAAAAGGTGGTCAGTCTGCCTAGCCCCTCAAAAGCATGTATCCCTAGTGGTCTGCCAAAAGCAGATAAGGACAAAATCATCCTAAATCCTTATGATTTCGAAAACCACCTTTCAAAGATTCCTATTCACATGTCTATCCTAGAGCTTATCAAAACCTCGCCTAGGCATAGACTTGTCTTAGAGAAAATTCTAGAAAGGGCCAAGGTTGATTCGAACATAAGTCCGGAATCCTTGTCTGCCCAAGTGGCTTTATTAGGAGCAAAATCGCCCATCACCTTTTCGGAAGATGATGTAGATAGACCCTACGAAACCCATAACCAGGCCCTGCACATCGAGGTGGTTCTAAACAACCACTCTCTGGACAGGTGCCTAGTCGATGGTGGAGGAGGGCTCAACATCCTTCCACTTCACGTGGCGTACAAAATCGGAGTCACCTTGACTTCAGTGAACCCAAGCCCCATCGTTATCACTGGATACGATGGGAATGCGTCTAGACCTTTAGGATCCATCGAACTCCCAATGGAAACGGGAGGGATCGAACACACGGGGGTGTTCCACGTCTTGGACATCCACCCCCATTATAACCTGTTGCTGGGGAGACCCTGGATACACAGTTTGTGTGCTGTGCCATCCACCTTCCACAGGTGTGTTAAGATCCCTTTTAGGGACCAGGTCGTAGTGATCCTAGGTGAGAGTCACCCACAGCTTCAAGGGATCATAAACTCCTCTTGTTTATCGAGCTCCCAGGCCCACGAGGCTAACCTGGGGCAAATTATGGTTGAGCCACCTCGGCTCGTGTTGAACAACCCTAGGAAGGTTGTATGTGTGAAGGGGCCGCCCAAAGCAGGCCCCCTCCCGACTCTAATCCTCCTAGGAAAACCCAAACGTTCCCTATTTCCAAAACCCCTGGACAAAAGGCCATACGAGCCTAATATGGACGATAGCATGTTCCAGGACCACGACTTATATCCCATCTTTTCAAAAAACAAAAGGTCGTGGAACATGTTATTGAACATGGGCTACACGCCCTACAAAAGTCTAGGGGCACAAAACCAGGGTCTCCTAGAGCCCATCCTTCCTAGGGCCAACCCAAGCCGATATGGGATCGGCTATACTCCCCGAATACCGCCGGAGCCACCCCCGGTGACCACCTGGGTCAAGGGTGCCCCGGAGCCTGTCTTAGAAGAGACCTATGGTTTAGACCTCCTATTCCGAGCCTAACCCGTAGTGTTTTCCCTTTGTAGGTATGACGGAAGATCCCTTTTTCTAAAAAATACCAAAAACATTTGAAAAACTTAAAATCAAAAAAATCGAAAAACAAGAAAAACCAAAAACAATGGAAAAACAAAAACTCGAAAAAAGTGTGCTTTGTATAGTTCCCAAAGTTCTTGTTTTACAAAAACCCAAAAAAATCGAAAATTTAGAAAATACCAAAAAGATTTTGTACATAGCTGCTCCTGGTAGGCCTTTGGCAAAAGAAAAGGATTTCGAAAGAAGTGTCGTCTGCATAGCCAGACCAAAAATTTCGAAGTCACTTAAAAATCCAAGTACAAAACCAGGTTATTTTGAAAACCACGCATCAAGTTCCCTCGGGTCTATGGCCCACGAGAATGATCAAAGCCCAGAAGTGGATCCCCTTGAGGAAGATCCCACTTCTGAGCTCCCAGAATTTCATAGAATTCTCGATTTTGAAAGACCTTCCCAATCAGTAGGAGGAGATTTCATAGAGGCGAACCTAGGGGATGATTCCAATCCCAAAAACATCAAAATAGGCGCATGCTTGCATGAAACTGAAAAGTTAGCATTCATTGCATTTCTACGAACCTATTTAGATGTGTTTGCATGGACGTATGAAGACATGCCGGGCATAGATCCCAGCATTGTCGAGCATCGTCTTCCCTTAGATGTAGGTATAAAACCAATATAGCAGAAGCTTAGGAAAATACACCCGAATGTACACACGCAAGTCAAAGAGGGTTTAGAAGATCTGCTAAAAGCCGGATTTATAAAACCCATTGCGTATTCTGATTGGTTGTCAAATATCGTTGTGGTTCGAAAAACCAATGGGAAAATTCGAATATGCATCGATTTCAGAAACCTGAATAAAGCCACTCCAAAGGATAATTATCCTTTACCAAACATAGATTTGATAGTCGATAGTACTGCAAATCATGAAATGTTTTCATTCATGGATGGCTATTCAGGCTATAATCAAATCAAACTAAGCCCACGAGATCAGGGTAAGACCGCCTTCACAACCCCATGGGGCACGTACTGCTATACAGTCATGCCCTTTGGTTTGAAAAATGCCGGCGCAACATACCAATGAGCCATGAACACGATCTTCCATGATCAAATTCATGAGCTTGTAGAAGTGTATGTAGATGATCTCTTGGCGAAATCCAAAACCCGATGCACCCATATCGAATGTTTACAAAAGATTTTTGAAAGGCTTAGGCTTCACAAAGTAAAGCTAAACCCTCAAAAATGTGTGTTCGGGGTAGAATCAGGAAAGCTTCTAGGCTTTATGGTGAGCCAAAGGGGAATAGAAGTCGACCCCTCTAAGTGTCGAGCCATTATAGACATGGCTCCACCCTCCAATCTCACCCAAGTCCGTAGCCTTCAGGGTCGATTACAATCTGTGCGCCGATTCATATCGAATCTGGCAACTAGATGCGAACCCTTCAACAAACTGTTGAGGAAGGGTACGAAATTCTTATGGGATGACGAATGCAAAAAGTCCTTCGAGAGACTGAAGGCATACTTGGTTAATCCCCCCATTTTGAATCCTCCAAAACAAGGAAAACCGCTTTTATTATACATCTCCGTGCATGTAAACGCTTTAGGAGCCCTGTTGGCTCAATACGAGGATGACACCCATAAGGAGTATGCCATCTACTATATTTCGAAAACTCTCTTGGCTTATGAACGAAATTATCAAGCCATGGAGAAGACGTGCTTGGCCCTAGTTTGGTTCTGCCAGAAATTCAGACACTATTTCCTAGATCATGAGATCTGGATAGTGTCCAAGCTTGATCCAATCAAGCACTTGTTCGAAAAACCCATTCTCACAGGTAGATTGGGCAAATGGCAACTCCTTCTAACGGAGTATGATTTGAAATACCATCACCAGATCTCCATTAAAGGGCAAGCCCTAGTAGATTACGTGGCTGAATTCCCCTTAGAGGACGCATATCCCACTCTTGTCGAAATGCCTGATGAAGGCATATTGCAAAACCATTTTCAAAACCACATTTTGGCAAATTCTTTCGAAAACCAGGTGTGGAAGATGCACTTCGACGGGGCACGAAACCAACGAGGGGCTGGTGCCGGGATCATCCTAATCTCCCCTGAAAAGGGCGAGATTCCCATAGCAATCCGCTTAGACTTCGAATGTTCCAACAACGTAGCTGAGTATGAAGCACTCATACAAGGCTTAAGGATTTCGAAAACTCTAGGGGCATCATGCATCGAGGTCTTTGGAGATTCACTCCTTGTCATAAACCAGGTTTTAAAAATTTGGCAAGTACGTAATGAGAAACTACTTCCATATCACGAGTTGGCCACTCGATTGGTCCAATCCTTCCAGTCGTGTAAGCTCACACACGTAGGAAGAGAGGACAATGGCATCGCCGATGCCCTCTCCTCCTTGGGTTCAGCCCTGAAGGTCGATCCCATTTCAGGGACCAGATCTTTGGAAATATGGCATGCGCCCCATCCGTCCACACACGACTTGGATATTTGCCAAAACAACCCAGAGTCTGTTGAAAAACCCTGGTTCTATGACATAAAACAATTTTTAGAAAATGGGGGATTCACCGAGGATGCCACATCCAAAGATAAGGCATTCATTCATAAGATTTCGACCCGATACACCATTCTGGGTGGGGTCTTATACAAAAAGAGTTTTACCGGCATTCTGCTTAGGTGTATCGACCTAGAGGAGGCTAGGATAGTGATGCACGAGTTCCACGATGGAGAATGTGGAGGTCATGTTAATGCCAACATGATGGCGATGAAAATACTTAGAGGGGGTTATTTTTGGTCCACCCTGAAAAAGGATTGTCACGATCATGTTAGGAAGTGTCATCCATGTCAAGTGCATGGGCACGCCATTCATATCCCTTCATCTGCATTGCATTCTGTGGTCAGCCCCTGGCCATTTACCATGTGGGCGTTTGACATTGTAGGCCCCATATTTCCAAAGGCCTCGAATGGGCATCGTTTTATTTTAGCAGCCACGGAGTATTTCTCCAAGTGGGTGGAAGCCATTTCCCTAACGAATGTAATGGGGCAACATGTGGTGGCTTTCATCCGGAGGAATATCTTGGCTCGATTTGGGGTTCCACGAGACCTTGTGTCTGATAATGGTACCCCATTCAAGAATGAGCGGATGGTTAAGTTGTGCAACACGTATGGCATAACTCACCACTTCTCCTCGCCCTACTACCCTCAAGGCAACGGCCAAGCCGAAGCTACAAACAAGACTCTCATTGGTATCATTGAGAAAACCTTAGAGAAGGGTAGGACGTGGCACGAGAAGCTGGATGAAGCCTTATGGGCTTATAGGACTTCCATCCGGACTCCCACGAATGCCACACCATTCGAGTTGGTCTATGGCACAAACGCCATTCTTCCCATTCATACCCAACTGCATTCATTCCATACATCCATTGCACTCGACCTCCCCCTAGAGACGCTTCAGTATGCTAGGATGGCCGAACTAGATTTGCTAGATGAGAGGCGACTCCTTGCCATGGATCATGCTCGTGCATACCGGCAAAGGATAGCCCGACATTATAGCAAACACATAAGACCTCGCCACTTTGAAGTGGGAGATCTGGTCTTAAAAACCATCCACCATCGTGGCCCACACCCCCTAGGCAAGTGGCGCCCCAACTGGGATGGACCCTATGTTGTACGAGCAACCACTACGAACAATTCGTATTGGTTGATCGATGTAGAAGGTAGGAATTTAGCAGATCCTATCAATATTCAATACTTAAAGAAGTATCATGTGTAGGATCTGGATTAAATTCCAGTTTTGAAAATTTTAAAGGGATAGCTGCCCTGAGACATGTGAATAAGGTGCAAAGGCAACTCGTGTGACCCTAAGTAAGAGAATTCGCACTTGTGAAAGAGTGGAGTTTTCAAAATCGTGGTTGCATTTCAAAATCCTTCATCTTACAAAGAAAGGCCTAGTTCAACATAGCAAGATACTTGCAAGTAGTACGTGCTATTTCTAAATAGGCTGATCTGGAATGGATCGAGTGTAGGCTTGGGATAAGTCCTCCCCTCTTCTCTTCTCCTTCCAAAAGGAAAACAAAGGCCCAAATCAAAAGGGAATTTCCCATTGAAAGTCTCTTTCCAAAAGAAAGAAACCAGACTTCAAAAAGAAAATCGATTCTCTTATGAAAAAGAGGGATTAAAGAAAAAATACTCCCAAAGGGAGACCCTCTATGAAAAAAAGGAAAAAGAGGCCAAAAAGCTCAAAAAGAGCAGTTTTCCGCCTTCTATGCCTTAAACCACGGGACGCTTCAGAAGGGACCGTGGTATCTCTTTCCCATCCCTGGCTTATCCCAAGCTAAAGCATGGTTCATTTCGAGGAATCCTAAAGTAAAAATAGGATTTACTTACTTGAATTTCATCTTGTTTGAGAATTCGACGTTTCGAGTAAGGCGTAGGAATTTGAAATGAAGCTTGTTTTCTTATAAAACCTCCGCTAGATAAGCGAGTGTTAAGACTCAAACAAGGGCAAGCACGAAGAGCTCGAGATCCTTAAGATCGAGACTCAAGACAGTTGTCCCTTTTGTAAATAGCTTTTGTAAATAAGTTTTGAAAAACCGAACATCGAACAGCATAGGATTTGCTCACTTGGAGCAATAGACCTTGTAAGTCTCTAGAGTTCGACCACATCTGGTCTATGGGAGGTCGCCACTCTTGGCACCACACCCATGTCATCTGCATTCCACGCATGGTACTTGCATAAACATGATCCCATTTAGGACCAGATTCCATAAGTAAACCCTTTGGCGTGATATCTCCTCCTACCAGAGCTTGTAAAATTGAGATTTTGCTAAAATGGGACGATCCCATATTCTTCGTGGCTAGATCTAGGGAGACATTAAAAGGGGTGTTTGTCATCTTTGCCCTTATCCAAATCTATTTGGACAAGGCCAAAGAGGGGCATCTGTAAACACCCCGAAATCCCACAAATTTCTCAAAATCCATCTGGTTTTATACAAGCAGCCCCAAAGGGCCATTTTGAGTTTGGAAACCCAGGAGCCTTCCAAACAACCCTGTACATATGTTTTAAACTTTATCTTTCTAAAACATATAATATGGCTTTGAAAACCCTTTTAAAACACGTTTTGAAACCCCGAAGTGGCTTGGCCCGATCAAGACAGGACCAGGAGAGCCAAGAAGAGCCCGGAACCGGAGCACCTGTCGAGCCCGGCGCAGCAACTCTTGTATCTGATTCACATCCCAGGATCTCGAACGTCCAAGACCCTGTTCTTATCAAAATAGCATTTGAAGTCATCTTCGGAAGGCAGAAACGGAGGCGGACGACTATGTTGGCGAAGACCCAACGCAGACGGAGTACTAATGCTGTCAGGCCCCGCACGAATCGTCCGTTTCGAACCCAGCTCGAAGGAGTCAGAGTTCAGTTTGGATTGGATCTGGACCATATATATCCAGATCCCAATCCAAACCCATATGTGGACTTGGATTTGGATTTGGATCCAGAGATCCAATCCAATATCCACATCCATGGCCCACATCACCTTCTCATAAATGGAGGTGGGGCCCACTTGAGTTTCACGTGGGATATTGGGCATGAGAGAGAGTGGGGGTGAAAAATATCAAGAGTGTTGTATTAAGCTTGACTTGTGTGTCAAGTTTGGGTTTAATCATGTGGGTTAGCCTAATTGAGTGGGTTTAAGCTTGTAATTAGCTAAAACCTAACCTAGGGTTGCACCAACATGGGGTGATCAAGGTCTATGGGCCATGCTAAGGGAGCTCCTTCACCTAAACCTAGCCCAAAATGCCTAAACCTAGCATAAACCCCTAATCCACCCCTAATCTAAACCTAATCACCTAACCCACTTCCCTAATCCCGGCCTAATCCCAACCTAATCACCTAACCCACTTCCCTAATCCTTCCCTAAACCTAGATTAATTTCCCTAATCCTAGCCTAAACCTAGCCTAATCACCTAACCTAGCTCACTAAACCTCACCCTAAAACCCGACCACCTAACCTAGCCCTAAACCCCTAAACCACCCTTAGCCCACGATTTACCCAAACCCCTAGTTTTAAAATATCTGGCCCAACCCCTTCCAGCCCACCTTATCTACATACCACCCTACCTAAACCACCTAACCACTACCCACAACCCAGCCCTAACCGACCTACCCATCCCCTATTTAAACCCCCCTCCTTGTGGGCGGGTTTTCCAAGTGGGAACCACCATTCCACCCAGCCGGGCCCTCTCCTTCTCCCATCTCTCACCCAGCCGGGACCACTCCCCACCTCCGCCTGCTCCATCTGCTTCACCAGTCGCCACCTGCTCCGCCACCTTCCCTCTTCCATCCACCACCACCACCCCTCAGCCGGACGCCATCACCTTCACCCAACCGAATCAGCCAACAGCCACTTGCCCGCCTGCTTCCCACTTCATCCGCCACCTCTCCCCATTCGGTAAGTACCCCAAACTCCCTCAAAGCCCCTCTCTACCACCTCTCCACTCTTAGCCACCCATCCTACCTTCATCTCAGCCCTTTTGCCGCCACCACCTAAACCTAGCCGAACCTAGTATAACCCAAGTTGCTGGCCACTACTTAGGCACCATCTCCCATTCGGCCAACCCCCCTAGGTGTCCTACTCGGCCCTCCCACCAGCTCACCTTTTAGGTCCAGTTTCCCTAAACTCCCAACTCCCCTAGTGACCCTAAGAACCCACTCATTCAGCCATTTAAACCCCCTACTTGGAGGCACCATCTACTTGCCACCGGCCCCCTTCGAGGCGTCTATCCCGCGCCCCACTTGCAGCCGGCCGGCCCCCTTGATCACCTACCTTCGCAGAGCTCCCACTTGCAGCCCAAGGCCAAGCCCACGCTCAAGCAAGACCTCTACGGACCAGCTACTCGTAAGTGTCTAAACTCGGTCTTTAGTTGTATACTTGCTTGAGATTCAATTTGATACGGGGTTGTAATAACGGAGCATAGTCTCCCCCCGCTTGTAATAACGTGGCTTGGCACAACCACACACGTGCACTCTCTTAGTCGTGCACGATTTTTAGCACACACGGGCCTAATCAGCCCCTAATATATAAGTGTACATATATACTTTCATTTTCGAAGGGTTTTGTTTAAGTTGGGTGCGTTGTCTTTCAATTCAAACACTCACACACATTGAGCTTTCGCTTTTATTTGAAAGACCCAAGTAAGGGTCGACCTATACTATTTGGGTTTCATTTCATGTCGTGTGAGTAAGTCTTTCAATTCAAGCACTCTCACACACATTGAGCTTTCGCTCTTATTTGAAAGACCCAAGTAAGGGCCGACCTATACTATTTGGGTTTCATTTCATGTCGTGTGAGTAAGTCTTTCAATTCAAGCACTCTCACACACATTGAGCTTTCGCTCTTAGTTGCAAGACCCAAGTAAGGGCCGACCTATACTATTTGGGTTTCATTTCATGTCGTGTGAGTAAGTCTTTCAATTCAAGCACTCTCACACACATTGAGCTTTCGCTCTTATTTGAAAGACCCAAGTAAGGGCCGACCTATACTATTTGGGTTTCATTTCTTGTCGTGTGAGTAAGTCTTTCAATTCAAGCACGCACCCACATTGAGCCTTCGCTCTTATTTGCAAGACCCGAGTAAGGGCTCATATACATAAGATATATACATATCTCCCTTCGGTTATTTCCCTTCGGTTATTTCCCTTCAGTTATTTCCCTTCAGTTATTTCCCTTCAGTATTGTCTTTACATTTCGGGTTTTCCCTTTGGAGTAGCGTGAGTTTGCATTGCATCTACGCCATACCACGAGGTAGGACGCATATTGCATCGAAACAAGCCCCGCTCGAATTCGCCCATGTAGTGGAGTGTTCATAACACACAAACTAGGCGACCCAAAAAGGGATAAAAGAAAAGACTTAGGCACGTGCAAATCCACGTGATCTAAAATATGCAATCGCATTTTAAAGACCCGAAATAGACACCTCGAACCACTTCGTAGACTTTCTCTCCAAAACTCGATTTTTGCAAAAGCGTACAGATTGACCCTTGCGCATCGGTGCAAGAAGGTCTGCGACGACAAGAGCTTACTTGCTCACAGTCGCCACGTTTAGAAGTCAGTGATAAAATATCTTCGCTAGCTTAAGTAAGCTAGCTGGCACGCCCTATTTGTATACATAGGCCTTAGACACACGAGAAGATCCACTCCAAGCCCCGAAAGAGGCGAAGAGGCGGGGATTTTCGCGCGTCTACAAGTATATAGCACATTCCTTGTGAGTGTCATCCTCGTATTGAGCTAACAGAGCTCCCAAGGCATTCGCATGCACAGAAATGTAAAGTAGAAGAGGTTTTCCTGGTTTTAGAGGGTTTAAAACAGGGGGATTAACTAAGTACACTTTTAACCTTTCAAATGATTTTTGGCACTCGTCATCCCATAAAAATTTCGTACCCTTCCTCAGCAACTTGTTGAAGGGTTCGCATCTAGTTACCAGGTTTGAGATAAACCTGCGAATGGACTGTAGGCGACCCTGGAGGCTACGAATCTGCGTGAGATTGGAGGGTGGAGTCATGTCTATGATGGCTCTACATTTAGAGGGGTCAACTTCTATGCCCCTTTGGCTTACCATAAATCCTAAAAGCTTACCGGATTCTACACCGAATACGCACTTTTGAGGGTTTAGCTTTATGTTGTAAAGTCTAAGCCTTTCGAAAATCTTTTGTAAGCATTCGAGATGAGTGCATCGAGTTTTTGACTTAGCCAGGAGATCATCTACATATACCTCTACGAGCTCATGAATTTGATCGTGAAAGATCGAGGTCATAGCTCTTTGGTACGTGGCGCCAGCATTTTTCAAACCGAAGGGCATGACTGTATAACAGTACGTGCCCCATGGGGTTGTAAAGGCGGTTTTAGCCTGATCTCGTGGGCTTAGTTTGATTTGGTTATATCCTGAATAGCCATCCATGAATGAAAACATTTCATGATTTGCAGTACTATCGACTATCAAATCAATGTTTGGTAAAGGGAAATTATCTTTTGGGGTGGCTTTATTCAGGTTTTTGAAATCGATGCATATTCGAATTTTCCCACTGGTTTTTCGAACAACAACTATATTGGATAACCAATCAGAATACGCAATGGGTTTTATAAATCCAGCTTTTAACAGATCTTCTAAACCCTCTTTGACTTGTGAATGCACATTCGGATGTATCTTCCTAAGCTTTTGTTTTACGGGTTTTGTATCTGAATCTAAGGGAAGACGATGCTCTACAACATTCGGGTCTATACCCGGCATGTCTTCATATGTCCATGCAAACACATCAACGTAGGTTTTCAAAAATGCAATGAATGATGCTTTTTCATGCTCATGCAGACATGTGCCTACCTTAATGAGTTTTGGCTTTAAATCGTTCCCTAAGTTTATCTCTATAAAATCCCCTCCTACTGATTTCGAAGGTTTTTCAAAATCAAGAATTTTATGAAATTCAGGGAGCTCAGAAGTAGGGTCTTCCTCGAGGAAATCCAATTCTGGGCCTTGATCATTCTCAAGACTTCTAAATCCTAGGGAATTTGGACTTGACGCACAGTTTTCGCAAACGCTTGGTTTTTGTTTTGGATTTTCTGTGGGTTTTGAAGATTTTGGTCCTCTTATGAAGAGGACTTTCTTTTCGAAATTCTTTTCTCTTTCAAAACCTTTATCAGGAGCTGCTAAATACAGGATTTTGTTTTTGGTATTTTGCGAATTTTCGATTTTTTTGGATTTTTGTAAGGAAAGAACTTTAGGAACTATACAAACAACTCTTTTTTTCGAGTTTTTGATCTTTTTCAAATGTTTTTGGTTTTTGGGATTTTTCAATTTTTTGAATTTCGAGTTTTTCAAATGTTTTTGGATTTTTGATTGAGGGATCTTCCATCATACCTACAAAGGAAAAACGCCACTAGTTAGACTCCGAACAAGAGATCTAAATTGTAGGTTTCTGCTTGGGTAGGCTCCAGGGCACCCTTGACCCAGGTGGTCACAGGGGGTGGTTCTGGCGGTATTGTGGGAGTATAGCCGATCCCATGTCGGCTTTGGTTGGCTTTTGGCAAGATGGGTTCTACGAGACCCTGATTTTGTGCCCCTAGACTTTTGTACGGCATATACCCCATGTTCAATAACATGTTCCATGATTTTTTGTTTTTGGAAAAGTTTTCATATAATTCGTGATCCTGGAACTTGCTATCGTCCATGTTATGCACATAAGGTTTTCTGTCCAGGGGTTTTGGAAATAGTGGATGCTTGGATTTTCCTGGGATGGTTAGTGTTTTGAGTGGGCCAGCCTTGGGAGGCCCCTGGATGTGTACGACCTTCCTTGGTACCTGAAGGGTGAGCTTTGGTGGCTCGACCACGGTTTGCCCTGAGTTGGCCTCGTAGGACTGGGAACTTGAAAAGCATGGGGAATTTTGAATCCCTTGAAGCTGTGGATGACTCTCACTTAGGATCACAATGACTTGGTTTTCAAAAGGGATTTTAACACACCTATGGAAGGTGGACGGCACAGCATGCAGGCTGTGTATCCAAGGCCTTCCCAGCAATAGATTGTAGTGGGGGTGGATGTCCAAAACATGGAATACCCCCACGTGAGCTATCCCTCCCATTTCCATGGGAAGTTAAATGGATCCTAAAGGTCTAGACGCATTTCCATCGTATCCAGTGATTACGATGGTGCTTGGGTTCATGGAAGTTAAGGTGACTCCAATCTGATGTGCTATGTGAAGTGGAAGGATGTTGAGCCCTCCTCCCCCGTCAACTAGGCACCTATCTAGAGAGTGGTGATTTAATACCACCTCGATGTGTAGGGCCTGATTATGGGTTTCATAGGGTCTTTCGAGATCCTCTTTCGAAAACATGATAGGTATTTTTGCACCTATGGACGCCACTTGATTGGACAAGGATTCTGGGGTTATGTCTGAACTAACCTTTGCTCTTTCTAGAATTTTCTCTAACACGAGTCTATGCCTAGGCGAGGTTTGTATCAGTTCTAGGATGGACATGTTAATGGGAATCTTTGAAAGATGGTTTTCGAAATCATACAAGTTCAAAACAACTTTTCCTTTGTCCGTTTTGGGCAGAACTCCAGGAATACACGCTTTTGAAGGGCCAGGCACACTGACCACTTTTTTAGCATTTTGTAGATGTGGGGGTTGATAGATCCTCCCGGATCTTGTCACTTCCCCCACGATCAACCTAGGGTTCGTGCTTAAGATGGCTCTAATCGACTATTTTGGAGCACCTCAAATTTTCAAAACTGGTTTAATCGGAGACGGAACTCTTGGTGGTCCCCGAATCACTACTTGGGCAGGTTTCCTATGAAGGATGAGTGTAGATGCACAAATGGAAAAACCAGACTTATATGTACACGCTAGACTCTTTGAAATCGTGAGAGCACATACCTCTTTGCCCTTCCCACTGGTACTTGCGTGATTGGGGAAGGGTTCTTTGAAAATAGCTTGGGCAGGCTCCGGTTCCTCAATGACCTGGAGCTGGCCCCCTGCTATCAAGTTCTCGATTTGGTTTAGGAGGGAAAAACACTGCTTTGTATCATGGCCTTTGAGCCGATGATACTTACAAAATCAATTCAAAACCTCCCTTTGGAAGTGATTCCCTCGGGGATTTCAGGGAGTTCGATCATGCCTTGGGCGAGTAGGAGGTCTAGGACCTCCGACACAGGTTGCCCCAGCGGAGTATACTCCCGTTTTTCAAAGGGTTTTTGTATTTTTTTGTCTTTTCTGTTTTCAAAATTTTCGAAATTCTTTGAAGTGCTCGCTAGCCTTGGATCTACCTGGACATTGGCGATCTTGTGGGGCTTTTCCCCTTTGTCTATGGTGGGTAGCCCGTAATTGCCGGGCTTTTCCAAGTGAGTCTTTTGATTTACGCTCCCTTTCCACAGGTGGTCGTAAACCCCTTTTTTCAAATTCGTCTCAAAAAGAGACTCTTTTTTAATCAATTTGTGGAAAGTAGAGATTTCATGTAAAGAAAGAAGAGTTTTCAATTCAGTTTTGAAATTGTCCAGGATGAGCATTACTGCGCATCCTTCGGATATGGGTTCTCATACTTGCCCAAGGAGAGACCTCCATCGAACGATAAATGTATGCACATCTTCGTTCATACCTTGCTTCGTATCCCTCAAAGTGTTCAATGTAGGCATGACTTCTACGTTGTGTGAAAATCTTTGCATGAAGCAGTTCGCCAACTCTTCAAAAGTTGCGAACTGGCTCAAATCGTAGGAAGCCAACCATTTAGAAGTTGTGCCTTTGAGGGATAAGGGGAACCAACATACCCATTTCATTGAGTCCTTCTTTTTCTTGTGGGCTCGACCAGAGAAAAGCTGTAGGTGAGACCTAGGGTCTCCCATGCCATCATATCGATGGAAATTCGGTATTTCGTCGTTGTAAACACCCCAAAAACCCAAATACTTTTCAAAACCAAATGCCTGGTTTGAAAATCAGTTCAAAAGATAAGAATTTTCGAAAAACTCAGGAAATCGAAACATTTCAAAATTCTGTTTTCCAACCCTGTTTGAAACATGAAAAATCTTGAAAATGGACGAAAGTCCTATTTTTATGAAAGACCAGACGAACAGATGACGCCTGGCTCAAAACAGTCGCAAAAGAATAAAAAAGTTCAAAGGTCAAGCCCAACCCGATGAAAAGTGAATTTCGAGGACGAAAAAGAAGCCCAGGCCACAAACGCATTTCAAGCCTGAAGCATCAAAGGCCAAGCCGAAAGCATCTCTGAAATCACGGAAAATCCAAGTCAAATGCAAGAAGAAACAGTCGAAACAGAGTCCAGAAAGACGAAAAGAAGCTTGGACGATGAAAATGGGAAAAACCCAGCGTAAGACGGAATCTTGATGAACTCAGGACCCGCACGAAGCATCCAGCTTGAAACGCCAGAAAGGACTGAAGAAGAGAAAAATTTGGATCAAATCTGGATCCAAAAATCTAGATCCAGATCCAAGATCCATATCCAAACGAAACTTGGATTGGATTGGATCCGGATTTTAGAGACCAACAAAGGATCCATATCCACACAAGGGGCCTATAAAAGGACGTGAGTGGGCTGGCTTTGAAGGGGACGATTTTTCCAGCACTTCACGTGGATAGTTGGGGGGAAAAGAGAGAGAGAGAGAGAGAGAGAGGAAGGTCAACAAAAGGGGCTGGCCTTCCCCTCTTGTTTTGTAAAATTGTGGGTTGGTCTTGTGGGCTGCACTCAAGTGCAAGTGAGAGCATCTCACGCCTTGCATTTTGCTGGAAATGGAGAGAAACTTGGCGGCATTGGATGGGCTGTCTTCAATGGGGATTGGCTGCGTTGGAAACGAGATCAAATGGGCTGATAGGTTGTCAAGGTAAGCCCCTAAAATCCTGCCCAAAGTCCCTTCTTTTCGTACCTCTCAAAACCACCTAAACCCTAAAAAGTAAAGACGTCCAAAGTCCAGCCAAGATGCTGGCCGAACTTCACTAATGGGACGATCCTAGTTCTACCTAAGACTACCCTAATCTAGAACCATACCCAGCTCGGCCATTGGCTGGCCAAGCTCACCTTAGATCCCTCCCAGCCAAACCATCTAGCACTAAACCACCTAAACTATTTCCTAAACCAAAACTACTCCTAGAGACCTAGCCAAAACCGAGTGTCTAAAACACTCGGTTCCTTCCTTTGGACGAACCCGTTTTCACCCATCTAGCTAGCTGAGTTCATTTTAGGTTTTGTCCTAAACTAAATCCATTACCTAAGTTAGATCCTAACCAAAAGAACTAACCTACACCTACCCAGCTCGGCCACCCTCTGGCCGAGCCACTCCCTTAGGATCTCACGTGAGATCAAACACCCAACATTAGCCCAAGCTCGGCCACCCTTTGGCCGAGCATTGCCCTAGAGCTTACCTTAGGATTCCCCCTAAGATCACTCACTATCCCTTCGCATCTCGCCCGAAACACTTCTTTAGACATCCCCTAACTCGACCACTAGCTGGTCAGATTTTCCCCTTAGAGCCTTGAGCTAACCTTCGACCAAAACGAACCACCTAGACCTAACTCAGATCCGTTAGTTTTTCACCCTTGATCTATCATATCTAAGCCCGAAACCCATAGTGCATTAACTTGTCAATCTAGCCCAAGTCACGATCTAGGATCAACCTTCTACGCAGCTGGTCATCTCGCAGAGGAAAGTCCATCCAACGGCTATATCCAAGGTCAGGTTTCGCTGAAAAAGGAAGCCCAAGCAAAAGTCGAGTAAGTGCTCGAATCTGATTCTTTACGTTGTTTCAAATTCAATTCAATTTGATACGGGGTTGTAATAATGGAGCGTAGTCTCCCCCCGAGATGTAATATTATGGTTTGAAACACGAATCACACACGTACACTCGAGCCTTTCCGCTCTTATCTGCACACCTTTTGCACACAAAACGGGCCTCGACAACCCATAAGATATAGTTCTATTTATATACATTCAGCTGGGTTTTAAGGTTCAAGTTGCGTGAGTTGTCTTTCATTTTATACACCCAAAAGCACTCACTCACAATTGAGCCTTTTCGCTCTTACATATATATACGTATTTCCCCTTTCCGCTGGGTTTTTAAGGTTCAAGTCGTGTGAGTTGCCCTTTCAATTTATACACTTAAAGCACTCACTCACATTGAGCCTTCTCGCTCTAAAGATATAGCTATATATATTTTCCCTTCTGCATCTAAGATATAGCCATATTTCCCTTTCTGCTATTTCCCTTTCTGCTATTTCCCTTTCCGCTATTTCCCTTTCTGCTATTTCCCTTTCCGCTATTTCCCTTTCTGCTATTTCACTTCTGTTATGTCTTTAAATTCAGGGTTTTCCCTTCAAGTTGTGTGAGTTTGCATTGCATATCCGCCACACTCGAGATAGGGAGCATACTTGCATCGAACCAGATTGGTCAAAACGTGTAGTACTTACCTTAAATCGAGCACTGGATGCACATGACTACACGCCAAAATCTGCTAAAACCCGTGAGATACAGGAGCGCATAGATCCCATGTGTAAAAGTTGCAAATTTGACAAAACCAGTAGATAAAACACTTTTCAAGTTTTCAAAAAGAGTCGTGTTTGTAAAATCGAGTTTTTCTAAAGCGTACAGACTGACCCTTGTGCGCCGGTACAAGAAAGTCTGCGACGAAAAGAACCCACTTATCCACAGTCGCCCCAAAAGTCAGATATTTTCAAAAAATCACTTCGCTAGTTTGAGAAAGCTAGCTGGCACGCCCTTTTTAAAAGCAACGTAAGCACGAAAAGATTCGCTTCAGGCCTAAGAACCCGGAGTCGAGGATTTTCCGTGTCTACAGATTTGGCACGCCCGGTGGGACGTGGGTCTTTAGGAAAAATTGATACAAAACAAACCAATCTCTAAAGGGAGCACCTATGGAAAGGGAGCGTAAACCCAAAGACTCGCTTGGAAAAGCCTGGCAATTATGGACTACCCACCATAGATAAAGGGGAAAAGCCCCACAAGATCGCCAATGTCCGGGTAGATCCAAGGCTGGCGAGCACTTCAAAGAATTTCGAAAATTTTGAAAACAGAAAAGACAAAAGAATGCAAAAACCATTTGAAAAAAGGGAGTATACTCCGCTGGGGCAACCTGTGTCGGAGGTCCTAGACCTCCTACTCACCCAAAGCATGATCGAACTCCCTGAAATCCCCGAGGGAATCACTTCCAAAGGGAGGTTTTTGAATCGATTTTGTAAGTATCATCGGCTCAAAGGCCATGATACAAAGCAGTGTTTTTCCCTCCTAAACCAAATCGAGAACTTGATAGCAGAGGGCCGGCTCCAGGTCACTGAGGAACCGGAGCCTGCCCAAGCTATTTTCAAAGAACCCTTCCCTAATCATGCAAGTACCAGTGGGAAGGGCAAAGAGGTATGTGCTCTCACGATTTCAAAGAGTCTAGCGCGTACATATAAGTCTGGTTTTTCTGCTTGTGCATCTACACTCATCCTTCGTAGGAAACCTGCCCAAGTAGTGATTCGGGGACCACCAAGAGTTCCGTCTCCGATTAAACCAGTTTTAAAAACTCAAGGTACTCCAAAACAGTCGATTAGAGCCATCTTAAGCACGAACCCTAGGTTGATCGTAGGGGAAGTGACAAGATCCGGGAGGATCTATCAACCCCCGCATCTACAAAATGCTAAAAAAGTGGTCAGTGTGCCTGGCCCTTCAAAGGCGTGTATTCCTGGAGTTCTGCCCAAAACGGACAAAGGAAAAGTCGTTTTAAACTTGTATGATTTCGAAAACCATCTTTCAAAAATTCCCATTAACATGTCCATCCTAGAGCTGATACAAACCTCGCCTAGGCATAGACTCGTGTTAGAGAAAATTCTAGAAAGAGCAAAGGTTAGTTCGGACTGTAGACACCGAAAATTTTCACTTACGGGTTCTTAGGCCTGAAGTGAACCTTTTCGCAATCTACTTCGCTTTATGGGCGTGCCAGCTAGTTTACTTTAACTAGCAAAGTATGTTTTGAAAACAATCTGACTTTTGAAAGGCGATTGTAGGCAAGCGGGATTTTTACGTCGCAGACCTTCTTGCACCGATGCGCAAGGGTCAGTCTGTACGCTTAGAGACTTCGTTTTGAAACAAGTTTAACTCAAAATATATTTTGAATGAAGAAGTGTTTTAAAACCTTTTGAAAAACCATGCATTTGGGCGATTTTGACTTTGTAAGGGTTGGACGACCCTAAGTCTTGCACGATTTGATTCGGGTTTGTACGATTCTCAGATTTTAGATCACGTGGATTTGCACGTGCCTAAGTCTTTCTTTTTATCCCTTTATGGGCCACCTAGGTGTGTGTTATGAACACTCCACTACATGGGGCGAATTTGAGCGGGAGTACGGGGCTTGCTTCGATGCAATATGCGTCCTACCTCGTGGTATGGCGTAGATGCAATGCAAACTCACGCTACTCCAAAGGGAAAACCCGAAATTAAAAGACAATGCCGAAGGGAAATTGCCGAAGGGAAATGACTTGTAAAGTAAATAGCCGAAGGGAAATGACTTGTAAAGTAAATAGCGGAAGGGGAAATATGGCTATATCTTAAGAGCGGAAAGGCTCAATTGTGTAAGTGTGTGTCGTGTATATATTGAAAGACAATGCACACGACTTGAACCTTAAAACCCGAATCTTAAAGACGTAGCCGAAAGAAATACTTTATATAGAGTATATGTAGGGGCCCTTACTTGGGTCTTGTAAATAAGAGCGAAGGCTCAATGTGTGTGCGTGCTTGAATTGAAAGACTTACACACACGACATGAAATGAAACCCAAATATAAATTACAGTATGCCTTGACTAAGGTCTTGGGAGTAAGAGCGAAAGCTCAATGTGTGTGAGTGTAGAATTGAAGTACTACGCACACGACATAAATGAAACCCAAATATAACTGCAATAAGGCCTTTACTAAGGTCTTGGGAGTAAGAGCGAAGGCTCAATGTGTGTGCGTGTGGAAAATGGAAAGACAACACACACGACTTAAATAAAAACCCCCTTGACTTAAAATATATAAATATAACGATATATTAAGGGCTTGTTAGGCCCGTGTGTGTGCAAGAAGTGTACGACTAAGAGCGGAAAGGCTCAAGTGCACGTGTGTGTGGGTGTGTCAAACCACGTTATTACAATCGGGGGGAGACGAAGCTCCTTTACTACAACCCCGTATCAAAATTTAATTGAATATAAAGCAAGTTAATGTAATAGACCAAGTTTAGACACTTACAAATAGCCGGTCCATGTTCAACTTGCTTGCACGTGGGCTCACGGTTCACCTTGGGCAGCCAAGAGGGGGTTATCCTAGGTGGCTTTGAGAGAGGTTCTATGAGGCACGGTTAGGGTCTTAGGGGAACTAAGGTTCGGCCAAGACGGGGGCTGTGTAGGGTATGTCCTAGGGTCTGTCCTAGGGTACAGGTCACGGCCAGGGTGCAGGTTGGGTCGGCAGGAAGGTGGACAGGGCGGCAGGGAGGCGTCTGGCGCCTGGCGCAGCAGACGGGCGCCTGGCGCTGGGCGCGCTGGGGCGCAGGGCGCGCAGTAGCGCGGGACGGCTGCGACACGGGGCGTGCAGGCGACAGAGGGGGCGCGCGGCAGGAAGCAGGATGGCGTCAGGGCGCGGGATAGCGTCAGGGCGCGCGGACAGCGTCAGGGTGCGCACGGCAGGCGCGGTCCGGTTAGGTTTAGGTTGGTTCAAGTCTATGGTTAGGTTTGGTCGAACCTAGGTTGGGTTAGGGCTAGGTTTAGTTAGGGTTAGGTTCAGTTGGGGTTAGGTAGGTTCGAACCTAGGCTAGGTTGGGGTGTAGAGAGAATGGCTAGGTTAGGTTAGGCTTACCTCTTGGAGCCGGTCCTTCTTGGCTTGAGCCCACGTCTCCACGGTTGCAGCCACTTGGTCCAGCCCACCTTGGTTGCAGCCCCTTGGTCTAGACCCACTTAGCCCACATGGCTTGAACCCACCTCACCCAATGAGCCCACATGGCTAGGTCTATCACTCCCTCTCTCTCCTCCCAAATATTTGCATGAACCCTTTACATGGACCCCCTCACCTCTATTTATAGAGATTTGAGGTGGGTCTTGGATTTGGGTTTGGGTTTGGGGTTTGGATCCATACCCAAATCCAAACACTATTTGGATCTGGATATTGGATCTCGGATATTTTGAGATCTGTATCCGATCCAAACCCAATATTTTTATGGATACGGATCTGGATATTTTGATCCAGATCCGATCCAATCCAAACACTATTTGGATCCAATCCAAATCCAAACACTATTTGGATCGACCCAAACACTATTTGGATTGGCCCAAATCCAAACACTATTCATTACATGGATTTGGATCTGGATATATATGGTCCAGATCCAAATCAAAATTTCTTCGGACAGTCCTTCTTGGCTTCTCGAGGCGAACGATCTGTGCGGGCACTGGCTTCATCAGCGCTCCGTCTGGTGCTGGGTTTTCCCCAACTTTGTCGTCCGGACTCCGTCTCGCCGTTCTGGACTCCGTTGAGCTTTTCATCAAATGGGCTCTGCTTTCTTTTGTTTTTTTATCAGGGAGTGGCTTCTGAAGCTCTGGGCTTGAATCCTCTTCGGGCCTAGGGTCTTCTTTTGCCTTCTGTACCTGTTTTCACATTTCAAAACAGGTCGTCGTTTTGGCTCAAACGAGCTTTTTGGTGTTTTGAGAGTTTTTGAAAAATAGAAGATTTGGGGTGTTTACAGATGCTCCTCTTTGGCATTATCCAAATGTATTTGGATAATGGCAAAGAAGAAACACCCCGTTCTCTCAAATTTTCTCGAGAATACACCATTTATTTTGCAAAAACCCTGTTTTCTTTTTCCACAAGTGGGGATTTTCAGCAAAAGGCGGCTTTTCCTAGCTATTTCCCTATATGTATGATCATGCACGAATGACTCTTTGAATGCATGCATGAGAAAAATTTTATTTTTTGTTTTTGAGCCCGAAGAGAGCCTTTTGAGGCTGGTTGCTCCGAGCAGGTTTTTACCCATGTCTTTTTGCATTCGTGGGTTTTTCGAAAATTTCTTTTTGAAAAGGAACTCCTTTTAACTTGTATCGAAAAGGACTTCCATTTTTCATACTTCCCTTCATTCGGGTTTCAATACCTGCTACTCAGTAGAGGTTTTTGGGTAGGAAAACTTGGAAAACATTTCAAAGTTCCATTTCCTACAAAACAGAGTCGAGTTCTCAAACAAAATGAAATCCAAATAAGCCGATTTTATTCGTACTTTAGGATTTTCGCAAATTTGAATCTTTTTCCTCGGGGATAAGCCGTAGGGATATGGGAAAGAGATACCACGGTCCCTTCTGAAGCGTCCCGTGGTTTTAGGCAAAGAATCGGAAAATCGCTCTTTGGAGCTCTGGCTTTTTGTTTCTTTTTCATAGAGGGTCTCCCTTTGGGAGTATTTTTTCATTAATCCCTCTTTTCTTTAAAGGAGAGCAGCTCTTTGGAGGAGTTTTTGTATTCCCTGTTTATGAAGGGAAGACCTCTTTGGGAGGAGTGTTTTTATATCTCCTTTTTCTTTTGAAACGAGAAGACCTCTTTCGGAGGAGTTTTTGTATTCCCTGTATATGAAGGGAAGACCACTTTCGGAGGAGTTTTTGTATTCTCGATTTTTTTTTTTTTTTCTTTCTTTTGAAAATAGCCAATTTTCCTTTTTGGAGAGAAAGTAGGATGGGGGAGGGCTTATCCCTTTGGTTACTCGATTCAAACGAGATCGTCCTATTTCTTAATAGCATCTGCTATTCGAAAATATTTTGATATTTTGAACAAGGCTTAATCTTGTAAGCCAGGGTTCTTTGAAATATAGCCAATTCATTTTTGGAAGACTCTACTTTTCGAAAAGTATAGATTCCTCCATTCGGGGTTATACAATCTACTTCGATCCTTCTTTCAAGAAGTTTCAAAGGAGTTCGATTTTTCAAAATCTTTTTGAAAAAGAATTCAGCATAAACCCTTTTGAATATTCGGGCATTTTCGGGGTTTTGCTAATTTCTATCCACAATATCAACAAATTTCTAATTTTTGTTGCCCTTTCGAAGACATGGGGACATTTCTACTCGAGTTTGCCACCCTTTTGGGCTTTCTTCGGGGTGATATGATGCATGCTATGCACTCCATGTGATTTAAAATGGAAATACATGTTTTTATGCAATGATGAACACATGAAATGTATCTCACAAATCATGAAGGAGATGCGTTCACTTATCCATGGAAAGTGTCTAGGGGCTGTGTTTAAAAATGCCCCTAGCTTGATGGGAATTTCGCATGGCCATGGTTTTTCAAAGGGATTTTGGATGGACAATGGTATGTTCATGTCCATGCACTTCCATGCTTTTTCTAACATGATCATGATACTTTTTGCTCAAGGATGGGAAACATAACCAGCCCTAAGTGATCGTCATGGCCATCAGGTTTTAGTTTTGACATGGTCTCCATATTTCATCGTGAGATTTATGTTCTTTATCCTAACACAATCAAGGTTTTTATATAAACCAGAAGTTGAAGAAAATCTTTCTTTTCAAAGCCATGAAAGGTTTTTGTGAAATGTGTAACCCTTTTTCAAGATTCTCATTTCCTTTTTTAAAATTTGCCTCGAAGGTGTTGGTTTTGATTTGTATGGAGACATGCCTATGAAGGCTCGACACTTAGGGGGTCGACTCTTATTGCCCCTTTGATTTTGCAAAACCCTGAATTCGATTTCTAGAATGATGTCTAGACTCGATGCATATGAATGATTTCAAAGTGTAATGCATGATGCTTATGCACACACTATGGGTTAACTTATTTCTAAAAATCCCCAATTTTCCATAAGTTAAGGATTTTTGCGAAGTTCAGGAAGCTTGGAGGTGTTTATTCCTCCTTGCTTTGGTGATTCTCGAGCTTTTCATTTTTGAAAAAGCTCTAGGCAAAAGGGTAGATAGGACCAGCTTTTTGCACACTTGGTTTCAGGGAGTATATACAATTTTCGAAAGCATTTTTACAATTTTTCGAAAATGGGCTTTGTACATGGCCAAAGGCTTTTGGAAATAAATTTCTTTTTGTAATTTTCGTTTTTCCAAATGTTTTTGAGATTTTGAGAGTTTTCAACTTTTTTTGTCTTTTTCAAAAGTAGGGATCTTCCATTGAACCTTCAAAGAAAACATTCATGAATCAGACTCTAATCAGATAGGTCTAAGACATGGGTTTCGGTTTTAGAGGTTCTACAAGGCACCCTTGACCCAGATGGTCTTAGGTGGCGGCTCTGGTGGTATGGGTGGGCTGTAGCCCAGTCCATATCGTTCCCTATTGGTTCTAGGTAGGACAGGCTCAAGCCTACCTTGGTTTCGGGTTCCCAGGCCCGTGTAGGGTTTATATCCCATATTCAGAATCATGTTCCAAGACTTTTTGCTTTTCGAAAAGTTTTGGTATAAATCATGGTCTTGGAACATGGAATCGTCCATGTTGGGGATATATACCCTTTTGGATATCGGGAGTTTGGATTCCGGGGTGATGGAAGACTTGGTCTTCCATACAAACCTGGTTTGGGAGACTTTGCCCTCAAGGAAAGCCAAGCTTGGTTCCTTGAGGAGTTTTGGACATAGCAGGGTTATGGAAAACTTATGGTTCCATACCCTATTTTGGGAAAAATTTACTTCAAGGGGAGCCATGCAAGGTCCCTTGAAGTCTTTGACTTGGTCCCTAGGTTCAACTCGTGGTGCCCCTAGGGATTGATTTTTTTGTTTTAAAGCCATAGCCTTGGCTCCAGGGCACAAGACTAGGCTCGAAGAAGTGGGTTTTTCTATGGTAGGGTTATGAGCTCCTAAGATGTCGATGCATGCATTAGGGGTCTCCATGTCTACCATTTTCGAAACTTCTTTTTGTTTTTGAAATTCCTTTGAATGGTGCACAACAGTTGACGCACCTTGAAAATCCTCAAGTTTTGGCACAGTTTGTGGGTTTGTGTGTGCAAAGGGGTTATCCAATGCATCTGATGACCCTACATGAAGAAGAGAGTCTTGAGAAGGATGGGTTTCAGGCATACCTCTTTGTGGCTTGTCTACCTTTTCAGGGTGAGAGCAAGCCGATTTCCCGGGTAACTCTGTTTTGAGCCCCCGGGGTTTAACGAGGCGTTTCCTTTCGAAACCTTCCTGTTTTTCACTCTCGTTCCTTTGTAGGGTGTGGACTTCATGTCCCACTGTATGTGTGTGCCTAGACTTAGGACTTTTACTTGAAGTTTTCGAAATTCCAAAATTTTGTTTTTCAATTTTTTGGTCTTTTTCCAAATTTTCAAGATTTTTTTGGTTTTTTGAAATAGAAAAATCTTTTTTTGGTTTTTCTATGGATTTTGAAAAGCTTGAAGTTGTAGGAGTGGATGACTTATCCCTTTGCCGGGATTTGTCTCTAATCTCCAATCCTTCATTGAGTTTGAGATCGGTTTTCAATTCACGATCTATATATGCCCTAGAAGAGCTGCTATGTGTTCGATGGGCTTTAAGCTCCTTGCTTAAAGCATCCATCTTTTGAAATATTTTTTCAATCTCATCGAGCTCTCTTTGGGCTTTATCTGATTTGAAAACCTCTTTTAGTTTACTCAACGAAGATTTTTGTAGCTTTCTATCCATTTTCATGCAATTTTCCTAAGTATGCACGATTTTTGAAAAACACTCTTTTTATCGAAAATTTGAGTATAACTCGTTTGTTTGAAGTCTGCTTAAGTCCCAGGTCCCACCGGGCATGCCAAATCTGTAGACACCGAAAATTTTCACTTACGGGTTCTTAGGCCTGAAGTGAACCTTTTCGCAATCTACTTCGCTTTATGGGCGTGCCAGCTAGTTTACTTTAACTAGCAAAGTATGTTTTGAAAACAATCTGACTTTTGAAAGGCGATTGTAGGCAAGCGGGATTTTTACGTCGCAGACCTTCTTGCACCGATGCGCAAGGGTCAGTCTGTACGCTTAGAGACTTCGTTTTGAAACAAGTTTAACTCAAAATATATTTTGAATGAAGAAGTGTTTTAAAACCTTTTGAAAAACCATGCATTTGGGCGATTTTGACTTTGTAAGGGTTGGACGACCCTAAGTCTTGCACGATTTGATTCGGGTTTGTACGATTCTCAGATTTTAGATCACGTGGATTTGCACGTGCCTAAGTCTTTCTTTTTATCCCTTTATGGGCCACCTAGGTGTGTGTTATGAACACTCCACTACATGGGGCGAATTTGAGCGGGAGTACGGGGCTTGCTTCGATGCAATATGCGTCCTACCTCGTGGTATGGCGTAGATGCAATGCAAACTCACGCTACTCCAAAGGGAAAACCCGAAATTAAAAGACAATGCCGAAGGGAAATTGCCGAAGGGAAATGACTTGTAAAGTAAATAGCCGAAGGGAAATGACTTGTAAAGTAAATAGCGGAAGGGGAAATATGGCTATATCTTAAGAGCGGAAAGGCTCAATTGTGTAAGTGTGTGTCGTGTATATATTGAAAGACAATGCACACGACTTGAACCTTAAAACCCGAATCTTAAAGACGTAGCCGAAAGAAATACTTTATATAGAGTATATGTAGGGGCCCTTACTTGGGTCTTGTAAATAAGAGCGAAGGCTCAATGTGTGTGCGTGCTTGAATTGAAAGACTTACACACACGACATGAAATGAAACCCAAATATAAATTACAGTATGCCTTGACTAAGGTCTTGGGAGTAAGAGCGAAAGCTCAATGTGTGTGAGTGTAGAATTGAAGTACTACGCACACGACATAAATGAAACCCAAATATAACTGCAATAAGGCCTTTACTAAGGTCTTGGGAGTAAGAGCGAAGGCTCAATGTGTGTGCGTGTGGAAAATGGAAAGACAACACACACGACTTAAATAAAAACCCCCTTGACTTAAAATATATAAATATAACGATATATTAAGGGCTTGTTAGGCCCGTGTGTGTGCAAGAAGTGTACGACTAAGAGCGGAAAGGCTCAAGTGCACGTGTGTGTGGGTGTGTCAAACCACGTTATTACAATCGGGGGGAGACGAAGCTCCTTTACTACAACCCCGTATCAAAATTTAATTGAATATAAAGCAAGTTAATGTAATAGACCAAGTTTAGACACTTACAAATAGCCGGTCCATGTTCAACTTGCTTGCACGTGGGCTCACGGTTCACCTTGGGCAGCCAAGAGGGGGTTATCCTAGGTGGCTTTGAGAGAGGTTCTATGAGGCACGGTTAGGGTCTTAGGGGAACTAAGGTTCGGCCAAGACGGGGGCTGTGTAGGGTATGTCCTAGGGTCTGTCCTAGGGTACAGGTCACGGCCAGGGTGCAGGTTGGGTCGGCAGGAAGGTGGACAGGGCGGCAAGGAGGCAGTCGGGTCGGCAGGGAGGCGTCTGGCGCCTGGCGCAGTAGACGGGCGCCTGGCGCTGGGCGCGCTGGGGCGCAGGGCGCGCAGTAGCGCGGGACGGCTGCGACACGGGGCGTGCAGGAGACAGAGGGGGCGCGCGGCAGGAAGCAGGATGGCGTCAGGGCGCGGGATAGCGTCAGGGCGCGCGGACAGCGTTAGGGTGCGCACGGCAGGCGCGGTCCGGTTAGGTTTAGGTTGGTTCAAGTCTAGGGTTAGGTTTGGTCGAACCTAGGTTGGGTTAGGGCTAGGTTTAGTTAGGGTTAGGTTCAGTTGGGGTTAGGTAGGTTCGAACCTAGGCTAGGTTGGGGTGTAGAGAGAATGGCTAGGTTAGGTTAGGCTTACCTCTTGGAGCCGGTCCTTCTTGGCTTGAGCCCACGTCTCCACGGTTGCAGCCACTTGGTCCAGCCCACCTTGGTTGCAGCCCCTTGGTCTAGACCCACTTAGCCCACATGGCTTGAACCCACCTCACCCAATGAGCCCACATGGCTAGGTCTATCACTCCCTCTCTCTCCTCCCAAATATTTGCATGAACCCTTTACATGGACCCCCTCACCTCTATTTATAGAGATTTGAGGTGGGTCTTGGATTTGGGTTTGGGTTTGGGGTTTGGATCCATACCCAAATCCAAACACTATTTGGATCTGGATATTGGATCTCGGATATTTTGAGATCTGTATCCGATCCAAACCCAATATTTTTATGGATACGGATCTGGATATTTTGATCCAGATCCGATCCAATCCAAACACTATTTGGATCCCATCCAAATCCAAACACTATTTGGATCGACCCAAACACTATTTGGATTGGCCCAAATCCAAACACTATTCATTACATGGATTTGGATCTGGATATATATGGTCCAGATCCAAATCAAAATTTCTTCGGACAGTCCTTCTTGGCTTCTCGAGGCGAACGATCTGTGCGGGCACTGGCTTCATCAGCGCTCCGTCTGGTGCTGGGTTTTCCCCAACTTTGTCGTCCGGACTCCGTCTCGCCGTTCTGGACTCCGTTGAGCTTTTCATCAAATGGGCTCTGCTTTCTTTTGTTTTTTTATCAGGGAGTGGCTTCTGAAGCTCTGGGCTTGAATCCTCTTCGGGCCTAGGGTCTTCTTTTGCCTTCTGTACCTGTTTTCACATTTCAAAACAGGTCGTCGTTTTGGCTCAAACGAGCTTTTTGGTGTTTTGAGAGTTTTTGAGAAATAGAAGATTTGGGGTGTTTACACGGACATAACCCCAGAATCCTTGTCCAACCAAGTGGCGTCCATAGGTGCAAAAACACCTATCATGTTTTCGGAAGAGGATCTCGAAAGACCCTATGAAACCCATAATCAGGCCCTACACATCGAGGTGGTATTAAATCACCACTCTCTAGATAGGTGCCTAGTTGACGGGGGAGGAGGGCTCAACATCCTTCCGCTTCACATAGCACATCAGATTGGAGTCACCTTAACTTCCATAAACCCAAGCACCATCGTAATCACTGGATACGATGGAAATGCGTCCAGACCTTTAGGATCCGTTGAACTTCCCATGGAAACAGGAGGGATAGCTCACGTGGGGGTATTCCATGTTTTGGACATCCACCCCCACTACAACCTACTGCTGGGAAGGCCTTGGATACACAGCCTACATGCTGTGCCGTCCACCTTCCATAAGTGTGTTAAAATCCCTTTTGAAAACCAAGTCATTGTGATCCTAAGTGAGAGTCATCCACAACTTCAGGGGATTCAAAATTCCCCATGCTTTTCAAGTTCCCAGTCCTACGAGGTCAACTCAGGGCAAACCGTGGTCGAACCACCAAAGCTCACCCTTCAGGTACCTAGGAAGGTCGTACACATCCAGGGGCCGCCCAAGGCAGGCCCACTCAAAACACTAACCATCCTAGGAAAAACCAAGCATCCACTACTTCCAAAACCCCTGAACAGAAAACCTTATGTGCATAACATGGACGATAGCAAGTTCCAGGATCACGAATTATATGAAAACTTTTCCAAAAACAAAAAATCATGGAACATGTTATTAAACATGGGGTATATGCCATACAAAAGTCTAGGGGCACAAAATCAGGGTCTCGTAGAACCCATTTTGCCAAAAGCCAACCAGAGCCGACACGGGATCGGCTATACTCCCAGAATACCGCCAGAACCACCCCCTGTGACCACCTGGGTCAAGGGTGCCCTGGAGCCTACCCAAGCAGAAACCTACAATTTAGATCTCTTGTTCGGAGTCTAACTAGTGGCGTTTTTCCTTTGTAGGTATGATGGAAGATCCCTCAATCAAAAATCCAAAAACATTTGAAAAACTCAAAATTCAAAAAATTGAAAAATCCCAAAAACCAAAAACATTTGAAAAAGATCAAAAACTCGAAAAAAGAGTTGTTTGTATAGTTCCTAAAGTCCTTTCCTTACAAAAATCCAAAAAAATCGAAAATTTACAAAATACCAAAAACAAAATCCTGTATTTAGCAGCTCTTGATAAAGGTTTTGAAGAAGAAAAGAATTTCGAAAAGAAAGTCCTCTTCATAAGAGGACCAAAATCGTCAAAACCTGCAGAAAATCCAAAACAAAAACCAAGCGTTTGCGAAAACTGTGCGTCAAGTCCAAATTCCCTAGGATTTAGAAGTCTTGAGAATGATCAAGGCCCAGAATTGGATTTCCTCGAAGAAGATCCTACTTCTGAGCTCCCTGAATTTCATAAAATTCTCGATTTTGAAAAACCTTCGAAATCAGTAGGAGGGGATTTTATAGAGATAAACTTAGGGAATGATTTAAAGCCGAAAATCATTAAGGTAGGCACATGTCTACATGAGCACGAAAAAGCATCATTCATTGCATTTTTGAAAACCTACGTTGATGTGTTTGCATGGACGTATGAAGACATGCCGGGTATAGACCCGAATGTTGTAGAGCATCGTCTTCCCTTAGATTCAGATGCAAAACCCATAAAACAAAAGCTTAGGAAGATACATCCGAATGTGCATTCACAAGTCAAAGAGGGTTTAGAAGATCTGTTAAAAGCCGGATTTATAAAACCCATTGCATATTCTGATTGGTTATCCAATATAGTTGTTGTTCGAAAAACCAGTGGGAAAATTCGAATATGCATCGATTTCAGAAACTTGAATAAAGCCACCCCAAAAGATAATTTCCCTTTACCAAACATTGATTTGATAGTCGATAGTACTGCAAATCATGAAATGTTTTCATTCATGGATGGCTATTCAGGATATAACCAAATCAAACTAAGCCCACGAGATCAGGCTAAAACCGCCTTTACAACCCCATGGGGCACGTACTGTTATACGGTCATGCCCTTTGGTTTGAAAAATGCTGGCGCCACGTACCAAAGAGCTATGACCTCGATCTTTCACGATCAAATTCATGAGCTCGTGGAGGTATATGTAGATGATCTCCTGGCTAAGTCAAAAAATCGATGCACTCATCTCGAATGCTTACAAAAGATTTTCGAAAGGCTTAGACTTTACAACATAAAGCTAAACCCTCAAAAATGCGTATTCGGTGTAGAATCCGGTAAGCTTTTAGGATTTATGGTAAGCCAAAGGGGCATAGAAGTCGACCCCTCTAAGTGTAGAGCCATCATAGACATGACCCCACCCTCCAATCTCACGCAGATTCGTAGCCTCCAAGGTCGCCTACAGTCCATTCGTAGGTTTATCTCAAACCTGGCAACTAGATGCGAACCCTTCAACAAGTTGCTGAGAAAGGGTACGAAATTTTTATGGGATGACGAGTGCCAAAAATCATTTGAAAGGTTAAAAGCATACTTAGTTAATCCCCCTGTTTTAAACCCTCCAAAACCAGGAAAACCTCTTCTACTTTACATTTCTGTGCATGCGAATGCTTTGGGAGCTCTGTTTGCTCAATACGAGGATGACACTCACAAGGAATGTGCCATATACTATCTTTCGAAAACTCTCCTGGCTTACGAAAGGAATTATCAGGCCATGGAGAAGACGTGCTTGGCCCTAGTTTGGGCCTGCCAGAAATTTCGACACTATTTCCTAGATCATGAGATCTGGATAGTGTCCAAGCTTGACCCAATCAAGCACTTATTCGAAAAACCCATTCTCACGGGTAGATTGGGCAAATGGCAACTCCTTCTAATGGAGTATGACTTGAAATACCATCACCAGGTCTCCGTTAAGGGGCAAGCCCTAGCAGACTACGTGGCTGAGTTCCCCCTAGAAGATGCGTATCCCACACTCAATGAAATGCCGGATGAAGGCATATTGCAAAACCATTTTCAAAACCACATTTTGGCTAACTCTTTCGAAAACCAAATGTGGAAGATGCACTTCGACGGGGCACGAAACTAACGAGGGGTAGGAGCCGGGATCATCCTCGTATCCCCCAAAAAGGGAGAAATCCCCATAGCAATCCGTCTAGATTTCGAATGTTCCAACAATATAGCCGAGTATGAAGCACTCATACAAGGTTTAAAAGTTTCGAAAACTCTAGGGGCAGCATGCATCGACGTTTTTGGAGATTCCCTCCTTGTTATAAACCAAGTTTTAAAAATTTGGCAAGTTCGAAACGAAAAACTGCTTCCATACCACGAATTGGCCACTCGACTGGTTGAGTCGTTCCAATCGTGCACTCTCACACATGTAGGAAGAGAGGATAATGGCGTCGCTGACGCCCTCTCATCCTTGGGTTCAGCCCTAAGGGTCGATCCCACTTTGGGAACCAGACCCCTGGAAATATGGCACTCACCCACTCCTTCCATACACGATTTGCAAATCTGCCAAAATAACCCTAATTCTGATGGAAAACCTTGGTTTTATGACATAAAGAATTTTCTAGAAAATGGGGGATTCACTAAGGATGCCACGTCTAAAGATAAGGCATTCATCCGAAAAATTTCCACCCGATACACGATTTTGGGAGGGGTTCTGTACAAAAAGAGTTTTACGGGCATCTTACTAAGATGCGTCGACCTAGAGGAGGCTAGGATTGTTATGCACGAATTCCACGATGGAGAATGTGGAGATCATGTCAATGCCAACATGATGGCAATGAAAATACTTAGAGCAGGTTATTTTTGGTCTACCCTGAGAAAGGATTGCCACGATCATGTTAGGAAGTGTCACCCGTGTCAAGTGCATGGTCACGCCATTCATATCCCCTCATCATCACTGCATTCCGTGGTCAGCCCCTGGCCATTCACCATGTGGGCGTTTGATATCGTAGGACCAATTTTTCCAAAGGCCTCAAACGGACACAGGTTCATTTTAGCAGCCACTGAGTATTTTTCCAAGTGGGTCGAAGCCGCCTCCCTGACAAATGTCCAGGGACAACATGTGGTGGCCTTCATTAGGAAAAACATCTTGGCTCGATTTGGAGTTCCAAGAGATCTTGTGTCCGATAATGGCACCCCATTTAAAAATGAGCGGATGGTCAAGCTGTGCAACAAGTATGGCATAAATCATCACTTCTCATCACCTTACTACCCTCAAGGCAACGGCCAAGCCGAAGCCACCAACAAGACTCTCATCAGCATTGTTGAGAAAACCTTAGAGAAGGGTAGAACATGGCACGAGAAGTTGGATGAAGCCTTATGGGCTTATAGGACTTCCATCCGCACTCCCACAAATGCCACGCCTTTTGAGTTGGTTTACGGCACAAACGCCATTCTCCCCATCCATACACATCTGCATTCATTTCATACATCCGTTGCACTCGACCTCCCCCTAGAGACGCTTCAGCATGCTAGGATGGCCGAACTAGATCTATTAGATGAGAGGCGACTCCTTGCTATGGACCATGCTCATGCATACCGGCAAAGGATCGCCCGACATTATGAAAAACATATGAAACCTCGCCACTTTGAAGTGGGAGAGCTAGTTTTGAAAATCATCCACCATCGTGGCCCACATCCACTTGGAAAGTGGCGGCCCAAGTGGGATGGCCCTTACGTCGTGCGTGGAACCACCACAAACAATTCTTATTGGTTAACCGATGTCGAGGGTAGGAATTTAGCAGATCCTATAAATATTCAGTATTTGAAAAAATATCATGTATAGGGTCTGAGTTAAATTCCCATTTTTGTGAAAAATATTTTAGGGAAAGCCACTTTGAAACTTCGAAACCAAGGATCAAAGGTAAGTTGGGTGACCCTGAATGAAAGAATCGACATTTTGTGAAAAAGCAGAGCTTTCCAAATACGTGGCTACATTTCAAAATCCTTCTTCTTACAAAGAAAGGCCGAATTCAATATAACAAGATACTTGCAAGTTGTACGTGCTATTTCTAAATAGGCTAAACTAGAATGGGTCAAGTATGACCTTGGGATAAGTCCTCCCCTCTTCTCTTCTCCTTCCAAAAGGAAAACCTGGCCAAAACAAGGGGAAATCCCCACCAAAAAGCCCTTTCCCAAAAAAAAAAAAAAAAGAAAGAAAAACGAATCAAAAAGAAAATTTGAGTCTTCTATGTAAAAGAGGGATTAAAGAAAAAATACTCCCAAAGGGAGACCCTCTATGGAAAAAAAAGGAGAGAAAAAGGCCAAAAAGCTCAAAAGAGAACAGTTTTCCGCCTTCTTTGCCTCAAACCACGGGACACTTCAGAAGGGACCGTGGTACTTCTTTCCCATCCCTGTGACTTATCCCGAGCGAAACATGGTTCATTTCAGGGAATCCTAAAGTAAAAATAGGATTTACTTACTTGAATTTCGTCTTGTTTGAGAATACGACGTTTTGAGTAAGGCATAAGAATTTTGAAACGTGGCTTATTTTCTCATAAAACCTCTGTTAGATTAGCAAGGGTCGAAACTCGAGTAAAGGCAAACACAAGGAGCTGAAGGTCCTTATGATCGATGGCTCAGAAAAGTTTTCCCTCTTAAAAATGAATTTCAGAAAAACTCGAACATCAAGCATACGTAAGGCCCGCTCACTTGGAGCAGCAGGTCTTCATAAAAGTCTCAAAAGTTCGACCATATGATTTGGTCTCTAGGAGATCGCCCTTTCTAACACCTCATCCATAGCATGCACCTTTGCAGGTCCGCGCATGAACATTTCATATGTGATCTCCACTTAGGGTTAGATCCATAGAAAGTCCCCTTTTGGCAAAAAAATCCCCTCCTATCGGATTTTTAAAAGAAAGTTTCTTTTGCTCAAAATTTGGGACGATCCCATATTCTCAAGATCAAATCCGGGAGAAAACAAAACAGGGGTGTTATCTTCTTCGCCATTATCCAAATCAATTTGGATAATGCCAAAGAGGGGCATCTGTAAACACCCCAAAAACCCAAATACTTTTCAAAACCAAATGCCTGGTTTGAAAACCAGTTCAAAAGATAAGAATTTTCGAAAAACTCAGGAAATCGAAACATTTCAAAATTTTGTTTTCCAACCCTGTTTGAAACATGAAAAATCTTGAAAATGGACGAAAGTCCTATTTTTATGAAAGACCAGACGAACAAATGAAGCCTGGCTCAAAACAGTCGCAAAAGAATAAAAAAGTTCAAAGGTCAAGCCCAACCCGATGAAAAGTGAATTTTGAGGACGAAAAAGAAGCCCAGGCCACAAACGCATTTCAAGCCTGAAGCATCAAAGGCCAAGCCGAAAGCATCTCTGAAATCACAGAAAATCCAAGTCAAATGCAAGAAGAAACAGTCGAAACAGAGTCCAGAAAGACGAAAAGAAGCTTGGACGATGAAAATGGGAAAAACCCAGCGTAAGACGGAATCTTGATGAACTCAGGACCCGCACGAAGCATCCAGCTTGAAACGCCAGAAAGGACTGAAGAAGAGAAAATTTTGGATCAAATCTGGATCCAAAAATCTAGATCCAGATCCAAGATCCATATCCAAACGAAACTTGGATTGGATTGGATCCGGATTTTAGAGACCAACAAAGGATCCATATCCACACAAGGGGCCTATAAAAGGACGTGAGTGGGCTGGCTTTGAAGGGGACGATTTTTCCAGCACTTCACGTGGATAGTTGGGGTGGAAAAGAGAGAGAGAGAGAGAGAGAGGGAAGGTCAACAAAAGGGGCTGGCCTTCCCCTCTTGTTTTGTAAAATTGTGGGTTGGTCTTGTGGGCTGCACTCAAGTGCAAGTGAGAGCATCTCACGCCTTGCATTTTGCTGGAAATGGAGAGAAACTTGGCGGCATTGGATGGGCTGTCTTCAATGGGGATTGGCTGCGTTGGAAACGAGATCAAATGGGCTGATAGGTTGTCAAGGTAAGCCCCTAAAATCCTGCCCAAAGTCCCTTCTTTTCGTACCTCTCAAAACCACCTAAACCCTAAAAAGTAAAGACGTCCAAAGTCCAGCCAAGATGCTGGCTGAACTTCACTAATGGGACGATCCTAGTTCTACCTAAGACTACCCTAATCTAGAACCATACCCAGCTCGGCCATTGGCTGGCCAAGCTCACCTTAGATCCCTCCCAGCCAAACCATCTAGCACTAAACCACCTAAACTATTTCCTAAACCAAAACTACTCCTAGAGACCTAGCCAAAACCGAGTGTCTAAAACACTCGGTTCCTTCCTTTGGACGAACCCGTTTTCACCCATCTAGCTAGCTGAGTTCATTTTAGGTTTTGTCCTAAAATAAATCCATTACCTAAGTTAGATCCTAACCAAAAGAACTAACCTACACCTACCCAGCTCGGCCACCCTCTGGCCGAGCCACTCCCTTAGGATCTCACGTGAGATCAAACACCCAACATCAGCCCAAGCTCGGCCACCCTTTGGCCGAGCATTGCCCTAGAGCTTACCTTAGGATTCCCCCTAAGATCACTCACTATCCCTTCGCATCTCGCCCGAACCACTTCTTTAGACATCCCCTAACTCGACCACTAGCTGGTCAGATTTTCCCCTTAGAGCCTTGAGCTAACCTTCGACCAAAACGAACCACCTAGACCTAACTCAGATCCGTTAGTTTTTCACCCTTGATCTATCATATCTAAGCCCGAAACCCATAGTGCATTAACTTGTCAATCTAGCCCAAGTCACGATCTAGGATCAACCTTCTACGCAGCTGGTCATCTCGCAGAGGAAAGTCCATCCAACGGCTATATCCAAGGTCAGGTTTCGCTGAAAAAGGAAGCCCAAGCAAAAGTCGAGTAAGTGCTCGAATCTGATTCTTTACGTTGTTTCAAATTCAATTCAATTTGATACGGGGTTGTAATAATGGAGCGTAGTCTCTCCCCGAGATGTAATATTATGGTTTGAAACACGAATCACACACGTACACTCGAGCCTTTCCGCTCTTATCTGCACACCTTTTGCACACAAAACGGGCCTCGACAGCCCATAAGATATAGTTCTATTTATATACATTCAGCTGGGTTTTAAGGTTCAAGTTGCGTGAGTTGTCTTTCATTTTATACACCCAAAAGCACTCACTCACAATTGAGCCTTTTCGCTCTTACATATATATACGTATTTCCCCTTTCCGTTGGGTTTTTAAGGTTCAAGTCGTGTGAGTTGCCCTTTCAATTTATACACTTAAAGCACTCACTCACATTGAGCCTTCTCGCTCTTAAGATATAGCTATATATATTTTCCCTTCTGCATCTAAGATATAGCCATATTTCCCTTTCTGCTATTTCCCTTTCTGCTATTTCACTTCTGTTATGTCTTTAAATTCGGGGTTTTCCCTTCAAGTTGTGTGAGTTTGCATTGCATATCCGCCACACTCGAGATAGGGAGCATACTTGCATCGAACCAGATTGGTCAAAACGTGTAGTACTTACCTTAAATCGAGCACTGGATGCACATGACTACACGCCAAAATCTGCTAAAACCCGTGAGATACAGGAGCGCATAGATCCCATGTGTAAAAGTTGCAAATTTGACAAAACCAGTAGATAAAACACTTTTCAAGTTTTCAAAAAGAGTCGTGTTTGTAAAATCGAGTTTTTCTAAAGCGTACAGACTAACCCTTGTGCGCCGGTACAAGAAAGTCTGCGACGAAAAGAACCCACTTATCCACAGTTGCCCCAAAAGTCAGCGCTTCAGGCCTAAGAACCCGGAGTAGAGGATTTTCCGTGTCTACAGTCGTCACTGTCTGTTTCGTAATCTAAAGGGAGAAAATCAGACAGGATGTACGTTGTTTTCTCTCTATTTTGCCCCTTCAACAACTGCTGTAGGGCTTTTCGATCCTTGTGAGTGAAGGAATCGAGGTATGGGTTGCCTTCCATCTCGGAGGTCTCCTTGTTTTTACGAGTTTTTCCAAACTTCTTTTTGGCCTTTATTGGTTCGCCATGTGACGAACACGAATCAGCTGCTTCAGCCTCTTGGCTGAGAGCAGCGACCTTGGCCTCGTATTCTCTTCTTAACTCTTCCTCCTTTTGTTTTCGATTTTTCAAAAATCTTCTAGAATGAGAACTTGAAGAGCATGAGAACCGGCTAGACACTTCATTGGAGTTTGAACTCGACATGACTCCGACGCTTTTAAATCCAACTATGAAATGCAAGAAGACAAAGAGTTAAAACACTTTGAAAAAAATGATTTTTTTAGAGATTGGTTTATTTTGTATCGATTTTTCCTAAAGACCCACGTCCCACCGGGCGTGCCAAATCTGTAGACACGGAAAATCCTCGTCTCCGGGTTTCTTAGGCCTGAAGCGAATCTTTTCGTGCTTACGTCGCTTTAAAAAGGGCGTGCCAGCTAGCTTTCTCAAACTAGCGAAGTGATTTTTGAAAATATCTGACTTTTGGGGCGACTGTGGACAAGTGGGTTCTTTTCGTCGCAGACTTTCTTGCACCGGCGCACAAGGGTCAGTCTGTACGCTTTAGGAAAACTCGATTTTACACAAACACGACTCTTTTTGAAAACTTGAAAGTGTTTTATCGATTCGTTTTGTCAAATTTGCAACTTTTATACATGGGATCTATGCGCTCCTATGTCTCTCGGGTTTTAGCCGATTTTGGCGTGTAGTCGTGTGCATCCAGTGCTCGATTTAAGGCAAGTACTACACGATTTGACCAATCTGGTTCGATGCAAGTATGCTCCCTATCTCGAGTGTGGCGGATATGCAATGCAAACTCACACAACTTGAAGGGAAAACCCGGAATTTAAAGACATAGCAGAAGGGAAATAGGAGAAAGGGAAATAACAGAAAGGAAAATATGGCTATATCTTAGATGCGGAAGGGAAAATATATATAGCTATATCTTAAGAGCGAGAAGGCTCAATGTGAGTGAGTGCTTTGAGTGTATAAATTGAAAGGGCGACTCACACGACTTGAACCTTAAAAACCCAGCTGAAAGGGGAAATACGTATATATATGTAAGAGCGGAAAGGCTCAATTGTGAGTGAGTGCTTTGAGTGTATAAAATGAAAGACAACTCACACGACTTGAACCTTAAAACCCAGCTGAATGTATATAAATAGAGCTATATCCTATGGGTTGTTGAGGCCCGTTTTGTTTGCAAAAGGTGTGCAGATAAGAGCGAAAAGGCTTGAGTGTACGTGTGTGATTCGTGTTTCAAACCATAATATTACATCTCGGGGGGAGACTACGCTCCATTATTACAACCCCGTATCAAATTGAATTGAATTTGAAACAAAGTAAAGAACCAGATTCGAGCACTTACTCGTCGTTTGCTTGGGCTTCCTTTTTCAATGAAACCTGACCTTGGATATAGCCGTTGGATGGACTTTCCTCTGCGAGATGACCAGCTGCGTAGAAGGTTGATCCTAGATCGTGACCTGGGCTAGATTGACAAGCTAATGCACTATAGGTTTCGGGCTTAGATATGATAGATCTAGGGTGAAAAACTAACGGATCTGAGTTAGGTCTAGGTGGTTTGTTTTGGTCGAAGGTTAGCTCAAGGTTCTAAGGGGAAAACCTGACCAGCTAGTGGTCGAGTTAGGGGATGTCTAAGGAAGTGGTTCGGGCGAGATGCGAAGGGATACTCGTCTCACAATGGGTCGAGATTGGTTTAGGGATAGTGAGTGATCTTAGGGGAAACCCTAAGGTAAGCTCTAGGGCAATGCTTGGCCAAAGGGTGGCCGAGCTTGGGCTGGTGTTGGGTGTTTGATCTCACGTGAGATCCTAAGGGAGTGGCTTGGCCAAAGGGTGGCCGAGCTGGGTAGGTTTTGGTTAGTTCTTTTGGTTAGGATCTAACTTAGGTAATGGATTTAGTTTAGGGAAAGACCTACAATGAACTCAGCTAGCATGGGCCGAACTAAATAGGTGAAAATGGGTTCATCCAAAGGAAGGAACCGAGTGTTTTAGACACTCGGTTTTGGCTAGGTCTCTAGGAGTAGTTTTGGTTTAGGAAATAGTTTAGGTGGTTTAGTGCTAGATGGTTTGGCTGGGAGGGATCTAAGGTGAGCTTGGCCAACCAATGGCCGAGCTGGGTATGGTTCTAGATTAGAGTAGTCTTAGGTAGAACTAGGATCGTTCCTTTAGTGAAGTTCGGCCAGCATCTTGGCTGGACTTTTTGACATTTTATGTTCTAGAGCTTAGGTGGTTTTGAGAGGTACGAAAAGAGGGGGCTTTGGGCAGGATTTTAGGGGCTTACCTTGACAACCTATCAGCCCATTTGATCTCGTTTCCAACGCAGCCAATCTTCATTGAAGAAAGCCCATCCAATGCCGCCAGGTTTCTCTTCATTTCCAGCAACATACAAGGCGTGAAATGCTTCAACTTGCACTTGAGTGCAGCCCACAAGATCCACCCACGATTTTACAAAATAAGAGGGGAAGGCCAGCCCCTTTTGTTGACCTTCCTCTCTCTCTCTCTCTTCTCCCCCCAAACTATCAACGTGAAATGCTGGAAATTCGTCCTCTTCAAAGCCAGCCCACTCACGTCCTTTTATAGGCCCCTTGTGTGGATATGGATCCTTTGTTGGTTTCTAAAATCTGGATCCAATCCAATCCAAGTTTTGTTTGGATATGGATCTTGGATCTAGATCTGGATTTTTGGATCCAGATTTGATCCAAATTTTTCTCTTCTTCAGTCCTTTCTGGCGTTTCAAGCTGGATGCTTCGTGCGGGTCCTGAGTTCATCAAGATTCCGTCTTACGCTGGGTTTTTCCCATTTTCATCGTCTGAGCTTCTTTTCGTCTTTCTAGACTCTGTTTCGACTGTTTCTTCTTGCATTTGACTTGGATTTTCCGTGATTTCAGAGATGCTTTTGGCTTGTCCTTTGATGCTTCAGGCTTGAAACGCGTTTGTGGCCTGGGCTTCTTTTTCGTCCTCGAAATTCACTTTTCATCGGGCTGGGCTTGACCTTTGAACTTTTTGAATCTTTTGCAACTGTTTTGAGCCAGGCTTCATCTGTTCGTCTGGTCTTTCGTAAAAATAGCACTTTCGTCCATTTTCAAGATTTTTCATGTTTCAAACAGGGTTGGAAAACAGAATTTTGAAATGTTTTGAGTTCCTAAGTTTTTCGAAAATTCCAAACTTATCTTTTGAATTGGTTTTCGAACCAGGCATTTGGTTTTGAAAAGTATTTGGGTTTTTGGGGTGTTTACAGATGACAAAGTAAAACATAAAACCTCCAGTGAGCCTATTCGTGCCCAAGACCAGGTATTATGGGTTTTCTCAATTGAAGAGTGGCCGTTGGCAATGCATTTGACTATTATCTATCCTATAACATTTGTTGTCTTTTTTACTATAATTGTAGCATCTTGAATGACATCTCAACACTAGAGTATCTAGAAAGTGAGCTTGCAAAGGATATAGTGTAGTTTGATGAAGAAGATATCAACAAAGGTATTCAACAATGTGAGTGCATTCTCATCGAACACCTATTTCTCAATGTGAATTCACTGTCCAGACCATGGAGAGTACCTTGAAGTCAATTTGGAATAACCCGATGGGCTTTCAAGTTGAAGGTTTGGGAAATAATTGGTTCAATTCTTTCTCACTAATGAACGGGAATTGTTCATTGTCTTACTAGGAGTGTTATGGTTGTTCAAGAATTATGTTCTCCACTTGCAACATTGAAAGGTGATAATCTAGATGACATACACAACCTCCAATCAGACATGGATAAAATTTTGGGGTATCTTCCGCAATATTGCAAGACCACTTGGTACTTTGTGTTAAAAGGGAACCAAACTAGAATTGTGAAGGAAAAGATTTTGTTAGATGTGACACAACAATAAAAGCAGTCTTTAAAGATTGCTAAACCATGCAAAGTGGAGATGAATTATTTGTTAAATGTGAGAATGTAAGATCGTTTTGCAAGTATTGCACACATCTAGTTAACAATTCATACACTTGTTCAGAGTTCATGATGATACTTTGATAGGTACAATCCATCAAGATTTGATCCAACAGGAACTCAAGGCAGATCAAGTGGGTTCTAAAATCAACATGGGAAAAGAAAATCATATTAAACACATTGATCACTGTAGATGTGAATTTTTGTTTCAAAGCTTATATAAAGACTCGAAACTTAATTCAAAACTACAATGGCACGAGCATGCCAAATAGTTTCCTGAAACTAGCAAAGTTTGGTTTAAATTTCTGACTCCTTGACGATTGCAAGTAAGTAAACTTTTTTCACCATTGATTTTCTTAAACCAATGCTCAAGGGTTGATCTAGGCACTTGAAAATTGTTTGAGATATAGTAAATTTTAATTCAAATAGATTTGCAAAACTATGGATCTCAGCTTTTCAATTGACCGTTTTTAGTCAAATGGGTTCACTGGAAACAATGTTATAGGATTTTGATCCAACCTCTATTTCTAGATGCATAAGGTTTACAAACTTGTTCCATTTTTATTTGGTCTTCTCCAATTTTATTTATGGCCTTAAATGATCCTAAAATTCTTACAAATTTTACAAACAGTGGATCTATGTGTATAGATCAGGTGTAACAAATTTCATCGCATTCTGAGTACATTGTAGGGAAATAAAAATCAACTATCGGATGCATGCAATATGCAGAAAATCGAGTTTTAGTTTTCAGAAAATACGTGCATGCATTCAACCAAATTAAAATGTAATCCACAACAATTAAAGCATAAGAAATTGAAATAATTCAAGGAAATTATCATTATAGCTTAAGCATAGAGGAGATTAGGGAATATAAGATCTTACAATGTATATTGAGGTATAAAGAACTATGAATAAAATACATATAATGCATCAACAAGCATAAAAGAAATTGTGCAGCATAACCCCTCAAATATTAAATCAAAGATGGAGACATAAACTCCTTAATTACAACCCCATTAAATTGAATGGAAGAGAATAAAAGAGTATTCAAAATCAAAAGAAGACAAATGGTCGGCGGCTTCTCTTGGTAGCCGGCGGCTTTAGGGAGATGAGCGACACCTTCTCTTTCTTCCTCTCTCTCTCTCTTTCTATCCTTTCCTCTCTAGCTACAGGAATTTTCGTCCCTTGGATGCCTCTAATCAGCCCCCTAAGCCTCCCTTTTATAGATTTTTAAAGGGGGGCTCTAGGGCCTTCCTTGGATCAATCTTTGGGCTCATCATGGGAGACCCAATTTGAATCATGATCCACCTAAAACTTCTAGATTCTAGAGCTGTACATGGGCCATGTGGGACATGGGAATGGTCCCCATGAGCCCATGCGGGTTGTTGGTCTTGGTCAAGCGTGCAACCCTAGGTACAACCGGTCAAGACAAATTACATGCACTTGGCACGGTTTGAAGTGACTCGACCCTTGGGGTAGTCTTGGTCTTAAGAGAGCCCACCTTCTTGCTTGGTTGGGTTGTAACATTGATCCTTGGTGTCTACTTTAACTCATGTGTAGATGTAGGAGTGTGTCCTTCATCTTATCCTTGATTTTGATTTACTTTGATCAAGTATCTCCTTTGATATTTTAGCTTGACTCGCTCTACCTGTGACTTGGTTATGGTCTAATTCCTTAGTCGAGCCTATGACTTGATATGGTCATTAGTTTTGACTTGCAACTTGACCTTAAACTTTGAATTTTGGTTAGCCACTTGAGTTGGATCAGGCTTCAACTTACAACTTGCCTCTGAATCGACTTGGGCTTGATGTAAGCTAGACTTGCCTTCTAGGTCCTTTCAACTTGAGGCTTGAATAGATTTTGCTTCGCTTGATTTAGGTAAGATTTCATTTTATAGTTTTAAACATTTCCTTTTTTATTATTTAAAACCATTTCATTTGAAATATATTTAAAAACAATCAGTTTTATCGAAATCTTCAAATACTTTTTGGAGCATAACTAAGTCTCATTCCTAGTGTTTGTTTGCATGAGTGACCTGCTTTTGCTCCATGAGTTTAGTACCATTTCAACCACTTTAACCCTTTGTTAGGTTTAGGGTGATAGACCACTTTAACCCTTTTAATGGGTGTAGTATCTCAAACCACTTTAACCCTGGGTATAGGGTCCTAGAGTTATACTATCCTCGATTAAGCAAAGTTTTGAGGTCTGGTTTTTTATTTGATTTATTTTGATTTTAAAGGTTTTTGTAATTTTAATATTTTATAAATATTTTGTGGGTTTGGTTTTCAATATCTCATTTTCATTTGTTTCTTTGAAAAATTATTTGAAATCATTCTATTTTTGAAGGCAATAATTTTAAAAAGTAGAATCCTGTCAATATGGTCTTGAGGGAAAGCAATCATTTTTTGGGTTTTTGTCAAAATTGTTTTTTTTAGGGGTTGCAAAATACTCTTATTTTAAGACTTCTACAAAATTTTGGTGAGAAATGAGTTCATTTATGGCATCTTTGTTTCAAAACCCTTAAAAGATGCAGAATCACAGTTTTTCTTATAAAGGCAAAATTTCTAAAAGATCAAATCTTTTGAGAAAATTTTTGAGTATTTACAGATGCCTCTATTTGGCATTAATCCAAATTTATTTGGTTAATGACAAAGAATAACACCCATAAAAAATTTATTTTTTTGGAAATCTAGAGTTGAATTGAGTTTAACCAAGATCTTATTAACTTTCTCAATCTTTGTTAAGGGATTTATTTCTTTGACTTGGGTTTATCCTAATTCTGATGGAAAAGAGGATTTCTATAAAAAATGTGACTCAACATAGATAGTGGTCGACCAATGCAAGGATCATATATGAATAAAGATATCCTCTTTTCCATCAGAATTAGGATGTATGTTTAAGATCTCCATGATTTTAGGGAGCTCCCATGAAAGTTGGTTGTCTTAAGTGGGATGACCTCAATGTTTATTTCCTTGATGTCTTGGGTTTTTTGTAAAAATAATTTTGAAAGGGATACTTTTTTTATTTTTATAAAAAAAAACTTTCGTTTTCTATATTTCCCTTCACTTTGGTTTTAGTGTAAAATTATTTGGTAGAGATTTTTATTGTTGGAAAAACTCAACAACATTTAAAAACTCCATTTTCCACACTAGAAGGCCTAATCCTCAAACAAAATTAGATTCAAATTGGTAGGTTCTATTCCTACATTAGGATCATAATGACAAACTTTTTCTTCTTGTTTAAGCTTTAGGGAAATGGGAAGAATTCTCATGGTCCCTTCTGAAGCGTCACATGGTATAAGGAAAAGGAGATTTTAGATGAAAAATTGCTCTTTTGAGCTTTGGCTTTTCTTTTTCAGGTATGATTTTTCTCCCTATTGACCCGAGATGGTTTTTCATGGAAACAATGTGCCTTGGCCTTTTTTTGGCTTAAGTCCTCAATTTCCCTTTCAATTTGTATCTCTCTTAATTCCCTCTTCAAAGAGGCAATTCTTTCTTCTCGAGTTTGAGAAGATTTCTTTGACGTTTTGGAAAACTGATTTGAGAAGTTTGATGAGGCCTCCCTTAACATATTTTCAAAGGAATCATCCAAACTTAACATTATTGAGTTGCTACAAATTGAACTTAAAGCAAGGGATTGAAAAAGAGAGAGTTTAGAATTACAATTTTGAAAACTTGGAATTGTTTTGAAAAAATAAGACCGGATCAAATAATTTTCAAAGATTCAAATCCCAGTGAGAGTGTCAAATCTGTAAATGTGAATTTTCATTTCAAGACTATGTAGAGACTCGAAAATTTAATTCAAAACTATATTGCGAGAGTATGCCAGTTAGTTTCATAAAATTAATAAAGTTTGGTTTAAATTTTTGACTCCTTGGTGACTACTAGTAACTGAACTCTTTTCACCATAGATCTTCTTCAACCGATGCTCAAGGGTTAATTTAAGCGCTTAAAAATTGTTTAAGATCTGTTAAGTTTTAAAAATCAAATTTCAATTCAAATGGATTTGCAAAAATCGTGAATCTACCTCTTAACTCAAAACAACTCAAGTTCTGAAAAACATAAACTAGTTATCTTTCGAGAGACTTATTTCCTAATTTTTTTGAACAATTTCAAAATCTCCAAAAATCCTCAAAACTTTATACAAAGTAGATAAGAACATGGAGATTCTCAAACTATTTTTGTTCTCATTTCATATACTGTATATATGTGCAATTAAATCAGAAAATGTTCCTTACTCTAGTATTCAAGATAAATCTATGACAAAGATACAAAGGCTTAGAAAAGTAATTTTATCTCAACATTTAGATCTCTAATTTTTACGAAATTAGGCTCGTTGGAAAGCTACAGATCTCAAGCTTTTTAATTGTACCATTTTTAATCAAACACTAAAAATAAAGTTATAGGATTTTGACCTAACCTTTATTGTAAGATATATAAAGTTTACAAACTATTATGTTTTTATTTGGTCTTCTCTGATTTTATTCACGGTCTTAAGTGATCCTAACATTCTTGTAAATTTTACAAACAATGGGTCTATTTGTGTAGATCAGTTGTACCAAATTTCATCGGATTATGAGCATATAGTTGAGAAATAAAAATCATCAATTAGATGCATGCAAGATACAAAAAATCAAGTTTCAGTTTGTAGAAAATACGTGCATGCATTCGACATAATTAAAATATAATCCACAACAATTAAAGCATAAGGAACTAAAATAATTCAAAAACATTATCATTATAACTTAAGCATAGTGGGGGTTAGGGGATATAAGATCTTACAATGTATATTGAGGTAGAAGACATTAAGAATCAAACACATAGAATATATTAACAAACATAAAAGAACTTTACAGCATAACCCCTCAAATATTACATCAAAGATGGAGACATAAGCTCCTTAATTACTATCTATTAAATTGAATAGAAGAAAATAAAAGAGTATTGAAAAGGAAAGGGAAGAAGGGACCTGAAAATCATAATAAGACAAGATGGTCGGTGGCTTCTCTTAGTGGCCGGCGGCTCTAGGGAGATGTGTGGCACCTCCTTCTTCCTCTCTCTCTCTCTCTCTTTCTCCCTTTCTCTCTAATTGTAGGAATTTCTCTCTCTTTGATACCTCTAATCAGCCCCCCAAACCTCCTATTTATAGATTTTCAAGAGGTGGCTTTAGGGCCTTTCTTGGATCAATCTTTGGGCTCTTCAAGGGAGACTCGATTTGAATCATGATCTACCCAAAACTTCTAGATTTTGGGGTTGCATATAGGCCATGTGGGACATGGGAATGGTTCCCGATGAGCCCATGTGGGTTGGTCTTAGTCAAGGGTATAACCTTAGGTAAAACCAATCAAAACAAATTACATGCACTTTCACAATTTGAAGTAGCTCGACCCTTGAGGTGGTCTTGGTCTTAAGGCAGTCTACCTTCTTACTTTGTTGGTTTGTATCCTTGATCCTTGGTGTCTAGTACAACTCATGTCTAGGTGTATGAGTGTGTTCATCTTATCTTTGATTTTGAATTACTTTGAACGAGTATCCCCCTTGACATTTTAGCTTTGCTTGCTCTACCCGCAACTTGGTTATGGTCTGATTCCTTATCTTAGACGAGCCTATAACTTGATATGGTCATTAATCTTGACTTGCAACTTGATCTTAAACTTTAAATTTTGGTTAACCACTCAAATTGGACTGGGCTTCAACTTGCAATGTGTTTCTCAATCAACTTGGGCTTGATCTAGGCTAGACTTACCTTTTGTATACTTGCAACTTGAGGCTTAAACGGATTCTGCTCCGCTTGATTTAGGTAAGATTTCATTTTATGATTTCAAACATTTCGTTTTTCATTACTTAAAACCATTTCATTTGAGATATATTTGAAAATAATGAGTTTTGTTGAAATCTTTAAATACTTTTTGGAGCTCAACTGGGTCTCATCCCCAATGTTTGATTACATAGGTGACCTGTTTCACTCCGTGAATTTAGTCTTTACCGTTTCAACCACTTTAACCCTTTGTTGGGTGTAGGGTGTCGAACCACTTGAACCCTTTTGATGGGTGTAGTATCTTGAACCTCTTTAAACCTTGGGTGTAGGGTCCTAGAGTAAGATTATCCTTGATCGGATAAGTTTTTAAGATCTAGTTTTGGTCTGATTTGTTTTAAATTTCAAAGGTTTTTGTAATTTTGATATTTTGCAAATATCTTGTGGGTTTCGTTTCCAATGTCTAATTTTTATTTGTTTCTTTGAAAAATTGTTTGAAATCAATCTTTCTTTGAAGGCAATAATTTTAAAAAGCAGAATCCTGCCAATTTGGCCTTGAGGGTAAAGCAGTCATTTTTAGGTTTTTGTCAAAAATTGTTTTTTTAAGTGGGTACAAAATATCCTTATTTTGAGGCTCCTATAAAATTTTGGTGCGAAAATGAGCTCATTTATGGTATCTTTATTTGAAAAACCCTTAAAAGATCCAAAATTATAAATTTTCTTGAAAATATAAATTTTTTAAAAGATCAGATCTTTTGAGAAGATTTTTCGGTGTTTACAATCACACAGGAGAGATAACACTTGGAAATGAGAACTAGCTCACTCCAATAAGCCTCACAAAGTAATTATCTAATTTATCTGTTGCCAATATGTGGGATTACATAAGAATACTAAAGCCAATGCCTCACTCCATTATAATGCATCATTGAAAAGCATGCCACAATATTCATATTAATACCCAAAATTTGTCAAAAGATTTTTCAGAATTTCCTCCTTAAGGGGACCATTTCTACACCAAAATTTTGTAGGAACCTCAAAATAAGAGTACTTTGAGTACCATAAAAGAATTGAATTCTCACAAATCTGAAAAAATAAATATTTTGTCCTCAAGACTAAATTAGCCTTTTTTTTGTTTCACATGTGTTTTCTTCAAAACAAGGGTTGAAAAAGCTAAAATGGGTCATTTAGAATCAAAATAAGTTTTACTAATATAACATTTGCAAAATGATGGTTTTACCCCTGTATAATATTTGAATTTAAAGAACAAAAAATAGAAAACAGATCGAAAAACATGGTGGAGAAGGAGCGAAACCTTAGAGGACTCAAATTTGGTCATGGTTTGAGCTTGTACAAAAGCGTGGGGTGAAAAGTCTAAAATACCCTGATCAAGGGTTAAAGCACTACCACATGCCACGAAGTACGTTGTTGTCGACCACCACGTGCACCACCCCCAGCAACCAAGGGCACCATAAGTGCCCCTGCCAGCCACCATGGGCGGCATACGCGTCACTCCCAAGTCACCACCCTAATTATTTTCATAGCCATCATACTTGAATTGACATGGCCTTCACGTTCTCCATCGTGAAACTCATGCATAATGGTTTTAGTCTCATTGTGGTCAACATATCTCAACAAGATACTTGAAAAACTCTTTTTATATAGAACCCCACTCAAAATAATATATCATATTGAAATTTTTTAATAGAACCTTTGTCTTTAAAAGAGCTAAATTTAGGAAATCCTCTATTTTCCAAAAAGTTTTTAATATATTGAAACCAAGGATTTTCTTCTTGATTTTGGTCATTTTGATAAATTTCAAAATCTTGGGTTGAAGGAATGGATAGACGCAAAATTTCAATGGATAGAGCATTGAGGGTAGGTGTAGACGCGCGAAAATCCCCGCCTCTTCGCCTCTTCCGGGGCTTGGAGTGGATCTTCTCGTGTGTCTAAGGCCTATGTATATAAATAGGGCGTGCCAGCTAGCTTACTTAAGCTAGCGAAGATATATTTAACACTGACTTCTAAACGTGGCGACTGTGAGCAAGTAAGCTCTTGTCGTCGCAGACCTTCTTGCACCGATGCGCAAGGGTCAGTCTGTACGCTTTTGCAAAAATCGAGTTTTGGAGAGAAAGTCCACGAAGCGGTTCGAGGTGTCTATTTCGGGTCTTTAAGATGCGATTGCATATTTTAGATCACGTGGATTTGCACGTGCCTAAGTCTTTTCTTTTATCCCTTTTCGGGCCGCCTAGTTTGTGTGTTATGAACACTCCACTACATGGGCGAATTCGAGCGGGGCTTGCTTCGATGCAATATGCGTCCTACCTCGTGGTATGGCGTAGATGCAATGCAAACTCACGCTACTCCAAAGGGAAAACCCGAAATGTAAAGACAATACTGAAGGGAAATAGCAGAAGGGAAATAACCGAAGGGAAATAACCGAAGGGAAATAACCGAAGGGAGATATGTATATATCTTATGTATATGAGCCCTTACTCGGGTCTTGCAAATAAGAGCGAAGGCTCAATGTGGGTGCGTGCTTGAATTGAAAGACTTACACACACGACATGAAATTAAACCCAAATATAAATTGCAGTATGGCCTTGACTAAGGTCTTGGGAGTAAGAGCGAAGGCTCAATGTGTGTGAGAGTGCTTGAATTGAAAGACTACCCACACGACATAAAATGAAACCCAAATATAACTGCAATAAGGCCTTTACTAAGGTCTTGGGAGTAAGAGCGAAGGCTCAATGTGTGTGAGAGTGCTTGAATTGAAAGACTTACTCACACGACAAGAAATGAAACCCAAATAGTATAGGTCGGCCCTTACTTGGGTCTTTCAAATAAGAGCGAAAGCTCAATGTGTGTGAGAGTGCTTGAATTGAAAGACTTACTCACACGACAAGAAATGAAACCCAAATAGTATAGGTCGGCCCTTACTTGGGTCTTTCAAATAAGAGCGAAAGCTCAATGTGTGTGAGAGTGTGAATTGAAAGACAACGCACCCAACTTAAACAAAAACCCTTCGAAAATGAAAGTATATATACACTTATATATTAGGGGCTGATTAGGCCCGTGTGTGTTCAAAATCGTGTACGACTAAGAGAGTGCACGTGTGTGGTTGTGCCAAACCACGTTATTACAAGCGGGGGGAGACTATGCTCCGTTATTACAACCCCGTATCAAATTGAATCTCAAGCAAGTGTACGACTAAAGACCGAGTTTAGATACTTACGAGTAGCTGGTCCGTAGAGGGGTTGCTTGAGCGTGGGCTTGGCCTTGGGCTGCAAGTGGGAGCTCCGCGAAGGTAGGTGATCAAGGGTGCTGGCCGGGTGCAAGTGGGGCGCGGGATAGACGCCTCGAAGGGGGCCGGTGGCAAGTAGATGGCGCCTCAAAGTAGGGGGTTTAAAGGGGCTGAATGAGTGGGTTCTTAGGGTCACTAGGGAGTTTTGAGTTTAGGGAAACTGGACCTAAAAGGTGAGCTAGTGGGAAGGCCGAATAGGACACCTAGGGGAAGGCCGAATGGGAAAGGATGGCTAGGTAGTGGCCGGCAGTTTGGGCTATGCTGGGTTCGGCTAGGTTAAAGTGGTGGTGGCAAAAGGGCTGAGATGAAGGTAGGATGGGTGGCTAAGAGTGGAGAGGTGGTAGAGAGGGGCTTTGAGGGAGTTTGGGGTACTTACCGAATGGGGAGAGGTGGCAGATGAAGTGGGAAGGTGGCGGGCAGGTGGCTGTCGGCTGGTTCGGTTGGGTGGAGGTGATGGCGTCCGGCTGAGGGATGGTGGTGATGGATGGAAGAGGGAAGGTGGCGGAGCAGGTGGGGGCTGGTGGAGCAGATGGAGGTGGGAAGTGGTCCCGACTGGGTGAGAGATGGGAGAAGGAGAGGGCCCGGCTGGGTGGAATGGTGGTTCCCCCTTAGAAAACCCGCCCACAAGAAAGGGGGCTTAAATAGGGGATGGGTAGGTCGGTTAGGGCTGGGCTATGGGTAGTGGTTAGGTGGTTTAGGTAGGGTGGTATGTAGATAAGGTGGGCTGGAAGGGGTTGGGCCAGATATTTTAAAACTAGGGGTTTGGGTAAATCGTGGGCTAAGGGTGGTTTAGGGGTTTAGGGCTAGGTTAGGTGGTTGGGTTTTAGGGTGAGGTTTAGTGAGCTAGGTTAGGTGATTAGGCTAGGTTTAGGCTAGGATTAGGGAAATTAATCTAGGTTTAGGGAAGGATTAGGGAAGTGGGTTAGGTGATTAGGTTAGGATTAGGACGGGATTAGGGAAGTGGGTTAGGTGATTAGGTTCAGATTAGGGGTGGATTAGGGGTTTAGGCTAGGTTTAGGCATTTTTGGCTAGGTTTAGGTGAAGGAGCTCCCTTAGCATGGCCCATAGACCTAGATCACCCCATGTTGGTGCAACCCTAGGTTAGGTTTTAGCTAATTACAAGCTTAAACCCACTCAATTAGGCTAACCCACATGATTAACCCAAACTTGACACACAAGTCAAGCTTAATACAACACTCTTGATATTTTTCAACCCCACTCTCTCTCATGCCCAATATCCCACGTGAATTTCAAGTGGGCCCCACCTCCATTTATGAGAAGGTGATGTGGGCCATGGATATGGATATTGGATTGGATCTCTAGATCCAAATCCAAATCCAAGTCCACATATGGGTTTGGATTGGAATCTGGATATATATGGTCCAGATCCAATCCAAACTGAACTCTGACTCCTTCGAGCTGGGTTTGAAACGGACGATCCGTGCGGGGCCTGACAGCATCAGTACTCCGTCTGCGTTGGGTCTTCGCCAACATGGTCGTCCGCCTCCGTTTCTGCCTTCCGGAGATGACTGTAAATGCTATTTTGATAAGAACAGGGTCTTGGACGTTCGAGATCCTGGGGTGTGAATCAGATACAAGAGTTGTTGTGCCGGGCTTGACATGTGCTCCGGTTCCGGGCTCTTCTGGGCTCTCCTAGTCTTGTCTTGATCGGGCCAAGCCACTTTGGGGTTTCAAAACGTGTTTTAAAAGGGTTTTCAAAAGCCATATTATATGTTTTTGAAAGATAGAGTTTAAAACATATGTACAGGGTTGTTTGGAAGGCTCCTGGGTTTCCAAACTCAAAATGGCCCTTTGGGGCTGCTTGTATAAAACCAGATGGATTTTGAGAAATTCGTGGGATTTCGGGGTGTTTACAGTAGGGTGAATCCTTAAGGAGGATCCCAAAGAAGAGAGAGCATCTGCCATAGTGTTGTCCTCTCTACCAATGTGTGTGAGTGTACACAATTTGAATGAGTCAACCAACTTAGTGGCCAACTCATAGTATGGAATCAACCTCTTATGTTTGACTTGCCAAATTTTCGAAACTTGGTTTATAACAAGCATGGAGTCTCCGAAGATTTCAACAATGATGCCCCTAGTTTTTACAAAGTTTTTAAGCCTTGTATGAGTGGCACATACTCGGCTATATTATTTGAACAAGGAAAATCTAAGTGAAATGATATTGGGATTTTTCTCTTTTCAAGAGACATGATGATGATGCCGACTCCTGTCCCTTGCCTATTTCTTGTCGCATCAAAATACATTTTCTATACTTAATTCTTATTATAATAATTGGATAACATATAACAGTCCCAATTATTTGTCAGTATACCCTCATCAGGTATTTCATCAAGTATGGGATATGTATCTTCAAGGGGTAGATGAACCACATGGTCGGCCAGGGCTTGGCTTTTAATGGAAGTTTGATGATGAAACTTCAAGTCATATTTCATCAATAGAAGTTGTCATTTGCCTAACCTACCCATTAGGATTGGTTTTTCAAAAGGATGCTTAATGGGATCGAGTTTAAACACTATCCAAATCTTATGGTTTAAGAAATAATGTCTAAACTTTTGACATAGCTATACCAAGACTAAGCATGTCTTCTCCATGGCTTGATAATTCCTTTCATATGCCAAGAGAGTTTTTAAAATATAGTAAATGGCATAATGCTTAAGGCTATCATCCTCATATTGCACTAGTAAAACTCCCAATGCCTTTTCATGAATGGAGGAATATAAAAGCAAAAGTTTTCCTATTTTTGGAGGTTTCAAAATTGGAGGGTTTATCAAATAGGTCTTTAGTCTTTCAAAAGTTTCTGGACATTCGAAGGCCCAAAGGAATTTGACACTTTTTCTCATAAGTTTATTGAAGGGTTCACATCCTGTTGCCAAATTAAAGATGAGGCATATAATGGCTTGGAGATGACCTTGGAGGATCTGAATTTGAGTTAGGTTAGATGGTGGAGGCATGTCTATGATAGCTCAACATTAAAGGGTTTTACAATCAAATCTATGATAGCTCGACATTAGATGGGCTTGACACCAGGTTTCGTAGACATGTCGAGCTTTTAAAAGGATGGAAGACCCCTCTGAATTTGACTTGTAGGCTTGATGGAAGACCACTCTAGGTCTAATCTGGGCATATCCATATAAGTTCATACAAATACATCAATGTATGATTTAAGAAACTCTATAAAAGATACTTTCCGTGTTCATGCAAACAAGTTCCTATTTTGACACACTTGGGGTTAGACTCGGTTCCTAGGTTGACTTTTAAAAAGTCCCCACCCACAAAAAAGGTTTTTCCTAGTCAATAATTCTATGAAATTCGAGAAAATCTGAAGTTTGATTGCTCTCATTGAGGAGGGGATCTATCTCATTGCTTTGTTCTATCTCAAATGATTTGATTTTTTTAAAAGAATTCTCTACAAGAGAAGAATGATAGTCCCTAATAAGAACACGATTTTGGGTTAAGGATGTACAAAGATTTTGGCAAAATTATATTTTTGCATGGTACATGATTTTGAAAAAAAGAATTTTGATGAAATTTTTTGTTTTTAATTTTTTTTATCATTTTCTTTAATTTTTCTAATTTTTTAGAATTTTAAAGACAAACCTTTGAAGAGGAAATATAATTTTTTTTTGGGTTTTTAAATTTTGTATTATTGTCACTTTTTCCAAGATTTCTATTGTTTTTTGTTTTTAAAGATTTATTAAATATTTTTTATTTTTCCAAATATATATGCTTTTAAATTTTTGATAGAAAAAGAGGAGTCTTCCATAAGCCTACAAGGAAAACAATACGAGTTAGGTTCCAAAGAGGAGATCCAAATCATAGGTTTCAATTTTAGCGGCCCCTAGGTCACCCCTAACCCAATTGATTTTCGGTGGGGGTTCGAGAGGTTTCAATGGATTAAAGCCTAATCCATATCGACCTTAGTTTGGGGATAGGATCAGAGGTTCCAACCATCCTTGGCCCTCACTTTCTAGACCTTGGTAAGGTGTATAGCCCATGTTTAGAATCATGTTTCAAGGTTTTTCAAGTTTGGAAAACTTGGGATAAAGATAATGATTTTGAAACATGCTATCGTCTATGGAGTGGGATCTGCTATATACCTTAGGTCTTTGAGAGGTAGAGGGTGTAAACACCCAAAAAATTTTTAAATAAAATTTTTTACCTTTTAGAAAATTGGCTATTTTTTACAACTTTGGGTTTTTAAATAAATACATTAAACTAAAAATCATGATTTATTGCATTCCTTTTAGAAAAAATTGAATTTGGACAAAATTTTATAAAAATGATGATTTTACCCTCATGACAAAATTAACAGGATTTTGCCTTTTTAAGTGATTGCCTTCAAAGAAAGGATGATTTCAAACAATTTCTTTTATATAAACAAATGAAAAAGGTAACATTGGGAATCAAACCCAAAAATATTTGTAAATTATAAATTTATGAAATTTCAAAATCCTTGATATTCAAAAATAAATTAAATCAAACCAAACCTCAGAAATTCGCCTGATTGAGAAGGGTCTCATTCTAAGACCTGATACCTAGAGTTAAAGTGGTTTGGCACCTTACACCCGTTGAAGTGGTTAAAGTGGTTCGATACCCCATACCCATGAAAAGGGTTAAATGGTCAAGGTGGTTATAGACTGACTCACAAAGCAAAAGTAGGTCATCTTTGCGAACAAAAAAATGGAAATGAAACCCAGTGGTTTTCCAAAACAATATTTGAAGATTTCATTAAATTGGATATTTTTAAATATAAAATGTTTTTATATAAAATGTTTGAAACCTGCCATATATAAAACTCATATCGTACGGAGGCAAATTCCCCGAAAAGAGGAGATGACATAAAAAAGGAACGACCGAGCACCTGCCAATTTTGGCGTTGTTGGGCAAGGTAACTTGTCATTTTTAGTTTCAAGTACAAAAAAATGAAGGTCGGTGTCAAGAAAGGAAAGCTCACATTCAGAAGGAAAACCGACATAAAAAAAAGAAGGTCGACATCAAAAAAAAAAGTCGACGTTGAAGAAAGAAAGTCGACACCCGAAAAGGAAGGTCGGCATCCACGAAGGAAAGTCGGTGTTGTCCATGAAAAAGAAAAGTGATACTCGATTTGACAAGAAGTGATGTTTAATTTGATAAGTTGCCAAGCCTTACCAATTTCAACATCAAAGGGTTAAGGCAACCTTTATACAATTTGGCAACTTTGATATGCGATTTGGAAGCCACAAAGAGGCAGCTTGCCACATACCAAAGCTGGCTGATTTTTGCAGCTTACCATACCAAAGTTGGATGGCTTCAAACTTAGGTGGATCACATGACTTGCCATGGGTAGCAATGATGCCCAATTTGGCAAGTCATTAAGCCACAAGTTTTGGCTGATTTCATACTGGATGATTTCAGCATGACAACATCGTACTAGAAAGGCTAGCAAAAGATGGGAGAACATATGTAGAAGAGACAATGAGGCACTTAAATGAATATGGAAAAGCAGCATTGCGAACATTGGCTGTGGCTTACAAGAAGCTTGACAAGTCTAAGTGTTCAGCTTGGAACACAGAGTTTCTCAAAGCAAAAACTGCCATAATGAAAAGGGGCCATTTGAAATATTTTCTGTTGCTGGAGATAAATCTGAAACACATGCAGTAAAATTCAATAATGATGGAAAGTTGATGCTTCTAACCACCATAGATGGGTGCATTCATGTGCTTGATGCATTCCATGGCACGCTGAATTGTAGGATTAGCTCGTTAGACTTCCATAGGATAGCAAATTACTTGGTAACAACTAGCGATGCCAAGTCAATTCGTCTCTATGATGTTGCCAATGCTACTGAAGACTATCAATAGCAAAAAGTATGGCATTGATTTAGTTTGCTTCACCTACAACTGTTATATACTCTTCGAAGAACGGCTGGGATGAATCATTGCTTTCCTTGAATGACAACAAATACTTGCGGTATTTTAAAGAGCACCAAGATAGAGTTATATCTCTTAGCTTATGTTCGAGAAAGGAGTGCTTTATCTCAGGTTCTCTTGATAGAACTATCCTCCTTTGGGATCAATATGATCAAGGTTTGGTCTTTGTAATTTCCCTTAAAGGGGGATCTATAAGATTGTTTGATGCTCGTAAATATGAGAAGGATCACCCGATTCCAGCCCAATCAAGCAACAAAGTCAGTTACCTTTTGCAACATGGTGTAAACACCCCAAATCTTCTATATTTCAAAAACACCAAAAAGCTCGTTTGAGCCAAAACGACAACCTATTTTAAAATGTGAAAATAGGTACAAAAGGCAAAAGGAGACCCTAGGCCAGAAGAGGATTCAAGCCCAGAACTTCAAAAGCCACTCCCTGATCAAAAACAAGAGAAAGCAGAGCTCGTTTGAAGAAAAGCTCAAAATCAAGCAAAACGGAGTCCAGAACGGCGAGACGGAGTCCGGACGATAAAGTTAGGAAAAACCCAGCACCAGACAGAGCGCTGATGAAGCCAGTGCCCGCACAGATCGTTCGCCTCAAGAAGCCAAGAAGGACTGTTCGAAGAAATTTTGATTTGGATCTGGACCGTAAATATCTAGATCCAAATCCATGTAATGAATAGTGTTTGGATTTGGGCCAATCCAAATAGTGTTTGGATTGGATCGGATCTGGATCAAAATATCCAGATCCATATCCATAAAAATATTGAGTTTGGATCGAATACAGATCTCAAAATATCCGAGATCCAATATCCAGATCCAAATAGTGTTTGGATTTGGGTCTGGATCCAGATCTCAAACCCAAACCCAAATCCAAGACCCACCTCAAATCTCTATAAATAGAGGTGAGGGGGTCCATGTAAAGGGTTCATGCAAATGCTTGGGAGGAGAGAGAGGGAGTGATAGATCTAGCCATGTGGGCTCATTGGGTGAGGTGGGTTCAAGCCATGTGGGCTAAGTGGGTCTAGACCAAGGGGCTGCAAACAAGAGGTGGGCTGGACCAAGTGGCTGCAACCAAGCTTGGACATGGGCTGGACCGACTCCAAGAGGTAAGCCTAACCTAACCTAGCCATTCTCTCTATACCCCTCTAAACCTAACCCCCAACCTAGCCTAGGTTCGAACCTACCTAACCTCAACTGGACCTAACCCCAACTAAACCTAACCCTAACTAAACCTAGCCCTAACCCAGCCTAAGTTCGACCAAACCTAACCCTAGACTCGAACCGACCTAAATCTAACCGGTTTGCGCGCCCTGCACGTCACCCGAACCACCTGATGCCATCCTGCGCCACACGCGCCCTGCTGCGCCACAGGCGCCCTACCGCCCCTTTAGCGCCAGGACCCCCCCCCAACGCACCCCTATGGCACCCCTTAGCGCCAGGCGACCCGATTGCTACGCCAGGCGCCCGATTGCTGCGCTAGGCACCCGACGCCTCCCTGCCGACCTGACCAGCTCCCTGCCGACCTGACCTGCACCCTGGCCATGACCTGCACCCTAGGACAGACACTAAACAACCCCCGTCTTGGCCGAACCTTAGTTCCCCTAAGACCCTAACCGTAACCCATAGAACCTCCCTCAAAGCCACTTAGGATAACCCCTCTTGGTTGCCCAAAGCAAACTAGCTGGCACGCCCATATAAAGCGAAGTAGAACTCGAAAAGGTTCACTTTAGGCCTAAGAACCAAAAGTGAGAATTTTCGGTGTCTACACATGGATCAACTCAAGCTCCAGCAGATGCCTAGCTTTGCAACTTCCCATAATATGTGATGCAGAAATTGACAAGTACAACAATTGGGTTTTGGGCAGCACCTTCCTGCCTCATTACATCAACATACCATAAGGCAACTTGCCTTATGGATGGCTGCAGCTAATGGGCAATTCGTGGCTTATAAAGAGAGGCTCAAGAAGGCTCCAAAGGCATCAACGAATCATCAACAAAATCAACAAATCTTCAACTGATCAACAAATCAACCATTCAGCAGCTACAGAAATCCGAGTTCAGCAAGCTGTCCAACAAGAGAGAAAGAGAGGGAGAGAAAGAGAAAGAGAGAGAGGAAAAGGGGAGAGAGAGAGGTCGTTGCCCATCACCAAATAGCCACTACAAGTCCTCCTCCGCCAGCTGCCACAGGTCCTTCTCTGTTTGCAGTAAACATAGTAGGCTGAAATTCAGGAGTTTGATACTCTAATAAGTGTATTGATTCAAACGAAAACCCTTTTGTGTTTTTCTTTCTAATTCTTTCGACTCCATGGCATGATTGAAGATCGTAAACCTCTTATTCTCACGGATTCATGCTTTTAATTAAGCCATAGATTCGTTTAAATTGATGCTAGAGCACACACATTTTTCTGAAAATCTGAGAATTTTCACTCAACACTCTGCATACGTCTAGTCAAATATTTCTATGTGGTTATCTACTGCTCCAAATAAGTCAAAATTTGGCTCTTCTAATCTAGACATATACACGGATGTCTAGTAAACATTTCAAGATTTTTGGCTTTGTTAAACATCATTAACCAAATCTGAAAATTTTTATAAAAACCAGAAGTTTCTATGACACATATTTGGTAATTCTTAAATATCTTTGTGAACAGTAAACCAAATTGATTAAAAATAGTTTCTTTGGAAAGTTGAAATCCATACCTTTCCAACAAAACCAATTTTATAGAAATCAGAGGTCTGAGCACCGAAATATCTCTGTTTTTCTGAACCTCTGATATTCTAGTAGAGGTTTGTCCCGAGTGTCTCAGTGATGTTGATTTCCAGATTTAATTAAATGAATCTATAATATAAAATTTAAAATAAAAATATTTTCTGAATCTATACATGAATTCTATATTTTGCTAAATTTTCAAAATTTTTGAAAACTCTAAAGTATTTAAAAAAAATCAAAGAACAGGACTTTGAAAACAAAACCAGTTTCTGTTTTTCGGAACCTAAAATTTTTCTAAATCAAGAACTAAATCACGATTTCATCAAAACTTTTAAGTTGGAATTTCGTTTTTCGAAATTTATCGAATCTCAAATAATTTTCAAAAAGTTTAGGCTGACCCTTGAGCATTGATTCAAGAAGGCCTACGTTGATAAGGGTTCACTTATCCACAATCATTTAACGAAGTCAGAAATCAAATCTTTGTTAGTTTGAGTAAACTAACTGGCATGCTCACGCACACGACGTAGTTTGGGGAATTTCTTTCAAATCTTCACATAGATTTTAAAATAAAAATTCATGTCTATGGATTTGGCACGCTCGGTGGGATTTGAGTCTTTGAAACTTGTTTGATCCGGTCTTATTTTTCCCAAAATCAATTCTAATATTCAAATCGTGATTTTAAATTTCTATCTTCTCTAATTTTTGTTTTGAGTTCAAATTCTAATAACTCAATAATGCCATGTTTGGATGAGTACTTTGAAAATATGTCAAGGAAGACTTCAGGTTTTGCAAACAACAACAATAACTAAGTTTTTTTTCATACTAGACAGGGTCGACTACATGGATTCTTTGTTTCCACAGATCCCTATCGTGTGTCATGTTAGCAATTAACTCCCAATAAGGTAGATCATTCTTTATTGTTTCTTTCTAACACTTTTGTAGTCGTCCTCTAGCTCTTTTAATACTTTCCAAATTTAGTTTTTCATACCTTCTTACGGGTTCTTCTTTTCATCTTCTTTCTATATGTTCAAACCATCATAAACGATGTTCTCTCATTTTATCCTCTATTGGTACCACTCCTAATTTGTTTCTAATAACCTCATTATGTATACGGTCTTTTCTAGTATGACCACTCATCCATCTCAACATCTTCATTTGTGTCACAAACATCTTTTGTATATGTTGATGATTAACTGCCCAACACTCAGAACCATAAAACATGGGAGGCCTAATTGCTGCTCTACAATATTTACCTTTTAACTTTAATGATATCTTCTTATCACAAAGAATACCTGATGCTCCTCTCCATTTTAACCAACTAGCATTAATTCTATGAATAACATCTCCATCAATTCTTATATCACTCTAAAAAATTGACCCTAGGTATTTAAAACTTTCCTTTTGGGGGATACAATGTGTGCCAATTTTAATTTCTATGTCCTCTGAGGTAACCAAATGATCAAACTTACATTCCATATATTTTGTCTTTGTTCTACTATGTTGGAGGCATTTGCTTTCTAATATTTCTCTCCATAGTTCCAATTTTCTATTAACTTTTTCCTTAAACTCCTTGACTAATACAATGTCATCTGCAAATAACATACACCAAGCTACTTCATCTTGAATATGTTTTGTTAACTCATCAATCACCATTATAAATAAGTGTGGACTTAAAGTTGATCCTTGATGTAACCTAATATTAACTTCAAAGAAGTCTGTCATTCCTTTATGAGTCCTCACACATGTTTTTGCACCATCATACATGTCTCTTATAAGGTTAATGTATGTCAATGGGATACCTCTTTTTTCCAAAGTTCTCCAAAGAACCTCCCTCGATGCCCTATCATAAGCTTTTTCTAGATCAATAAATATCATATGAAGATTTTTCTTTTTTGCTCTAAAATGTTTCATAAGACGTCTCAAAAGGTGAATCGCTTCAACAGTAGATCTACCTGGCATGAATCCAAATTGATTCGATAATTCTTTCCCATAATTTCATAGTATGGCTCATTAACTTGATACCTCGGTAATTCGCACAATTTTGAATGTCTCCTTTGTTCTTATATATGGGTATAAGTGTACTTGCTCTCCATTCCTTGGGCATCTTTTGGTTTTTCCATATTTCATTAAATAGTCTTGTGAGCGAAGTGATTCCCATTTCTTCTAGTATTTTGCAAACTTTTATAGGAATATTATCTGGTCCTACCGATTTACCACCCTTCATATGTTTAAGAGCCTCTTTGACTTCATTCTTTTAAATACGTCGGTAGAAATTATGGTTTATATATTTTTATGATTTGGCTAACTCTCCTAATCTAATACTAACATCTTTATTTTCATTAAAAAGCTTACAAAAATAGTTTTTCTATCTATTTCTTATATCATCATTTGCCACTAGAATTTTTTCATCCTCATCTTTGATGCATCTAATATAATTAAGATCTTTAGTTTTCTTATCTCCAGCCCTAGCTATCCTAAAAATATCTCTTTCACCCTCTTTTGAGTTGAGTTTTTTATATAAATCCTTCCAAATTTTAACTTTTGCTTCACTCACGGCCTTTTTTGCTTCCTTCTTTGCTTTCTTATAAGCCTCTAAAGTTTCACTAGTTTTCTTAGCTTAATGTAATTTGTAACATGCCTTCTTTACCTTGATTTTATTTTACACTAGTTCACTCCACCACTAAGCTTCTTTTTATGCCGGTACACCTTCCTTAGATACACCTAACACATCTTTCGCCACTTTTCTAATATGTATAGCCATATTGTTCTACATATCACAGGGTGTACCAACATAATTTCAAACATCTCCTTGAAGGACTTTCTATTTAAATATATCTTCTTTCTCGCTTTTGAGGTTGCACCATTTAGTCCGAATAGCTCGATGCATTCTTTTCTTCTTTGTCCATTTTTTTATTTGTAAATCCATAACTAAAAGTCGATGTTGGGTGGTTAGGCTTTCTCCTGGAATTACCTTGCAATCTTTACAACACACTCTATCTTTTTTTCTACAAATAAAGTAATCAATTTGTGTTTGTGCTAAGCCACTCTTATAAGTAATTAAATGTTCATCTCGTTTTTTGAAGATTGTATTGACTATAAAGAGATCAAATGCTATAACAAAATTTAAAATCTCCTACCTTCCTCATTTATATCCCCAAAACCAAAGTTTCCATGAATCCCTTGATATCCTAATGCCTCTTTACCGACATGTTCATTTAAGTCTCCTCCTAAACAAATCATCTCCCTTTGTGGAATCTTTTGAATCACCTTATCTAACTCTTCCCAAAAAGTTGTCTTTATACTATCTTCTAGTCCTACTTGGTGCGTAAGCATAGACTATATTCAAAACCTCTGCTCCTAACACTATTTTCAACGTCATGATTCGGTCACCATGTCGTTGTATGTCTACTACACTATCCTTTAAATCTTTATTTATGATAATACCAACTCCATTTCAAGCCTTTTCTTTACCTTAGTACCATAATTTAAAACCTGTATCCTCTTTCTCCTTTGCTTTTTCTCTAACCCATTTTGTCTCTTGTAAACATAGAATATGAATCTTTCTCTAAATCATAGTATCTACCACCTCCATTAGCTTACCAGATAATGTTTTGATATTTCAAGAACCACTATGAATCTTATTATCTAGGACTAGCTTCCTTACCCCCTACATCCTTCCATAATCAAAATGCAGAGACCCTCTCTGAAAATTTTTCACTACATTCAGGCGGCAATGTAGTGGAACTAACTTCTTTACCCATACCCGTCTATGATGTGGGAACCCTCTCTGCAATTGATTCACAATACAAAAAAATCTTCTCAAGCCCGAGAAGAAGAAATTGCCTTTTTGAGGAAGAGAGCGACACACCTTGGAAGGGAAATTGAGGCTCTAGAGGCCAAGATGCATCGTTCCCATGAAAAATCATCTCGGGTATATAGGGAGAAGAGTCATACCTGGAAAACCAAATTGAGGCCAAAATTCGATGAAGAATATGAGGCCACAGATGAGGCAAGTGTTCAGATCAAATCATCTAACCTTGCTAATCATCCAAAAAACCCCTTGTCTATAGAAAAACCAAAAAAGTTTTTTATTTCGGAAAACCTGGAAAATTTTCAAAAGTCAAAGATTTGAAAATCAAAATTTTGAAATTCAGGAAATTAAAAGGAAAAAGAAAGTTTACATCTAACCTGTTTGGACGATTCCAACGTCAGGCTAGGTTCTATTTACCTATTGTAATAATCAGCATGGGTCAAAATTTGGATCCAGAACATTATAGTTGGATCTAAGTTAAGTTTTTGAGTTATTTCATGATTGTTTAGGTGTCTGATTTGGATCCAGTTTGTTACGTTGAACTTGGAAGGTGATAAGAGCAACCTAGTGATTTGAGGATCGTTTCTTGACACCCACTCTGGTAGGGGTTACACAATTCTTAGGAGAACCATGTTAGAACTTATTTTCTATAATTTGATTGATTTAAATATGAATGACTGTTAAATATTTTATTGATGCCTCTTGAATAATATTTAAAATATGAGTAATTTGGTATATGTTTTTGAGATAATCTTGTTATGACTTGGTTGATAATGAGCATGATTTGTTTTGCATGTGTTTGATATAAAATTGTGATTTGATACTATGTGGATGTGGATTTAAATATGTAGATATATGGATCTAGATATGAATTTGTGGGTTGGGAACATATTGTGGTGTCAATCCATGAGTCATTACTTGTGTAGTAGTGTTCACCTCTATATGGTTGCCTATCCCTTATATTCATTGCATGTTTGCCAAAGCATTAGTAGTGCTTTTTGTGAGTATGTAATATTATCTTCTTTCACATATACTACTAGCCTTGTATCTCTCATGCATATATGCTTGTCATTGCTTTGACACTTGTTCCTACATCAGTCTTTGAACTCATCTAGTCACTAGTGTCAATGTCGTCCTGGTAGGTACATGCAATGAAATTTTTAGTAGATGATTTGCCACTTAATTACATTACATTGTTGGTTCATTGATGTTGAGATTTGTCTAACCCGATAAATATCCAGTGTTTAAAGAAATATTATCCATGATGTTATTGAATCTTGACTTGCATTTTAAAGATGATTTTGTATGGATATAAATAAACATTCCATAAAAATGATAAAAAAAGTAGAGATATGTGTGATGGCTTTAGTGATGTGCACCTATGATTTGATTTCCTTTGAGTCATTGTTTTCTCAGTCGGAAATGTTATTTTTAAACTATAATTTTAATACCCTCACATGATTACATTGTTTTATATGTCTATGTACTTGGATCTGATTCTGAAAATGTCGTTCTTGATTTGTTCTGAGCTACTTTAAGTTAAATCCCTTTTGACAAATAATTTTCACTTGATTTTCAGTCTTGGAAAAGTCTAAGAAATCGTCAATATCTGTGTTTTGATAATATCATCTTGGTTTTTAAAATACTAAAATAACTTATCCTTGAGATATGTTAACTTATAGACCAATTAGTGTCTTCTTGCCTCCTTGTTGGATCACGTGATGTTTGTACCTGGTGTGTTAAATTTTCAAGTATATTTACCACACTTATGCTCCATTGATATATTCATTCTATGTAATTTCTAAAATTCATTTTTGAAAAGCCAAAAAATCTACAAAAAGGACTAACGACCCTGAAAAAGAGAAAAGACCCAAAGTCTCCAAAAAAAGGAAAAAGCAACACAAAGTTATGTTCTCAGTTTCCTTTTCAGATTTCTATTCAATGTAAGCTCAAGACACTTCATAAGGGATTGAGTAATCCTTATCATATCTCTTTGTTCTATCAAGAAATTGATTATTTCAGGTATTTTGAAAATCAAGATTTTTATTACCAAAATTGATAGTCTTCTTCTTCTATTAGTACTAGTTAGGAGTTAAGTTAGAATACTTTATCGTGCTAGATTTTATTGTTGGTAGTTCATTACAAAAAAGAAGTTGCTTTTCAAAATTCTCATTGTGATTTTCAGAAACCATGAGCCATGGTCACCTAAAAAAAATTGAATTATAGGGTTGTTTTTGTCTTAGTGTTTAGTTTATGAGAGTTTTTCTTTTTCTTTTCTAGATTTAAAAATGCATATTTTTCACCATGATACTCAATAGGAGGACCACTTGCTCCCTCATCATTTCAGGGTCACACACTCTTACTTGGGGCATATTATACTCACATAATAATTCATGATGCATATTCATGATACACATGTATTTTCTTATAAGTTTGGATGTTGTGTAGTACTTATCCATGGAATTGATACATTCTTTTTTTATCTAGGAGCATTTATTTTCTTTGAGTTCAAATAGGATTTAGGAACTTGTCCACTTTGGCATGGTTTCCTCCCTACTATGCTAGAGATATTTTTGCTTGATATTCCTATATATAATAGTCTCTCGTTGCCATAAATAATTCAAGAAAACCTTATGAGTCTATAATGGGTTCTCTCCATCTGGGTCAAGTTCCCCTCTTTTATTCATCTCTCTCCATTTTCATAGGTGTCCATTGTTTTGCTTGGTTCTTATGATTACTTCCGTTGTACCTTTTTAGATTAGGCTAATCATAGGTCCCATACTTTCTCTTTATATTACAAGCTTTAAAATTCCTAGTTTGCTTTATATTCAAGCTTTCTTTTTTATGCTGCCTTCACTTGATCTTGCTTTAGGTTTTCTGTATGCAGAGATTTTAAAAGGGGCAACACTTACATGGGTCCATCCCATCGTGATTTGGTTCCATCATAAAATAACATGTAGGAGAGTTGCCATCTCCATTGTATGTCATTACACTGGGCAGCACGCTCCCTCCTTTTAGTACGCATCACGATAAATTTTAATGGCCATCCCATTGGGCTTGCATCAATCTCTCATTTTAGATGTGTCTATTGAATATTTTCTTATTGTATAATATTTGGAGCAAATCTCCTATTTGTAACCATTATGATGTCTTGAGGATGGTTGAGAAGGGACTATACTTTGCTTGGTGTGTGCATGCTATCAAGGAGACATCTACCAAGACTATTTGTTCCAACTATCACACAAGGCCCAACCGACCATCAAAACAAGATAAACCAAGAGCTGGTCGTCCCTTGCATAGCATCTTGAACTTGTGGGTTTTTTTTACCCACTATTAGCTAATTCCTTCTTTCCTTAGATTTCCTTCTCCCTTAGAATCCCTAAAGATCCACTCATCCCCCTTTTTTAGCCTTATAAGATAATTTTAGTAGGTTCTCCCTTTTCCTCCTTAGCTGCTCCCATAGTTGTCATCACCTTAAGAACCCCCTCCCATCTAGTTGCTACTTTCTTTTAACCCTTGGTGTTAACCGATCCCAATAGATTGCATAACTTTCTCCTTTAGTTTCAACCTTGTTAAGTATTCATTAATTCATATTCATTCTTTTTTATCTACGTTAGCCATATTAGCTTTTCTTACTTACATTCATGCATGTCATACCATTCCCAATTCATTGCATCAAACCTTTGGCGGTGCATGACTATTTATTCTCTTGATCCACTTAGTGAACACCATAGCGAAGGCGCCCAATATTTATGATCTCCACTAAAATTCTGTTTAGCATAACTGGTAGTCAAATATGACAATCACAGCATCTTAGAATTTTCCAAGGTTCTTAATCAATCCTTCTTCCTTTAGTTTAGATTAGTTTTCTCATTTTTACACCAAAGAATATCATAAACATCTATTATATGCCTTTTGATTATGACCTTAGCATTCATCATCTATCCTCTTTGGTGTCTTAGTTCATCGCATAACATCTTGGTTACATTGATTAAGTTTGGTTCTTTGGTAAGCATCCTAGCTGTAATATTCATTGTCTATTTTGTTTAGCATGATTATTAATCAAATCTGATCTAATTACAGCATCTTGAGCCCTTCTAGCCATTCCACATCAAGATTAGTCGATAAATTAAAGCCTAGGATAGTATAATGTTTTCCTAACACCATCTTAGTTTGATTTAGATATCCCTATTTCTTTATTTGTTATTTATCGTGATCTTCTTTCTTTTAATAAAATTCTCATCTCATGCCACAAACTTGATTTTCTTGCATTTAGGCTACCTTAGCCGGCAGAACTCACTTGATTATTAGTAACCTTTGCATCCTTATTCTAACTTAGTTCCTCACACTAGGCATAGCAGTAGTTCCCCATTGGACTTTCTTGTTATCATCGAGTCCCAGTTTGTTTTATGTTAATTCACTCGGTTAGCTACATTCTCGTGCTAGGTCTTCACTAGTTCCTTCTGCTTTTTAATCACATCGATTCCCACTATCATCATTTTGCATCCCACAATAGATAACTCTTAGTCAATTAGAATCGTACCATCTTAGCCTTCTCTTATCAGATTATTATATTAGATTCATTAATTAGTTCTTAGTTGTCTATATCACGACTCTTGCATGTGAGTACAAGAAGGTGATTGTGAAAAGAACTTGGTTAGGGCCCACAATATAAAAAAAATAGCGAATAAGAGATGAGTCTTTCTAAACTAAATTTTTATTTACTTTCCATAAAATTAATAAGATTGGATACAAGTTGAGGGTTATGCAGAACCTAAAATTTATATATAATTCCATTGATACGAATAGCTAAAGTGCAGGCATTCTAGAGAAGCTAACCTCCAACCTCGAGAGAAAACATCGTGTATGTTCATAATCCAGTGAACTATTGGTCCCTTGGAATCCTTCCTTAGTGTGGATGGCCACGTATCATAATCGAGTATGTTCATAAGCACATACCAAGTTTAGGGTCAAAATCAAGTTAGAAACTCAAGAATATCCCAATTTCAATTCATCACGGGAAACAAATTAGATTGGCTTCACATAGCTTGATGAAGTTGTGGAATTTAGATCGTGTCCCTCTCAACAGAACTCCAATTCACATGATTCTTGGTTCATTAAAAAAGAGAGGGGCTATATGATGAATCAAAAATCAGGAGATTCTGATAATAATAACATTTTTTTCTTCTGATTTTTTCAATCTTATAAGAATACAATCAGTAGTGTGGTAGCATGCCTTCTTATAAGGTCTTCTTGTTGTTGATATAACTCCCTTAGTTGAACAAATTCTGATTAGAATTGGTTGAGTTATGGCCTTTTCTCTGAAGGGTATGCTTTGTCAACTGAGACCGGGTACCTTTAAAAGAGTTAGATTCTTTCCTCTTGATCTCGGTTATCCAAACTCAAATTTAAGTGATTTTGATAAAGTGGACAAGATAAGCTTTCCACAAGTAGATAAAATTCGAGATAGATTTTTAGTAGGTTGATCATTGTAGGTTTAATTATGTGATTAAATGCAGAAAAACTAAACTCACAAAGGAGACAAAGAAAAACACAGAAAATATTTATTAACTAAGAGAAATAAACTATAGATAAGGATTACAATTAGGAATGAAAAAGAAACAAAATAGAGAAGTTGATAATGTGTGTCAGATGATGGTAATCCAAGGTAAGCAATCACCTCCTTTTAGAGCTGAGGGTGAGCTCTTTCTAGGATTTTTCTTCATTTCTCTAGATAACTCCTTGACTTCTCCAACTTTTAGAATAGTGACATATATCTCTTATGCCTAATTTTAGAAGTTGGTTCTTGTAAACACCTAAAATTTTTCTAAGAAAATATACTTTTAAAAATTCTTTTAAATTATTAATTTTAAGGCCCATAGGGTGAGACCCTCAATCTTGGTTTTTATAAAAAAATTAAAGCTCACATGAAGAGGAAATGAAATATTTTGGAAGAGAAAGAAGAAACAATGAGGAATTTGGAAGGCTTCTAGCTCGTGACAAAGTAGGTTTCACCAAAATTCATTCTATGAAGTGGGTTGACCATGGCAGGTATTCAACCAATCCTTATGTGTTTGTAACCTTAATTGAACTTCATTTAAAATTCCTGGGTTAGTTACACCCGCTTTTATCTAGAAAAGCACTATCAAACTAAAATAAAAAAAACCTACTTTTATTTTATTTGTTCATGATATTTTATTAAAAAATTATTTATATTGATTATTTAATATAGTTTGTCTTTTATATTTATTATGCATAAAAATTATGAAACTTACATGTGCGTATAAGTTTATGTATATTCGGGGCACAAAGTGAGGTTTTATTTGCAAATATGATTATTTGAATGTATATGTATATATAAGGGATAATGTTTCATAAAATTTTTATATTTAGGGTATTATTGGACATATAAATATATGAGAGAAACCGTGGTTTCAGAAAAGACACTTGTTATGCTCTTGTCACTACTATTTTGCTAAAAAACTCTATATTTATATTATTTAAAAAAACAAGTTACAAATATATTCTTTATTTAAAAAGCTTATTATACATTTATGTACATGGCTCAAGCCTTAACTCAATCAAGCGTAAGATTCATTTGAACCTAGCTTAGATGACCCAAGCCTATTGAACCTATATTTGTTCTAGTCGACCTATGGTATGGTGTTGAAAAATTATTTTAAGTCAAATTACTTAGTCGAGCATTATATTAAAAATTCAAATTTGAGTCAAATCAAGCCTACCTTAGACGTGACTCAACGAGACTCATTAGAATCAGTTCTATATTGGGTCATTCTACTTTAATGCTTAAAAACCAACAATTATCAGGCTTCATCAAGGTTTCAAGTCAAGACAAGCATTCAAGTTGTAATCGAGCCATTCTTAGAATCCATCCAAGCCCTCCAAGCAAAAGCGACCCACCCAAGGAGATCTGCTGATACCACTAATATATGCAAATATACGTGTGGCAGGAAAATAAGGTGACCGTCTTTTCCTTATGATGGATGACTTAAACGATTAGGATGAGATCTGCTAACAACTGAGAGATATAAACTGATGACTCACTGGCCGATGTGTAATGATTAGCAAAAACTAATGGAATAGACAATCATGCTAGGGTATGGAACTAATTAAGATGAGATGACTAAGAGGGTTGGCGTGCAATAACTAATGTAGCACGTATGGCTGATATGCAAATCTAACTAAGCATAAGCAGCAGATGGATTCTGCAATGCAAGAGCCTAAGGACCTATGGTGCGAATAAAAGAACATATAATTGGCTAGGGACCATTGTATCTATCTCTGCAATATATATATCTCATCAAAACAAGGCAGCAATAAAGTCAGGCATCCCTTTCTCTTCTTCTTTCTTAATCTCTTGGTGTGTATGCATGTACTACTTGGGAGAGATCCACCAAGCGTCAACTTCCATCCAAGGTATTCTTAACACAACTCCATTAACCTTTTAACTCTCTTAGAATCCCATCATATATATATATATATATATATATATATATATATATATATATATATATATATATATATATATATATATATATATATATATATATATATATATATAGCTTCGTCCACCTTTGAGTTTGTATTGCATGCACTCCACCGTCTCATTACCTTAGTTCTTAGGTTCTTTCTTTCTTTCTTACTTCATTAGCCCCACCATAATTATCCTACGCATTTCTGGTTTTGACTCCATAGGATCCCATCTAGTTGAATTTATCGTATTTATTTTTTATCCATATACACGTGCGGCATCTTAATTTTCTGGTTTTACCCTCTTGCATCATCATCGCATACATTCAGTTTTAGTGTAATCAAACCTAGCCTATTATATGTTCTTTTATTCGCACCATAGGTCCTTACTCTCTTGCATTGCAGAACCCACCTCTTGCTTATGCTTGGTTAGATTTGCATATCAGTAATACGTGTTATATTAGTTATTGCACGATAGCCCTCTTACTCGTCTAATCTTAATTAGTTCCATACCCTAGAATGATTATCCATTCCATTAGCTTTTGCTACATCAGCCAGTGCGTTATCAATTTATATCTCTCAGTTGTCGTTGTCAACAGATTTCTTTCTAACCATTTAAGGCATGCATCATAAGGAAAAGACAATCACCTTATTTTCCTGCCACACGTATCATTGTACAGATTAGTGGTACATTAAAAATTGCTTTGTTTTTCTCCATTCCACCCAGTAGATTGTTTCTGATTTGTCAGCATTAGCATTACATAATATGAGTGTGCAATAGAGCATACCAATGTAGTTTACATACATTAGCATAAGCCTTGAGAGCTGCACTTAATTAAAATCTGATTGCCGTCCATGTCGGTATTAACTGAGTATCCCTTTCTCTTTGGCGTGTGAATTTGATCTAAAACACATGTGTTGCTTCTGTTTTGCTTGATGTCTTACGATAGTCCTTATAAGTTAACCCTCATATAGCCTTTAATCCTTGCATCATAATAGGATCATTATATTTAAATTCTAGGTTATGTAGTTCTGAATTATATTCATATGCCACCCTAGTCGCATAAAATCTCTTTGACTCTTTCATGCCAATCCTAGCCGTGTTGCACCTTAATCTTACATCATATTAGTCACATCAGCCATCATTGCATTAATTAGTTTTTTTTATTTGCATCAGTTCCCTTAGTGCAACATCTTTTTGCATCTCACAATAGTTAAATCGTAGTTAATTAAAACCGTATCATTTTAGTTTCATCCATTAGTTCTTAGTTGCTTCAATCCTGATTTTTCCGTAGTGTCAATTTCATAAATATAGCATTCATATTAGCTGCACAAATCCTTTGTTTTTCTAATTAATTTAAATACATACATATCATTTCTGGCATTAGATAAAATTCTATCATTTGCATTAGTCGTAGCATATATTCATGCATCATATAGGATAAAAAAACATATAGATTATTTCAGCATAGCATATAGTTACATAGCATATAATTTATTTTAGAAATAAGCATATAGATCGTTTTAACATATTTTAGTATACTTAGATTTTATTCATATCATATAATTTCAGTACTTAGTCTTATTTCAAAACTTATATTATCTCATATTAGTTAGAATCGTCCAACCCATTAGAGTTAGTCGATCTCACCAAGTTTTCATTAAACCCATAGCTCACATTAGAGGTCCATATCTAATTGGGACCCTTACCCAATTAGAACCTGTATCCATGTTAGAACCAAACCCCAAATTTGAATCCATATTCAATTTAGATCCAAATCCAATTAGGATCCAAACCAATAGGAATAAGAACTCTTTGGTGCTTGCATTTCGATTCAAGTGTGTAAGTAATTTCCTTTTTATTAACCATAAATATTGTAGGACAAGAAATGATCCTTGTCCGTCAAGACAATCGATGATAATTGTGAAAAAGCTTGATTTGGGGTCACAATGCATAAAATAAAAGTGAATAAGAGGCGAGTCTTTTATTTACTTTCACAAAATTAATAAAATTAAGAATATTGAATTCTAAACTTAAAATCTGTATATGGATCTTTATATTTATTTTCATCTTAGAAGTTATAGCGAGTTGTTACTCCTTGGTTCATTGTATGTAACTACCTGCATCGTGGTAGCGACTCCTTGTGTTGTTGAACCCTTTGGCATTAATAGATATGCAAAGTGGGCTTAGGCAAACCCTGACCAGGTATGCAAGGATATGTAAGTAGTGGATGGCCACTCTCGGCCTTATTATTAACAACAACCATGAAATACAGGAAGAAGGACCCTCTTCTCGAATTTCATGAGATCGTATTATTTCAAAAATCAAACATTCTTAAAACTGGTTTTCTGTTTTTGAAAAGTACATACGCATCTCTCAGATAAAGTAAAATGGTTGCTAGAAAGGAAAGCTCAAAGAGGAAAATCCGAAAAATAGAAAAACCATGTATAAATACAAATAACTATATAGAAAGGAAATACAGTGATTTATACTTACATTCTTCTCTTCTGAAAAAACTCTCTGTGAGTAACCTAAAAAACAATATACACTCTGCCTTATTCCTATTCTGTCTACATTACAAGAAATATACAAAGAGAAAGAAAACAGAAGCAGAACTGAGGGAGATCACAATCGACTTTTGTTGCACCACAACTGAACACTGGCAGATAGATGGCTTCGAGGATCATCGGCTGCCTCAACATCAGGTATCAGAGCCTGTTAAAGCTTTGCGGCAAACTCTGAAAAGGTACATTGATTCTGCAAATAAAGAAAAACTATATTAAAGAGACATAGATTTTAACAAATAAAAAGAGAGAAAAGAGACAAAATGAGAAAATGAAAGTCAGATAGCCGAAAACAACCCGTTAAAGGTGGCCTTAGGTAGGTCGAATGACTATAACCAAAAGAATAGGTTGAATACAACAAAGATTAGGAAAAGAGAAAGAGGAAAAAAGAGAAGGTCAATCAAGCAGAAAAGAATCGTTGGTGGCCTCCTCTTTGTTTTATCTTCTTGTTTTCTCTCATTGAGAAATGAAACTAAAGAGGTATAGAGGCCAAGCCAAGATGACCAAAGGTTAAACTAAGATGGCCGAAGGCTAAGCCTGACGACTAGAAGCATAATGCAGGCGGCTTGAGATAGAGAGCCAAAGACTACTTAAGGCAGAGCCGAAGATGGCCTGAGGCAGAGCCGAAGATGGCCTGAGGCAGAGCCTAGATTAACGGAAGCAGTGATTGGGAAGGGCAATGGCCACAACCCACAAGCAATGGCAGGACTACCCTCCTCTTCCTCTTTGTTTCTCTCCTTGTCTCTCTCTTGTATTTAAACTTGTGAAAACATCGTTTTTGCAAAATCGCAGGTGGCAAAATCGTTGGCAGAAAACTACTTAGGGCAATAATTTTTTATGCAAAATGATAAATTTGCCCTTCACGAAAATGAAAATTATGAAATACTAATGGGCAAAATTACTAAAATGTCCACATATTTTGGGGTGAAAAGATAATTGTACCCTTGTTCGAGTAAAAAGTCTTTTGTTTCTTTTGATAGTCCATGAAACTACAAAATACCAAAGTATAGTTTAACTAATTTATCCCTGGTCATTTTAAGAAATTTCAGAACCCAGATTTTGGGTGTTTTTACAGATATAGCCCTATTAGTTTTACAAAATATCCATTATGCTACCTTGAAAAAGTATAAAAATACTCTTGTACTTTTGAGAAATGTCATGAATAATAATTTTTTAAATTTAGTCCTAATTTTATAGTTTTTCCAAAATAATACCTAAAAGTTAAATAAATTACAAAATAGTGCTTGGGAATATTTACTCCTTAGATTTATAGTTTTTCCCATAATGATACCTGTAGGTTAAATAAATTGAGTACAAACTCATGATATATTTATTGTTTAGTACTTAAAACTTGTGGATATTGAATTTAGGTACCTGACTATATTTTTGGCTCTTTATGAAATGTCTTATGTAAATCCATCTGATGCATGTTTTATGTTTTATATCTTAAAATGTACAAACTCTCTACTTCTTGTCTCTGCCAAAAAGTTTAAAAAGAAAAATGACTTTTAGAATTTGCACGTTAGAATTAGCAAAGACTAAAAAGTTAAATGGCCTAAATTTCTAAATTTGGAAAAGAAGAATACCACTAGCCTTAACTTTAGAAGGAGTTGACTATGTATTGAAGGAAATAATTATACCTCCTATACCAGTTGCAAGAGATGAGGAAAATGAGAGATATAAGATATTTCTAAAGGATGACACAATAGCCAGGACAATAATGTTGACCTATATGGAAGATAATTTGATTAGGATCTTTAAGGAATTTAAAACTGCAAAAGAATTATTTGATTCCCTGACCACTAAATATGATACTACAACCAAGCTACATGTACAACTACTCCTTTAGAAATATAATTTTTACAAAATGAAAGAAGATAACAACGTAGTTGAACATGTCAACCAAATATTGTTAATGGCTATATATCTAGCTGTAGCAAAGTCAATCATTCTTAAATCGATGCAAATATCCACGATTCTAAATAGTCTTACCCCTTCCTAGAACATGGTAACTGTAAACACCCCGAATTTTCCAAAAATCAAAAACTCTCAAAAGTACAAAAAGCTCGTTTGAGCCAAAACGACAACCTATTTTAAAATGTGAAAACAGGTACAAAAGGCAAAAGAAAAAGGCCCGGCAAGAAGAGAAATCAAGCCCACAGTCTCAAAAGCCACCCCCTGTTCAAAAATGAAAGAAAAAAGAGCCTATTTGGAGAAAAGCCCGATAGAAGCGTAAAAATGTAATTTGGGTCAAAGAAAAAGCGCAAAGCAGCTCCAAAATGCAGAAAGAAGCCCAGTACCTGAGGAAGTCGACAGAAGTCTGAGACACGTCCCGTTAGAATGAAGAACGGAATCCGTGCGGTAATCTGAGTTCGATATCAACAGGAACCGGCCAAAAACTAAAACGGCGGACCAAAACGAATGCCAAAAAAGTCCTCAAAAGCAAAACACCGATTAGAAGAAAGACTTGGGGAAGACCCAGGCTAGAGTTGGGCGTCCGATGAATCGAAGCCCGCTCGAAACCGATGGTGAAAAGCATCAAAAAGGACCAGAAAACCAAGGAGCAGAAGAAAAGTCTGGATTGGGTCTGGACCCAAAAATATCCAAATCCAGATCCAAATTATGTTTGGATTGGATCTAGATCTCAAAATATCCGAGATCCGAGATCCAAACCCAAATAAATATTTGGACTGGATCTGGATCTCAAAATATCCGAGATCCGCGATCTAGATCCACATAGAGTTTGGATTGGATCTGGATAGCCAGACCCAAATCCAAGACCCAATATCCAAGACCCACTTAAAACCTCTATAAATAGAGGTGCTGGCCTTGAAAAAAATCAGACGAGGGAACTCTCCAAGGAAGCTCCTCACGTGAGATAAAGGGGGGGGATGAGAGAGAAAGAGCCTGATAGGCCCAAAACCTTTTTTGTTTGAGATGGGATTGGCCCATGGAGGCAAGAGCTGCACCAAACGAACGTCTTCTTCAAGCTGGCTGGGAGTGGAGATCGTGGTGGAGCTTGGCGGCTTGAGTGGTGGCTGGAGCGGTAATGCAAATAGGTAAGCCCCTAAACCTAACCTAGACTCCCTCTTCCCTAACCTCTCTAGACCACCCAAACGTCCCCTAAAAAAGCCACTAAACCAGCCAAGTGCTGGGCGGTTTTCACCAAGTTTCCCACCCAAAACCACCACCTAGCTAAGCCCTACCTAGAACCCAAACAAAATCTAACCTAGCTCGGCCACTTGCTGGCCGAGCCACCCATTTCTACCCACGCAAAACCTTGGCTCGGCCAAGAGTTGGCCGAGCCCACCTAACCACCTCTTGTGTCCCACTAAGAGCCACCTAAGGCCTGCCCTAAAGGCAGGCCATCCAAGCCCAAGATCCATGGCCTGCAAGTGCAGGCCGTGCTCCACCTTTTCCACCATTTGGCCGAGCATTCCCTTAGGCCCTTTCCTTAGAATCTCGCCTAAGACCATTCTCAACACACCAAACAAGCTTGGCCACCATTTAGCCGAGCATTCCTTTAGGACCCTTCCCAAGTCCGCCCATGGACCATCACCCAACTTGGACCCTAGCTGGTCGAGTCTCACCTTAGGACCTTGATTCGAACCCAAACTAAACCCTTCACCTTAGATCTGGCCCTAGATCCCTTATACCTTGCCTTCGATCCACTCATGTCCTACCCAAAGCCATAGCACCTTCACATGTCAACCTCGCCCAGGTCATGAACTAGGATCAACATCCCACGCAGCTGGTCGGTTCGTAGAGAGGGGTCCATCCAATGGCTATATCCAAGGTCGGATCTCATTGATAAAGGAAGTCCAAGCAGACGACGTGTAAGTGCTCGAATCTGGTCCTTTACATTGTTTCAAATTCAATTAAATTCGACACGGGGTTGTAATAATGGAGCGTAGTCTCCCCCCGAGATGTAATATTGTGGTTTGAAACACGAATCACACACGTACACTCGAGCCTTTCCGCTCTTATCTGCACACTTTTGCACACAAACGGGCCCCAATAGCCCATAGGATATAGCCCTATTTATATACATTCAGCTGGATTTTAAGGTTCAAGTCGTGTGAGTTGTCTTTCATTTTATACACTCAAAGCACTCACTCACATTGAGCCTTTCCGCTCTTACGTATATATACGTATTTCCCTTCCAGCTGGGTTTTAAATTCAAGTCGCGTGAGTTGCCTTTCAATTTATACACTCAAAGCACTCACGCCACAATTGAGCCTTCTCACTCTTATATATATCTATATCTCCCTTCTGTTGCGTTTTACGATTTAGTTGCGTATGTTGCATTTCAATTTATACACAACACCCACGCACACATTGAGCCTTTCCGCTCTTAAGATATAGATATATTTAAATTTCTGCAATTTACATTCAAGTCGTGTGAGTTGCATTCAATTTGGGTTTTCCCTTCTGCTAAGTCTTTCAATTTCGAGTTTTAAGGTTCAGTTGTGTGAGTTGCATTGCATACTCGCCATACTCGAGCTAGAGTGCATACCTGCATCGAACAAACCCGAACAAAACGTGCAAAACATGCCCAAGTGATTAAAATTGAAAGACTTAGGGTCGCCCAAACCCAGTAAAAGCAAAAACTCGCCAAGTGCATGATTTCCAAGATTTTCAAAACACCTGTTTATTCAAAAATCAATTTTTGAGTTTAACTTGTTTCAAAAGAAGTCTCTAAGCGTACAGACTAACCCTTGCGCGTCGGTGCAAGAAGGTCTGCAATGAAAAGATCCCGCTTACCTACAATCGCCTTTCAAAAGTCAGATATTTAAAAAACTTCGCTAGTTTAAGTAAGCTAGTTGGCACGCCCTAAAAGCGAACGTAGATTGTGAAAAGATTCACTCCAGGCCCAAAAAAACTCGGAGTCGAGGATTTTCCATGTCTACAAATTTGGCACGCCCGGTGGGACCCGGGACTTAAGTAGACTTCAAACAAACAAGTTTCACTCAAAATTTTTCGAAAAAAAGGTGTTTTCCAAAAATCGTGCACACTTAGAAAAAATTGCAGAAAATGAGCAAAAGCCAAAATCCTCATCGAGTAAATCAAAAGAGGTTTCTAAAATAGCCAAAAAACGAGAACCAATAGTTGATCTACAGGCGATTTTCAAAGAAAAAATGGATGTTTTAAGTAAGGAGCTTAAAACCCATAAATCCCATAGCAACTCTTCTCGGGCGCACAAAGATCGTGAAAAGAAAACCGATCTCAAACTCGACGAAGGATATGAGGTAAAAGGCCAAAACCCAGAAAGGGGCGAGTCCTCCACTCCCACACTTCCAAAATCCTCATTGAGTAAATCAAAAGAGGTTTTCAAGACAGCCAAAGAACGAGAAATGCTAGCTAATATATGGGCAACTTTCAAAAAAATGGATGTTTTAAGCAAGGAGCTTAAAACCCATAAATCTCATAGCAGCTCTTCTCGGGCACACAAAGATTGTGAAAAGAAAACTAAATTCAAAATCGACGAAGGAATTGAGGAAAAAGGCCAAAACCCAGAAAGGGGCGAGTCCTCCACTCCCACAAATCCAAAATTCAAAAATTCCAAAGAAAATTCGAAAAAAGTTGTTTTTGTTTCAAAAAATCAAAAAAATCTTGAAAACTTTCAAAAAGACAAAAAAATTGAAAAATCAAACTTTGAAATTTTGAAAAATTCAAGTGAAATTCCTAAGTCTAGGCACACACACACAGTGGGACATAAAACCCACACCCCACACAGAGACGAGAGTGAAAAACAGGTAGGTTTCGAAAAGGAATGCCTCGTGAAACCCCGAGGGCTCAAAACAGAGTTACCCAGGAAATCGACCTGCTCTCACCATGAAAAGGTAGACAAGCCACAAAGAGGTATGCCTAAAACCCATCCTTCTCAAAACTCTCTTCTTCATATAGGGTCATCAGATGCATTGGATAACCCCTCTGCACACACAAACCCACGAAATGTGCCTAAGTTAGAGAATTTTCCAAAAGAATTTCAAAAGCAAAAACAAAAACAAATTCAAAAAATGGTAGACATGGAGACCCCTAATGCATGCATCAACATCTTAGGAGCTCATAACCCTGCCATAGAAAAACCCACTTCTTCGAGCCTAGTCTTGTACCCTGGAACCAAGATTAGAGCTTTGAAACAAAAAAATCCATCCCTAGGGGCACCACGAGTTGAACCTAGGGAGCAAGTCAAAAAATTCGAGGGAGCAAGCTTGTCTTCCCTCGAAGAAAAATTCTCCCAAATACAGGTTGTGTGGAAGCTCAAGCCTTCCATCGCCCTGCAATATCCAAAGTTCCTCAAGGAACCAAGCATGGCTTTCCTTGAGGACAAAATCTCCCAATTCGGGGTTGTATGGAAGCACAAGTCTTCCATCACCCCAAAATATCCAAAGTCTCTCGAGGGACCAAGTACGGTTTCCCTTGAAGACAAAATCACCCCGAAATATCCAAAACACCTCGAGGGACCAAGCACGGCTTCCCTTGAGAAACAAACCTCCCAAACCAGGGTTGCATGGAAACCCAAGTCTTCCATCGCCCTAGAATCCAAAATCCCAAAATCCAAAAGGGTATATATCCCTAACATGGACGATTCCCTGTTCCAAAACCATGATTTATACAAAAACTTTTCAAAAAACAAGAAGTCTTGGAACATGATTCTAAATATGGGATATAAGCCCTATCAGGGCCTGGGAACCCAAAACCAAGGTAGGCTCGAACCTATCCTACCTCAAGCCAATCTACAAAAGTATGGACTGGGCTACAGCCTACCCATACCCCCAGAGCCGCCACCTAAGACCATCTGGGTCAAGGGTGCCCTGTAGAACCTCTAAAACCCAAAACCCATGTCTTAGACCTATTGATTAGAGTCTGATTCATGAATGTTTTCTTTGTAGGTTCATGGGAAGATCCCCCCTTTTGAAAAAGCCAAAAAAATCAGATATTTGCCAAAAACCAAAAAAAAATTGAAAACCCAAAACAAAATCTCAAAAACATTTGGAAAAATGAAAAATCCAAAAAGAAATTTGTTTTAAAGCCTTTGGCCATGTACAAAGTCTATTTTCGAAAATTGTAAAAATGCTTTTCGAAAATTGTATATAACTCCCAAAAACCAAAAAAATCCAAAAAGCTGATCTTGAACACCCTTTTGTCTAGAGCTTTTTCAAAATGAAAAGCTTGAGAATCACCAAAGCCAGGAGGAATAAAAACCTTCGAACTTCCAGAAATTCGCAAGATCCTTGACTTATGCAAAGATTGGGGATTTTTAGAAATAAGCCTGACCCATAGTGTGTGCATAAGCATCATGCATCACATCTTGAAATCATACATGTGCATCGAGTCTAGATATCGTCTTAGAACTCGAATTCTAGGTTTTTTGTAAAACCAAAGGGGCAATGAAAGTCGACCCCTAAGTATCGAGCCTTCGTAGATAGGTCTCCATACGAATCAAATCCAACACCTTAAGGCAAATTTCAAAAGAAATGAGAATCTTGAAAAAGGGTTAGCATTTCACAAAAGCCTTTTCAAAATTCTTTTTGATAAAAACCTTCCATACATTGCAATTCATGCATTGTCTGCTTGACTGGATCAAATGAAGATGTTGTTCATACTAAATGTGTCATATATTTTCGAAAACTCTTTTGGCGTGTGAAAGGAATCACTAAGCCAAAAGAAAAATCGTGCTTGGCCTTGCTGTAGGCCCTAAAAATTCGAGACATCATCTCCCGTGGAAAGGGGAATGATTCATTAAAAGCACTCATTTGAAAAACCTATCTTACAGGTAGGCAAAATGGCTGCCCCTTTCAACAGAGTATGAGTTTCAAAAACTCAAGACTCAATTAAGGGACAAGCCCTGTATCGTGTGGCTGAAATGCCTCTGTGAGACACATTCCCCATACTTGATCAAATGCCCCATGAAGGCACGAATTTTCAAAATGAATTCCAAAAACCCTGCTTGACCAAAATCAAGTATAGGAAACATATTTCAAATCAAAAGGGCTAGTATGAAACCATCTCCATATAAAAGGGAGGATTTCCCAAAATTGCTTTCTCAAAAGGGATCAGAATTTCGAAAATTTAACCCTACATATACTTTGAAAAAAAAAAAAAAAATTCAAAACTTCAGGTTTATATGAAAACCTTGATTGTGTTGGGATAAGAACATGAATCTCACGATGAAATATGGAGACCATGTCAAAAACTAAATGGCCATGACGATCACTTAGGGCTGGTTGTGTTTTCCATCCTTGAGCAAAAAGTATCATGATCATGTTAGAAAAATCGTGGAAGTGCATGGACATGAACATACCATTGTCCATCCATAATCCTTTTGAAAAGCCATGGCCCTTCACCATGTGGCCATGCGAAATTTCCCTCAAGCTAGGGGCATTTTTAAATATAGCCCCTAGACACCTTCCATGAAGAAATGAATTTCATAGAACGCATCTCCTTCTTGACTTGTGAGTTACATTTCACTCTTGCATAAAATCGTGTATTTCCATTTTGAATCACATGGAGTGCATAGCATGCATCATATTCATATCATACCACCCCAAAGAAAGCCCAAGAGGTGGGCAAACCTGAGTAGGAATGTCCCCATGTCTTCAAAAAGGGCAACAAAAATCGAAAATTTGTTGATGTGGGTAGAAATTAGCAAAACCTGAAAAAATGCCCAAATATTTATAAGGGTTTATGTTAAATTCCTTTTTCAAAAAGATTTTAAAAAATCGAACTCCTTTGAAACTTCTTGAAAGAAGGATCGAAGTTGATTGTATAACCCTGAATGGAGGAATTTATACTTTTCAAAAGGTAGAGTCTTCCAAAAATAAATTGGCGATATTTCAAAGAACCCTGGCTTACAAGATTAAGCCTTGTTCAAAATATCAAAATATTTTCGAATAGCAGATGCTATTAAGAAATAGGATGATCTCGTTTGAATCGAGTAACTAAAGGGATAAGCCTTCCCCCATTCTACTTTCTCTCCAAAAAGGAAAATTGGCTGTGTTCAAAAGAAAGAAAGAAAAATCGAGAATACAAAAACTCCTCCGAAAGTGGTCTTCCCTTCATAAACAGGGAATACAAAAACTCCTCTGAAAGAGGTCTTCTCGTTTCAAAAGAAAAAAGAGATATAAAACACTCCTCCCAAAGAGGTCTTCCCTTCATAAACAGGGAATACAAAAACTCCTCCAAAGAGCTGCTCTCCTTTAAAGAAAAGAGGGATTAATGAAAAAATACTCCCAAAGAGAGACCCTTTGTAAAAAAAAGAAATAAAAAGCCAAAGCTCAAAGAGCAATTTTCCGACTATTTGCCTAAAACCATGGGACGCTTCAGAAGGGACCATGGTATCTCTTTCCCATATCCCTACGGCTTATCCCCAAGGAAAAAGGTTCAAATTTGTGAAAATCCTAAAGTATGAATAAAATTGGCTTATTTGGATTTCATTTTGTTTGAGAACTCGACTTTGTTTTGTAGGAAATGGAACTTTGAAATGTTTTTCGAGTTTTCCTACCCAAAAAACCTCTACCGAGTAGCAGGTATTGAAACCCGAATGAAGGGAAGTATGAAAAACGGAAGCCCTTTTCGATACAAGCTAAAAGGAGTTCATTTTCAAAAAGAAAATTTTCAAAAAAAACCCACGAATGTCAAAAAGACAAGGGTAGAACCTGCTTGGAGCAGACAGCCTCAAAAGGCTCTCTCCAAAGCTCGAAAACCCGAAAACGTCTAGAAGACATGGGTAAAACCTGCTCGGAGCAGCCTGCCTCAAAAGGCACTCTTTGGGCTCAAAACCCCAAAAACAAAATCGTTTTTCTCATGCATGCATCCAAAAAATCATCCATGCATGATCATACATAGGAAAACCTAGGGAAAGTCCCCTTTTTTGCTAAAAATCCCCACCTGTGGTAAAAAAAAACAGGGTTTTGCGAAATAAAAATGGTGTATTCTCAAGAAAATTTGAGAGAAAAACCAAAATGGGGTGTTATCTTCTTCGCCATTATCCAAATCAATTTGGATAATGCTAAAGAGGGGCATCTGTAAACACCCCGAATTTTCCAAAAATCAAAAACTCTCAAAAATACAAAAAGCTCGTTTGAGCCAAAACGACAACCTATTTTAAAATATGAAAACAGGTACAAAAGGCAAAAGAAAAAGCCCCGGCAAGAAGAGAAATCAAGCCCAGAGTCTTAAAAGCCACCCCCTGTTCAAAAACGGAAGAAAAAAGAGCCCGTTTGGAGAAAAGCCCGATAGAAGCGTAAAAATGTAATTTGGGTCAAAGAAAAAGCGCAAAGCAGCTCCAAAATGCAGAAAGAAGCCCAGTACCTGAGGAAGTCGACAGAAGTCTGAGACACGTCCCGTTAGAATGAAGAACGGAATCCGTGCGGCAATCTGAGTTCGATATCAACAGGAACCGGCCAAAAACCAAAATGGCGGACCAAAACGAATGCCAAAAAAGTCCTGAAAAACATAACACCGATTGGAAGAAAGACTTGGGGAAGACCCAGGCTAGAGTTGGGCGTCCGATAAATCGAAGCCCGCTCGAAACCGATGGTGAAAAGCATCAGAAAGGACCAAAAAACCAAGGAGCAGAAGAAAAGTCAGGATTGGGTCTGGACCCAAAAATATCCAAATCCAGATCCAAATTATGTTTGGATTGGATCTAGATCTCAAAATATCCGAGATCCGAGATCCAAACCCAAATAAATATTTGGACTGAATCTGGATCTCAAAATATCCGAGATCCGCGATCTAGATCCACATAGAGTTTGGATTGGATCCGGATAGCCAGACCCAAATCCAAGACCCAATATCCAAGACCCACTTAAAACCTCTATAAATAGAGGTGCTGGGCTTGAAAAAAATCAGACGAGGGAACTCTCCTAAGAAGCTCCTCACGTGAGATAAAGGGGGGGAATGAGAGAGAAAGAGCCTGATAGGCCCAAAACCTTTTTTGTTTGAGATGGGATTGGCCCATGGAGGCAAGGGCTGCACCAAACGAACGTCTTCTTCAAGCTGGCTGGGAGTGGAGATCGTGGTGGAGCTTGGCGGCTTGAGTGGTGGCTGGAGCGGTGCTGCAAATAGGTAAGACCCTAAACCTAACGTAGACTCCCTCTTCCCTAACCTCTCTAGACCACCCAAACGTCCCCTAAAAAAGCCACTAAACCAGCCAAGTGCTGGCCGGTTTTCACCAAGTTTCCCACCCAAAACCACCACCTAGCTAAGCCCTACCTAGAACCCAAACAAAAACTAACCTAGCTCGGCCACTTGCTGGTCGAGCCACCCATTTCTACCCACGCAAAACCTTGGCTCGGCCAAGAGCTGGCCGAGCCCACCTAACCACCTCTTGTGTCCCACTAAGAGCCACCTAAGGCCTGCCCTAAAGGCAGGCCATCCAAGCCCAAGATCCACGGCCTGCAAGTGCAGGCCGTGCTCCACCTTTTCCACCATTTGGCCGAGCATTCCCTTAGGCCCTTTCCTTAGAATCTCGCCTAAGACCATTCTCAACACACCAAACAAGCTCGGCCACCATTTAGCCGAGCATTCCTTTAGGACCCTTCCCAAGTCCGCCCATGGACCATCACCCAACTTGGACCCTAGCTGGTCGAGTCTCACCTTAGGACCTTGATTCGAACCCAAACTAAACCCTTCACCTTAGATCTGGCCCTAGATCCCTTATACCTTGCCTTCGATCCACTCGTGTCCTACCCAAAGCCATAGCACCTTCGCATGTCAACCTCGCCCAGGTCATGAACTAGGATCAACATCCCACGCAGCTGGTCGGTTCGTAGAGAGGGGTCCATCCAACGGCTATATCCAAGGTCGGATCTTATTGATAAAGGAAGTCCAAGCAGTCAACGTGTAAGTGCTCGAATCTGGTCCTTTACATTGTTTCAAATTCAATTAAATTCGACACGGGGTTGTAATAATGGAGCGTAGTCTCCCCCGAGATGTAATATTGTTGTTTGAAACATGAATCACACCCGTACACTCGAGCCTTTCTGCTCTTATCTGCACACTTTTGCACACAAACGGGCCCCAACAACCCATAGGATATAGCCCTATTTATATACATTCAGCTGGGTTTTAGGGTTCAAGTCGTGTGAGTTGTCTTTCATTTTATACACTCAAAGCACTCACTAACATTGAGCCTTTCCGCTCTTACGTATATATACGCATTTCCCTTCCAGCTGGGTTTTAAATTCAAGTCGCGTGAGTTGCCTTTCAATTTATACACTCAAAGCACTCATGCCACAATTGAGCCTTCTCGCTCTTATATATATCTATATCTCCCTTCTGCTGCGTTTTACGATTTAGTTGTGTATGTTGCATTTCAATTTATACACAACACCCACGCACACATTGAGCCTTTCCGCTCTTAAGATATAGATATATTTAAATTTCTGCAATTTACATTCAAGTTGTGTGAGTTGCATTCAATTTGGGTTTTCCCTTCTGCTAAGTCTTTCAATTTCGAGTTTTAAGGTTCAGTTGTGTGAGTTGCATTGCATACTCGCCATACTCGAGCTAGAGTGCATACCTGCATTGAACAAACCCGAACAAAACGTGCAAAACACGCCCAAGTGATTAAAATTGAAAGACTTAGGGTCGCCCAAACCCAGTAAAAGCAAAAACTCGCCAAGTGCATGATTTCCAAGATTTTCAAAACACCTGTTTATTCAAAAATCAATTTTTGAGTTTAACTTGTTTCAAAAGAAGTCTCTAAGCATACAAACTGACCCTTGCGCGTCGGTGCAAGAAGGTCTGCGACGAAAAGATCCCGCTTACCTACAATCGCCTTTCAAAAGTCAGATATTTAAAAAACTACTTCACTAGTTTAAGTAAGCTAGTTGGCATGCCCTAAAAGCGAACGTAGATTGTGAAAAGATTCACTCTAGGCCCAAAAAAATCAGGAGTCGAGGATTTTTCGTGTCTACAAACTACAACCCTAAGACTTAGACTTGATTTTACCCTTTCAGAACTTCCATTGAAACTAGCAATCGAACAAGAACATATGAAAAAGAATAAAAGAGAAAATTTGCTAGTTGCTCAAGATGATTTAGGGTCTAGCAACAAGAACAACCAAGGAAAAAGAAAACCAAATAAGAAATTTGGTAAAAATAAAAAATAGAGCGGTTATAATTTTAAGAAATCATAGAAATCCGTTTCTCGGGTAAAGTGTTTCAGTTATAATAAGATGGGACACTATAAAAGATATTACCGCAACAAGAAAACCAATAGAGGTAGCAATCAACGACACAATGCAATGTAGAAGCAGGACATAATCTGCGTGATTTTTTAGTGTCTCTATATGGACCGCCCGATGACTGATTGGTGGATCGACTCAAGATTGACCCAACATATATCAAAGAGAAAAGAGGGAGCGATGAACCTCAAGGAGTACTAGCCTGACGAGCATCGGGTATACATGGAAAATAATACCTTTTCTAATGTTCTTGGGGTTGGGTCATTTTGAATTTTTATACAAGGCATACTAATTGTACTCACTGATGCATTAATTGTGCCCTCTATTAGGCGCAATCTTGTATCGGTCCCTATGTTAGTAAAGAAAGGATTTAAGGTTAGGTTTGTCTTTAGGAAAGTTACTATAGAAAAGCATGGCATGATAACATTTTCTGGTTTGTTTGATGTTGAGTATGAGTTGTTTAAACTCAACACTAATAAAAATGAACGCTCTTTTTCTGCTTATATTGCTAGTGCCTATGTGATTGATATGAATGTATGACATAAAAGATTGGGTCATATAAGTCTAAAGAAGTTTAAAAAAATTAACCAACTTTAACTTATTGTTCAATTTTCATGAAGACACTTTTAATAAGTGTGAAGGCTTTATACAAGAAAAAATGACTAGAAAATCATTTCTCAAAGAGGTAACTAGGACAATAACCTTATTAAAGATTATGCACACCGATTTATGTGGATCGTTTAGCGTAAGAACACATCGTGAAAAGGTAAATTTCATAACCTTTATCGATGATTACTCGAGATATACTTGTATATGTCTCTTATCACATAAATTTGAGGTATTTAAAGCATTCAAAGAATATAAGCAGGAAATAGAGAACCAATTAGAGTATATAATCAAAGTCTTAAGATCAAATAGAAGTGAAAAATATACCTATACAGAATTTTTAGAATTATGTAAAGAATTTGGTATTGCAAAGCAAATACAATACACAAGATACCTCAACAAAATGGTATAGCAGAAAAATACAATAGGACTCTATTGAATGTGATGAGGTATATGTTAATAGATGCTTCTATGCCAAGGATATTTTGGGAAGAAGTGATAAGTACAATCATGTATATACTCAGTAGAGTTCCATATAAAGTTGTATTCTCTATACCATATGAGATGTGGTTTGAAAGAAAACGAAACCTAGGTCATCTCAAGAGGTAGGGATCTATCACTCATGTGAAGATCCTTGATTAATCTAGAGACAAACTAGATAATAAGTTCTTAAGATATATTTATCGGATATCCTAAAGGATATCAATTTTATAAAGGACTAAGGACTGATAGAAAGCATGGATGCATAATTCTTAGAATAAACTAAGAATGACATCCTTAAGAATGATGATGAGTATGTTGATGATCTAGTATGACTAGATCAATCATCATTTGAACCTATTAATAAGCTTCTTGATCAAACCAAATCTTTAAGTGGATACAAAATACTTAGGATCATGTTGTCCTACTTGAAGGACTATTACACTTACCTTGCAGAAGAAGTGTGTAATTCAGTAGATTTAGATGAGCTGACTGATAACTTGACATATCAGTAGGCTATTGACTCATCTAAATCATTAGAATGGGAAAAAGCCATGGATGAAGAAATTGAATTCATTGAGAAAAAACAAGTTTGGGAGTTGAATAATTTGCCAAGAGGAAAGAAAACCATAGGTTACAAATGGGTTCTCAAAAAGAAGTATAAGGTTGATCGACAAGCTTAAAGCGAGGTTGGTTGCAAAGGATTCTTCACAAAATGAGGGGATAAACTATGTTGAGACATGTTCTCCTATTGCGAAATTTGCATCCATCGTAATAATCCTGACGATATCAGTATTTTGTGATTTAGATATACATCAGTTAGATATAAATACTGCTTTTTAAACAGAGATTTAGATGAAATCATATATATGCAGTAACTCGAAGGATATATAGTTAAAGAACAAGAAGATAAAGTATATAGGTTGAGAAAATCCCTATATGGCCTAAAACAGTCACCATACCAATGGTATTTGACTTTTCAAAATGCTATTATTGAACTTAGGTTTGTGACTAATGAGCTTGATCATTGTGTATATGTATGAAATAGTGGGAGCTACTTTGTCATCTTATCTTTATATGTAGATGACATATTGTTGACTAAGAATGACAATGAGATGATTATTAAAATTAAGTCGTAGTTAAACTCAAGGTTTGAAATGAAGGATATAGGGGAAGCATCCTATATCATGAGTATAAAGATTTCTCGAGATAGAGAATCAAAACGTCTATGCTTAAGTCAAGAGAGATATATTGATTATATTCTCAAGAAGTTTAAAATGGGTGAGTGTAAGTCTGCATCTACACCTGTTGCGAAAGAAGTTAAATTGAGCAAGGCTCATTGTCCCGGTGAAGGAGACGATAAGCCTAATGTTCCTTATGCACATGCTGTGGACAGCCTGATGTATGCTATGTTGTGCATAAGACTTGATATCAGTTTTGTTGTTGGTCTTGTAAGTAGATATCAAAGTAATCCTAAATGACACCAGTGGATAGTTGTGAAAAGGATTTTAAGATATCTTAGATGCTGACTTTGTTGGGAGCAAAGATGACAACAAATCAACCTCATAACAAATATTTTTATTTGGAGGTAGCGCAGTTTCTTCGATATGCAAGAAACAAGGTTGTGTAGTATTGCATACACAAGAGGCTGAGTATGTTGCTTGCAGTATAGTTGATACTAGTGTCATTTGGATAAGCCGCTTCATATATGATTTGAAGTTGAATATAGCCAACGAGCTAGTTGTTATATATTGTGATAATAGTGCAGCAATTACTCTTATTAAGAGTAGAGCTAATAACTCACGAAGCAAGTATATAATGGTTAAATATCACCATGTTCATGATATGCTCAAAAGAAATGAAATAACTGTATGTTATATGTCAATTGTTGATATGTTGGCTGACCTCTTAATAAAAGGCATCTCAAAAGAATTGTTTATTAAGCACGTAACCCATATGGGGTTGAGATATGCCTAGTGTGGAAGTGTAATGAATACACTTTATTGTGAGTTATGCCGAAAAAACACATTGCTTGTGAAAAACCGTATAATGGATGAAAGTTGCAATTTAGTTGCAACAAAGAAAAATGATACAACTTGATAAACCCCAAATTAGTGAGAGGAAAACTAGTGTATCAAAAAATTTGGCTCTAGTGGCAAAGTGGGAGATATAAGTAGTGAATGGCCACTCTCGGCCCCATTACTAACAATGATCATAAAATGTGGGTAGAAGGACCTTCTTCTCGAATTTCATGAGATCGTATTATTTCAAAAATTGAACATTCTTAAAACTGGTCTTTTGTTTTTGAAAAGTATACACACATCTTCCGAATAAAGTAAAATGGCTGTTAAAAAGTAAAGCCAAGAGAGAAAAACTCGAAAGATGGAAAAGTCATGTATAAATACAAAGAAGTGTACAGAAAGAAAATACAGTGATTCATACTTCATTTTTCTGAGAAAACCCTCTGCAGGTAACCTAAAAAACAATACACTCTGCCTTGTTCCTATTCCTTTTACATTACAGGAAATACACAAAGAAAGAAAACAAAAGCAGAACCGAGAGAGATCACAGCCGACTTCCGCTGCACCACAACCAAATACCGACAGACAGGTGACTTCGGTGATCATCGGCTGCCCCAACAGAATAATCGTACAAAGTAGAAATCAAAAAGATATGACGCCACTCAAGTGGCTTATCAATCCAACTATGGCTATTTCTAAGGACCCCCATATCGGCCAACTGCACTGGCAGATGGTTTTATTTCTTTGTGGATATTCAATTACAATCAAAACATGTGTAGGAATGAAATCTATGCAAAGCTTAACTTTCCTGCAATTTGTGTGATTTACCTTGAAGAGCTCTTCTGAATTTAACTCTTAACAATCGTTTAATTTGTCTCATGCAGTTTTAATTATATAATAAAAAATCAGCCTATTTAACATTCACAATGGCATATATACGGCTACACGTTCTCACTTTAATGCATAAATCATGCTCAACTCTTCATACTTGTTCTTGGCTGCAACCATTTCATACAAGCTACCAAGCAAAATATGAACGACGTCTCATGTTCGACACCAATCTACGAAACAAACCGTGTGGCTTGTCTGCCAACCCTACGATGCTTCAAAAGTTAATTTAGCAGTTACCAAGCTCGTATTCGTGTCCACCTCGAATGACATGAGAAAAGGTACTGTATTTGGGTTCACCTAGATACGACCAACAGTGCGAAACTTTTCATTATTTAAGAACCTTCTGGCATAAAAAGTTAGCACATGTTTGGCTTGACCTGCTTCTGTACGAACACGAAATGACAGGATATAAACACGATTGAAAAGGCTAACCCTAGTTAAGGGGCGATCTAAGTTTTTTAGTTTGAAAGAAGTCCTAAATCATATTGTTAAATAATAGTCTTGTTCCATTTGTGTGAACTCGTTTGTGTATTTAGGTAAGTTGAACCAAATAAAACCCAAAAGCTTTCAAACATCATTTGTGTGAACTCGTATGGCCTTTGGTCAGGTGTCAGTTTTACTGTGTTCTTTTGGACACAAAAGAACAGTTTTTCGGGTCGTATGTTCACGTGCTGGGTTTGTGGTATGTCATTCTATGCTCATGCAAGAAACATGTCAACATGGACATGAATCCAGTTTCTTTTGTGTTACTTTAGGTGCACATAAACGTGGTTTCGGGTTGTGTTTGCCTGGGGTTCAACAACAACTATAATTTGATTTAGGTATAATTCGTACCGATCAGATATGTCAAAAGAAATATTTATCAGCATCTGGATTTGGCTTTGGACACGAAATCTGCTTTCGTTGGATTCGAAATCAGTTCAGATATCGGTGTGTGTGGGTATGGGGCGTTATGCTTGAAATGAATTGATTGTTAGAGGTCGGTAATATCTCCAGCTAACCACATACAGACAATTGCAAAAACTCTAACCCTTGGACATATGTAGGGCTATGAAACGCGCTGTTATCGGCCCTTTTGTGGTTCATCGCATAAATTGTTTGACCGTTCATGGCTGGACAACCTGTGAGCTTAATGAGCTAAAAGATCACCGTTTTAAACGTAAAACGGTTAAATCTTTTACACAACTCTTGTCGACGATAATTTGAAAATTATATTGGGAGGATTTTTAATTTTATTTATTTCATTTTATTTGCAGGGAAAGTTCGACGAGATGAGCGATAGGATAGAGACTGCCGGAGGAGTGCCAACGGAAGCAAAGGCGAAGCCCTAGGGATTCTGGGAGTGGCAGTCGGTGAACAGCTCTAAAGAACATCAAACCATACTGGAGGTAAAAAAGAACAAATCACGTAGTCTTATTACGTTTAAGAGAAATTTGCATGAACTCCCCAAGCGCTGTTCGCCATACGCACGCGCTTCTCGCTATTGCCCCTTATGTGAGCCACTAGTAAAGCCGAGTTACCACGTACCCACATGGGTTTTATCTTGTGTCGCATTAGCGCTTCATTCCAAAAAAGCAAGATTAATTATATTTACCATGCAGTCATTTTAAGTAATATATTAGCATATAATATTTTGCTGTCAAATTAAAATCGTAAGGCATATCAGTTTGATCTGTGATGTGCAACAATAGTGGATTAACGTAAACGCTGTGGGTACTCTTTAATGGGCAGATTCTGTAGAAAGGCAATGGGGAGGACTTAGATGCAAGCGGCAGACCCATGCCAACCTTGGTTTACCTTTCCAGAGAGAAGAGGCCGGGAGTCCCTCATCATTACAAAGCTGGTGCACTTAATGCATTGGTAAGGGCCACATCACCTCCTTTTCTTCATCTTTTCAATGTCATAGTTTATCTTCTAATTACCTGGAAGGAAGGGGAAAAGAAGAAGATGATGATGAGCTGCTCTTTTTTTTTTGGTATATGAGCAAGCTTGTCTCGGCTCATCATATGAACTTCACGTTAAGAGTTGCAGCGTCCACGGTGTAGTTACGCAAGGCAAGCTGCAAAACGGTCCCGGTACTCTTAACTCGGGTCATTTAGTTGAGTATATAGATCATAGTTATGTGTTTATTTGCTAGGGAAACAAGCTAACCAAATTAGCTTGATAGATGTACTTGTACCCTATGCATCAAGGGTTTTAGTTTTTACCATAAAATCGCCTCTGTTAAAAGCTAAATTTTTAACATAATTAAGCAAGTACTGCGTTTCAGTTTATAATGAAATTTACATCAAAAGCAGATCAAGGTTTTCCCAGTTTAATAAGCAAGTATCGCATTTTTTTTTTCTGATTGGGTAAACGAGACAACCATAGATAGGTAGGTCAACATAGGATCCTGTTCTCAACTAAATAATGAGTGCCACTCGAACAACGGTGCGGAGCTTGGACTTATAACATTGCCTAGGGCCGGCAATTTCGTGTTTCATGTCATGTCTGTGTCTTGTCATTTTGTGTTCATCTGGAAACAGGTCAACCCTAAACAAAATCTGATCTTTTACCCGTTACTTTGGGTAAGAAAGAAGCACAAACTCTTCCCTTCGCCTCTGTCATTTTTCATGTAGCGAGTTACATTGCAACAGAATTCGTGTTTTGGGTTGTAGTCCTGTCATGCCATTTCGTATTCATATGAAAACCCGATTAATCGGACCTTCTTATGTTACTTTGCAACTTAATTGCTTGCTCTTTGACCTGGATGCTATGTGTATTATGATGCAGAACCGGGTCTCGTCCGTGATAAGCAATGCTCCTTTGGTCCTCAATGTGGATTGCGACATGTACTCAAACAACTCCCAAACACTCTTGGAGGCTATGTGCTTCTTTCTGGACCCAGTCAAGGGTAACCAAATTGGCTATGTTCAGTTCCCACAGAGCTTCAATGGATGGTATCACCACCAATGACTTGTACGCGAATGGCGTCAAAAGAATCTATGAGGTAAGCAATCACCGGTTGTACTGCCATGCCAAGTTGACGGCGGCTCCTCTTTAGCCAACTTTTGAAAAATAAAGTACGCTCGCTGGTTAAATTCATGGACATACCCACGTTTTAAACCTTGGCCACAATTGTAGGCCAACCATAAACTATTTTTGAGCTAAGTGACTAAAGTTGTTGAATCTATAGCCCATGATCATACTGTCGGCTATTTGTCTCACCCTCTAGAAGTTGTATATGACGATGAAGAAAGTTACCTTGCTGTGAAGGTTTCTCATGATCGCCGGATTCCAGGAGCTCTCTGTTTTTGCAGAGATGAAAAAAGGGCGCAGCGGTAAAGATGATGGACACGAGGTTCCCTCACAGGGGCTTGCACAGACGAATGTTGTTTCTGTTTCTCTATAATTTTCCGGTATTTCTCTATCTCTCTGTCTCTATATGTGCCTAACTTTATAGGCAGGCGTTCTCCTATTTGTCTGTGCTTATCCACCTGTGGCTTCCCTCGTCTGGGAGTTTTAACGGACGGCCGTTACCGGATTTTCGGTAACGGCTATCCGTTACTAGGTCTAGCCTGATCCTTTGGTAATGGCTGGATGGCCAGTCCAGCCGTTACCCGAGCCGAGAATGGCCACCATTTTGTAACATCTCTCACTTGGCCATTCAAGCCAAGTGTATCGATATACTGGTTTTCCTCCCACTTTTCAAGAGTTCTTCCATTATGCCTTTTGTTAAGGGGTCTGCCAACATGTCTTTAGTTGGCATGTATGAGATGGATATTTTTTTTCTCATAACCATATCATTAACATAGTGGTATTTTACCATTATATGCTTGCTTTTCGAGCAATCTGCTCCACTCTTAATAAGAGTAATTGTTGCATTGTTATCGCAATTGATAACCACTGGCTCATCTCTTATCTTCAGCTTCAAATCTCGTATGAAGCGGCTTAACCAGACAGCACTTGTTTCAACCATACAGCAAGCAATATACTCAGCTTTCTGTGTATGCAATGCTACACAACCCTGTTTCTTGCATGTCCAAGAAACAACACCACCTCCAAATAAGAATATTTGTCCTGAGGTTGATTTGATGTCATCTTTGCTTCCAGCAAAGTCAACATCTGAGTATCCTACCACTTTCAGTTCATTTGCTTGAAAACAAAGTTTCAAGTCTTTTGCTCCTTTCAGATATCTTAGAATCCTTCTCACAGCTACCCAATGCTGCCAACCTAGATTACTTTGATATCTACTGATAAGACCAACAGCAAAGCTGATATCTGGCCTTGTACACAACATAAAATACATCAAGCTGCCAACAACTTGTGCATAAGGAACATTAGGCTTATCGTCTCCTTCACCGAGACAATCAGCCTTACTCAATTTCACCCCTTTTGCAACAGGTGTATCTGCAGACTAGCATTCACCTATTTTGAACTTCTTGAGGATATATTCTATATATCTCTCCTGACTCAGGCATACGAGTCTAGATTCTCTATCTCGATAGATCTTTATACCTAGGATATAGGATGCTTCCCCCATATCCTTCATTTCGAACTTGGAGTTCAACCATGACTTGGTTTTGACAATCATCTCATTGTCGTTTCTAGTCAACAATATGTCATATACATATAATGACAAGAAGACAAAGTGGCTCCCACTATTCCAAACATATACACAGTGATCAAGTTTGTTAGCCACAAACCCAAGTTCTATAATGACATTTTGAAAAGTTAAATACCATTGGTGAGGTGACTGTTTCAGGCCATATAGGGATTTTTTCAACCTATATACTTTATCTTCTTGGCCTTCAACCACAAATCCTTCGGGCTGCTGCATGTATATGATTTCTTCTAAATCACCATTTAGAAATGTTGTCTTTACATCTAACTAATGTAAATCCAAATCATAGTATGCAAATATTGCCAGGATTATCCGTATGAATGCAAATTTCACAACTGGGGAATATGTCTCAACATAATCTATCCCCTCTTTTTACGAAAAACCCTTTGCAACCAACCTCGCTTTAAACTTGTCGATTGTACCATCGACCTTGTATTTCTTTTTCAAAACCCATTTACAGCCTATAGCTTTCCTTTCTTTTGGCAAATCAGCTAATTCCCAAACTTGGTTTTTCTCAATGGATTCAATTTCCTCATCCATGGCTTTCTCCCAATATGTTGCTTTCGATGAGTTAATGGCTTGCTGATAAGTCAAGTTATCAGTCAACTCATCCAAATCTACCGAATTACACACTTCCTATGCAAGATAAGTGTGATAATCCTTTAAGTAGGACGGAGTGGCTCTTGGCCTCTTATGTCCACTTAAGATATCGGTAGTTTCAAGAAGATCTTCTATGGGCTCAAAAGATGATTGGTCTAAATCTACCAAATCGTCACACATTCCTCATTGTTTTTTAGAATGTCATTCTTAGAATCTTCTAAGAATTCAATATCTCTGCTTTCAATGAGTCCGTAGTCCTTATGATAAAACTGATATCATTTTGAACCTTTTGGATATCTAATAAATATACACCTCAAGGACCTACTGTCTAGTTTATCTCTAGACTGATCAAGGATCTTAACATGTGCAATTGATCCCCACCTCCTAAGATAACCTAGGTTGGGTTTTCTTCCAAACCACATCTCATATGGTGTAGTGAATACAGCTTTATATGGTACTCTGTTGAGTACATAAACAGTTATACTTACTACTTCTCCCCAAAATACCCTTTGAAGAGAGGCATCAATCAGCATAGACATTATCATGTTCAACAAGATTCTATTGTATCTTTCAGCTACACCATTTTGCTGAGGTGTCTTGGGCATTGTGTTTTGTTTAGCAATACCAAAGTCTTTGCAAAATTCTAAGAATTCTGTCGAGATATACTCACCTCCTCTATTTGATCTCAAGACTTTGATCAAATGCCCTAATTGATTTTCTACTTCTTGCTTATATTCTTTGAAAGCATTAAGTGCCTCTGATTTATGTGCCAAAAGATATATATACATATATCTAGAGTAATCATCGATAAAAGTTATAAAGTAACCCTTTCCTCGATGTGTCTTTATTCTGAAAGGTTCACATAAATTTGTGTGAATAATTTCTAACAGGATTGTTGTCGTTGTTGTTTTCTTGGGAAAGGCTTTCCTTGTCATTTTTCCTTGTATGCAAGCTTCACACTTGTTGAAAGTCTTTTCCTCAAATTCGGGCAATAAGTCAAAATTGGATAATTTCCTCAACTTTTCTAGACTTATATGCCCTAGGCGTTTATGCCACATATTAACATCAACAGAAAAGACACTCTCAATATAAACAAAAGATTGATGATTTTCATTATCAGATAACTTAAACAGTCCATGTTCTACATCAAATTCTCCTAAGAACAAGATTCTCCCATGTTTGCCAATAGTCACCTTGTTAGGTATAAACCTAGCTTCAAAATCCTTCTTAACTAAGGTAGGGACCGAGACCAGATAGCGCCTTATTGATGGCACAATTAACACATCGGTCAGTACAATTGGTTTGCCTTGTACAAATATCCTAAATGATCCAATACCCAAAACATCTGAGAAAGTATTGTTTCCCATATATACATGATGTTCTTCGGGTTGGTATTCCTTCAGGTCAATTGCCCCTTCCTTGGTCTTTGCGATATGTCTTGTAGCTCCCGAGTCTATCCACCAACCTGTAACTAGGCAGTCCAAGTATAGACATTCTGAAATTATGCAGATTATATCCTGCTTCTTCACCTTTCTTGTTTCTTGCGCTGTGGGTTGTTTTCTCTACCTTTCTTGTTGCAACAGTCCCTCTTGTAGTGTCTCATCTTTCCATAGTTGAAAACACTTGATTCGGAAAGCGGTTTCCTACGATTTCTTAAAACTTTGACCGCCTTTCTTGTTATTTTTGCCAAACCTTTTATTTGGTTTCTTTTTCTGGTTGGATTTGGAGCTAGACGCTAACTCATCCTAGACCACTAGCAATTTTCCCTTTTTGTTTTTGAGCATGTGTTCTTGCTCAATTGCTAGTTTTAGAGGTAACTCAGAAAGGTTGATTTCAGGCCCTAATCTTAAGGCAGTGGTAATCATATTTCATGATGGAGGTAGACTGTTTAGTATGGTTGATATCTGCACCAGTTCGGGGATGACTGATTTTACTACGGCTAAGTCTCTAGTCATTACCAGCATGTGATTTACATGCTCTACTACATTTTCTCCTTCTTTCATTCTAGTTCTATTTCTATAGTAGCAACTGCACATGTAATTTTGTAGTTGTATCATACTTAGCTGTTAACGAGTCAAACAACTCTTTTGCAGTCTCATATTCTTCAAAGACGCTAATCAGGTCATCCTCCATATAAGTTAACATGATTATTCTTGCTATGGTATCGTCCTTTTGAAATGTTTTATACATTTCTAATTGTTGCTGGTTTGCGTCTGGTGGTGGAGGATGCACTATTTCCTTTAAAACATACTCTACACCTTTAAGTATTAGAACCAGCGGGATTCTTCTCTTCCAAGTTTGGAAGTTCAGACCGTTTAGCTTTTCTGTTTTGTCAATTCGGACACACATATCCTAGAACTCATTTTCAGGTGTTTGGCAAAAATATCAATCAAGCGGTCTAAAAGGAAACAAAAAACACACAAAGCAAGAGATATGTTAAAGTGATGCAGAATATGAAGCAAAAAAAATTTTCTGAGGGTTTTTCTGCCTCTAAACCCCTTGAAAAGGATACCAAGGGATAAATTTGTAATTTTATCTATTTGTCCTCTTTTATAATTTTTGTAAAATCACAAGGACAAACTCGTAAAATTACTATTTGGTATTTTTGTAAAATTTGCAACTGATCGGGGTTAAAATCATAATTTTAACTCTCAAGGCGAATCTGTAATTTTTTCAAAAGAATAGGGGTAAACCCGTCTTTTGACTGAGTGGCAGAAATGAAATTATCCAAACCGGGTTGGATAATATCATAAAATAATAGCCCCTAGTTTTCTTGTAATTTTCAAAAATTGCCAAGGGGTAAAACTATCTTTTATCGTGGTAGACTGTGTAATATCTAAAAGGGGTTAGGGGCAGTTCTGTCTTTTTTATACAGACCCCAGGCGGTTTTCAGAAACCACTGGCGGTTTCAGAAAACCGTTAGCGGTTTTCAGAAAACCGTTAGCGGTTTTCAGAAAACCGTTGGTTTTCCCGCCACGATTTTCCGAAACCGCAGTTTTTTTTTCTTTCGATTGAAAAGCTTAAAAGCATTTTTTTTTGTTTTACAGCAGCTCTCTAGATTATTCTAAGAGAGAGAGAGAGAGTAAAAGGGAGAGGGGAGAAAGCTGCTGGAAAAGCTATTCAGGTCGTTCGTCGGTTGTTCCAGTTTTCCTCAGAGTATTTTTTTGAGTTTTTGGCCAATCCTACCTCTGGTTTCTCCTTTAGCCGTCCCTGTCGCCTTGCCTGCCTTCGGGATTCAGGCTGCTGCGGTTCACCTTAGGGCTTTGGGTGTTTCGGTTGTTTCGATCGAGTTTGCCTCTAGTTGTTTCGGCTGTTTTGGCCAAGTTTGCCTCTGGCTGTTTCGACCGATTGTGCCTCTGGCTGTTTTGGCCGAGTTTACCTCTGGTTGTTTTGTCTGTTTTGGTCGAGTTTGCCTCTGGCTATTTCGGTCAATTGTGCCTCTAGTTGTTTCGGCTGTTTTGGCCGAGTTTGTCTGTGGCTGTTTTAGGAGAGTTTACCTCTAACTATTTTAGGAGAGTTTACCTCTAACTGTTTCGGCTGAGTGTGCCTCTAGGTTTCTCCTTCCGCCTTCCCTACTGATTGTCGCCTTCCACCGATTTTTTTTTTTTTCGTTTCCTCCCTTTCTCTCCTCCTTTTTTTTTTTAACCTCTCTTTCTGTTTTGTAGGGAACCATGCTCTGATACCAATGACGGTGAAGAAAGTTACCTTGCTGTGAAGGTTTCTGATGATCACCGGATTCCAGGAGCTCTCTATTTTTGCAGAGATGAAAAAAGAGCACAACGGTAAAGATGATGGACACGAGGTTCCCTCACAGGAGCTTGCATAGACGAATGTTGTTTCTGTTTCTCTATAATTTTTGGGTATTTCTCTATCTCTCTGTCTCTGTACTCACAGGCGCTCCCCCATTTGTCTGTGCTTATCCACCTATGGCTTCCCTCGTCTGGGAGCTTTAACGGACGGCCGTTACCGAAAAATCCAGTAACGGTTGTCCGTTACTGGGTCTGGCCTGATCCTTAGGTAACAGTTGGATGATCAGTCCAGCCGTTACCCGAGCCGAGAATGACCACCATTTTGTAACAGTATAGACATGCATGACCTATTTGTAACTCAATCTTATGTTTTTTTGCATTTGATTATGCGTTCCACATCCAATAATATCCTTGAACGAGGTAGTGCTAGATCTATAATAGCCTTAAGTGCATAAAACTGCTTAGTAAAGATTTGAATTGTTTTGCATTTAATTTACATGCTACAATAAATTAAAAAAAATTATAAAGTACAAATGGTACTTTTAATTCAAATCTTCGCGATTGATCTCAAAAATCAAACGATAGAAACGTTTAAGTATTTTTATACAATTAGATATATTTTGCATTTAGCACTGCTTCATTCTTGAACATCCATGGTAGTTGCTCCCTTGATAAAATGGATACAAACGAATGCATTCCGCAAATATTGCATTAGGATTGACTCCTTTGTTCTGTATGGTAAGCATATCTCGATGTGGTGGGCATGCATGGTTCATTGTCTGAAAATTACCTCAAAGAAAGCTCCTTGTCACAAAAGATGAATAACATTACTTGCCTACTAAATCGATCCAACAACAACAACAACAACAACTAAGCCTTTTCCCATACTAGACGGGGTCGGCTACATGGATTCTTTGTTTCCACAGATCTCTATCGTGTGTCATGTTAGCAGTTAACTCCCAATAAGCTAGATCATTCTTTATTGTTTCTTTCCAACACTTTTGTGGTCGTCCTCTACCTCTTTTAATACTTTCCAAATTTAGTTTTTCTAACCTTCTTACAGGTTCTTCTTTTGATCTTCTTTCTATATGTCCAAACCATCTTAAACGATGTTCTCTCATTTTATCCTCTATTGGTGCCACTCCTAATTTATTTCTAATAACCTCATTATGTATACGGTCTTTTCTTGTATGACCACTCATCCATCTCAACATCTTCATTTCTGTCACAGACATCTTTTGTACATGTTGATGATTAACTGCCCAATACTCAGAACCATAAAACATGGCAGGCCTAACTGCTGCTCTATAATATTTACCTTTTAATTTTAATGGTATCTTCTTATCACAAAGAATACTTGATGCTCCTCTCCATTTTAACCAACCAGCATTAATTCTATGTGTAACATCTTCATCAATTCTTCCATCACTTTGAAAAATTGACCCTAGGTATTTAAAACTTTCCTTTTGGGGAATGCAATGTGTGCCAATTTTAATTTCTATGTCCTCTGAAGTAGCCAAATGATCAAACTTACATTCCATATATTCTGTCTTTGTTCTACTAAGTCGGAGGCCTTTGTTTTCTAATGTTTCTCTCCATAGTTCCAATTTTCTATTAACTTTTTCCTTAGACTCCTCCACTAATACAATGTCATCTGCAAATAACATACACCAAGGTACTTCATCTTGAATATGTTTTGTTAACTCATCCATCACCATTATAAATAAGTATGGACTTAAAGTTGATCCTTGATGTAACCCAATATTAACTTCAAAGAAGTCTGTCGTTCCTTCATGAGTCCTCACACATGTTTTTGCACCATCATACATGTCTCTTATAAGGTTAATATATGTCAATGGGATACCTCTTTTTTCCAAAGTTCTCCAAAGAGCCTCCCTCGGTACCCTATCATAAGCTTTTTCTAGATCAATAAATATCATGTGAAGGTCTTTCTTTTTTGCTCTAAAATGTTCCATAAGACGTCTCAAAAGGTGAATCGCTTCAATAGTAGATCTACCTGGCATAAATCCAAATTGGTTCTCTGTTGTACTTGATACTTGTCTTAACCTACGTTCGATAATTCTTTCCCATAATTTCATAGTATGACTCATTAACTTGATACCTCGATAATTCGCACAATTTTGAATGTCTCCCTTGTTCTTATATACGGGTATAAGTGTACTTGCTCTTCATTCCTCGGGCATCTTTTGGTTTTTCCATATTTCATTAAATAGTCTTGTGAGCCAAGTGATTCCTATTTCTCCTAGTATTTTCCAAACTTCTATAGGAATATTATCTGGTCCTACCGATTTACCACTCTTCATATGTTTAAGAGCCTCTTTGACTTCATTCTTTTGAATACGTCGGTAGAAATTGTGGTTTATATACTTTTCTGACTTGGCTAAATCTCCTAAACTAATACTAACATCTTTATTTTCATTAAAAAGATTATAAAAAAAGTTTTTCCATCTATTTCTTATATCATCATTTGCCACTAGAATTTTTTCATCCTCGTCTTTAATGCATCTAACATAATTAAGATCTTTAGTTTTCTTATCTCTAGCCCTAGCTATCCTAAAAATATCTCTTTCACCCTCTTTTGAGTTGAGTTTTTTTATATAAGTCCTCCCAAATCTTAGCTTTTGCTTCACTAACGGCCTTTTTTGCTTTCTTCTTTGCTTTCTTATAAGCTTCTAAAGTTTCACTAGTTTTCTTAGCATAATGTAATTTGTAACATGCCCTCTTTGCCTTGATTTTGTTTTGTACTACTTCACTCCACCACCAAGCTTCTTTTTGTGCCGGTACACCTCCCTTAGATACCCCTAACACATCTTTCGCCACTTTCCTAATATGTATAGCCATATTGTTCCACATATCAGAGGGTGTGCCAACATAATTCCAAACATCTCCTTGAAGGACTTTTTGTTTAAATATATCTTCTTTCTCGCTTTTGAGGTTCCACCATTTAGTCCGAATAGCTCGATGCACTCTTTTCTTCTTTGTCCATTTTTTTATTTGTAAATCCATAACTAAAAGTCAATGTTGGGTGCTTAAGCTTTCTCCTGGAATTACCTTACAATCTTTACAACACGCTCTATCTTTTTTTCTACAAATAAAGTAATCAATTTGTGTTTGTGATAAGCCACTCTTATAAGTAATTAAATGTTCATCTCGTTTTTTGAAGATTGTATTGACTATAAAGAGATCAAATGACATAGCAAAATTTAAAATCTCCCTACCTTCCTCGTTTATATCCCCATAACCAAAGTTTCCATGAATCCCTTGATATCCTAATGCCTCTTTACCGACATGTCCATTTAAATCTCCTCCTAAACAAATCATCTCCCTTTGTGGAATCTTTTGAAACACCTTATCTAACTCTTCCCAAAAAACTGTCTTTATACTATCTTCTAGTCCTACTTGGGGTGCGTAAGCACAAACTATATTCAAAACCTCTACTCCTAACACTAATTTCAACATCATGATTCGGTCACCATATCGTTGTATGTCTACTACACTCTCCTTTAAATCTTTATTTATGATAATACCAACTCCGTTTCGGGCCTTTTCTTTACCTGAGTACCATAATTTAAAACCTGTATCCTCTATCTCCTTTGCTTTTTCTCCAACCCATTTTGTCTCTTGTAAACATAGAATATGAATCTTTCTCCGAATCATAGTATCTACCACCTCCATTAGCTTACCCGATAATGTTCCGATATTCCAAGAACCAATACGAATATCTAGGACTAGCTTCCTTACCCCCCGTATCCGTCCATAATAAAAATGCGGAGACCCTCTCTGAAAATTTTTCACTACATTCGGGCGGCAATGTAGCGGGACTAACTTCTTTACCCACACCCGTCCATGATGTGGAAACCCTCTCTGCAATTGATTCACTACATTCGGGTAAAAATGTAGTGGCCCTTGCTTACTTCTTACTGCATTCAACCTCTACAGCACGTCGCTAGGCGGGGACGCCCCAAAGCAATGCTCATAATTTTTGTAATCCATGTTGTAGAAATCCGACGAAGTTTTACGCTGGCTGTCGGAAGCCTAACACAACCCTCCTCCTTTATCCGGGCTTGGGACCAAAATGGCCCAATGTACGCTGGAACTGGCTCAATTCATCGTCGCAAATAGTTAAATGGAAAGATCTATTCACCCGATTCTAGAGCTGAATTAACCAATATTTCAGGTAAAAATCCAAACCGCTATTGGTAAAAGATCAAGCTCAATAATGATTAGGAGTCCACACAGCCAACCCATCTTGGTCGAAGAACGGGTGGTTTTGGTTTTTTACTTCATGATAGGTTGATAATTGGAGCTGTAGAGACCAACCGTGTATGATATTTTCCTTCCACCACCTACCGCTTATTTGACACTGCTATTGCTCTTTTACAAACTCACTTCAATGCAATTTTATTGTTCGATTTTCTTATCTAATTGGTTTGTCTTTTAACTAAATTTGAAGGCGATAAAGTGCAACAAGGCATTTGGGCTGTGTTGGAAGAGAAGGCAAAAGTTCTATCAGATGCACCTCTGAGAAAGATACCAAATGGGGGAAGAAGGTAGCTAGCTTATTATTCGATCTTTTCCTGTATATAACACATTTTCATATAAAGTGCTTATTCTTTGAAAGGCTAAGGCTGCCAAATGAGACGAGTTGCTTGTTCAGCTCATCTTGGCTGTCACTAAACGCTAAGTGTATATCTCCTTTTCCTTCTCAAAGATATGCGGCGGCCTGGTTTAGGACTAGAAATACAATGGAAACCTAGCTTTGGAATTGAATCTAGGAATAGGGAAATGAGCTCGGTTCTGAATAGTGTTGGTAGTTTCGGTGTTCATTTCCATTCATGTTCGTGTAATAACAACCCATTTGTGGTGCTCTTGGACGGACTCAAAGATGGACTTTTAGGTTGTGTTCATTTTAGGTCTCCATGTCCATGTTATACACTCGTCAATCTCGTGTTGTGTATGGTTTCTTGTGGTATCACTTGTAGAAAATAGGTCAATCTTAACATACACAGCTTTTCTCATTTTATTTTGGATGGACAAGAAGACAAACTTTTGGCATCAACAACTTCTGGCATCATGTATGAATTACGCTTACGTGTTGTATCACATTTTTTCACCCTAATCCTTGCTTTTTTAAAAGAAAAAAAAAAGTAGTATGGTGCATATGGATTTTAAGTGTAAAGTCATATTTGGGAAATGAGAAGGTAATAGAAGATGCGAAAACTATGGACTTTTTTCTTATAGTCAACATGGCTTAAACGCTTCAACTTAACCTCGTGTCGCGTCTTTTAGTAGCTCAATTATCCTAGATGCACTAAGGTGGCATACGGACATGACATGTCACGATGACATAGCGTAAGTTATTTGTGTTGTTGACTGTGATGCAGATGGCTTGATATATGGGTGTGCTGTGGAGGATGTGTTCACGGGCATAGCAATGCATTCAAGGGGTTGGCAGTCGATGTATTGCAGTCCAGAGAGGAAGCATACCTAGGTCTAGCCCGGGTCAACACCAATGTCACCCTCATTCAGCACAAGAGGTGGTCAACGGGTTTGCTTGAGATATTCTTGTCTGACCACTGCCCATGGACCCATGGGATGGGTTGGCTTAAGCTTGGCCAGATTATGTGCTACAGCTTCCATACACTTTGGGCACTCTGAGCCTTGCCGATGTTGTGTTACGCCATAGTCCCTCCCTTGTGCATCTTGAAAGAAATGCCTTTGTTCCCTAAGGTGTTCTCTCTCTCTCTCATATATATATATATATATATATATATATATATATATATATATATAAACCACCCTGAGTTTGGTCACTTTTGATGTGTTCAGGTATCAGATCCGTGGCTCAGGGTTTTTGCTTTCTTGGGAATCGCATCCCATTTGTATATCCTTGGTGAGTTGATATGGGACAAGGGCACTCTAAAAATGTGGTGGAACGAAACAAGGATGTGGATATTGAAGGGGTCCTCGTCTTATCTCTTCTCAATCATTGTGATCATGTTGAAGCTTCTTGGGGTTTCAGAGTCAGGCTTTGAAATCACAAGCAAAGTCATAGATGAGGAAGCATCAAAGAGATACAAGCAAGAAATGATGGAGTTTGGTGTGGCATCACCCATGTTCATCCCCCCCAACAACCTTGGCAATGTTTAATCTCTATTGCTTCATTAAGGGGATTAACATTGCACTAGTAGAAGGGATCGTGGCCCTAGACTGCCTTGCACTACAGATTGTGATACCTGGCTATATCAGTGTGATCAACATTCCCCTATTTGAGGCTTTGTTCCTCCGCAAGGATAAGGGCCGGATGCCTACATCCATCACAGTTCGCTCAATAGTGCTTGCATTTGCTTTGGTCATTCTCTTCTCCCTATGCATATAACAATTAGAAATTACCAATGATGTTTCTTGTGGCGAATATGTATTGTTGGTTGATTGAGGATGAACCAATCTAATGAAGATAATTTTGTGCATTCGTGAAGGTCATGGATCTGTTTGTGCCTTATTTAGATGTGCTTTCATTGCGATACAAGAAAGCTCTATGGTGGCAACACTTTTATTGGCATTTGTTTTCTTTTAGTGACATAAGAATCAAAAGGACCCTTCATTCAACCATCATCCCTTTTTAAATATTACTCCATATAATAGTGGGTCCCCAAGTAGTTCTATCTCACTATTTTATAATCACATTGTCTAAGATCTACTCTCTCTCTCTCTCTCTCTCTCTCTCTATATATATATATATATATAATACTTTTAGTCAGCAATTTAAATAAAATCAAGTCAAGTATGCCCATCTATATAGCCCATCTATATATCGGAGACGTGAGGAGAAGAGACAAAAGAGAAATTCTCACTCCTTAAATTGGATAGGTTTTTTTGTTTCCATGCATTTTTTTTATGTGGGTTTGTGTGGCAATCCAAATCAGACACTTAACGCCCTATATATCCTAAGCCCTTCAAAAGGCTACATTATCGACATTTTATTCAATCCATGGCTGATTTAACTAAAAATTTCTTATAATATGTAACTAATCATAAAAGCTCTGAATCTGCAAACAGTCAACTTGAGGATTATCTCTCAATTAACATGCAGCTTCGATGTACTTAGGAAATTACAAAACCACTTTAGCACTTGCTATTGAAATGCACTTATCTTCATCACCACAAGTGTCACTGGTTCATGTCCATGTCAAACCATTTAGAAGTATATTTGTGGTGCTAAAAGGACTAAACTAACAAATAGACTTTAACAAATTACACATATATCATAATCTAAAACTATAACGATCCCACATATAACTCATCCAACGTAGATATATGGCACATCTCAATTTTAAGAGCCCTGACAATTCAATGGTGACATGGATATACTTGTGGTGGCAAAAGGACTAAACGAACAAACAAACTTTAACAAATTACACATATCATAATCTAAAACTATAATGATCCCACATAACTCATCCAACATAGATATATGGCACATCCATGTCACGTGACTCAATTTTATGAGCTCTCACAATTCAATGGTGACATGACCCAATAGAATCAAAGGTCTAGTTCACATCCATTTATTTCTATATAAATAAAAGTTCAAATACTCGTGGTACAATTGGAAGGAACAATTCAATAATAAGAAAACTCAAACTATTTATTGCCTATCAAATCCTATCATATCACAATAAAAGTCAAGATTTTATACTCCAATTGCTCCAATAATCTCAATACTTATACTAACTAGATCCTGTAATATTAAATAAAATATAGGCACCAACAACCACACTCATAGATGAATGTGATCTCTCTATAACTACGACACATTAAAGACATGCATGTTTCAAGTCATATATCATATAAATATAGAAATATGTATCACATTTTAAATCAGTATCATGATTGTAAATATTAATGCATAACCGACACAACAATAATCTAAATTTAGTTTCAATATCAGGACCTCTATCATGTTCAACCACTAGAAGAGTCTCCTAAACCCTCCTCCTGTCTAGCTATGTGGCCTCTGATGATACTCTTAGCATATCAGACCGAGGAACTTGATGATTGTATTACAGACTTGTCAAACCCAATCCCTCAATTGGATAATGATACCCAGATATCATACATGTAGGGACACATTCTAAATCATAAAACCTACATATACATCGACTTGGAGTCACCTCTCAAATTCAAGAGATTCACCTAAGGTCACCTCCTAAGTTTCATATCTCCACATCAATCATATCATATGTTCAATATAAATATCAAAATCACATATCCATATATAATATCAAACTCAGTTTATTTTAAAATAACTCACTACTCTCACTGGCTAGTGTTACGAATCCCCAACCTATGCATGTTGTACAATCTAACATGAGGTGTACAAATAATAAAGCATTTAAAATAACACCTATTAAGGAACTACATAAGCAATTATTTCAAAGCATTAACACACATTTCATAATCACATGCATTATTTAAAAGCAAATAAAGCTATCACTAGCATACATATGAAGATAGAACGCATCTACCTATTTGTTGCTTCTATATAGATTCAAATGTCACAATCCTTATCTCTTTAAATCATCTTGATTTAGTCCCTAAATCATAATAAAAACATAATACTAATATTCTATGTCCGGTTATGGACTTAGGTTCAAACCGTATCAAAATTGGACTTCAAACAAGGCCAAAATCTCCAAAAGACAATATGGACTCATTTTGGTTTTATTGAGATCCAATTAATGGGTTTAAATCAATACTGTTTATTCAAATGGATAATGACACATATTCCATAGGCTCAATCTGGATCCGAAAAGGTAGAATATTCCTATGAAATGAAGATCATAGATTTCATCCACATGGTCAAAACATATTATTAAATCAAACATCATAAATTAAGTGATCAGTGCCAAACTCAAGATACAATGTTTCGATGATGCTTTTGAGTTAACTCTTAGGAATAGCAGTGGAGAATGTGAGAGTATTTCTTAGCAGAATTGATACTCACACACACTTTTTACTATTCGCACACTGTTTTTTTATCGTGATTCCAATTTGACTCTTGTCAAAATTAAAAAATTACCATGATATCCTTAATGTGTGAAAATCTTTTTCTCTCCTCCCTCCCTCTCTTGGTTGGTTCTCTTCTTATCGTCGACTTTCTTATACCATTTTTCCACTAACCCATGACTTGAAACTCAATTGAAAAAGAAAGAGAAAAAAAGAAAAAGAGGAGAAAGAAGCGAAAAATGGAGGCTGATTCAAAGATGTTTTTAGTGATTTCATGGAGTATTTCATTGATTTGACATATTTTTGTCATTTATTTCATGTATTGATTTCATTTTTGACTGGAATCAATACAGACAAACTAGGTAAAGTTTTTAACGAGGGAGACATGACACATGCCCGTCTCTCCAATGAGGGAGATGTGACTGTACATCTCCCTCGTTGGGGAGATAGGTCTCAACGGCATCTTGAGTCTACCTAGGTTTTTATTTTCCAGTTTTTGTATGTTTCTTATTTTTGTTTTTCTTATTTTTTTCTTGATTCTTATTGTTCTTCTTTTTCTTATTATTGATTTCACTTTTTGTTGGGTTTTACTTTGCTCTTGATTCTTTCTTTTTCTTTGATGAGATTCATAAGAATGTTTAGTTACAAAGAAGGCAACAATGCTAAATGAAATATTTGACGTTGAAACAAAGAGATCCGACGAGATAGACCCTTGTTCGAATTGGGTGGGAGAGGAGGGAGAAATGCTTGAATTCAATGTGAGAGGAGAGAGAATTTATTCGAGGGGTAATTAAAAAAGAAGAAGATATATAGATAGTAAAAAGGGTGTATATAGTAATCTCCTTTATGAGCAAAAGGGAGGAGGGAAAACACGCTGTTGCATGCACTAATATGTTTGGAGGTAAACTCAAATGAGTTTCGACCCAGATTAATTGGATATGGTATACCGTACAGGACTTGGGTTGAAATACAAAATTTTAAATGAGTTTCGATGCAGATTCAGGTTCAGGTGTGGGATGCGAACTGACATTGGTACTAGTCATCTGCACAGGGAAATTGAACTCGAAATGTGCCAGCTCCTTCATTATCTCAACACAAGGTAAGAAAGGCGAAAATAGAAAAGTATTTAATTATATAATACCAAAAAGAACTGTTTAATGACATGTTTTTTGTACACTAGGATCCGAAATTTGGTTTTGAATTTTATACTTGGATTTGGATTAAATATAGTATAAAAAATCCTATGCAAAAAAGTGCGATCAAGTCGGATTTCGTTATGCTTCTTAGTACCTGAATCCGGTCCGCTCACATCAAAGAAAACATTTATGTGGTGGCTTCAAGAAGATCCTCTCTCATGTGATAAGAGAGAGAGAGAGAGAGAGAGAGAGAGAGAGAAAAGGCGGGAAGGAATTCTGTAGATAGCTGTAGAAAATGAATTGTAACATGTTGGGCAGATGGGATTGTAGTGTGTGTGTGATGCATCGTTATGGTTCCAAATCAAGAGTGGTGAAAGTGCGATGGTTGGCTTCATCCGGCGCTTCGGCATCGCGGCAATATGTGTTGGAACAGGTGGATGTGGAACTCTCAAAGGGCGAAGAGAGGGCTGCTCTTGCACTTGTCAAGTCCTTGCAGGGCCAGCCTCATGGTCTACGCTGTTTTGGTGCTGCAAGGCAGGTGGACTCTCTCTCTCTCTCTCACACACACACACATAGAGACATCCACAAAATTTAGATCATTTTGAGTTCTCCTTATCAGATGAGTGTTTTTGGTTTGTCGATGATGGCTTGTGTAATTTTTGTTCGCCAATTGCAATCAAACTTTCTTTTTCCTCATGTTATCTGGAGTTATTTTAAAAAGCTTTTCATTGGATGTCATATTTTTGAAGACCTCTGAAGGTATTATACTATTGTAAGGTGACTATCATACAAGGTAATATCATCCTCAGCCAGATTTTATAAGTGGAAAACAGAGTTTGCTACTTGTTTCTATTATCCCTAAATAGATGTTGAGACTTTTCTGGCCATTCTGCTGAGATGTGCTTAGACTGTCTAAGTTTTATCCTACTGCAAACTATTTGAGAAAATGGATTGGATAACGAACTCTTTGCAGAAAAGATCCTACGGTTAGAGCTGTTTACAAAGAATATATATTGTAATACGTTTATGTATGGATCCGCGTTCTTCTAAAGGTGGCATGAGACAGAAAGCAGCAAATTCATGTGCCTGAGGATTTCGTTAATGGACCATAATCTTTTATTGATGTGCCTGAGGATTTTGCAGTCAAGAATCTTCCATTGAGACCGTTTTATTAATGTGCAATTGCAAATGGGGCTTCTATATTGGGAAAACAGATGTGTCGATGAAGGCTTATTTGTATGTTGATAAATGACATGCTTTTTAAGAATCTTTCTATACTTTTTGCATTTGACAAACATATTTTGTGTTATGTTCGATTAGATGCTAAAATAGCCTGCCTGTTATTTCTTCCTGATTCCCTGTCCTCTGGATGGTTTTTCTTCAACATTTTGATTGAGACGAAGCCTTCTTTCAACACGATGAACCTAGTTCCTAACTCTCACAAAGGCTCCTGCAAGGCGGTCGACCTTGTGCTGACACTCTGTTCTCTGGACAGTTCTCTTCAATGTCAAAAATAAGCCACTTGTTTTGAGAGAGATGAAGCCTTTTACCAACATGATGAATACATAGCCTGCCAGGTGGCTAAGTGTGCCACAGAGTTCGATGATTCTGTGAAGCTTCAATAAAGGTCAATTTATTTTCATAAGAGACGTTCGGGGAGCGTCATAATATATGTGTTATGAATACAAATTTTTTGTAATTTAACATTTGTATTTGATATAAACCGGATCTATGCGAATTCAAGCCCCTTATGAAGCATCATCAAATCCAACTAGAGAATCTAGGGCGGACCGGGCACGTGAAGATCGAGGTGCTGTTGGTGACAAGGAATGAAAAATGGTACTGATGGAAAAGGGCTGGAAACACGCTTATGGATGATATACAAGGATCGGGTTTGGTCAAAGTTACTGTGCTTCACGGTGTCCCTCAGGCAAGAACAAGGAGGGTTTTCAGTAGGAATTAAGACGACGATAGGATAAGTTTGTCCGGTGTCCGCTGCTCAACAGTAGAGGGATCTCGGATGGCTGCATGACTCATTATGGAGCGACTGTGGTGAATGGTCTAGTGGGAAAGAGGACACGGTGACCGACGGTCTCTCTCACACTCAGTATAGCTGCAGCGTTTCAGACCTAATATGATGGCTTGCTGACGCAAAGCGAATCGGTAGGATGACTGGATGAGCGGAAGTCGATCCGCATGAAATGCAGTGTCCTGAGAGGAAGATGAACCAGCTATTTCCCCAGAGGATAAGAAACGACAGAAAAGGGATATACAAAAAGAAGAAGATCTAGAGGAGAAAACTACAGTCAATCAAAGCAAATGTATATTGCAGAACATAATCACAAAAACCAAGGTTCTTCCGGATGACCGAATATGCCTCCAAAGCTTATTACATAAGAAAAGAAAAGCGAAACAAAATCAACGTAAATACATAATAAATCTAATGACTAATAATGTGCGAATAAAGCAAGGAGAATCTACAAGCACGAAATAAAGCAAATATCCCACGAATAAAATAGTGATAAGGCTCCTCCAGAACAGCAGACAAGAGTTTTTCGCTGGATGTGCAAGCGTCTTTTTTTCTTCTTTCATTTGATTCAGGTTCCGCTTTTGACATAATGCCCCATTCCAGGCTCGTAATACTGACTTTGTGATTGCTAGAGGGATGCAGATGCCATTTGAGCCTCTCAGGAATTAATGTTCTCACCGCATCACCAGCAATTTAGTCATGTTTCTCATATAAAAACCTTAAATTTTTTCCTGAATCTTAAGTTTTCTTTTCTTTCAAATTATCAAGATCTGCAGGTTGGATCCACCAAAGCATCGTATCACAGTAACTTGTTTTTTCAAGTGAATATGATGGAGACAAACTCATAAGTATGCCCGCACTGTTGTAGAGCATTTCATGCGTGCTGCATAGCATGGTTAGAAGCATCAGTTTGTGAAACAAAAACCGGCCTGCATACGACACTTGGTGGGTGCACGAGTCACCATTTAGCAACTTAATGGGTCTTCTGTCTTTTGGAGGTTCTATCGTCTGCTATAACTGGCTGAACTTGAATACAATTTTCTTGATTGTGATGCTTGTCTTTAATGGATCCAATCAACTCCCTTTCTGCCGAGATTTAGCGATCATCTTTCACTTATCGTTTCTGAAGCTTCCTGATAGTGCGGTAACCTAGTATGTTGGGTGAGTATATTATCAATTACACGAGGTTCTGGTGCAGGTACCTCAACAACTGTACACCCTCGAAGATTTGAAGCTCAATGGAATTTATGCATCTTCTCTTCTCTCACCTGTCGATGCTACACTGGGTGCCATAGAAAGAAACATTCAGATTGTTGCGGTTATTGCATTTCTTGCCACAGGGACCGTTCTTGGTCTTAACCTGCCACAGTACCTATTGCTTCTATTGGGTTTCTCCACAATTCTTGGGGTGGACTTGGTTAGTTGAAGGTTCTCTGGGTACTGTTATGTAGTTCCTTTTTTCTTTTTGCGGTTTGTCTTTGTAGTATTCCTGCTATACTCTAATTAATTGTTGGGTTACAATGTTTGTATCCTTTTGTGTAGGTCCTATTTGATGGTGGAGTAAAATCCTTGATACTTGACACAATAGGTCATACACTCAATCCAAAGTATGATAGCAGGGTTATTCAAGTAAGATTTTGGGTTTTGGATTACAGTTTTTATGTTTAGAGATTTCGGAGTGTCATAAAAGAGGCTCAATACTATCCTAAATTCACAAACAAATGATTCCATCTCTAAGGATGACATCATCTCTAAGTATGTTTTGTACTCACCGAAGCAAAGGGGCTTTGATTGTATCGTAAATTCACAAACAAACGAAGGAACTGAATAATCTTCGATGGATGCCCGGGTTGGACACCCTTGTTGGAAGATGGTGGTTTTGTAGATAAGAATGTGGACCCATTTTGTGGCACATGTACATACTTGCATATTCTTCCTTTTGCAGCATGAAGCTGGCCATTTCTTGGTAGCGTATTTACTTGGAGTCCTTCCCAAAGGATACACATTGTCGAGTTTAGAAGCATTGAGAAAAGAAGGATCTCTTAATGTGCAAGCAGGAACAGCTTTTGTAGATTTTGAATTCTCTGAAGAGGTGAATGAATCTGTTTTTATCTCCGATCTCTTTATGTGATTTACTTGAGCTCAAGGAATAAACATCAAGGTATATCACTTGCATGGTTTGCTACATTTGGAGAAAGAAATATTACAAATGTCAAAAACGCCAGTAACTTTTTATCCTGTCGGAAAAAGATGAACTCAATGTTTGAGTCCCTGTTCAGTTTAAGAAATTAGAACACGGCCTCTCCCTCATGGTTGCTGACTGCATCCTCTTAACTAGTGGGAAAATACATTTGTGTCTTTCATTACTCTGTAAATTTGGCTTCAAACTTCTATGGATTAAACGTCTCTTGTGACCAACATTTAGAGGAAGAGGATAAACACGTAAAGGAAATTGCTAACACAGACATCTTGTTTTCTGATGAGGAAGTTGTCATCTTAAATTAGGATTTTGCTTGTGGTTGTGTGTAGTGTGAATGTAATTGGTGCTCTTACTCTTTTACATACTTAACAATGTTGATGTTATTTGTATCGTGCATCTGATCCTACCATTGTACAGATGAGCACCAGAATGGGAAGGTTACACACATTTGGGAAAGTCATTCCTAGATTTGTGTTATTATTTGGATATAATTTATAATTCTGATGCCAATTCGATTGTGATATCAACAATGAATCCATGTCACACGGACATGGGTGCAGGAGCAGATACTGGTGGGGGGCATGATAATTTTGAAAAATCTCGGGTACACTAACACAATGGGTATATATATACACACATGCATATATATATATATATATATATATATATGACTAGTAAAAATATATTTTCAGTTAAGTCCGACAAAGTTTTACGCTAGCTGTTGGAAGCCTAACGTAACCCTCCTCTTTTTCCGGGCTTGGGATCAGCCATGCAAGAGTGATATCTTCCATAGGCGGAGTTATTTACTAAATATTATATAAATAGTTTATATGAAAAGTATCCAATAATTACTATTTTTATATCCTATACAAGTATTATATTTGTATTTTATTTATAATTTTTTAAAAAACTTCTCAAAAACTAAATGCACACCCGATGCTCTGGTTTTATTTTAACTCTCTCCACGTGCCCACCATTTTTTATTATTACTGTAACTAAGTGGGCGCTAGGTTAAATGCTCTTATGGGATAAACTGCTAGCTGATATTGGACTAGAGATCCTCTCTCTCTCTCTCTCTTGTGTGTGTGTGCAATCCATTACCTATTGGTCATTATGCTTCTTCCAGTTCTTTTAGAAGGTTCTTTCTATGTGTGGGCAAAGAACATAAGAGATGATAGTAAATCTAGAATCTTCTACAGAGATTTGTTTGCATTCTTTTCAGATTATTTTGCATATTTTCAGCCACTTTATTAAAATAAATTCTTGTTTAAGTGTAGAAATCACAAGAGGAAAGAGGAGAATGAAGAAAAGAAGACAAGAGGGAGATGGGGAGTTGTCTTAGGAATGGTGTATAGATATTATCTTTATCTATCTTTATTATCAAGCCATCTACTGTAAAAATAGATCGAATGCAGAAAAGCAATACTGCCTTTCTGTACCATCATATAAAAATGTTGATGATGATACTGTTGGCCCATAGCATAAAGTATAGTATGAGTACAAACTAGACATTGATAAAGTGGCTGCAATAATTTACACGCTAGAAGAATGCAAATGAGCAATGCGGTAGTGAACAATTTTATTGTTTTGTGCTGGTACTAAACAATTTCACTTTAATTTGATGTACTGCCATCCAACCCTTGATACATTATCACAACTGTTGGACTAATTATTAATTCTGACAACCAATAATAAGTAAACCATATCTTGAAATACTTGAATTCAAAAGCTACTTCTCATCCAGTTCCTCTATCAATTGAATAGAAGTCTTATTTCATGACAGACGATGGATGGCCAAATAAAAATTTGCTTATGGTTTTCCACTTTTTCTTTCTCATTCAAGGGGTAAATTGGATACTTGGAGTGTAAAGAGAAGTTTGTGTATTAAAGAAGATGTTATTTATTGCTTTGGTTATGTGGAACTATAACTTACTGCACTTTTGGTGGACCATGTTTGTTTGTCTGCAGGTGAATTCTGGGAAAGTGTCTGCTAAGGTGAGATTCCTTTTGATTAATAAAAATGCCCCTGTTCTCTTCAGCAAGAGAAAAGACTTGTCTCTATAGAATTAACTATTACCTTCTTGTTTGTGGTTCTCCTTTTGCCACATTCCGTATTTGTTTATACATCTCAAATTTCATCCCACAAAACCATCCCCTAATAAAGATGCTATCCCAAGTGCTTCAAATACCCCGCTAACCAGTGTTCTCTGTATCGCACCGTATCATATCGTGGGCCACGATACGATACGTCATTCCTTATCGTATAACAAACATTATCGCTTCGTATCGTGCGATACGGGCGATACGGCCAGGGACCCTTGGCCAAATGGAAACTCGCATTTTTGTAGGTTTCATTGGTTTCTTCAAAGCTCCCTAAGCCTTCTTTCGGTGATTCTTCTCCTCCTTGGTGTTCAAGGCTCCAAAAACGACCTCCATGGTGTCTGTGCAAGCCTCCTAACTCGGATTTTGGTATATTTTTAGTGTTTTTTTTCATTTTTTCCTTTGTATTTGTTGTTTTTTGTGTTATTTATATTTTTCTTTTTTTTAATGACAAAATATGAAGTTATTAAGTGTGTGGATATGATTTTTATCCCATTCATTAAGTGGGAGACACTCTATTTGAGTGTTATTTGAAGATTGAGGATTTATGAAGGGCTTTTGTTTTCAGGTTTCTGAATGGCTTTTGTTTTCAGGTTTTTTATTGAATTAAAGTGCTCAATTGAGATGGCAGGAAGGGGTGTTAGAGACTTTCATTCTCGGTCTGATGACCCGGCATGGTAATGGAGTACACCAGTTGAGGGTTCTAGATTGAAGATAAGATGTTTATTTTGTGAGATGGTTGTTAGTGGTGGAATTTCACGGTTGAAACACCACCTAGTAGGACTAGGAAAGAAGTTCCTTACACAGACAGAGTTAGAAGTTTGCCAGAAGGCATTAAATAACAATGTTTCAGATGATTGAGAGGATACAACAAAAGGATTATTTGAAGATGTTTCAAGAAGATGATGATGCTATTGGATTCACTGATAGTTTGCCTTCAGATGCCAGAATAGAGATTGGTAGTAACAGTTCACGAGCACCTAACAGGAAAAAGAGAGTTGCTGAAGACTTTGGAGGTGGTAGAAGAGGAAGTTTAGGAAGGAGTAGAGGAAGAGCTGCTTCTAGCATACATTCATTTTTTCCTCCTACCACTACACCTGGTGCTCAACTTGAAATTCGTATTGCTATAGCTTTAGAACAACTGCATGATCAGGCAGACCTTGCAGTGGACAAATGGTTTTATGATGCATGCATTCCATTTAATGTAGCAAACAGTTTTCATTTTCAAGTAATGACATATGTAATTGCTAACATTGGTCTAGGATACAATATGCCTTCTTATCAGAAGTTGAAAGGAAAGATCTTAGATAAGATCGTCATTGAAGTGCAAGAATAATGTTCGACTTTGAGAGAGTCATGGAAGTAGACATGTTTCACTATCATGGCAGATGGATGGACAGATAGGCAAGGAAGGACCTTCCTAAACTTTCTTTTTTACTGTTCTAAAGGACTTATGTTTTTGAGATCTCTAGACATATCAGAGGAGAGGCACGTTACGAAGATCCTACGATAAGAATTTGATAAGGTTGTTGGAAAACGTGGTTGCGCAACGGATAATTAATAGTAGAAAACATGAACACAAGATGAAGAGGAAAAACATGAAGATCGGAGGAGGGGGCGGACCTCCAATGGAGGCCGCCCTCCCTCTTTCTTAATCACAGACTCTTAACCCTAATACAACTTATCAACCCTTATATAAGGAGCTGTAAAAATATAAAATAACCAAAATACCCTTAGTACAAAAAATTACCAAAATGCCCTTATGACTTCGGACAATTATAATAATACCTAAAAACATCAAATTTACTAAAACTGACTCTAAAATCATAATCTTCAACACCCCCCCTCAAGTTGGGAGTGAGATACTTCAAACTCCAAACTTGCCAAAAACTTCGTCTATTTGCAATATTTTTGATTTGTCTTCATCACTGGTCTAATCTTCAACAGCTTCTTTGGCTGCAAAATCTTCAACTCAGCCTTCCTGACTGATCATATCAAGCAGTATTTCTAGCTGCAATATCAACTTAGCATTCCTGGCTAATAATCTCAAGCAGCATCTATGGCTGCAACATCAACTCAACCTTCCTGGTTGATCATCAACATGACTTTCTTCACCACACGTGTACTAGCGATCTCTTCGAGGCTTCTGTAAAACAACTTAACAATCTAGAACACATGGGTAGCACACGACCCTTCTATGGGTGTCGGTTACTCCCTCTCTCTTTCTTCTTCTCCATAAAGTGATTCGGTAGCTATACTTCAAAAGTCATGTTTTTCTACTATTGAGAAAGCTGATCTTTTGTGATAGGAGGTACTACTCCACCATACACACTTCACACGGCTTTCCCTGCGCCCCTTCACATGGTGGCTGTAGTCGGTGTGTTAGTTAGGTGCTCTCTCTCTACCACTCAAATAGCAGAATACAGACATATGCTTATACTAATCGGTCTGCGCCCCTTCATATGGTGACTGCAACTGCTTTTTTAGCCCTCCTGACTGTTTACTTCAGCAACTCAAGGTTTTAACTTGCATGCTTCTTGGTGATACTGCCACATTTCATACCAATCAATTCTTCTAGCCTCTTCTATGATTTGATTTGTCATTCATATATAGTGAAAAAGATTGATTTTCTTGCATTCCATTTTTTCTTTACTATTTCCAATTCTGTTGTTTGACACAAGAAGACACTTACTACGTACGACTTCATATTTTCTATATTTTTCTGAATTTTTCAGCCCCTTGACTGTCCATTTTCCAAGCAATCTTCTTTGTTGCAACACTTTTTAGCAACCTTCATGGTTGTAATCTTCTTTAACTTAGCTTTCTTAGCTATTCATCTTCAGTAGCTGCATGGCTGCACTATTTTCTTCAGCAGCTTTCATTGTTGCGAATTAACTTTCATCAGCCTTCATGGCTGCAACACATTTTTATCTGCCTTCATGGCATTCTTTTTTCAGCAGCTTTCATAGCTGCAAATTTTTGCAACTTCATCCTTCCTCGTACAAACTTTAACAGCCTGCCCCTGGTGCTGATTTTAATTCTAGTTCTGGCACTTAGCAGTCCACCAGCAATTCATTTACCGAAAGAAAATGATCATCCAACGCTCCCAATTGATGCAACTTTTTACATGCGGCCAAACATACAAGTTGCTTTGCATAATGGCTCTTCTTAGCTGGATAGCCTTTTAAATGTTGAAACGACGCATAAAGATCTCCACATAAATCATAGCTGAAAATTGGCTTAGGAATGAAGTACTAGTCCCCAGGAAGCCGCTGACAATAATTATAAATGAGACAAACACTAGAGTCGGGAGTTATGGTTGCTCCTATGGAGTCTCATCTTTGGGAGATAATTTTGGAATGCATGCATCCAAAGCTCTAGTTGAGGTTGCATCCCACATCGACCTCTCACTCCTAACAATTTCATATAACAAATCTCTCTATTGTTCATTTCCCTTTTCAAGCATCAGGACATATAAAGAATCAGCTTGATGAGCATGACCACATGATTGGATATAGCTCCAGATGGATTTTGGTAAGCAACAAGTTTACCTTCCTTTCACAAAAAGATTCCATAATACTTTTTTTGTTTCTTAAATGTCAGCCCATCAACAACAAAGGTACTTCCAGTCAAGTACGTACACTTCAGTTTTTCTATCAACCATGAGATAACTTTTGCTGTAACAATTCACTCAACAAAAAAATCATGCAGAGTACCTGCTCTTGGTTTCCAAGTCTTCTAATCATGCTCAGAAGTTCGCATAGCTTAGGAGAAATTAAATTTGCATATGCAGGATCTAGGCAGGCTTCTGTCTCCAGTAAAGTCCACATTCCAGGTGCTAGATGTCCTTCAAAAAAGGTCCAATGCAATGTTTAAGTAATCCTTTAGAAGAAATCCGGAAGTAGGACAAGCACTCTCCCCATAGTCGTTTGCAACTTCATCCTTTTTGATCTCTAACTTGCATTCACATTGAATCTCCGCGATTCTTCTTTTTTAGCACACCCATAAAATCTTGGATAGACTATATTTTCTATACTTTCTTTTTTAGTAACAACTTTCTTTATGCAAATGATGGGCAGCAATTAATTATTTTCTTTCCTAAAAAAACATGAAATAATCCTTCCCTTTTTATCTTATCCTTTCCACCAAATCAGGAAATTAAGTTTCCATAACTATCTTTCTGGTTTACTTTCCATAAAATCAGGAAATATAATCTGTAACTGCCATTTCCAGCATTTGAAATTCAAAAAATAAACTTACCTTCTTTTAAAAGATTCAAATCTTCTTTTTTCAGGATTTTGTGTAACATTTCTTTTGGAAAAAATCTGGAACACCATCATCATTTTGGTAGCCAATTACTTTCCCTCTTTGTCATCTTCTTCTCCCTCCTTGAGAACTTCCCAGATCGTTCGTCTAATTTATTGGCCTTCTTTTTATAAAATCTTCCCTGTTCCAATAGATACTTTGCTTGGTCAAGATTTGATGGTACTGAAAAGACAAGGATCAATAACTTGCTGCAATCGTCCCTCCTGTTGAAATTCCATTGCCCACTCTACTATGTTTACCTCACGGGCCTTGCACAGAGGACTTCAAGCAATATAACACCAAACACAAAATGAGTATAGATCTGATTTCTATGTCAACTCTTGCTGTCTCCAACACTCAGCATCCAGATAACCAAAGATCCCTTCTACAGTGGGGGCTTACATGAGTTTAATCCAAATGATGACCTACCATTGAGAGCCCAAAGTCTGAAACCTTTGCCATCAAATTCTCATCAGGCAAAATATTAGCAGACTTCACCTCACAACCGATGATACCTTGCGCAGAAGCTGTGTGAAGTCTCCTTGCTGCACCAATGCAAATATTCAGCCTTTGTTTCCAACTAAAACTAGGGAGATTACTGCCATAAAGATGAGCTTTGAGAGTCCCATTTGCTATGTTTCATATTGTTCTTCATCAAAGAAGCCAATGCTTTCTGCATAGGGTGGAGTTCCTCGGACTATCCATTTCAAGGACGGTATTTCATAACTTTTCTTCGCTCCAAGACAGATTATGCCTTCCATGCTTCAACCACCATTGATTTAATCATCTCTTATCTAAACGTCCACGATCTTCACTATTATGCTCTGATACCATGTTGAAAAACGTGGATGCGCAATGGATAATCAATAGTAGAAAACATCAACACAAGATAGAAGAGAAAAAATATAAAGATCGAAGGAGGGGGACAGCTTCCAAGACCTCCAATGGAGGGCGCCCCCCTCTTTCTCTCTCTTTCTTAATCATAAACTCTTAACCCTAATACAACTTATCAGCCCTTATATAAGGAGCTGTAAAAAATGTAAAATGACCAAAATACCCTTAGTACAGAAAATTACCAAAATGCCCTTATGACTTCGGACAATTACAATAATACCTAAAAACATCAAATTTACTAAAACTGACTCTAAACTCATAATATTCAACAAAGGTGATATGCGAGGTTGGGTTAGAGAATGTAGTCCAATTGATTATAGATAATGCAGCTAACTACAAAGCAGCTGGGAAGGAGTTAGCTGATACTTATAAGACTTTCTATTGGACACCATGTACAACCCATTATTTAGATCTCATCCTTGAGGATATTGGTGAGATGGATGAGATAAAGGTTGCAACTGAGTGTTGCCAAGATATCACAAAATTCATTTAGAACCATGCATTTTTTTTATGTATGATAAGGAGATATACAAAAGGTGGAGAGCTCCTTCAAACAACTGCAACTTGGAGTGTAATAAACTTCTTATCTGTACAGAGTATTGTGAGACAGAAGCAAGCATTGAAGAGAATGTTCTCCTCAGATGAGTGGCAACAATTTGCAGAGTTGCCTTAGAACAGAAGAAACCAAAAGTTGAATGAGATTTTCGAGACAGTCTTCAGGAGTACATTTTGGAATGCATGTTTTAGACTGTTGAGGATTACATGTCCATTAGTGAAGGTTTTGAGATTGCTGATAGCGAGAAGAAACCATCTATGGGCTACCTTTACGAAGCTATAGATAGGGAAAAAGAAGCCAATATAAATAATTTTAATGGAAAAAAGAGAGTTGCTTGTGTCAAAAATTATTGATAATAGATGGAATAAACAATTGCATCAGCCTATTCATGCAGCAACATATTATTTAAACCCATCATTCAGGTACTCAACAAGCTTCAAAAGGGACGATGAGGTTAATCGAGGCATTATTGATTGTATAGATAGATTAGTCCCTAATGAGAGTTTCTTCGAACAGCTGCAACTCAGAGTGCAATAAATTTCTTATCTATACAGAGTATTGTGAGTAAGAAGCAAGCATTGAAGAGAATGTTCTCCTCAGATGAGTGGCAACAATTTGCAGAGTTGCCTTAGAACAGAAGAAACCAAAAGTTGAATGAGATTTTCGAGACAGTCTTCAGGAGTACATTTTGGAATGCATGTGTTAGACTGTTGAGGATTACATGTCCATTAGTGAAGGTTTTGAGATTGCTGATAGCGAGGAGAAACCATCTATGGGCTACCTTTACGAAGCCATGGATAGGGAAAAAGAAGCCATTAGAAATAATTTTAATGGAAAAAAGAGAGTTGCCCGTGTGGAAAATTATTGATAATAGATGGAATAAATAATTGCATCAGCCTATTCATGCAACAACATATTATCTAAACCCATCATTCAGGTACTCAACAAGCTTCAAAAGGGATGGTGAGGTTAATCGAGGCATCATTGATTGAATAGATAGATTAGTCCCTAATGAGAGCAGAGCAGATGCTATACATCGAGAGATAGAGATCTATGATAATGCTCTTCACTTGATGGGTTTGCCTATAGCAATTCGCAACCGCACTACTAGGCGTCCAGGTAAATTGTTTATCTTTGTATTTAAGTTTCTTAAACCAATACATCTTATATTATTGTGGATTATATCTCTAATGTTTGTCTTTTTCTACAAATGTTTGGTGGAATAGGTTTGGAACTGATTGCCCGAACCTTAAGGATTTTGCAGTCAAAGTTTTGAGTTAAACCTATAGTACAACTGGTTGTGAAAGGAATTGGAGTGTCTTTGAACACATCCATATAAAAAAGTGCAATAGGTTGGAACATAAGCGATTGAATGATTTAGTTTTTATTCGTTGTAATATGCGCCTTCGAGAAAGGTAATGTTGTATTACTTAGTACTTAAATGTTCAATTCAATAAATTGTTTGACTTCAATTGTTAATATTATTTATTAATTGCTTATCTTTTTTTGTTGTAGGCAATTAAAAAAAGTAAATAGACAAGAAAGCCAATTTGATCCAATAAGTTTGGATAATTTTGATATATTAGAAGACTGGATTATAGAAGACAGTGAAGAAAATGTCCTCCTAACTGAAGAAGACATTGCATGGATTAATTTGGAAGGAGTGCAATAGGAGATGAAGAATTTGATTTCCAAGCAGAAGATGTTGATGATGATGATGAGGATCTTCAGCAAGGAGAAGATGAAGATTATTTAGTTGATGATCCTGATTACAATTTGTAAAATATAAATGTATTTCATTTTTTTGATTCAAAATATGTAAATTTGGATGTAATTGTTCAATGTCGAATGCTCAATCTGTACTAAACTTTGCATTATATGAATTTAAAGCAATTACCATATTTTTCTGATTTTTCCTGATTTTTATCATTTTTTCTTGATTTTTTAAATATTTTTCTATTTTTTTAATATTAAAGTATGATACACTATACTATGATACGCTACGATACGATACGCCCGTATCGTGGAGCCCAATGATACACGATATGATATGCGTCAGACAACATTGCTGCTAACACTACACCCGGTAGGCTATGGAAGGTGGCTAAAATAATTCCCGTTCAACATAAGCAAAAATTTTGTGCGTGCAAACCATAGAAAACTGTGAAGCTACCTAAATGTAAGAAAGGTTGCTTGAAATTCAGCTGGTTTCTGTGTTAAAAGTTCACACTCGTTCTTGTTGCACTCTTGTAGGATATGATATCTCTCGCATTCATCATAATATGTTTGTAGTGACATTGGGAATCTGATCAAATTCCATAGCATCATTTTCATCTTTGTTCATGCTTTTGGCTGAGTATGCGCACAAAACCTTGTAGATCAGGCAAAACAAGCAGGTGTTATGACAGAAATCGTGTTTTCTTTTCAAAATCTTAAAAGAGGAGTCATGGTTTGTTGGAGGCTTCAAGGATGCAGTTCAAGTCAGTAGATTTAAGAGTCTTTCTTGGTGGATGATATGAAGGACTTAATACTGCAAGGAAACTGTTCATCCTTTCTGCCATATATCAATACAAGTAATCATTGTCACATGATGTAAGGGCATTCAGATCACAAACCTATTGTATATTTTGAAGATTACCTTAATTAGACTAGAAATCTGCTGAATTTTCTATTTCCTTGTATAACTTCTCTTTCTTCCATCTCCATCTCTATTTTCACCAAACCTCGGGCCAAGTTTCTATAGGTTTTCTACTGTCTTTCTATTGTTTCTTAAGCTAAACAGGTTTTGGACACCTATTTGTAGCTAGTAAATTAGTGAGTGCATTGGAAGATCGGGATGTAGTATATCTCAACGAAAATGTTTGAAAATAACACATTATGAACTTTAGCATTGCTAGCTTGAAACTTATAAAAGATCAGAAGCATGGGGATCTGTTTGGCTTGAGCTCATTTGAAAGATCAGACTTGTAATGAGACTATCAGGAATGAAGTCAGTATCACTAATAGAAGACAAATCAGAGATATGATTAATGTGATTTTTACATATGAATAGATGGTGAAAGGAAGATCTAATGTGAAGGTGTGAGAACTTGGATAATGGAAAGGGGGAGGTAGGCCTAAACCCGCTAAGATGAAATAATTCAAAATGATTATTTGCTATTGTAACTAAATGCAGTTATAACCTAAGACCCGTGCATGTGAACATTGGAGGACCTTTTCTAGAGTCAGGATAGCCCCTTCTCTAATTTGATACATTTCAACAAATATTTTTCATCTACCCAAAGAATGACTTTTTAGATGAGCTCACGGAATAAAAGGCACTGGTGAAGAAAAGGCAGTTTTTTCACCTGTAAAACCATTTGTAGCATTCCATTGGTGAACATCACTTTGACTGTCCGTATCATTCAATTGATTGAGTTGAAACATCATTGACATTAGAAGCAAAAGAGTCATTCCATAGAAAAGGCACGAATATTTCACCAGGCAGAATAGGCAAAGGAGGTTTTTTATGTTGTTATTTGTTCCCTAGATCCTCCGCTGACTCTTTGAACCAACCTTAATAAAAATGTCAGCCAACAACTATATGCATCTATGCAGAAGGCACCGTAGGTAGGGACTATAGTTCACATTGGGAGGGGTACAGTCCATGTAGTCTACCCACTTAGTGTTGTTGAAGGCCTTGGTTTTGATCTTGTGGCTTGTAGATCCGAACTCAGATTTTATATGAAGTGCCCTAACGTTCAATCTGGTTGGGAATGGTGGGCAAGAGTTCTAAGCATGGTGTTCGGCATTGGTAAAAGAAAAAAAACATAAGCACGTGATGTAGGTTGTGAGATTGTGAGGTTTTGGTGGTTGTGGAGTTTAGTCCTACGTTCCATAAGATCTGTTGTAGAAGTTAAAAGAAGAGTGCTTCATTGTTGTGAAGGTTGAGACGAACCCATAGCTAATCGTAGTAAAATTAAAGATGGCATTAATGGTGGAGCCACAAGAGTGAGGTTATGTGGTAATACCTCAAGGGATCATAAACGGTAAAGTGTTGCCAGTGAGAGATATAAGATTGATTGAAACAATCGTGACTGATGCAAAATGTGACAAGCAAATTGTGTGTAATGGGATTTTCCTTTCCCTTTTATTTCCTTAGACTATGGGTTTAGTTGTATCAAATCCGAATCATTTTATCATTGCAAAATCGATTAGAGTGATTTTTCAATCATGGTACCATGAAGATTTCTTTGGATATTAAGGAACCGAATCAAGAGGTTTATCCTTCCAAACCCTGTCTGGTCCCACAGGAAACTACATTGCTCGGTTTAGGACCAACTAATATTAGTTTTAGGTCTCCTATGAATATTGCATCTATGAAAGGATGCAAGAAGCCCTTCAATTCAAAGAAGGGCGTGTACTTATGTCATCTATCATGTAAAACCCTTTGATTAGGTAGGGGATATGGTTTCTTCATTCTTGCATGGAGTACAATCTTTCCGGCACCGTTGCTGTGGATCCCATCATAATTTAAAATCGAACATGCTTGGACACAATTTTGGAATGCAAACTTTCTGGCATTATTGCTGTGGATCCCATCATAACTCTAAAATCAATCATGCTTGGACACAGGCAGCAATCAAAGGTGTATATTGGGCGGTCCTTGTGTTGCACCTCCAGTCAAATCCACCTAGTTTTTGAAAAGGGTTGGTTAAGCTCAATGTTCAATGTTTGTGTTTAGACAAGCAGCAGCATAGAGTTGTCTACAAGCTCCTTTTTCACCAATAAAATATTTTAGTTTGAAGTCTGGCAATTAAGCATGGTGATAACTGTCAATTAATAAAATTACTGCCATAGAAGATCCTTTAATGATTGTTGCAAATTTTGAATGTTTAAATCTACTCCGCAGACGTTGAATACATTTTCATGCATAGCTCTGGCGGGTGTTGCAACTGAATACCTTCTGTTTGGACTTGCTGAAGGTGGCCTTGCAGACATTGCCAAGGTTGTAGTGCATATATGTTATGGTTAACTCCCTGGATGCTTTGTTGCTTACTGTCTCTTTATTCGTGAGCAGCTGGATAGATTGCTCAAGGCGCTCGGATTCACTCAAAAGAAGGCTGATTCTCAAGTGAGATGGGCTGTGCTGAACACAGTCACGATCCTCCGGCGTCATGAAGAGGCACGCTCTAAATTAGCTGAAGCCATGTCAAAGGGTAAATCAATTGGGTTTTGTATAGATACCATTGAGCAGGCAATCAATGTTGATGATATTTAATCCATGTGTCCTTCCAAAAACGAACTGGAAAAAAAAAGATACCCTCCCATGCATAATAATCAAATACTATGCATATTATGTGTTGTTTCTCTTTGCTTTTGAAAGATAGTAATCTCACACAGATTCCAAGCCATTCTTGCAGTGATGGTAGCGGAGGCAAGAGAACCAATTCGGCCAAACAACCAACCTGTTCTCTGTTTGGCTAAGTTGTGAGAAAGAATGGAGCTCCTTTGTCAAGCAAACCCATTTATTGCAAGCCTTTTCATATCTAGCTACAACAACTTGAACAATAACATTTAATCCTTTTCCAACTAGATAGGGTCAGGTACATGGATTCCATAGAGTTTGATCTTGTGCTATGCTAACAGTTAAAACAAAAGTTAGATTATTCTTTATTATTTTTCTTTCAATACTTTTATTATTATTTTTCTATTGTATTTACCCTCAAGTTTCTCACACCTTACCAATGCTTCATTAAATTGCCTTTATACGTGTCTAAACCACCTTATTGATACTACTCTCAATTTATATATGATAACTTCATTACAAGTATGGTCTTGTATAACTACATATTCATCTAAGCATCCTTATTTTTGCTATAGATATCTTTTGCACACAATGATAGTTAATTTTCCAACACTTCTCAACAACAACAATAATTAAGCCTTTTTTCATATTAGATGGAGGGTTTCAACATGGATTCTCTATTTCTATAGAGCTCAATCATGTGTCATGTTAACCATTAACTCAACAAAAACTAACTCATTCTTTATTGTTTCCTTTCAATACTTTTGTAGTCTTTATCTTCTAACATTTTCACCGTTTAGTTTTTTACACTTTCTTACTTATACTTCCTTTGCTCGCCTTTTCACCTATCTATGCCATTTTATATGATTTTTCTTTATTGTATTATCTATTATTGTCAATTCCAATTTATCTTTGATAACTTCATTATGAACACGAAGATCTTAATTATGTTAGATGCATAAAAGACGAGGATGAAAAAATTCTAGTGGCAAATGATGATATAAGAAATAGATGAAAAACTATTTTTATAATCTTTTTAATGAAAATAAAGATGTTAGTATTAGTTTAGGAGATTTAGCCAAGTTAGAAAAGTATATAAACCACAATTTCTAATGACGTATTCAAAAGAATGAAGTGAAAGAGGCTCTTAAACATATGAAGGGTGGTAAATCGGTAGGACCAGATAATATTCCTATAGAAGTTTGGAAAATACTAGGAGAAATAGGAATCACTTGGCTCACAAGACTATTTAATGAAATATGGAAAAACCAAAAGATGCCCGAGGAATGGAGAGCAAGTACACTTATACCCATATATAAGAACAAGGGAGACATTCAAAATTGTGTGAATTATCGATGTATCAAGTTAATGAGTCATACTATGAAATTATGGGAAAGAATTATCGAACGTAGATTAAGACAAGTATTAAGTATAACAGAGAACCAATTTGGATTCATGCTTGACAGATCTACTATTGAAGCGATTCACCTTTTGAGATGTCTTATGAAACATTTTAGAACAAAAAAGAAAGACCTTCACATGATATTTATTGATCTAGAAAAAGCTTATGATAGGGTACCGAGGGAGGTTCCTTGGAGAACTTTGGAAAAAAGAGGTATCCCATTGACATATATTAACCTTATAAGAGACATGTATGATGGTGCAAAAACATGTGTGAGGACTCATGAAGGAACGACAAACTTCTTTGAAGTTAATATTGGGTTACATCAAGGATCAACTTTAAGTCCATACTTATTTATAATGGTGATGGATGAGTTAACAAAACATATTTAAGATGAAGTACCTTGGTGTATGTTATTTGCAGATGACATTGTATTAGTGGAGGAGTCTAAGGAAAAAGTTAATAGAAAATTGGAACTATGGAGAGAAACATTAGAAAGCAAAGGCCTCCGACTTAGTAGAACAAAGACAGAATATATGGAATGTAAGTTTGATCATTTGGTTACTTCAAAGGACATAGAAATTAAAATTGGCACACATTGCATTCCCCAAAAGGAAAGTTTTAAATACCTAGGGTCAATTTTTCAGAGTGATGGAAGAATTGATGGAGATGTTACACATAGAATAAATGCTGGTTGGTTAAAATGGAGAGGAGCATCAGGTATTCTTTGTGATAAGAAGATACCATTAAAATTAAAAGGTAAATATTATAGAGCAGTAATTAGGCCTGCCATGTTTTATGGTTCTGAGTGTTGGGCAATTAATCATCAACATGTACAAAAGATGTCTCTAACAGAAATGAAGATGTTGAGATGGATGAGTGGTCATACAAGAAAAGACCGTATACATAATGAGGTTATTAGAAACAAATTAGGAGTGACACCAATAGAGGATAAAATGAGAGAACATCGTTTAAGATGGTTTGGACATATAGAAAGAAGATCAAAAGAAGAACCTGTAAGAAGGTTAGAAAAACTAAATTTGGAAAGTATTAAAAGAGGTAGAGGACAACCACAAAAGTGTTGGAAAGAAACAATAAAGAATGATCTAGCTTATTGGGAGTTAACTCCTAACATGGCACACGATAGGGATATGTGGAAACAAAGAATCCATGTAGTCGACCCCGTCTAGTATGGGAAAAAGCTTAGTTGTTGTTGTAGTTGTTGTTGTTGTAACTTCATTATGAACACGGTCTTTTCTTATATGTTATGTTACAAGGATACGGGTACGGGATATGCAATTTTATAAAAAACCAAGGTATGAGTACACCACTATTAAATAATTTAAAAAAATGACATAAATATATATACACACACAATTATATAGAGCATTCTATATTTTAAAAGCATTCTAGTGTTTGAGATTTTATTCTAACTATGAGAATGACATTTATATTCTTCTTCAAAGTAAGAACAATTAAACATCAAAGTATCAAACACATACCAAAAGTCGTCAATTGAATTTGCAAGGGAAGATCTGAAACCAGCATAAAAGGCGATCCCCATCATTGCAGTGCTTACCATAAGGTCCATAAGAGAATCAAGAGTCCCTGAAGAAGCATTATTTCAAGAATATCATAAATCAAAATAATGAAGTTCACAACATATAAGCAAGACCAACATATGTAAAAAGAATCAATGAAGAGATAGAAAGACCTTTGTCAATCACAGGTGCTGTCAAATGAAGTAGATTCAAAGCTATGCATATCTCACACATCCATCTTAATATCTGAATGATTTTCATAAAGTTAGCTCAAAATCAATGAAAAGGGTATAATCAAATGATCGATATGCACCTGTTTTAAACTCGTATTACAACTATGACTAATACATACTTCGCAGTGCAACCTTCCTACATATTATATAAACTCACAACAAACTCGTAATACATAGTTCACCAAACAGGCTAACAGAAACTCATATTACATATTTCACCAAACAACACAAACTTGGATACAATCATACAATGACTTATCAAACAATATCATTCCAAGTTCCAACAGAATATTACATATTCATATCAACACAAAAAAGTTAGCTCCTTCAAATGGATCCCATTCATCTCCACCAATGTCCCACATTTTAGTCTCACCCTCATTATAGTTCTTATTCTTCCTTGAGAGGAGACGAAGATTTGTGTGGACAAAAACTAAATCTTCACTCTCTTGGGATTTAGCCTATTCCTTTTCATGGAGTGGATAAAGGAATATGTGCTCCAATTCCTTTCACAACAAGAGGAAGAGGAAGGTTGTGAAAGGAGCTTCAAGGCAATGGTTTGAAGTTTGGGGATTGAAGCTCCATACATGACCCACCATTCCTTTGGTGTCAAGTCCCACCTATCTTGCAAGCAATCAAATGGCTAAGCCTTCTTCACCACTTGAGAATTTAACAAACTACGAAGTGACCTCTCGCCTTTCTTGAGAATCAGGAAAGTAATCCTTGAGGCATTTGTTTCTCCCCATACAAATCTCATTGTCCTTGTGTGGGGGACTCGTTTTGGAGCTTCCTCAAGCCATTGTCTACAATAATACCTATTATACAAAATATAAATTGTGATTACTATAATACAAAAACCAAAGTACATCTCTTAGATGAAAAAGTAAAAGAACTTGGAACTTGAAAGTTAATTAAATTTACCTAGGATTAAGTGAATGAGCCAAGCAATGAAGAGGTGTGCAACTTTTATTCCATCTAGAAATTAGGATGTCAAACACCACTCCATAGAAGGATGAATGTTGATTCAACTCCTTTTCCTCATGTTGATAGATGGCTAGCTTCACTTGCTCAATCATACAATCCCATTTCTCATAAATCAAATGAAGGTTTGGCTTATCGGTGTCACAAAACGAAGCATTTCATAGATGGGCTTTGTAAAGCTTAGAATATAATCAACTTTATCCCACCAAAGGTCATTCAAGATTGTTTCTTTCACGGTGGACCTTTTGAACATCATCTTCTCTATAGTGAGACCATTCTTCACTAATGACCATAGATTGGAGACCATGCTTAATAGTTTTAAACCTTTTAAGCATTACAATGACGGAGGCAAATCTAGTCTCAAGCAATAGAAAGTAGCTTCGGATGCACAAATTGATTATACATGGCTAGCCTCATGGAATGATTCATGATAAAGTTCTTAATGAAAAAGGCATCATCAACACAACAGATAATCCAATGACATTCGGCATAAACACTCTCATTATTTGGATTATTTTTAGGAGCACAAATATTTTTCAAAGCAAGGTTCTGGACAAAATCAAATTAGCAATGTAATGTTTGTCCTTAAACTCACGAGCCATCAGCCCAGCCTTCAAGAACATAGTCTCGAATCCAGATGCAGCCATGAAGTTAATCAATGGTCTTCTCTGTGCATCGAGTCCAACCATCACTCACTTATACTCGCACCTTTTACGGCCAAGTGTCTTTGATGGGTTGAAGTAATCTCGGTATGTGGGCTTTTTCTCTTTGCAACATTGAAGTTCTTATAGCATTGTAACTAGGTGGACAATTGTCTAACATTTTCATGTGCTTATCTATCAATTTGTCTCATCTCTGAAAGATATTGATCAGTAACACCGGAACAAACAACTATGCCATTTCCTTTTTCCTTTAATAGGTGACACTTCACTCTAAAATAAGAACCTTTATAAGTTAAACCACAGTAGTTACACCGCCAACTTGCATTTCCACTACCTGTCTTTTTGTCTTGTAACAAGGATATATATGCCCAAAGCGGGCAACCTTTTTTGGATTTCTCAAATGCAAATTTGCTAGTAATTGAAACAGACGAAGTACTACCACTAACAGACATATTAGACATCTAAAAGTAAACAATATTTAACTATCAATAAACAAAAATAGATTCACAAGTATTAACTATGAAGCAAAAAAATATTGCATGATTCCTAAGTAGGTGGATTCAAAAAAAGTTTGCAAGTTCATAAAGAAAAGATTCACAAATGATTCCTAGTGATGAGCTGCTTTTTGACAACGGATTGAGCGACAAACTTTCCATTAAGAACTCAAGGTGTGTAGAAACCGATCCTCTTGAACCTCATCCACAGAAAAGGATCGACTATATATTTTCTGCAAATATATTAACCCCTTCTACCTTGATCATTTGCAGTTAGTCAGACAGTATTGTGGAACCCATATTTGCAGATGAAAGATTTCTATAAAGACTTTGTCTGTGTTGAGAATGCAAAGGTTTGCATCTGGTTGAAACTCCGAATAGGCATGAACTTATTTAGATTAAGCGACTCTTGACTATGTCACACGGAAGCTTTTACTGGGTGTGGTGCACCTTTGTCCACCACTCAGCAAACGTTTTTCTCCCATGTCTAAATAGACACTAATTATTTTAAACTAAAGAATCTAAGTTGAAGATAGTTCAGTGCCATGTCAAGGGACATTTCCTAGCAAATTGGCCGTTAATACTCTATTAATGAATAATAACTTTAAAACTGAATTTTTCTTCTGGTTTCATGAAATACTTATCAATTACAGTAGTCACACACACACACACACAGATATATATATATATATATATATATATATATATATATATATATATATATATATATATATATATATATTGCCATATCCCGTCACTCATGATTGTTGAAGTTGTCATCCACAATCTCACCATGCCCGTATCCAACACCACATACTTGCCTTTTTTATTTAACCTACCCTTCTTTCTGAACAATGGGAGGAGACATAGACATCAAGTTTTGTTCTTGTTACAGATTGGGAAAGTGTAGTTGGAGCCTGGGCAATCATGGACTGCATAACAACATATTAACATTCTCAACTTAAACTCTTGTCCTCGTAGAGTTCCTCTGAGGAGTGCATGTTATATCGATAATAATTTAACTTTCTTAGGGTGAGGGAAATAAGTGAAAAACGTTCAGGGGTGGATGTATTCCTGTTTACACATTTTGAAATAAATATTATTGCAGTTCTTATTGCTTACCATGTAATTTCCAGGTTCACCAAGAAAATCTCAGGCTGTAACAGATCCCTATGCCGGTAGAATTCCGCCAACAGCATGTAATTTGTTGCTCAAATACCATTTAAAAGCGTACATGGTGATAGAACTGATATAAATGCAAACAACAACTAAGTTGGTTCCCATAGTTCTAACCTGACAAAGGGGGAGACGGCAGACTGGCAGAGGAACCGCATGAAAATTCAAGGTTCACGGGAATAGTGGATTGGGAAGGCAGCACGAGATGGTCGGAGCAGCCGCCGGTCACCAGTGACAATGGGAAGGCAGTGAATCTAGAGAGTGGAGAGAAAGCACGTGCAGTGGAGAGAGAACAACACGCAGAAGGAGAAGGGGATGCGCAGTGGAGAGAGAACAACACACAGAAGAAGGGGATTCTGCGATTAGAGCTGGGAGGGATCTGGATCAACCCGATCCATAACGTACCGGGTACCGGTATGAGACATACCTGAAGTTGGATATGCATACCTCAATACGTCGAAATATACCGATACGCTATTGATGGGATGGGTACGTACCCGACATACCCATACGTGTACCCGGTACGTATCGGATACGGGTACGACGCTAAGAATGGCATACCCGTGCAACATTGCTTATGTGACTAACACATCGATCTCAACATCTTCGTATATGCCACAAATATCTTTTGCATATGTTGATGATTAATTATCCAACACTTAGTATCATATAACTTAGTGGGTTTAGTTATTGCTTTATAATATTTAATTTTAATTTTAATTGTATCTTCTTGTCACAAAGAATACATGATACATCTCAATATTTTGACCAACTTATATTAATTATGTACATAACATAATCAATTTTTCTTCCCTTCAAAAAATTGACCTTAGGCCTTGCCTCACCCCACCCCATCCTTTGTCTAATAACTTTTCATTTAAGGGATGCAATGTGTTTCAATCTTAATGTCATTAATAATAATCAAATGATCAAACTTGCATTTATATATTTTGTATTTGTTCTAAGTTAAAGTCCTTATTTTCTAATGTTTCTCTTTACACGTCTCATTTCTTGTTTATTTTTTCCTTAGACTTATCCACTAATATAATATCATTTGTGAATAACATACACTAAGATACTTCATCTTAAATATTCTTTGTTAACTTGCCAATAACTAAGATAAATAAATATGATAACCTTAGACTTAATGGCCCTGGCCATCCCCATATAGTTGTTGGGGAGACCCCAATGGTTGGATTGTAAACACCCAAAATTTTAAAATCTTTTCAAAACTCCTTAATTTCGAAAACCAGTTTAAAGTCTTTATGAACCTTTAAATTCAAAAACCCCAAATTTCAAAGTTTAAACCTTTTGGAAAATACTTTAAAATAAAGGTTTTAAATTTGAGTTAAACAGCCTATGAGTTTCGAAGCAGGCAAAGACCCAATCCGAGCCTCGATCTCCGAAAAGAAGATAAAGTTGAAAAACATCAATGAAGATACGGGATCAAGCTCAAGCCAAATCAGATTTGAATCTCATCGAGACCAAGTCCAAATTCCATAGGAAGTCAAGGGGAAAATTGAGCTTGTCCAAGATCAAACCAAGCTATCAATTCAAGCAAAAGATCGAACCAGAGTTAGACTTGAGGCTGTGATTATCAAGAAAAGCCAAAACCATGGTGAACCTGAGACCATGGTGACAAGTTCAAAGATACTTCAAGTTGGACTCAACATCAAAGAGGAGCTGAATCAAATAAAAAATCAAAATGTGAGCTATGCCCGGTCAAGAATGATTGAATCAAGTTGTAAAGTTTGGAAAGGGCCGGTTACATAAAATTGAAATGACTCCAATCGGCTGCACCAAAGGCCTAAGGGGCCACACTCGAACCCCAGTCGTGGCCTCCCATGTCCAAGTCAACATGGAAGAAAAACAAGTTCATCAAAGAAGAAGGATCGACCTTAATCAAGCCCCTAGTCGGTTGAAGAGGAACCAAGGTCTCGAGCCTTGGTCAAGCCCGATCACACTCAAGACTAGCCCACATGGGGCTGGTCCAATTCGTCATCAAGGGGACCACTAGGAGCTGGATCGAAGTGGATCAAAAAACCAACCAAGGGTTGGCCCAACCCGCCCCAAAGAGGGGCCTAGAAGGCAGCCCCCCTTGGCCTATAAAAAGGGCCAAAGGGTGGGGCCGGTTCCCTATCTTGAAATGCTTGGGAGCTTCTAAAATTTTGGGAAGGGAATTGAGGGCTGAGAGCTAGGCTTAGGCAAGAGTTTTTCCAGCAAGAGAGGGTCATGACTTGTATGGAGAAGAAGAACCATGTGAGTGCAACAGAGTTGGAAGGAAGAAGGAAGAGTGGTGGCCGAATTCACTATTGAATTCCGGTCCCTTTTGTTAAAATCGTGTAAGTATTCCTTCAATTCAATTTAAATTCGATCTTCCTTCTTTCAATTCATTAATATGGGGTTGTATTAATGAAGCTTAGTCTCTCCCCAAGTTGTAATAACTCTTAGACTTGCTGCAATTTTATTTCATGGATGAATCGACACTCATACACACATGCACTCTAATTGTTCGATTATGCTTCTACCCCAATATATGTTATAAATACTCTATACTTCTTAACCCCCTCTATACTTAAGCTAATATGTATATTTTCCTTCATGTGAGTTTAATTTGGGATGTAGAGTTGTTGCAATTTCCCTTCGTGTGAGTTAAATTCAGAGTAGAGTTGTTGCAATTTACTTTCGTATGAGTATGCATTTGCACGTATTTTCTATGGAACTGAAAATTTGTTTTCTGTATCTGCATACTTGATTGTTGTAATTTTAATTCCCTACTTTGTGATCCGAATGAGCTGAAACTTTAGGAACATCTGCACCCACAAAACTCTTAGAAATAAAAATTTCAAGAATTTTAGGACCGTGTAACCCCGTTAATAAAATCGGGAAAGATCGGATAAAACTGTTTCTGTTTTCTCCACAATCGGATTTCCTAAAACAGAGGCTGGGTAAAAGTCTCATATCTCTGTCTACAAGAATCCAAATCGGCTGAAATTATCTTAGCTAATATCCGTAGCTTTCCAAAATAACTAAAATCACAACATTTGGAGTTTTGTACATCGAGATACAGAGGATTCTTTAAGCCTTTGTATTTCTGTGATAGGACTGTTCCGGGCATTTGAGTAAGCTTTATTCATTTCTTTAATTTTGATTCAATACAACTCCAATTTCAGATCAATAAAAGGCTACAGGTACTCCACACTACAGACTTGGTCTGGTAAATTTTTAGTGATTTTTGGAGGCCTGTAGAATGTCAAGATCTATTTTAGAAACAAGCTTTGAAAACAAAACTTTCTGTTTTTCAGAACTTGTTTACTTCAAGTTTTGAATCAAAGTGCACATTTAAATTCTTTCAAAAGCACCAGTTATTCACGTGAATTGGAGTTCATATTTGCTTTAAACTTGAAGTTCCTAAGTGCTTAAATCGACCCTTGAGCAACGGTTTAAGAAGGTTTAAGTGAAAAGAGTCTGCTTGCCCATAATCGCCGAAGAAGTCAAAATTTTCAAAATCTTTGTTAGTTTTGCAAACTAGCTGGCACACTCGCGCAAGCAAGTAGATAGAAAAGTTCTGCTTTGAGTTTTTCATAAACTTCGGAGTGAAAATTTTCATGTCTACATAGATATCAAGCCTCTCTTGGTGTAAACTAAAACCTATACATTTGCACATTTGCTCTATAAATAGAGTCACTTACCTCTTAATAAAGCATGTTGTTTTGTAATACTTTGGATATTTGGTTTGATTAGTTGATTCCTTTTTTATTTGGTTTTTATGTTTGAATACTAAGTGTTTGGTGTTTTTGACGTATTGATCTCTTCTTGGACATGACTGCATTGGAAAGCGTGTCTAACTTGAAGCAAATTTTGTTTTCTTACCTTTGATATTATAAGGTTGAGGTAATCTTCAAAAACTTTTATAAGAAATATGAGAGAAAAATGAATTGTTTCATTGTTTACTTGACCTAAATTGCTATCAAAGTTGGGCAAGAACAATAAAAAGTTTTTAGTCAAAAGATTATTAGGATTACGTGGATGATAATATCCAAGAACCAAATTTGAAAGTTGATGGGCTTGATGAAGATGATATCACTAAGGCCCTAAAAAATTATAAACAAAATTTTAAAATATGAGAAAAATTAATGCAAAAAATTATTTGAATTATTTGTTAAAATGTAGATGAAAAACTTTGCAATATAATTAATGTCTTTGAAAATGCATTTGAAATATGAGAGTATTTAAAAAAATCATTCTCAAGATGACTTTGTTTTCTAAATTAATTTGATAAAAAAAATGATAATGTTTAAGCAATGCAACTTAAGCATTAGGGATTGTCACAATGACTTTTGAAATTATGGAGTTAACTATGAAGTTTTGAAAATTTTGAAAAAGTTCAAAAAATGAATGCATTTCAAGAATACCTTGATAATTAATATTTTTTTGTTTATGCAGGGTGTAAGAGAAGAATTTGAAAACATAAGTTCCACTTTAATCCATAGAAAATCGAGACCAAAAAGTGATGGGTTCCTTATTGATTTAGTTAAGAAAGAAACTAGATTGAAAGCAGGAGCGACGAGTGCACTTAAAAAAATTTGAAGGACAAGAAAAGACAATCATAAAGCCTATGACTCCATGGCCTAACAATAATAGTATTTGTCACTATTGTAAGGAGAGTGGGTACATCAAGACTTATTATCCTCTCTTGATGACAAAAATCAACAATACGGTTGTCTTGAAAGATAAGGAGGGAGGAGCACTACCCACCGACATCAAAGCTTACATTGAAGAAATGTTTAAAGAGAAAGTTAACATATTTGGAAATGCGTTTTCCATATATTTTCAAGATATGTCTTGGTTTTTAGATTTAGGTGCGTCTTTTAACATGACACATATAAAGTTTTTTAAAAAATACTTATCAAAAGACTTTGAATAAACATGTTTTTACGATCGACGATACAAAACTTTAAGCAAATTTAATTGGAAGTTTAGAAAGCAAAGATTTCAAAGTACCCAATGTAAGCCTTGTACCAAAACTCAATCTAAATTTAATTTCCGTTGCTTAAATTTGTGACAATGGTTGCATAATCACTTTCTCATCCAAAAATTATGTGGTGCATGATCACCTATCAAAGAAGGTGATTAGAAAAGGCTATACAGAAAATTGACTATATAAAATGAATAATTTGATTGTACCAAATTTTGATTATTGTAGTGTAATTCATGACACAACTCTTTGGCACAAAAGATTATGTCACTTTAATATGAACAAGTTATGTAATCATATATTATTAAAAAATAATAAAAACAAAGATTTTGTATGTGAAGAATGTATTCTTCAAAAATTGCATCATATGCCTTTTAGTGAGAGAAGTTCTATTGTAAGTAAACTCATTGAATTGGTTCATTCCGATATTTGTAGACCCACTCCTATTATTTCTAAAGGAAGAGTCGGATACTATGTCACTTATATAGATGATTTTAATAGATATACTTAGGTATTTCTCTTAAAACATAAATCTAAAGTATTTAGAAGTCTTTTGACATTTCATAGTATGATTAAGAATCAATTTGATACGACTCTTAAAATCTTGAAATCAGATTCTGGAGGTGAATATATGTTAAAAAAATTTCAAAGCTATTTGAAAACACATGAAATTATATACAAAAAATCTTACACAAAACCCCATAACAAAATGGTTTAGCTGAACAAAAATATAAACACATTATAGAAACTAATAAAACTCTCTTAATGATTAGCAAGATATAGAAATTCTTGTGGGCAGAAGTTATCCTTATCACTGTTTATCTAATAAATAAAATGTTTTTTTCTGAACTTGGTAATGTTTCTCTTTTTGAAAAATTGTTTAGACTTACTCCATATTATAAAGATTTAGAGTTTTTTGTTGTAAATATTTGTTTATATGGATAAAAATGATAAATTATTTCATAGAGCTATAGTGTATCTTTCTAGGTTACAATATTAACAAAAAGAGCTCCTAGGCCAGGTTAAGGAACCCATCTCTAAAGGATGTATAGTAATGCTCATCCATGAAAACTTCAAATCCGATTTGAAAGCTCTCCTTCCCCTGCATGAAATCTCTAATTTCCAAAAATTAATCAAAAAAGCTTCCCTCTTTGAAACAAACTTGAAAAAGGGAACTTATGAAGATTTGTGCAAAGGAAATTTTTTTCTGAAAACCAAGTTTGAAAAACCAGGGGCATATGGGCCACATGTACCGGAAGCATGAGCAAAAATTCAAAAAGTGGCCAATGTTCGAGTAGAGTAAGGTTTAGCTAGGCCCTCTAAGCCTTCTGGACAAAAGTCTTTTGAAAAAAATAAAAAAAATCAGAAAAATTTTGAAAAAAGGGAATACACCAACCTAGGACAACTACTCACAGAAGTCCTAGACATTTTGTTAGCACAAGCTCTTACAAGTCTCCCTGAAATTCTTGAAGGAACACCTCCTCAACGAAGGTTTTTAAACAGTTTTTGTAAATATCATAGGCTCAAAAGCCATGATACAAAACATTGCTATTCCTTGAAAAATAAAATCAAGAACTTGATAGAGCAGGATAGACTCCCCTCAAGCCATCTTCAAAGAACCCTTCCCAAATCAAGAAAGTATGAGCGGGAAGGACAAAAAGGTATGCCTTCACTCAAACCAAATTCATGAGCATGCACTGCATATGATTCACACTACCTGCCATACACCACACCCTCCCGTAATAGAAAAAGACAAAAAATAGTAATATGGGGAGCACTTAGAGTCCTACACCCAGTTAGAACCTTCGTTGTGTGAAATTTAAATGACAAACTCACACGACTTGAATGTAACAACCCGAATTGAATTGCAACTCACACAACTTTCACTAAAGTAAATAACCAAAGGGAAATATATACTTTAGCTTAAGAGCGGAAAGGCTCAATGTATATGCAATCGTGTGCAATTAAGAGCGGAAAGGTTCAAGTGCACATGGGTATTCCTTGTGTACGACTAAGAGCAATAAGGCTCAAGTGTGCGTGCGTGGCTTGTGTATCAAGCACGAAATTACATTTCAGGGGGAGACTACGCTCCATTATTACAACCCCGTATCGAATTTGAATTGAATTTAAAGTGAGTAAGGTAAGACCGAATGTAAATAACACTTACAAGTCGGTTTCACCTCTCAAGTTGCTCGGGTCCATCCTCCTTTGGCAGCCACGAGCTAAGTCCCCTTTGGTGGGTCGAGGAGTGAGTTCGGCTAAGGTGTAGGGTGGCTAAGTGGGTATGGTCCTAGTTAGGTCTAGGTTAGGCTGGGCCGTGGGGGGTATGTTTGGTCAAGTGGGATGGGAGCTAGGTGGGTCACGGTTGGTGAAGTGGGCTAGGTTAGGTGGGTCACGGTTGGTGAAGTGGGCTAGGTTAGGTGGGTGTTGGTGGGGGGTTGTGCAGGTGGGAGTCAGTGTGATGAAGGTAGATGGCAGGTGGGTGCTAAGGCGAGGGAAGATGGCGGGTGTCGCGAAGGGGGTGTGGCATGCGGAGGGCGCGGCAGGGTGGCGTAGGGCACTACGCAACAGGGGGTGGAGCCGGGTGCAGCACGGGGCATGCTTGGGCTTAGGGTTAGGTTTGGGTTAGGTGGGTTAGGTCAAAGGTCGAGCCTAGGCTAGGTTAGGGTGAGGTTTTAGGGGACCTACCTCTTGGAGCCGGTCCACCATGTGTAGTCCATGCCGAGCCCACCTTGGTTGCAGTCTCCTCTTCAGTCCAAGCCCACTTGGTGCAACCCTTGACTAGGTTAGGTCCAACATGGCTCAAGCCCATGGTCAAGACCCACTCTCTCACTCTCTCTCCTCCCAAGCAAAATGCGTGAACAGGCAAGGGAATGGGTCTTGGGTTTGGATCTTGGAATCTATATCCGATCCAAATATCATTTGGGTTTGGATATGGATCTTGGATTTGGGTTTTGAGATTCAGATCCGGTTCAAATATATTTGGGTTTGGATCTGGATCTTGGATCTAGATATTGGGATCCAGATCCAATTCAAATATTATTTGGGTTTGGATCTGGATATTTTGGTCCAGATCCAATCCAAAATTTTCTACTCCTTTCTTTGAGTCCTTTCTGGCGCTTTCAACAGTCGGTTTTGAGTGGGCTCCGGTTCCTCGGCGACCCAATTTCGGCTTGAGTTTTCCCCAAGTTCTTTTTTCGACTGATGTTCCGCTTCTAAAGACATTATGGCGTCTGTTTTGATCCGCCTTTTTCTGTTTTTGGTCGGTTTCTGGTGCTATCGATCTCAGATTTCTTCACGGACTTCGTTCTTCATTCTGACGGGCTGTGTCTTGGACTTCTGTCGACTTCATCAGGTTCTTGGCCTCTTTATGTACTTTGGTGTTGCTTTTGCTTTTGACCCAAATTACGATTTTGGCCTTCTATCGGGCTTTTCTCTAAACGAGCTTGAATTTTTCTTCTTTCTCTTGCTTTGGCCTCGGGATGGCTTTTGAAGTTTTTGGGAGTTTTGAAAATTGGAATTTTTGGGGTGTTTACAGATGCCCCTCTTTGACATTATCCAAATTTATTTGTATAATGGCAAAGAAGAAACACCCCTTTTGTGATTTTTCTCCCAAATTTTCTCGGGAATACATCATTCCTTGCTTCGTAAAATCCTGTTTTCTTTGACCACAAGAGGGGATTTTTAGCCAAAAGGGGACTTTTCCTAACTGCTTTTCCTATATATGATCATGCATGAATGACTCTTTGAAAGCATGCATGAGTGAATTTTTTTATTTTTGGGGTTTTTGAGCCCGAAGAGAGCCTTTTGAGGCTGTCTGCTCCAAGCTGGTCCTACCCATGTCTTTTTGACATTTTCGAGATTTTCGAGCCTAGAGAGAGCCTTTTGAGGCTGTCTGCTCCAAGCAGGTTCTACCAATGTCTTTTCGACATTTGCAGGTTTTTAAAAATTTCTTTTTCAAAAGGAACTCCTTTTATCTTTTATCGAAAGAACTTCCAATTTTTCATACTTCCCTTTATTCGGGTTTCAATACCTACTACTAAGTAGAGGTTTTTTTGGTAGGAAATCTTGGAAAAACATTTCAAAGTTCTATTTCCTACAAAACAAAGTCGAGTTCTCAAACAAAATAAAATCCAAATAAGTAGATTTTATTCCTACTTTAGGATTTTCACAGTTTGAACCTTTTTCCTTGAGGATAAGCTGCAGGGATATAGGAAAGAGATACCACGGTCCCTTCTGAAGCGTCCCGTGGTTTTAGGCAAAGAGTCATAAAATTGCTCTTTTGAGCTTTGTCTTTTTCTTTTTCTTTTTCAAGAGAAGACCTCTTTTGAAGAAGTTTTGTATTCCCTTTTCTGGGAAGGCTTCTTTTTTGAGGAGTTTTTGCATTCTCTTTTTGTTTTTTCCTTTTTTTTTCTTTCAAAGAGAAGACCTCTTTCAGAGGTGTTTTTATATTCCCTCTTTCTATTTGAAGGGGAAGACCTCTTCTTGGAGGAGTTTTTGTATTCTCCTTTTTATTTTTTCTTTTGGACGTTGCCAATTTTCCTTTTTGGAGAGAAAAGTAAAATGGGGGAAAGCTTATCCCTTTGGTTACTCGCTTCAACCGAGATCGTCCAATTTCTTAATAGCATCTGCTATTTGAAAATATTTTGATATTTTGAATAAGACTCAATCTTGTAAGCCAAGGATTTTTGAAATGTCGTCAATTTTGTTTTTGAAGACTACTTTTCGTATAGCATAAATTCCTTCATTTAGGGTTATACAATCAACCTTGATCCTTCTTTCAAGAAGTTTCAAAGGAGTTCGATTTTAAAAATATTTTCGAAAGAATAGACCCTTTCAAATATTTGGGCATTTTCGGGGTCTGCTAAATTTCTACCCACAATATCCACATGATTTAACGATTTTTTTGTTGCCCTTTTTGAGACATGGGGACATTCCTACTCGGGCTGCCACCTTTTTGGGTGATATGATATGTATGTGATGCATGCTATGCACTTCATGTAACTCAAAATGGAAATACATGCTTTATGCAATGATGAAGATCTGAAATGTATCTCACATGTCATGATGGAGATACATTTTTATGAAATTGGTTCTCCATGGGAGGTGTCTAGGGGATACATTTAAATGCCCCTAGCTTGATGGAGATGTATGATGCACATGGCCACGTGGTGAAGGGCCATGGTTTTTTAAAGGGGGATTCAGGGTGGACGAGGGGATGTCTATGCATTTTGATATTTTCGGCATTTCTAACATGATCATGATACTTTTTTGGTTTAAGGATGGAAAATATAACCAGCCCTAAGTGATTGTCATGGTCATCATATTTGAATTTTGGTATGATCTCCATATTTTCATCGTGGAACTCATGTGCTTATCCTAACACCATCAAGGTTTTCATATTAACCAGAAGCTGAAAATCTTTCTTTTCAAAGTCATATGTAGGGTTAAATTTGTTTCAAACTTGATTATTTTGAAGAAGCAATTTTGGGAAATCGTCCATTTCTATATGAAGATGATTTCTATACTTGCCCCTTGATCGAAATATGTTTCCTATGCTTGATTTTCTTTGAACTAATTGGTCAAGCATGGTTTTTGGAATTCATTTTGAAAATTCATGCCTTCATGGGGCATTTGATCAAGTGTGGGAAATGTGTTTCGAAGATACACTTCAGCCACACGATGTAGGGCTTGTCCTTTAATGGAGTTTTGAGTTTGAACTCATACTCCGTTTGAAAGGGGTTGCCATTTATTTGGCCTACCTGTTTAAGATAGGTTTTTCAAATGAGTGCTTTAATGAATCAACATCATTCCCTTTTCATGATATGGGAGCTAATGTCTCGAATTTGGAGGCCTACAACAAGGCCAAGCACGATTTCTCTTTAGGCATGGTGTTTTCTTTCACATGCCAATAGAGTTTTCGAAATGTAATAAATGACACACATTCTATGGATACCATCTTCATATTCATCAAGTCAAACACCCAATGCATGAATTGTAATGCTTTGGAGGTTTTTATCAAAATATTTTTGAAAGGCTTTTTGTAAAATGTTAACCCTTTTTTGAGATTCTCATTTTTTGAAATGCACCTTGAAGGTTTTGGATTTGATTCACATGGAGACATGCCTATGATGGCTCGACACTTAGGGGGTCGACTCTCATTGCCTCTTTGGTTTTACATAAACCATAAATTCGAGTTCTAAGATGATGTCTAGACCCGATGTTGTTTGTGCACATGTATGATTTCAAAATGCAATGCATGATGCTTATGTAAACATGCACACATTATGGGTTAGACTCACTTCTAAAAATCCCCAAATTTTCTATAAGTCAAGGATTTTACGAATTTCAGGAAGCTTGGAGGTGATTATTCCTCCTTGCTTTGATAGTTGTAAACACCCCAAAATAAAACGAATTTCGAAAGCAAACACCTGGTTTTAAAAATTCAGTTCAAAACTAGATTTTGAAGTTTTCGAAAACCTAGGGGCTCTAAAAGCTTCCAAATTTTGTTTTAAACCCCGTTTAAATCAAATTTCATATATATATGGGCCAAGTCCTCATTTTGCAAAAACCAATCTTCAACATGTGAAGCCCTGAATGCTAAAGCAGCCTCAGAAACAGGTGTAGAAGCCCAAAAGTAGCACCTTGGCCTGATAAAAGCTAGGGTCAAAAGGCGAAAGGAAGGCCTAGGCCCGATGTAGAATGCCAGCCCGGAGCACCTAGAAGCCAAGTCAAGCATATCCATCCAAGCAGCAGAAATTCAAAATCGAAACGGTGAAAATCGAGCAAAATGAAGTCCAAAAAGGCGAGATAGAGTTCGAACGACAAAACCGGGGAAAACCCAACATAAGACGGAGCGCTGATGAAGCCAAGGCTCGCACAAATCGTCCATCTCGAAACGCCAAGAAGGACTGTTCAGAGAAAATTTGGATTGGATCTAGACCATAAATATCCAGATCCATATCCAAATAGTGTTTGGATTTGGATCGATCAAAATAGTATTTGGATTTAGATTGGATCCAAATATTGTTTGGATTGGATTGGATCTGGACCAAAATTTCTAGATCCATATCCATATAAATGTTTGGATTTGGATCGGATCTAGTCATAAATATCTATATCTAGATCCAAATAGTATTTGGATTTGGATCCAGATCTCAAACCCATATCCAAACCTAAGACCCACCTCACTTGCCTATAAATAGAGGTGAGGGGGTCTCCAAGAAGGGGTTCACGTGAAAGCCTTGGAGGAGCTTGGAGGAGAGAGAGGGGATTAAGGTGAGTGATTAGTGCTTTATTCCTTTTTAGTGGGTTAAGCTTGTGGGCTAAACAAGGGTTAACAAGAGTTGCACCAACATGACTTGGGCTGAACCTACCTGTGCAAGAAGGATGTGAAAGGGATGGACCATGGCTTGACACCCACCTAGCTGGACCTATCTTTGGTAAGCCTTAATCTCCCTACACCGTTCTTTTCCTAACCCTCTAAACCCACCTAATACACCAGCCACAACCTAATCTCACCGCCTCATCCACCTCCCATTCCATTACCTTACCACCAACAACCTAACCCCCGGCCTTCATCATCCCTCTCGTCACCCGAACCGCCATACTGCATCACCCGTGCCCTGCGCACCGCTCTCGCGCACCCCCTATGCGCCCCTCACTCCCTGATGCCACCCGCTCCATGCCTGAGCGCCTCTGCGTGTGCCCCGTCAACGTGCTACCCGCACACCCTTTTCTGTCGCCTTAGCGCCTGTCGCCCCGACCGAGTCCCTGGCGCCTAGCGCTTGACTCCACGCCATACCCTACCTAGCGCCGACCCCAACCGACCCATATCTCCCTTTCAACCGACCTACTACCGCCACTCCCTACCACCATTCCCTACCACCAACATCCTGCCACTCCACCATTGACCTAGCCTACCAACCCCGCAACACCCTAACACCTTACATCCCACTACCACCTTCCTAGCCTAGCATACCATACCCCACCGCCATAGCCCAACCTCATCCCAAGTTACCCTACCACCCCACCTTGCCGTGAGCCACCTTGTCGTGAGCCACCTTGCCATAGCCCCCATTAAAACCCGTAGCCCACCTAGCACCCGTGAACTCCCTCAAGCCCACGTGACTCATCACCCTCCATGCACAAGCTCGGCCAGCCACTTCGCGTCTCAAGCCTCAAAAGGGACACCTTCGTGGTTGCCAAAGTGAACCAAAGCCCGAATCACTTGTAAGTGTTTAAAATTCGGTATTTACATTACTTCTCTTAAATTCAATTCAATTCGGATACGGGGTTGTATTAATGGAGCGTGGTCTCCCCCCGGGATGTAATATTGATGCTTGATACACGAGACACACACGTGCACTTGAGCTTTAGCTCTTATCTTGTACACCAAGCACCCACGTACACAATTGAGCCTTCGCTCTTACTCCAAAGACTCTAGTAAGAGTCGTGTGAGTTGTCTTTCAATTTATACACAACACACACGCGTGCATTGAGCTTCAGCTCTTATCATATATCTATATCTCCCGTTCAGCTGGGTTGTTACTTTAAAGTCGTATGAGTTGTTATTTAAGATTCCACACTCGCACCCAAAGACACCCGAGCTCTTGCTCAAACACATTCACGCACATTTTGGCCTTGGAAGCCCTTAAGATATAGACATATCTATATACTTTTAGCCATGTGAGTTTTACGGTTCGGCTGTGTACGTCTTTACATTCTGGGTTGTTAAAATTCAGTCGTGTGTGTGAGTTGTCTTTCAATTTATATACAACACACACGAACACGTTGAGCTTTACCGCTCATATATATATACTTATATTTCCCTTTTGGCAAGTTTAATTCAAGTCGTGTGTGTGAGTTGTCTTTCCATTTATAACGCAAAACACACACTCACATTGAGCCTTTCTGCTCTTAGGATATAAGTATATTTCAAATTCTGCAATTTACATTCAAGTCGTGTGAGTTGCTTTAAAATTCAGGTATTTCCCTTAAGCTGCGTGAGTTGCACTTTAATTCGGGTATTTGCTTAAGCTGTGTGTGTGGGTTGCTTTCAATTTGAGCCAGCTCACTTCATCATATCAAACCCGACAAAGTATTTGTGCATCTTTGCATTCGCCCATTTTCAAAAGGAAACCCCGAATCCACGCCCAAACTCGCTACAATTAGGCCACTTGTACATTCACATATCCGGCCTAAACTAGCTAAAACTCGAAGACTTGGAATCGTACAGCCTCGTACATAAAAATTGCAATGTAGGCACGAATCAAATCCATATTTCAAACACTTGTATTTTCAAGAGTTGAAATTGTTTTTATCGAAGTCCATAAGCGCTTAAACCGACCCTTGAGCACCGGTTCAAGAAGGTTTATAGCAAAAAGATCCCGCTTGCCCACAATTGTCCAAAAGTCAGATATTTGCAAAAATCTTCGCTAGTTTGAATAAGCTAGCTGGCACGCCCTTAAAAGCAACGTAAACGCAAAAATGTTCACTTCCGGTCTCAAGAACCAGGAGTGAGAAATTTTCGTGCTTACAATGATTCTCAAGCTTTTCAATTTTGAGGAAGCTTTAGGGAAAAAGGTATACACGACCAACATTTGGACAATTTTTGGTTTTTGGAAGTATATACAATTTTTGAAAGTATTTTCAATGGGCTTTGTACATGGCCATTGTTTTTGAAATTTTTGAAATTTCTTCATTTTTTGTCTTTTTCGAAATACAAATTCAAGGATTTGTATAAAGGCTTTCTTTTGAAAAGTTTTTTTAAAATAAATTTCATTTTTGAATTTTTCAGATTTCTCTAATGTTTTTGGGATTTTTCAATTTTTCAATTTTTTGGTTTTTGGTAATATCTAATTTTTTTTTGGATTTTTGAAAAGTAGGCTTCTTCCATTGAACCTACAAAGAAAACTTCATGAATCAGACTCTAATCAATAGGTCTAAGACATGGGTTTTGGTTTTAGAGGTTCTACAGGGCACCCTTGACCCAGATGGTCTTAGGTGGTGGCTCAGGAGGTATGGGTTGGCTATAGCCCAATCCATATCGATTTGCTTTGGCTTTAGGTAGGACAGGTTCTAGCCCACCTTGGTTTATGGCTCCTAGGCCCATGTAGGGTTTATATCCCATGTTTAGAATCATGTTCTAAGACTTTTTCTTTTTTGAAAAGTTTTGATACAGTTCATGGTCTTGGAACATGGAATCATCCATGTTATGGGTATATACCCATTTGGTTTTGGATAGTGGGAGTTTGGATTTAGGGGTGGTTGAAGACTTGGGCTTCCACACAACCCGATTTTGGGAGATATTTTCTTCAAGGGAAGCCAAACTTGGTCCCTTGAGAGACTTTGGATGTTTCGGGGTGATGGAAGACTTGGGCTTCCACACAACCCGATTTTGGGAGATATGTTCAAGGGAAGCCATGCTTGGTCCCTTAAAGGTTTTGACCTGCTCCCTAGGTTCAACTCGTGGTGCTCCTAGGGATGGATTTCTTTGTTTCAAAGCCATAGTCTTGGGTTCAGAGTACAAGACTGGGCTTGAAGAAGTGGTTTCTTGGATGGTAGCGTTATGAGCTCCTAGGATGTCGATGCATGCCTTAGGGGTCTCCATGTCTACCATTTTTTGAACTTTTTTGTTTTGAAATTATTTTGGGTGGTGCGAGACATTTGGCGCACCTTGAAAATCCTCTATTTCGGACACATTTTGTGGGTTTGTGTGTGCATGGATGTGATCCAATGCATCTAATGACCCTATTTTAAGAAGAGAGTTTTGAGGAGGATAGGCTTCAGGCATACCACTTTTTAGCTTGTCTACCTTTTCAGGGTGAGAGCAGGCCGTTTTCTCGGGTGACTCTATTTTGAGTTCTTGTGGCTTCTCGAGGCATTCCTTTTCGAACTCTACCTGTTTGTGACTCTCGTCTTTTTGTGGGGTGTGGATTTAGTGTCCCACTGTGTGTGTGCCCAGATTCAGGGATTTTGTTTTCAATTTTTGGAGTTTCAAAGTTTTGTTTTTCAATTTTTTTGTCTTTTTGAAATAGACAAATCTTTTTTTGATTTTTCTATGGATTTTGAAGTGCTTGGAGAATTGGGAGTGGATGACTTGTCCCTTTTTCGGGTTTTGTCTTTAACCTCCAATCCTTCATCGAGTTTCAAATCAGTTTTTCTTTCATGATCTTTATGTGCCCGAGATGAGCTGCAATGCGATTTAGGTGCTTTAAGTTCAAGACTTATAGCATCTATCCTTTTTAAAAATTTTTGCATAGTATTGTAGACACGAAAAATCCTCACTTCTGGTTCTTAGGCCCGAAGTGAACCTTTTCGTGTGTCTAAGTCATATTTAACAAAAGGGCATGCTAGCTAGCTTGCTTAAGCTAGCGAAGTAAGTTTTAAAATCTGACTTCTATCGGGGCGACTGTGAGCAAGTGAGCTCTTTTGGTCGCAGACCTTCTTGCACCAATGCGCAAAGGTCAGTCTATACGCTTGGCAAAGTCTTTTAAAATGTAAACCTCTTCAAAAAAATACCCTAAGTGTTTGGGCTTTGTGTATACGATTGCAAATTTTATTACACGTGGGATTTGCACGTGCCTATGTCTTTCGTTTAAAGCCTTTTAGGGCCAACTAGGTGTGTGCATAAGTGACCTAAGTTGGGCGATTTTTGAGCGGGAGTGTGGGGCTTACTTTGATGCAATATGCGTCCTAACTCGTGGTATGGCGTATATGCAATGCAAACTGACACAACTCCAAAGGAAAAACCCGAATTGAAAAACAATGTGGAAGGGAAATGACTTAATGTAAATTGTAAAAGGGAAATTGCAAAAGGGAAATATGGCTATATCTTAAGAGTGGAAAGGCTCAATTGTGCAAGTGTGTGTCGTGTATATATGTAAAAGACTATGCACACTGCTGAACCTTAAAACCCAAATCTTAAAGACATAGCCGAAGGGAAATACTTATAATATATATGGGTTTGAAGGTCGCCAACGTGTGCGTGGGTGTTGTGTGTATATTGAAAGACAACTCACACGACTTGTAATGAAACCCAAATATAATTGCAATAGGCCTTGACTAAGGTCTTGGGAGTAAGAGCGAAAGCTTAATGTGTGTGAGTGTAGAATTGAAATGCTATGCACACAACTTGAATTTAAACACCCAAAACGAAATTGCAATAAGGCCATTACTAAGGTCTTGGGAGTAAGAGCGAAAGCTCAATGTGTGTGAGTGTGGAAATTGAAAGACCACGCACACAACTTGAATTAAAACGCCCAGGGGAAATTGCAATACGGCCCTTACTAGGGTCTTGGGAATAAGAGTGAAAGCTCAATATGTGTGAGTGTGGAAATTGAAAGATGTAGACGCGCGAAAATCCCCGCCTCTTCTGCCTTTTTCAGGGCTCGAAGTGGATCCTCTCGTGTGTCTAAGGCTTATGTATGCAAACAGGGTGTGCCAGCTAGCTTACTTAAGCTAGCGAAGATATATTTAACACTGACTTCTAAACGTGGCGACTGTGAGCAAGTAAGCTCTTGTCGTCGCAGACCTTCTTGCACCGATGCGCAAGGGTCAGTCTGTACGCTTTGCAAAAATCGAGTTTTTGGAGAGAAAGTCTACGAAGCGGTTCGAGGTGTCTATTTCGGGTTTTTAAAATGCGATTGCGTGTTTTAGATCACGTGGATTTGCACGTGCCTAAGTCTTTTCTTTTATCCCTTTTCGGGCCACCTAGTTTGTGTGTTATGAACACTCCACTACGTGGACGAATTCGAGCGGGGCTTGCTTTGATGCAATATGCGTCCTACCTCGTGGTATGGCGTAGATGCAATGCAAACTCACGCTACTCCAAAGGGAAAACCCGAAATGTAAAGACAATACTGAAGGGAAATAACAGAAGGGAAATAACCGAAGGGAAATAACCGAAGGGAAATGACTTGAAATATAAATGCCGAAGGGAGATATGTATATAGAATATGTATATGAGCCCTTACTCGGGTCTTGCAAATAAGAGCGAAGGCTCAATGTGGGTGCGTGCTTGAATTGAAAGACTTACACACACGACATGAAATTAAACCCAAATATAAATTGCAGTATGGCCTTGACTAAGGTCTTGGGAGTAAGAGCGAAGGCTCAATGTGTGTGAGAGTGGTTGAATTGAAGTACTACACACACGACATAAATGAAACCCAAATATAACTGCAATAAGGCCTTTACTAAGGTCTTGGGAATAAGAGCGAAGGCTCAATGTGTGTGAGAGTGCTTGAATTGAAAGACTTACACACACGACATGAAATTAAACCCAAATAGTATAGGTCGGCCCTTACTTGGGTCTTTCAAATAAGAGTGAAAGCTCAATGTGTGTGAAAGTGCTTGAATTGAAAGACTTACTCACACGACATGAAATGAAACCCAAATAGTATAGGTCGGCCCTTACTTGGGTCTTTTAAATAAGAGCGAAAGCTCAATGTGTGTGAGTGCTTGAATTGAAAGACAACGCACCCAACTTAAACAAAACCCTTCGAAAATGAAAGCATATATATATATATATATATGTATTAGGGGCTCCTGGGTTTCCAGACTCAAAAATGGCCCTTTGGGGCTGCTTTTACAAAACCAGGTTTGTTTAAGAAATTCATGGGATTTCGGGGTGTTTACAAAAGACAACACACACAACTTAATTAAAAACCCACGCAACTTAAAACATATAGGTATAACTATATCTTAAGGGCTGATTAGGCCCGTGTATGTGCTATAATCATGTGCAGCTAAGAGTGGAATAGGCTCAAGTGCACGTGTGTGGGTGTGCCAAACCACATTATTACAAGCGGGAGGAGACAACGCCCCATTATTACAACCCCGTATCAAATTTAATTAAACATGAGCAAGTTCATAACAAGGACAGAGTTAGGCACTTACGTATAGAAGGTCCGGGTGTGACTTGCTTGGCTTTGGCCTAGTGAGTCGCCTTGGACAGCCGAAGGGGAGCTCCTTTGGTGCGTATGGGCGCCAAGTAGGGTGAGAGCCGGATGAGGACTTGAGGATGGCCGAGTGTAAGGCACAGCAAGTGGGGAGGTTAGGTGATGTTGTGGCAGGTTAGGGGCTAGCTAAGTGGTGGAAGGTTAAGGGGGAAGGCTTAGCTAGGGGCTGAGAATTGGGTGGCTAAGGGAAGGTGGGGATGTAGGGTGTGCAGTAGCCGGGTGTAAGGGAGATGTCTAGGGTGCAACAGTGGCGGGTTATGGATGGTGTGCCTAGGTAAGACGGGGAGAGGAAGAGGAGTTAGATAGGGCAGAGATGGGGTACTAACCGGAGGTGGTGGCTGTGGTGGTGGCCAGAGGTGGTGGAAGGAGGTGGCAGCTGGAAGAAGGTGGCAGCCGGGTGGAAGGGTGCAATTGGGTGTGAAGTGCAGGTGGCAGCCGAGTGGAAGAGGAGCCGGGTGGAGTGGCGGTGGAAGTGGCGCAGCTGGTGGTTGATGGGAGTGAAGTGAGGTGGAAGAGAGGGCTGGTGAGAGAGGAGAGAGAGGGCTGAGAGCTGCCCAAGATCTCATCCAAGATGGCCCAAAACCCACCCCAAAAGGGAGGTTTTTATAGGCAAGGGCTGGGGTCGGTTGGGGTGGTTTTGGGGGTAGATATTTAGGATGTTGTGGGCTGGGGTGGGGTGGTTTGGGTAGGTCGGTTAGGGTGGTTGGGAATTAGGGGTTAGGGGCTAATTAGGTGGGTTAAGGTGGGATTAGGTTTAGTCTAACTAGGGTCTAGGTGGTCTAGTTAGGTGGGGTGAGCTAGGTGAGGTCGGCAAGGTATGGTTTAGGGTGGTTTTGGATGAGGGTGTCTAGGATTAGGTCAGGTTTAGGGGGGAATGGCTAGGTGAGGTGGGTTAGTTCAGGGCTAGGTTTAGGAGCATCCCCTTGGCCTTGATCCATAGACCTAGTTGCAGCATATTGGTGCAGCCCTAGGTTAGGTGTAGGTGCATACAAGCTTAATCCCACACTCTTAGGCTAAACCCACATGATTAACCCAAAACTTGACACAAAAGTCAAGGCCACCAACTTTATCACTCATACTTTATCCCCCATTCTCTCTCTTCCCAAGCTTTTCACGTGAATTTCTTGTGGGCCCCACCTCCATTTATGAGAAGGTGATGTGGGCCATGGATGTGGATATTGGATTGGATCCAAATCCAAATCCAGATCCAGATGCATGTTTGGATTTGGATATGGATATAAATGTCTAGATCCGATCCAAATATGATTTTCTGACTCCTTTATGATATTTCGAAACGGACGGTTTGTGTGGGGCCTAACAGCATCAGTACTCCTTCTTGCGTTGGGTCTTTGCCAACATTGTCGTCTGCTCTTCTTCTCACCTTCCGGAGATCATTTTGATAGATTTGTTGATAACAGGGGCTTGGATGTCCGAGATTTTGGGGATGATTCTGATACGAGAGTTGATGTGTCGGGCTTGACATATGCTCCGGTTCTGGGCTCTCTTTTGCTTCTTCGGTCCTGCTTTCATCAGGCCAAATTGATTTTCAGGGTTTCAAAATGCCTTTTTAAGGTTTTAAAACTATATAACATATATTTTGAAAACATATATGATTTGAACATATGTACAGGGTTGCCTGGAAGGCTCTTGGTTTTCCAGACTCAAAATAGCCCTTTGGGGCTGCTTTTGCAAAACTAGGTGTTTTGAGAAATTCGTGGGATTTTGGGGTGTTTACAAATGCCCCTCTTTGGCATTATCCAAATTTATTTGGATAATGACAAAGATAACAACACCCCTTTCGATGTCTCCCTAGATCTATCCACAAAAATATGTTATCGTCCCAATTTTTAACAAAATCTCTCTTTTAAACCCTGGTAGGAGGAGATATCACACCAAAGGGATACACATTCCTATGGTTTCTGGTCCTAAATGGGATCACGTTTATGCAAGTGTCCATGCGTGGATATGCAGATGCATGTCATGGATGAGACGCCAAAAATGGTGACCTCCCAGAGACCAGAGGACATGGTTGAACTCTTGAGACTTACGAAGGCCTGCTGCTCCAAGTGAGCAAACCCTATGTTGCTCGATGTTCGATTTTTCAAAATCTATTTACAAAAGGGAAAACTGCTTTGAGCCTCAATCCTAAGGATCTCGAGATCTTTGTGTTTGCCTTTGCTTGAGTCTTGACACTCGCTAATCTAGCGGAGGTTTTATAAGAAAACAAGCTATATTTCAAAATTCCTAAGTCTTACTCGAAACGTCGAATTCTCAAACAAAATGAAATTCAAGTAAGTAAATCCTATTTTTACTTTAGGATTCCTCGAAATGAACCATGTTTTACTTGGGATAAGCCAGGGATGGGAAAGAGATACCACGGTCCCTTCTGAAGTGTCCCGTGGTTTGAGGCATAGAAGGCGGAAAACTGCTCTTTTTGAGCTTTTTGGCCTTTTTTTCCTTTTTTTCATAGAGGGTCTCCCTTTGGGAGTATTTTTTCTTTAATCCCTCTTTTTCATAAAAGAATCGAATTTTTCTTTTGATTCTGGTTTCTTTCTTTGGGAAAGAGACTTTTTTACAGGGAATTCCCTTTGTTTTGGCCATGTTTTCCTTTTGGAAGGAGAAGAGAAGAGGGGAGGACTTATCCCAAGGTCATACTCGATCCATTCCAGATCAGCCTATTTAGAAATAGCACGTACTACTTGCAAGTATCTTACTATATTGAACTAGGCCTTTCTTTGTAAGAAGAAGATTTTGAAATGTAACCTTGTATTTGGAAAACTCCACTTTTTCACAAGTGCAGATTCTCTCACTCAGGGTCACACGATTTGCCTTTGAACCCTACTTTCGAGGTTTCAAAGTAGCTATCCCTAAGGGTTTTCGAAAATTAGAATTTAACCCAAATCCTACACATAATACTTCTTTAAGTATTGGATATTGATAGGATCTGCTAAATTCCTACCTTCTACATCGATCAACCAATATGAGTTGTTCGTGGTGGTTGCACGTACAACATAGGGTCCATCCCACTTGGGGCGCCACTTTCCAAGTGGATGTGGGCCACGATAGTGGATGATTTTTAAAACCAGATCTCCCACTTCAAAGTGGCGAGGTTTCATGTGTTTGTCATAATGGCGGGCTATGCTTTGCCGGTATGCATAAGCATGATCCATAGCAAAGAATCGCCTCTCATCTAACAAATCTAGATAGGCCATCCTAGCATGCTGAAGCATCTCTAGGGGGAGGTCGAGTGCAATGGATGTGTGGAATGAATGTAATTGTGTATGAATGGGAAGAATGGTGTTTGTGCCATAGACCAATTCAAATGGTGTGGCATTCGTGGGAGTCCGGATGGAAGTCCTATAAGCCCATAAGGCTTCATCCAGCTTCTCGTGCCACGTCCTACCCTTCTCTAAAGTCTTCTCAATTATACTAATGAGAGTCTTATTTGTGGCTTCGGCTTGGACGTTGCCTTGAGGGTAGTAGGGCGAGGAGAAGTGCTGAGTTATGCCATACGTGTTGCACAACTTGACCATCCGTTCATTTTTGAATGGGGTGCCATTATCTGACACAAGGTCTCTTGGGACCCTAAATTGAGCCAAGATATTCCTCCTAATGAAAGCCACCACATGTAGCCCCTGTATGTTGGTCAGGGAGACGGCTTCCACCCACTTGGAGAAATACTCAGTGGCTGCTAAGATGAACCTATGCCCATTCGATGCCTTTGGAAAGATCGGGCCTATAATATCAAACGCCCACATGGTAAATGGCCAGAGGCTGACCACGGAATGCAATGAAGATGATGGGATATGAATGGCATGCCCATGCACTTGACATGGATGACACTTTCTAACATGATCGTGGCAATCCTTTTTCAGGGTGGACCATAAATAGCCCGCTCTAAGTATTTTCATCGCCATCATGTTGGCATTAACATGACCTCCACATTCTCCATCGTGGAATTCATGCATAATAGTCGTAGCCTCTTCTAAGTCGACACATCTTAGTAGGATGCCGGTAAAGCTTTTCTTATACAAGACCCCACCTAGAATGGTGTATCGGGTAGAAATTTTCTGGATGAATGCCTTATCTTTGGATGTGGCATCCTCAGCGAATGCCCCATTTTCTAGAAAACATTTGATGTTATAAAACCAAGGTTTTTCAACAGAATCTGGATTATTTTGGTAAATATCCAAATCGTGCGTGGATGGGTTGGGCGCATGCCATATCTCTAAGGATCGGGTCCCTGAAATGGGATCGACCTTTAGGGCTGAACCCAAGGAGGAGAGGGCGTCAGCAATGCCATTATCCTCTCTTCCTACGTGTGTGAGTCTACATGATTGGAATGACTCAACCAATCGAGTGGCCAACTCGTGATATGGAAGAAGTTTTTCATTACGTACTTGCCAAATTTTCAAAACTTGGTTTATAACAAGGAGTGAATCTCCAAAGACCTCGATGCATGATGCCCCTAGAGTTTTCGAAATCCTTAAGCCTTGTATGAGTGCTTCATACTCAGCTATGTTGTTGGAACATTCAAAATCTAGGCGAATTGCTATGGGGATCTCACCCTTTTAAGGGGATATGAGGATGACCCCAGCACCAGCCCCTCGTTGGTTTCATGCCCCATCGAAGTGCATTTTCCACACATGGTTTTCGAAAGAGTTTGCCAAAATGTGGTTTTGAAAATGGTTTTGCAATATGCCTTCATCAGGCAATTCACTAAATGTGGGATATGCATCCTCCAAGGGGAACTCAGCCACGTAATCAACTAGGGCTTGCCCCTTAATGGAGATCTGGTGATGGTATTTCAGGTCATACTCCATTAGAAGGAGTTGCCATTTGCCCAATCTACGAGTGAGAATGGGTTTTTCGAATAAGTGCTTGATTGGATCAAGCTTGGACACTATCTAGATCTCATGATCTAGGAAATAGTGTCGAAATTTCTGGCTGTCCCAAACTAGGGCCAAGCACGTCTTCTCCATGGCTTGGTAATTCCTTTCGTAAGCCAACAGAGTTTTCGAAATATAATAGATGGTATACTCCTTATGGGTGTCATCCTCATATTGAGCTAGCAATGCTCCCAAGGCATTCGCATGCACGAAAATGTAAAGTAAAAGAGGTTTTCCTTGCTTTGGAGGATTTAAAACAGGGGGATTAACCAGGTATGCCTTTAGTCTTTCAAATGACTTTTGGCAGTCGTCATCCCATGAAAATTTTGTGCCCTTCCTCAACAATTTGTTGAAGGGTTCGCATCTAGTCGCCAGGTTTGATATAAACCTATGAACGGATTGTAATCGACCCTGGAGGCTACGAATTTGTGTGAGATTGGAGGGTGGAGCCATGTCTATGATGGCTCGATACTTAGAGGGGTCAACTTCTATACCCCTTTGGCTTACTATAAAGCCTAGAAGCTTTCCGGACTCTACTCCGAATACACATTTTTGAGGGTTTAGCTTTACTTTGTAAAGTCTAAGCCTTTCGAAAATCTTTTGTAAACATTCGATGTGAGTGCATCGGGTTTTGGATTTTGCCAAGAGAGCATCTACATACACTTCTACGAGCTCATGAATCTGATCATGGAAGATCATGGTCATGACTCTCTGGTATGTTGTGCCGACATTTTTCAAACCAAAGGGCATGACTGTATAGCAGTACGTGCCCCATGGGGTTGTGAATGCGGTCTTATCCTGATCTCGTGGACTTTCATTAGGAGGAATATCTTGGCTTTCATTAGGAGGAATATCTTGGCTCGATTTGGGGTTCCACAAGACCTTGTGTCTGATAATGGCACCCCATTCAAAAACGAGTCGATAGTTAAGTTGTGCAACACGTATGGCATAACTCACCACTTCTCTTCGCTCTACTACCCTCAAGGCAACGGCCAAGCCGAAGCCACAAATAAGACTCTCATTAGTATAATTGAGAAGACTTTAGAAAAGGGTAGGACGTGGCATGAGAAGCTGGATGAAGCCTTATGGGCTTATAGGACTTCCATCCGGACTCCCACGAATGCCACACCTTTCGAATTGGTCTATGGCACAAACGCCATTCTTCCCATTCATACTCAATTGCATTTATTCCATACATCCATAGCACTCGACCTCCCCCTAGAGATGCTTCAGCATGCTAGGATGGCCGAACTAGATTTGCTAGATGAGAGGCGACTCCTTGCTATGGATCATGCTCGTGCATACCGGCAAAGGATAGCCCGACACTATGGCAAACACATGAGACCTCGCCACTTTGAAGTAGGAGATCTGGTTTTGAAAATCATCCACTATCGTGGCCCACATCCCCTTGAAAAGTGGCGCCCCAAGTGGGATGGACCCTATGTTGTACGTGCAACCACCACGAACAACTCGTATTGGTTGATCGATGTAGAAGGTAGGAATTTAGCAGATTCTATCAATATTCAATACTTAAAGAAGTATTATGTGTAGGATTTGGGTTAAATTCCCTTTTTTCGAAAACCTTAAGGGATAGCTGCCCTGAGACTTAGGAAATAAGGTGCAAAGGCAAAATCCGTGACCCTGAGTGAGAGAATTCGCACTTGTGAAAGAGTGGAGTCTTCCAAATCGTGGTTACATTTCAAAATCCTTCTTCTTACAAAGAAAGGCCTAGTTCAATATAGCAAGATACTTGCAAGTAGTACGTGCTATTTCTAAATAGGCTGATCTGGAATGGATCGAGTGTGAGCTTGGGATAAGTCCTCCCCTCTTCTCTTCTCCTTCCAAAAGGAAAATGTGGCCCAAATAAAGGGAATTTTCTCATCCAAAGTCTCTTTCCAAAAGAAAGAAACCAGAATCCAAAAGGAAAATTCTATTCTCTTATGAAAAAAAGAGGGATTAAAAAAAAAAAATACTCCCAAAGGGAGACCCTCTATGAAAAAAAGGAAAAAGAGGCCAAAAAGATCAAAAAGAGCAGTTTTCCGCCTTCTATGCCTTAAACCACGGGATGATTTAGAAGGGACCATGGTATCTCTTTCCCATCTCTAGCTTATCCCAAGCTGAAACATGGTTCATTTCGAGGAATCCTAAAGTAAAAATAGGATTTACTTACTTGAATTTCATTTTGTTTGAGAATTTGACGTTTCGAGTAAGATGTAGGAATTTGAAATATGCCTTGTTTTCTTATAAAACCTCCACTAGATAAGCGAGTGTTAAGACTCAAGCAAGGGCGAACACGGAGAGCTCGAGATCCTTAGGATTGAGACTCAAGACAGTTGTCCCTTTTGAAAATAGCTTTTGTAAATAAATTTTAAAAAAATCAAACTTTGAACAACATAGGATCTGCTCACTTGGAGCAGCAGACCTTGTAAGTCTCGAGAGTTCGACCATATCTGGTCTCTGGGAGGTCGCCACTCTTGGCACCCCACCCATGTCATGCATCTGCATACCCACGCATGAACATTTGCATAACATGATCCCATTTTAGGACCAGAAACCGTTTTGTATATCCCTTTGGCGTGATATCTCCTCCTACGAGGGTTTTAAAAGTGAGATTTTGCTAAAGATTGGGACGATCCCATATTTTCGTGGATAGATCTAGGGAGACATTGAAAGGGGTGTTTGTCGTCTTTGCCATTATCCAAATCAATTTGGATAATGACAAAGAGGGGCATCTGTAAACACCCCAAAATCCCACGATTTTTCCCAAAACACTTGGTTTTGCAAAAAGCAGCCCCAAAGGGCTATTTTGAGTATGGAAACCCAAGAGCCTTCTAGACAAACCCTGTACATATATTTAAACTGTATATGTTTTAAAATATGTATAATATACTTTTAAAACCTTTTAAAAGACGTTTTGAAACCCCACAAAGCGGCTTGGCCTGATGAAAGAAGGACCAGAAGAGTAAAAGAGAGCTCGGAACCGGAGCACATGTCGAGCCCGGCACAACAACTCTCATGTTAGATTCATCCCCAGGATCTCGAACGTCCAAGTCCCTGTTATCAACAAAAATCATTTAAAATCATCTCCGAAAGGTGAAAACAGAAGCGGACAACCGTGTTGGTGAAGACCCAATGCAAGACGGAGTACTGATGCTGTCAGACCCCGCACAAACAGTTTGTTTCGAACATACCTTGAAGGAGTCAGAATTCAGTGTGGATTGGATCTGGACCATATATATCCAGATCCCAATCCAAATGTATATGTGGATTTGGATCCAAAGATCCAATCCAATATCCACATCCATGGCCCACATCACCTTCTCATAAATGGAGGTGGGGCCCACTTGAAATTCACGTGGGATCTTGGGCATGGGAGAGAATGGGGAGGATTAAGTGTGAGGGAAATGTATTAAGCTTGACTTGTGTGTCAAGTTTTGGGTTAATCATGTGGGTTAGCCTAATTAGTGTGGGTTTAAGCTTGTATGAACCTACACCCAAACTAGGGCTGCACCAACATGATGCAATGAAGTCCATGGGCCATGCAAAGGGATGCTCCTAACCAAATCCTAAGCCAAAACCCCCTAATCCTATCCATTTACCCTAATCCTGGCCTAATCCTAGCCTAAACACCTAACCCACTTCCTTAATCCCAACCTAATCACCTAACCCACCTCCCTAATCCTTCCCTAAACCTAGCCTAATTCCCTTAATCCTAACCTAATCGTAGCCTAAACACTTAACCCACCTCACTAAACCTCACCCTAAAACCAACCCACCTAGCTAAGCCCTAAACCACTAAACCACCCCACTTAAACCCTAGCACACCATATCCCTAAAACCACCTAAACTAAATATCTGCCCCCCCCCTAAATATCTAGCCAACCTTTTTCCTAAACCACCACCACCTAACCACTAAACCACCCCCTCAAAACCAGCCCAACCGACCTCTTAAAATCCTATAACCCCCCCTCCCCTAGTGGGCGGGTTTTTGAGATTTTTCAGCTCCACCATGGGCCAGCCGAGCCCTTCCTCTCCTCTCTCATCCCTTCCTCTCCTCTCTCACCGGCTCTACCTTGGACTTCCGGCCAGCTCCACTCCACGCCACCACCACCTCCCGGCCAACTCCACTCCTTCCACCCGACTGCACCCACCTTCCACCTGGCTGCCTTCCTTGGACACCCGCCACCTTCCCCTTCCTATCCGATTAGTACCCCATCCTAACACTACCCTTTTCTTCACTCCCCCTCCACTCTCAGCCACCACATGCCATCCTTCCCTAGTCTAACCACCACCTAACTATCGGCCACCACCTAACTACCTGCCACTAGTCGGCCAGTCACAACCGACTGCACCTTGTCACACTCGCAACCTTACATCCCTTTCCTTAGACAGCCCCTAGTCAAGACCCTTAGCTCTACCTTCCCTAGGACCTGCCTACACCTTAGTGACACCCCCTAACTACCCCAGCCAAGGCGCCACAGCAGCACCCCCTTCCATCACCTGGCCAGCACTCCTTTGCCGCACCCTTCCGAGGAGCTCCCTCTTGCAGCCCAAGGCGACGCCCAAGCCCAAGCTCAAGCAAGTCACCTCCGGACCAGCTATACGTAAGTGCCTAACTCGGTCCTTGTTTATAGACTTGCTTAAGCTCAATTAAATTTGATATGGGGTTGTAATAATGGAGCATTGTCTCCCCCCGCTTGTAATAATGTGGCTTGGCACACCCACACACATGTGCACTTGAGCCTATCTTGCTCTTAGTCGTGCATGATTTTGAACACACACGGGCCTAATCAGCCCTTAAGATATAAACTTATTTATATAATTTAAGTTGCGTGGGGTTTTGCTTAAGTTGTGTGTGTTGTTTCTCAATTCTCGCACTCACACACATTGAGCTTTCGCTCTTATTTGTAAGACCCTAGTAAGGGCCGTGCTATTATTTCCCCTTGGGTGTTTTTACTTCATGTCGTGTGCGTAGTATTTCAATTATACACTCACATACATTGAGCTTTCGCTCTTACTCCCAAGACCTTAGTCAAGGCCTATTGCTATTTATATTTGGGTTTAATTTCATGTCGTGTGCGTAGTACTTCAATTCTACACTCACACACATTGAGCTTTCGCTCTTACTCCCAAGACCTTAGTTAAGGCCATATTGCAAATTATATTTGGGTTTCATTTAAGTCGTGTGAGTTGTCTTTCCATACACACACAACACCCACGCAACACGTTGGTGACCTTCGGGCCCATATATATTATAAGTATTTCCCTTTCGTCTGTCTTTAAGATTTGGGTTTTAAGATTCAGCAGTGTGCGTAGTCTTTACATATATACACGGCTCACACTTGCACTATTGAGCCTTTCCACTCTTAAGATATAGCCATATTTCCCTTTTGCAATTTATATTTCAAGTCATTTCCCTTCCGCATTGTCTTTCAATTTGGGTTTTCCCTTTGGAGTTGCGTGAGTTTGCATTGCATATACGCCATACCATGAGTTAGGATGCATATTGCATCAAAGCAAAGCCCATACTCCCGCTGAAAGTCGCCCCACTTAGGTCACGTGCTCATAACACACATCTAGTTGGCCCGAAAAGGGATAAAAAGAAAGACATAGGCACGTGCAAATCCACGTAAAATAAAACTTGAAAATCATACAAAAACAACCCGATTCGAACACCTCAAACATTTTCGTAGGTTCTCGTATTTTAAAACTCGTTTTTTAAGTGTACAGACCGACCCTTGCGCATCGGTGCAAGAAGGTCTGCGACGAAAAGAGCTTGCTTGCTCACAATCGCCACGTTAGGAGTCAGATTTCAAAATATCTCTTCGCTAGCTTAAATAAGCTAGCTGGCATGCCCTTTTGCTTAAATAGGACTTAGACAAACGAAAAGATTCGCTTCAGGCCTAAGAACTAGAAGCGGGAACTTTCTGCGTCTACACCCTGATTTTGTGCCCCTAGACTCTTCTAAGGCATATAGCCCATGTTTAACAGCATGTTCCACGACTTTTTGTTTTTAGAAAAGTTTGAATACAAATCATGGTCCTGGAACTTGATGTCGTGTATGTCATGCACATAGGGCTTCTTGTCCAGGGGTTTTGGAAATAAGGGATTTTTGGGTCTTCCTAGAAGGGTCAGAACTTTGAGGGGGCCAGCCTTGGGCGATCCCTTTACATACACGACCTTCCTAGGGTTGCACAATATGAGCCTTGGTGGCTCAAGCATGGTTTGCCCCAGTTTTACCTCATGGGTCTGGGAGCTTGACAAGCAGGGAGAATTTATGACCCCTTGAAGTTGACGGTGACTCTCTCCTAGGATCACAACGACTTTGTCCCTGAAAGGGATCTTGACACACCTGTGGAAGGTAGCGTATCCACGGCCTTCCCAACAACATGTTATAATGGGGGTGGATGTCCAGGACATGGAACACCCCCGTGTGTGCTATCCCTCCCGTTTCCATGGGGAGTTCGATAAATCCTATGGGTCTAGACGCATTCCCATTGTATCCAATGATAACGATGGGACTTGGATGAACGGATGTCAAGGTGACTCCGATTTGATTTGCCACATGAAGTGGAAGGATGTTGAGCCCTCCTCCCCCATTGACAAGGTACCTATCTAGAGAGTGGTTATTTAGAACCACCACGATATGCAGGGACTGGTTATGGGCTTCGTAGGGTCTATCTACATCGTCTTTTGAGAATACGATGGGCGTTTTTGCTCCTATAGAGGCCACTTGTTTGGACAAAGATTCAAGGGTAATGTTCAAACTAACCCTTGCTCTTTCTAGAATTTTCTCTAACACTAGTCTATGCCTAGGCGAAGTTTGTATTAGCTCTAGGACGGACATATTGATAGGAATCTTTGAAAGATGGTTTTCGAAATCATACACCTTCAAAACGACATTTCCTTTGTCCGTTTTCTATGGAACTCTAGGAATACATGCTTTTGAGGGTTTAGGCACACTGACCACCTTTTTAGCACTTTGTAGATGTGGGGGTTGGTAGATCCTCCTGAACCTTGTCACCTCCCCCACGATAAACCTAAGTTTTGTACTAATCATGGCTCTAATCGAGAGATTTGGAGCACCTTGAATGGTTAACACTGGTTTAACCGGGGACGGAACTCTTGGTGGTCCCCGGATGACTACTTGGGCGGGTTTCTTATACAGTATGAGAGTAGATGCACAAGTAGATGAACCAGACTCACATGCATGTGCTAGATTCTTTGAAATTGAAAGAGCACATACCTCTTTTCCCTTCCCACTGGTACTTGCGTGCTTGGGGAAGGGTTCTTTGAAGATAGCTTGGGCAGGCTCAGGTTCTTCAGTGACCTGGAGCCGGCCTTCTGCTATCAAGTTCTCAATTTTATTAAGGAGGGAGAAGCACCACCTTGTATCATGGCCTTTGAGCCGATGATACATGCAGAACTTGTTTAAAAACCCTCCCTTCGAAGTAACTCCCTCAGGAATGTCGGGTAGTTCGATAATGCCTTGGGCAAGTAGGAGGTCTAGGACCTCCGTCACAAGTTGCCCCAGCGGAGTATACTCCCGTCTTTTGAAGGGTTTTTGAAACTCCTCTCCTTTTTATTTTCTGGTTTTTCAAAAGCTCTTGAAGCACTTGCTGGGCTTGGATCCACCCAGACATTGGCGATTTTATGGGGTGTTGCCCCTTTGTCCATGGTGGATGGCCCATAATTGATGGGCTTTTCCAAGCGAGTTTTCGAAATAGGATTTCCTTTCCATAAGTGGTCATACATCCCCTTTTTCAAATTTGTTTTGAAAAGGGATGCTTTCTTTATTAACTTATGGAAAGTCGAGATTTCATGAAGCGAGAGAAGGGTTTTCAGCTCGTTTCTAAAATTATCGAGGATGAGCATGACTGCACATCCTTCGGATATGGGCTCTTGCACTTGACCCAAGAGAGACCTCCAACGAACGATGAACGTATGTACGTCCTCATTCATACCTTGTTTTGTATCTCTCAAGGTGTTTAAAGTCAGCGCGACTTCTATGTTATGCGAGAATCTCTGCATAAAGCAGTTCGCTAATTCTTTAAAAGTTACGAACTGGCTAAGATCGTAAGAAGCCAGCCATTTGGCAGTTGTGCCCTTGAGGGACAAAGGGAACCAATACACCCATTTCATCGAGTCCTTCTTTTTCTTGTGGGCTCGATGAGAGAAAAATTGCAAGTGAGACCTAGGGTCTCCCATGCCATCATACCGATGGAAGTTCGGTATTTCATAGTCACTGTCTGTTTTGTAGTCCACAGGCAAGAAATCAGACAGGGCGTAGCTCCTTTTCTTTTTATTTTGCCTTCTCAGTAGCTGCTGTAGGGCTTTACGGTCCTTGTGTGTGAAGGACTCGTGGTATTGGTTACCTTCCATCGCGAAAGTCTCCTTGTGTTTGCGAGGTTTTTCAAATTTCTTCTTGGCCTTTGGTTCGCCATTGGACGAACATGAATCGCCTGCTTCAGCCTCTTGGCTAAGAGCGGCGATTTTGGCCTCGAAGTCCCTTCTCAAATCTTCAATCTCTTGTTTTTTCGAAAACCTTCGAGATTGAGAACTTGATGCGCATGAGCCAAGGCTCGATACCTCTTGGGAGCCTGGACTCGACATGCTTCAATGTGCTTTTCAAAACAAATCCTAAGTATGAAAATGCAAATAAGCAAAGTTAAAAATACTTTAGAAAAATTTTCATGAGGTTTTTCTACATGAGATGACTCTGCACAAGGCCTAGGTCCCACCGGGCGTGCCAAATCTGTAGACACGAAAAATCCTCACTTCTAGTTCTTAGGCCCGAAGTGAACCTTTTCGTGTGTCTAAGTCATATTTAACAAAAGGGCGTGCCAGCTAGCTTGCTTAAGCTAGCGAAGTAAGTTTTAAAATTTAACTTCTATCGGGGCGACTGTGAGCAAGTGAGCTCTTTTCGTCACAGACCTTCTTGCACCGATGCGCAAGGGTCAGTCTGTACGCTTGGCAAAGTCTTTTAAAATGTAAACCTCTTCGAAAAAATACCCTAAGTGTTTGGGCGTCGTGTATACGATTGCAAATTTTATTACACGTGGGATTTGCACGTGCCTATGTCTTTCTTTTAAAGCTTTTTAGGGCCAACTAGGTGTGTGCATAAGTGACCTAAGTTGGGCAATTTTTGAGCGAGAGTGTGGGGCTTGCTTTGATGCAATATGCGTCCTAACTCGTGGTATGGCGTATATGCAATGCAAACTCACACAACTCCAAAGGGAAAACCCGAATTGAAAGACAATGCGGAAGGAAAATGACTTAATGTAAATTGCAAAAGGGAAATTGCAAAAGGGAAATATGGCTATATCTTAAGAGCGAAAAGGCTCAATTGTGCAAGTGTGTGTCGTGTATATATGTAAAAGACTACGCACACTGCTGAACCTTAAAACCCAAATCTTAAAGACATAGCCAAAGGGAAATACTTATAATATATATGGGCCCGAAGGTCGCCAATGTGTGCGTGGGTGTTGTGTGTATATTGAAAGACAAATCACACAACTTGTAATGAAACCCAAATATAATTGCAATAGGCCTTGACTAAGGTCTTGGGAGTAAGAGCGAAAGCTCAATGTGTGTGAGTGTAGAATTGAAATGCTACGCACACAACTTGAATTTAAACACCCAAAACGAAATTGCAATAAGGCCTTTACTAAGGTCTTGGGAGTAAGAGCGAAAGCTCAATGTGTGTGAGTGTGGAAATTGAAAGACCACGCACACAACTTGAATTAAAATGCCCAAGGAAAATTGCAATACGGCCCTTACTAGGGTCTTGGGAATAAGAGCGAAAGCTCAATGTGTGTGAGTGTGGAAATTGAAAGACAACACACACAACCTAATTAAAAACCCACGCAACTTAAAACATATAGGTATAACTATATCCTAAGGGCTGATTAGGCCCATGTATGTGCTATAATCGTGTGCAGCTAAGAGCGGAATAGGCTCAAGTGCATGTGTGTGTGGGTGTGCCAAACCATATTATTACAAGTGGGGGGAGACAACGCTCCATTATTACAACCCCGTATCAAATTTAATTAAACATGAGCAAGTTCATAACAAGGACCGAGTTAGGCACTTACGTATAGCTGGTCCGGGTGTCACTTGCTTGGCTTTGGCCTAGTGAGTTGCCTTGGACAACCGAAGGCGAGTTCCTTTGGTGCATATGGGCGCCAAGTAGGGTGAGAGCCAAATGAAGACTTGAGGATGGCCGAGTGTAAGGCACAGCAAGTGGGGAGGTTAGGTGATGTTGTGGCAGGTTAGGGGCTAGCTAAGTGGTGGAAGGTTAAGGGGGAAGGCTTAGCTAGGGGTTGAGAATTGAGTGGCTAAGGGAAGGTGGGGATGTAGGGTGTGCAGTAGTCGGGTGTAAGGGAGATGTCTAGGGTGCAGCAGTGGCGGGTGATGGATGGTATGGCTGGGTAAGAGGGGGAGAGGAAGAGGAGTTAGATAGGGCAGAGATGGGGTACTAACCAGAGGTGGTGGCTGTGGTGGTGGCCAGAGGTGGTGGAAGGAGGTGGCAGCTGGAAGAAGGTGGCAGCCGGGTGGAAGGGTGCAATCGGGTGTGAAGTGCAGGTGGCAGCCAAGTGGAAGAGGAGCCGGGTGGAGTGGCGGTGGAAGTGGCGCAACTGGTGGTTGATGGGAGTGAAGTGAGGTGGAAGAGAGGGCTGGTGAGAGAGGAGAGAGAGGGCTGAGAGCTGCCCAAGATCTCATCCAAGATGGCCTAAAACCCGCCCCAAAAGGGAGGTTTTTATAGGCATGGGCTGGGGTCGGTTGGGGTGGTTTTGGGGGTAGATATTTAGGATGTTGTGGGCTGGGGTGGGGTGGTTTGGGTAGGTCGGTTAGGGTGGCTGGGAATTAGGGGTTAGGGGCTAATTAGGTGGGTTAAGGTGGGATTAGGTTTAGTCTAACTAGGGTCTAGGTGGTCTAGTTAGGTGGGGTGAGCTAGGTGAGGTCGGCTAGGTATAGTTTAGGGTGGTTTTGGGTGAGGGTGTCTAGGATTAGGTCAGGTTTAGGGGGGAATGGCTAGGTGAGGTGGGTTAGTTCAGGTTTAGGTTTAGGAGCATCCCCTTGGCCTTGATCCATAGACCTAGTTGTAGCATGTTGGTGTAGCCCTAGGTTAGGTGTAGGTGCATACAAGCTTAATGCCACACTCTTAGGCTAAACCCACATGATTAACCCAAAACTTGACACAAAAGTCAAGCCCACCAACTTTATCACTCATACTTTATCCCCCATTCTCTCTCTTCCCAAGCTTTTCACGTGAATTTCTTGTGGGCCCCACCTCCATTTATGAGAAGGTGATGTGGGCCATGGATGTGGATATTGGATTGGATCCAAATCCAAATCCAGATCCAGATGCATGTTTGGATTTGGATTTGGATATATATGGTCCAGATCTGATCCAAATCTGATTTTCTGACTCCTTTATGGTATTTCGAAATGGACGGTTTGTGCGGGGCCTGACAGCATCAGTACTCCGTCTTGCGTTGGGTCTTCGCCAACATTGTCGTCCACTCTTCTTCTCACCTTCCGGAGATCATTTTGATAAATTTGTTGATAACAAGGGCTTGGATGTCCGAGATTTTGGGGATGATTCTGATACGAGAGTTGATGTGCCGGGCTTGACATATGCTCCGGTTCTGAGCTCTCTTTTGCTTCTTCGGTCCTGCTTTCATCAGGCAAAATTGATTTTCGGGGTTTCAAAACACCTTTTTAAGGTTTTAAAACTGTATAACATATATTTTGAAAATATATATGATTTGAACATATGTATAGGGTTGCCTGGAAGGCTCCTGGGTTTCCAGACTCAAAATAGCCCTTTGGGGCTGCTTTTGCAAAACCAGGTGTTTTGAGAAATTTGTGGGATTTTGGGGTGTTTACAAGTAGCTAACTCTTCAGTTGGAAAAAGCTGCTTTAATTTACTCAACAAGGATTTTCCTAGCTTCTTATCCATTTTTGTTGCAAATTTTTGAATGCACGAATTTTTGAAAACACTTTTGGAAAATTTTTCAAGAGTTTTGCTTGTTTTATCAAAGTTTTAAGACCCGGGTCCCATCGGGCGTGGCAAACTGTAAACAACGAAAAATTTTACTTCTGGTTTTTGAAGCCGGAAATGAACCTTTTCATATCTATGTCGTTTCTATGAGCGTGCCAGCTAGCTTGCTTAAGCTAGCGAAGATTTTTGAAATATCTGACTTTTTAAGGCAATTGTGAGCAAGCGGGATCTTTTCGCTTTAAACCTTCTTGAACCGATGCTCAAGGGTCAGTTTAAGCGCCTATGGACTTTGATAAAACAATTTGGACTCTGGAAAAGAGACAAGTGTTTTGAAAACTCGAGTTTTGCCTATGTTTGCAAGTTTTTATATACGGGGGCTGTACGATTCTAAGTCTTTGAGTTTTTACCTACTTAGGCCGGATATGTGTGTGCACAAGTGACCTAATTTTAGCGTGTTTGAGCTTAGATTCGGGGTTTCTTTGAAAATGCATGAATGCAAGGATGCACAAATATTTTTTGGGTTTGAGATGATGATGTGAGCTAGGCTCGAATTGAAAGCAACTCACACAACTTAATGTAAATACCCGAAATTGAAAGTGCAACTCACGCAGCTTAAGGGAAATACTCGAAATGTAAAGCAACTCACACGACTTGAATGTAAATTGCAAAATTGAAATATACTTATATCTTAAGAGCGGAAAGGCTCAATTGTGAGTGAGTGCTTTTGGTGTGTAAATGGAAAAGACAATTCACACAACTTGAATTGAACTTGCCGAAATTGAAATATAAGTATATAGTAAGAGCGGAAAGGCTCAATTGTGAGTGAGTGCTTTTGGTGTGTAAATGTAAATGACAACTCACACAGCTTGAATTAAACCCACCCGAAATGTAAGTGCATACACGACTTAATGTAAAACTCATGCAACTTGAAAATATATAAGTATGTTATATCTTATGAGCAACAAATGCTCAAAATGTGCGTGAGAGTGTAGAGCAAATGCTCGAGTGCTTTTGTGTGCGAGTGTGAAATTTAAATGATAAACTCACAGACTTGAATGTAACAATCTGAATTGAATTGCAACTCACACAGCTTTCACAAAAGTAAATACCCAAAGGGAAATATATACTTTAGCTTAAGAGCGGAAAGGCTTAATGTGTGTGCAATCGTGTGCAATTAAGAGCGGAAAGGCTCAAGTGCACGTGGGTGTTCCTTGTGTACGACTAAGAGAAACAAGGCTCAAGTGTGCGTGTGTGGCTTGTGTATCAAGCACGAATATTACATTTCGGGGGGAGACTGCGCTTTATTATTACAACCCTATATCGAATTTGAATTGAATTTAAAGTGAGTAAGGTAAAACCGAATGTAAATAACACTTACAAGTCAGTTTCGCCTCTCAAGTTGCTTGGGTCTGTCCTCCTTTGGCAGCCACGAGCTAAGTCCCCTTTGGTGGGTCGAGGAGTGAGTTCGGCTAAGGTGTAGGGTGGCTAAGTGGGTATGGTCCTAGTTAGGTCTAAGTTAGGCTGGGCCGTGGGGGGTATGTTTGGTCAAGTGGGATGGGAGCTAGGTGGGTCACGGTTGGTGAATCGGGCTAGGTTAGGTGGGGGTTGGTGGGGGTTTGTGCAGGTGGGAGCCGGTGTGATGAAGGTAGATGGCAGGTGGGTGCTAAGGCGAGGGAAGATGGCGGGTGTCGCGAAGGGGGAGTGGCACGCGGCAGGTGGTGCGCAGGAGGGCACGCGGCAGGGTGGCGCGTAGGGCGCTGCGACAGGGTGGCGCGCAGGGCACTACGCAACAGGGGGTGGAGCCCGGTGCAGCACGGGGCATGCTTGGGCTTAGGGTTAGGTTTGGGTTAGGTGGGTTAGGTCAAAGGTCGAGCCTAGGCTAGGTTAGGGTGAGGTTTTAGGGGACCTACTTCTTGGAGCCGGTCCACCATGTGCAGTCCATGCCGAGCCCACCTTGGTTGCAACCTCCTCTTCGGTCCAAGCCCACTTGGTGCAGCCCTTGACTAGGTTAGGTCCAACATGGTCAAGACCCACTCTCTCACTCTCTCTCCTCCCAAGCAAAATACGTGAACCTCTTTTTATCCACCCCTCACCTCTATTTATAGGCAAGGGAATGGGTCTTGGGTTTGGATCTTGGATTTGGATCTTGAAATCCATATCCGATCCAAATATCATTTGGGTTTTGAGATCCAGATCCGATTCAAATATATTTGGGTTTGGATATGGATCTCGAATCTAGATATTGGGATCCATATTCGATTCAAATATTATTTGGGTTTAAATTTGGATATTTTGGTCCAGATCCAATCCAATTTTTTTTGCTCATTTCTTTGAGTCCTTTCTGGCGCTTTTCACAGTCGGTTTTGAGCGGGCTTCGGTTCCTCGGTGACCCAATTTCGGCCTGGGTTTTCCCCAAGTACTTTTTTCGACTGATGTTCTGCTTCTCAAGATATTCTCGCGTCTGTTTTGATCCGCCTTTTTCTATTTTTGGCCAGTTTCTGGTGCTATCGATATCATATTTTCTCATGGACTCCGTTCTTCATTCTGACGGGCCGTGTCTTGGACTTCTATCGACTTCATCAGGTTCTTGGCCTCTTTATGCACTTTGGAGCTGCTTTTGCTTTTTAACCCAAATTATGATTTTGGCCTTCTGTCGGGGTTTTCTCCGAACAGGCTTGAATTTTTCTTCTTTCTCTTGCTTTGGCCTCGGGATGGCTTTTGAAGTTTTTGGGAGTTTTGAAAATTGGAATTTTTGGGGTGTTCATAATAGACAAGTCTTAGAGGGAATTTTAGAAAAGGCTAGGGTTAACACCACCATAACTCCTGAATCCCTATCCACCTTGGTCTCTCTCATCTTTGCCAAGGCCCCAATTGTGTTCACCAAGGATGATTTAGAAAGACCTGATATGACCCATAACCAAGCCCTACACATAGAGGTGGTATTGAATCACCATCCTCTCAACAAGTGCTTGGTCGATGGAAGAGGAGATATGAATATTCTCCCTCTTCATGTAGCCTCCCAAATAGGAGTGACCATCTTCATGCTAAAACCAAGCCCAATCGTCATCACAAGATACGATAGCAATCCATACAATCCCTTAGGCTCCATAGAGTTACCCATGGAAGTTGGCCAAATACCACACGTAGGGTTGTTCCATGTCTTAGACATAAACCCTCACTACAACTTGTTGTTAGGAAGGTCATGGATATATTCCCTCCGAGCCATCCCTTCAACCTTTCATAAATGCCTTAAAATTCCGTGGGATAACCAAGTTGTAGTAATCTTTGGAGAAAACAATCCACAACTCAAGGGAACACAAAATTTTCCCTCTCTATCAAGTGAACCACTAAGTGAAGTAGAGAGGACCATGAAGATGTCTAACTCGCCCGAGCCATCTATACCCCCCCTCCTTAATGCCAAAACCATCTACCTCATAAAAGAACCCAAGTCGTACCTTTTCAAGGTCGTCCATCTCCTAGGGGCACCCCAACCGCCTAAGTCTCCCAATCCTAAAATCATGTACATCATAGGGAAGTCAAGCCTCTCCACTCCTAAATTCATATTTCTCCGAGGTATGCCCAAAAAAACTCAAATGTATTCTATATATGATACAATATTTCAAGGTCATCCTCTTTATCAAAAATTTTCAAAACTCAAAAGGTCTTGGAATATGTTACTCAACATGGGATATGCATTATACCAAGGCCTAGGGGCCAAGAGTCAAAGAAGACTGGATTCTATCATACCTCTACCCAACCTAGGTCGATATGGTTTGGGGTACGACACATCCATACCCCCTGAGTAATTGGGTTAAGGGTGTCCTAGAACCAGCTAATACCGAAACCTATGACTTAGACCTCTTATTTGGAGTCTAACTCAAGTTGCTCGTGGTTCGGCTTGGTTCAGCCCATGATGGTCTTGTTCCTGTTCTATTTGCGATGTAAATGAGCCGAATACAAGTAGACTCATTAAGCTTTCTTTGTTGAATCTTGCTGTTCAGTTTGTCTTGGCTCATATAAACTCATTAAGTGAAATATAGTTCTTTTTTAAATAAACAAAGTGTATAAAGTTTTTACGCACACATGTTCTAGAAACTGTGTTAATCAAACATAACTTGAAGATTGAATTTTGTGATAAAAATTAGAAATTAAAAGTTATGCATTAACCATAGCAAGCAATTCATGTTTGGCTCATCTCAAATGAACTAACAAGTGATGGAAAATCCTTTTTTCGAAAAAAATACAAAAAAGTATATTTTAAAAAACCAAAAAAAATTTAGAAAATTCCAAAAACCTAAAAACATTTGAAAAAACCAAAAGTTCCAGAAAGAAAGTTCTTTACGTTTTCCCTTCTACTAGTTGCTTAGAAAAATCCAAAAAAATTGGAAAATTGGAAAGCCTAAAAATTTTGTTTTGCAAATGTAAACACCCCAAAATCAAGTGATTTTCAAAATCAAACACCTGGTTTGAAAATCCATTTCAAAACCAAATTTTGAGTTTTCGAAAACCAAAGAGTTGTAAAAGCTTTAAACTTCTATTTGAAAACTCATTCAAAATGAAAATTTCTTAAACTCGGGCCAAGTCCAAATTTTGTAAAAAGCCAAATCAACCAACTGGAGTCTGATAAAAAGCAGCCCCAAAAGCAGGTTGAAAAGCCCAAAATGAAGCCTGGCCTAACAAAAGCAGGGTCAAAAGGCAAAAGGAGAGCCCAAGCCAGAAGTAGACTTCAAGCCTAGAGCATCACAAACTAAACCAAGAGCATCCACGAAATTATCAGAAATCCAAGCCTAAAATATCAAGAATCAACTGAAACAGAGTCCAAAAAGGTGAGAAGGAGTTCGGACAAAAAGGTTGGAGAAGACCCAGCCCAAGACGGAGCACAGATGAAGCTAGGGCCCACGAAAACTGTTCGTCTCAAAACGCTAAGAAAGACTGAAGAAATGAAAATTTGGATTGGATCTGGACCCAAATATCCAGATCCAGACCCAAATAGTGTTTGGATCAGATTTGGATCTCAAAATCCAAATCCAAGATCCAAACCCAAGACCCACCTCATTTGCCTATTGTAGACATGCAGAAATTTCTGACCCCGGGCTTCTTAGGGCCTAGCGCGAACCTTTTTGTATGTCTAAGTCGCTTAAAGGGCATGCCAGCTAGCTTACTCAAGCTAGAGAAGTAAGTTTTGAAAATATGTGACTTGTTTGGGGCGATTGTGGACAAGTGGGTTCTTTTCATCGCAGACCTTCTTGCACTGATGCGCAAGGGTCAGTCTGTACGCTTTAAAAAGTCGATTTTGAGCAAATATAACCTTTTTGAAAAGTATGCAAAGTGTTTGATCGGTTTTTCTTGTCTTGTTGCAGATTTTATCAACGTAGGATTTGCACGTTTCCTATGTCTCGGGTTTTAGCCAATTTAGGCGTGTGATGTGTGCATCAAGTGCCTAAGTATGAGCAATTTTTGCACAGGTGTATGGGGTTTGCTTTGATGCGAGTATGCGTCTTAACTCGTGGTATAGCGAATATGCAATGCAAACTCACACAACTGAACGGGAAAACCCGGAATTGAAAGACAATGCTTAAGGGAAATTGCGTAAGGGAAATTGCAAAAGGGAAATTGTAAAAGGGAAATATAGCTATATCTTAAGAGTGGAAAGGCTCAATTGTGTAAGTGTATGCCGTGTATAAATTGAAATGCAACTCACATGGCTAAACCTTAAAACCCGAAATTTAAAGACATAGCGGAAGGGAAATACAACTATATATATATGGGCCCGAAGGTTGCCAACATGCACGTGTTGTGTTGGTGTGTAAATGGAAAGACAAACACACGCAGCTGAACTGGGAAAATGCAGTGGAAAGTATAGAAATATGACTATATCTTAGCGGCTGTCAAGGCCAAAAATGGTGCGTGAGGTGTACGAGCCAGCACTCGGGTGTTCTTTGTGTGTGAGTGTGTAAATGAAAGACAAACTCACACGACTTAATGTAACAACCCAGCTGAATTGAAATACATATATAGAATAAGAGTGAAAGCTCAATGCACGCGTGTGTGAGTGTATAAATTTAAAGACAACTCATGCAGCTCTTACTAGAGTCTTAGGAGTAAGAGCGAAGGCTCAATGGTGCACGTGGGTGCTTGTGTACGAGTAAGAGCTAAGGCTCAATGGTGCACGTGGGTGCTTGTGTACGAGTAACAGCTAAGGCTCAAGTGCTCGTGTGTGCTTCGTGTAGCAAACCAAGTTATTACAATCGGGGGGAGACAAGGCTCCGTTAATACAACCCCGTATCCAAATTGAATCAAAGCGTAGAAAGGAGATATAAAATACCGAATTAAAATACTTATGTGATTCGGATATTTGTCCACTCCAATCTTCACGAGTTTGCTTGGCTTCACACCCACGGATGAGTCTTCCTTGAAGCTTGAAGCGAAAGATGGCTAAATGGAGCCTTCAAGCTTGAGGGTTTGTGAAGTTCACGACACTAAAGGGTGGTGGGTTTGGTTGGGTAAGGGATGGGTAAGGTGGCTGCGGAGGTTGGGAGTTGAGTGGAGTGATGGAAGGGTGCAAGTTAGGGTAGGGGATAGGAGATGGGGTATGAGATAGGTCACGGCTGAGGTTGGGTTCGGTTGGGTATGGGATGATATGGGTCACGGATGGGGTATGGGAACTGAGGTGGTCGCGGATGGGATGTGGTATGGTGCGGAGGGTATGGGATAGGTGATAGGGGAGCCGGGCGGAGTTGGAGTGTTGAGTGACTAAGGGAGCCGGGTGGAAGGGAGGTGGTAGGTGATGGTGTTGGTCGGGTGGAAGGGAGGTGGTAGGTGATGGTCGCTAGGAAGGAGGCGACAGGTGGAGGTTGGCTGCGGAAGGTTGGGCAGGTCGGCCAAGGCGACCGGGGTAGCAGGTGGATGCCAGGCACTAGGCGCCAGGCAGGTGGCAGGGAGCGTGCAGGGCGCGCGTAGGGGGCAGCGCACTTGCAGGGCACGTGTAGGGCGCGCGCAGGGTGCGCGCGAGGTGCGGGTGAGGTTAGGGTGGCCGGGAGGATTAGGGGGGAGTCGGTTAGGGTTAGGGTGAGTTTTAATTGGGATTAGGTGAGGTCGGTTGAGGTGGTTTAGGGAGGCTAAGAGGGGTTAAGAAGAGTGGCTTAGGGGCTTACCTCTTAACTACGGTTTAGGGTGTGCTTGAGCTTCAATTAGCCACCTTAAGCCTCTTTGTCCAAGCAATATCAACCCTTCAATTAGGGTGGGGCAACCCTTGACTAACCCTACACTAACCCATAATTAATAAAACCCTAAGTAAAGAAAGCACTAAAGCACTCACCTTGGACCTTCTCACTCCTCCCTTCCAATTCACGTGAACCCCTTACAATAGACCCCCTCACCTCTATTTATAGGCATTTGAGGTGGGTCTTGGATTTGGGTTTGGGTTTGAGATCTGGATCCAGACCCAAATCCAAATACTATTTGGATCTGGATTTTGGATCTCAGATATTTTGAGATCCGTATCTGATCCAAATAATACATTTTCATGGATATGGATCTAGATATTTTGGTCTAGATCCGATCCAATCCAAACACTATTTGGATCCAATCCAAATCCAAACACTATTTGGATCGACCCAAACACTATTTGGATTGGCCCAAATCCAAACACTATTTCACTATATGGATTTGGATCTGGATATTTATGGTCCAGATCCAAATCAAAATTTCTATGGATAGTCCTTCTTGGCTTCTCGAGGCAAACGATCTGTGTGGGCCTTGGTTTCATCAGTGACCCGTTTGGTGTTGGGTTTCCCCAATCTGTGTCGTCCGAACTCCTTTCTACCTTTTAAACTTCGTTTTTGCTCATTTTTGGTCTTCCTGGTTCAGATTCAAGATGCTTGAGTGAGAATGGTTGATCTGGCTTTCTAGTGCTCCGGGCTTGCCATCTGCTTCGTGCTTGGGCCTTCCTTTCGCCTTTCGAACCTGGCTTTTATCAAGCTAGGTTGCTCTTTTGGGCTTCAGAACAGAATTTTGAAGCTGCTTTTGGTTTTGGCCTTCGTGATCAGCTTGCTGGGCTGTTTCTAGATCAGGTGTCGTCTTCGCATGCTCCACTTGTTCACCTTTATCTTTTGGGAAAATGGGGCTTAGCCCGGGTTTCGAAACTCCTATTTGATAAAGGGCTTCAAAACACTATTTACGGGATTAAAAGCAATATGTACAGAGTTTAAAACAATATGTACATGTTTTCGAATATGTACAGGGTTTCTGGACGGCTCCTGGGTTTCCAGACTCAAAATGGTCATTTGGGGCTGCTTTTGTAAACCAGGTATATTTTTAGAAAGTTGTGGGATTTTGGGGTGTTTACACCTATAAATAGAGGTGAGGGGGTAAAGCAAGTTCACGTGAATTTGCAATTGGAAGGCTAGGGAAGAGAGAGAATGAGTGGAGGGCATAAAGTAGATGTGGTGGGCCATAGCCATGTGGGCTTGATGAAGAGTGTGGGTTCAAGCCTTGTATGAACCTAGGCTCAACCAAAGGGCTGCACCAACTTGAAGAAGGGTTGTAAAAAGGCGTGGAAGGATGGGCTATGCATGGTGAACTGGCTCCAAGAGGTAGGTCTCTCAACCTCACCCTAAGCTAGCCTACTTCACCTAGCTGACCCCACTAAACCTAACTCAAACCTAGCCTAGACCTAGCCCCTTTCACCTAAACCGACCCAAACTCCCTCAAACTGACTCCCTTTGATCTAGACCTAACCTAGTCCTAACCGAGTGCAGCCAGCACTCAGTTTTTGCCCCACACCGCCTTAGCTAAACAGCCGGCCTGCACCTAGTGCAGTGCCTTGTCCCTAACCACAACCCCCAACCTAACACCATGCCACCTCTACCCCGATTCCCGCAGCACCCCATCACACCACACCCGGCTTGCATATCTCCTTAGTACCGACTAGCACCATCCCCCAGCCTACCGCATCCCACTTCCACAGCTCCCAACCGAACCAGCACCCTACCGTCTGCCATCTCCCTACCAACACCCGGCTTCCCTAGCGCCCCAGCTAGCATCACTCCCTTGCCACACCAGCCCCCGGCGCACCTAGCACCACTCCATTGCTGCAGTGCCCTAGCGCTACCCCAGCACCCTAGTGCTGCAACCGCTCCATTACCCCCGCAGCATCCTAGTGCTGCACCCTTTTCCTAGCACCACCCTAACACCCCACTCTCACCTTAGTCGAACCAGCATCCCATCTCCCTAGCTCCCATCCCACTTGACCAAACCCTTTCCTAGCTTACCTTAGCCATGACTCCCCTTAGCCAACCCACCTTGGCTGAACTAAGCCCCCTCCTTAGCCCACGTCTTGGCCGAACAAAGCCTCTCCTAAGCCTAAGTCTTTGGCTGCCCCCAAGCATACCCTAAGCCTAAACTCACGTCTAAACCCACCTAGGGAGACCTACCTATTGGCTGCCAAGGTGGACGGACTCGAGCAAGTGGAGAGGAAAAGACGACCACTTGTAAGTGTTTAAATTCGGTTTTTACCTTACTCCTTTAAAATTCAATTCAATTCGATACGGGGTTGTAATAAGGGAGCCTAGTCTCCCCCGAAATGTAATATTCGTGCTTGATACACAAGGCACACACATACACTTGAGCCATATTGCTCTTAGACATACACAAGACACCCACGTGTACTTGAGCCTTTTCGCTCTTAATTGCACACGATTGCACACACATTGAGCCTTTCCGCTCTTAAGCTAAAGTATATATTTCCCTTTGGGTATTTACTTTAGTGAAAGCTGTGTGGGTTGCAATTCAATTCGGGTTGTTACATTCACATTGTGTGAGTTTGTCATTTAAATTTCACACTCGCACACAAAAGCACTCAAACATTTGCTCTACACTCTCATGCACATTTTGGGCCTTTGTTGCTCATACGATATAGCATACTTATATACTTTCAAGCTGCGCGAGTTTTACATTAAGTCATGTACGCACTTACATTCTGGGTGGGTTTAATTCAAGTTGTGTAAGTTGTATTTCCATTTACACACCAAGAGCACTCACTCACAATTGAGCCTTTCCGCTCTTACTATATACTTATATTTCAATTTTGGCAAGTTCAATTCAAGTCGTGTGAGTTGTCTTTCCATTTACACACCAAAAGCACTCACTCACAATTGATCCTTTCCGCTCTTAAGATATAAGTATATTTCAATTTTGCAATTTACATTCAAGTCGTGTGAGTGTAGACGCAGAAAGTTTCCGCTCCTGGTTCTTAGGCCTGAAGCGAACCTTTTCGTGTGTCTAAGTCCTATTTAAGCAAAAGGGCGTGCCAGCTAGCTTACTTAAGCTAGCAAAGAGATATTTTTAAATATGACTCCTAACATGGCGACTGTGAGCAAGCAAGCTCTTTTCGTCGCAGACCTTCTTGCACCGATGCGCAAGGGTCAGTCTGTACGCTTTAAAAATCGAGTTTTGGAATATGAGAACCTACGAAAACGTGTTTGAGGTGTTTGATTTGGGTTGTTTTTGTATGATTTTTAGATTTTATTTCATATGGATTTGCACTTGCCTATGTCTTTCTTTTTATCCCTTTTTGGGCCAACTAGGTGTGTGTTATGAACACGTAGCCTAAGTGGGGCGATTTTGAACGGGAGTATGGGGTTTGCTTTGATGCAATATGCATCCTAACTCGTGGTACGACGTATATGCAATGCAAACTCACGCAACTCCAAAGGGAAAACCCAAAAGTGAAAGACAATGCGGAAGGGAAATGACTTGAAATGTAAATTGCAAAAGGGAAATTGCGAAAGGGAAATATGGCTATATCTTAAGAGCGGAAAGGCTCAATAGTGCAAGTGTGTGCCGTGCATCTATCTAAAGACTACGCACACTGCTGAACGTTAAAACCCAAATTTAAAAGACATAGCCGAAAGGGAAATACTTCTAATATATATGGGCCCGAAGGTCGCCAACGTGTTGCGTGGGTGTTGTGTGTATATTGAAAGACAACTCACACGACTTAAATGAAACCCAAATATAAATTGCAATATGGCCTTAACTAAGGTCTTGGGAGTAAGAGCGAAAGCTCAATGTGTGTGAGTGCGAGAATTGAAAGACAACACACACGACATGAAATTAAACCCAAATATAAATTGCAATATGGCCTTAACTAAGGTCTTGGGAGTAAGAGCGAAAGCTCAATGTGTGTGAGTGCGAGAATTGAAAGACAACACACACGACATGAAATTAAACCCAAGGGAAATATATCACGACCCTTACTTGGGTCTTGCAAATAAGAGCGAAAGCTCAATGTGTGTGAGTGCGAGAATTGAAAGACAACACACACGACATGAAATTAAACCCAAGGGAAATATATCACGGCCCTTACTTGGGTCTTGCAAATAAGAGCGAAAGCTCAATGTGTGTGAGTGCGAGAATTGAAAGACAACACACACAACTTAAGCAAAACCCCACGCAACTTAAATTATATAAATAAATTTATATCTTAAGGGCTGATTAGGCCCGTGTGTGTTCAAAATCGTGCACGACTAAGAGCGAGATAGGCTCAAGTGCACGTGTGTGTGGGTGTGCCAAGCCACGTTATTACAAGCGGGGGGAGACAATGCTCCGTTATTACAACCCCGTATCAAATTTAATTTAGCTTAAGCAAGTCTATAAACAAGGACCGAGTTAGGCACTTACGTATAGCTGGTCCGGAGATGACTTGCTTGAGCTTGGGCTTGGGCGTCGCCTTGGGCTGCAAGAGGGAGCTCCTCGGAATGGCACGGCAAAAGGAGTGACTGGCCGGGTGAAGCAAGGGTGGCGGATGTGGCGCCTTGGCGCTAGCCGGGTGATGAAGGGGAGGGTGCTGCTATGGTGCCTTGGTGTTGAGGTAGTTAGGGAGTGTCACTAAAGTGTAGGGCATGTCCTAGGAAAGGTGGAGCTAAGGGGTGACTAGGGGGGATGTCTAAGGAAGAAAGATGGAAGGCTGAGGGTGGTTAGATGCAGTCGGGCATAGGTTGGCCGACTAGTGGCAGGTTAGGTGGTGGCCGGCTGGGGTAGTTAGGGGTGATTAGGAACGGCAAAAGGGAGCTAGCTAGGGTGTTAACTAAGGGTTGGTTTAAGGGAAAAGAGGGGCAGGTCCTAGGGGAAAAGGGTAAGGTGGCTGGGGTAGTTAGGGGGTGTCACTAATGGGAAGGTAGGGCAGCGGGTGGTGTGGTCGGGTATGGTTGAAGGGTGGCAGGTAGCTAGGTGGTGTGGTGGCTGAGAGTGGAGGGGGAGTGAAGAGAGGGTGGAGTTAGGATAGTGTACTAACCGGATAGGATAAGGAGGGTGGCGGTTGTCCAAGGAAGGCAGCCGAGTGGAAGGTGGATGCAGTCGGGTGGGAGGAGTGGAGCTGGCCGGGCAGTTGTGGTGGCATGTGTAGACGCGCGAAAATCCCCGCCTCTTCGCCTCTTTCGGGGCTTTGAGTGGATCTTCCCGTGTGTCTAAGGCCTATGTATACAAATAGGGCGTGCCAGCTAGCTTACTTAAGCTAGCGAAGATATATTTAACACTGACTTCTAAACGTGGCGACTGTGAGCAAGTAAGCTCTTGTCGTCGCAGACCTTCTTGCACCGATGCGCAAGGGTCAGTCTGTACGCTTTTGCAAAAATCGAGTTTTGGGGAGAAAGTCTACGAAGCGGTTCGAGGTGTCTATTTCGGGTCTTTAAGATGCGATTGTATGTTTTAGATCACGTGGTTTTGCACGTGCCTAAGTCTTTTCTTTTATCCCTTTTTGGGCCACCTAGTTTGTGTGTTATGAACACTCCACTACATGGGCGAATTCGAGCGGGGCTTGTTTCGATGCAATATGCGTCCTACCTCGTGGTATGGCGTAGATGCAATGCAAACTCACGCTACTCCAAAGGGAAAACCCGAAATGTAAAGACAATACTGAAGGGAAATAACCGAAGGGAAATAACCGAAGGGAAATAACCGAAGGGAGATAGGTATATATCTTATGTATATGAGCCCTTACTCGGGTCTTGCAAATAAGAGCGAAGGCTCAATGTGGGTGCGTGCTTGAATTGAAAGACTTACACACACGACATGAAATTAAACCCAAATATAAATTGCAGTATGGCCTTGACTAAGGTCTTGGGAGTAAGAGCGAAGGCTCAATGTGTGTGAGAGTGCTTGAATTGAAAGACTACCCACACAACATAAATGAAACCCAAATATAACTGCAATAAGGCCTTTACTAAGGTCTTGGGAGTAAGAGCGAAGGCTCAATGTGTGTGAAAGTGCTTGAATTGAAAGACTTACTCACACAACATGAAGTGAAACCCAAATAGTATAGGTCGGCCCTTACTTGGGTCTTTCAAATAAGAGCGAAAGCTCAATGTGTGTGAGAGTGCTTGAATTGAAAGACTTACTCACACGACAAGAAATGAAACCCAAATAGTATAGGTCGGCCCTTACTTGGGTCTTTCAAATAAGAGCGAAAGCTCAATGTGTGTGAGAGTGCTTGAATTGAAAGACAACGCACCCAACTTAAACAAAACCCTTCGAAAATGAAATATATATGTACACTTATATATTAGGGGCTGATTAGGCCCGTGTGTGTTCAAAATTGTGCACGACTAAGAGAGTGCACGTGTGTGGTTGTGCCAAGCCACGTTATTACAAGCGGGGGGAGACTATGCTCCGTTATTACAACCCCGTATCAAATTGAATTTCAAGCAAGTGTATGACTAAAGACCGAGTTTAGACACTTACGAGTAGCTGGTCCGTAGAGGTCTTGCTTGAACGTGGGCTTGGCCTTGGGCTGCAAGTGGGAGCTCCGCGAAGGTAGGTGATCAAGGGTGCTGGCCGGCTGAAAGTGGGGCGCGGGATAGGCGCCTCGGAGGTGGCCGGCGGCAAGTAGATGGCGCCTCAAGGTAAGGGGTTTAAATGGCTGAATGAGTGGGTTCTTAGGGTCACTAGGGGAGTTGGGAGTTTAGGGAAGCTGGACCTAAAAGGTGAGCTGGTGGGAGGGCCGAGTAGGACACCTAGGGGGGTTGGCCGAATGGGAGATGGTGGCTAAGTAGTGGCCAGCAACTTGGGTTATACTAGGTTCGGCTAGGTTTAGGTGGTGGTGGCAAAAGGGCTGAGATGAAGGTAGGATGGGTGGCTAAGAGTGGAGAGGTGGAAGAGAGGGGCTTTGAGGGAGTTCGGGGCACTTACCGAATGGGGAGAGGTGACGAGTGAAGTGGGAAGGTGGCGGGCAGGTGGCTGTCGGCTGGTTCGGTTGGGTGAAGATGATGGCGTCCAGCTGAGGGGTGGTGGTGGTGGATGGAAGAGGGAAGGTGGCGGAGCAGGTGGCGGCTGGTGGAGCAGCTGGAGCAGGCCAAGGTGGGGAGTCGTCCCGGCTGGGTGAGAGAAGGGAGAAGGAGAGGGCCCGGCTGGGTGAGGTAGTGGTTCCCACTTGGAAAACCCGCCCACAAGGAGGGGGGTTTAAATAGGGGATGGGTAGGTCGGTTAGGGCTGGGCTGTGGGTAGTGGTTAGGTGGTTTAGGTAGGGTGGTATGTAGATAAGGTGGGCTGGAAAGGGTTGGGCCAGATATTTTAAAACTAGGGGTTTGGGTAAATCGTGGGCTAAGGGTGGTTTAGGGGTTTAGGGCTAGGTTAGGTGGTTGGGTTTTAGGGTGAGGTTTAGTGAGCTAGGTTAGGTGATTAGGCTAGGTTTAGGCTAGGATTAGGGAAATTAATCTAGGTTTAGGGAAGGATTAGGGAAGTGGGTTAGGTGATTAGGTTGGGATTAGGCCGGGATTAGGGAAGTGGGTTAGGTGATTAGGTTCAGATTAGGGGTGGATTAGGGGTTTAGGCTAGGTTTAGGCATTTTGGGCTAGGTTTAGGTGAAGGAGCTCCCTTAGCATGGCCCATAGACCTTGATCACCCCATGTTGGTGCAGCCCTAGGTTAGGTTTTAGCTAATTACAAGCTTAAACCCACTCAATTAGGCTAACCCACAAGATTAAACCCAAACTTGACACACAAGTCAAGCTTAATACAACACTCTTGATATTTTTCACCCCCACTCTCTCTCATGCCCAATATCCCACGTGAAACTCAAGTGGGCCCCACCTCCATTTATGAGAAGGTGATGTGGGCCATGGATATGGACATTGGATTGGATCTCTGGATCCAAATCCAAATCCAAGTCCACATATGGGTTTGGATTGGGATCTAGATATATATGGTCCAGATCCAATCCAAACTGAACTCTGACTCCTTCGAGCTGGGTTCGAAACGGACGATTCGTGCGGGGCCTGACAGCATCAGTACTCCGTCCGCGTTGGGTCTTCGCCAACATGGTCGTCCGCCTCCGTTTCTGCCTTCCGGAGATGACTTCAAATGATATTTTGGTAAGAACAGGGTCTTGGACGTTCGAGATCCTGGGGTGTGAATCAGATACAAGAGTTGCTGTGCCGGGCTTGACAGGTGCTCTGGTTCCGGGCTCTTCTTGGCTCTCTTGGTCCTGTCTTGATCGAGCCAAGCCACTTCGGGGTTTCAAAACATGTTTTAAAAGGGTTTTCAAAAGCCATATCGTATGTTTTTGAAAGATATAGTTTAAAACATATATACAGGGTTGTTTGGAAGGCTCCTGGGTTTCCAAACTCAAAATGGCCCTTTGGGGCTGCTTGTATAAAACCAGATGGATTTTGAGAAATTCGTGGGATTTCGGGGTGTTTACAGATGCCCCTCTTTGGCCTTGTCCAAATAAATTTGGATAAGGGCAAAGATGACAAACACCCCTTTTAATGTCTCCCTAGATCTAGCCACGAAGAATATGGGATCGTCCCATTTTAGCAAAATCTCAATTTTACAAACTCTGGTAGGAGGAGATATCACGCCAAAGGGTTCACTTATGGAATCTGGTCCTAAATGGGATCATGTTCATGCAAGTACCATGCGTGGAATGCAGATGACATGGGTGTGGTGCCAAGAATGGCGACCTCCCAGAGACCAGGTGTGGTCGAACTCTAGAGACTTACAAGGCCTACTGCTCCAAGTGAGCAAAATCCTATGCTGTTCGATGTTCGGTTTTTCAAAACTTATTTACAAAACTATTTACAAAAGGGACAACTGTCTTGAGTCTCGATCCTAAGGATCTCGAGCTCTTCGTGCTTGCCCTTGTTTGAGTCTTAACACTCGCTTATCTAGCGGAGGTTTTATAAGAAAACAAGCTTCATTTCAAATTCCTATGTCTTACTCGAAACGTCGAATTCTCAAACAAGATGAAATTCAAGTAAGTAAATCCTATTTTTACTTTAGGATTCCTCGAAATGAACCATGCTTTAGCTTGGGATAAGCCAGGGATGGGAAAGAGATACCACGGTCCCTTCTGAAGCGTCCCATGGTTTAAGGCATAGAAGGCGGAAAACTGCTCTTTTTTGAGCTTTTTGGCCTCTTTTTCCTTTTTTTTTTTTTTTTTTCATAGAGGGTCTCCCTTTGGGAGTATTTTTTCTTTAATCCCTCTTTTTCATAAGAGAATCGATTTTTCTTTTTGAAGTCTGGTTTCTTTCTTTTGGAAAGAGATTTTAAATGGGAAATTCCCTTTTGATTTGGGCCTTTGTTTTCCTTTTGGAAGGAGAAGAGTAGAGGGGAGGACTTATCCCAAGCCTACATTCGATCCATTCCAGATCAGCCTATTTAGAAATAGCACGTACTACTTGCAAGTATCTTGCTATGTTGAACAAGGCCCTTCTTTGTAAGATGAAGGATTTTGAAATGCAACCACGATTTTGAAAACTCCACTCTTTCACAAGTGCGAATTCTCTTACTTAGGGTCACACGAGTTGCTTTTGCACCTTATTCACACGTCTCAGGGCAGCTATCCAGATCCTACACATGATACTTCTTTAAGTATTGAATATTGATAGGATCTGCTAAATTCCTACCTTCTATATCGATCAACCAATACGAATTGTTCGTAGTGGTTGCTCGTACAACATAGGGTCCATCCCAGTTGGGGCGCCACTTGCCTAGGGGGTGTGGGCCACGATGGTGGATGGTTTTCAAGACCAGATCTCCCACTTCAAAGTGGCGAGGTCTCATGTGTTTGCTATAATGTCGGGCTATCCTTTGCCGGTATGCACGAGCATGATCCATGGCAAGGAGTCGCCTCTCATCTAGCAAATCTAGCTCGGCCATCCTAGCATGCTGAAGCGTCTCTAGGGGGAGGTCGAGTGCAATGGATGTATGGAATGAATGCAGTTGGGTATGAATGGGAAGAATGGCGTTTGTGCCATAGACCAATTCGAATGGTGTGGCATTCATGGGAGTCCGGATGGAAGTCCTATAAGCCCATAAGGCTTCATCCAGCTTCTCGTGCCACATCCTACCATTCTCTAAGGTTTTCTCAATGATACCAATGAGAGTCTTGTTTGTGGCTTCGGCTTGGCCGTTGCCTTGAGGGTAGTAGGGCGAGGAGAAGTGGTGAGTTATGCGATACGTGTTGCACAACTTGATCATCCGCTCATTCTTGAATGGGGTACCATTATCAGACACAAGGTCTCGTGGAACCCCAAATCGAGCCAAGATATTCCTCCGGATGAAAGCTACCACATGTTGCCCCATTACATTCGTTAGGGAAATGGCTTCCACCCACTTGGAGAAATACTCCGTGGCTGCTAAAATGAAACGATGCCCATTCGAGGCCTTTGGAAATATTGGGCCTACTATGTCAAACGCCCACATGGTAAATGGCCAGGGCTGACCACGGAATGCAATGCCGATGAAGGGATATGAATGGCGTGCCCATGCACTTGACATGGATGACACTTCCTAACATGATCGTGACAATCCCTTTTCAGGGTGGACCAAAAATAACCCCCTCTAAGTATTTTCATCGCCATCATGTTGGCATTAACATGACCTCCACATTCTCCATCATGGAACTCGTGCATCACTATCCTAGCCTCCTCTAGGTCGATACACCTAAGCAGAATGCCGGTAAAACTCTTTTTGTATAAGACCCCACCCAGAATGGTGTATCGGGTCGAAATCTTACGAATGAATGCCTTATCTTTGGATGTGGCATCCTCGGTGAATCCCCCATTTTCTAAAAATTGTTTTATGTCATAGAACCAGGGTTTTTCAATAGACTCTGGGTTGTTTTGGCAAATATCCAAGTCGTGTGTGGATGGATGGGGCGCATGCCATATTTCCAAAGATCTGGTCCCTGAAATGGGATCGACCTTCAGGGCTGAACCCAAGGAAGAGAGGGCATCGGCGATGCCATTGTCCTCTCTTCCCACGTGTGTGAGCTTACACGACTGGAAGGATTGGACCAATCGAGTGGCCAACTCGTGATATGGAAGTAGTTTCTCATTACGTACTTGCCAAATTTTTAAAACCTGGTTTATGACAAGGAGCGAATCTCCAAAGACCTCGATGCATGATGCCCCTAGAGTTTTCGAAATCCTTAAGCCTTGTATGAGTGCTTCATACTCAGCTACGTTGTTGGAACATTCGAAATCTAAGCGGACTGCTATAGGAATCTCGCCCTTTTCAGGGGAGATTAGGATGATCCCGGCACCAGCCCCTCGTTGGTTTCGTGCCCCGTCGAAGTGCATCTTCCACACTTGGTTTTCGAAAGAATTTGCCAAAATGTGGTTTTGAAAATGGTTTTGCAATATGCCTTCATCAGGCATTTCGACAAGAGTGGGATATGCGTCCTCCAAGGGGAAGTCAGCCATGTAATCTGCTAGGGCTTGCCCCTTAACGGAGATCTGGTGATGGTATTTCAGATCATACTCCATTAGAAGGAGTTGCCATTTGCCCAATCTACCCGTGAGAATGGGTTTTTCGAACAAGTGCTTGATTGGATCAAGCTTGGACACTATCCAGATCTCATGATCTAGGAAGTAGTGTCTGAATTTCTGGCAGGCCCAGACTAGGGCCAAGCACGTCTTCTCCATGGCTTGATAATTTCGTTCATAAGCCAAGAGAGTTTTCGAAATATAGTAGATGGCATACTCCTTATGGGTGTCATCCTCGTATTGAGCCAACAGGGCTCCTAAAGCGTTTACATGCACGGAGATGTATAATAAAAGCGGTTTTCCTTGTTTTGGAGGATTCAAAACGGGGGATTAACCAAGTATGCCTTTAGTCTCTCGAAGGACTTTTGGCATTCGTCATCCCATAAGAATTTCGTACCCTTCCTCAACAGTTTGTTGAAGGGTTCGCATCTAGTTGCCAGATTCGATATGAATCGGCGCACAGATTGTAATCGACCTTGAAGGCTACGGACTTGGGTGAGATTGGAGGGTGGAGCCATGTCTATGATGGCTCGACACTTAGAGGGGTCGACTTCTATTCCCCTTTGGCTCACCATAAAGCCTAGAAGCTTTCCTGATTCTACTCCGAACACACATTTTTGAGGGTTTAGCTTTACTTTGTAAAGCCTAAGCCTTTCGAAAATCTTTTGTAAACATTCGATATGGGTGCATCGGGTTTTGGATTTTGCCAAGAGATCATCTACATACACTTCTACAAGCTCGTGAATTTGATCATGGAAGATCGTGTTCATGGCTCGTTGGTATGTTGCGCCGGCATTTTTCAAACCAAAGGGCATGACTGTATAGCAGTACGTGTCCCATGGGGTTGTGAAGGCGGTCTTACCCTGATCTCGTGGGCTTAGTTTGATTTGATTATAGCCTGAATAACCATCCATGAATGAAAACATTTCATGATTTGCAGTACTATCGACTATCAAATCTATGTTTGGTAAAGGATAATTATCCTTTAGAGTGGCTTTATTCAGGTTTCTGAAATCGATGCATATTCGAATTTTCCCATTGGTTTTTCGAACTACAACGATATTTGACAACCAATCAGAATACGCAATGGGTTTTATAAATCCGGCTTTTAGCAGATCTTCTAAACCCTCTTTGACTTGCGTGTGTACATTCGGGTGTATTTTCCTAAGCTTCTGCTTTATTGGTTTTACACCTACATCTAAGGGAAGATGATGCTCGACTATGCTGGGATCTATGCCCGGCATGTCTTCATACGTCCATGCAAACACATCTAAATAGGTTCGTAGAAATGCAATGAATGCTAACTTTTCAGTTTCATGCAAGCATGCGCCTATTTTGATGGTTTTGGGATTGGAATCATCCCCTAGGTTCACCTCTATGAAATCTCCTCCTACTGATTGGGAAGGTCTTTCAAAATCGAGAATTCTATGAAATTCTAGGAGCTCAGAAGTGGGATCTTCCTCAAGGGGATCCACTTCTGGGCTTTGATCATTCTCGTGGGCTATAGACCCGAGGGAACTTGATGCGTGATTTTCAAAATAACCTGGTTTTGTACTTGGATTTTCAAGTGATTTCGAAATTTTTGGTCTGGCTATGCAGACGACGTTTCTTTCGAAATCCTTTTCTTTCGCCAAAGTCATACCAGGAGCAGCTATGTACAAAATCTTTTTGGTATTTTCTAAATTTTCGATTTTTTTGGGTTTTTGTAAAACAAGAACTTTGGGAACTATACAAAGGACACTTTTTTCGAGTTTTTGTTTTTCCATTGTTTTTGGTTTTTCTTGTTTTTCGATTTTTTTTATTTTAAGTTTTCAAATGTTTTTGGTACTTTTAGAAAAAGGGATCTTCCGTCATACCTACAAAGGGAAAACACTATGGGTTAGACTCGGAATAGGAGGTCTAAACCATAGGTTTCTTCTAAGACAGGCTCCGGGGCACCCTTGACCCAGGTGGTCACAGGGGGTGGCTCCGGCGGTATTCGGGGAGTATAGCCGATCCCATATCGGCTTGGGTTGGCCCTAGGCAGGATGGGCTCTAGGAGACCCTGGTTTTGTGCCCCTAGACTCTTGTAGGGCGTGTAGCCCATGTTCAATAACATGTTCCACGACCTTTTGTTTTTTGAAAAGATGGGATACAAGTCGTGGTCCTGGAACATGCTATCGTCCATATTAGGCTCGTATGGCCTTTTGTCCAGGGGTTTTGGAAATAGGGAACGTTTGGGTTTTCCTAGGAGGATTAGAGTCGGGAGGGGGCCTGCTTTGGGCGGCCCCTTCACACATACAACCTTCCTAGGGTTGTTCAACACGAGCCGAGGTGGCTCAACCATAATTTGCCCCAGGTTAGCCTCATGGGCCTGGGAGCTCGATAAACAAGGGGAGTTTATGATCCCCTGAAGCTGTGGGTGACTCTCACCTAGGATCACTACGACCTGGTTCCTAAAAGGGATCTTAACACACCTGTAGAAGGTGGATGGCACAGCGCACAAACTGTGTATCCAGGGTCTTCCCAGCAAAAGGTTATAATGGGGGTGGATGTCCAAGACATGGAACACCCCCGTGTGTTCGATCCCTCCCGTTTCCATTGGGAGTTCGATGGATCCTAAAGGCCTAGACGCATTCCCATCGTATCCAGTGATAACGATGGGGCTTGGGTTCACTGAAGTCAAGGTGACTCCGATTTTGTACGCCACGTGAAGTGGAAGGATGTTGAGCCCTCCTCCACCATCGACTAGGCACCTGTCCAGAGAGTGGTTGTTTAGAACCACCTCGATATGCAGGGCCTGGTTATGGGTTTCGTAGGGTCTATCTACATCATCTTCCGAAAAGGTGATGGGCGATTTTGCTCCTAATAAAGCCACTTGGGCAGACAAGGATTCCGGACTTATATGCCTAGGCGAGGTTTTGATAAGCTATAGAATAGACATGTGAATAGGAATCTTTGAAAGGTGGTTTTCGAAATCATAAGGATTTAGGACGATTTTGTCCTTATCTGCTTTTGGCAGACCACTAGGGATACATGCTTTTGAGGGGCCAGGCACACTGACCACCTTTTGAGCACCTTGAAGGTGCGGGGGTTGGTAGATCCTCCCGGATCTAGTGACTTCCCCCACGACCAGCCTAGGGTTTGCGCTAGACTTGGCTCTAAGGATGAGCTGAGGAGAACCTTGGATTTTAAAAACTGGCTTTGCCGGGGTTTCCACTTTTGGTGGTCCCCGAATGACGACTTGGGCGGGCCTCTTGTATAATACAAGGATGGGCGCACAAGCAGGTCGACTAGGTTCGGGCTTTTGCGCTAGTTCCTTGGAAATGGTGAGGGTACATACCTCCTTTCCTTTCCCACTGCCACTGGCGTGTTTGGGAAAGGGTTCCTTGAAGATAGCTTGAGGTGGCTCAGGTTCCGCAGTGACCTGGAGCCGGCCCTCCGCTATCAAGTTCTCAATTTTATTTAGAAGAGAGAAGCACCGTTTGGTATCATGGCCTTTGAGCCGATGATACTTGCAAAATCGGTTTAAATACCCCCCTTTGGACGTGACTCCTTCGGGGATTTCAGGGAGTTCGATCATGCCCTGGGCAAGTAAGAGGTCTAGGACCTCCGACACAGGTTGCCCCAGCGGAGTGTAGTCCCGTTTTTCAATTGGTTTTGAAAAATTGCGTTCTCTCTTATTTTCTATTTTTTCAAAATTTTTAGAAGCGCCCGCCATGCCTGGATCCACCCGGACATTGGCGATTTTATGGGGCTTTGCCCCTTTGTCCGTTGTGGGCAGCCCATATGCGATGGGCTTTTCCAAACGTGTTTTTGGAACGGCACTTCCTTTCCATAAGTGGTCGTATGTCCCTTTTCGCAAGTTGGTTTCGAAAAGGGAGGCCTTTTTGATCAACTTATGGATAGTTGAAATCTCATGGAGCGAGAGAAGGGTTTTTAACTCGCTTTTGAAATTATTCAGGATGAGCATTACTGAGCATCCTTCGGATATAGGCTCTCGCACTTGGCCCAAAAGAGACCTCCACCTTATAATGAAGGCATGCACGTCCTCGTTCATGCCTTGCTTTGTATCCCTTAAGGTATTCAGGGTTGGCGTGACTTCCACGTTGTGTGCAAACCTTTGCATGAAGCAGTTTGCTAACTCTTCAAAAGTAGCGAACTGGCTTAAGTCGTAGGAAGCCAGCCATTTGGCAGCTGTGCCTTTAAGGGATAGAGGGAACCAATACACCCATTTCATCGAGTCCTTTTTCTTCTTATGGGCTCGACGTGAGAAAAGCTGCAAGTGAGACCTAGGGTCTCCCATGCCATCATACCGATGGAAGTTCGGTATTTCATCGTCACTGTCTGTTTCGTAATCCATAGGAAGGAAATCAGACAGGGCGTAGCTTTTTTTCTCTTTATTTTTCCCTTTCAGCAGCTGCTGTAGGGCTTTACGGTCCTTTTGTGTGAAGGACTCGTGGTATTGGTTGCCTTCCATTACGGAGGCCTCTTTTTGCTTGCGAGGTTTTTCAAATTTCTTTTTAGGCCTTTGTTCACCGTTTGATGAACATGAATCGCCTACTTCAGCCTCTTGGCTGAGAGCATCGATTTTGGCCTCAAATTCCCTTCTCAAGTCCTCGATTTCATCTAGTTTTATTTTGTTTTTGAAAATCCTCCTAGAGTGAGAACTTGATGCGCATGAGCCTTGGCTCGACACTTCACTTGGATTGGATTTTGACATGCTTTTCAAGCTTTTTCAAAATTTCCTAAGTAAAAGCAAAGAAAACAAGTTAAAACGACACCTTTATAAAATTTTCGCAAGACTTCTACAAGTAAACTCGATTTCTGAAAAGGCTCACGTCCCACCGGGCGTGCCAATCTCTGTAGACGCGCGAAAATCCCCGCCTCTTCGCCTCTTTCGGGGCTTTGAGTGGATCTTCCCGTGTGTCTAAGGCCTATGTATACAAATAGGGCGTGCCAGCTAGCTTACTTAAGCTAGCGAAGATATATTTAACACTGACTTCTAAACGTGGCGACTGTGAGCAAGTAAGCTCTTGTCGTCGCAGACCTTCTTGCACCGATGCGCAAGGGTCAGTCTGTACGCTTTTGCAAAAATCGAGTTTTGGGGAGAAAGTCTACGAAGCGGTTCGAGGTGTCTATTTCGGGTCTTTAAGATGCGATTGTATGTTTTAGATCACGTGGTTTTGCACGTGCCTAAGTCTTTTCTTTTATCCCTTTTCGGGCCACCTAGTTTGTGTGTTATGAACACTCCACTACATGGGCGAATTCGAGCGGGGCTTGTTTCGATGCAATATGCGTCCTACCTCGTGGTATGGCGTAGATGCAATGCAAACTCACGCTACTCCAAAGGGAAAACCCGAAATGTAAAGACAATACTAAGGGAAATAACCGAAGGGAAATAACCGAAGGGAAATAACCGAAGGGAGATAGGTATATATCTTATGTATATGCCTTACTCGGGTCTTGCAAATAAGAGCGAAGGCTCAATGTGGGTGCGTGCTTGAATTGAAAGACTTACACACACGACATGAAATTAAACCCAAATATAAATTGCAGTATGGCCTTGACTAAGGCCTTGGGAGTAAGAGCGAAGGCTCAATGTGTGTGAGAGTGCTTGAATTGAAAGACTACCCACACAACATAAATGAAACCCAAATATAACTGCAATAAGGCCTTTACTAAGGTCTTGGGAGTAAGAGCGAAGGCTCAATGTGTGTGAAAGTGCTTGAATTGAAAGACTTACTCACACAACATGAAGTGAAACCCAAATAGTATAGGTCGGCCCTTACTTGGGTCTTTCAAATAAGAGCGAAAGCTCAATGTGTGTGAGAGTGCTTGAATTGAAAGACTTACTCACACGACAAGAAATGAAACCCAAATAGTATAGGTCGGCCCTTACTTGGGTCTTTCAAATAAGAGCGAAAGCTCAATGTGTGTGAGTGCTTGAATTGAAAGACAACGCACCCAACTTAAACAAAACCCTTCGAAAATGAAATATATATGTACACTTATATATTAGGGGCTGATTAGGCCCGTGTGTGTTCAAAATTGTGCACGACTAAGAGAGTGCACGTGTGTGGTTGTGCCAAGCCACGTTATTACAAGCGGGGGGAGACTATGCTCCGTTATTACAACCCCGTATCAAATTGAATTTCAAGCAAGTGTATGACTAAAGACCGAGTTTAGACACTTACGAGTAGCTGGTCCGTAGAGGTCTTGCTTGAACGTGGGCTTGGCCTTGGGCTGCAAGTGGGAGCTCCGCGAAGGTAGGTGATCAAGGGTGCTGGCCGGCTGAAAGTGGGGCGCGGGATAGGCGCCTCGGAGGTGGCCGGCGGCAAGTAGATGGCGCCTCAAGGTAAGGGGTTTAAATGGCTGAATGAGTGGGTTCTTAGGGTCACTAGGGGAGTTGGGAGTTTAGGGAAGCTGGACCTAAAAGGTGAGCTGGTGGGAGGGCCGAGTAGGACACCTAGGGGGGTTGGCCGAATGGGAGATGGTGGCTAAGTAGTGGCCAGCAACTTGGGTTATACTAGGTTCGGCTAGGTTTAGGTGGTGGTGGCAAAAGGGCTGAGATGAAGGTAGGATGGGTGGCTAAGAGTGGAGAGGTGGAAGAGAGGGGCTTTGAGGGAGTTCGGGGCACTTACCGAATGGGGAGAGGTGACGAGTGAAGTGGGAAGGTGGCGGGCAGGTGGCTGTCGGCTGGTTCGGTTGGGTGAAGATGATGGCGTCCAGCTGAGGGGTGGTGGTGGTGGATGGAAGAGGGAAGGTGGCGGAGCAGGTGGCGGCTGGTGGAGCAGCTGGAGCAGGCCAAGGTGGGGAGTCGTCCCGGCTGGGTGAGAGAAGGGAGAAGGAGAGGGCCCGGCTGGGTGAGGTAGTGGTTCCCACTTGGAAAACCCGCCCACAAGGAGGGGGGTTTAAATAGGGGATGGGTAGGTCGGTTAGGGCTGGGCTGTGGGTAGTGGTTAGGTGGTTTAGGTAGGGTGGTATGTAGATAAGGTGGGCTGGAAAGGGTTGGGCCAGATATTTTAAAACTAGGGGTTTGGGTAAATCGTGGGCTAAGGGTGGTTTAGGGGTTTAGGGCTAGGTTAGGTGGTTGGGTTTTAGGGTGAGGTTTAGTGAGCTAGGTTAGGTGATTAGGCTAGGTTTAGGCTAGGATTAGGGAAATTAATCTAGGTTTAGGGAAGGATTAGGGAAGTGGGTTAGGTGATTAGGTTGGGATTAGGCCGGGATTAGGGAAGTGGGTTAGGTGATTAGGTTCAGATTAGGGGTGGATTAGGGGTTTAGGCTAGGTTTAGGCATTTTGGGCTAGGTTTAGGTGAAGGAGCTCCCTTAGCATGGCCCATAGACCTTGATCACCCCATGTTGGTGCAGCCCTAGGTTAGGTTTTAGCTAATTACAAGCTTAAACCCACTCAATTAGGCTAACCCACAAGATTAAACCCAAACTTGACACACAAGTCAAGCTTAATACAACACTCTTGATATTTTTCACCCCCACTCTCTCTCATGCCCAATATCCCACGTGAAACTCAAGTGGGCCCCACCTCCATTTATGAGAAGGTGATGTGGGCCATGGATATGGACATTGGATTGGATCTCTGGATCCAAATCCAAATCCAAGTCCACATATGGGTTTGGATTGGGATCTGGATATATATGGTCCAGATCCAATCCAAACTGAACTCTGACTCCTTCGAGCTGGGTTCGAAACGGACGATTCGTGCGGGGCCTGACAGCATCAGTACTCCGTCCGCGTTGGGTCTTCGCCAACATGGTCGTCCGCCTCCGTTTCTGCCTTCCGGAGATGACTTCAAATGATATTTTGGTAAGAACAGGGTCTTGGACGTTCGAGATCCTGGGGTGTGAATCAGATACAAGAGTTGCTGTGCCGGGCTTGACAGGTGCTCCGGTTCCGGGCTCTTCTTGGCTCTCCTGGTCCTGTCTTGATCGAGCCAAGCCACTTCGGGGTTTCAAAACATGTTTTAAAAGGGTTTTCAAAAGCCATATCGTATGTTTTTGAAAGATATAGTTTAAAACATATATACAGGGTTGTTTGGAAGGCTCCTGGGTTTCCAAACTCAAAATGGCCCTTTGGGGCTGCTTGTATAAAACCAGATGGATTTTGAGAAATTCGTGGGATTTCGGTGTGTTTACAGCATGGAATGGTGCAGGCATGGAGATGATGGCGGCGTGGAGTGGTGCAGGCTGGGAGGTGGTGGTGGAGCAGGTGAACAGACCCTATGCTGTTCGATGTTCGACTTTTCAAAATCTATTTACAAAAGCTTATTTACAAAAGGGACAACTGTCTTGAGTCTTAATCCTAAGGATCTCAAGCTATTCGTATTTGCCTTTGCTTGAGTCTTGACACTCGCTTATCTAGCGGAGGTTTTATAAGAAAACAAGCTATATTTCAAATTCCTATGTCTTACTCGAAACGTCGAATTCTCAAACAAAATGAAATTCAAGTAAATCCTATTTTTACTTTAGGATTCCTCAAAATGAACCATGTTTTAGCTTGGGATAAGCCAGGGATGGGAAAGAGATACCACGGTCCCTTCTGAAGCGTCCCGTGGTTTAAGGCATAGAAGGCGGAAAACTGCTCTTTTTGAGCTTTTTGGTCTCTTTTTCCTTTTTTTCATAGAGGGTCTCCCTTTGGGAGTATTTTTTCTTTAATCCCTCTCTTTTTTTCACAAGAGAATCGATTTTTCTTTTGAATTCTGGTTTCTTTCTTTTGGAAAGAGACTTTGGATGGGAAATTCCCTTTATTTGGGCCGCGTTTTCCTTTTGGGAAGGAGAAAAGAAGAGGGGAGGACTTATCCCAAGGTCACACTCGATCCATTCCAGATCAGCCTATTTAGAAATAGCACGTACTACTTGCAAGTATCTTGCTGTGCTGAACTAGGCCTTTCTTTGTAAGAAGAAGGATTTTGAAATGTAAACTCGGTTTTGGAAAACTCCACTCTTTCATAAGTGCATATTCTCTTACTCAGGGTCACACGATTTCGCCTTTGCACCATATTTTCAGGTCTCAGGGCAGCTATCCCTAAAGGTTTTCGAAATTTGGAATTTAACCCAAATCCTACATATAATACTTCTTTAAGTATTGAATATTGATAGGATCTGCTAAATTCCTACCTTCTACATCGATCAACCAATACGAGTTGTTCATGGTGGTTGCACGTACAACATAGGGTCCATCCCACTTGGGGCGCCACTTTCCAAGGGTATGTGGGCCATGATAGAGGACGATTTTCAAAACCGGATCTCCCACTTCAAAGTGGCGAGGTCTCATGTGTTTGCCATAGTGTTGGGCTATCCTTTGCCGGTATGCACGAGCATGATCCATAGCAAGGAGTCGCCTCTCATCTAGCAAATCTAGTTTGGCCATCCTAGCATGCTGAAGCGTCTCTAGGGGAAGGTCGAGTGCTATGGATGTATGGAATGAATGTAGTTGTGTATGAATGGGAAGAATGTCGTTTGTGCCATAGACCAATTCGAATGGTGTGGCATTCGTGGGAGTCCGGATGGAAGTCCTATAAGCCCATAAGGCTTCATCCAGCTTCTCGTGCCACGTCCTACCCTTCTCTAAAGTCTTCTCAATTATACTAATGAGAGTCTTGTTTGTGGCTTCGGCTTGGTCGTTGCCTTGAGGGTAGTAGGGCGAAGAGAAGTGGTGAGTTATGCCATACGTGTTGCATAACTTAACCATCCGCTCGTTCTTGAATGGGGTGTCATTATCAGACACAAGGTCTCGTGGAACCCCAAATCGAGCCAAGATATTCCTTCGGATGAAAGCCACCACATGTTGCCCCAGCACGTTGGTTAGGGAAATGGCTTCCACCCACTTGGAGAAATACTCCGTGGCTGCTAAAATGAATCGATGCCCATTCCGAACTTTTGGAAATATGGGGCCTATGATGTCAAACGCCCACATGGTGAATGGCCAGGGGCTGACCACGGAATGCAATGCAGATGATGGGATATGAATGGCGTGCCCATGCACTTGACATGGATGACACTTCTTAACATGATCGTGACAATCCTTTTTCAGGGTGGACCAAAAATATCCCCCTCTAAGTATTTTCATTGCCATCATGTTGGCATTAACATGACCTCCACATTCTCCATTGTGGAATTCATGCATCACTATCCTAGCCTCCTCTAGATCGATACACCTAAGCAGGATGCTGGTAAAACTCTTTTTGTATAGAACCCCACCCAGAATGGTGTATCGGGTCGAAATTTTACGGATGAATGCCTTATCCTTGGATGTGGCATCCTCGGCGAATCCCCCGTTTTTGAGAAAATGCTTGATGTCGTAAAACCAAGGTTTTTCAACAGAATCCGAGTTATTTTGACAAATATCCAAATCATGGGTGGATGGGTTGGGCACATGCCATATTTCTAAAGATCGGGTCCCTGAAATGGGATCGACCTTTAGGGCTGAACCTATGGAGGAGAGGGCATCGGCAATGCCATTATCCTCTCTTCCTACGTGTGTGAGTTTACATGATTGGAATGACTCAACCAATCGAGTGGCCAACTCGTGATATGGAAGTAGTTTTTCGTTACGTACTTGCCAAATTTTCAAAACCTGGTTTATAACAAGGAGCGAATCTCCAAAGACCTCGATGCATGATGCCCCTAGAGTTTTCGAAATCCTTAAGCCTTGTATGAGTGCTTCATACTCAGCTATGTTGTTGGAACATTCGAAATCTAGGCGGATTGCTATGGGAATCTCGCCCTTTCCTGGGGAGATGAGGATGACCATAGCACCAACCCCTCGTTGGTTTCGTGCCCCATCGAAGTGCATCTTCCACACTTGGTTTTCAAAAGTGTTTGCCAAAATGTGGTTTTGGAACTGGTTTTTTAATATGCCTTCGTCAGGCATTTCATTAAATGTGGGATATGCGTCTTCCAGGGGGAACTCAGCCACGTAGTCTGCTAGGGCTTGCCCCTTAATGGAGATCTCGTGATGGTATTTCAGGTCATACTCCATTAGAAGGAGTTGCCATTTGCCCAATCTACCAGTGAGAATGGGTTTTTCGAACAAGTGCTTGATTGGATCAAGCTTGGACACTATCCAGATCTTATGATCTAGGAAATAGTGTCTGAATTTCTGGCAGGCCCAAACTAGGGCCAAGCACGTCTTCTCCATGGCTTGATAATTCCTTTCGTAAGCCAAGAGAGTTTTCAAAATGTAGTAGATGGCATACTCCTTATGGGTGTCATCCTCGTATTGAGCCAATAGGGCTCCCAAAGCATTCGCATGCACGAAAATGTAAAGTAAAAGCGGTTTTCCTTGTTTTGGAGGATTCAAAATGGGGGGATTAACCAGGTATGCCTTTACTCTCTCGAAGGACTTTTGGCAGTCATCATCCCATAAAAATTTCGTGCCCTTCCTCAATAGTTTGTTGAAGGGTTCGCATCTAGTCGCCATATTTGATATAAATCGGTGAACGGACTGTAATCGACCCTGGAGGCTACGAATTTGTGTGAGATTGGAGGGTGAAGCCATGTCTATGATGGCTCGACACTTAGAGGGGTCGACTTCTATACCCCTTTGGCTTACCATAAAGCCTAGAAGCTTTCCAGACTCTACCCCGAATACACATTTTTGAGGGTTTAGCTTTACTTTGTAAAGCCTAAGCCTTTCGAAAATCTTTTGCAAACATTCGATATGAGTGCATCGGGTTTTGGATTTTGCCAACAGATCATCTACATACACTTCTACGAGCTCATGAATCTGATCATGGAAGATCGTGGTCATGGCTCTCTGGTATGTTGCGCCGACATTTTTTAAACCAAAGGGCATGACTGTTGTAGACGCGCGAAAATCCCCGCCTCTTCGCGGGGCTTGGAGTGGATCTTCTCGTATGTCTAAGGCCTATGTATACAAATAGGGCGTGCCAGCTAGCTTACTTAAGCTAACGAAGATATTTTTATCACTGACTTCTAAACGTGGCGACTGTGAGCAAGTAAGCTCTTGTCGTCGCAGACCTTCTTGCACCGATGCGCAAGGGTTAGTCTGTACGCTTTTGCAAAAATCGAGTTTTGGAGAGAAAGTCTACGAAGCGGTTCGAGGTGTCTATTTCGGGTCTTTAAAATGCGATTGCATATTTTAGATCACGTGGATTTGCACGTGCCTAAGTCTTTTCTTTTATCCCTTTTTGGGTCGCCTAGTTTGTGTGTTATGAACACTCCACTACATGGGCGAATTCGAGCGGGGCTTGTTTCGATGCAATATGCGTCCTACCTCGTGGTATGGCGTAGAAGCAATGCAAACTCACGCTACTCCAAAGGAAAAACCCGAAATGTAAAGACAATACTGAAGGGAAATAACAGAAGGGAAATAACCGAAGGGAAATAACCGAAGGGAAATAACCGAAGGGAGATATGTATATATCTTATGTATATGAGCCCTTACTCGGGTCTTGCAAATAAGAGCGAAGGCTCAATGTGGGTGCGTGCTTGAATTGAAAGACTTACTCACACAACAAGAAATGAAACCCAAATAGTATAGGTCGGCCCTTACTTGGGTCTTTCAAATAAGAGCGAAAGCTCAATGTGTGTGAGAGTGCTTGAATTGAGAGACTTACTCACACGACATGAAATGAAACCCAAATAGTATAGGTCGGCCCTTACTTGGGTCTTGCAACTAAGAGCGAAAGCTCAATGTGTGTGAGAGTGCTTGAATTGAAAGACTTACTCACACGACATGAAATGAAACCCAAATAGTATAGGTCGGCCCTTACTTGGGTCTTTCAAATAAGAGCGAAAGCTCAATGTGTGTGAGAGTGCTTGAATTGAAAGACTTACTCACACGACATGAAATGAAACCCAAATAGTATAGGTGGGCCCTTACTTGGGTCTTTCAAATAAGAGCGAAAGCTCAATGTGTGTGAGAGTGCTTGAATTGAAAGACTTACTCACACGACATGAAATGAAACCCAAATAGTATAGGTCGGCCCTTACTTGGGTCTTTCAAATAAGAGCGAAAGCTCAATGTGTGTGAGTGTTTGAATTGAAAGACAACGCACCCAACTTAAACAAAACCCTTCGAAAATGAAAGTATATATGTACACTTATATATTAGGGGCTGATTAGGCCCGTGTGTGCTAAAAATCGTGCACGACTAAGAGAGTGCACGTGTGTGGTTGTGCCAAGCCACGTTATTACAAGCGGGGGGAGACTATGCTCCGTTATTACAACCCCGTATCAAATTGAATCTCAAGCAAGTATACAACTAAAGACCGAGTTTAGACACTTACGAGTAGCTGGTCCGTAGAGGTCTTGCTTGAGCGTGGACTTGGCCTTGGGCTGCAAACGGGAGCTCCGCGAAGGTAAGCTGGTCAAGGGTGCTGGCCGGCTGCAAGTGGGGCACGGGATAGGCGCCTCGGAGGTGGCCGGTGGCAAGTAGCTGGCGGCTCCAAGTAGGGGTTTAAAGTGGCTGAATGAGTGGACTCTTAGGGTCACTAGGGGAGTTGAGAGTTTAGGGAAGCTGGATCTAAAAGGGTGAGCTGGTGGGAAGGCCGAATAGGACACCTAGGGGAGGGCCGAAGGGGAGATGATGGCTAGGTAGTGGCCAGCAACTTGGGTTATACTAGGTTCGGCTTGGTTTAGGTGGTGGCGGCAAAAGGGCTGAGATGAAGGTAGGATGGGTGGCTAAGAGTGGAGAGGTGGTAGAGAGGGGCTTTGAGGGAGTTTGGGGTACTTACCGAATGGGGAGAGGTGGCGGATGAAGTGGGAAGCAGGCGGGCAAGTGGCTGTTGGCTGATTCGGTTGGGTGAAGGTGATGGCGTCCGGCTGAGGGGTGGTGGTGGTGGATGGAAGAGGGAAGGTGGCGGAGCAGGTGGCGGCTGGTGAAGCAGATGGAGCAGGCGGAGGTGGGGAGTGGTCCCGGCTGGGTGAGAGATGGGAGAAGGAGAGGGCCCGACTGGGTGGAATGGTGGTTCCCACTTGGAAAACCCGCCCACAAGGAGGGGGGTTTAAATAGGGGATGGGTAGGTCGGTTAGGGCTGGGTTGTGGGTAGTGGTTAGGTGGTTTAGGTAGTGTGGTATATAGATAAGGTGGGCTGGAAGGGGTTGGGCCAGATATTTTAAAACTAGGGGTTTGGGTAAATCGTGGGCTAAGGGTGGTTTAGGGGTTTAGGGCTAGGTTAGGTGGTTGGGTTTTAGGGTGAGGTTTAGTGAGCTAGGTTAGGTGATTAGGCTAGGTTTAGGCTAGGATTAGGGAAATTAATCTAGGTTTAGGGAAGGATTAGGGAAGTGGGTTAGGTGATTAGGTTGGGATTAGGCCGGGATTAGGGAAGTGGGTTAGGTGATTAGGTTCAGATTAGGGGTGGATTAGGGGTTTATGCTAGGTTTAGGCATTTTGGGCTAGGTTTAGGTGAAGGAGCTCCCTTAGCATGGCCCATAGACCTTGATCACCCCATGTTGGTGCAGCCCTAGGTTAGGTTTTAGCTAATTACAAGCTTAAACCCACTCAATTAGGCTAACCCACATGATTAAACCCAAACTTGACACACAAGTCAAGCTTAATACAACACTCTTGATATTTTTCACCCCCACTCTCTCTCATGCCCAATATCCCACGTGAAACTCAAGTGGGCCCCACCTCCATTTATGAGAAGGTGATGTGGGCCATGGATATGGATATTGGATTGGATCTCTGGATCCAAATCCAAATCCAAGTCCACATATGGGTTTGGATTGGGATCTGGATATATATGGTCCAGATCCAATCCAAACTGAACTCTGACTCCTTCGAGCTGGGTTCGAAACGGACGATTCGTGCGAGGCCTAACAGCATCAGTACTCCGTCTGCGTTGGGTCTTCGCCAACATAGTCGTCCGCCTCCGTTTCTGCCTTCCAGAGATGACTTCAAATGCTATTTTGATAAGAACAGGGTCTTGGACGTTCGAGATCCTGGGATGTGAATCAGATACAAGAGTTGCTGCGCCGGGCTCGACAGGTGCTCCGGTTCCGGGCTCTTCTTGGCTCTCCTGGTCCTGTCTTGATCAGGCCAAGCCACTTCGGGGTTTCAAAACGTGTTTTAAAAGGGTTTTCAAAGCCATATTATATGTTTTAGAAAGATAAAGTTTAAAACATATGTACAGGGTTGTTTGGAAGGCTCCTGGGTTTCCAAACTCAAAATGGCCCTTTGGGGCTGCTTGTATAAAACCAGATGGATTTTGAGAAATTCGTGGGATTTCGGGGTGTTTACAACTGTATAGCAGTACGTGCCCCATGGGGTTGTGAACGCGGTCTTACCCTGATCTCGTGGACTTAATTTAATTTGATTATAGACTGAATAGCCATCCATAAATGAAAACATTTCATGATTTGTAGTACTATCGACTATCAAATCTATGTTTGGTAAAGGATAATTATCCTTTGGAGTGGCTTTATTCAGGTTTCTGAAATCGATGCATATTCAAATTTTCCCATTGGTTTTTCAAACTACAACGATGTTTGACAACTAATCAGAATACGCAATGGTTTTTATAAATCCGGCTTTTAACAGATCTTCTAAACCCTCTTTGACTTGCGTGTGTACATTCGGGTGTATTTTTCTAAGCTTCTGCTTTATGGGTTTTACATCCGCATCTAAGGGAAGACAATGTTCGACAATGCTGGGGTCTATGCCCGGCATGTCTTCATACGTCCATGCAAACACATCTAAATAGGTTCGTAGAAATGCAATGAATGTTGATCTTTCATGTTCATGCAAACATGCGCCTATCTTGATGAGTTTGGGATTGGAATCACTCCCTAGGTTTACCTCTATGAAATCTCCTCCTACTGAATTGGAAGGTCTTTCAAAATCGAGAATTTTATGAAATTCTGGGAGCTCAGAAGTGGGATCTTCCTCAAGGGGATCCTTCTCTGGGCTTCAATCATTCTCGTGGGTTATAGACCCGAGGGAATTTGATGCGTGAGTTTTCAAAAGACCTAGTTTTATACTTGGATTTTCAATCGATTTCGAAATTTTTGGTCTGGCTATGCAGACGACATTTCTTTCGAAATCCTTTTTTCTTTCCAAAGTCCTACCAGGAGCAGCTATGTAGAAAATCTTTTTGGTATTTTGTGGATTTTCGATTTTTTTGTGTTTTTGCAAAACAAGAACTTTAGGAACTATACAAACCACCCTATTTTCGAGTTTTTGATTTTCCAATGTTTTTGGTTTTTGCAATTTTTGCAATTTTTTGATTTTAAGTTTTTCAAATGCTTTTGTATTTTTATGAAAAGGATCTTCCATCATACCTACAAAGGGAAAACACTACGGGTTAGACTCGGAATAAGAGGTGTAAATCGTAGGTCTCTTCTAGGGTAAGCTCGAGGGCACCCTTGACCCAGGTGGTCATAGGGGGTGGCTCTGGCGGTATTTTGAGAGTATAGCCGATCCCATATCGGCTTGGGTTGGCCCTAGGAAGGATGGGCTCTAGGAGACCCTGGTTTTGTGCCCCTAGACTTTTATAGGGTGTATAGCCCATGTTCAACAGCATGTTCCACGATTTTTTGTTTTTTGAAAAGTTATGATACAAATCGTGGTCCTAGAACTTGTTGTCGTCCATATTGTGCTCGTATGACTTTTTATCCAGGGGTTTTGGAAATAAGGGATGTTTGGGTCTTCCTAGAAGGGTCAAGATTGGGAGGGGGCCTACTTTGGACGGTCCCCTGACGTATACGACCTTCCTAGGACTTTCTAACATGAGCCTTGGCGGCTCTACCATGGTCTGCCCCAGGTTAGCCTCATGGGCTTGGGAGCTCGACAAACAAGGGAAGTTTATGATCCCCTGAAGCTGAGGGTGACTCTCACCTAGGATCACCACGACTTGGTCCCCGAAAGAGATCTTGACACACCTGTGGAAGGTGGATGGCACAATGCACAAGCTGTGTATCCAGGGCCTTCCCAGCAACAGGTTATAATGGGGGTGGATGTCCAAGACATGGAACACCCCAGTGTGTGCGATCCCTCCCGTTTCCATAGGGAGTTCGATCGATCCTAAGGGTCTAGATGCATTCCCATCGTATCCAGTGATAACGATGGGGCTTGGGTTCATAAAAGTCAAGGTGACTCCGATTTGGTACGCCACATGAAGTGGAAGGATGTTGAGCCCTCCTCCCCCATCGACTAGGCACCTGTTCAGAGAGTGGTTATTCAGAACCACCTCGATATGCAGGGCCTGGTTGTGGGACTCGTAGAGTCTATCTACATCATCTTCCGAGAAAGTGATGGGCGATTTTGCTCCTATTAAGGCCACTTGGTCAAACAAGGATTCAGGACTTATATTCAAACTAACCTTAGCTCTTTCTAGAATTTTCTCTAGCACGAGTCTATGCCTAGGCGAAGTTTGTATAAGCTCTAGGATGGACATGTGGATAGGAATCTTTGAAAGATGGTTTTCAAAATCATAAGTGTTTAAGACGACTTTCCCATTGTCTGCTTTTGGTAGAACTCTAGGAATACATGCTTTTGAGGGGCCGGGCACACTGACCACCTTTTTAGCACTTTGTGGGTGCGGAGGTTGATAGATCCTCCCGGATCTTGTCACTTCCCCCATGACCAACCTAGGGTTCACACTTAAACTTGTCCTAATCGTGAGTTTAGGAGCACCTTGAAGTTTTAAAACTAGTTTAGCCGGGGATTCAGCTCTTGGTGGTCCCCGGATGACTACTTGGGCGGGCTTCTTGTAAAGTACATGAGTAGACGCACAAATGGGTCGACCAGACTTTGACGATTGCGCTAGATCTTTTGAAAAGGTGAGGGTACATACCTCCTTTCCTTTCCCATTGCTATTGGTGTGCTTGGGAAAGGGTTCTTTAAAGATAGCTTGAGTTGGCTCAGGTTCCGTAGTGACCTGGAGCCGACCCTCCGCTATCAAGTGCTCGATTTTATTTAAAAGGGAGAAACAACGCTTTGTATCATGGCCTTTGAGCCGATGATACTTGCAAAAACGGTTTAAATATCCCCCTTTGGAAGTGACTCCCTCGAGGATTTCGGGAAGTTCAATCATGCCCTGGGCAAGTAGGAGGTCTAGGACCTCCGACACAGGTTGCCCCAGCGGAGTGTACTCCCGTTTTTCAATCGGTTTTTGGAAATTTCTCTCCCTTTTGTTTTTTGATTTTTCAAAATTTTTCGAAGTGCTCGCCGGACCTGGATCCACCCGGACATTGGCGATTTTATGGGGTTTTGCCCCTTTGTCCATCGTGGGTAGCCCATAAGTGATGGGCTTCTCCAAGCGGGTTTTGAAAATGGCACTTCCTTTCCATAAGTGATCGTATATCCCCTTTTTCAAGTTTGTTTCGAAAAGGGATGCTTTTTTTATCAACTTATGGAAAGTTGAGATTTCGTGAAGCGAGAGAAGGGTCTTTAGCTCACTTTTAAAGTTATCCAGGATGAGCATGACTGCGCATCCTTCGGATATTGGCTCTTGCACTTGGCCTAACAGAGATTTCCATCGAATAATGAAGTCATGCACGTCTTCGTTCATGCCTTGCTTTGTATCCCTTAAAGTGTTTAAAGTCAGCGTGACTTCTACGTTATATGCAAATCTTTGCATAAAGCAGTTCGCTAACTCTTCAAAAGTAGCGAACTGGCTTAAATCGTAGGAAGCCAGCCATTTGGTAGTTGTGCCTTTAAGGGATAAAGGGAACCAATACACCCACTTCATCGAGTCCTTCTTCTTCTTATGGGCTCGACGCGAGAAAAGTTGCAAGTGAGACCTAGGGTCTCCCATGCCATCATACCGATGGAAGTTTGGTATTTCATCGTCACTATCTGTTTCATAATCCATGGGTAGGAAATCAGATAAGGCGTAACTCCTTTTCTCTTTATTTTGCCCTTTCAGTAGTTGTTGTAGGGCTTTACGGTCCTTTTGTATGAAGGACTCATGGTATTGGTTGCCTTCCATTATGGAGGCCTCTTTATGCTTGCAAGGTTTTTCAGTTTTTTTCTTGGCCCTTTGTTCACCATTCGATGAACATGAATCGCCTACCTCAGCCTCTTGGTTGAGAGCATCGATTTTGGCCTCGAATTCCGTTCTCAAGTCTTCTATCTCGTCTAGTTTGATTTTATTTTTCAAAATCCTCCTAGAGTGAGAACTTGATGCGCATGAGCCTTGGCTCGACACTTCACTTGGGTTGGATTTTGACATGCTTTCAAGCTTTTCAAAATTCCTACGTATGAAGTACAATAAAGAAAGAAGTTTAAAAACAACAACTTTTGAAAATATTTTTGCAAGGTTCCTAAGGTAACTCGATTTTAAAAGACTCACGTCCCACCGAGCGTGCCAAATCCTGTAGACACAGAAAGTTTTCGCCCCTAGTTCTTAGGCCTGAAGCGAAACCTTTTCGTGTGTCTAAGTCCTATTTAAGCAAAAGGGCATGCCAGCTAGCTTATTTAAGCTAGCGAAGAGATATTTTTAAATCTGACTCCTAACGTGGCGACTGTGAGCAAGCAAGCTCTTTTCGTCGCAGACCTTCTTGCACCGATACGCAAGGGTCAGTCTGTAAGCTTTAAAAATCGAGTTTTGGAATATGAGAACCTACGAAAACGTGTTTGAGGTGTTTGATTCGGGTTGTTTTTGTATGATTTTCAGATTTTATTTCACGTGGATTTGCACGTGCCTATGTCTTTCTTTTTATCCCTTTTCGGGCCAACTAGGTGTGTGTTATGAACACGTAACCTAAGTGGGGCGATTTTGAGCAGGAGTATGGGGTTTGCTTTGATGCAATATGCGTCCTAACTCATGGTATGGCGTATATGCAATGCAAATTCACGCAACTCCAAAGGAAAAACCCGAAATTGAAAGACAATGCGGAAGGGAAATGACTTGAAATGTAAATTGCAAAAGGGAAATTGCGAAAGGGAAATTGCAAAAGGAAAATATGGCTATATCTTAAGAGCGGAAAGGCTCAATTGTGCACGTGTGTGTGGTGTATATATGTAAAGACTACGCACACTGCTGAACCTTAAAACCCAAATCTTAAAGACATAGCCGAAAGGGAAATACTTATAATATATATGGGCCCGAAGGTCGCCAACGTGTGAGTGGGTGTTGTGTGTATATTGAAAGACAACTCACACGACTTGTAAATGAAACCCAAATATAATTGCAATATGGCCTTAACTAAGGTCTTGGGAGTAAGAGCGAAAGCTCAATGTGTGTGAGTGTAGAATTGAAGTACTACGCACACGACTTGAAATAAAACCCAAATATAATTGCAATAGGCCTTGACTAAGGTCTTGGGAGTAAGAGCAAAAGCTCAATGTGTGTGAGTGTAGAAATGAAAGACAACACACACAACTTAAACAAAACCCACGCAACTTAAATTATATAGGTATAGTTATATCTTAAGGGCTGATTAGGCCCATGTGTTTGTCAAAATCGTGTGCAGCTAAGAGCGGAATAGGCTCAAGTGCACGTGTGTGTGTGTGCCAAACCACATTATTACAAGCGGGGGGAGACAACGCTCCATTATTACAACCCCGTATCAAATTTAATTAAGCATAAGCAAGTCTATTTGATAAGGACCGAGTTAGGCACTTACGTATAGCTGGTCCGGGTGTGACTTGCTTGCGCTTGGGCTGGTGAGTCGCCTTGGGCTGCAAGAGGGAGCTCCTTGGATGGGCGCGGCAAGGGAAGGTGCTGGCCGAATGGCAAGGGTGTAGGCGGGTGGCGCCTTGGCGCTAGCCGAGTTGATGGGGTGTTGCCTTGGCTGGGGTTGGGGTGCTTAGGGAAGGTAAGGGTGTTAGTTAGGGGTTGCCACTAAGGCTTGGGGTAGGTCTTAGGAAGAGGTAAGGTTGAGGGTGTTAGCTAGGGGTTGTCTAAAGGAAGGTGGGCAGGTAGTGCAGTCGGTTGATGGAAGGTGGCAGGTGGTGGCTAAGAATGGAGGGGGAGTGGAGAACAGGTGGTGTTGAGAGGGGGTACTAACCGGGATGAAGGACTGGCCGAATGGTGAAGGTGGCGGGTGTCAAGGTGTAGCCGAGTGGAAGGAATGTTGCAGCCGGTTGCGTGGAGTGGAGCTGGCAGAAGGATGAAGGTGGCGTGGAGTGGAGTTGGCAGGGTTCCAAGGGGGGAGCAGGTGAGAGAAGAGAGGAAGGGATGAGAGAGGAGAGGAAGGGCTGAACTGCCTAGATTTTTCATGCAAAACTCGCCCACAAGGGGGGGGGGGGGGTTATAGGTTTTAGTGGGTCGGTTTGGGCTGGTATTGGGGGGGGTCGGTTGGGCTAGTTAGGTGGTAATGGTTTGGGGATATGGTGGGCTAGGTATTTAGGTGGGCTAGATATTTGTCTTAGGTGGTTTAGGGATATGGTGTGCTAGAGATTTAGGTGGGCTGGTTTAGTGGTTTAGGGCTTAGCTAGGTGGGTTGGGCTTAGGGTGAGGTTTAGTGGAGTGGGTTAGGTGTTTAGGCTAGGATTAGGGTGAGGTTAGGGGGATTAGGCTAGGTTTAGGGAAGGATTAGGGAAGTGGATTAGGTGATTAGGTTAAGATTAGGGAAGGATTAGGGAAGTGGGTTAGGTGATTAGGCTAGGATTAGGTCGGGATTAGGGGGAAATGGCTAGGAAAGGGGGTTTAGCTTAGGTTTAGGGTTAGGAGCATCCCTTTGCATTACCCATGGACCTAGTTGCATCAAGTTGGTGCAGCCCTAGGTTAGGTGTAGGTGCAAACAAGCTTAAACCCACACTCATTAGGCTAACCCACATGATTAATCCAAAACTTGACACACAAGTCAAGCTTAACACATTTCACTCATATCTTATCCTCCCCATTCTCTCTCATACCTGTAGACATGCGAAAATCCCGCCTCTTCGCCTCTTTCGGGGCTTGGAGTGGATCTTTATCGTGCGTCTAAGGCCTATGTATACAAATAGGGCGTGCCAGCTAGCTTACTTAAGCTAGCGAAGATATATTTAATACTGACTTCTAAGCGTGGTGACTGTGAGCAAGTAAGCTCTTGTCGTCGCAGACCTTCTTGCACCGATGCGCAAGGGTCAGTTTGTACGCTTTTGCAAAAATTGAGTTTTGGGGAGAAAGTCTACGAAACGGTTCGAGGTATCTATTTCGGGTCTTTAAGATGTGATTGCATGTTTTAGATCACGTGGATTTGCACGTGCCTAAGTCTTTTCTTTTATCCCTTTTTGGGTCGCCTAGTTTGTGTGTTATGAACACTCCACTACATGGGCGAATTCGAGCGGGGTTTGCTTCGATGCAATATGCGTCCTACCTCGTGGTATGGCGTAGATGCAATGCAAACTCACGCTACTCCAAAGGGAAAACCCGAAATGTAAAGACAATACTGAAGGGAAATAACAGAAGGGAAATAACCGAAGGGAAATAACCGAAGGGAAATAAGTATATATCTTATGTATATGAGCCCTTACTCGGGTCTTGCAAATAAGAGCGAAGGCTGAATGTGGGTGCGTGCTTGAATTGAAAGACTTACACACACGACATGAATTTAAACCCAAATATAAATTGCAGTATGGCCTTGACTAAGGTCTTGGGAATAAGAGCGAAGGCTCAATGTGTGTGAGGGTGCTTGAATTAAAAGACTACCCACACGACATAAATGAAACCCAAATATAACTGCAATAAGGCCTTTACTAAGGTCTTGGGAGTAAGAGCGAAGGCTCAATGTGTGTGAAAGTGCTTGAATCGAAAGACTTACTCACACGACATGAAATGAAACCCAAATAGTATAGGTCGGCCCTTACTTGGGTCTTTCAAATAAGAGCGAAAGCTCAATGTGTGTGAGAGTGCTTGAATTGAAAGACTTACTCACACGACAAGAAATGAAACCCAAATAGTATAGGTCGGCCCTTACTTGGGTCTTTCAAATAAGAGCGAAAGCTCAATGTGTGTGAGAGTGCTTGAATTGAAAGACAACGCACCCAACTTAAACAAAACCCTTCGAAAATGAAAGTATATATACACTTATATATTAGGGGCTGGTTAGGCCCGTGTGTGTTCAAAATTGTGCACGACTAAGAGAGTGCACGTGTGTGGTTGTGCCAAGCCACGTTATTACAAGCGGGGGGAGACTATGCTCCATTATTACAACCCCGTATCAAATTGAATTTCAAGCAAGTGTACGACTAAAGACCGAGTTTAGACACTTACGAGTAGCTGGTCCGTAGAGGTCTTGCTTGAGCGTGGGCTTGGCCTTGGGCTGCAAACGGGAGCTCCGCGAAGGTAGGTGATCAAGGGTGCTGGCCGGCTGCAAGTGGGGCGCGGGATAGGCGCCTCGGAGGTGGTGGCGTCCGGCTGAGGGGTGGTGGATGAAGTGGGAAGGTGGCGGGCAGGTGGCTGTCGGCTGGTTCGGTTGGGTGGAGGTGGTGGCGTCCGGCTGAGGGGTGGTGGTGGTGGATGGAAGAGGGAAGGTGGCGGAGCAGGTGGCGGCTGGTGGAGCAGGCCAAGGTGGGGAGTCATCCCGGCTGGGTGAGAGAAGGGAGAAGGAGAGGGCCCGGCTGGGTGAGGTAGTGGTTCCCACTTGGAAAACCCGCCCACAATGAGGGGGGTTTAAATAGGGGATGGGTAGGTCGGTTAGGGCTGGGTTGTGGGTAGTGGTTAGGTGGTTTTAGGTAGGGTGGTATGTAGATAAGGTGGGCTGGATGGGGTTGGGCCAGATATTTTAAAACTAGGGGTTTGGGTAAATCGTGGGCTAAGGGTGGTTTAGGGGTTTAGGGCTAGATTAGGTGGTTGGGTTTTAGGGTGAGGTTTAGTGAGCTAGGTTAGGTGATTAGGCTAGGTTTAGGCTAGGATTAGGGAAATTAATCTAGGTTTAGGGAAGGATTAGGGAAGTGGGTTAGGTGATTAGGTTGGGATTAGGACGGGATTAGGGAATTGGGTTAGGTGATTAGGCTCAAATTAGGGGTGGATTAGGGGTTTAGGCTAGGTTTAGGCATTTTGGGTTAGGTTTAGGTGAAGGAGCTCCCTTAGCATGGCCCATAGACCTTGATCACCCCATGTTGGTGCAGCCCTAGGTTAGGTTTTAGCTAATTACAAGCTTAAACCCACTCAATTAGGCTAACCCACATGATTAACCCAAACTTGACACACAAGTCAAGCTTAATACAACACTCTTGATATTTTTCACCCCACTCTCTCTCATGCCCAATATCCCACGTGAATCTCAAGTGGGCCCCACCTCCATTTATGAGAAGGTGATGTGGGCCATGGATATGGATATTGGATTGGATCTCTGGATCCAAATCCAAATCCAAGTCCACATATGGGTTTGGATTGGGATCTGGATATATATGGTCCAGATCCAATCCAAACTGAACTCTGACTCCTTCGAGCTGGGTTCGAAACGGACGATTCGTGCGGGGCCTGACAGCATCAATACTCCGTCTGCGTTGGGTCTTCGCCAACATAGTCGTCCGCCTCCGTTTCTGCCTTCCAGAGATGACTTCAAATGCTATTTTGATAAGAACAGGGTCTTGGACGTTCGAGATCCTGGGATGTGAATCAGATACAAGAGTTGCTGCGCCGGGCTCGACAGGTGCTCCGGTTCCGGGCTCTTCTTGGCTCTCCTGGTCCTGTCTTGATCGGGCCAAGCCACTTCGGGGTTTCAAAACATGTTTTAAAAGGGTTTTCCAAAAGCCATATTACATGTTTTTAGAAAGATAAAGTTTAAAACATATATACCGGGTTGTCTGGAAGGCTCCTGGGTTTCCAGACTCAAAATGGCCCTTTGGGGCTGCTTGTATAAAACCAGATGGATTTTGAGAAATTCGTGGGATTTCGGGGTGTTTACAGATGCCCCTCTTTGGCCTTGTCCAAATCGATTTGGATAAGGGCAAAGATAACAAACACCCCTTTTAATGTCTCCCTAGATCTAGCCACGAAGAATATGGGATTGTCCCATTTTAGCAAAATCTCAATTTTACAAACTTTGGTAGGAGGAGATATCACGCCAAAGGGTTCACTTATGGAATCTGGTCCTAAATGGGATCATGTTCATGCAAGTACCATGCGTGGAATGCAGATGACATGGGTGTGGTGCCAAGAGTGGCGACCTCCCAGAGACCAGATGTGGTCGAACTCTAGAGACTGACAAGGTCTATTGCTCCAAGTGAGCAAATCCTATGCTGTTCGATGTTCGGTTTTCAAAACTTATTTACAAAACTATTTACAAACGGGACAACTGTCTTGAGTCTCGATCCTAAGGATCTCGAGCTCTTCGTGCTTGCCCTTGTTTGAGTCTTAACACTCGCTTATTTAGCGGAGGTTTTTATAAGAAAACAAGCTTCATTTCAAATTCCTACGCCTTACTCGAAACGTCGAATTCTCAAACAAGATGAAATTCAAGTAAGTAAATCCTATTTTTACTTTAGGATTCCTCGAAATGAACCATGCTTTAGCTTGGGATAAGCCAGGGATGGGAAAGAGATACCACGGTCCCTTCTGAAGCGTCCCGTGGTTTAAGGCATAGAAGGCGGAAAACTGCTCTTTTTGAGCTTTTTGGCCTCTTTTTCCTTTTTTTTCCTAGAGGGTCTCCCTTTGGGAGTATTTTTTCTTTAATCCCTCTTTTTTATAAGAGAATCGATTTTTCTTTTTGAAGTCTGGTTTCTTTCTTTTGGAAAGAGACTTTAAATGGGAAATTCCCTTTTGATTTGGGCCTTTGTTTTCCTTTTGGAAGGAGAAGAGAAGAGGGGAGGACTTATCCCAAGCCTACACTCGATCCATTCCAGATCAGCCTATTTAGAAATAGCACGTACTACTTGCAAGTATCTTGCTATGTTGAACTAGGCCTTTCTTTGTAAGAAGAAGGATTTTGAAATGCAACCACGATTTTGAAAACTCCACTCTTTCACAAGTGCGAATTCTCTCACTTAGGGTCACACGAGTTCGCCTTTGCACCTTATTTACACGTCTCAGGGCAGCTATCCCTCTCAAATTTTCAAAAACTGGAATTTAATCCAGATCCTACACATGATACTTCTTTAAGTATTGAATATTGATAGGATCTGCTAAATTCCTACCTTCTACATCGATCAACCAATACGAATTGTTCGTAGTGGTTGCTCGTACAACATAGGGTCCATCCCAGTTGGGGCGCCACTTGCCTAGGGGGTGTGGGCCACGATGGTGGATGGTTTTTAAGACCAGATCTCCCACTTCAAAGTGGCGAGGTCTCATGTGTTTGGTATAATGTCGGGCTATCCTTTGCCGGTATGCACGAGCATGATCCATGGCAAGGAGTCGCCTCTCATCTAGCAAATCTAGCTCGGCCATCCTAGCATGCTGAAGCGTCTCTAGGGGGAGGTCGAGTGCAATGGATGTATGGAATGAATGCAGTTGGGTATGAATGGGAAGAATGGCGTTTGTGCCATAGACCAATTCGAATGGTGTGGCATTCGTGGGAGTCCGGATGGAAGTCCTATAAGCCCATAAGGCTTCATCCAGCTTCTCATGCCACCTCCTACCCTTCTCTAAGGTTTTCTCAATGATACCAATGAGAGTCTTGTTTGTGGCTTCGGCTTGGCCGTTGCCTTGAGGGTAGTAGGGCGAGGAGAAGTGGTGAGTTATGCCATACGTGTTGCACAACTTAACCATCCGCTCGTTCTTGAATGGGGTACCATTATCAGACACAAGGTCTCGTGGAACCCCAAATCGAGCCAAGATATTCCTCCGGATGAAAGCCACCACATGTTGCCCCATTACATTCGTTAGGGAAATGGCTTCCACCCACTTGGAGAAATATTCCGTGGCTGCTAAAATAAAACGATGCCCATTCGAGGCCTTTGGAAATATGGGGCCTACAATGTCAAACGCCCACATGGTAAATGTCCAGGGGCTGACCACGGAATGCAATGCAGATGAAGGGATATGAATGGCGTGCCCATGCACTTGACATGGATGACACTTCCTAACATGATCGTGACAATCCTTTTTCAGGGTAGACCAAAAATAACCCCCTCTAAGTATTTTCATCGCCATCATGTTGGCATTAAGATGACCTCCACATTCTCCGTCGTGGAACTCGTGCATTACTATCCTAGCCTCCTCTAGGTCGATACACCTAAGCAGAATGCCGGTAAAACTCTTTTTGTATAAGACCCCACCCAGAATGGTGTATCGGGTCGAAATTTTATGAATGAATGCCCTATCTTTGGATGTGGCATCCTCGGTGAATCCCCCATTTTCTAAAAATTGTTTTATGTCATAGAACCAGGGTTTTTCAATAGACTCTGGGTTGTTTTGGCAAATATCTAAGTCGTGTGTGGATGGATGGGGCGCATGCCATATTTCCAAAGATCTGGTCCCTGAAATGGGATCGACCTTCAGGGCTGAACCCAAGGAAGAGAGGGCATCGGCGATGCCATTGTCCTCTCTTCCCACGTGTGTGAGCTTACACGATTGGAAGGATTGGACCAATCGAGTGGCCAATTCGTGATATGGAAGTAGTTTCTCATTACGTACTTGCCAAATTTTTAAAACCTGGTTTATGACAAGGAGCGAATCTCCAAAGACCTCGATGCATGATGCCCCTAGAGTTTTCGAAATCCTTAAGCCTTGTATGAGTGCTTCATACTCAGCTACGTTGTTGGAACATTCGAAATCTAAGGGGACTGCTATGGGAATCTCGCCCTTTTCAGGGGAGATTAGGATGATCCCGGCACCAGCCCCTCGTTGGTTTCGTGCCCCGTCGAAGTGCATCTTCCACACTTGGTTTTCGAAAGAATTTGCCAAAATGTGGTTTTGAAAATGGTTTTGCAATATGCCTTCATCAGGCATTTCGACAAGAGTGGGATATGTGTCCTCCAAGGGGAAGTCAGCCATGTAATCTGCTAGGGCTTGCCCCTTAATGGAGATCTGGTGATGGTATTTCAGATCATACTCCATTAGAAGGAGTTGCCATTTGCCCAATCTACCCGTGAGAATGGGTTTTTCGAACAAGTGCTTGATTGGATCAAGCTTGGACACTATCCAGATCTCATGATCTAGGAAATAGTGTCTGAATTTCTGGCAGGCCCAAACTAGGGCCAAGCACGTCTTCTCCATGGCTTGATAATTTCGTTCATAAGCCAAGAGAGCTTTTGAAATATAGTAGATGGCATACTCCTTATGGGTGTCATCCTCGTATTGAGCCAACAGGGCTCCTAAAGCGTTTACATGCACGGAGATGTATAATAAAAGCGGTTTTCCTTGTTTCGGAGGATTCAAAACAGGGGGATTAACCAAGTATGCCTTTAGTCTCTCGAAGGACTTTTGGCATTCGTCATCCCATAAGAATTTCGTACCCTTCCTCAACAGTTTGTTGAAGGGTTCGCATCTAGTTGCCAGATTCGATATGAATCGACGCACAGATTGTAATTGACCCTGGAGGCTACGGACTTGGGTGAGATTGAAGGGTGGAGCCATGTCTATGATGGCTCGACACTTAGAGGGGTCGACTTCTATTCCCCTTTGGCTCACCATAAAGCCTAGAAGCTTCCCTGATTCTACCCCGAACACACATTTTTGAGGGTTTAGCTTTACTTTGTAAAGCCTAAGCCTTTCGAAAATCTTTTGTAAACATTCGATATGGGTGCATCGGGTTTTGGATTTTGCCAAGAGATCATCTACATACACTTCTACAAGCTCGTGAATTTGATCATGGAAGATCGTGTTCATGGCTCGTTGGTATGTTGCGCCGGCATTTTTCAAACCAAAGGGCATGACTGTATAGCAGTACGTGCCCCATGGGGTTGTGAAGGCGGTCTTACCCTGATCTCGTGGATTTAGTTTGATTTGATTGTAGCCTGAATAGCCATCCATAAATGAAAACATTTCATGATTTGCAGTACTATCGACTATCAAATCTATGTTTGGTAAAGGATAATTATCCTTTGGAGTGGCTTTATTCAGGTTTCTGAAATCGATGCATATTCGAATTTTCCCATTGGTTTTTCGAACTACAACGATATTTCACAACCAATCAGAATACGCAACGGGTTTTATAAATCCGGCTTTTAGCAGATCTTCTAAACCCTCTTTGACTTGCGTGTGTACATTCGGGTGTATTTTCCTAAGCTTCTGCTTTATTGGTCTTACACCTATATCTAAGGGAAGACGATGCTCGACTATGCTGGGATCTATGCCCGGCATGTCTTCATACGTCCATGCAAACACATCTAAATAGGTTCGTAGAAATGCAATGAATGCTAACTTTTCAGTTTTATGCAAGCATGTGCCTATTTTGATGGTTTTGGGATTGGAATCATCCCCTAGGTTCACCTCTACGAAATCTCCTCCTACTGTTTGGGAAGGTCTTTCAAAATCGAGAATTCTATGAAACTCTGGGAGCTCAGAAGTGGGATCTTCCTCAAGGGGATCCACTTCTGGGCTTTGATCATTCTCGTGATCTTTAGACCTGAGGGAACTTGATGCGTGTTTTTCAAAATAACCTGGTTTTGTACTTGGATTTTCAAGTGATTTCGAAATTTTTGGTCTGGCTATGCAGACGACGTTTCTTTCGAAATCCTTTTCTTTCGCCAAAGTCATACCAGGAGCAGTTATATACAAAATCTTTTTGGTATTTTCCAAATTTTCGATTTTTTTGGGTTTTTGTAAAACAAGAACTTTGGGAACTATACAAAGCACACTTTTTTCGAGTTTTTGTTTTTCCATTGTTTTTGGTTTTTCTTGTTTTTCGATTTTTTTGATTTTAAGTTTTCAAATGTTTTTGGTATTTTTAGAAAAAGGGATCTTCCATCATACCTACAAAGGGAAAGCACTACGGATTAGACTCGGAATAGGAGGTCTAAACCGTAGGTCTCTTCTAAGACAGGCTCCGGGGCACCCTTGACCCAGGTGGTCACAGGGGGTGGCTCCGGCGGTATTTGGGGAGTATAGCCGATCCCATATCGGCTTGGGTTGGCCCTAGGAAGGATGGGCTCTAGGAAACCCTGGTTTTGTGCCCCTAGACTTTTGTAGGGCGTGTAGCCCATGTTTAATAACATGTTCCACGACCTTTTGTTTTTTGAAAAGATGGGATACAAGTCATGGTCTTGGAACATGCTATCGTCCATATTAGGCTCGTATGGCCTTTTGTCCAGGGGTTTTGGAAATAGGGAACGCTTGGGTTTTCCTAGGAGGATTAGAGTCGGGAGGGGGCCTGCTTTAGGCGGCCCCTTCACACATACAACCTTCCTAGGGTTGTTCAACATGAGCCGAGGTGGCTCAACCATAATTTGCCCCAGGTTAGCCTCATGGGCCTAGGAGCTCGATAAACAAGGGGAGTTTATGATCCCCTGAAGCTGTGGGTGACTCTCACCTAGGATCACTACGACCTGGTCCCTAAAAGGAATCTTGACACACTTGTGGAAGGTGGATGGCACAGCGCACAAACTGTGTATCCAGGGTCTTCCCAGCAACAGGTTATAATGGGGGTGGATGTCCAAGACATGGAACACCCCCGTGTGTTCGATCCCTCCCGTTTCCATTGGGAGTTCGATGGATCCTAAAGGTCTAGACGCATTCCCATCGTATCCAGTGATAACGATGGGGCTTGGGTTCACTGAAGTCAAGGTGACTCCGATTTTATACGCCACGTGAAGTGGAAGGATGTTGAGCCCTCCTCCACCATCGACTAGGCACCTGTTCAGAGAGTGGTTGTTTAGAACCACCTCGATATGCAGGGCCTGGTTATGGGTTTCGTAGGGTCTATCTACATCATCTTCCGAAAAGGTGATGGGCGATTTTGCTCCTAATAAAGCCACTTGGGCAGACAAGGATTCCGGACTTATGTTCGAATCAACCTTGGCCCTTTCTAGAATTTTCTCTAAGACAAGTCTATGCCTAGGCGAGGTTTTGATAAGCTCTAGAATAGACATGTGAATAGGAATCTTTGAAAGGTGGTTTTCGAAATCATAAGGATTTAGGATGATTCTGTCCTTATCTGCTTTTGGCAGACCACTAGGGATACATGCTTTTGAGGGGCCAGGCACACTGACCACCTTTTGAGCACCTTGAAGGTGCGGGGGTTGGTAGATCCTCCCGGATCTAGTGACTTCCCCCACGACCAGCCTAGGGTTTGCGCTAAACTTGGCTCTAAGGATGAGCTGAGGAGAACCTTGGATTTTCAAAACTGGTTTTGTCGGGGTTTCCTCTTTTGGTGGTCCCCGAATGACGACTTGGGCGGGCCTCTTGTATAATACAAGGATGGGCGCACAAGCAGGTCGACCAGGTTCGGGCTTTTGCGCTAGTTCCTTGGAAATGGTGAGGGTACATACCTCCTTTCCTTTCCCACTGCCACTGGCGTGTTTGGGAAAGGGTTCCTTGAAGATAGCTTGAGGTGGCTCAGGTTCCGCAGTGACCTGGAGCCGGCCCTCCGCTATCAAGTTCTCAATTTTATTTAGAAGAGAGAAGCACCGTTTGGTATCATGGCCTTTGAGCCGATGATACTTGCAAAATCGGTTTAAATACCCCCCTTTGGACGTGACTCCTTCGGGGATTTCAGGGAGTTCGATCATGCCCTGGGCAAGTAAGAGGTCTAGGACCTCCGACACAGGTTGCCCTAGCGGAGTGTACTCCCGTTTTTCAATTGGTTTTGAAAAATTGCATTCTCTCTTATTTTCTATTTTTTCAAAATTTTTAGAAGTGCCCGCCATGCTTGGATCCACCCGGACATTGGCGATTTTATGGGGCTTAGCCCCTTTGTCCGTTGTGGGCAGCCCATATGCGATGGGCTTTTCCACACGTGTTTTGGGAACGGCACTTCCTTTCCATAAGTGGTCGTATGTCCCTTTTCGTAAGTTAGTTTCGAAAAGGGAGGCCTTTTTGATCAACTTATGGAAAGTTGAAATCTCATGGAGCGAGAGAAGGGTTTTTAACTCGCTTTTGAAATTATCCAGGATGAGCATTACTGCGCATCCTTCGGATATAGGCTCTCGCACTTGGCCCAAAAGAGACCTCCATCTTATAATGAAGGCATGCACGTCTTCGTTCATGCCTTGCTTTGTATCCCTTAAGGTATTCAGGGTTGGCGTGACTTCCACGTTGTGTGCAAACCTTTGCATGAAGCAGTTCGCTAACTCTTCAAAAGTAGCGAACTGGCTTAAGTCGTAGGAAGCCAGCCATTTGGCAGCTGTGCCCTTAAGGGATAGAGGGAACCAATACACCCATTTCATCGAGTCCTTTTTCTTCTTATGGGCTCGACGTGAGAAAAGCTGCAAGTGAGACCTAGGGTCTCCCATGCCATCATACCGATGGAAGTTCGGTATTTCATCGTCACTGTCTGTTTCGTAATCCATAGGAAGGAAATCAGACAGGGCGTAGCTTCTTTTCTCTTTATTTTGCCCTTTCAGCAGCTGCTGTAGGGCTTTACGGTCCTTTTGTGTGAAGGACTCGTGGTATTGGTTGCCTTCCATTACGGAGGCCTCTTTTTGCTTGCGAGGTTTTTCAGATTTCTTTTTAGGCCTTTGTTCACCGTTTGATGAACATGAATCGCCTACTTCAGCCTCTTGGCTGAGAGCATCGATTTTGGCCTCAAACTCCCTTCTTAAGTCCTCGATTTCATCTAGTTTTATTTTGTTTTTGAAAATCCTCCTAGAGTGAGAACTTGATGCGCATGAGCCTTGGCTCGACACTTCACTTGGATTGGATTTTGACATGCTTTTCAAGCTTTTTCAAAATTTCCTAAGTAAAAGCAAAGAAAACAAGTTAAAACGACACCTTTATAAAATTTTCGCAAGACTTCTACAAGTAAACTCGATTTCTGAAAAGGCTCACGTCCCACCGGGCGTGCCAATCTCTGTAGACGTGCGAAAATCCCGCCTCTTCGCCTCTTTCGGGGCTTGGAGTGGATCTTTATCGTGCGTCTAAGGCCTATGTATACAAATAGGGCGTGCCAGCTAGCTTACTTAAGCTAGCGAAGATATATTTAATACTGACTTCTAAGCGTGGTGACTGTGAGCAAGTAAGCTCTTGTCGTCGCAGACCTTCTTGCACCGATGCGCAAGGGTCAGTTTGTACGCTTTTGCAAAAATCGAGTTTTGGGGAGAAAGTCTACGAAACGGTTCGAGGTATCTATTTCGGGTCTTTAAGATGTGATTGCATGTTTTAGATCACGTGGATTTGCACGTGCCTAAGTCTTTTCTTTTATCCCTTTTTGGGTCACCTAGTTTGTGTGTTATGAACACTCCACTACATGGGCGAATTCGAGCGGGGTTTGCTTCGATGCAATATGCGTCCTACCTCATGGTATGGCGTAGATGCAATGCAAACTCACGCTACTCCAAAGGGAAAACCCGAAATGTAAAGACAATACTGAAGGGAAATAACAGAAGGGAAATAACCGAAGGGAAATAACCGAAGGGAAATAAGTATATATCTTATGTATATGAGCCCTTACTCGGGTCTTGCAAATAAGAGCGAAGGCTGAATGTGGGTGCGTGCTTGAATTGAAAGACTTACACACACGACATGAATTTAAACCCAAATATAAATTGCAGTATGGCCTTGACTAAGGTCTTGGGAATAAGAGCGAAGGCTCAATGTGTGTGAGGGTGCTTGAATTAAAAGACTACCCACACGACATAAATGAAACCCAAATATAACTGCAATAAGGCCTTTACTAAGGTCTTGGGAGTAAGAGCGAAGGCTCAATGTGTGTGAAAGTGCTTGAATCGAAAGACTTACTCACACGACATGAAATGAAACCCAAATAGTATAGGTCGGCCCTTACTTGGGTCTTTCAAATAAGAGCGAAAGCTCAATGTGTGTGAGAGTGCTTGAATTGAAAGACTTACTCACACGACAAGAAATGAAACCCAAATAGTATAGGTCGGCCCTTACTTGGGTCTTTCAAATAAGAGCGAAAGCTCAATGTGTGTGAGAGTGCTTGAATTGAAAGACAACGCACCCAACTTAAACAAAACCCTTCGAAAATGAAAGTATATATACACTTATATATTAGGGGCTGGTTAGGCCCGTGTGTGTTCAAAATTGTGCACGACTAAGAGAGTGCACGTGTGTGGTTGTGCCAAGCCACGTTATTACAAGCGGGGGGAGACTATGCTCCGTTATTACAACCCCGTATCAAATTGAATTTCAAGCAAGTGTACGACTAAAGACCGAGTTTAGACACTTACGAGTAGCTGGTCCGTAGAGGTCTTGCTTGAGCGTGGGCTTGGCCTTGGGCTGCAAACGGGAGCTCCGCGAAGGTAGGTGATCAAGGGTGCTGGCCGGCTGCAAGTGGGGCGCGGGATAGGCGCCTCGGAGGTGGTGGCGTCCGGCTGAGGGGTAGTGGATGAAGTGGGAAGGTGGCGGGCAGGTGGCTGTTGGCTGGTTCGGTTGGGTGGAGGTGGTGGCGTCCGGCTGAGGGGTGGTGGTGGTGGATGGAAGAGGGAAGGTGGCGGAGCAGGTGGCGGCTGGTGGAGCAACTGGAGCAGGCCAAGGTGGGGAGTCGTCCCGGCTGGGTGAGAGAAGGGAGAAGGAGAGGGCCCGACTGGGTGAGGTAGTGGTTCCCACTTGGAAAACCCGCCCACAATGAGGGGGGTTTAAATAGGGGATGGGTAGGTCGGTTAGGGCTGGGCTGTGGGTAGTGGTTAGGTGGTTTTAGGTAGGGTGGTATGTAGATAAGGTGGGCTGGATGGGGTTGGGCCAGATATTTTAAAACTAGGGGTTTGGGTAAATCGTGGGCTAAGGGTGGTTTAGGGGTTTAGGGCTAGATTAGGTGGTTGGGTTTTAGGGTGAGGTTTAGTGAGCTAGGTTAGGTGATTAGGCTAGGTTTAGGCTAGGATTAGGGAAATTAATCTAGGTTTAGGGAAGGATTAGGGAAGTGGGTTAGGTGATTAGGTTGGGATTAGGACGGGATTAGGGAATTGGGTTAGGTGATTAGGCTCAGATTAGGGGTGGATTAGGGGTTTAGGCTAGGTTTAGGCATTTTGGGTTAGGTTTAGGTGAAGGAGCTCCCTTAGCATGGCCCATAGACCTTGATCACCCCATGTTGGTGCAGCCCTAGGTTAGGTTTTAGCTAATTACAAGCTTAAACCCACTCAATTAGGCTAACCCACATGATTAACCCAAACTTGACACACAAGTCAAGCTTAATACAACACTCTTGATATTTTTCACCCCACTCTCTCTCATGCCCAATATCCCACGTGAATCTCAAGTGGGCCCCACCTCCATTTATGAGAAGGTGATGTGGGCCATGGATATGGATATTGGATTGGATCTCTGGATCCAAATCCAAATCCAAGTCCACATATGGGTTTGGATTGGGATCTGGATATATATGGTCTAGATCCAATCCAAACTGAACTCTGACTCCTTCGAGCTGGGTTCGAAATGGACGATTCGTGCGGGGCCTGACAGCATCAGTACTCCGTCTGCGTTGGGTCTTCGCCAACATAGTCGTCCGCCTCCGTTTCTGCCTTCCAGAGATGACTTCAAATGCTATTTTGATAAGAACAGGGTCTTGCACGTTCGAGATCCTGGGATGTGAATCAGATACAAGAGTTGCTGCGCCGGGCTCGACAGGTGCTCCGGTTCCGGGCTCTTCTTGGCTCTCCTGGTCCTGTCTTGATCGGGCCAAGCCACTTCGGGGTTTCAAAACATGTTTTGATAGGGTTTTCCAAAAGCCATATTACATGTTTTTAGAAAGATAAAGTTTAAAACATATATACCGGGTTGTCTGGAAGGCTCCTGGGTTTCCAGACTCAAAATGGCCCTTTGGGGCTGCTTGTATAAAACCAGATGGATTTTGAGAAATTCGTGGGATTTCGGGGTGTTTACAATACCCAAGATTTCCACGTGAATTTCTTGTGGGCCCCACCTCCATTTATGAGAAGGTGATGTGGGCCATGGATGTGGATATTGGATTGGATCTTTGGATCCAAATCCAAATCCAAATCCACATACATGTTTGGATTTGGATCTGGATATATATGGTCCAGATCCAATCCAAAGATGAATTTCTGACTCCTTCGGGGTATGTTCGAAACGAACGGTTTGTGCGGGGCCTGACAGCATCAGTACTCCGTCTTGCGTTGGGTCTTCACCAACATTGTCGTCCGCTCCTGTTTTCACCTTCCGGAGATGATTTTAAACAGTTTTGTTGATAATAGGGGCTTGGATGTTCGAGATTCTGGGGATGAATCTAATACGAGAGTTGATGTGCCGGGCTCGATATATGCTCTGGTTCCGGGCTCTCTTTCGCTCTTCTGGTCCTGCTTTCATCAGGCCAAGTCGCTTTGTGGGGTTTCAAAACATCTTTTAAAAGGTTTTAAAACTATATAATACATATTTTAAAACATATATAGTTTAAACATATGTACAGGTTTTGCCTGGAAGGCTCCTGGGTTTCCAAACTCAAAATAGGCCCTTTGGGGCTGCTTTTTGCAAAACTAGATATTTTGGAAAATCATAGAAATTTGGGTTGTTTACAGCTTTCAAACATTGTCGTAGTGCAAAAATCTAATGGGAAAATTCGTATTTACATTGATTTTAGAAATTTGAATAAAGCTACTCCAAAAGATAACTTTCCACTTCCAAACATTGATTTTCTAGTAGATAGTACTGCAAATCATAAAATGTTCTCTTTCATGGATGGCTATTCGGGTTATAATTAGATTAAGTTAGCACCAAAAGATCAGGCTAAAACAACTTTTACTACACCTTGGGGCACATATTGTTATATTGTCATGCCTTTTGATTTGAAAAATATCGGGGCCACATACCAAAGAGCCATGACTATTATTTTCCATGATCAAATCTATGAGCTCTTAGAAGTATATGTGGATGATCTTTTGGTAAAATCTAAAGCCCGAAGCACACACTTAGAAACTTTGTAAAAGGTTTTTGAAAGACTTAGGCTTTATAAGGTAAAATTAAACCCACAAAAATGTGTTTTTGGTGTAGAATTGGGAAAATTTTTAGTGTTCATGGTTGTAGACGCGCAAAAATCCCCATCTCTCCCCTTTTCAGGGCTCGGAGCAGATCCTCTCGTGCGTCTAAGGCCTTATTATGCAAACAGGGCGTGCCAGCTAGCTTACCTAAGCTAGCGAAGATATATTTAACACTGACTTCTAATCGTGGCGACTGTGAGCAAGTGAGCTCTTGTCGTTGCAGACCTTCTTGCACCGATGCGCAAGGGTAAGTCTGTATGCTTTGCAAAAAATCGAGTTTTTGGAGAGAAAGTCTACGAAGCGGTTCGAGGTGTCTAATTCAGGTCTTTAAAAGGCGATTGCATGTTTTAGATCACGTGGATTTGCACGTGCCTAAGTCTTTTCTTTTATCCCTTTTCGGGCCACTTAGTTTGTGTGTTATGAACACTCCACTATATGGGCGAATTCGAGCAGGGCTTGCTTTGATGCAATATGCGTCCTACCTCGTTGTATGGCGTAGATGCAATGCACACTCACGCTACTCCAGAGGGAAAACCCGAATGTAAAGACAATACTGAAGGGAAATAACCGAAGGGAAATGACTTGAAATATAAACGCCGAAGGGAGATATGTATATAGAGTATGTATATGAGCCCTTACTCGGGTCTTGCAAATAAGAGCGAAGGCTCAATGTGGGTGCGTGCTTGAATTGAAAAGACTTACACACATGACATGAAATTAAACCCAAATATAAATTGCAGTATGGCCTTAACTAAGGTCTTGGGAATAAGAGCGAAAGCTCAATGTGTGTGAGTGCTTGAATTGAAGTACTACGCACATGACATAAATGAAACCCAAATATAACTGCAATAAGGCCTTTACTAAGGTCTTGGGAGTAAGAGCGAAGGCTCAATGTGTGTGAGAGTGCTTGAATTGAAAGACTTACACACACGACATGAAATAAAACCCAAATACTATAGGTCGGCCCTTACTTGGGTCTTTCAAATAAGAGTGAAAGCTCAATGTGTGTGAGTGTGCTTGAATTGAAAGACTTACACACACGACATAAAATGAAACCCAAATAGTATAGGTCGGCCCTTACTTGGGTCTTTCAAATAAGAGCGAAAGCTCAATGTGTGTGAGTGCTTGAATTGAAAGACAACGCACCCAACTTAAGCAAAACCCTTCAAAAATGAAAGTATATGTATATACTTATGTATTAGGGGTTGATTAGGCCCGTGTGTGTTCAAAATCGTGCACAACTAGGAGAGTGCACGTGTGTGGGTGTGCCAAGCCACGTTATTACAAGCGGGGGGAGACTATGCTCCATTATTACAACCCCGTATCGAATTGAATCTCAAGCAAGTATACAACTAAAGACCGAGTTAGGCACTTACTAGTAGCTGGTCCGTAGAGGCCTTGCTTGAGCGTGGGCTTGGCCTTCGCCTTGGGCTGCAAACGGGAGCTCCGCGAGGTTGAGCGACAAAGGGGTGCTGGCCGGGTGCTTTGAAGGTGGCCGGCTGCAAGCAAGGGTGTCGCCTTGATGTGGGGATTAAAGGGGCTGGGCAAGGTGAGTATATAGGGTCACTAGGAGAGGATATAGTGTTAGGGAGTATGGCCCTAAGGGGAGCCTAAGGAAAGATCGAATGGGACACCTAGGGGAAAAGAGATGGCTGGCCGAATGGAAGGGATAGTCGGTTGGAGTGGCCGACTAGGGGAATGTGGTGGTGGCGGGCTGCTAGGATAGCTATGGGTGGACTATGGGAAGGAAGCTAGCTAGGTGACGGGGCTAGGTGGTAGTGGGGGTAGTGGGTGTAAGGGAGTGCTATGGGCAGGTCTTAGGAAGTCGAATAGGGTGGCCGGGTGTAGCTAGGGTAGTTAGGTAGTGGCGAGTAGCTAGGGTGACTAAGGCTTGGCCGAGTGGGAGTGGTGGCGGCAAGTGGCTGATATTAGGGTAAGGTGGTGGTATGGTGGGTGGCTGGGAGTGGAGAGGGAGTGGAGAAGGAGCTAGGTAGAGTGTGGGGTACTAACCGGATGAAGAGGCGGCGGGTGGTTGAGGAGCAGCCAGATGTGGGGGCTCGGTTGGTTCGGTCGGGTGAAGAGGATGACGATGGAGGGGGATTCGGCTGGAATGGTGGTGGCGATAGGTGGCGGTGCAGGTGGTGGTGGGATGGAGAGCAGGTGGTGGTGCAGACGGAGTAGGTGGAGCAGGTGGGGAAGTGGAGGACCCGGCTAGGAAATGGATGGGCTTGGGGAAGGAGGGGACCCGGCTGGGATGGGTCAGGTTTCTAGATAGGAAAACCCGCCCCCAATGGGGGGGTTTATATAGGGATGGGTAGGTCGGTTAGGGCTGGGTTTGGGGTAGTGGTTAGGTGGTTTAGGTAGGGTGGTATGAAGATAAGGTGGGCTGGAAAGGGTAGGGCCAGATATTTTAAATACTAGTGGTTTGGGTAGATTGTGGGCTAGGGGTGGTTTAGGGGTTTAGGGTTTGGTTAGGTGGTTGGGTTCTAGGGTGAGGTTTAGTGAGCTAGGTTAGGTGATTAGGCTAGGATTAGGCTAGGTTTAGGGAAATTAACCTAGGTTTAGGGAAGTGAGTTAGGTGATTAGGTTGGGATTAGGCTGGGATTAGGGAAGTGGGCTAGGTGATTAGGCTCAGATTAGGGGTGGATTAGGGTGGAAGGCTAGGATTAGGTATTTTGGGTTAGGTTTAGGTGAAGGAGCTCCCTTTGCATGGCCCATAGACCTTAACCACATCATGTTGGTTGTAAACACCCCGAAATCCCACGAATTTCTCAAAATCCATCTGGTTTTATACAAGCAGCCCCAAAGGGCCATTTTGAGTTTGGAAACCCAGGAGCCTTCCAAACAACCCTGTATATATGTTTTAAACTTTATCTTTCAAAAACATATGATATAGCTTTTGAAAACCCTTTTAAAACATGTTTTGAAACCCCAAAGTGGCTTGGCCCGATCAAGACAGGACCAGGAGAGCCAAGAAGAGCCCGGAACCGGAGCACCTGTCGAGCCCGGCGCAGCAACTCTTGTATCTGATTCACACCCCAGGATCTCGAACGTCCAAGACCCTGTTCTTATCAAAATAGCATTTGAAGTCATCTCCGGAAGGCAGAAACGGAGGCCGACGACTATGTTGGCGAAGACCCAACGCAGACGGAGTACTGATGCTGTCAGGCCCCGCACGAATCGTCCGTTTCGAACCCAGCTCGAAGGAGTCAGAGTTCAGTTTGGATTGGATCTGGACCATATATATCCAGATTCCAATCCAAACCCATATGTGGACTTGGATTTGGATTTGGATCCAGAGATCCAATCCAATATCCATATCCATGGCCCACATCACCTTCTCATAAATGGAGGTGGGGCCCACTTGAAATTCACGTGGGATATTGGGCATGAGAGAGAGTGGGGGTGAAAAATATCAAGAGTGTTGTATTAAGCTTGACTTGTGTGTCAAGTTTGGGTTTAATCTTGTGGGTTAGCCTAATTGAGTGGGTTTAAGCTTGTAATTAGCTAAAACCTAACCTAGGGCTGCACCAACATGGGGTGATCAAGGTCTATGGGCCATGCTAAGGGAGCTCCTTCACCTAAACCTAACCCAAAATGCCTAAACCTAGCCTAAACCCCTAATCCACCCCTAATCTGAACCTAATCACCTAACCCACTTCCCTAATCCCGGCCTAATCCCAACCTAATCACCTAACCCACTCCCCTAATCCTTCCCTAAACCTAGATTAGTTTCCCAAATCCTAGCCTAAACCTAGCCTAATCACCTAACCTAGCTCACTAAACCTCACCCTAAAACCCAACCACCTAACCTAGCCCTAAACCCCTAAACCACCCTTAGCCCACGATTTATCAAAACACCTAGTTTTAAAATATCTGGCCCAACCCCATCCAGCCCACCTTATCTACATACTACCCTACCTAAACCACCTAACCACTACCCACAACCCAGCCCTAACCGACCTACCCATCCCCTATTTAAACCCCCCTCATTGTGGGCGGGTTTTCTAAGTGGGAACTACTCTACCATCCAGCCGGGCCCTCTCCTTCTCCCATCTTCCATCCAGCCGTGACCACTCCCCAGCAACTCCACCTGCTCCACCAGCCGCCACCTGCTCCGCCACCTTCCCTCTTCCGTCCACCATCACTGCCCCCCAGCCGGACACCACCACCTCACTCAGCCGAACTCCCATCAACACTCGGCTTCCCTCTTCATCCACTCGCCACTTCTCCCCATCCGGTAAGCCTTCTTTAACCCTACTTAAACCCTTCTCTACCACCTCTCCACTCCCAGCCACCCACCACACCATCACCTTACTCACCCAACAGCCCCTCACCGCCACCACCATTTTAACTTAGCCGAACCTAGCACAACCCAAACCGCCGGCCACTACTCCCCCCCCTAGGTGTCCTCTTTGGCCTTCCCACTTGCTCACCTTTTAGGTCCAGTTTCCCTAAGTACCTAACTTCCCTAGTGACCCTAAGACCCACTTAGTCAGCCACTCTAAACTCCCTACTTGGAGGCGCCACCTACTTGCCACCGGCCCCCTTCGAGGCGTCTATCCCGCGCCCCACTTGCAGCCGGCCAGCACCCTTGATCACATACCTTCGCGGAGCTCCCGTTTGCAGCCCAAAGCCAAGGCCACGCTCAAGCAAGACCTCTACGGACCAGCTACTCGTAAGTGTCTAAACTCGGTCTTTTGTCATACGCTTGCTTGAAATTCAATTTGATACGGGGTTGTAATAACGGAGCATAGTCTCCCCCCGCTTGTAATAACGTGGCTTGGCATAACCACACACGTGCACTCTCTTAGTCGTGCACAATTTTGAACACACACGGGCCTAATCAGCCCCTAATATATAAGTGTACGTATATATTTCATTTCCGAAGGGTTTTGTTTAAGTTGGGTGCGTTGTCTTTCAATTCGAACACTCTCACACACATTGAGCTTTCGCTCTTATTTGAAAGACCCAAGTAAGGGCCGACCTATACTATTTGGGTTTCATTTCTTGTCGTGTGAGTAAGTCTTTCAATTCAAGCACTTTCACACACATTGAGCCTTCGCTCTTACTCCCAAGACCTTAGTAAAGGCCTTATTGCAGTTATATTTGGGTTTCATTTATGTCGTGTGTGTAGTACTTCAATTCAAGCACTTTCACACACATTGAGCCTTCGCTCTTACTCCCAAGACCTTAGTAAAGGCCTTATTGCAGTTATATTTGGGTTTCATTTATGTCGTGTGTGTAGTACTTCAATTCAAGCACTCTCACACACATTGAGCCTTCGCTCTTACTCCCAAGACCTTAGTCAAGGCCATACTGCAATTTATATTTGGGTTTAATTTCATGTCGTGTGTGTAAGTCTTTCGATTCAAGCACGCACCCACATTGAGCCTTCGCTCTTATTTGCAAGACCCGAGTAAGGGCTCATATACATAAGATATATACGTATTTCCCTTCGGTTATTTCCCTTCGGTTATTTCCCTTCGGTTATTTCCCTTCGGTTATTTCCCTTCTGTTATTTCCCTTTAGTATTGTCTTTACATTTCGGGTTTTCCCTTTGGAGTAGCGTGAGTTTGCATTGCATCTACGCCATACCACGAGGTAGGACGCATATTGCATCGAAGCAACCCCCGCTCGAATTCGCCCATGTAGTGGAGTGTTCATAACACACAAACTAGGCGACCCAAAAAGGGATAAAAGAAAAGACTTAGGCACGTGCAAATCCACGTGATCTAAAACATGCAATCGCATCTTAAAGACCCGAAATAGACACCTCGAACCGTTTCGTAGACTTTCTCCCCAAAACTCGATTTTTTGCAAAAGCGTACAGACTGACCCTTGCGCATCGGTGCAAGAAGGTCTGCGACGACAAGAGCTCACTTGCTCATAGTCGCCACGTTTAGAAGTCAGTGTTAATATATCTTCGCTAGCTTAAGTAAGCTAGCTGGCACGCCCTATTTGTATACATAGGCCTTAGACGCACGATAAGATCCACTCCAAGCCACGAAAGAGGCGAAGAGGCGGGGATTTTCGCGCGTCTACATTGGTGCAGCCCTAGGTTAGGTTTTGGCTAATTACAAGCTTAAACCCACTCAATTAGGCTAACCCACATGATTAACCCCAAACTTGACACACAAGTCAAGCTTAATTACAACCACACTTGATCTTATCCATCCCCACTCTCTCTCATGCCCATAATCCCACGTGAAATTCAAGTGGGCCCCACCTCCATTTATGAGAAGGTGATGTGGGCCATGGATATGGATATTGGATTGGATTTTTGAATCCAAATCCAAATCCAAGTCCATACATGGGTTTGGATTGGGATCTGGATATATATGGTCCAGATCCGATCCAAACTGAACTCTGACTCCTTCGAGCTGGGTTCGAAATGGACGATTTGTGCGGGGTCTGACAGCATCAGCACTCCGTCTGCGTTGGGTCTTCGCCAACATGATCGTCCGCCTCCGTTTTTGCCTTCCGGAGATGACTTCAAATGACATTTTGATAATAACAGGGTCTTGGACGTTCGAGATCCTGGGGTGTGAATTTGATACAAGAGTTGCTGTGCCGGGCTCGACATGTGCTCCAGTTCCGGGCTCTCTTTGACTTCGTTGGTCCTGTCTTGATTAGGCCAAGCTGCTTTGGGATTTCAAAACATGTTTTTAAAAGGGTTTTTAAAAGCCATATTATATATTTTTAAAATACAAAGTTTAAAACATATATACAGGGTTGTCTGGAAGGCTCCTGGGTTTCCAGACTCAAAATAGCCCTTTGGGGCTGCTTTTACAAAACCAGATGGGTTTGAGAAATTCGTGGGATTTCGGGGTGTTTACAATGGTTAGCCAAAGGGGCATAGAGGTCGACCCCTCTAAGTGTAGAGCCATCATAGACATGCCTCCACCCTCTAACTTGACCCAAATCCAAAGCCTCCAAGGTCAACTTCAAGCAATTAGGAGATTCATCTCCAATCTAGCAACAAGATGTGAACATTACAATAGGCTTTTGAGAAAAGGTATTTGAAAGCTTTTGAAACCTCCAAAGCCAGGAAAACCTTTGTTACTTTATATTTCCATTCATAAGAATGCATTGGGTGCTTTACTTGCTCAATATGAGGATGATAGTCTTAAGAAATATGATATTTACTATATTTCAAAAACTCTATTGGCATATGAAAGAAATTACCAAGCTATGGAGAAAATGTGCTTAGCCTTGGTATGGGTTTGCCAAAAGTTTAGACATTATTTCCCAGATCATGAAATTTGGATAGTGTCTAAACTTGACCCTATCAAGAACCTCTTCGAAAAACCTATCCTAATGGGTAGGCTTGGTAAATGGCAGCTCCTATTAATGGAATATGATCTAAAATTTCATCATCAAAATTCCATTAAGGGACAAAACCTAGCCGATCATGTGATTGAGTTATCCTTGGAAGATACATATCCCATACTTGATGAAATGCCCGATGAAGGCATCTTTGCAAATGAATTACAAAACCATATTTTATCAAATTGTTATAATGAAGATCAAGTATGGAAAATGTATTTTGATGGGGCAAAGAATCAACATGGGGTAGGTGTGGGAATCATGCTCATATCCCTTGAGAAAGCATAAATCCCAATGACATTCCGATTAGATTTTTCATGTTCAAATAATGTGGCTGAATATGAAGTACTCATACAAGGCCTAAAAGTTTTAAAAAATCTAGGGGCATCACAAGTTGAAGTCTTTGGAGATTCTATGCTTGTTATAAACCAAGTTTTGAAAATTTGGCAAGTCAAAAATGAAAAACTCATTCCATATTATGAATTAGCCACCTAATTGGTTAATTCTTTCCAATCATGAACACTCACTCACATAGGCAGGGAGGATAATTCACTAGCCGATGCCCTGTCTTCTTTAGAGTCATCTCTAAGAATCAACCCCATCATGGGCACTCGATTGCTAGAGATCCTCCATCTATCCACTCCGTCCATACATAATTTAGAGATTTGTCAAAATGACTAAAATTCAAATGAAAAACCTTGGTTTCAAGATATTAAAACTCTTTAGAAGTGAAGGATTTCCCGAATTTGTTTCCTTTAAAGATAGGGCTTTTATTCAGAAAATTTCAACCATATATGTGATTTTTGGATGGGTCCTTTACAAAAAGAGTTTTATCGGCATCTTGTTGAGGTGTGTCAACTATGAAGAGGCTAGGACTATTATGCATGAGTTCCACGATGGAGAATGTGGAGGCCATGTCAATGCAAACATGATGGCCATGAAAATACTTAGCGCAGGTTATTTTTGGTCCACCTTGAAACAAGATTGTCATAATCATGTTAGGAAGTGTCACTAATGTCAAGTGCATGGAAATGCCATTCATGTTCCATCATCCGCATTGCATTTTGTTGTGAGTCCATGGCCCTTCACCATATGTGCATTTGATATTATAAGACCTATTTCATCTACTACATCAAATGGGCATAGGTTTATTTTAGAAGATGTAGACACCCAAAATTTTCTTTTAAAATTCTTACCTTTTTAGGAAAGTGGCCATTTTGGCAAATTTTGGGGTTTTTGAAGGAAAAAGGCACTAAACGAGTTTGTTTTGGTACCAAAATTTTATGGAAGCTTTAAAATGATAAAATAATGCTTTTCTTTCTGAAAATTTCGAATTTTGACAAAATTGGGGAAAATGATGATTTTGCCCTTAACACTGGAAAAGCAGGATTTCGTTTCCTTAAAAGATTTATGATGAAAAGTATGTTGAAAGCTTGCCCTTTGAAAAGATACAGGTATCAAAAAGACAAATTGACACCTGAAAAGGACGGTGGATGCCCAAAAAGGGAAAACGGGCATTAAAAAGGGAAAATGAACTTCCTAGAAAGAAAAGCTCACATTTAGAAAGAAATCAATTTCTAAAGGGTAAGGTCGGTATTATCAAAAGAAAGAAAAGGTAGAAGCAAGAACGAAAGCCTCTGAAAACGAAGGTTTGGTATCAAACACCTTTCGTAACGTGTCTACGTTATGTTTAGGTATCGAGGTAATTAGTATTGATATACATCAATTTGCATCGTCATTTGTTACTGGTATGCTATTGATATGTTATGATAAGAGCAATTTTAATATCCCAACACTCGTGGAAAGGATTGAATGAGCATGATAGTTGATTTTCAAAAACGTAACATGGGCCTTACTTAACAATTTCATAATAGATAGGCATGAACATAATCACTTTTCACAGCAGATGCGCAAATAATGGGGGATTGTTTGAATGCTCTTATATGTGTAATATTAAGAGATTCGGTTGAAATCATCATGTGAAATCATTAGCTCCTTAGAAGTGGTTATCAATAGTGTTTTGCTTATGTTACGTGTTCAGTTTCATCATGCTGAATTTCCAAATTGGCCTTGTTACGTAACAAAAATGTTTTCACCAAAATCAAAGAGCTACTATGCTGCGGCTCCACCTTGGTACGTGCAGTGGCTGTGACAACGACGAAGAGAAGCACAGTACCAAATGCATTTGGCCGAGATGAAAGCAGTTAAAGCAGGGATTCTAGTTGTTTTTGTAAACCATGGGAATGCTGAAGATGGTGGAGGTGCTAAAGATATTCACATGGAGAACTTCAGCATTTCTGTTGGAGGACATGTTCTCATAGAGGAAGTTGAGTTTAACTGCTATGAGAAAGATGGAGGAAGCCCTCTCAATCAATCAGATCGTGTTTTTATCAATCCAACAACTTCCCATGCTATTGATGATTTTTTTTGGAGATGGTCTTGTTACAAAGTCAGCTGATAACAGTTTTTAGGCGAACGGGAGTGACCCATTTTCTGTTGTGTCATTTCACACAAATGAAATAACTCGCGAGGAACATGCAAATGACTTATTTTCTGGATTGGTTGTTGATGATAAACAAAGTGATACTAAGGTGAATGAATCAAAGAATGTTAATCAATTGGGATCCTTTGACATTTTGGTGGCAACTTTGTTGATGTCACAAAAGATTCACCCAGCCGTGAAAAAAATTGGGTGATTTAATGGCCAGCTTCTCTATGAAAGACAATGTTGCAGGGCACCAAGCACATGTTATTGGAGGACCTTTTGCTGAAACAACAACTTTGCGGCTCAACAATTCACAAGGTCTCCTTACTGAAAATTCTAACAAGGAGATTCAGATTCCTCTCGGTGTGCAGGGCTCTCTCTATCAGTGTGCCTGTTAATCATAAGAACTTTGATAAGCAAAACAGCAATAATGGAAGACTTCTGCAGAGCCGAATCAGAGAAAGTGCAGATGATTGTCCTACAAATAGTGTAGATGTTGATACACATAAGACTGATGCCCTTGATGCTTCATCAGTGAATGGCTCCATTTCTTTTGATGCCCAACAGAATCATCTTCAAGCCGTCATCAGGAAAACGGGATCTTCAGAAAATACTATGGGTCTAGGCGACAATGAGGTTCCTAAAGGTGAAGGAGCAGGTAAGCAGATCGGTGGAAGATCAGTCTCTAAGAAGAACTACTTTGAGGGCGATCTATGCCTTCACCATTGAAATGCCTTCTGTTCGTGTCCTACCATAACCTGGAGCAGAGGCATATTGAGTCACCATTTGCCAGATAGACCCTCAACAGCCTACAACGATTTCCAACTGAATGTTGTAACAACTTCTAGCCACAACGATTCATCCATATCTGCAACAGATGGATGAAGGCTATGAAGATCACGTTCAAGGATATCCAAGGCAGATGAAATCCAATACAGATAACGTTCAACAAAGGATTATGCCTATCAAATGGAGATCACGTTCCAGATAAGATGAAACCAATTCAGATAAGATTTTATCAACACAATCAAAACCGAACTTATCCAAATCACAGCCAGAGCCTATAAAAAGGCTCTCCCATGTCCTGCAGGGATCATCAACCAGCGACCATCAACCAACGAGCATCAAGAGGTTCAGTTCGAAAATTCAAAGAAATAGAGAGAGAGAGAGAGAAAGGAAGAGAAGAAGGAGAAGAAGGAAGTCCGGCCTGGTTCCGACGTCCGACGATCATCCGGCGAAGTGCTCCTATGTCCCCTCTCACTCACACAGGTTGGAATTCTTGCACAAATTGGTTTTAATTCATGAGAATCTGAAAAAGCACAGATTCTGGAAATTTGTACATGAATCAAGGCCTTGAGCCCATGTTCTTCATTTATATCGATACAAACATGCATGATTCCTTCATGAATGGAATTAAAATCCATGTTTAGATGATTTCCATGCATCATTAGGGCTGATACAGGTTGAATTTCGTTTTAGAATCACGTTAGGAACTTTCTGAAATTTTCTGCAAACTTGGTTTCTGAAACTGTCTGTGCACATGCGTGTGATCACGGAATTTTTATAGACAAACGGATAAGCCAATTGCTTCGAAATTTTGCATGAATAATCTAGACATATCAGACGTTCTTAGATAAAAGTTTTAGGAATTGTTATGAACTGTTGCCTAGTCAATTAGATCCGTGAAGTTTATACAAAATCCAGATTGTGTTTTACAGAAACAGAACGTTCAGTAACAGACCTCTGTTCTTTTGCTCATATCTCTGCAACCACTGAATGAAATTGGATGAAATTTGATTATGAGGAAACCTAACATCCGTATCTTTCCAGCACAATAAATTTTATCGAAATTGGATGACTGAGTGCTGAGATATTGCTATTTTTATGAGCTTCTGATTCACAGAAACAGGGCTGTTCCGAATTTTATAACAGTTTATGATTCTGTATTTAATTCTCAAAAAATAAAGAACAAAATTCTAAAATAAAAATATATTCTGATTCTACAGACACGTGTCTCCATTTTGTAAAAGTTTTAGAATTTTTGGAGAATCAGAAGTATTTTTAAAAATTTGAAGAACAGGTCTTTGAAACTGAACAGATTCTGCAACTTTCAGAATCTGAAAATTTTCAGAAATCAAGAACTTAAACACGAATCTGAAACTAGTGGAAGATCTGGTTTTTCCTTTCTCGAATTAACGGATTCAAACAAATTTCAAGCGTCTAGGCTGACCCTTGAGCGCCGGTTCAAGAAGGCCTAAGTCAAAAAGATCTCACTTGTCCACAATCGTTCTTAGAAGTCAGAAAATCAGAATTTGTTAGTTTTGATAAACTAACTGGCATGCTCGCGCAACCCGACGTAGTTCGAGGGTTTGATTTTGAATCCCACGATTTGAAATAAAATCACGTCTACAGATTTGGCACGCCCGGTGGGACTTGAGACTTTGAAATTTTTTTTGAATCCATTATACTAATTCAATTTTCAGGTTTGTGATAAGTTGGCTTAAACAGGTTGATCATGTCGAGCTCAGAAGGATCTTGTGAGGTATCCAGCCGGGTCTCCCGCTCTACCAACCGCTGCTCGAACAAAATTTTAAAAAGCTTTTCTAAAGGAGACAGGTTCGCTGCCCTAAGGGAGGGAATAAAGGTACTAAGAGAAGAAATCGACGCTTTAAGCCAAGAAGCTGAAGTAGTCGAATCCTGCTCTTCCCATGATAGGAAAACCAAAACGAATAGGAAATCAAACCACTGTAGGAAGCCTAGGGTCGTTTCCAAAATTGTAGAAGAACTTGAGCCCGAATCCTTCACCATGAAAGATCGAAAGGCGCTACATCAACTTTTGAAAAACCAAAAACATGAGAAAAAATCCTATGCCTTATCAGATTTCCTACCTTTTGATTACCAAACCGATAGTGATGATGAGATACCCAGCTTCCACCGTTATGATGGAAACGGAGACCCTAGGTCTCATCTCCAACTTTTCTCCCGAAGTGCCTATAAAAAGAAAAAAGACTCCTCTAAGTGGGTCTATTGGTTCCCTCATTCTTTAAAAGGGAGTGCTGCAAAATGGTTGGCCTCTTATGACTTAAGCCAGTTTGCCGATTTTGAAGAATTAGCCAACTGTTTTATGCAAAGATTTTCGCACAATGTTGAAGTTACCCCCACTTTAAATACATTGAGGGACACCAAACAAGGCCCTAACGAAGACGCCCACGCGTTTATCGTTAGATGGAGATCAATCTTGGGGCAAGTCAAAGAACCTATCTCCGAAGGGTGCGCAGTGATGCTCATCCTAGACAATTTCAAAACTGATTTGAAAGTCCTCCTTTCCTTACATGAGATTTCTACTTTCCAAAAATTGATCAAGAAAGCTTTCCTTTTCGAGACCAATTTGAAAAAGGGAACTTATGAAGATTTATGGAAAGGAAAAAGTTTTCCAAAAAAATTTGAAAAACCTGGGGCATATGGGCCACATGCACCAGAGGGAGGGATAAAAGTACCAAAAGTGGTTAATGTTCGAGTAGAGCAAGGTTTAGCAGGACCCTCAAAACCTTCAGGGCAAAAAGATTTCGAAAAGAACCAAAAAAATAAAAAGAGATTTGAAAGAAGGGAGTACACTAACCTAGGACAACCACTCACGGAGGTCCTAGACATCCTATTGGCACAAGGTCTCACAACACTCCCAGAGATTCCCGAAGGGGCACCACCCCAAGGAAAGTTTTTAAACAAGTTTTGTAAATATCATAGGCTCAAGGGCCATGATACCCAACACTGCTACACCCTGAAGAATAGGATAGAGGATTTGATCGAGCAAGGTAAGCTGCACGTGTCTGAAGAGCCAGAGTCACCCCAGGCCATTTTTAAAGAACCCTTCCCTAACCACGCCAGTACGAGTGGGAAGGAAAAAGAGGTATGCTCCCTATCACACTCTAATCATGTAGTGCATATCGTGCATTCCACACCTCATACACCACACTTTCCTGAAATAAAAAATACCCAAGCAATAGTGATCCGAGGAGCACTTAGAAACCCACCCCCGGCTAGAGCCTTGGTAGTGATTCGAGGTGTCCCGAGACACCAAGTTAGAGCCAAAATAGGAACGAGCCCTAGGGATAGTGTAGAGGAAGTGACTAGATCCGGGAGGATCTACCAACCCCCACACTTAGCAAAACAAACAAGCAAGGGAGTGGTCGTTCTACTAGGCCCCCCACAAGCATGCATACCAAACTCATCCCAGGGTGTCGATAAAAAGGGTGTGGTAATAAACCCCTATGACCTAGAAATGCATCTTTCTAAACTCCCCATAAACATGTCTATCTTGAAACTGATAAAAATTTCTCCCAAGCATAGACGAGTCCTAGAGGAGATTTTAGAGAAGACTAGAGTTGACACTACGATATCCCCTGAATCCCTATCTACCTTGGTTTCTCCCATCTTTGCAAAAACTTCCATTGTATTCACAGAGAATGATTTGGGAAAGTATGATGTGATCCATAACCAAGCACTCCATATAGAAGTTATGTTAAACGGCTACCCTATTAGTAAATGCCTAGTCGATGGAGGAGGAGGCCTTAATATCCTTCCCCTCCATGTGGCTTTCCAAATAGGAATCTCTACCTCTATGCTTGAACCAAGTCCCATAACCATTACAGGATATGATGGGAACCCATCCAACCCCTTAGGCTCCATAAAGTTACCCATGAAAGTCGGAAAAATACCTCACGAGGGATTATTCCATGTCTTGGATATAAATCCCCATTACAACCTATTATTAGGAAGACCATGGATACACTCTCTTAGAGCCGTCCCATCCACCTTCCACAGATGCCTCAAAATCCCATGGAAAAATCGGGTAGTGGTTGTTTTTGGAGAAGACCATCCCCAATTGAATGGAATACAAACCTTTTCTTGTATATCAGGGGAGCCAAACCAGGAAGTAAAGACCAATCGGGAAACTGCCAAAATAAACTTCCCTGAAATAGCTAAACCTTCCAAAACAAGAGTAGTTCGTATTTTAGGCGAGTCAAAACTTTCCAAATCCCTCCATCTTCCCAAAAGAACCATTAGGATAAGTAAACCTGCCATAGATGATTCACCTTTCCAAAATCATCCTTTATATCAAAAATTTTCAAAATTCAAAAAACCTTGGAAGATGTTGCTAAATATGGGATATACTCCTTACCAAGGATTAGGGGTTCAAGGCCAAGGAAAACTAGAGCCTATTACACCCATGCCAAATATAGGACGCCATGGTTTAGGGTATAGCCTATCCATACCACCCGAGCCACCACCCAAAACCAATTGGGTTAAGGGTGCCTTAGAACCCGCTAAAACCGAGACCTATGGTTTAGACATCTTATTTGGAGTCTAATTCATAGTATTTTCTTTGCAGGTTTGATGGAAGATCCCTCTTTTGGGAAAAATATAAAAAAAGTATATATTTCCAAAAACCAAAAAAATCTAGAAAAACCCAAAAACCCAAAAAAAATGTTTGATTTCCAAAGATTTAGTTGTTTCCCCTTTTGTTATTTATGATGAAAATTATCAAAAATCCAAAAAAATGCTGGTTTCCCCTTCTGTTTGTTTTCAAAAATCCAAAAAAATAGAAAATTATGAAAACTCAAAAAAAATGTTTATTTCCCAAAAACAGAAAAGTTTAGATTCAAAAATGTCTTCTTTTGATATTTTCCTAGAGACAAAGATGCTTGAAAATGATCAAGGCGAAAAGGAGGATCCCCTCACTCATGAGGATGATCTCACCTCTAGCCTGCCTGAATTCCATAAAGTCCTAGACTTGGATAAACCTTCTAGTGTCGTAGGAGGAGATTTTGTGGAAGTCAACTTAGGGAGTGAGTCAAATCCAAAGAAAGTCAAGATAGGTCTTTGTTTGCATGAGCATGAGAAAGCATCCTTCATTGCATTCTTAAAGGACTATATAGACGTGTTTGCATGGACTTATGAGGATATGCCTGGTTTAGATCCTCGTGTGGTAGAGCATCAGTTGCCATTAGACCCCCAAGTCAAACCCGTAAAACAAAAACTTAGGAAAATTCATCCTGATATCCACTCCCAAGTAAAAGAAGGGTTAGAAGATCTTTTAAAAGCTGGATTTATAAAACCCATTGCATATTCTGATTGGCTTTCAAATATTGTTATAGTTAGAAAAAGCAATGGAAAAATTCGTATTTGCATAGATTTTCGAAATTTGAATAAAGCCACTCCGAAAGATAACTTTCCACTTCCAAACATAGATTTGATAGTAGATAGCACTGCAAATCATGAAATGTTTTCTTTTATGGATGGCTATTCGGGTTACAATCAAATTAAACTAGCACCAAAAGACCAAGCCAAAACGGCTTTCACTACTCCTTGGGGTACGTATTGCTATACTGTTATGCCTTTTGGTTTGAAAAATGCAGGGGCCACATACCAAAGAGCCATGACCACGATTTTCCATGATCAAATTCATGAGCTTTTGGAAGTATACGTAGATGATCTCTTAGTAAAATCAAAAACCCGAAATTTACATTTGGAAACTTTGCAAAAGGTTTTTGAAAGACTTAGGATTTATAAAGTGAAATTGAACCCTCAAAAATGTGTTTTTGGAGTGGAATCAGGGAAACTTCTAGGGTTTATGGTCAGCCAAAGAGGTATAGAGGTCGACCCTTCTAAATGTCGAGCCATCATAGACATGCCTCCACCTTCTAATTTGACCCAAATTCGAAGTCTCCAAGGACGACTTCAAGCAATTCGGAGATTTATCTCCAACTTAGCCACGAGATGTGAGCCTTTCAACAAACTCCTAAGGAAAGGGGTTAAGTTTGATTGGGATAGTGATTGTCAAAATGCTTTTGAAAGACTAAAATCATATTTGACAAACCCTCCCGTTTTGAAACCTCCAAAACCAGGAAAACCCTTGTTACTTTACATTTCCATTCATGAGAATGCATTGGGAGCTTTGCTGGCTCAATATGAAAATGCTAGTCTTAAAGAATATGCTATTTACTATATTTCAAAAACTCTGTTGGCATATGAAAGAAAATATCCAGCCATGGAGAAGACGTGTTTAGCTTTGGTATGGGCTTGCCAAAAGTTTAGGCACTATTTCCTAGATCTTGAGATCTGGATAGTATCTAAACTAGACCCTATCAAACATCTTTTCAAAAAACCTATCTTAACAGGTAGGCTCGGTAAATGGCAACTTCTTTTGATGGAATATGATTTAAAATTCCATCACTAAAGTTCTATCAAGGGGCAGGCCTTGGCCGACCATGTTGCTGACTTACCTTTGAAAGATACGTATTCCATACATGATAAAATGCCCGATGAAGGCATCTTTTCCCACGACTTTCAAAAACATATTTTATCAAATCATTTCAATAATAACCAAGTATGGAAAATGTATTTTGATGGGTCAAGAAATCAACATGGAGCAGGTGTGGGAATCTTGCTCATATCCCCTGAAAAGGCTGAAATCCCAATGGCTTTTCGATTAGATTTCCCATGTACCAATAATGTGGCTGAATATGAAGCACTCATACAAGGCCTAAAAGTTTTGAAAAATCTAGGGGCATCGCGAGTGGAAATTTTTGGAGATTCCATGCTTGTTATAAATCAAGTTTCAAAAATTTGGCAAGTTAAGAATGAGAAGTTGACTCCCTACTTTGAATTATCTATCCAATTGGTTAGCTCTTTCCAAGAATGCACACTCACTCACATAGGTAGAGAGGATAATAGTGTGGCAGACGCCCTGTCATCACTAGGATCTTCCATAAAAATAGACCCCTTTACGGGAGCTAGGGTTTTAGAAATCGTCCACCTGCCTAATCCATCCACACACAGTTTTGAAACCTGCCAAAATGACCAAAATAGCAATGAAAAACCCTGGTTTTATGATATTAGAAACTTTTTAGAAAATAGAAGTTTTCCTGATTTTGCTTCCCCTAAAGATAAGATTTTTATAAGGAAAGTTTCAACCCGATATGTTATCTTGGGGGGTGTCCTTTATAAGAAAAGCTTCACTGGGATTTTGTTGAGGTGTATAGATGACGAAGAGGCTAAGGTAATCATGCAGGAATTCCACAATGGGGAATGTGGAGGTCATGTCAATGCTAATATGATGGCAATGAAAATACTTAGAGCAGGGTATTTTTGGTCCACACTAAAGCAGGATTGTCACCAACATGTTAGGAAATGTCACCAATGTCAGGTACATGGGAACGCCATCCATATTCCATCATCAGCATTGCATTCAGTCGTAAGTCCATGGCCCTTCACCATGTGGGCATTTGACATCATAGGACCCATTTCACCCGTCACCTCAAATGGGCATAGATTCATTTTAGGAGCAACAGAATATTTTTCTAAATGGGTTGAAGCTACTTCCTTGGCTAACGTCCAAGGGCAACATGTAGTGGCATTCATTAAGAAAAATATACTTACTAGATTTAGAATCCCAAGGGATTTGGTTTCAGATAATGGCACTCCCTTTAAGAATGAAAAAGTCGAGAAATTATGTAGAACCTATGGGATTACCCAGCATTTTTCATCACCCTACTATCCCCAAGGTAACGGTCAAGCCGAAGCTACCAATAAGACCCTCATAAGCATAATAGAAAAGACTTTAGAGAAGGGTAGGGCATGGCATGATGTAAACACCCTGAAATCCCACGAATTTCTCAAATTCATCTGGTTTTGTAAAAGCAGCCCCAAAGGGCTATTTTGAGTCTGGAAACCCAGGAGCCTTCCAGACAACCCTGTACATATGTTTTAAACTATATCTTTCAAAAACATATGATATAGCTTGTGAAAACCCTTTTAAAACATGTTTTGAAACCCCGAAGTGGCTTGGCCCGATCAAGACAGGACCAGGAGAGCCAAGAAGAGCCCGGAACCGGAGCACATGTCAAGCCCGGCACAGCAACTCTTGTATCTGATTCACACCCTCAGGATCTCGAACGTCCAAGACCCTGTTCTTATCAAAATATCCTTTGAAGTCATCTCCGGAAGGCAGAAACGGAGGCGGACGACTATGTTGGCGAAGACCCAACGCAGACGGAGTACTGATGCTGTCAGGCCCCGCACGAATCGTCCGTTTCGAACCCAGCTCGAAGGAGTCAGAGTTCAGTTTGGATTGGATCTGGACCATATATATCCAGATTCCAATCCAAACCCATATGTGGACTTGGATTTGGATTTGGATCCAGAGATCCAATCCAATATCCATATCCATGGCCCACATCACCTTCTCATAAATGGAGGTGGGGCCCACTTGAAATTCACGTGGGATATTGGGCATGAGAGAGAGTGGGGGTGAAAAATATCAAGAGTGTTGTATTAAGCTTGACTTGTGTGTCAAGTTTGGGTTAATCATGTGGGTTAGCCTAATTGAGTGGGTTTAAGCTTGTAATTAGCTAAAACCTAACCTAGGGCTGCACCAACATGGGGTGATCAAGGTCTATGGGCCATGCTAAGGGAGCTCCCTCACCTAAACCTAGCCCAAAATGCCTAAACCTAGCCTAAACCCCTAATCCACCCCTAATCTGAGCCTAATCACCTAACCCACTTCCCTAATCCCGTCCTAATCCCAACCTAATCACCTAACCCACTTCCCTAATCCTTCCCTAAACCTAGATTAATTTCCCTAATCCTAGCCTAAACCTAGCCTAATCACCTAACCTAGCTCACTAAACCTCACCCTAAAACCCAACCACCTAACCTAGCCCTAAACCCCTAAACCACCCTTAGCCCACGATTTAACCAAACCCCTAGTTTTAAAATATCTGGCCCAACCCTTTCCAGCCCACCTTATCTACATACCACCCTACCTAAACCACCTAACCACTACCCTCAGCCCAGCCCTAACCGACCTACCCATCCCCTATTTAAACCCCCCTCCTTGGGGGCGGGTTTCAAAAGGGGGAGCCCTCACCTCAGCCCAGCCGACTCCACTCTCCAACCTGTCCGCCTGCTCCACTCCCCAACTGCTCCATCAGCTCCACCTGCACCGCCACCTTCCCTCTTCCATCCACCACCACCATCCCTCAGCCGGACGCCACCACCTCCACCCAACCGAACCAGCCAACAGCCCAGCCGACTCAACTCTCCAACCTGCCCGCCTGCTTCCCACTTCATCCGCCACCTCTCCCCATTCGGTAAGTACCCTGCACCTTACCTAGCCCCCTTCTCTACTACCTCTCCACTCCTAGCCACCCATCCTATCTTCATCTCAGCCCCTTTGCCACCACCACTTTAACCTAGCCGAACCTAGTATAACCCAAACGGCCGGCCACTACCTAGCCATCATTTCCCATTCGGCCTTCCCCTAGGTGTCCTATTCGGCCTTCCCACCAGCTCACCTTTTAGGTCCAGTTTCCCTAAACTCTCAACTCCCCTAGTGACCCTAAGAACCCACTCATTCAGCCCCTTTAAACCCCCTACTTTGAGGCGACATCTACTTGCCACCGGCCACCTTCGAGGCGCCTATCCCGCGCCCAACTTGCAGCCGGCCAGCACCTTTGATCACCTACCTTCGCGGAGCTCCCACTTGCAGCCCAAGGCCAAGCCCACGCTCAAGCAAGACCTCTACGGACCAGCTACTCGTAAGTGTCTAAACTCGGTCCTTAGTTGTATACTTGCTTGAGATTCAATTTGATACGGGTTGTAATAACGGAGCATAGTCTCCCCCCGCTTGTAATAACGTGGCTTGGCACAACCACACACGTGCACTCTCTTAGTCGTGCACGATTTTTAGCACACACGGGCCTAATCAGCCCCTAATATATAAGTGTACATATATACTTTCATTTTCGAAGGGTTTTGTTTAAGTTGGGTGCATTGTCTTTCAATTCAAACACTCACACACATTGAGCTTTCGCTCTTAGTTGAAAGACCCAAGTAAGGGCCGACCTATACTATTTGGGTTTCATTTCTTGTCGTGTGAGTAAGTCTTTCAATTCAAGCACTCTCACACACATTGAGCTTTCGCTCTTATTTGAAAGACCCAAGTAAGGGCCAACCTATACTATTTGGGTTTCATTTCATGTCGTGTGAGTAAGTCTTTCAATTCAAGCACTTTCACACACATTGAGCCTTCGCTCTTACTCCCAAGACCTTAGTAAAGGCCTTATTGCAGTTATATTTCGGTTTCATTTATGTCGTGTGAGTAAGTCTTTCAATTCAAGCACTCTCACACACATTGAGCCTTCGCTCTTACTCCCAAGACCTTAGTCAAGGCCATACTGCAATTTATATTTGGGTTTAATTTCATGTCGTGTGTGTAAGTCTTTCAATTCAAGCACGCACCCACATTGAGCCTTCGCTCTTATTTGCAAGACCCAAGTAAGGGCTCATATACATAAGATATATACATATCTCCCTTCGGTTATTTCTCTTCGGTTATTTCCCTTCGGTTATTTCCCTTCTGTTATTTCCCTTCAGTATTGTCTTTACATTTCGGGTTTTCCCTTTGGAGTAGCGTGAGTTTGCATTGCATCTACGCCATACCACGAGGTAGGACGCATATTGCATCAAAGCAAGCCCCGCTCGAATTCGCCCATGTAGTGGAGTGTTCATAACACACAAACTAGGTGGCTCGAAAAGGGATGAAAGAAAAGACTTAGGCACGTGCAAATCCACGTGATCTAAAATATGCAAATCGCATCTTAAAGACCCGAAATAGACACCTCGAATCGCTCCGTAGACTTTCTCCCCAAAACTCGATTTTTGCAAAGCGTACAGACTGACCCTTGCGCATCGGTGCAAGAAGGTCTGCGACGACAAGAGCTTACTTGCTCACAGTCGCCACGTTTAGAAGTCAGTATTAGAAAATATCTTCGCTAGCTTAAGTAAGCTAGCTGGCACGCCCTATTTGTATACATAGGCCTTAGACACACGAGAAGATCCACTCCAAGCCCCGAAAGAGGCGAAGAGGCGGGGATTTTCGCACGTCTACACATGAGAAATTAGATGAGGCTCTGTGGGCTTATAGGACATCCATTCGCACACCCACAAACACTACACCATTTGAATTAGTTTATGGTACAAGTGCCATATTACCCATCCATGCCAAACTGCATTCATACCATACTACTTTAGCATTGGACCTACCTATAGAAACTCTACAAGAAGCTAGGTTGGCCGAGCTTGACCTTATTGATGAAAAAAGACTTCTTGCCATGAATCATGCATATGCATATAGGCAAAGGATAGCTAGGCACTATGAAAAACACATGAAAGCTCGTGATTTCAAGGTAGGGGATCAAAAAAAAAAAAAAAAAAAAAAAAAAAAAAAAAAAAAAAATCAATTTTGAAAAAAAATATGAATATGAAAAAAAAAAAAAAAACGAAAAATGGCACAAAAACAAAAAAAAAAAAAAAATTTTCTTGATTGTGCCATAATAAAAAAAAAAAAAAAAAAAAAAAAAAAAAAAAAAAAATATTCATGAAAAAAAAAAAAAAAAAAAAAAAAAAAAAAAAAAAAAAAAAAAAAAAAAAAAAAAAAAAAAAAGTGAATACTTCTGAAAATGTGGCATATAATAATTGATCATTACAGTGGTGATACAGATTATTCTTCGGGATCAACTCAGTGCAAGGAACACAGAGGTGGAACTATCTGGAAGATTCGTGGTTCGCTAAATGAATTGAAATTAGAGGAATTCTTCCGGAAGATATAATATAGATAGAGGTTTTAAGCTTAAAGGAGAAGCTAAATGATCCAATTCAAAGCAATGTATGACATACAACATGATCTTGAACTGTGACACTCAAAGAATTGGAATTAGAAAAGTCAATTATTGTGGGCATTTGAAGCAAATGGTGAAGAAATTGTGATGGGAAATTGAAGAAGAAGAAGTATTTTGAAGAAATATTAAAAAATGTGAAACGTGTGAAAAATTTCCCCAGAAGAATTGAAAAAACAAATGTGAAAATTAATATTTCTGATGTTATTGAAAAACAACATGAACATGACATATGATTTGTTGTGAAAAAATATTGAAATGATGCTTCATGTAAAAATTATATTTATAAAACATTTTGGCATACATTAATATTATGGTAAATTGAAAAAAATATCGAAATTAATCCTGTAAATAATCCAAAATTTTATTGAAGCTTTAAAATGATAAAAGAATGCTTTTCTTTCTGAAAATTTCGAATTTTGACAAAATTGGGGAAAATGATGATTTTGCCCTTAACACTGGAAAAGCAGGATTTCGTTTCCTTAAAAGATTTATGATGAAAAGTATGTTGAAAGCTTGCCCTTTGAAAAGATACAGGTATCAAAAAGACAAATTGACACCTGAAAAGGACGGTGGATGCCCAGAAAGGGAAAACGGGCATTAAAAAGGGAAAATGAGCTTCCTAGAAAGAAAAGCTCACATTTAGAAAGAAATCAATTTCTAAAGGGTAAGGTCGGTATTATCAAAAGAAAGAAAAGGTAGAAGCAAGAACGAAAGCCTCTGAAAACGAAGGTTTGGTATCAAACACCTTTCGTAATGTGTCTACGTTATGTTTGGGTATTGAGGTAATTAGTATTGATATACATCAATTTGCATCGTCATTTGTTACTGGTATGCTATTGATATGTTATGATAAGAGCAATTTTAATATCCCAACACTCGTGGAAAGGATTGAATGAGCATGATAGTTGATTTTCAAAAACGTAACATGGGCCTTACTTAACAATTTCATAATAGATAGGCATGAACATAATCACTTTTCACAGCAGATGCGCAAATAATGGGGGATTGTTTGAATGCTCTTATATGTGTAATATTAAGAGATTCGGTTGAAATCATCATGTGAAATCATCAGCTCCTTAGAAGTGGTTATCAATAGTGTTTTGCTTATGTTACGTGTTCAGTTTCATCATGCTGAATTTCCAAATTGGCCTTGTTACGTAACAAAAATGTTTTCACCAAAATCAAAGAGCTACTATGCTGCGGCTCCACCTTGGTACGTGCAGTGGCTGTGACAACGACGAAGAGAAGCACAGTACCAAATGCATTTGGCCGAGATGAAAGCAGTTAAAGCAGGGATTCTAGTTGTTTTTGTAAACCATGGGAATGCTGAAGATGGTGGAGGTGCTAAAGATATTCACATGGAGAACTTCAGCATTTCTATTGGAGGACATGTTCTCATAGAGGAAGTTGAGTTTAACTGCTATGAGAAAGATGGAGGAAGCCCTCTCAATCAATCAGATCGTGTTTTTATCAATCCAACAACTTCCCATGCTATTGATGATTTTTTTTGGAGATGGTCTTGTTACAAAGTCAGCTGATAACAGTTTTTAGGCGAACGGGAGTGACCCATTTTCTGTTGTGTCATTTCACACAAATGAAATAACTCGCGAGGAACATGCAAATGACTTATTTTCTGGATTGGTTGTTGATGATAAACAAAGTGATACTAAGGTGAATGAATCAAAGAATGTTAATCAATTGGGATCCTTTGACATTTTGGTGGCAACTTTGTTGATGTCACAAAAGATTCACCCAGCCGTGAAAAAATTTGGGTGATTTAATGGCCAGCTTCTCTATGAAAGACAATGTTGCAGGGCACCAAGCACATGTTATTGGAGGACCTTTTGCTGAAACAACAACTTTGCGGCTCAACAATTCACAAGGTCTCCTTACTGAAAATTCTAACAAGGAGATTCAGATTCCTCTCGGTGTGCAGGGCTCTCTCTATCAGTGTGCCTGTTAATCATAAGAACTTTGATAAGCAAAACGGCAATAATGGAAGACTTCTGCAGAGCCGAATCAGAGAAAGTGCAGATGATTGTCCTACAAATAGTGTAGATGTTGATACACATAAGACTGATGCCCTTGATGCTTCATCAGTGAATGGCTCCATTTCTTTTGATGCCCAACAGAATCATCTTCAAGCCGTCATCAGGAAAACGGGATCTTCAGAAAATACTATGGGTCTAGGCGACAATGAGGTTCCTAAAGGTGAAGGAGCAGGTAAGCAGATCGGTGGAAGATCAGTCTCTAAGAATAACTACTTTGAGGGCGATCTATGCCTTCACCATTGAAATGCCTTCTGTTCGTGTCCTACCATAACCTGGAGCAGAGGCATATTGAGTCACCATTTGCCAGATAGACCCTCAACAGCCTACAACGATTTCCAACTGAATGTTGTAACAACTTCTAGCCACAACGATTCATCCATATCTGCAACAGATGGATGAAGGCTATGAAGATCACGTTCAAGGATATCCAAGGCAGATGAAATCCAATACAGATAACGTTCAACAAAGGATTATGCCTATCAAATGGAGATCACGTTCCAGATAAGATGAAACCAATTCAGATAAGATTTTATCAACACAATCAAAACCGAACTTATCCAAATCACAGCCAGAGCCTATAAAAAGGCTCTCCCATGTCCTGCAGGGATCATCAACCAGCGACCATCAACCAACGAGCATCAAGAGGTTCAGTCCGAAAATTCAAAGAAATAGAGAGAGAGAGAGAGAAAGGAAGAGAAGAAGGAGAAGAAGGAAGTCCGGCCTGGTTCCGACGTCCGACGATCGTCCGGCGAAGTGCTCCTATGTCCCCTCTCACTCACACAGGTTGGAATTCTTGCACAAATTGGTTTTAATTCATGAGAATCTGAAAAAGCACAGATTCTGGAAATTTGTACATGAATCAAGGCCTTGAGCCCATGTTCTTCATTTATATCGATACAAACATGCATGATTCCTTCATGAACGGAATTAAAATCCATGTTTAGATGATTTCCATGCATCATTAGGGCTGATACAGGTTGAATTTCATTTTAGAATCACGTTAGGAACTTTCTGAAATTTTCTGCAAACTTGGTTTCTGAAACTGTCTGTGCACATGCGTGTGATCACGGAATTTTTATAGACAAACGGATAAGCCAATTACTTCAAAATTTTGCATGAATAATCTAGACATATCAGACGTTCTTAGATAAAAGTTTTAGGAATTGTTATGAACTGTTGCCTAGCCAATTAGATCCGTGAAGTTTATACAAAATCCAGATTGTGTTTTACAGAAACAGAACGTTCAGTAACAGACCTCTGTTCTTTTGCTCATATCTCTGCAACCACTGAATGAAATTGGATGAAATTTGATTATGAGGAAACCTAACATCCGTATCTTTCTAGCACAATAAATTTTATCGAAATTGGATGACTGAGTGCTGAGATATTGCTATTTTTCTGAGCTTCTGATTCACAGAAACAGGGCTGTTTCGAATTTTATAACAGTTTATGATTCTGTATTTAATTCTCAAAAAATAAAGAACAAAATTCTAAAATAAAAATATATTCTGATTCTACAGACACGTGTCTCCATTTTGTAAAAGTTTTAGAATTTTTGGAGAATCAGAAGTATTTTTAAAAATTTGAAGAACAGGTCTTTGAAACTGAACAGATTCTGCAACTTTCAGAATCTGAAAATTTTCAAAAATCATGAACTTAAACACGAATCTGAAACTAGTGGAAGATCTGGTTTTTCCTTTCTCGAATTAACGGATTCAAACAAATTTCAAGCGTCTAGGCTGACCCTTGAGCGCCGGTTCAAGAAGGCCTAAGTCGAAAAGATCTCACTTGTCCACAATCGTTCTTAGAAGTCAGAAAATCAGAATTTGTTAGTTTTGATAAACTAACTGGCATGCTCGCGCAACCCGACGTAGTTCGAGGGTTTGATTTTGAATCCCACGATTTGAAATAAAATCACGTCTACAGAAGACACTGAATATTTTTCTAAGTGGGTTGAAGCTACCTCCTTGACTAATGTTCAAGGACAACATGTAGTGGCATTCATTAAGAAAAATATATTTGCTCGATTTGGAGTTCCAAGAGACCTAGTGTCAGATAATGGTACCCCATTCAAAAATGATATGGTAGAAAAGTTATGTAAGACCTATGGCATCACTCAATACTTCTCATCACCCTACTACCCTTAGAGCAACGGCTAAGCCGAAGCTACAAACAAAACCCTCATAAGCATCATTGAGAAGACTTTAGAGAAAGGTAAGACATGACATGAGAAGCTAGATGAAGCCTTATGGGCTTATAGGACTTCCATCCGCACACCCACAAATGCCACACCATTTGAGTTGGTCTATGTTACAAATTTCATACTTCCCATTCACACTAAGCTACATTCATTTCATACATCTCTTATACTCAATCTACCCATAGAGACCCTACAAGAGGCCAGAATGGCCGAGCTTGACCAACTTGATGAGAGAAGGCTCCTTGCCATGGATCATGCACATGCATACCGGAAAAGGATAGCCCGACATTATGAAAAACACATGAAGGTGGTGAACACCCAAATTTTTTTTATGAAAAATTTCATCTTTTAGAAAATGGGTTATTTTTGGCAGCTTTAGATTTTCAAATACAAAAACATCAAATAAACTCATTTTGACATCAATATTTTCTAGCAACCTCAAGATGGTAATATACTGCATCACTTTCAAAAAAATTTGAATTTCGACATTATGAAAATGACTATTTTACCCTCATGACCAAATTGGCAGGATTCTGCCTTTTTAAATGATTTCCTTTAAAGAAAGGATGATTTGAAATAATTCTTTTTATATAAACAAGTGAAAATGAGAACATTGGGAATCAAACCCAAAAATATTTGCAAATTATAAATTTATGAAATTCCAAAACCCCTGATATTCAAAAATAAATTAAATCAAACCAAACCTTAGAAATTTGCCCCATTGAGATGGGTTTGATTCTAAGACCTGATACCTAGGGTTAAAGTGGTTTGATACCCTACACTCATTAAAAGGGTTAAATGGTCAAGGTGGTTATAGACTGACTCACGGAACAAAAGTAGGTCACCCTTGCAAACAAAAACTAGGAATGAAACCCAGTGCTTTTCCAAAATAATATTTGAAGATTTCATTAGATTTGATGTTTTCAAATATAAAACGTTTGTTTTTATATAAAGTATTTGAAACCTGCAATATATAGAACTCAGACTGGAATGAGGCAAATTCTTCAGAAAGATTAGATGGCATGAACCAAAAAGGCAACGACCGAGTACCTGCCAATTTCGGCGTTGTTGGGCAAGATAACCTGTAATTTTTAGTTTCAGGTATTAGAGAGAAATGTCGACATTCAAGAAGGAAAGTCGGTGTCTGTAAACAGCCCGAAATCCCACGAATTTCTCAAACAAACCTGGTTTTGTAAAAGCAGCCCCAAAGGGCTATTTTGAGTCTGGAAACCCAGGAGCCTTCCAGGCAACCCTGTACATATGTTTTAAACTTTACATATTTCAAAAATGTATAATATGGCTTTAAAAACCTTTTAAAACACGTTTTTGAAACCCTGAAGCAGCTTGGCCTGATCAAGACAGGACCAGAAGAGCCAAAGAGAGCCCGGAACCAGAGCACATGTCGAGCCCAGCACAGCAACTCTCGTATTGAGTCTACCCCCAGGATCTCAAACATCCAAGACCCTGTTATCATCAAAACATCATTTGAAGTCATCTTCGGAAGGCGAAAACAAAGGCGGACAATCATGTTGGTGAAGACCCAACGCAGACGGAGTACTGATGCTGTCAGACCTCGCACAAACCGTTCGTTTCGAACACAGCCTGAAGGAGTCAGAATTCAGTTTGGATTGGATCTAGACCATATATATCTAGATCCCAATCCAAACCCATGTGTGGACTTGGATTTGGATTTGGATCCAAAGATCCAATCCAATATCCATATCCATGGCCCACATCACCTTCTCATAAATGGAGGTGGGGCCCACTTGAATTTCACGTGGGATTATGGGCATGAGAGAGAGTGGGGGAGGATAAGATCAAAGTGTGTTGTAATTAAGCTTGACTTGTGTGTCAAGTTTGGGGTTAATCATGTGGTTTAGCCTAATTAAAGTGGGTTTAAGCTTGTGATTAGCCAAAACCTAACCTAGGGCTGCACCAACATGATGTGATTAAGGTCCATGGGTCATGCAAAGGGAGCTCCTTAATCTAATCCTAACCAAAAACACCTAATCCTAGCCTTTTACCCTAATCCGGTCCTAATCCTAGCCTAATCACCTAACCCACTTCCCTAATCCCGGCCTAATCCCAACCTAATCACCTAACCCACTTCCCTAATCCTTCCCTAAACCTAGGTTAATTTCCCTAATCCTAGCCTAATCACCTAACCCACCTCACTAAACCGCACCCCAAAACCAACCCCCCCAGCTAAACCCTAAACCTCTAAACCACCCCACCTAAACCTAGCACACAACCTACCCAAAACCCCTTGTATTTAAAATATTTGGCCCTACCCTAATACCAGCCCACCTTATCACCACACCACCCTACCTAAACCACCTAACCACTACCCTAATACCAGCCCCAACCGACCTAGCCCAGCCCTATATAAACCCCCCCCTAAGGGGCGGGTTTTCCCATCTTCCCCCATCATCATCTCTCACCCCCTTTGCAGCCCAACCGAGCCCAGCCACCTGCACCACTCCCAGCCGGCTCTTCCACCTGCATCACCACCAGCCACCACTGTGCTCCACCTGCACCACACCCCAACCACCAGCTACCTGTCGCCATCCTTCACATCCGGCCGAACCAGTCGCTCCACCACACCCGGCTGCTCCTCAACCAACCGCCGCCTCCCATCATCGCCGGTTAGTACCCCATCCCTCACCTCACCTCTTCTCCACTCCCCCTCCACTCTCAGCCACCTACACCACCACCATCTTCCCCTCACACCAGCCACTTATCGCCCCCACTCCCGTTTGGCCAAGCCTCAACTACTCTAACTACCCGCCACTGCCTAGACACCCTAGCTACACCCCGCCACTCCACCCAACTCCCTAAGACCTGCCCATATCACCTCACCACACCCACCACCACCTTACCCCATACCCTAGCTAGCTTCCTTCCCATCCTCCACCCATAGCCACCCTAGCAAACCACCACCGAGACTCCCCTAGTCGGCCACTCCAACCGACTGTCCCATACTCCTTCGGCCAGCCACCCGCCAGCCACATACTTCCCTTAGTGCCATACTCCCTAACCTTACTTTCTCTTAGTGACCCTACATAGTCACATTAGCCCCACACCTCAAGACAACCCTATCCTTAGCAGCCGGCCACCGTCAAGGCTCCCCTTCTCGCGCACCCAAGGCACCCGGCCAGCACTTCTCCCTTTGCCGTTCAACTCCGCGGAGCTCCCTCTTGCAGCCCAAGGCGAAGGCCAAGCCCAAGCTCAAGAAAGGCATCTTCGGACCAGCTATTAGTAAGTGCCTAACTCGGTCCTTAGTTGTATACTTGCTTAAAAGTTAATTCGATACGGGGTTGTAATAACGGAGCATAGTCTCCCCCCGCTTGTAATAACGTGGCTTGGTGTAAACACCCAAAATTTTTTCAAGTATTTTCAAAAACTCCTAAATTTTGAAGGCCAATTTAAAGCCTTTATGAACCTTTAAATTCAAAATCCCCAAATTTTAAAGTTTAGACCTTCTGGGAGAATATTTAAAAATAAAGGTTTCAAATCCAAATAGCCCATGAGTTTCGAAGCAGGCGGAGACCCAATCCAGGCCTCGATTCCCGGAAAGAAGATAAAGTGTATCAAGATACGGATCAAGTTAAATCAGATTGATTCCCAAAAGTGGAGAAGATTGAAGCATATCAAGTTCAAATTCAACAACTTATCCAAATGGAAGGTCAAGACCGATCAAATCCAAGTTTGTCCGATCAAGATGGGGCCAACTTGGAACCAAGACTCGAGGCCATGGTAACAAGCTCATTCAATTCTAGAAGATTTCAAGTGTAACTCAAAAGCAAAAGGTGGGAGCCGAATCAAAGAAAGAAGTGAATTCAAGTGGGTCGAAGTTTAAAGAAATCAGCCCAAACAAAACATGTTGCACATTATAAAGTTGTTTAAAACCAACCGCATGCTCTAGGGCTACACCAAGCCATGGCACCTATACCAGCCCATATGGGCTGGTCCGAATCGACTCAATGAAGAACTACAAGAAGCCGGTTTGGAGCGGATCAAATCCACCAAGCTAAAGCTCCAACCCGCCCCACAAGAAACCACTAGAACCAGCCCCCCTTGGCCTATAAAAAGGCCCAAGAGGGGGGGGGGGGGGTGGTTCCATAACTTGGAGATTGGAGGGAGAAGAGAGAGAAGAGAGAGACCTTGGGTGGTGTGTGCTAGACTAGGTGCAGAAATTTTCAACAAAGGGGGGATGTCTTCTAGTGGAGTTAAGAAGGAAGGCCATCAAGAGGAAGACCGGCTTCATCATTGAAATTCGGTCCTTCACATCCAAAACTCGTGTAAGACCTTTCTTACTTAATCTAAGTTTCATTCTCTTCCATTCAATTCATTAAATGGAGTTGTATTAATGGAGTTTCATCTCCCCCCCGAGTTGTAATAATCTAGCTTTGCTGCCATTTCAATTTCGTGGATGAAACACTATACACCCACATGCACGCCAAGTGTTTGCTTTAATGCTTCTCCCTTCCTATATGCTATATACCCTCTATACTTCTAACCCCCTCTATGTCTAAGCTATAAAGTACTTCCCATTCATTTATATTCCAGCAAATTTGCTTTAAGGGTTGTTGCATTTTAATTTCGTGTGGGTTATGCATCATTACATTTATAAAACAGAAAACCGGATTTCAGCATCTCTACATATGTCTATTTCCACAATTTTAATTTTGTGATGCTTACTCCGATTGTCTTGAAATTTAGCACACTGATTCCACACACATTGGGACACTTTGTATAAAATTGGCAAGATTTTAGGGCTGCTCAGCCATGTAATAAAAGCATATTAAGAACGACCAGATTTCTGCACCACTGTCTGCACAGTCGGATTTCTTGAAATAGAGGTTGGGTAAAAGTCCCATATCTCTGTCCACAGGAGTCCAAATTGGTTGATTTTTGATGCATTGGAAAGCTAACATCCATAGATTTCCAGAAACATCAAAATCATCAAAATCGGAGTTCTGAGAAGAGAGATACAGACTCATCTTTGAGTTTCTGTATTTCTGAAACAGAGCTATTCCGAGTCAGTGAGGTGGTCTGAGTAGATTATTTGTTTCTGATTCAATACTGCTCCAAATATAGATTTGAAAAAAGCTACAGTCTCTCCACACTACCAGCTTCGTCTGGTAAAATTTTGATAATTTTTGGAAGTCTGTAACGCCTTAAAAACTCCCCTAGAAAATAGCTCTGAAAACAGAATTCTCTGTTTTCAGCAACTTGTGTTTTTCCAAGTATTGAATCCGAGTGCACAAGTTCAACAAAATTTTCAAAGACACTTGTTTATGTAAAAGGGAATCATGTTTGCTGTAAAATGAAATTCCTAAGCGCTCAACACTGACCCTTGAGCATCGGCTCAAGAAGGTGTGAGTGAAAAGATCCCGCTTGCACACAATCGCCTAGAAGTCTTACAAACATTTGCTAGTTTTGAACTAGCTGGCACGCTCGCGCAAGCGTAGGGGTGGAAAGTTTCATTTCAAGTTTTTCTCATAAACTTTGGAATGAGAATTTTCATGTCTACACTTGGCACACCCACACACGTGCACTCTCTTAGTCGTGCACGATTTTGAACACACACGGGCCTAATCAGCCCCTAATACATACATACATATATATATATATATATACATACATATATATATATACTTTAACTTACATAGGGTTTTGCTTAAGTTGGGTGTGTTGTCTTTCAATTCAAGCACTCACACACATTGGGCCTTCGCTCTTATTTGTAAGACCCAAGTAAGGGTTGTGCTATACTATTTGGGTTTCTTTTCATGTCGTGGGTGTAAGTCTTTCAATTCAAGCACGCACCCACATTGAGCCTTCGCTCTTATTTGTAAGACCCAACTAAGGGCCGTGTTATACTATTTGGGTTTAATTTCATGTTGTGTGCGTAGTACTTCAATTCAAGCACTCACACACATTGAGCTTTCGCTCTTATTCCCAAGACCTTAATCAAGGCCATATTGCAAGTTATATTTGGGTTTTATTTCATGTCGTGTGTGTAGTCTTTCAATTCAAGCACTCACACACATTGAGCCTTCGCTCTTATTTGTAAGACCCAAGTAAGGGTTGTGTTATACTATTTGGGTTTCATTTCATGTCGTGTGTGTAAGTCTTTCAATTCAAGCACGCACCCACATTGAGCCTTCTCTCTTATTTGCAAGACCCGAGTAAGGGCCCATATATATACCTTATATACATATCTCCCTTCGGCATTTACATTACAAGTCATTTCCCTTCGGTTATTTCCCTTCGGCATTGTCTTTTCATTCGGGTTTTCCCTTTGGAGTAGCGTGAGTTTGCATTGCATCTACGCCATACCACGAGGTAGGACGCATATTGCATCGAAGCAAGCCCCGTACTCCAGCTCAAATTCGCCCCATGTAGTGGAGTGTTCATAACACACACATAGGTGGCCCATAAAGGGATAAAAAGAAAGACTTAGGCACGTGCAAATCCACGTGATCTAAAATATGCAATCGCATTAAAAGACCCGAATCAAACACCTCGAACCGCTTTCGTAAGCTTTTCTATCCCAAAACTCGATTTTTAAAAGCGTACAGACTGACCCTTGTGCATCGGTGCAAGAAGGTCTGCGACGACAAGAGCTCACTTGCTCACAGTCGCCACGTTAGAAGTTGGATTCAAATATATCTTCGCTAGCTTAGGTAAGCTAGCTGGCACGCCCTGTTTATATAAATAGGCCTTAGAAACACGAGAGGATCCGCTCCAGGCCCTGAGAAGCCAGAGGCGGGGATTTTCCTGCATCTACAGTGTCCAAAAAGGAAGGTCAGCGTTAAAAAAGAAAGGTTGATGTTTAAGAAAGGAAGATGATGTTCAAGAAAGGAAAGTCGATGCCCAAGAAAGAAAGTCAATACCAAGAAAGGAAAGTTGACATTCAAGAAGGAAAGTCATTCAAGAAGGGAAAGTCGAGATTCAAGAAGGAAAGTCGGTGCCCAAAATAGAAGGTCGACGTGCAGAAAGGAAAGTCAGCGTCATCCATGCAAAAGGAAAGTGATGCTCGATTTGGCAAGTAGTGATGTTTAATTTGGTAAGCCACTAAGAGGAAATTTACCAGTTTTGGAGTTCAGCATCAAAGGATTAGGCAACTTACCTTATCACGCTTCATTAAATAAGCAACTGCACTTACCATATCAGACGAAACAAGTTTTTGGCAAGAAGGGCCAGCACTTTACTTACCTTATCCATGGGAGCAGTTTTTGGCAAGAATGACCAACATTCACTTGCCAAAATGCAACCATTTTCACTAAGGCAACTTGCCTTATGAAAATTTGCAGCAAAGAGGCATCCTTTGGCCTATAAAAGAGAGGAGGGAGAGAAAAAAAGGAGGCTACTACCCGCCACCAACCGTTCGTTGCAGACTTTCCTCCACCATCTATCACAAGTTCTTCCTTGTTTCAATCGTCTCCTTTTTAGTAAATATCATGGGTTTGTAATTAAGGAGCTTAAGTCTCTATGAAGGTGTATTGATTCAGATTCACAGGTGTAGACATGAAAATTTTCCCTCCGAAGTTTATGTAAAACTTGAAGCAAAACTTTTCTATCTACTTGCTTGTGCGAGCGTGCCAGCTAGTTTACAAAACTAGCAAAGATTTTGAAAATTTTGACTTCTTAGACGATTGCAGGCAAGCAGACTCTTTTTACTTAAACCTTCTTGAACCGATGCTCAAGAGTCGGCTTAAGTGCTTAGGAACTTCAAGTTTAAAACAAATATGAACTCGAATTCATGTGAATAACTGGTGCTTTTGAAAGAATTTGAATATGCACTTTGATTCAAAACTTGAAATGAACAAGTTCTGAAAAACAGAATGTTCTGTTTTCAGGGCTTGTTTCCAAAATATATCTAGACATTCTAAGGCCTCCAAAAGTCACCCAAAATTTATCAAAGTGGTGTGGAGGACCTGTAGCATTTTATAAATCTGAAATTGGAGTTGTATTGAATAAAAATAAAATCTATGAAGGAGGGTTACTTAAGTGCCCGGAACTATCCTATCATAGAAATATAGAGGCTCAAAGATGAGCTTGTATATCAGTGACCTAAGTTTCAAATTTAATGATTTTGATTTTGTTGGAAATCTGTGGATGTCATATTTCCAATGCATCAAGAATCAATCGATTTGGACTTCTGTAGACAAAGTTATGGGATTAAAACCCAAACTGTGTTACAAGAAAAACGACTGTGCAGACAGTGAGCAAATTTTGGTTCAGTTTTGCTCAATTTCACTTACATGGTTAGATGGCCTTAAAATTCATGAAAATTTTATTTAAGGTGGGCTAATGTGTGTAGCATAAGTGGGCAAAATTTAAGATCGTTTGGAGTAAGCATTCGGGAATTAAAATTACAGCAAACATCAAATATAGAGATGTTGAAAATACAGATTTCGGTTTTTAAGAATCTAATGATGCAAACTCACACGAAATTGAAATTGCAACAACTCTACATCCCGAATTAAACTCATACGAAGGGAAATTGCAACAACTCTACATCTCAAATTAAACTCACACGAAGGAAAATATACATATTAGCTTAAGCATAGAGGGGGTAAGAAGTATAGAATGTTTATAACATATATTAGAGAAAATTCACATAATAAAACAATTAGAGTGCAGGTGTGTGTGAGTGACAATTCATCCATGAAATGAAAATTAAGCAAATCTAAAGATTATTACAACTTCGGGGGAGACAAGGCTCCATTAATACAACCCCATATTAATTCAAATGGATGAAGAAGAAGAACTTTGAATTAAAGAGCAATGATACTTACATGATTTTGCATAAGATGGCCGGAATTTTCAAGGATGAAATCCGGCCAAAGCTCTCTTCTCCTTGCTTGAATTCTCACTCACACTCACCTAGCTTTTCTTTCCCATACAAGTCACAACCCTCTTGCTGGAATACCTCTCACCTAAGCCCTCAATTCAGCCCACAGTTCCCCCAAGCTTTTCCCCAAACTTTTAGAACATCCAAGCTATCCAAGATAGGGAACCCGCCCCACCCCTTGGCCCTTTTTATAGGCCAAGGGGGCTGGCTTCTAGGCCCTTCTTTGGGGCGGGTTGAGCCAGCCCCTTGGTTGGTTTTTGATCCACTTCGATCCAGCCCTAAGTGGTCCCTTTGGTGGTGAGTTGGACCAGCCCCATGTGGGTTGGTCTTGAGTATGATCAGCCTTGACCAAGGCTCAAGATCTTGGTTCTTCTTCAACCGGCTAGGGGACTTGATTGAGTTCAATCTTCTTTGATGAAACCTGCTTCTTTCTTGGACTTGGGAGGCCATGGCTGGAGCTTTGAATGTGGCCTATTAGGCCTTTGGTGCAGCCGACTGGAGTTGGTGAAGCCCTTTCAACTTGATGTAACCGGCCCTAGCTCATCTTGCCAAACTTTACAACTTGATTCAATCATTCTTGGTCGGGCATAACTTGCATTCGATCACATTTTGATTTTTGATTTGATTCAACTCCTATTTGATGTTGAGTCCAACTTGAAATGTCTTTGAATTGAACTTGTCACCACGGTCTCGGGTTCACCATGGTTTTGGTTTTTTTCTTGATGATCACGGCCTCAAGTCTAACTCTGGTTTGATCTTTTGCTTGAATTGATGAGCTTGGTTTGGTCTTGGGCAAGCTCGATTTTCCCCTTGACTTCCTATGGAATTAGACTTGGTCTTGATGAAATTCGAATTTGATTAGGCTTGAGCTTGATCCTGTATCTTGATTGATGCTTTCAACTTTATCTTCTTTTCGGAGATTGAGGCTCAGATTGGGTCTTCACCTGTTTCGAAACTCATGGGCTGTTTAACTCAAATTTAAAACCTTTATTTTAAAATATTTTCTAAAAGATTTAAACTTTGAAATTTGGGGTTTTTGAATTTAAAGGTTCATAAAGGCTTTAAACTGGTTTTTGAAATTCAGGAATTTTGGAAACATTTTAAAATTTTGGGTGTTTACAACAGGGCAACCCTATCTTTCTTTCATACGGCCTTTGTTATATGCTTTGATATTAGTTCTTTCGACTCCATAACACAACTTAAGATCATGAACCTCTTAATCTCCCATTGTTCACGTAATCCTTAGGATTTAGACTATTGTTTTAGAGCTATAGATTCATTTTAATTCGAATTAGAACACAAACACAGTTCTAAAAATCTGGAATCTGTTTTTTTGCACTTTGCATGTGTCCTGTAAAAGATTTCTATTTGATCATTCCTTACTCCAAATATGTCAAAAATTTGCTCGTCTAATCTAGACATACATAGGAACGTATGATAAAATTTCAATAATTTTGGGTTCGTTAAACACCATTAACAAAATCAGAAACATTTTACAAAAATCAGAAGAGATTCTAGAAAACTAGAAGTTTCTATGACATAGGTCAGGTTATTCCTGAGTATCTTTGCACACAATGAACCAAATTTATTGAAAATGGTCTCTTTGGAAAGCATATAGCTTTCCAACAAGATAAATTTCATAGAAATCAAAGGTCTGAGCACACAAATATATCAATTTTTTTGAACCTCTAATATTCTAGCATAGGTCTATCTTGAGTGTCTGAGTAAGGTCTGTTTCCAAATTTAATTATATGAATCTATAACCTAAAAAATAAAAATAAAAATATTTTATGAATCTGTACATGAATTTCTATCCTCTATAAAAATTTTAGAATTTTTCAAAATTCAAAAATATTTTAAAAAATCAGAAAGCAAGCCTATGAAAACAGAACTAGTTTCTATTTTTCAGGACTTGAAATATTCTAAGTGAAGAACCAAGATCATGATTTTATCAAAATTTTGAAGTTGGGATTTTGTTTTGGAAAACTTACCGGATCTCGAATAATTTTCAAAGCATCTAGGTTGACCCTTGAGCATCGGTTCAAGAAGGCCTACATTAATAAAAGTTCACTTGTCCATAATCGCTACATAGAAATCAGAAATCAATGTTTGCTAGTGTAGACACGCGGAAATTTCTGACCTAGGCTTCTTAGGGCCTAGAGCGAACCTTTTCGTATGTCCAAGTCGCTTAAAGGGAGTGCCAGCTAGCTTACTCAAGCTAGTGAAGTAAGTTTTGAAAGTATCTAACTTGTTTGGGGTGACTGTGGGCAAGTGGGTTCTTTTCATCGCAGACCTTCTTGCACCGATGTGCAAGGGTCAGTCTGTACGCTTTAAAAAAGTCGATTTTGAACAAACATAACCTTTTCAAAAAATATGCGAAGTGTTTGGTAGGTTTCACTTGTTTTGTTGCAGATTTTATTAACGTAGGATTTGCACGTCTCCTATGTCTCGGGTTTTAGCCAATTTAGGCATGGGATGTGTGCAACAAGTGCCTAAGCATGGGCGATTTTTGCACGGGTGTATGGGGTTTACTTTGATGCAAGTATGCGCCCTAACTCGTGGTATGGCGAATATGCAATGCAAACTCACACAACTGAATGGGAAAACCCGGAATTGAAAGACAATGCTTAAGGGAAATTGCAAAAGGGAAATATAGCTATATCTTAAGAGCGGAAAGGCTCAATTGTGTAAGTGTATGCCGTGTATAAATTGAAATGCAACTCACACAGCTGAACCTTAAAACCCGAAATTTAAAGACATAGCGGAAGGGAAATACAACTATATATATCTGGGCCCGAAGGTCACCAATGTGCGTGTGTTGTGTTGGTATGTAAATGGAAAGACAAACACACGCAGCTGAACCGGGAAGACGCAGCAGAAAATATAGAAATAGGACTATATCTTGGCGGCTGCCAAGGCCAAAATGGTGCATGAGGTGCACGAGCAAGCACTCGGGTGTTCTTTGTGTGTGAGTGTATAAATGAAAGACAAACTCACACGACTTAATGTAACAACCCAGCTGAATTGAAATACATATATAGAATAAGAGCGAAAGCTCAATGCACACGTGTGTGAGTGTATAAATTTAAAGACAAACTCACGCAGCTCTTACTAGAGTTTTAGGAGTAAGAGCGAAGGCTCAATGGTGCACGTGGGTGCTTGTGTACGAGTAAGAGCTAAGGCTCAAGTGCTCGTGTGTGCTTCGTGTAGCAAACCAAGTTATTATAATCGGGAGGAGACAAGGCTCCATTAATACAACCCCGTATTCGAATTGAATCAAAGCGTAGAAAGGAGATATGGAATACCGAATTAAAACACTTACGTGATTCGGATGTTTGTCCACTCCAATCTTCGCGAGTTTGTTTGGCTTCACACCCATGGATGAGTCTTCCTTGAAGCTTGAAGTGAAAGATAGCTAAATGGAGCCTTCAAGCTTGAGGGTTTGATGAGGTTCACGGCACTAAGGTTGCGGGTTTTGGTGTGGGTATGGATAAGGCACGGTAGTGGTAGGTCTTGGTGTTTAGGTGGGGTTTGGTGAGGTGCGTGGGATAAGAAAGGGGGGTATGGGATAGGTCACGACTGAGGTTGGGTTCGGTTGGGTAGGGGATGATATGGGCCACGAATGGGGTAGGTGGTGTGTGGTATGGTGCGGAGGGTATGGGATAGGTGATAGGGGAGCTAAGGTGGTGGGATGTTAGGCAATGGGGTAAGGTCACGACTGGAAGTTAAGGGAGCTAGGGTCATGGTTAGGGATGTGGTAAGGCGTTTGGTAGGGTGTGGGATAGGTGATATGGGAGCTAAGGTCACGGCGTTAGGTAGGTGGGGCGATGCAGAACTAGGAGGGGTTCGGTTGGGAGTGTTTGGGGTGGGATGGGGTATGGAGTTGGGGTGTTAGGTAGTTGGGGTAAGGTCACGGCTGGGAGTTAAGGGAGCTAGGGATATCTAAGGCGTGGTAGATGGGAGATGCAAGGGCTTAGTGGCTAGAGGAGTAGGGTGTTGGTGGCTGGCCGGATGGTAGGGATGTGGTATGGTGGCTAGGGGAGTTGGAGTGGTGGCCGGGAATGAGGCGGCAGGTGGAGGTGTTGGCCGGGTGGAAGGGGGCTAGTGGTTGGGGGAGTTAGAATGTTGGCCAAGAAGGAGGCGGCAGGTGGAGGTGTTGGCCGGGTGGAAGGGAAGTGGCAAGTGGGTGATTAGGGCGATGGGCGCTAGGCGCCTGTCGCAAGCGCTAAGGCAGAGAGGGCGCTCGCAGGGTGCGCGCGAGGTGTGGGTGAGGTTAGGGTGCCCGGGGGTTTAGGTGGGAGTCGGTTAGGGTCTTAGGTGGGTTTAAGTGGGATTAGGTGAGGTCAGTTGAGTGGGGTTTTGGGAGGCTAAGAGGGATTAGGAAGAGTGGTTTAGGGAGGATTAGGGGCTTACCTCTTAGTGCCGGCTTAGGGTGTGCTTAAGCTTCGATTAGCCACCTTAAGCCTCTTGTCCAAGCAAATCAGCCCTTCAATTAGGGTGGGGCAACCCTTAACTAACCCTACACTAACCACAATTAATAAAACCCTAAACAAAGAAAGCACTAACCACTCACCTTGGACCTTCTCTCTCCTCCCTTGGATTTCACATGAACCCCTTACAATGGACCCCCTCACCTCTATTTATAGGCATTTGAGGTGGGTCTTGGATTTGGGATTTGGATCCAAACCCAAATCCAAACACTATTTGGATCTGGATCATAGATCTTGGATATTTTGAGATCCGTATCTGATCCAAATCCAACATTTTTATGGATCTGGATATTTTGGTCTAGATCTGATCCAATCCAAACACTATTTGGATCCAATCCAAATCCAAACACTATTTGGATCAACCCAAACACTATTTGGATTGCCCAAATCTAAACACTATTCACTATATGGATTTGGATATGGATATTTATGGTCCAGATCCAAATCAAAATTTCTCTAGATAGTCCTTCTTGGCTTCTTGAGGCGAACGATCTATGCGGGCCCTAGCTTTATCAGTGACCCGTCTGGTGTTGGGTTTCCCCAATCTGTGTCGTTCGGACTCCTTTTCGCCTTTTCGGACTCCGTTTCTGCTCATTTTCGGTCTTCCTGGTTCATATTCAGGATGCTTGAGTGAGAATGGTCGATCTGGGTTTCTGGTGCTCCGGGCTTGCCATCTGCTTCGTGCTTGGGCCTTCCTTTCGCCTTTCGAACCTGCCTTTTATCAGGCTAGGTTGCTCTTTTGGGCTTCAGAACAGACTTTTGAAGCTGCTTTGGTATTGGCCGTCGTGACTGGCTTGCTGGGCTGTTTCTGGATCAGGTGTCGTCTTCGCATGCTCCACCTGTTCGCCTTTAGCTTTTGGGAAAATGGGGCTTAGCCCAGGTTTCAAAAACTCCTATTTGATAAAGGGCTTCAAAACACTATTCGCAGGCTTAAAATCAATATGTACAGAGTTTAAAACAGTATGTACATGTTTTCGAATATGTACAGGGTTTCTGGAAGGCTCCTGAGTTTCTAGACTCAAAATGGCCCTTTGGGGCTGCTTTTGTAAACCAGGTATATTTTTAGAAAGTCGTGGGATTTTGGGGTGTTTATAGCTTGTTTGAGCAAACTAGCTGGCACGCTCGCACACACGACGTAGTTCAGGAATTTCTTTTTGAATGTCCACATACACTTTGAAATAAAAATTCACGTCTACAAAGGCTCGCTACTTCAAAGTGGGAGATCTTGTTTTAAAGACTATTCATGATCGTGGCCCACATCCACTTGGTGAACGGCGACCCAAATGGAATGGTCCCTATGTCGTAGGAGGAGGAACCTCAAACAATGCATATTGGTTGATTGATGTTGAGGGAAGAAATTTGGCAGATCCTATAAATAACCAATACTTGAAAAGGTATTACGTATAGGTCCCCTTTGAAAGAAAAGAAAAAAGAAAAGCCAAAGCTCAAAAGAGCAATTTTCTATCAAAATTTTCTTTCCCTTAAACCCCAGCATGCTTCAAAAGGGACCATGGGTAACTCATTCCCAAAATTCCCACAACTCATCCCAATGGAGAAAAAGTTTTCTATTAAAATCCTAGAGTAGAAATAGGACCTACTTATTTAGATTTCATTTTGTTTGAGAATTAAACTTTCTTGTGTAAGGAATTGAGTTTTTAAATGTTATTTTCTATAACACCTCTGCTAATTAGTGGGTATTAAAACCCGACTGAAGGGAAATATATGAAATTGAAAGTCCTTTTGATAGAAACTAAAAGGAGTTCCCCTTTTGAAAAGAAACTTTGAAAACCCTAAATATCAAAAGGAACAATAGAGGGACCCTCCTGCTTGGGGCAGCCAGCCTTCATAGGCTTCTTCTTAATCTCACAAATCATAGGTATGGGTCTCTAAACATACACATTTCATCCATTTCACATTCCATACGCACATGCAAATGGGTTGTCCATGCATTATTAACCTAGGACTAGATATTCTCGTCAAGTCCCCTTTGGCTGAAATCCTTTCCTGTGCAAAAATAAATCCAAGGAAATGGATGATGTGGAATAAAGAGAAATTTCATACTCTACAGAAAAATCTAGGAAGTGTAGACGTGAAATTTTCACTCCAAGCCAATGTAGAGACTTGAATAAAAACTTTCAATTCTACTTCATGCGCAAGCATGCCAGCTAGTTTCTAAAAACTAGCAAAAATTAAATCTGACGGGCGATTGTGGCTAAGCGGGCTCTTTTCACATTAGACTTTCTTAAACCGATACTCAAGGATCAGTCTAAGCTCTTAGGGATTCCAACTAAATAGGTAAGACTTCCAAATTCACATGAAAAGCAAAGGTGTTGATAATGGAAAACAAGTGCACTTGATTTCAAGTTTCAAACTGAACAAGTTCTAAAAAATAGAAAACTCTATTTTTAGAACTTGCTTCCCTAATCTTTTTAAATGTCTTATAGACCGACAAAAATCATCAAAATTTTACAAGACTAAGCTTGAGATGTGGCGAGTCTGGAATATCTTTCAAATTGTGATTCAGAGTTGTATTGTTACACAATTAAATCTAGGAATTGCCTCTGCTTAGGCACCCAAAACTATTCTGTCACGAAAATATAGAGACTAAAATATAAGCCTGTATCTCGGTACTCAAACTCCAAATTTAATGAATTTGGTCTTTCTAGAAAGATATGGAAATCAATATTTCAATAAATTAAAAATCATTGATTTTGGATACCTACAGATAGAGTTATGGGACGAAAACCAGGGATCTATTGCAAGTTGAACAAACAGTTTATAAAAACTTTCCTGATTTTGCACAGTTTTAATTATGATGTTGCATGGCCCTAAAATTCTTGAAATTTTTATTAGGAGTGGGCCTGTGTGTGTAGAAGAGGTGTGCAAATTTTCGAAACAATTGGAGCATAGATTCATGAATTAAAAATCAAGCAATCAACATATACAGAGATGATAAAAACCAGATTTCAGGTTTTTAGAATCATATGTGATGCAAACTCACACGAATTGAAATGCAACAACACAACATCACGAATTAAATTGCTGAAGGGAAATTAATTGAAATATACTTAATATCTTAACCATTGAGGGGATTAGAGAATATAGAGTGTTTATAGAATATAGAGAGGTAGAATCAATAACTCAAACACATAGAGTGCATAATCAAAAGAAAGAGAAATTTCAGCAACGTCTACTTCTATTACATCATGGGGGGAGACAAAGCTCCATTAATACAACCTCTTTTGAATTGAATATGAAGAAGAGATGTGGAAGAACAAGTTAGAGCAGCACTTACCCGAACTTACACAATCGATCGGCCTCCAAGGTAGTGGTCGACCCTCACTTAATCCCTTTCCCCCTTTGCTTGATCACTCAAACTTTCTCTAAGCCTTGGCCTAGATCCTACACTCCCTTCCTTCTGTAATGCTCTTCCCTAGTATAAACACCACAAAGAAAAATTCCATTTTTCAAAAGCTCTCAAAACTTCAAAAAGCCCGCTCAAAGGCCAAAAACCCAAGTTTTGCAGCTCAAAAAGGCAACCCCAAAACAGCCAAAAAGCAGAAGAAGCATCCAGGCTGGAAGCAGACTTCAGCCCCAGAATGCAAAATGAAAAAGCCAAAGCACCGACAAAGCCATAAAAAATCCAAGCCCCTGCTTGAAATATAAAAAATCAGCCAAAAACAAAGTCTAGAAGGTGAGAAGACGATCGGACGAAGAGGTTGGGAAAAACTCAGCCCAAGACGAAGCACTGATGAAGCCAGAGCCCGTGAAAACAGCCTGTCTCAAAACACCAAGAAGGACTGAAGAAACAAAAATTTGGATTGGATCTACACATAAATATCCAGATCTAGACCCAAATAGTGTTTAGATCAGAATTGGATCATAAAAACCAAGTCCAAGATCCAAACTCAAGACCCATCCCCCTGCCTATAAATAGAACCAAGGGGGGGCATAAAAAGTTCACGTGAAATCCATTTGGGAGGCTTGGGAGAGTGCATAAAGTAGGAGAGAGAAGAATGGTGAGCTTGATATTTTCAAGTGGGCTAGCCTTGTGGGCTTGATCAAGGGTGTGGGTTCAAGCCTTTATGGACCTAGACCTAACCAAAGGGCTGCAACAACATGCAAATGGCGTGGATACATGGGCTGCAAAAGGGTGGACTCGGCTCCAAGAGGTAGGTCTCTAAACATAACTCTAACCTAACTCATTCCTACCTAAACGACTGTAAACACCCCAAAATAAAATGAATTTCGAAAACAAATATCTGGTTTGAAAAATCATTTCAAAACCAGATTCTAGAGTTTTCGAAAACCCAAGGGCTGTAAAAGCTTCAAAATTTTGTCTAAACCCCATTCAAGCTAATTTTCACACATATGGGCCAAGACCCAATTTTGTCAAACCCAAAAATTCAACAGGTGAAGCTTGAATGCCAAAGCAACCTCAAAAACAAGTTTAAAAGCCCGAATAGTGTTTGGATTGGGATTGGATCCAAATAGTGTTTGGATTGGATTGGATCTGAACCAAAATATCTAGATCCATATCCATATAAATGTTTGGATTTGGATTAGATCTGGTCATAAATATCCAGATCCAGATCCAAATAGTACTTGGATTTGGATTTGGATCAAGATCTCGAACCCATATCCAAACCCAAGACCCACCTCACTTGCCTATAAATAGAGGTGAGGGGGTCTCTAAAAAGGGATTCACGTGAACTTGCTTAGGAGGAGAGAGAGTGAGAGGTAAACCTAGCCATGTTGGCTCAAGGGTGAGGTGGGTTCAAGCCTTGTTGGCTAAGTGGGTTGCAACCAAGGTGGGCTCGATCAAGGAAGGCTGCAACCATGGCATGGACGTGGGCTCAACCAAGAAGGAGCGGCTCCAAGAGGTAGGCCTCCTAATCCTAGCCTAATCTTAGCCTAATCCACCTAACCCACTTTACTAAACGTCACCCTAACTAGACTAAACCTAGCCTAACCGACTCAAACAAACCACCTAAGCTAAACCCCAAAACCCCCTAGGCACCTTCCGGCCACCTGCGTGCTGCGCGCGCCCTGCCTGCATCCCGCGTTATGCCTATGCACCCCGCGCCCAGTGCCCAGCGCCCAACACCAGCGCCTAGCGCCCCTGCTGAAGTGCCTATGTCGCGCACCCCTGCTGCAGCGCCTATGTCCCGCGCTCTGCCCGCACCGCTGCCCTGCACGCCCCGCGCCCTGTCACACCCGACGCTTAGCATCGAGATGCTGCCCCCTTTTCACACCCGGTGCGTAGCACCTTGTTGTACCCTAGGACCTGCCTTGCCTTAGGACAAGCCACCCTTTGTTGCCGTGATTTGCTTTAGCCCTAGCCAGCCACCCCTTAGGAGCACCTAAGCCTTCCCCTTAGGCCGACTAGAGCCAATCCATGCCTAAGCCCCACCTTGTTGTCGTGAGCCTCTTGGCCGAACCTAGGTCTTCCCAAGTTCCAAGCCCAAGGGAACGGCGTGCCCCTAAGCACACCCGAGCCCCAACCTCTCTCAAGCCCACCTAAGGAGACCCCTCTTGGCTGCCCAAGGAGGACACAAGCCCAAGTACGAGCAAGGAGAAGAAAGCCTAATCACTTGTAAGTGTTTAAAATTCGGTATTTACATTACTCCTTTCATACTCAATTCAATTTTGATACGGGGTTGTAATAATGGAGCGTGGTCTCCACCCGAGATGTAATATTGGTGCTTGACACACGAGACACATACGTGCACTTGAGCCTTAGCTCTTATCTAGTACACGAGACACACACGTGTGTAAACACCCCAAAATCCAAATATTTTCCAAAACCAAATGCTGGTTCGAAAATCAGCTCAAAAAGCCAAGTTTAGAGATTTCAAAAACTCGGGAACTGAAACACTTCAAAACTCTATTTTCCAACCCTATTCAAAACATGAAAAATCTTGAAAGTGGACGAAAGTCCTATTTTTGCAAAAGCCCAGATGAACAGGTAAAGCCTGGTCCAAAGTAGTTGCAATAGAGATTCAGAAAATTCAAAGAGCAAGCCCAGCCCGATCAAAGGCCAAATTCAAAGACAAAAGAGGAGCCCCGGGCCGCAAATGGACTTCAAGCCAGAAGCATCAGAGGCCCAGCCAACAGTGTCCCTGAAATCACGAACAATCCAAGTCGAAAACAACCAAAATCAGTTGAAACAGAGTCTGAAAAGACGAAAAGGAGCTTGGACGATGAAATGGGGAAAACCCCCGCTTAAGACGGATCATTGATAAACTCAAGGCCCGCACGAAGCGTTCGACTCAAGACGCCAAGAAGGAGAGAAGAAGAAAAAAAATTTGGATCAAATTTGGATCCAAATATCCAGATCCAGAACCAAACAAGACTTGGATTGGATCCGGATTTCAGAATCAATCCAGGATCCAATATCCACATAAGAAACCTATAAAAGGACGTGAGGGGCTGGTGGAAAAGGGCTGCAAATTTTTTTTCTTGTTTCACGTCCTTGCTTGGGTTGGAGAGAGAGAGAGAGTGAGAGAGGAAAAGCAAGTCAAGGAAAGTGGCTTGACTTGGCTTTTCCATTGTGGGCTGAACATGTGGGTGTATGTTGTGGGCTGTTCTTTTGATTTCACGCAAGGCTTGGTGCTGTAACAAGATGGAATCCGGCAGCTTGGATGGTTCTCTCAAGGCGTGAAGGATAGGTGCGTGGAACCAATAGGAGCTGGACGGTTTTTCCTAACTAAGGTTAGTCCCTAAAGCACTAAACTAGGCCTCTCTTTCCCTAACCCTCCGAACTACCCAAACCATACTCCCTAAAAACTAACCAAGCTCGGCCAAAGTGCTGGCCGAGCCTTGCCAAAACTCATCCTATTCTACCCAAAAACCAGCCCCAAACAAAACCACCTAAGCTCGGCCAATATCTAGCCGAGCTTTTCCTAGATCTACCCCATTAACCATTTTAAATCTTGGTCTTAAACCCTTGCCATTCAACCTAAAAGGCCTAACCAAACCGAGTGCCTAATGCACTCGATTTCCATGGTCACCCACACTCATCGAGCTTGGCCACTAGCTGGCCAAATATTGGCCTAAAACTACCTAAGCCAACCACTAAATCCTATCCAGCTCGGCCACCATTTGGCCGAGCATTCACTTAGAACCTGGCTTTTAAAAACCTACCTAAGACCATCTACCCAGCTCGGTCACCATTTGGCCGAGCATTGTCTTAGCAACCTTTTCTTAGGATCGTACCTTAAGACCCTACCCAAGACCATCCCAAGTTCAGCCATTAGTTGGCCGAGCTCACCCTAGACCCGTTCCATTAAACTCCTAAAGCCTTAACCTCCTACCTTAGCTAAAACTCTACCTAAGCCAATCCTAAAAACTACCTAGATCAGCCATCCTTGTGTAGAGCATTCCCTTATACCATTTCCTTAGAACCCCGCCTAAGATCATTCCCAACACACCAACCCAACTCGGCCACCCTTTGGCCGAGTATCCCCTTAGGACCTTGGCTTAACTCTTACCCAAGACCACTCATTTAGACCTAACCTAGACCCGAGATTAGGATCAACACCCCACGCACCTGATCGATTCACAGGGAGAGGTCCATCCAACAGCTGTACCTAAGGTCGGATTCCATTGATAAGAAGAAAAGTCTAAGCAGACGACGTGTAAGTGCTTTAACCTGATCTTTTACATTGATTCAAGTTTCAATTAAATTCGATACGGGGTTGTAATAATGGAGCGTAGTCTCCCCCTGAGATGTAATATTATGGTTTGAAACACGAATCACACACGTACACTCGAGCCTTTCCGCTCTTATCTGCACACCTTTTGCACACAAAACGGGCCTCAACAGCCCATAGGATATAGCTCTATTTATATACATTCAGCTGGGTTTTAAGGTTCAAGTCGTGTGAGTTGTCTTTCATTTTATACACTCAAAGCACTCACTCACATTGAGCCTTTCCGCTCTTACATATATATATGTATTTCCCCTTTCAGCTGGGTTTTTAAGGTTCAAGTCGTGTGAGTTGCCCTTTCAATTTATACACTCAAAGCACTCACTCACATTGAGCCTTCTCGCTCTTAAGATATAGCTATATATATTTTCCCTTCCGCATCTAAGATATAGCCATATTTCCCTTTCTGCTATTTCCCTTCTGCTATGTCTTTAAATTCCGGGTTTTTCCTTCAAGTTGTGTGAGTTTGCATCGCATATCCGCCACACTCGAGATAGGGAGCATACTTGCATCGAACCAGATTGATCAAATCATGTAGTACTTGCCTTAAATCGAGCACTGGATGCACACGACTACACGCCAAAATCGGCTAAAACCCGAGAGACATAGGAGTGCATAGATCCCATGTATAAAAGTTGTAAATTTGACAAAACCAATCGATAAAACACTTTCAAGTTTTCAAAAAGAGTCGTGTTTGTGTAAAATCGAGTTTTCCTAAAGCGTACAGACTGACCCTTGCGCGCCAGTGCAAGAAAGTCTGCGACGAAAAGAACCCACTTGTCCACAGTCGCCCCAAAAGTCAGATATTTTCAAAAATCATTTCGCTAGTTTGAGAAAGCTAGCTGGCATGCCCTTTTTAAAGCGACGTAAGCACGAAAAGATTCGCTTCAGGCCTAAGAACCCGGAGACAAGGATTTTCCATGTCTACAGATTTGGCACGCCCGATGGGACGTGGGTCTTTAGGAAAAATCGATACAAACAAACCAATCTCTAAAAAAATCGTTTTTTCAAAGAAAGGTGTTTTAACTATTTGTCTTCTTGCATTTCATAGTTTGGATTTAAAAGCGTCGGAGTCATGTCGAGTTTAGACTCCAATGAAGTGTCTAGCCGGTTCTCATGGTCTTCAAGTTCTCATTCTAGAAGATCTTTGAAAAATCGAAAACAAAAAGAGGAAGAGTTAAGAAGAGAATACGAGGCCAAGGTCGCTGCTCTCAGCCAAGAGGCTGAAGCAGCTGATTCGTGTTCGTCACATGGCGAACCAATAAAGGCCAAAAAGAAGTTTGGAAAAACTCGTAAACACAAGGAGACCTCCGAGTTGGAAGGCAACCAATACCTCGATTCCTTCACTCACAAGGATCGTAAAGCCCTACAGCAGTTGCTGAAGGGGCAAAATAGAGAGAAAACAACGTACGTCCTGTTTGATTTTCTCCCTTTAGATTATGAAACAGACAGTGACGATGAAATACCAAATTTCCATCGGTATGATGGCACGAGAGACCCTAGGTCTCACCTACAACTTTTCTCTCGTCGAGCCCACAAGAAAAAGAAGGACTCGATGAAATGGGTGTATTGGTTCCCCTTATCCCTCAAAGACACAGCTTCTAAATGGATGGCTTCCTACGATTTGAGCCAGTTCGCAACTTTTGAAGAGTTGGCGAATGTAGACGCGCGAAAATCCCCGCCTCTTCGCCTCTTTCGGGGCTTGGAGTGGATCTTTATCGTGCGTCTAAGGCCTATGTATACAAATAGGGCGTGCCAGCTAGCTTACTTAAGCTAGCGAAGATATATTTAACACTGACTTCTAAACGTGGCGACTGTGAGCAAGTAAGCTCTTGTCGTCGCAGACCTTCTTGCACCGATGCGCAAGGGTCAGTTTGTACGCTTTTGCAAGAATCGAGTTTTGGGAGAAAGTCTACGAAACGGTTCGAGGTGTCTATTTCGGGTCTTTAAGATGCGATTGCATGTTTTAGATCACGTGGATTTGCACGTGCCTAAGTCTTTTCTTTTATCCCTTTTTAGGTAGCCTAGTTTGTGTGTTATAAACACTCCACTACATGGGCGAATTCGAGCGGGGCTTGCTTCGATGCAATATGCGTCCTACCTCGTGGTATGGCATAGATGCAATGCAAACTCACGCTACTCCAAAGGGAAAACCCGAAATGTAAAGACAATACTGAAGGGAAATAACAGAAGGGAAATAACCGAAGGGAAATAACCGAAGGGAAATAACCGAAGGGAAATAAGTATATATCTTATGTATATGAGCCCTTACTCGGGTCTTGCAAATAAGAGCGAAGGCTCAATGTGGGTGCGTGCTTGAATTGAAAGACTTACACACACGACATGAATTTAAACCCAAATATAAATTGCAGTATGGCCTTAACTAAGGTCTTGGGAATAAGAGCGAAGGCTCAATGTGTGTGAGAGTGCTTGAATTAAAAGACTACCCACACGACATAAATGAAACCCAAATATAACTGCAATAAGGCCTTTACTAAGGTCTTGGGAGTAAGAGCGAAGGCTCAATGTGTGTGAAAGTGCTTGAATCGAAAGACTTACTCACACGACATGAAATGAAACCCAAATAGTATAGGTCGGCCCTTACTTGGGTCTTTCAAATAAGAGCGAAAGCTCAATGTGTGTGAGAGTGCTTGAATTGAAAGACTTACTCACACGACAAGAAATGAAACCCAAATAGTATAGGTCGGCCCTTACTTGGGTCTTTCAAATAAGAGCGAAAGCTCAATGTGTGTGAGAGTGCTTGAATTGAAAGACTTACTCACACGACAAGAAATGAAACCCAAATAGTATAGGTCGGCCCTTACTTGGGTCTTTCAAATAAGAGCGAAAGCTCAATGTGTGTGAGAGTGCTTGAATTGAAAGACAACGCACCCAACTTAAACAAAACCCTTCGAAAATGAAAGTATATATACACTTATATATTAGGGGTTGATTAGGCCCGTGTGTGTTCAAAATTGTGCACGACTAAGAGAGTGCACGTGTGTGGTTGTGCCAAGCCACGTTATTACAAGCGGGGGGAGACTATGCTCCGTTATTACAACCCCGTATCAAATTGAATTTCAAGCAAGTGTACGACTAAAGACCGAGTTTAGACACTTACGAGTAGCTGGTCCGTAGAGGTCTTGCTTGAGCGTGGGCTTGGCCTTGGGCTGCAAACGGGAGCTCCGCGAAGGTAGGTGATCAAGAGTGCTGGCCGGCTGCAAGTGGGGCGCGGGATAGGCGCCTCGGAGGTGGCCGGCGGCAAGTAGATGGCGCCTCAAGGTAAGGGGTTTAAATGGCTGAATGAGTGGGTTCTTAGGGTCACTAGGGGAGTTGGGAGTTTAGGGAAATTGGACCTAAGAGGTGAGCTGGTGGGAGGGCCGAGTAGGACACCTAGGGGAAAGCCGAATGGGACATGATAGCTAGGTAGTGGCCGGCAGCTTGGGTTATACTAGGTTCGGCTAGGTTTAGGTGGTGGCGGCAAAAGGGCTGAGATGAAGGTAGGATGGGTGGCTAAGAGTGGAGAGGTGGTAGAGAGGGGCCTTGAGGGAGTTTGGGGTACTTACCGAATGGGGAGAGGTGGCGGATGAAGTGGGAAGGTGGCGGGCAGGTGGCTGTCGGCTGGTTCGGTTGGGTGGAGGTGGTGGCGTCCGGCTGAGGGGTGGTGGTGGTGGATGGAAGAGGGAAGGTGGCGGAGCAGGTGGCGGCTGGTGGAGCAGCTGGAGCAGGCCAAGGTGGGGAGTCGTCCCGGCTGGGTGAGAGAAGGGAGAAGGAGAGGGCCCGGCTGGGTGAGGTAGTGGTTCCCACTTGGAGAACCCGCCCACAAGGAGGGGGGTTTAAATAGGGGATGGGTAGGTCGGTTAGGGCTGGGCTGTGGGTAGTGGTTAGGTGGTTTAGGTAGGGTGGTATGTAGATAAGGTGGGCTGGAAAAGGTTGGGCCAGATATTTTAAAACAAGGGGTTTGGGTAAATCGTGGGCTAAGGGTGGTTTAGGGGTTTAGGGCTAGGTTAGGTGGTTGGGTTTTAGGGTGAGGTTTAGTGAGCTAGGTTAGGTGATTAGGCTAGGTTTAGGCTAGGATTAGGGAAATTAATCTAGGTTTAGGGAAGGATTAGGGAAGTGGGTTAGGTGATTAGGTTGGGATTAGGACGGGATTAGGGAATTGGGTTAGGTGATTAGGCTCAGATTAAGGTGGATTAGGGGTTTGGGTTAGGTTTAGGCATTTTGGGCTAGGTTTAGGTGAAGGAGCTCCCTTAGCATGGCCCATAGACTTTGCTCACCCCATGTTGGTGCAACCCTAGGTTAGGTTTTAGCTAATTACAAGCTTAAACCCACTCAATTAGGCTAACCCACATGATTAACCCAAACTTGACACACAAGTCAAGCTTAATACAACACTCTTGATATTTTTCACCCCACTCTCTCTCATTCCCAATATCCCACGTGAATCTCAAGTGGGCCCCACCTCCATTTATGAGAAGGTGATGTGGGCCATGGATATGGATATTGGATTGGATCTCTGGATCCAAATCCAAATCCAAGTCCACATATGGGTTTGGATTGGAATCTGGATATATATGGTCCAGATCCAATCCAAACTGAACTCTGACTCCTTCGAGCTGGATTCGAAATGGACGATTCGTGCGGGGTCTGACAGCATCAATACTCCGTCTGCGTTGGGTCTTCGCCAACATAGTCGTCCGCCTCCGTTTCTGCCTTCCGGAGATGACTTCAAATGCTATTTTGATAAGAACAGGGTCTTGGACGTTCGAGATCCTGGGATGTGAATCAGATACAAGAGTTGCTGCGCCAGGCTCGACAGGTGCTCCGGTTCCGGGCTCTTCTTGGCTCTCCTGGTCCTGTCTTGATCGGGCCAAGCCACTTCGGGGTTTCAAAACATGTTTTAAAAGGGTTTTCAAAAGCCATATTATATGTTTTAGAAAGATAAAGTTTAAAACATATATACAGGGTTGTCTGGAAGGCTCCTGGGTTTCCAGACTCAAAATGGCCCTTTGGGGCTGCTTGTATAAAACCAGATGGATTTTGAGAAATTCGTGGGATTTCGGGGTGTTTACAGCGAACTGCTTCATGCAAAGATTTTCATACAACATAGAAGTCACGCCTACATTGAACACTTTGAGGGATACGAAGCAAGGTATGAACGAAGATGTGCATACATTTATCATTCGATGGAGGTCTCTCCTTGGGCAAGTACGAGAACCCATATCTGAAGGATGCGCAGTAATGCTCATCCTGGACAATTTCAAAACTGAATTGAAAACTCTTCTTTCTTTACATGAAATCACTACTTTCCACAAATTGATTAAAAAAGCATCGCTTTTTGAGACGAATTTGAAAAAAGGGGTTTACGACCACCTGTGGAAAGGGAGCGTAAATTCAAAGACTCGCTTGGAAAAGACCGGCAATTATGGGCTACCCACCATGGACAAAGGGGAAAAACCCCACAAGATGGCCAATGTCCGGGTAGATCCAAGGCTAGCGAGCACTTCAAAGAATTTCGAAAATTTTGAAAACAGAAAAGACAAAAAAATACAAAAACCATTTGAAAAATCGGAGTATACTCCACTGGGGCAACCTGTGTCGGAGGTCCTAGACCTGCTACTCGCCCAAGGCATGATCGAACTCCCTGAAATCCTCGAGGGAATCACTTCCAAAGGGAGGTTTTTGAATCGATTCTGCAAGTATCATCGGCTCAAAGGCCATGATACAAAACAATGTTTTTCCCTCCTAAACCAAATCGAGAACTTGATAGCAGAGGGCCGGCTCCAGGTCACTGAGGAACCGGAGCCTGCCCAAGCTATTTTCAAAGAACCCTTCCCCAATCACGCAAGTACCAATGGGAAGGACAAAGAGGTATGTGCTCTCACGATTTCAAAGAGTCTAGCGCGTACATATAAGTCTGGTTTTTCCACTTGTGCATCTACACTCATCCTTCATAGTAAATCTGCCCAAGTAGTGATTTGGGGACCACCAAGAGTTCCGTCTCCGATTAAACCAGTTTGAAAATTCAAGGTGCTCCAAAACAGTCGATTAGAGCCATCTTAAGCGCGAACCCTAGGTTGATCGTGGGGGAAGTGACAAGATCTGGGAGGATCTATCAACCCCCACATCTACAAAATGCTAAAGAAGTGGTCAGTGTGCCTGGCCCTTCAAAAGCGTGTATTCCTGGAGTTCTGCCCAAAACGGACAAAGGAAAAGTCGTTTTGAACTTATATGATTTCAAAAACCATCTTTCAAAGATTCCCATTAACATGTCCATCCTAGAGCTGATACAAACCTCGCCTAGGCATAGACTCGTGTTAGAGAAAATTCTAGAAAGAGCAAAGGTTAGTTCGGACATAACCCCAGAATCCTTGTCCAATCAAGTGGCGTCCATAGGTGCAAAAACACCTATCATGTTTTCGAAAGAGGATCTCGAAAGACCCTACGAAACCCATAATCAGGCCCTACACATCGAGGTGGTATTGAATCACCACTCTCTAGATAGGTGCCTAGTTGATGGGGGAGGAGGGCTCAACATCCTTCCGCTTCACATAGCACATCAGATTGGAGTCACCTTGACTTCCATGAACCCAAGCCCCATCGTAATCACTGGATACGATGGAAATGCGTCCAGACCTTTAGGATCCATTGAACTTCCCATGGAAACGGGAGGGATAGCTCACGTGGGGGTATTCCATGTTTTGGACATCCACCCCCACTACAACCTATTGCTGGGAAGGCCTTGGATACACAGCCTGCATGCTGTGCCGTCCACCTTCCATAGGTGTGTCAAAATCCCTTTTGAAAACCAAGTCATTGTGATCCTAAGTGAGAGTCATTCGCAGCTTCAGGGGATTCAAAATTCCCCATGCTTTTCAAGTTCCCAGGCCTACGAGGCCAACTCGGGGCAAACCGTGGTCGAGCCACCAAAGCTCACCTTTCAGATACCTAGGAAGGTCGTACACATCCAGGGGCAGCCCAAGGCTGGCCCACTCAAAATACTAACCATCCCAGGAAAATCCAAGCGTCCACTATTTCCAAAACCCCTGAACAGAAAGCCTTATGTGCATAACATGGACGATAACAAGTTCCAGGATCACGAATTATATGAAAACTTTTCCAAAAACAAAAAATTGTGGAACATATTATTGAACATGGGGTATATACCATACAAAAGTCTAGGGGCACAAAACCAGGGTCTCGTAGAACACATCTTACCCAAAGCCAACCAAAGCCGACACGGGATCGGCTATACTCCCAGAATACCACCAGAACCACCCCCTGTGACCACCTGGGTCAAGGGTGCCCTGGAGCCTACCCAAGCAGAAACCTACGATTTAGATCTCTTGTTCGGAGTCTAACTAGTGGCGTTTTTCCTTTGTAGGTATGATGGAAGATTCCTCAATCAAAAATCCAAAAACATTTGGAAAACTCGAAATTCAAAAAATTGAAAAATCCCAAAAACCAAAAACATTTGAAAAAGGTCAAAAACTCGAAAAAAGAGTTGTTTGTATAGTTCCTAAAGTTCTTTCCTTACAAAAATCCAAAAAAATCGAAAATTCGCAAAATACCAAAAACAAAATCCTGTATTTAGCAGCTCCTGATAAAGGTTTTGAAAGAGAAAAGAATTTCGAAAAGAAAGTCCTCTTCATAAGAGGACCAAAATCTTCAAAACCTGCAGAAAATCTAAAACAAAAACCAAGCGTTTGCGAAAACTGTGCATCAAGTCCAAATTCCCTAGGATTTAGAAGTCTTGAGAATGATCAAGGCCCAAAATTGGATTCCCTCGAGGAAGATCCTACTTCTGAGCTCCCTGAATTTCATAAAATTCTCGATTTTGAGAAACCTTCGAAATCAGTAGGAGGGGATTTTATAGAGATAAACTTAGGGAACGATTTAAAGCCGAAACTCATTAAGGTAGGCACATGTCTGCATGAGCATGAAAAAGCATCATTCATTGCATTTTTGAAAACCTACGTTGATGTGTTTGCATGGACATATGAAGACATGCCGGGTATAGACCCGAATGTTGTAGAGCATCGTCTTCCCTTAGATTCAGATGCAAAACCCGTAAAACAAAAGATTAGGAAGATACATCCGAATGTGCATTCACAAGTCAAAGAGGGTTTAGAAGATCTGTTAAAAGCCGGATTTATAAAACCCATTGCGTATTCTGATTGGTTATCCAATATAGTTGTTGTTCGAAAAACCAGTGGGAAAATTCGAATATGCATCGATTTCAGAAACCTGAATAAAGCCACCCCAAAAGATAATTTCCCTTTACCAAACATTGATTTGATAGTCGATAGTACTGCAAATCATGAAATGTTTTCATTCATGGATGGCTATTCAGGATATAACCAAATCAAACTAAGCCCACGAGATCAGGCTAAAACCGCTTTTACAACCCCATGGGGCACGTACTGCTATACGGTCATGCCCTTTGGTTTGAAAAATGTTAGTGCCACGTACCAGAGAGCTATGACCTCGATCTTTCACGATCAAATTCATGAGCTCGTAGAGGTATATGTAGATGATCTCCTGGCTAAGTCAAAAACTCGATGCACTCATCTCGAATGCTTATAAAAGATTTTCGAAAGGCTTAGACTTTACAACATAAAGCTAAACCCTCAAAAGTGCGTATTCGGTGTAGAATCCGGTAAGCTTTTAGGATTTATGGTAAGCCAAAGGGGCATAGAAGTCGACCCCTCTAATTGTAGAGCCATCATAGACATGACTCCACCCTCCAATCTCACGCAGATTCGTAGCTTCCAAGGTCGCCTACAGTCCATTCGCAGGTTTATCTCAAACCTAGCAACTAGATGCGAACCCTTCAACAAGTTGTTGAGAAAGGGTACGAAATTTTTATGGGATGACGAGTGCCAAAAATCGTTTGAAAGGTTAAAGGCGTACTTAGTTAATCCCTCTATTTTAAACCCCCCAAAACTAGGAAAACCTCTTCTACTTTACATTTCTGTGCATGCGAATGCCTTGGGATCTTTGTTAGCTCAATACGAGGATGACACTCACAAGGAATGTGCCATATACTATATTTCGAAAACTCTCCTGGCTTACGAAAGGAATTATCAGGCCATGGAGAAGACGTGCTTGGCCCTAGTTTGGGCCTGCCAGAAATTTTGATACTATTTCCTAGATCATGAGATCTGGATAGTGTCCAAGCTTGACCCAATCAAGCACTTATTCGAAAAACCCATTCTCACTGGTAGATTGGGCAAATGGCAACTCCTTCTAATGGAGTATGATTTAAAATACCATCACCAGGTCTCCATTAAGGGGCAAGCCCTAGCAGACTACATGGCTGAGTTCCCCCTAGAAGATGCGTATCCCACACTCAATGAAATGCCGGATGAAGGCATATTGCAAAACTATTTTCAAAACCACATTTTGGCAAACTCTTTCGAAAACCAAGTGTGGAAGATGCACTTTGACGGGGCATGAAACCAACGAGGGGCAGGTGTCGGGATCATCCTCGTATCCCCCGAAAAGGGAGAAATCCCCATAGCAATTCACCTAGATTTCGAATGTTCCAACAATATAGCCGAGTATGAAGCACTCATACAAGGTTTAAAAGTTTCTAAAACTCTAGGGGCAGCATGCATCGAGGTTTTTGGAGATTCCCTCCTTGTTATAAACCAAGTTTTAAAAATTTGGCAAGTTCGAAATGAAAAACTGCTTCCATATCACGAATTGGCCACTCGACTGGTCGAGTCGTTCCAATCGTGTACTCTCACACATGTAGGAAGAGAGGATAATGGCGTCGCTGATGCCCTCTCATCCTTGGGTTCAGCCCTAAGGGTTGATCCCACTTTGGGAACCAGACCCCTTGAAATATGGTACTCACCCACTCCTTCCATACACGATTTGCAAATTTGCCAAAATAACCCTGATTCTGATGAAAAACCTTAGTTTTATGACATAAAGAATTTTCTAGAAAATGGGGGATTCACTGAGGATGCCACATCTAAAGATAAGGCATTCATCCGAAAAATTTCCACCCGATACACGATTTTGGGAGGGGTTATGTACAAAAAGAGTTTTACTGGCATCTTACTAAGATGCGTCGACCTAGAGGAGGCTAGGACTGTTATGCACGAATTCCACGATGGAGAATGTGGAGGTCATGTCAATGCCAACATGATGGTGATGAAAATACTTAGAGCAGGTTATTTTTGGTCTACCCTGAGAAAGGACTGCCACGATCATGTTAGGAAGTGTCACCCGTGTCAAGTGCATGGTCACGCCATCCATATCCCCTCATCATCACTGCATTCCGTGGTCAGCCCCTGGCCATTCACCATGTGGGCGTTTGATATCGTAGGACCAATTTTTCCAAAGGCCTCAAACGGACATAGGTTCATTCTAGCAGCCACTGAGTATTTTTCCAAGTGGGTCGAAGCTGCCTCCTTGACAAATGTCCAGGGGCAACATGTGGTGGCCTTCATTAGGAAAAACATCTTGGCTCGATTTGGAGTTCCAAGAGATCTTGTATCCAATAATGGCACCCCATTTAAAAATGAGCGGATGGTCAAGCTGTGCAACAAGTATGGCATAAATCATCACTTCTCATCGCCTTACTACCCTCAAGGCAACGGCCAAGCCGAAGCCACCAACAAGACTCCCATCAGCATTGTTGAGAAAACCTTAGAGAAGGGTAGAACATGGCACGAGAAGTTGGATAAAGCCTTATGGGCTTATAGGACTTCCATCCGCACTCCCACAAATGCCACGCCTTTTGAGTTGGTTTACGGCACAAACGCCGTTCTCCCCATCCATACACGTCTGCATTCATTTCATACATCCATTGCACTCGACCTCCCCCTAGAAACGCTTCAGCATGCTAGGATGGTCGAACTAGATCTATTAGATGAGAGGCGACTCCTTGCTATGGACCATGCTCACGCATACCGGCAAAGGATCGCCCGACATTATGAGAAACATATGAAACCTCGCCACTTTGAAGTGGGAGAGCTCGTTTTAAAAATCATCCACCATCGTGGCCCACATCCACTTGGAAAGTGGTGGCCCAAGTGGGATGGCCCCTACGTCGTGCGTGGAACCACCACGAACAATTCTTATTGGTTAACCGATGTCGAGGGTAGGAATTTAGCAGATCCTATCAATATTCAGTATTTGAAAAAATATCATGTATAGGGTCTGAGTTAAATTCCCCTTTTGTGAAAATATTTTAGGGAAAACCACTTTGAAACTTCGAAACCAAGGATCAAAGGTTAGTTGGGTGACCCTGAATGAAAGAATCGACATTTTGTGAAAAAGCAGAGCTTTCCAAATACGTGGCTACATTTCAAAATCCTTCTTCTTACAAAGAAAGGCCGAATTCAATATAGCAAGATACTTGCAAGTTGTACGTGCTATTTCTAAATAGGCTGATCTGGAATGGACCGAGTACAACCTTGGGATAAGTCCTCCCCTTTTCTCTTCTCCTTCCAAAAGGAAAACTTGGCCAAAACAAAGGGAAATCCCCGCCAAAAAAAGCTCTTTCCCAAAGAAAGAAAAATGAATTAAAAAGAAAATTTGAGTCATCTATGGAAAAGAGGGATTAAAGAAAAAATACTCCCAAAGGGAGACCCTCTATGGAAAAAAAGAAAGAAAAAAAGGCCAAAAGTTCAAAAAGAGCAGTTTTCCGCCTTCTTTGCCTCAAACCACGGGACACTTCAGAAGGGACCGTGGTACTTCTTTCCCATCCCTATGACTTATCCCGAGCGAAACATGGTTCATTTCAGGGAATCCTAAAGTAAAAATAGGATCTACTTACTTGAATTTCGTCTTGTTTGAGAATACGACGTTTTGAGTAAGACGTAAAAATTTTGAAATGTGGCTTGTTTTCTCATAAAACCTCTGCTAGATTAGCAAGTGTCGAGACTCGAGTAAAGGCAAACACAAGGAGCTGAAGGTCCTTATGATCGATGGTTCAGAAAAGTTTTCCCTCTTAAAACGAATTTCAAAAAAAAACTCGAACATCGAGCATACGTAAGGCCCGCTCACCTGGAGCAGCAGGTTTTTCATAAAAGTCTCAAAAGTTCGACCATATAATATGGTCTCTAGGAGGTCGACCCTTTCTGGCACTTCAGCCATGTCACACACTCTGCATATCCACACATGAGCACCTCATACATGATCTTCATTTTGGGCTAGATCCATAGAAAGTCCCCTTTTTGGCGAAAAATCTCCTCCTATCAGGCTTAAAAGGAAATGTTTTCTCAAGATCAAATCCGGGAGAAAACAAATAGGGGTGTTATCTTCTTCGCCATTATCCAAATCAATTTGGATAATGCCAAAGAGGGGCATCTGTAAACACCCCAAAATCCAAATATTTTCCAAAACCAAACGCCTGGTTCGAAAATCAGCTCAAAAAGCCAAGTTTAGAGATTTCAAAAACTCAGGAACTCAAACACTTCAAAACTCTATTTTCCAACCCTGTTCAAAACATGAAAAATCTTGAAAGTGGACGAAAGTCCTATTTTTGCAAAAGCCAGATGAACAGGTAAAGCCTGGTCCAAAGCAGTTGCAACAAAGATTCAGAAAATTCAAAGAGCAAGCCCAGCCCGATCAAAGGCCAAATTCAAAGACAAAAAAGGAGCCCCGGGCCGCAAATGGACTTCAAGCCAGAAGCATCAGAGGCCCAGCCAACAGTGTCCCTGAAATCACGAACAATCCAAGTCGAAAACAACCAAAATCAGTTGAAACAGAGTCTCGAAAGGCGAAAAGGAGCTTGGACGATGAAATGGGGAAAACCCCCGCTTAAGACGGATCATTGATAAACTCAAGGCCCGCACGAAGCGTTCAACTCAAGACGCCAAGAAGGAGAGAAGAAGAAAAAAAAATTGGATCAAATTTGGATCCAAATATCCAGATCCAAACCCAAGATCCAGATCCAAACAAGACTTGGATTGGATTCGGATTTCAGAATCAATCCAGAATCCAATATCCACATAAGAAACCTATAAAAGGACGTGAGGGGCTGGTGGAAAAGGGCTGCAAATTTTTTTTCTTGTTTCACGTCCTTGCTTGGGTTGGAGAGAGAGAGAGTGAGAGAGGAAAAGCAAGTCAAGGAAAGTGGCTTGACTCGGCTTTTCCATTGTGGGCTGAACATGTGGGTGTATGTTGTGGGCTGTTCTTTTGATTTCACGCAAGGCTTGGTGCTGTAACAAGATGGAATCCGGCAGCTTGGATGGTTCTCTCAAGGCGTGAAGGATAGGTGCGTGGAACCAATAGGAGCTAGACGGTTTTTCCTAACTAAGGTTAGTCCCTAAAGCACTAAACTAGGCCTCTCTTTCCCTAACCCTCCGAACTACCCAAACCATACTCCCTAAAAACTAACCAACCTCGGCCAAAGTGTTGGCCGAGCCTTGCCAAAACTCGTCCTATTCTACCAAAAAACTAGCCCCAAACAAAACCACCTAAGCTCGGCCAATATCTGGCTGAGCTTTTCCTAGATCTACCCCATTAACCATTTTAAATCTTGGTCTTAAACCCTTGCCATTCAACCTAAAAGGCCTCACCAAACCGAGTGCCTAATGCACTCAATTTCCATGGTCACCCACACTCATTGAGCTTGGCCACTAGCTGGCCGAATATTGGCCTAAAACTACCTAAGCCAACCACTAAATCCTATCCAGCTCAGCCACCATTTGGTCGAGCATTCACTTAGAACCTGGCTTTTAAAAACCTACCTAAGACCATCTACCCAGCTCGGTCACCATTTGGCCGAGCATTGTCTTAGCAACCTTTTCTTAGGATCGTACCTTAAGACCCTACCCAAGACCATCCCAAGTTCGGCCATTAGTTGGCCGAGCTCACCCTAGACCCGTTCCATTAAACTCCTAAAGCCTTAACCTCCTACCTTAGCTAAAACTCTACCTAAGCCAATCCTAAAAACTACCTAGATCAGCCATCCTTGTGTAGAGCATTCCCTTATACCATTTCCTTAGAACCCCGCCTAAGATCATTCCTAACACACCAACCCAACTCGGCCACCCTTTGGCCGAGTATCCCCTTAGGACCTTGGCTTAACTCTTACCCAAGACCACTCATTTAGACCTAACCTAGACCCGAGATTAGGATCAACACCCCACGCACCTGATCGATTCACAGGGAGAGGTCCATCCAACAGCTGTACCTAAGGTCGGATTCCATTGATAAGAAGAAAAGTCTAAGCAGACGACGTGTAAGTGCTCGAACCTGATCTTTTACATTGATTCAAGTTTCAATTAAATTCGATACGGGGTTGTAATAATGGAGCGTAGTCTCCCCCCGAGATGTAATATTATGGTTTGAAACACGAATCACACATGTACACTCGAGCCTTTCCGCTCTTATCTGCACACCTTTTGCACACAAAACGGGCCTCAACAGCCCATAGGATATAGCTCTATTTATATACATTCAGCTGGGTTTTAAGGTTCAAGTCGTGTGAGTTGTCTTTCATTTTATACACTCAAAGCACTCACTCACATTGAGCCTTTCCGCTCTTACATATATATACGTATTTCCCCTTTCAGCTGGGTTTCTAAGGTTCAAGTCGTGTGAGTTGCCCTTTCAATTTATACACTCAAAGCACTCACTCACATTGAGCCTTCTCGCTCTTAAGATATAGCTATATATATTTTCCCTTCCGCATCTAAGATATAGCCATATTTCCCTTTCTGCTATTTCCCTTCTGCTATGTCTTTAAATTCCGGGTTTTCCCTTCAAGTTGTGTGAGTTTGCATCTCATATCCGCCACACTCGAGATAGGGAGCATACTTGCATTGAACCAGATTGATCAAATCGTGTAGTACTTGCCTTAAATCGAGCACTGGATGCACACGACTACACGCCAAAATCGGCTAAAACCTGAGAGACATAGGAGCGCATAGATCCCATGTATAAAAGTTGCAAATTTGACAAAACCAATCGATAAAATACTTTCAAGTTTTCAAAAAGAGTCGTGTTTGTGTAAAATCGAGTTTTCCTAAAGCGTACAGACTGACCCTTGCGCGCCGGTGCAAGAAAGTCTGCGACGAAAAGAACCCACTTGTCCACAGTCGCCCCAAAAGTCAGATATTTTCAAAAATCACTTCGCTAGTTTGAGAAAGCTAGCTGACACGCCCTTTTTAAAGCGACGTAAGCACGAAAAGATTCGCTTCAGGCCTAAGAACCCAGAGACGAGGATTTTTCGTGTCTACAACGTGCACTTGAGACATAGCTCTTATCTCGTACACAAGACACCCACGTACACTTGAGCTTTAGCTCTTAATCGTACACGATTTGCACACACACGCATTGAGCTTTTGCTCTTACTCCAAAGACTCAAGTAAGAGCCGTGTGAGTTGCAATTTCATTCGGGTTGTTACTTTCAGTTGTGTGCGTTGTCATTTTAATTCCACACTTGCACACAAAGGGCACCCGAGCATTTGCTCATCACTCTCATGCACATTTTGGCCTTGGCAGCCCCTAAGATATAGAGTATCTATATACTTTCAGCTGCGTGAGTTTTATGTTCAGCTGTGTACATCTTTACATTTCGGGTGGTTCAATTTCAGTTGTGTGAGTTGTGTTTCCATTTACACACCAAAAGCACTCACTCACATTAAGCCTTTCCGCTCTTCTATATCTATATCTCCCTTTCAGCAAGTTAAATTTCAGTTGTGTGTGTGAGTTGTCTTTCAATTTATACACAACACACATGAACACGTTGAGCCTTACTGCTCATATATATACTTATATTTCCCATTCGGCAAAGTTCAATTCAAGTCGTGTGTATGAGTTGTCTTTCAATTTATACACAACACACACAAACACGTTGAGCCTTACCACTCATATATATACTTATATTTCAATTTCGAAAAGTTCAATTCAAGTCGTGTGAGTTTGTCATTTCAATTCTACACTCACACACGCGTGCATTGAGCCTTTCCGCTCTTAATATAAGTATATCTCCCTTCCGCAATTTACATTCAAGTCGTGTGAGTTGCTTTTAAAGTTCGGGTATTTCCTTTGCAGCTGCGTGAGTTGCACTTACGTTTTGGGTATTTACTTTAAGCTGGGTGTGTGAGTTGCTTTCAATTCGAGCCTAGCTCACATCATATCCCACCTGCAAGAGTTCGTGCATCCTTGCATCTTGCGCATTTTCAAAGAGGGAACCCCAAACTACGCTCAAACTTCGCTAATATAGGCCACTTGCACCACACACATCCGGCCTAATTAGCTTAAAAGCTCCAAGACTTGGATACGGATAACCCCATAAATAAAACCTGCAACTTAGGCAAACAATCCTCAGACTCGCTTTTCTTTTCAAAAGATAAGGTTTGTTTTAAAGATCAAAGTTTTCTAAGCACTAGAACTAACCCTTGAGCACCGGTTCAAGAAGGTTTCAAGCGAAAAGATCTCGCTTGTCCACGATTGCCTTTTTAAGTCAGATATATTTCAAAATCTTCTCTAGTTTGAGAAAGCTAGCTGGCATGCCCATAAAGCAACGTAAACTCGAAAAGACTCGTTTCTGGTCTTATAAATTAGGAGCAAGGGAATTTTCGTGTCTTACAAATTTGGCACACCTGGTGGGACTCGGGTCTTGAGAAAATCGATTAAAAACAAACAGACCTCTTGAAAAATTTTCAAGAAAAGTATTTAACTCTTTGCCTTTTGCATTTCATAGTTTTCAAAACAAAACATCGGAGTCATGTCGAGTTCAGACTCCAATGAAGTGCCCAGCCATGTCTTGCGCACATCAAGTTCTCACTCCAAAAATATTTCAAAAACGAAATTCAAAAATAGGAGAGAAGAAATAGAAGATTTGTGAAAAGACTTCGAGGCAAAAATCGCTGCTCTAGCCAAAAGGCGGAGGCAGTTGAGTCTTGTTCGTCACATGATGAACCGACAAAAGCCAAGAAGAGATTCGATAAGTCTCGAAAACCTATGGAAACCTCCGCTATGATGGGAAACCAATATCACGAGTCCTTCACTCACAAGGACCGTAAAGCCCTACAACAGCTGCTAAAAGGGCAAAATAAAGAAAAGAGGACATACGCCCTGTCTGATTTCCTTCCTTTGGATTACGAAATAGACAGTGACGATGAGATACCGAACTTCCATCGGTATGATGGCACGGGAGATCCTAGATCCCACCTATAACTCTTTTCCTGTCGAGCCCCCAAAAAGAAGAAGGACTCGATGAAGTGGATATATTGGTTTCCCCTTTCCCTCAAAGGAACTGCTTCAAAATGATTAGACTCCCCGAAATTCCTGAGGGAACCACTTTCAAAGGGAAATTTTTAAATCAATTTTGCAAGTATCATCGGTCCAAAGGCCATGATACAAACCAATGTTTTTCCCTTCTCAATAAAATTGAGAACTTGATAGCGTAGGGCCAGCTCCAGGTCACTGAGGAACCAAAGCCTGTCCAAGCCATTTTCAAAGAACCCTTCCCCAATCACGCAAGCACTAGTGGGAAGGGCAAAGAGGTATGTGCTTTCTCGACTTTAAAGAGTCTAGTGCATTCATTACATTTTGGTTTTACTACTTGTGCATCATCTCTCATTCTTTATAAGAAAAATGCCCAAGTAGTAATCCGGAGAGCGCTTAGAGTCCCGCCCCCGGCTAGAACCATTTTAGAAATTCGAGGTGCTCCAAAGCACTCAAGTAGAGCCACAATAGGCACGAGCCTTAGGCAAAGTGTAGGGAAAGTGACCAGGTCTGGGAGGATCTATCAACCCCAACACTTAGAAAAATCTGTTAAAAAAGTGGTCAGTATCCCTGGCCCTTCAAAAGCATGCATACCTAAGGTCTCTTCAAAAACGAACAAAGGTCAAATTGTTTTAACCACATATGATTTCGAAAATCATCTCTCCAAGATCCCAATAAACATGTCCATCCTAGAGCTGATACAAACCTCACCTAGGCATAGGCTTGTTTTAGAAAATATCTTAGAGAGAGCCAAGGTTAACTCAAACATAACTCCTGAGTCATTGTCAATCCAAGTGGCATCTATAGGTGCAAAAATGCCCATCGTGTTCTCGGAAGACGAGATAGAAAGACCCTATGAAGCCCACAACCAAGCTTTTCATATCGAGGTAGTTTTGAATCACTATCCTCTCGACAAATGCTTAGTTGATGGGGGAGGAGGTCTCAACATCCTTTCGCTCCACATGGCTGACCCTGTAGACATCGAAAATCTTCGACTCCGGGTTCTTAGGCCTGAAGTGAACCTTTTCGCAATCTACGTTCACTTTTAGGGCATGCCAGCTAGTTTACTTTAACTAGCAAAGTATGTTTTGAAATAATCTGACTTTTTAAAAGGCAATTGTAGGGAAGCGGGATCTTTTCGTCGCAGACCTTCTTACACCGATGCGCAAGGGTCAGTCTGTACACTTAGAGACTTCGTTTGAAACAAGTTTAAACTCAAATTCGATTTTTGAATAAACAGGTGTTTAAAAATCCTTTTGAAATCATGCACTTGGCGATTTTTTGGTTTGGGCGACCCTAAGTCTTTCAGTTTCAACCACTTAGGCGTGCAGTGTGTGCAAAGTGGCCTAAGTTGGGCGTCTTGCATGATTTTGTTCGGGTTTTGTTCGATGTAGGTATGCACTCTAGCTCGAGTATGGCGAGTATGCAATGCAACTCACACAACTTGTATGTAAAACTCGAATTTGAAAGACATAACAGAAGGAAAAACCCAAATTGAATGCAACTCACACGACGTGAATGTAAATTGCAGAAATTTAAATATATCTATATCTTAAGAGCGAAAAGGCTCAATGTGTGCATGGGTGTTGTGTATAAATTGAAATGCAACACACGCAACTGAACCGTAAAATGCAGCAGAAGGGAGATATAGATATATATAAGAGCGAAAAGGCTCAACTGTGGTGCGTGTGTGTATGTATAAATTGAAAGACAACACACCCGACTGAATTTAAAACCCGGAATTGAAATGCGTACATAGCTGAACCGAGAAAACTCATGCAACAGAAAATATATAGATATGGCTATATCTTAGTGGCTTCTGAGGCCAAAATGTGCGTGAGGTGTTTGAGCAATCGCTCGGGTGTTTCTAGGGTGCGAGTGTGTAATTGAAAGACAAACTCACACGACTTAATGTAACAACCCAACTGAATTGAAATACGTATATATGATAAGAGCGAAAAGGCTCAATTGTATACGTGGTGCTTGTGTACTGTAAACACCCCAAAATCCCATGATTTTCTCAAATTACCTGGTTTTGCAAAAGCAGCCCCAAAGGGCTATTTTGAGTCTGGAAACCGAGGAGCCTTCCAGACAACCCTATACATATGTTAAAACCATATATGTTTTAAAATATATACATACAGCTTTTTAAACCTTAAAAAGGTGTTTTGAAACCCCGAAAAACAACTTGGCCTGATGAAATCAGGACCGAAAAAGTGAAAGAGAGCCTAGACCTGGAGCATATGTCAAGCACGGCACATCAACTCTCGTATCAGAATCATCCCCAAAATCTCGGACATCCAAGCCCCTGTTATTAACAAATTTGTCAAAATGATCTCCGAAAGGTGAGAAGAAGAGTAGACGACAATGTTGGCGAAGACCCAATGCAAGACGGAGTACTGATGCAGTCATGCTCCGCACAAACCGTCCGTTTCGAAACACCATGAAGTTATCAGAAAATCAAATTTGGATCAGATCTGGACCATATATATCTAGATCCAAACCCAAACATGCATCTGGATTTGGATCCAAAGATCCAATCCAATACCCACATCCATGGCCCACATCACCTTCTCATAAATGGAGGTGGGGCCCACAAAGAATTCACGTGAAAAGCTTGGGTAGAGAGAGAATGAGATGATAAAGTATGAGTGAGAAAGTTGGTGGGCTTGACTTTAGTCAAGGTTGGGTTAACCATGTGAGTTTAGCCTAAGAGTGTGGGTTTAAGCTTGTATGCACCTAAACCAAACCTGGGGCTGCACCAACATGAATCTGGCTGCAACTAGGTCCATGGATCGACTCCAAGGGGATGCTCCTAAAACTTAGCCCTAAGCTAACCCACCTCACCTAGACATTCTCCCCTAAACCTGACCCAATCCTAGCCACCTGTAGACGCGCGAAAAATCCCCACGCCTCCCCTGCCTTTTCTGGGCTTGGAGTGGATCCTCTCGTGCGTCTAAGGCCTATTTATGCAAACAGGGCATGCCAGCTAGCTTACCTAAGCTAGCGAAGATGTAAAACTGACTTCTAATCGTGGCGACTGTGAGCAAGTGAGTTCTTGTCGTCGCAGACCTTCTTGCACCGATGCGCAAGGGTCAGTCTGTACGCTTTGCAAAAATCGAGTTTTGGGATAGAAAGTCTACGAAGCGGTTCGAGGTGTCTAATTTGGGTCTTTTAGATGCGGTTGCATATTTTAGATCACGTGGATTTGCACGTGCCTAAGTCTTTCCTTTTATCCCTTTTCGGGCCACCTAGTTTGTGTGTTATGAACACTCCACTACATGGGTGAATTCGAGCGGGGCTTGCTTTGATGCAATATGCGTCCTACCTCGTGGTATGGCGTAGATGCAATGCAAACTCACGCTACTCCAAAGGGAAAACCCGAAATATAAAGACAATACCGAAGGGAAATAACCAAAGGGAAATTACTTGAAATGTAAATGCCGAAGGGAGATATGTATATAGAGTATGTATATGGGCCCTTACTCGGGTCTTGCAAATAAGAGCGAAGGCTCAATGTGGGTGCGTGCTTGAATGGAAAGACTTATACACACGACATGAAATTAAACCCAAATATAAATTGCAGTATGGCCTTGACTAAGGTCTTGGGAGTAAGAGCGAAAGCTCAATGTGTGTGAGAGTGCTTGAATTGAAGTACTACACACACGACATGAAATTAAACCCAAATATAACTGCAATAGGCCTTGACTAAGGTCTTGGGAGTAAGAGCGAAGGCTCAATGTGGGTGCGTGCTTGAATTGAAAGACTTACCCACACGACATGAAATGAAACCCAAATAGTATAGGTCGGCCCTTACTTGGGTCTTTCAAATAAGAGCGAAAGCTCAATGTGTGTGAGAGTGCTTGAATTGAAAGACAACACACCCAACTTAAGCAAAACCCTTCAAAAATGAAAGTATATGTATATACTTATGTATTAGGGGCGGATTAGGCCCGTGTGTGTTCAAAATTGTGCACAACTAGGAGAGTGCACGTGTGTGGGTGTGCCAAGCCACATTATTACAAGCGGGGAGAGACTATGCTCCGTTATTACAACCCCGTATTGAATTGAATCTCAAGCAAGTATACAACTAAAGACCGAGTTAGGCACTTACTAGTAGCTAGTCCGTAGATGCCTTGCTTGAGCGTGGGCTTGGCCTTCACCTTGGGCTGCAAAAGGGAGCTCCGCGAGGGTGAACGGCAAGAGGTGCTGGCCGAGTGCCCCTGGTGCGCGGAAGAGGCGCCTTGAAGGTGGCCGGCTGCTAGCAAGGGGCTGTCTTTGGTGGGTTGGGTTAAAGGGCTTAAGGAGGGTCACTAAGGGGAGTGTAGTGTTGGGGAATATGGCACTAAGGGAAGGGAACTAGATAGGGGAAGGATACGGCTGGCGGGTGGTTGGCCAAATGACAAGGTGATAGTCGGTTGGAGTGGCCGACTAGGAGCTTGGCGGTGGGTAGTTAGGGAGCTATGGGTTCGGTTGAGTGAGAAGGGTGGCAGCGAGTGTAAAGGCTGATGTTAGGGTGGTAGGGGAGTGGATTAGGAGGCTGAGAGTGGAGAGGGAGTGAAGAAGTAGCAGGGTATGGTGTAGGGGACTTACCAGGTGAAGAGAGGGTGGCGCTCGGCTGGAATGAAATGGTGCAGGTGGTGGTGGGATGTGGAGCAGGTGGTGGTGGGATGTGGAGCAAGTGGTGGTGCAGGCGGAGCAGGTGGGATTCGGCTGGACTTGGGGAAGGAGAGGACCCGGCTGGGATGGGAGAGGCGGCTTAGATGATGAAACCCGCCCCCAAGGGGGGGGGTTTATATAGGGATGGGTAGGTCGGTTAGGGCTGGGTTTGGGGTAGTGGTTAGGTGGTTTAGATAGGGTGGTATGATGATAAGGTGGGCTGGAAAGGGTAGGGCCAGATATTTTAGATACAAGTGGTTTGGGTAGGTTGTGGGCTAGGGGTGGTTTAGGGGTTTAGGGTTTGGTTAGGTGGGTGGGTTCTAGGGTGAGGTTTAGTGAGCTAGGTTAGGTGATTAGGCTAGGATTAGGCTAGGTTTAGAGAATTTAACCTAGGTTTAGGGAAGGATTAGGGAAGTGGGTTAGGTGATTAGGTTGGGATTAGGCCGGGATTAGGGAAGTAGGTTAGGTGATTAGGTTCAGATTAGGGGCGGATTAGGGTGGAAGGCTAGGATTAGGTATTTTCGGTTAGGTTTAGGTGAAGGAGCTCCCTTTGCATGGCCCATAGACCTTAACCACATCATGTTGGTGCAGCCCTAGGTTAGGTTTTGGCTAATTACAAGCTTAAACCCACTTAATTAGGCTAACCCACATGATTAACCCCAAACTTGACACACAAGTCAAGCTTAATTACAACCACACTTGATCTTATCCATCCCCACTCTCTCTCATGCCCATAATCCCACGTGAAATTCAAGTGGGCCCCACCTCCATTTATGAGAAGGTGATGTGGGCCATGGATATGGATATTGGATTGGATCTTTGGATCCAAATCCAAATCCAAGTCCATACATGGGTTTGGATTGGGATCTGGATATATATGGTCCAGATCCGATCCAAACTGAACTCTGACTCCTTCGAGCTGTATTCGAAATGAACGGTTTGTGCGGGGCCTGACAGCATCAGTGCTCCGTCTGCGTTGGGTCTTCGCCAACATGATCGTCCGCCTCTGTTTTCGCCTTTCGGAGATGACTTCAAACAAGGTTTCGATGATAATAGGGTCTTGGACGTTCGAGATCCTGGGGGTGTGAATTTGATACAAGAGTTGTTGTGCTAGGCTTGACATGTGCTCCGATTCCGGGCTCTTCTTAGCTCTCCTGGTCCTGTCTGGATTAGGCCAAGCTGCTTCGGGGTTTCAAAACATGTTTTTAAAAGGGTTTTAAAAGCCATATTGTATGTTTTTGAAATACAAACACCCCTTTCAATGTCTCCCTAGATCTCGTCATGAAGAATATGGGATCGTCCCAATTTTTAGCAAAAATCTCAATTTACAAACTCTGGTAGGAGGAGATATCACGCCAAAGGGTTTTGTTCTATGGAATCTGGTCCTAAATGGGATCATGTTTATGCAAGTGCCATGCGTGGAATGCAGATGACATGGGTGTGGTGCCAAGAGTGGCGACCTCCCAGAGACCAGATGTGATCGAACTCTAGAGACTTATAAGGTCTACTGCTCTAAGTGAGCAAAATCCTATGTTGTTCGATGTTCGATTTTCAAAATTTATTTACAAAACTATTTACAAAAGGGACAACTGTCTTGAGCCTCGATCCTAAGGATCTCGAGCTCTTCGTGCTTGCCCTTGTTTGAGTCTTAACACTCGCTTATCTAGCGGAGGTTTTATAAGAAAACAAGGCATATTTCAAATTCCTATGCCTTACTCGAAACGTCGAATTCTCAAACAAGATAAAATTCAAGTAAGTAAATCCTATTTTTAATTAGGATTCCTCAAAATGAACCATGCTTTAGCTTGGGATAAGCGAGGGATGAGAAAGAGATACCACGGTCCCTTCTGAAGCGTCCCGTGGTTTGAGGCACAGAAGGCGGAAAACTGCTCTTTTTGAGCTTTTTGGCCTCTTTTTCCTTTTTTTCAATGAGGGTCTCCCTTTGGGAGTATTTTTTCTTTAATCCCTCTTTTTCATAAGAGAATCGATTTTCTTTCGAATTCTGGTTTCTTTCTTTTGGAAAGATACTTTGAATGGGAAATTCCCTTTTGTTTTGGGCCTTTGTTTTCCTTTTGGAAGGAGAAGAGAAGAGGGGAGGACTTATCCCAAGCCTACACTCGATCCATTCCAGATCAGCCTATTTAGAAATGGCACGTACTACTTGCAAGTATCCTGCTATATTGAACTAGGCCTTTCTTTGTAAGAAGAAGGATTTTGACATGTAACCACGATTTTGAAAACTCCACCCTTTCACAAGTGCGAATTCTCTCACTCAGGGTCACACGACTTTGCCATTGCACCTTATTTTCATGTCTCAGGGCAGCTATCCCTAAAATTTTCGAAAACTGGAATTTAATCCAAATCCTACACATGATACTTCTTTAAGTATTGGATATTGATAGGATCTGCTAAATTCCTACCTTCTACATCGATCAACCAATACGAATTGTTCGTGGTGGTTGCTCGTACAACATAGGGTCTATCCCACTTGGGGCGCCACTTTCCGAATGGATGTGGGCCACGATAATGGATGATTTTCAAAACCAGATCCCCCACTTCAAAGTGGCGAGGTCTCATGTGTTTACCATAATGTCGGGCTATCCTTTGCCGGTATGCACGAGCATGATCCATGGCAAGGAGTCGCCTCTCATCTAGCAAATCTAGTTCAGCCATCCTAGCATGCTGAAGCATCTCTAGGGGGAGGTCGAGTGCAATGGATGTATGTAAACACCCCGAAATCCCACGAATTTCTCAAAATCCATCTGGTTTTATACAAGCAGCCCCAAAGGGCCATTTTGAGTCTGGAAACCCAGGAGCCTTCCAGACAACCCGGTATATATGTTTTAAACTTTATCTTTCTAAAAACATGTAATATGGCTTTTGGAAAACCCTTTTAAAACATGTTTTGAAACCCCGAAGTGGCTTGGCCCGATCAAGACAGGACCAGGAGAGCCAAGAAGAGCCCGGAACCGGAGCACCTATCGAGCCCGGCGCAGCAACTCTTGTATCTGATTCACATCCCAGGATCTCGAACGTCCAAGACCCTGTTCTTATCAAAATAGCATTTGAAGTCATCTCTGGAAGGCAGAAACGGAGGCGGACGACTATGTTGGCGAAGACCCAACGCAGACGGAGTACTGATGCTGTCAGGCCTCGCACGAATCGTCCGTTTCGAACCCAGCTCGAAGGAGTCAGAGTTCAGTTTGGATTGGATCTGAACCATATATATCCAGATCCCAATCCAAACCCATATGTGGACTTGGATTTGGATTTGGATCCAGAGATCCAATCCAATATCCATATCCATGGCCCACATCACCTTCTCATAAATGGAGGTGGGGCCCACTTGAGATTCACGTGGGATATTGGGCATGAGAGAGAGTGGGGTGAAAAATATCAAGAGTGTTGTATTAAGCTTGACTTGTGTGTCAAGTTTGGGTTAATCATGTGGGTTAGCCTAATTGAGTGGGTTTAAGCTTGTAATTAGCTAAAACCTAACCTAGGGCTGCACCAACATGGGGTGATCAAGGTCTATGGGCCATACTAAGGGAGCTCCTTCACCTAAACCTAACCCAAAATGCCTAAACCTAGCCTAAACCCCTAATCCACCCCTAATCTGAGCCTAATCACCTAACCCAATTCCCTAATCCCGTCCTAATCCCAACCTAATCACCTAACCCACTTCCCTAATCCTTCCCTAAACCTAGATTAATTTCCCTAATCCTAGCCTAAACCTAGCCTAATCACCTAACCTAGCTCACTAAACCTCACCCTAAAACCCAACCACCTAATCTAGCCCTAAACCCCTAAACCACCCTTAGCCCACGATTTACCCAAACCCCTAGTTTTAAAATATCTGGCCCAACCTCATCCAGCCCACCTTATCTACATACCACCCTACCTAAAACCACCTAACCACTACCCACAGCCCAGCCCTAACCGACCTACCCATCCCCTATTTAAACCCCCCTCATTGTGGGCGGGTTTTCCAAGTGGGAACCACTACCTCACCCAGCCGGGCCCTCTCCTTCTCCCTTCTCTCATCCAGCCGGGACGACTCCCCACCTTGGCCTGCTCCAGCTGCTCCACCAGCCGCCACCTACTCCGCCACCTTTCCTCTTCCATCCACCACCACCACCCCTCAGCCGGACGCCACCACCTCCACCCAACCGAACCAGCCGACAGCCACCTTCCCACTTCATCCGCCACCTCTCCCCATTCGGTAAGTACCCCAAACTCCCTCAAGGCCCCTCTCTACCACCTCTTCACTCTTGGCCACCCATCCTACCTTCATCTCAGCCCCCTTGCCACCACCACTTTAACCTAGCCGAACCTAGTATAACCCAAGATGCCAGCCACTACCTAGCCATCCTCTCCCATTCGGCCCTCCCCTAGGTGTCCTATTCGGCCTTCCCACCAGCTCATCTTTTAGGTCCAATTTCCCTAAGTACCCAACTCCCCTAGTGATCCTAATACCTCACTCGTTCAGCACATTTAAACCCCTTACCTTGAGGCGCCATCTACTTGCCACCGGCCACCTCCGAGGCGCCTATCCCGCGCCCCACTTGCAGCCGGCCAGCACCCTTGATCACCTACCTTCGCGGAGCTCCCGTTTGCAGCCCAAGGCCAAGCCCACGCTCAAGCAAGACCTCTATGGACCAGCTACTCGTAAGTGTCTAAACTCGGTCTTTAGTCGTACACTTGCTTGAAATTCAATTTGATACGGGGTTGTAATAACGGAGCATAGTCTCCCCCCGCTTGTAATAACGTGGCTTGGCACAACCACACACGTGCACTCTCTTAGTCGTGCACAATTTTGAACACACACGGGCCTAACCAGCCCCTAATATATAAGTGTATATATACTTTCATTTTCGAAGGGTTTTGTTTAAGTTGGGTGCGTTGTCTTTCAATTCAAGCACTCTCACACACATTGAGCTTTCGCTCTTATTTGAAAGACCCAAGTAAGGGCCGACCTATACTATTTGGGTTTCATTTCTTGTCGTGTGAGTAAGTCTTTCAATTCAAGCACTCTCACACACATTGAGCTTTCGCTCTTATTTGAAAGACCCAAGTAAGGGCCGACCTATACTATTTGGGTTTCATTTCATGTCGTGTGAGTAAGTCTTTCGATTCAAGCACTTTCACACACATTGAGCCTTCGCTCTTACTCCCAAGACCTTAGTAAAGGCCTTATTGCAGTTATATTTGGGTTTCATTTATGTCGTGTGGGTAGTCTTTTAATTCAAGCACCCTCACACACATTGAGCCTTCGCTCTTATTCCCAAGACCTTAGTCAAGGCCATACTGCAATTTATATTTGGGTTTAAATTCATGTCGTGTGTGTAAGTCTTTCAATTCAAGCACGCACCCACATTGAGCCTTCGCTCTTATTTGCAAGACCCGAGTAAGGGCTCATATACATAAGATATATACTTATTTCCCTTCGGTTATTTCCCTTCGGTTATTTCCCTTCGGTTATTTCCCTTCTGTTATTTCCCTTCAGTATTGTCTTTACATTTCGGGTTTTCCCTTTGGAGTAGCGTGAGTTTGCATTGCATCTACGCCATACCACGAGGTAGGACGCATATTGCATCGAAGCAAACCCCGCTCGAATTCGCCCATGTAGTGGAGTGTTCATAACACACAAACTAGGCGACCCAAAAAGGGATAAAAGAAAAGACTTAGGCACGTGCAAATCCACGTGATCTAAAACATGCAATCACATCTTAAAGACCCGAAATAGATACCTCGAACCGTTTCGTAGACTTTCTCCCCAAAACTCGATTTTTGCAAAAGCGTACAGACTAACCCTTGCGCATCGGTGCAAGAAGGTCTACGACGACAAGAGCTTACTTGCTCACAGTCGCCACGCTTAGAAGTCAGTATTAAATATATCTTCGCTAGCTTAAGTAAGCTAGCTGGCACGCCCTATTTGTATACATAGGCCTTAGACGCACGATAAAGATCCACTCCAAGCCCCGAAAGAGGCGAAGAGGCGGGGATTTTCACACGTCTACAATGTATGAAATGAATGCAGTTGGGTATGAATGGGAAGAATGGCGTTTGTGCCATAGACCAATTCGAATGGTGTGGCATTTGTGGGAGTCCGGATGGAAGTCCTATAAGCCCATAAGGCTTCATCCAGCTTCTCGTGCCACGTCCTACCCTTCTCTAAGGTTTTCTCAATTATGCTAATGAGAGTCTTGTTTATGGCTTCGGCTTGGCCGTTGCCTTGAGGGTAGTAGGGCGAGGAGAAGTGGTGAGTTATGCCATACATGTTGCACAACTTAACCATCCGCTCGTTCTTGAATGGGGTGCCATTATCAGACACAAGGTCTCGTGGAACCCCAAATCGAGCCAAGATATTCCTCCGCCAAAATGTGGTTTTGAAAATGGTTTTGCAATATATGCCTTCATCAGGCATTTCGACAAGAGTGGGATATGCGTCCTCTAAGGGGAATTCATCCACGTAATCTGCTAGGGCTTGCCCCTTAATGGAGATCTGGTGATGGTATTTCAGATCATACTCCATTAGAAGGAGTTGCCATTTGCCCAATCTACCCGTGAGAATGGGTTTTTCGAACAAGTGCTTGATTGGATCAAGCTTGGACACTATCCAGATCTCATGATCTAGGAAATAGTGTCTGAATTTCTAGCAGGCCCAGACTAGGGCCAAGCACGTCTTCTCCATGGCTTGATAATTTCGTTCATAAGCCAAGAGAGTTTTCGAAATATAGTAGATGGCATACTCCTTATGGGTGTCATCCTCGTATTGAGCCAACAAGGCTCCTAAAGCATTTACATGCATGGAGATGTATAATAAAAGCGGTTTTCCTTGCTTTGCAGGATTCAAAACAGGGGGATTAACCAAGTATCCCTTCAGTCTCTCGAAGGACCTTTCGCATTCATCATCCCATAAGAATTTCGTACCCTTCCGCAACAGTTTGTTGAAGGGTTCGCATCTAGTTGCCAGATTCGATATGAATCGGCGCACGGATTGTAAGCGACCCTGGAGGCTACGGATTTGATTCAGATTGGAGGGTGGAGCCATGTCTATGATGGCCCGACACTTAGAGGGGTCGACTTCTATTCCCCTTTGGCTCACCATAAAGCCTAGAAGCTTCCCTGATTCTACCCCGAACACACATTTTTGAGGGTTTAGCTTTACTTTGTAAAGCCTAAGCCTTTCGAAAATCTTTTGTAAACATTCGATATGGGTGCATCAGGTTTTGGATTTTGCCAAGAGATCATCTACATACACTTCTACAAGCTCATGAATTTGATTATGGAAGATCGTGTTCATGGCTCGTTGGTATGTTGCGCCGGTATTTTTCAAACCAAAGGGCATGACTGTATAGCAGTACGTGCCCCATGGGGTTGTGAAGGCGGTCTTACCCTGATCTCGTGGACTTAGTTTGATTTGATTATAGCCTGAATAGCCATCCATGAATGAAAACATTTCATGATTTGCAGTACTATCGACTATCAAATCTATGTTTGGTAAAGGATAATTATCCTTTGGAGTGGATTTATTCAGGTTTCTGAAATTGATGCATATTCGAATTTTCCCATTGGTTTTTCGAACCACAATGATATTTGACAACCAATCAGAATACGCAATGGGTTTTATAAATCTGGCTTTTAGCAGATCTTCTAAACCCTCTTTTACTTGCGTGTGTACATTCGGGTGTATTTTCCTAAGCTTCTGCTTTATGGGTTTTACACCTGCATCTAAGGGAAGAAGATGCTCGACAATGTTGGGATCTATGCCCGGCATGTCTTCATACGTCCATGCAAACACATCTAAATAGGTTCTTAGAAATGCAATGAATGCTATCCTTTCGGTTTCATGCAAGCATGCGCCTATTTTGATGGTTTTGGGATTGGAATCATCCCCTAGGTTCACCTCTATGAAATCTCCTCCTACTGATTGGGAAGGTCTTTCAAAATCGAGAATTCTATGAAATTCTGGGAGCTCAGAAGTGGGATCTTCCTCAAGGGGATCCATTTCTGGGCTTTGATCATTCTCGTGGGTTATAGACCCGAGGGAACTTGATGCGTGGTTTTCAAAATGACCTGGTTTTGTACTTGGATTTTCAAGTGATTTCGAAATTTTTGGTCTGGCTATGCAGACGACGTTTCTTTCGAAATCCTTTTCTTTTGCCAAAGTCCTACCAGGAGCAGCTATGTACAAAATCTTTTTGGTATTTTCCAAATTTTTGATTTTTTTGGGTTTTTGTAAAACAAGAACTTTGGGAACTATACAAAGCACTCTTTTTTCGAGTTTTTGTTTTTCCATTGTTTTTGGTTTTTCTTGTTTTTCGATTTTTTTGATTCTAAGTTTTTGAAATGTTTTTGGTATTTTTAGAAAAGGGATCTTCCATCATACCTACAAAGGGAAAGCACTACGGGTTAGACTCGGAATAGGAGGTCTAAATCGTAGGTCTCTTCTAAGGCAGGCTCCGGGGCACCCTTGACCCAGGTGGTCACAGGAGGTGGCTCCGGCGGTATTCGGGGAGTATAGCCGATCCCATATCGGCTTGGGTTGGCCCTAGGAAGGATGGGCTCTAGGAGACCCTGGTTCTGCGCCCCTAGACTCTTGTAGGGCGTGTAGCCCATGTTCAATAACATATTCCATGACATTTTGTTTTTCGAAAAAGTAGGATACAAGTCGTGGTCCTGGAACATGCTATCGTCCATATTAGGCTCATATGGCTTCTTGTCCAGGGGCTTTGGAAATAGGGAACGCTTGGGTTTTCCTAGAAGGATTAAAGTCGGGAGGGCGCCTGCTTTGGGCGGCCCCTTCACACATACAACCTTCCTAGGGTTGTTTAACATGAGCCGAGTTGGCTCAATCATAATTTGCCCCAAGTTAGCCTCATGGGCCTGGGAGCTTGATAAACAAGGGGAGTTTATGATCCCCTGAAGCTGTGGGTGACTCTCACCTAGGATCACTACGACCTGGTCCCTAAAAGGGATCTTGACACACCTGTGGAAGGTGGATGGCACAGCGCACAAACTGTGTATCCAGGGCCTTCCCAACAACAGGTTATAATGGGGGTGGATGTCCAAGACATGAAACACCCCCGTGTGTTCGATCCCTCCCGTTTCCATTGGGAGTTCGATGGATCCTAAAGGTCTAGACACATTCCCATCGTATCTAGTGATAACGATGGGCCTTGGGTTCACTAAAGTCAAGGTGACTCCGATTTTGTATGCCACATGAAGTGGAAGGATGTTGAGCCCTCCTCCACCATCGACTAAGCACCTGTCCAGAGAGTGGTTGTTTAGAACCACCTCGATATGCAGGGCCTAGTTATGGGTTTCGTAGGGTCTATCTACATCATCTTCCGAGAAAGTGATGGGCAATTTTGCTCCTAATAAAGCCACTTGGGCAGACAAGGATTCCAGACTTATGTTCGAATCAACCTTGGCCCTTTCTGGAATTTTCTCTAACACAAGTCTATGCCTAGGCGAGGGTTTTATAAGCTCTAAGATAGACATGTGAATAGGAATCTTTGAAAGGTGGTTTTCGAAGTCATAAGGATTTAGGATGACTTTGTCCTTATCTGCTTTTGGCAGAACACTAGGGATACATGCTTTTGAGGGGCCAGGCACACTGACCACCTTTTGAGCACCTTGAAGGTCCGGGGGTTGATACATCCTCCCGGATCTAGTGACTTCCCCCACGACTAGCCTAGGGTTCGTGCTAACTTTGGCTCTAAGAATGAGCTGGAGAGAACCTTGGGTTTTCAAAACTAGTTTTACCGGGGATTCCACTTTTGGTGGTCCCCGGATGACGACTTGGGCGGGCTTCTTGTATAGTACAAGAATGGGCGCACAAGTGGGTCGACCAGGTTCTAGTTTTTGCACTAGTTCCTTGGAAATGGTGAGGGTACATACCTCCTTTCCTTTTCCACTGCCACTGGCGTGTTTGGGAAAGGGTTCCTTGAAGATAGCTTGAGGTGGCTCAGGTTCTACAGTGACCTGGAGTCGGCCTTTTGCTATCAAGTTCTCAATTTTATTTAAGAGGGAGAAGCAGCATTTGGTATCATAGCCTTTGAGCCGATGATACTTGTAGACGCGCGAAAATCCCCGCCTCTTTGCCTTTTTTTAGGGCTCGGAGCGGATCCTCTCGTGTGTCTAAGGCCTATGTATGCAAACAGGGCGTGCCAGCTAGCTTACTTAAGCTAGCGAAGATATTTTTAACACTGACTTCTAAACGTGGCGACTGTGAGCAAGTAAGCTCTTGTCGTCGCAAACCTTCTTGCACCGATGCGCAAGGGTCAGTCTGTACGCTTTGCAAAAATCGAGTTTTTGGAGAGAAAGTCTACGAAGCGATTCGAGGTGTCTATTTCGGGTCTTTAAAATGCGATTGCATGTTTTAGATCACGTGGATTTGCACGTGCCTAAGTCTTTTCTTTTATCCCTTTTCGGGCCACCTAGTTTGTGTGTTATGAACACTCCACTACATGGGCGAATTCGAGCGGGGCTTGCTTCGATGCAATATGCGTCCTACCTCGTGGTATGGCGTAGATGCAATGCAAACTCACGCTACTCCAAAGGGAAAACCCGAAATGTAAAGACAATACTGAAGGGAAATAACTGAAGGGAAATAACCGAAGGGAAATAACCGAAGGGAAATATGTATATATAATATGTATATGAGCCCTTACTTGGGTCTTGCAAATAAGAGTGAAGGCTCAATGTGGGTGCGTGCTTTAATTGAAAGACTTACACACACGACATGAAATTAAACCCAAATATAAATTGCAGTATGGCCTTGACTAAGGTCTTGGGAGTAAGAGCGAAGGCTCAATGTGTGTGAGAGTGCTTGAATTGAAGTACTACACACACGACATAAATGAAACCCAAATATAACTGCAATAAGGCCTTTACTAAGGTCTTGGGAGTAAGAGCGAAGGCTCAATGTGTGTGAGTGCTTGAATTGAAAGAATTACTCACACGACATGAAATGAAACCCAAATAGTATAGGTCGGCCCTTACTTGGGTCTTTCAAATAAGAGCGAAAGCTCAATGTGTGTGAGAGTGCTTGAATTGAAAGACTTACTCACACGACATGAAATGAAACCCAAATAGTATAGGTCGGCCCTTACTTGGGTCTTTCAAATAAAAGCGAAAGCTCAATGTGTGTGAAAGTGCTTGAATTGAAAGACAACGCACCCAACTTAAGCAAAAACCCTTCGAAAATGAAAGTATATATATATATTTATGTATTAGGGGCTGATTAGGCCCATGTGTGTTCAAAATCGTGCACAACTAAGAGAGTGCACGTGTGTGGGTGTGCCAAGCCACGTTATTACAAGCGAGGGGAGACTATGCTCCGTTATTACAACCCCGTATCAAATTGAATCTCAAGCAAGTATACAACTAAAGACCGAGTTTAGGCACTTACGAGTAGCTGGTCCGTAGAGGCCTTGCTTGAGCGTGGGCTTGGCCTTCGCCTTGGGCTGCAAACGGGAGCTCCGCGAGGGTGGATGACAAAGGGTGCTGGCCAGCTGCAAGTGGGGCGCGGGATAGGCGCCTCGAAGGTGGCCGACTGCAAATGGGTGTCGCCTTGATGTGGGCGATCAAGGGGCTGGGCCAAGTAAGTGTGTAGGGTCACGAATGGAGAGTATAGAGTGTTAGGGAATATGAACCTAAGGGAGTTTAAGGGAAGGCCGAATGGGAGTCTAAGGGGAAAAGAGATGGCTGGCCGGGTATAGTTAGGGTAGTTAGGTAGTGGCCGGTGGTTTAGGTTGTGCTAGGTTCGGCTAAGTGAGAATGGTGGCAGCAAGGGGCTGATGTGTAGGTAAGATGGTGGTATGGTGGGTGGCTAGGAGTGTAGAGGGAGTAGAGAAGGAGCTAGGTAGAGTGGGGGGGTGGTACTTACCGAATGGGGAGAAAGTGGTACCTGGCTGGGAGGAAGATGGGCAGGCTGTGAAGCTCGGCCGGGAGGTGGTGGAGGTGGCGGTGCAAGTTGTGGGGGGGATGAAAGGATGGTGGTGGTGCAGGCGGCGCAGGTGGAGCAGTTGGGGCAGGTGGTGGGACTCGGTTGGACTTGGGGAAGAAGGGGACCCGGCTGGGATGGATGAAGCCACTAGCTAGCCAAAAACCCGCCCCAAAGGGGGGGGTTTAAATAGGGATGGGTAGGTCGGTTAGGGCTGGGTTTCGGGTAGTGGTTAGGTGGTTTAGGTAGGGTGGTATTAAGATAAGGTGGGCTGGAAAGGGTAGGGCCAGATATTTTGAAAACTAGTGGTTTGGGTAGATTGTGGGCTAGGGGTGGTTTAGGGGTTTAGGGCTAGGTTAGGTGGTTGGGTTTTAGGGTGAGGTTTAGTGAGCTAGGTTAGGTGATTAGGCTAGGTTTAGGCTAGGTTTAGGGAAATTAACCTAGGTTTAGGGAAGGATTAGTGAAGTGGGTTAGGTGATTAGGTTGGGATTAGGCTGGGATTAGCGAAGTGGGTTAGGTGATTAGGCTCAGATTAGGGGTGGATTAGGGTGGTAGGCTAGGATTAGGCATTTTGGGTTAGGTTTAGGTGAAGGAGCTCCCTTAGCATGGCCCATAGACCTTAACCACCTCATGTTGGTGCAGCCCTAGGTTGGGTTTTGGCTAATTACAAGCTTAAACCCACTCAATGAGTCTAACCCACATGATTAACCCCAAACTTGACACACAAGTCAAGCTTAATTACAACACTCTTGATATTTTCCATCCCCACTCTCTCTCATGCCCATGATCCCACGTGAATTTCAAGTGGGCCCCACCTCCATTTATGAGAAGGTGATGTGGGCCATGGATATGGATATTGGATTGGATCTCTGGATCCAAATCCAAATCCAAGTCCACCTATGGGTTTGGATTGGGATCTGGATATATATGGTCCAGATCCAATCCAAACTGAACTCTGACTCCTTTGAGCTGGGTTCGAAACGGACGAGTCGTGCGGGGCCTGACAGCATCAGTACTCCGTCTGCGTTGGGTCTTCGCCAACATGGTCGTCCGCCTCCGTTTCTGCCTTTCGGAGATGACTTCAAAGGATATTTTGATAAGAACAGGGTCTTGGACGTTCGAGATCCTAGGGGTATGGATGTGATACGAGAGTTGCTGTGCCAGGCTTGACATGTGCTCCGGTTCTGGGCTCTCTTTGACATTGCTGGTCCTGTCTTGATTAGGCCAAGCTGCTTTGGGGTTTCAAAAACATGTTTTAAACGGTTTTCAAAAGCTATATTATATATTTTTGAAAGATAGAGTTCAAAACATATGTACAGGGTTGTCTGAAGGCTCCTGGGTTTCCAGACTCAAAATGGCCCTTTGGGGCTGCTTTTACAAAACCAGATGGATTTGAGAAATTCGTGGGATTTCGGGGTGTTTACAGATGCCCCTCTTTGGCCTTGTCCAAATCGATTTGGATAAGGGCAAAGATGACAAACACCCCTTTTAATGTCTCCCTAGATCTATCCACGAAGAATATGGGATTGCCCCAATTTTAGCGAAATCTCAATTTACAAACTCTGGTAGGAGGAGATATCACACCAAAGGGTTTTACATGGAATCTGGTCCTAAATGGGATCATGTTCATGCAAGTACCATGCGTGGAATGCAAATGACATGGGTGTGGTGCCTAGAGTGGCGACCTCCCAGGGACTAGATGTGGTCGAACTCTATAGACTTACAAGGCCTACTACTCCAATTGAGCAAATCCTATGCTGTTCGATGTTCGGTTTTCAAAACTTATTTACAAAACTATTTACAAAAGGGACAACTGACTTGAGCCTCGATCCTAAGGATCTCGAGCTCTTCGTGCTTGCCCTTGTTTGAGTCTTAACACTCGCTTATCTAGCGGAGGTTTTATAAGAAAACAAGCTTCATTTCAAATTCCTACGCCTTACTCGAAACGTCGAATTCTCAAACAAAATGAAATTCAAGTAAGTAAATCCTATTTTTACTTTAGGATTCCTCGAAATGAACCATGCTTTAGCTTGGGATAAGCCAGGGATGGGAAAGAGATACCACAGTCCCTTCTAAAGCGTCCCGTGGTTTAAGGCATAGAAGGCGGAAAACTGCTCTTTTTGAGCTTTTTGACCTCTTTTTCCTTTTTTTCATAGAGGGTCTCCCTTTGGGAGTATTTTTTCTTTAATCCTTCTTTTTCTCAAGAGAATCGATTTTTCTTTTGAATTCTGGTTTATCTCTTTTGGAAAGAGACTTTAAATGGGAAATTCCCTTTTGTTTTGGGCCTTTGTTTTCCTTTTGGAAGGAGAAGAGAAAAGCGGAGGACTTATCCCAAGCCTACACTCGATCCATTCCAGATCAGCCTATTTAGAAATAGCACGTACTACTTGCAAGTATCTTGCTATGTTGAACTAGGCCTTTCTTTGTAAGAAGAAGGATTTTGAAATGTAACCACGATTTTGAAAACTCCACTCTTTCACAAGTGCGAATTCTCTCACTTAGGGTCACACGATTTGCCTTTGCACATTATTCACATGTCTCAGGGCAGCTATCCCTAGAAATTTTCGAAAACTGGAATTTAGTCCAGATCCTACACATGATACTTCTTTAAGTATTGAATATTGATAGGATCTGCTAAATTCCTACCTTCTACATCGATCAACCAATACGAATTGTTCGTAGTGGTTGCTCGTACAACATAGGGTCCATCCCAGTTGGGGCGCCACTTGCCTAGGGGGTGTGGGCCACAATGGTAGATGGTTTTTAAGACCAGATCTCCCACTTCAAAGTGGCGAGGTCTCATGTGTTTGCTATAATGTCGGGCCATCCTTTGCCGGTATGCACGAGCATGATCCATGGCAAGGAGTCGCCTCTCATCTAGCAAATCTAGTTCGGCCATCCTAGCATGCTGAAGTGTCTCTAGGGGGAGGTCGAGTGCTATGGATGTATGAAATGAATGCAGTTGAGTATGAATGGGAAGAATGGCGTTTGTGCCATAGACCAATTCTAATGGTGTGGCATTCGTGGGAGTCCGGATGGAAGTCCTATAAGCCCATAAGGCTTCATCCAACTTCTCGTGCCACGTCCTACCCTTCTCTAAGGTTTTCTCAATAATACTAATGAGAGTCTTGTTTGTGGCTTCGGCTTGGCCGTTGCCTTGAGGGTAGTAGGGTGAGGAGAAGTGGTGAGTTATGCCATACGTGTTGCACAACTTAACCATCCGCTCGTTCTTGAATGGGGTACCATTATCAGACACAAGGTCTCGTGGAACCCCAAATCGAGCCAAGATATTCCTCCGGATGAAAGCCACCACATGTTGCCCCATTACATTCGTTAGGGAAATGGCTTCCACCCACTTGGAGAAATACTCCATGGCTGCTAAAATAAATCGATGCCCATTCAAGGCCTTTGGAAATATTGGGCCTACGATGTCAAACGCCCACATGGTAAATGGCGAGGGGCTGACCACGGAATGCAATGTAGATGATGGGATATGAATGGCGTGCCCATGCACTTGACACGGATGACACTTCCTAACATGATCGTGACAATCCTTTTTCAGGGTGGACCAAAAATAGCCCCCTCTAAGTATTTTCATTGCCATCATGTTGGCATTTACATGACCTCCACATTCTCCATCGTGGAACTCATGCATCACTATCCTAGCCTCCTCTAGGTCGATACACCTAAGCAGAATGCCGGTAAAACTCTTTTTGTATAAGACCCCACCCAGAATGGTGTATCGGGTCGAAATCTTACGAATGAATGCCTTATCTTTGGATGTGGCATCCTCGATGAATCCCCCATTTTCTAAAAATTGTTTTATGTCATAGAACCAGGGTTTTTCAATAGACTCTGGTTTGTTTTGGCAAATATTCAAGTCGTGTGTGGATGGGTGGGGCGCATGCCATATTTCCAAAGATCTGGTCCCTGAAATGGGATCGACCTTCAGGGCTGAACCCAAGGAGGAGAGGGCATCGGCGATGCCATTGTCCTCCCTTCCTACGTGTGTGAGTTTACACGACTGGAAGGATTGGACCAATCGAGTGGCCAACTCGTGATACGGAAGTAGTTTCTCATTACGTACCTGCCAAATTTTTAAAACTTGGTTTATGACAAGGAGCGAATCTCCAAAGACCACAATGCATGATGCCCCTAGAGTTTTCGAAATCTTTAAGCCTTGTATGAGTGCTTCATACTCAGCTACATTGTTGGAACATTTGAAATCTAAGCGGACTGCTATGGGAATCTCGCCCTTTTGAGGGGAGATTAGGATGACCCCAGCACCAGCCCCTCGTTGGTTTCGTGCCCCGTCGAAGTGCATCTTCTACACTTGGTTTTCGAAAGAATTTGCCAAAAGGTGGTTTTGAAAATGGTTTTGCAATATGCCTTCATCAGGCATTTCGACAAGAGTGGGATATGCATCCTCTAAGGGGAATTCAGCCACGTAATCTGCTAGGGCTTGCCCCTTAATGGAGATCTGGTGATGGTATTTCAGATCATACTCCATTAGAAGGAGTTGCCATTTGTCCAATCTACCCCTGAGAATGGGTTTTTCGAACAAGTGCTTGATTGGATCAAGCTTGGATACTATCCAGATCTCATGATCTAGGAAATAGTGTCTGAATTTCTGGCAGGCCCAGACTAGGGCCAATCACGTCTTCTCCATGGCTTGATAATTTCGTTCATAAGCCAAGAGAGTTTTCGAAATATAGTAGATGGCATACTCCTTATGGGTGTCATCCTCATATTGAGCCAACAGGGCTCCTAAAGCATTTACATGCACGGAGATGTATAATAAAAGCGGTTTTCCTTGCTTTGGAGGATTCAAAACAGGGGGATTAACCAAGTATGCCTTCAGTCTCTCGAAGGACCTTTGGCATTCGTCATCCCATAAGAATTTCGTACCCTTCCTCAACAGTTTGTTGAAGGGTTCGCATCTAGTTGCCAGATTCGATATGAATCGGCGCACGGATTGTAAGCGACCCTGGAGGCTACGGATTTGATTAAGATTGGAGGGTGGAGCCATGTCTATGATGGCCCGACACTTAGAGGGGTCGACTTCTATTCCCCTTTGGCTCACCATAAAGCCTAGAAGCTTCCCTGATTCTACCCCGAACACACATTTTTGAGGGTTTAGCTTTACTTTGTAAAGCCTAAGCCTTTCGAAAATCTTTTGTAAACATTCGATATGGGTGCATCGGGTTTTGGATTTTGCCAAGAGATCATCTACATACACTTCTACAAGCTCATGAATTTGATCATGGAAGATCGTGTTCATGGCTCGTTGGTATGTTGCGCCGGCATTTTTCAAACCAAAGGGCATGACTGTATAGCAGTACGTGCCCCATGGGGTTGTGAAGGCAATCTTACCCTGATCTCGTGGACTTAGTTTGATTTGATTATAGCCTGAATAGCCATCCATGAATGAAAACATTTCATGATTTGCAGTACTATCGACTATCAAATCTATGTTTGGTAAAGGATAATTATCCTTTGGAGTGGCTTTATTCAGGTTTCTGAAATCGATGCATATTCAAATTTTCCCATTGGTTTTTCGAACCACAATGATATTTGACAACCAATCAGAATACGCAATGGGTTTTATAAATCCGGCTTTTAGCATATCTTCTAAACCCTCTTTTACTTGCGTGTGTACATTCAGGTGTATTTTCCTAAGCTTCTGCTTTATGGGTTTTACACCTACATCTAAGGGAAGACGATGCTCGACAATGCTGGGATCTATGCCCGGCATGTCTTCATACGTCCATGCAAACACATCTAAATAGGTTCTTAGAAATGCAATGAATGCTATCCTTTCGGTTTCATGCAAGCATGCGCCTATTTTGATGGTTTTGGGATTGGAATCATCCCCTAGGTTCACCTCTATGAAATCTCCTCCTACTGATTGGGAAGGTCTTTCAAAATCGAGAATTCTATGAAATTCTGGGAGCTCAGAAGTGGGATCTTCCTCAAGGGGATCCATTTCTAGGCTTTGATCATTCTCGTGGGTTATAGACCCGAGGGAACTTGATGCGTGGTTTTCAAAATGACCTGGTTTTGTACTTGGATTTTCAAGTGATTTCAAAATTTTTGGTCTGGCTATGCAGATGACGTTTCTTTCGAAATCCTTTTCTTTTGCCAAAGTCCTACCAGGAGCAGCTATGTACAAAATCTTTTTGGTATTTTCCAAATTTTCGATTTTTTTGGGTTTTTGTAAAACAAGAACTTTGGGAACTATACAAAGCACTCTTTTTTCGAGTTTTTGTTTTTCCATTGTTTTTGGTTTTTCTTGTTTTTCGATTTTTTTGATTCTAAGTTTTTCAAATGTTTTTGGTATTTTTAGAAAAGGGATCTTCCGTCATACCTACAAAGGGAAAGCACTACGGGTTAGACTCGGAATAGGAGGTCTAAATCGTAGGTCTCTTCTAAGGCAGGCTCCGGGGCACCCTTGACCCAGGTGGTCACAGGAGGTGGCTCCGGCGGTATTCGGGGAGTATAGCCGATCCCATATCGGCTTGGGTTGGCCCTAGGAAGGATGGGCTCTAGGAGACCCTGGTTCTGCGCCCCTAGACTCTTGTAGGGTGTGTAGCTCGTGTTCAATAACATATTCCACGACTTTTTGTTTTTCGAAAAAGTAGGATACAAGTCGTGGTCCTGGAACATGCTATCGTCCATATTAGGCTCATATGGCTTCTTGTCCAGGGGCTTTGGAAATAGGGAACACTTGGGTTTTCCTAGGAGGATTAAAGTCGGGAGGGGGCCTGCTTTGGGAGGCCCCTTCACACATACAACCTTCCTAGGGTTGTTCAACACGAGCCGAGGTGGCTCAACCATAATTTGCCCCAGGTTAGCCTCATGGGCCTGGGAGCTTGATAAACAAGGGGAGTTTATGATCCCCTGAAGCTGTGGGTGACTTTCACCTAGGATCACTACGTCCTGGTCCCTAAAAGGGATCTTGACACACCTGTGGAAGGTGGATGGCACAACGCACAAACTGTGTATCCAGGGCCTTCCCAGCAACAGGTTATAATGGGGGTGGATGTCCAGGACATGGAACACCCCCGTGTGTTCGATCCCTCCCGTTTCCATTGGGAGTTCGATGGATCCTAAAGGTCTAGACGCATTCCCATCGTATCCAGTGATAACGATGGGGCTTGGGTTTACTGAAGTCAAGGTGACTCCGATTTTGTATGCCACATGAAGTGGAAGGATGTTGAGCCCTCCTCCACCATCGACGAGGCACCTGTCCAGAGAGTGGTTGTTTAGAACCACCTCGATATGCAGGGCCTGGTTATGGGTTTCGTAGGGTCTATCTACATCATCTTCCGAGAAAGTGATGGGCGATTTTGCTCCTAATAAAGCCACTTGGGCAGACAAGGACTCCAGACTTATGTTCGAATCAACCTTGGCCCTTTCCAGAATTTTCTCTAATACAAGTCTATGCCTAGGCGAGGTTTTTATAAGCTCTAGGATAGACATGTGAATAGGAATCTTTGAAAGGTGGTTTTCGAAATCATAAGGATTTAGGATGACTTTGTCCTTATCAGTTTTTGGCAGACCACTAGGGATACATGCTTTTGAGGGGCCAGGCACACTGACCACCTTTTGAGCACCTTGAAGGTGCGGGGGTTGGTAGATCCTCCCGGATCTAGTGACTTCCCCCACGACCAGCCTAGGGTTCGCGCTAAACTTGGCTCTAAGGATGAGCTGAGGAGAACCTTGGATTTTTAAAACTGGTTTTATCGGGGTTTCCACTTTTGGTGGTCTCCGAATGATGACTTGGGCGGGCCTCTTGTATAGTACAAGGATGGGCGCACAAGTAGGTCGATCAGGTTCTGGCTTTTGCGCTAGTTCCTTGGAAATGGTGAGGGTACATACCTCCTTTCCTTTCCCACTGCCACTGGCGTGTTTGGGAAAGGGTTCCATGAAGATAGCTTGAGGTGGCTCAGGTTCCGCAGTGACCTAGAGCCGGCCTTCTGCTATCAAGTTCTCAATTTTATTTAAAAGAGAGAAGCAGCGTTTGGTATCATGGCCTTTGAGCCGATGATACTTACAAAATCGTTTTAAATACCCCCCTTTGGACGTGACTCCTTCGGGGATTTCAGGGAGTTCTATCATGCCCTGGGCAAGTAAGAGGTCTAGGACCTCCGACACAAGTTGCCCCAGTGGAGTATACTCCCGTTTTTCAACCGATTTTTGAAAATTGCGTTCCCTCTTATTTTCTAATTTTTCAAAATTTTTGGAAGTGCCCGCCATGCCTGGGTCCACCCGGACATTGGCGATTTTATGGGGCTTTGCCCCTTTGTCCGTCGTGGGTAGCCCATATGCGATGGGCTTTTCCAAATGGGTTTTCGGAACAGCACTTCCTTTCCATAAGTGATCGTATGTCCCTTTTCGCAAGTTGGTTTCGAAAAGGGAGGCCTTTTTGATCAACTTATGGAAAGTTGAAATCTCATGGAGCGAGAGAAGGGTTTTTAATTCGCTTTTAAAATTATCCAGGATGAGCATTACTGCGCATCCTTCGGATATGGGCTCTCACACTTGGCCCAAAAGCGACCTCCATCTTATAATGAAGGCATGCACGTCTTCGTTCATGCCTTGCTTTGTATCCCTTAAGGTATTCAGGGTTGGCGTGACTTCTACGTTGTGTGCAAATCTTTGCATAAAGCAGTTCGCTAACTCTTCAAAAGTAGCGAACTGGCTTAAGTCGTAGGAAGCCAGCCATTTGGCAGCTGTGCCTTTAAGGGATAGAGGGAACCAATACACCCATTTCATCAGGTCCTTTTTCTTCTTATGGGCTCGACGTGAGAAAAGCTGCAAGTGGGACCTAGGGTCTCCCATGCCATCATACCGATGGAAGTTCGGTATTTCATCGTCACTGTCTGTTTCGTAATCCATAGGAAGGAAATCAGACAGGGCGTAGTTTCTTTTCTCTTTATTCTGCCCTTTCAGCAACTGCTGTAGGGCTTTACGGTCCTTTTGTGTGAAGGACTCGTGGTATTGGTTGCCTTCTATTACGGAGGCCTCTTTTTGCTTGCGAGGTTTTTCAGATTTCTTTTTAGGCCTTTGTTCACCATTTGATGAACATGAATCGCCTACTTCAGCCTCTTGGCTGAGAGCATCGATTTTGGCCTCAAACTCCCTTCTCAAGTCCTCGATTTCATCTAGTTTTATTTTGTTTTTGAAAATCCTCCTAGAGTGAGAACTTGATGCGCATGAGCCTTGGCTCGACACTTCACTTGGATTGGATTTTGACATGCTTTTCAAGCTTTTTCAAAATGTCCTAAGTACAAGCAAAGAAAACAGGTTAAAAATGACACCTTTTTACAAAATTTTCGCAAGACTTCTACTTTAAAAACTCTATTTTTGAAAGGCTCACGTCCCACCGGGCGTGCCAATCTCTGTAGACGCGCGAAAATCCCCGCCTCTTTGCCTTTTTTCAGGCCTATTTATGCAAACAGGGCGTGCCAGCTAGCTTACTTAAGCTAGCGAAGATATTTTTAATACTGACTTCTAAACGTGGCGACTGTGAGCAAGTAAGCTCTTGTCGTCGCAAACCTTCTTGCACCGATGCGCAAGGGTCAGTCTGTACGCTTTGCAAAAATCGAGTTTTTGGAGAGAAAGTCTACGAAGCGGTTCGAGGTGTCTATTTCGGGTCTTTAAAATGCGATTGCATGTTTTAGATCACGTGGATTTGCACGTGCCTAAGTCTTTTCTTTTATCCCTTTTCGGGCCACCTAGTTTGTGTGTTATGAACACTCCACTACATGGGCGAATTCGAGCGGGGCTTGCTTCGATGCAATATGCGTCCTACCTCGTGGTATGGCGTAGATGCAATGCAAACTCACGCTACTCCAAAGGGAAAACCCGAAATGTAAAGACAATACTGAAGGGAAATAACTGAAGGGAAATAACCGAGGGAAATAACCGAAGGGAAATAACCGAAGGGAAATATGTATATATAATATGTAGATGAGCCCTTACTTGGGTCTTGCAAATAAGAGCGAAGGCTCAATGTGGGTGCGTGCTTTAATTGAAAGACTTACACACACGACATGAAATTAAACCCAAATATAAATTGCAGTATGGCCTTGACTAAGGTCTTGGGAGTAAGAGCGAAGGCTCAATGTGTGTGAGAGTGCTTGAATTGAAGTACTACACACACGACATAAATGAAACCCAAATATAACTGCAATAAGGCCTTTACTAAGGTCTTGGGAGTAAGAGCGAAGGCTCAATGTGTGTAAGTGCTTGAATTGAAAGAATTACTCACACGACATGAAATGAAACCCAAATAGTATAGGTCGGCCCTTACTTGGGTCTTTCAAATAAGAGCGAAAGCTCAATGTGTGTGAGAGTGCTTGAATTGAAAGACTTACTCACACGACATGAAATGAAACCCAAATAGTATAGGTCGGCCCTTACTTGGGTCTTTCAAATAAGAGCGAAAGCTCAATGTGTGTGAAAGTGCTTGAATTGAAAGACAACGCACCCAACTTAAGCAAAAACCCTTCGAAAATGAAAGTATATATATATATTTATGTATTAGGGGCTGATTAGGCCCATGTGTGTTCAAAATCGTGCACAACTAAGAGAGTGCACGTGTGTGGGTGTGCCAAGCCACGTTATTACAAGCGGGGGGAGACTATGCTCCGTTATTACAACCCCGTATCAAATTGAATCTCAAGCAAGTATACAACTAAAGAACGAGTTTAGGCACTTACGAGTAGCTGGTCCGTAGAGGCCTTGCTTGAGCGTGGGCTTGGCCTTCGCCTTGGGCTGCAAACGGGAGCTCCGCGAGGGTGGATGACAAAGGGTGCTGGCCGGCTGCAAGTGGGGCGCGGGATAGGCGCCTCGAAGGTGGCCGGCTGCAAATGGGTGTCGCCTTGATGTGGGAGATCAAGGGGCTGGGCCAAGTAAGTGTGTAGGGTCACGAATGGAGAGTATAGAGTGTTAGGGAATATGAACCTAAGGGAGTTTAAGGGAAGGCCGAATGGGAGTCTAAGGGCAAAAGAGATGGCTGGCCGGGTATAGTTAGGGTAGTTAGGTAGTGGCCGGTGGTTTAGGTTGTGCTAGGTTCGGCTAAGTGAGAATGGTGGCAGCAAGGGGCTGATGTGTAGGTAAGATGGTGGGTGGCTAGGAGTGGAGAGGGAGTAGAGAAGGAGCTAGGTAGAGTGGGGGGGTGGTACTTACCGAATGGGGAGAAAGTGGTACCCGGTTGGGAGGAAGATGGGCAGGCTGTGAAGCTCGGCCGGGAGGTGGTGGAGGTGGCGGTGCAAGTTGTGGGGGGGATGAAAGGATGGTGGTGGTGCAGGCGGCGCAGGTGGAGCAGCTGGGGCAGGTGGTGGGACTCGGCTTGACTTGGGGAAGAAGGGGACCCGGTTGGGATGGATGAAGCCACTAGCTAGCCAAAACCCGCCCCAAAGGGAGGGGGGGTTTAAATAGGGATGGGTAGGTCAGTTAGGGCTGGGTTTGGGGTAGTGGTTAGTGGGTGGTTTAGGTAGGGTGGTATTAAGATAAGGTGGGCTGGAAAGGGTAGGGCCAGATATTTTGAAAACTAGTGGTTTGGGTAGATTGTGGGCTAGGGGTGGTTTAGGGGTTTAGGGCTAGGTTAGGTGGTTGGGTTTTAGGGTGAGGTTTAGTGAGCTAGGTTAGGTGATTAGGCTAGGTTTAGGCTAGGTTTAGGGAAATTAACCTAGGTTTAGGGAAGGATTAGGGAAGTGGGTTAGGTGATTAGGTTGGGATTAGGCCGGGATTAGGGAAGTGGGTTAGGTGATTAGGCTCAGATTAGGGGTGGATTAGGGAAGTGGGTGAGGTGATTAGGTTGGGATTAGGCCGGGATTAGGGAAGTGGGTTAGGTGATTAGGCTCAGATTAGGGGTGGATTAGGGTGGTAGGCTAGGATTAGGCGTTTTGGGTTTGGTTTAGGTGAAGCAGCTCCCTTAGCATGGCCCATAGACCTTAACCACCTCATGTTGGTGCAGCCCTAGGTTGGGTTTTGGCTAATTACAAGCTTAAACCCACTCAATTAGTCTAACCCACATGATTAACCCCAAACTTGACACACAAGTCAAGCTTAATTACAACACTCTTGATATTTTCCATCCCCACTCTCTCTCATGCCCATGATCCCAAGTGAATTTCAAGTGGGCCCCACCTCCATTTATGAGAAGGTGATGTGGGCCATGGATATGGATATTGGATTGGATCTTTGGATCCAAATCCAAATCCAAGTCCACCTATGGGTTTGGATTGGGATCTGGATATATATGGTCCAGATCCAATCCAAACTGAACTCTGACTCCTTTGAGCTGGGTTCGAAACGGACGAGTCGTGCGGGGCCTGACAGCATCAGTACTCCGTCTGCGTTGGGTCTTCGCCAACATGGTCGTCTTGATTAGGCCAAGCTGCTTTGGGGTTTCAAAAACGTGTTTTAAACGGTTTTCAAAAGCTATATTATATATTTTTGAAAGACTGAGTTCAAAACATATGTACAGGGTTGTCTGGAAGGCTCCTGGGTTTCCAGACTCAAAATGGCCCTTTGGGGCTGCTTTTACAAAACTAGATGGATTTGAGAAATTCGTGGGATTTCGGGGTGTTTACAATACTTACAAAATCGGTTTAAATACCCCCCTTTGGAAGTGACTCATCCGACACAGGTTGCCCCAGCGGAGTGTACTCCCGTTTTTCAACCGGTTTTTGAAAGTTTCGCTCCCTCTTATTTTCTATCTTTTCAAAATTTTTGGAAGTGCCCGCCACACCTGGATCCACCCGGACATTGGCGATTTTATGGGGCTTTGCCCCTTTGTCCATCGTGGGTAGCCCGTATGTGATGGGCTTTTCCAAGCGGGTTTTTGCAATGGCACTTCCTTTCCATAAGTGATCGTATGTCCCTTTTCGCAAGTTGGTTTCGAAAAGGGAGGCCTTTTTGATCAACTTATGGAAAGTTGAGATCTCGTGGAGCGAGAGAAGGGTTTTTAACTCGCTTTTAAAATTATCTAGGATGAGCATGACTGCGCATCCTTCGGATATGGGCTCTCGCACTTGGCCTAAAAGCGACCTCCATCTTATAATGAAGGCATGTACGTCTTCGTTCATGCCTTGCTTTGTATCCCTTAAGGTATTCAGAGTCGGCGTGACTTCTACGTTGTGTGCAAATCTTTGCATAAAGCAATTCGCTAACTCTTCAAAAGTAGCGAACTGGCTTAAGTCGTAAGAAGCCAACCATTTGGCAGCTGTGCCTTTAAGGGATAAAGGAAACCAATACACCCATTTCATCGAGTCCTTTTTCTTCTTATGGGCTCGACGTGAGAAAAGCTGCAAGTGAGACCTGGGGTCTCCCATGCCATCATACCGATGGAAGTTCGGTATTTCATCGTCACTGTCTGTTTCGTAATCCATAGGAAGGAAATCAGACAGGGCGTAGCTTATTTTCTCTTTATTCTGCCCTTTCAACAGCTGTTGTAGGGCATTACGGTCCTTTTGTGTGAAGGACTCGTGGTATTGGTTGCCTTCTATTACGGAGGCCTCTTTGTGCTTGCGAGGTTTTTCAGATTTCTTTTTAGGCCTTTGTTCACCATTTGAAGAACATGAATCGCCTACTTCAGCCTCTTGGCTGAGAGCATCGATTTTGGCCTCAAACTCCCTTCTCAGGTCCTCGATCTCATCTAGTTTTATTTTGTTTTTGAAAATCCTCCTAGAGTGAGAACTTGATGCGCATGAGCCTTGGCTCGACACTTCACTTGGATTGGATTTTGACATGCTTTTCAAGCTTTTTCAAAATGTCCTAAGTACAAGCAAAGAAAACAAGTTAAAATGACACTTTTTACAAAATTTTCGCAAGACTATTTATGCAAACGGAAAAATCCCCACGCCTCGCCTGCCTTTTCTGGGCTTGGAGTGGATCCTCTCGTGCGTCTAAGGCCTATTTATGCAAACGGGGCGTGCCAGCTAGCTTACCTAAGCTAGCGAAGATGTAAAACTGACTTCTAATCGTGGCGACTGTGAGCAAGTGAGCTCTTGTCGTCGCAGACCTTCTTGCACTGATGCGCAAGGGTTAGTCTGTATGCTTTGCAAAAATCGAGTTTTGGGATAGAAAGTCTACGAAGCGGTTCGAGGTGTCTAATTCGGGTCTTTTAGATGCGGTTGCATATTTTAGATCACGTGGATTTGCACGTGCCTAAGTCTTTCCTTTTATCCCTTTTCGGGCCACCTAGTTTGTGTGTTATGAACACTCCACTACATGGGCGAATTCGAGCGGGGCTTGCTTTGATGCAATATGCGTTCTACCTCGTGGTATGGCGTAGATGCAATGCAAACTCACGCTACTCCAAAGGGAAAACCCGAAATGTAAAGACAATAACAAAGGGAAATAACCGAAGGGAAATAACCAAAGGGAAATGACTTGAAATGTAAATGCCGAAGGGAGATATGTATATAGAGTATGTATATGGGCCCTTACTCGGGTCTTGCAAATAAGAGCGAAGGCTCAATGTGGGTGCATGCTTGAATGGAAAGACTTACACACACGACATGAAATTAAACCCAAATATAAATTGCAGTATGGCCTTGACTAAGGTCTTGGGAGTAAGAGCGAAAGCTCAATGTGTGTGAGAGTGCTTGAATTGAAGTACTACGCACACGACATGAAATTAAACCCAAATATAACTGCAATAGGCCTTGACTAAGGTCTTGGGAGTAAGAGCGAAGGCTCAATGTGTGTGAGAGTGCTTGAATTGAAAGACTTACACACGCGACATGAAATGAAACCCAAATAGTATAGGTCGGCCCTTACTTGGGTCTTTTAAATAAGAGCGAAGGCTCAATGTAGGTGCGTGCTTGAATTGAAAGACTTACCCACACGACATGAAATGAAACCCAAATAGTATAGGTCGGCCCTTACTTGGGTCTTTCAAATAAGAGCGAAAGCTCAATGTGTGTGAGAGTGCTTGAATTGAAAGACAACACACCCAACTTAAGCAAAACCCTTCAAAAATGAAAGTATATGTATATACTTATGTATTAGGGGTTGATTAGGCCCGTGTGTGTTCAAAATCATGCACAACTAGGAGAGTGCACGTGTGTGGGTGTGCCAAGCCACGTTATTACAAGCGGGGAGAGACTATGCTGCGTTATTACAACCCCGTATTGAATTGAATCTCAAGCAAGTATACAACTAAAGACTGAGTTAGGCACTTACTAGTAGCTGGTCCGTAGATGCCTTGCTTGAGCGTGGGCTTGGCCTTCGCCTTGGGCTGCAAAAGGGAGCTCCGCGAGGGTGAACGACAAAAGGTGCTGGCCGAGTGCCCTTGGTGCGCGGAAGAGGGGCCTCGAAGGTGGCCGGCTGCTAGCAAGGGGCTATCTTTGGTGGGTTGGGTTAAAGGGCTTAAGGAGGGTCACTAAGGGGAGTGTAGTGTTGGGGAATATGGCACTAAGGGAAGGGAACTAGATAGGGGAAGGATACGGCTGGCGGGTGGCTGGCCAAATGACAAGGTGACAGTCGGTTGGAGTGGCCGACTAGGAGCTTGGCGGTGGGTAGTTAGGGAGCTATGGGTTCGGCTGAGTGAGAAGGGTGGCAGCGAGTGTAAGGGCTGATGTTAGGGTGGTAGGGGAGTGGATTAGGAGGCTGAGAGTGGAGAGGGAGTGAAGAAGTAGTAGAGTATGGTGTAGGGGACTTACCGGGTGAAGAGAGGGTGGCGCTCGGCTGGAATGAAATGGTGCAGGTGGTGGTGGGATGTGGAGCAGGTGGTGGTGCGATGTGGAGCAAGTGGTGGTGCAAGCGGAGCAGGTGGAGCAGGTGGGATTCGGCTGGACTTGGGGAAGGAGAGGACTCGGTTGGGATGGGAGAGGCGGCTTAGATGATGAAACCCGCCCCCAAGGGGGGGGTTTATATAGGGATGGGTAGGTCGGTTAGGGCTGGGTTTGGGGTAGTGGTTAGGTGGTTTAGATAGGGTGGTATGATGATAAGGTGGGCTGGAAAGGGTAGGGCCAGATATTTTAGATACAAGTGGTTTGGGTAGGTTGTGGGCTAGGGGTGGTTTAGGGGTTTAGGGTTTGGTTAGGTGGGTGGGTTCTAGGGTGAGGTTTAGTGAGCTAGGTTAGGTGATTAGGCTAGGATTAGGCTAGGTTTAGGGAATTTAACCTAGGTTTAGGGAAGGATTAGGGAAGTGGGTTAGGTGATTAGGTTGGGATTAGGCCGGGATTAGGGAAGTAGGTTAGGTGATTAGGTTCAGATTAGGGGCGGATTAGGGTGGAAGGCTAGGATTAGGTATTTTGGGTTAGGTTTAGGTGAAGGAGCTCCCTTTGCATGGCCCATAGACCTTAACCACATCATGTTGGTGCAGCCCTAGGTTAGGTTTTGGCTAATTACAAGCTTAAACCCACTTAATTAGGCTAACCCACATGATTAACCCCAAACTTGACACACAAGTCAAGCTTAATTACAACCACACTTGATCTTATCCATCCCCACTCTCTCTCATGCCCATAATCCCACGTGAAATTCAAGTGGGCCCCACCTCCATTTATGAGAAGGTGATGTGGGCCATGGATATGGATATTCGATTGGTCTCTGGATCCAAATTCAAATCCAAGTCCATACATGGGTTTGGATTGGGATCTGGATATATATGGTCCAGATCCGATCCAAACTGAACTCTGACTCCTTCGAGCTGTATTCAAAACGAACGGTTTGTGCGGGGCCTGACAGCATTAGTGCTCCGTTTGCGTTGGGTCTCGCCAACATGATCGTCCGCCTCTGTTTTTGCCTTCCAGAGATGACTTCAAACAAGGTTTCGATGATAACAGGGTCTTGGACGTTCGAGATCCTGGGGGTGTGAATTTGATACAAGAGTTGCTGTGCCGGGCTTGACATGTGCTCCGGTTCCGGGCTCTTCTTAGCTCTCCTGGTCCTGTCTGGATTAGGCCAAGCTGCTTCGGGGTTTCAAAACATGTTTTTAAAAGGGTTTTAAAAGCCATATTGTATGTTTTTGAAATACAAAGTTTAAAACATATGTATAGGGTTGTTTGGAAGGCTCCTGGGTTTCCACACTCAAAATAGCCCTTTGGGGCTACTTTTACAAAACCAGATGAATTTGAGAAATTCGTGGGATTTCGGGGTGTTTACACCACCCTCACCCAATGACCACTCCAACCATACCTAGCCGACCTCACCTAGCTCACCCCACCTAACTAGACCACCTAGACCCTAACTAGACTAAACCTAATCCCACCTTAACCCACCTAATTAGACCCTAATCCTAAATCCCCAGCCACCCTAACCGACCTACCCTAAACCACCATACCACTCCCACCTAGCCGACCTACCCAAACCACCCCACCACAGCCCACCATATCCTAAATATCTACCCAACCGACCCCAGCCCATGCCTATTAAAAAACCCCTTTTGGGGTAGGTTTTTGGTAGCTCTCTCATCCCTCTCTCTCCTCTCTCACCTGCCCTCTCTTCCACCCCACTTCACTCCCATTCTCCCCCAGCAACACCATCATCCACCGCCACTCCACCCGGCTGCCACCTGCGCACTCCACCCGACTGCCACCTTTTCACTCCCTCACCCGGCTGCACATCCCATTCGGCTGCCACCTCCTTCCACCACCTCCAGCCATCACCTCCTCCACCACACCCGGTTAGTACCCCCATCTCAGCCCCATCTAACCTATCTTCCTCTCCCCTTCTTACCCAGCCACACATTCCATCACCCGCCACCATAGCCTTCTCCCTTACAACCGACCACTTCACACCCTACATCCCCACCTTCCCTTAGCCACCCATTTCTCAGCTGCTAGCTAAACCTTCACCCTTCAACCTGCAACCACCTAGCTAGCACCCGAACCTGCCCCAACTCACTCAACAACCCTATTTGCCGTGCCTATCATCCGGCCTTCACCAAGGCACCCACTCGGCTAAGACCCTACTTGCTGCCCACACGCACCCAAGGAGCTCCCCTTTGGCTGTCCAAGGCAACTCACTAGGCCAAAGCTAAGCAAGTTACACCTAGACCAGCTATACGTAAGTGCCTAACTTGGTCCTTGTTATGAACTTGATTACATTTAATTGAATTTGATACGGGGTTGTAATAATGGAGCATTGTCTCCCCCCGCTTGTAATAATGTGATTTGGCACACCCACACACACGTGCACTTGAGCCATTTCGCTCTTAGCTGGATACGATTTTGGCACACACACGGGCCTAATCAGCCCTTAAGATATAGTTATACTTATGTATATTAAGTTGCATGGGTTTTAATTCAAGTTGTGTGCGTGGTCTTTCAATTTCCACACTCACACACATTGAGCTTTCGCTCTTACTCCCAAGAACCTAGTAAGGGCCATATTACAATTTCCCTTGGGTGTTTTAATTCAAGTCGTGTGCGTAGCATTTCAATTCTACACTCACACACATTGAGCTTTCGCTCTTACTCCCAAGACCTTAGTCAAGGCCATATTGCAATTATATTTGGGTTTACATTACAAGTCATGTGAGTTGTCTTTCCATATACACACAACACCCACGCACACGTTGGCGACCTTTGGGCCCATATATATTATAAGTATTTCCCTTCGTCTATGTCTTTAAGATTTGGGTTTTAAGGTTTAACTCTGTGTGTAGTTTTTCCATATATACACAACACACGTTGGCGAATGTTAGGTTTCCACAGAATCAAATTTCATCCAATTTCATTCAGTGGTTGCAGAGATATGAGCAAAAGAACAGAGGCTTGTTACTCAACATTTTGTTTCTGTAAAACGCAATCTGGATTTTGTATAAACTTCACGGATCTAATTGGCTAGGCAACAGTTCATAACAATTCCTCACAATTTTATCTAAGAATGTCTGATATGTCTAGATTATTCATGCAAAATTTCGAAGCAATTGGATTATCCGTTTGCCTATAAAAATTCTGTGATCAGACACATGTGCACGGACAGTTTCAGAAACCAAGTTTGCAGAAAATTTCAGAAAGTTCCTAACGTGATTCTAAAACGAAATTCAACCTGTATCAGTCCTAATGATGCATGGGAATCATCTAAACATGGATTTTAATTTCGTTCATGAAGGAATCATGTGTGTTTGTATCGATATAAATGAAGAACATGAGCTCGAGGCCTTGATTCATATACAAATTTCCAGAATCTGTGCTTCTTCAGATTCTCATAAATTAAAACAAATTTGTGCATGGATTCGAACCTGTGTGAGTGAGAGGGAACGTAGAAGAGCTTCGTCGGATGATCGTCGGACGTCGGAACCAGTCCGGCCTCCTTTTTTTCTTCTTCTTCTCTTCCTTTCTCTCTCTCTATTTCTCTATATTTTCGGACTGAATGATGCTGTATGTTGGTTGATCATTTTCTTCCTTTCCTTGTTGTTCCTGGCTGATCGTCGCTGGTTGATTTCCTTGTTGTTCCTGGCTGATCGTCGCTGGTTGATTTCCTTGTTGTTCTTGACTGATCGTCGCTGGTTGATTGTCACTGGTCGATCGTCGCTGGTTCATGCCCTCTGCAGCACCTGGGGGAGCCTTTTTATAGGCTCTGGCTGTGATTTGGATAAGCTTGTTGGTTAGGATTTGGATGAGTTCGGTTTTGATTGTGTTGATAAAATCTTATCTGAATTGGTTTCATCTTATCTGGAACGTGATCCCCATTTGATAGGCATAATCCTTGTTGAACGTTATCTATATTTGATTTCATCTGCATTGGATATCCTTGAACGTGATCTTCATAGCCTTCATCCATCTGTTGAAGATATGGATGAATCGTTGTGGCTAGAAGTTGTTGACAACATTCAGTTGGAAATCGTTGAAGGCTGTTGAGGGTCTATCTGGAAAATGGTGACTCAATATGCCTCTGCTCCAGGTTATGGTAGGACACGGACAGAAGGCATTTCAATGGTGAAGGCATAGATCGCCCTCAAAGTAGTTCTTCTCAGAGACTGATCTTCCATCGATCTGCTTACCTGCTCCTTCACCTTTAGGAACCTCATTGTCGCCTAGACCCATAGTATTTTCTGAAGATCCCATTTTCCTGATGACGGCTTGAAGATGATTCTGTTGGGCATCAAAAGAAATGGAGCCATTCACTGATGAAGCATCAAGGGCATCAGTCTTATGTGTATCAACATCTACACTATTGGTAGGACAATCATCTGCACTTTCTCTGATTCGGCTCTGCAGAAGTCTTCCATTACTGCCGTTTTGCTGATCAAAGTTCTTATGATTAACAGGCACACTGGTAGAGAGAGCCCTGCACACCGAGAGGAATCTGAATCTCCTTGTTAGAATTTTCAGTAAGGAGACCTTGTGAATTGTTGAGCCGCAAAGTTGTTGTTTCAGCAAAAGGTCCTCCAATGACATGTGCTTGGTGCCCTGCAACACTGTCTTTCATAGAGAGGCCAGCCATTAAATCACCCAAATTTTTTCACGGCTGGGTGAATCTTTTGTGACATCAACAAAGTTGCCACCAAAATGTCAAAGGATCCCAATTGATTAGCATTCTTTGATTCATTCACCTTAGTATCACTTTGTTTATCATCAACAACCAATCCAGAAAATAAGTCATTTGCATGTTCCTCACGAGTTATTTCATTTGTGTGAAATAACACAACAGAAAATGGGTCACTCCCGTTCGCCTAAAAACTGTTATCAGCTGACTCTGAAACAAGACCATCTCCAAAAAAAATCATCAATAGCATGGGAAGTTGTTGGATTGATAAAAACACGATCTGATTGATTGAGAGGGCTTCCTCCATCTTTCTCATAGCAGTTAAACTCAACTTCCTCTATGAGAACATGTCCTCCAACAGAAATGCTGAAGTTCTCCATGTGAATATCTTTAGCACCTCCACCATCTTCAGCATTCCCATGGTTTACAGAAACAACTGGAATCCCTGCTTTAACTGTTTTCATCTCGGCCAAATGCATTTGGTACTGTGCTTCTCTTTGTCGTTGTCACAGCCACTGCACATACCAAGGTGGAGCCGCAGCATAGTAGCTCTTTGAAATTCATTTTGGTTTTGGTGAAAACGTTTTTGTTACGTAACAAGGCCAATTTGGAAATTCAGCATGATGAAACTGAACACGTAACATAAGCAAAACACTATTGATAACCACTTCTAAGGAGCTGATGATTTCACATGATGATTTCAACTGAATCTCTTAATATTACACGTATAAGAGCATTCAAACAATCCCCCATTATCTGCGCATCTGCTGTGAAAGTGATTATGTTCATGCCTACCTATTACGAAATTGTTAAGTAAGGCCCATGTTACGTTTTTGAAAATCAACTATCATGCTCATTCAATCCTTTCCACGAGTGTTGGGATATTAAAATTGCTCTTATCATAACATATCAATAGCATACCAGTAACAAATGACGATGCAAATTGATGTATATCAATACTAATTACCTCGATACCCAAACATAATGTAGACCCGTTACGAAAGCCGTTAGATACCAAACCCTCGTTTTCGAAGGCTTTCGTTCTTGCTTCCACCTTTCCTTTCTTTTGATAATACCGACCTTACCCTCTAGAAATTAATTTCTTTCTAAATGTGAGCTTTTCTTTCTAGGAAGCTCACTTTCCCTTTTTAATGCCCGTTTTCCCTTTTTGAGCATCCACCATCCTTTTCAGGTGTCAACTTGTCTTTTTGATACCTGTATCTTTTCAAAAGGCAAGCTTTCAACATACTTTTTGTTATAAATCTTTTAAGAAAACGAAATCCAGCTTTTCCATGCCGGGGGCAAAATCGTCATTTTCATCCAATCTAGTCAAAATTCAAAATTTTCATAAAGGAAAGTATTATTTCATCATTTTAAAGCTTCCATAAAATTTTGGTACCGAAACAAACTCGTTTAGTGCCTTTTTCCTTCAAAAACCTAAAATTGCCAAAAATAGTTATTTCCCTAAAAAGGTAAAAATTTTATAAGAAAATTTTGGGTGTTTATAGATGCCCCTCTTTGGCATTATTCCAAATTCATTTGGATAATGTCAAAGAAGAAAACACCTATTTGCTTTTCTTCCCAGATTTGCCTTGAGAGTATGGAATCGTTCTTTATTCCATAACATCTATTTCCTTGGATTCTTAGCAAAAAGGGATTTGGCAAGATCTCCTAATCCTAGGACAATCATGCATGAATGATCACTTTATGAATGCAGTCATGTGTGTGAAATGAATGTTTAGAGACTCATACCTTTGATTCACGAACTCGAGAAGAAGCCTATGATGGCCAGCTGCCCCAAGCAATGGTCCCTTTTTCTTTTGATGTTTAGGATTTTCAAAATTCCTTTTTCAAAAAGAGAACTCTTTTTGGTTTCTATCAAAAAGGACTTACAATTTCTCATATTTCCCTTCACTCGGGTTTTAATACCCATAAATAAGTAGAGGTTTTATGGAAGATTTTGAATAACATTTCAAAGCTCCCTTTCTTACCCAACGAATTCTAATTCTCAAACAACATGAATTCAAATAAAATAGGTCCTATTCTTACTCTAGGACTTTCAAGGTGAACTTTTCTCTATCGGCATGAGCTATGGGGATTTGGGAAAGAATTACCCGCGGTCCCTTCTGAAGCGTCCCGGGGTTTAAGGCAAAGAGATGGAAAATTGCTCTTTTGAGCTTTGGCTTTTTCTTCTTTTTCTTTTTTTATTTTTCAAGAGAATACCTCTTTTGAAGAAGTTTTTGTATTCTCTCTGTCTATTTGGGGAAGACTTCTTCTCGGAGGAGTTTTTGCATTCTCTTTTCTTTTCTTTTTTTATATTTTAAAGAGAAGACTCCTTTTTAAGAAGTTTTTGTATTTCCTCGATCTATTCGGGGAAGACTTCTTTTTCTAGGAGTTTTTGTATTCTCTTTTTCTTTTTTTTTTCTTTTGAATATTGCCAATTTTCCTTTTTGGAGAGAAGCGAAATGGGGAATACAACTCATCCCTTTAGATAATCAATCCAGGCAAGATTGTCCTATTTCCTAATAGCACCTACCATTTGAAAGCACCTTGCTATTTTGAGCTAGGCCTCATTTGGTAAGTAAAAGATTTTTGACATGTTACCAAATAATTTTTGAAAACTTCACTTTTCATAAAGTATCAATTCCCTAATTTGGGGTCACATAATCCATCTTTAGTCCTTCTTTCCAGAAATTCAAAGGAGATCTATTTTAAAAATCTTTTCAAATGAAATTTAAAGTAGACCCCATACATAGTATTGGGCATTTATAGAATCTACTAAATTTCCTTCCTTAACATCAACTTACCAGCATTCCTTTTGTGATGCCCCTTTGCATCATAGGAACCATCCTTGTGGGCTGCCATCTTCAAATGGAGTGCGGACTTCTTGTGGATGTATTATGTCATGCAAGATGTATTCCTATAATACAATGGTAATGCATGCTTTATGATATGATGAATACACTCAATTTCTATGAAATGTATTTAAGGAATAACATCTCAATGCCCCTAGTTTGGAGAGAATGGCATGAGAACTCACATATCATGGCCGATCTCTATATGACATGACTGTTTTTCAATGTGATGCATGAAAGATATGCACAACCTTAGTCTTGGCGATGCATGATATGATCCTTGGATGTATTCTAGGTAGGTTAACTCTCTAATGCATTTCTAGAAAACTCTTACTTACACACTTTGAAGCTTTTCCAAATCAATGATTTTATGGAATATAGAAAGCTTGGAGGCTTTACCATCCTCATGGATGAGGGGACTTTCCTCCTTGCTTTAATTACTCTCAAGTTCTTGTTTTCTAGGGAAGTATCATGGATAAGAGAAGAAGGCATTTCTAAATCCAATTTTTGAAAAATAATATTTTTGGAGTTTTTCAAATTTTTCTATTTTTTTGGATTTTCCGGAACAACTAGTAGAAGGGAAAACAAACATTTTTTTTTTGAAATTTTCATAATTTTCTATTTTTTTGGATTTTTTAAAGCAAATAGCAGAAGGGGAAACGAATAAAACTTTCTTTTTGGGAATTTCAAATTTTTCAATTTTTTTTTGGGTTTTTGGGTTTTTCTATTTTTTTTGGCTTTTGGGAATATATAATTTTTTTGGATTTTTTTTCAAATAAAAAGGGGTCTTCCATCAAACCTGCAAAGAAAACACTACGAGTTAGACTCTAAATAAGACGTCTAAACCATAGGTTTCGGGATTAGCGGGTTCTAGGGCACCCTTAACCCAATTGGTTCTGGGTGGTGGTTCAGGTGGTATGGATGGGACATAACCCAATCCATATCGACTCGGGTTTGGTCTAGATAGGATGGGTTCTAGCCTACCTTGGTTCTTAGCTCCTAGGCCCTGGTAAGGTGTATATCCCATGTTTAGTAACATATTCCAAGGCTTTTTAAGTTTTGAAAATTTTTGATAAAGGGGATGGCCCTGGAATATTGTGTCATCTATGACGTGGCTATACACTTGAATTTCATTGGTTATGCCTTGGAGGTCTACGGGTTTATAGGGTGAGTTGAGCTCTTCTAGGAGATGGACGACCTTGGCTGGGTGTGGCTCTCCTAGTAGGTGGATGGTAAGATAAGGTGTATCTAGGCTGTCGGTACATAACTTAGGGGTTACCAAATTTGAAATTTCATCTTTTTCATTTTGGAATTCATTTTTGTGTTGGACATTCGCCATACCTTCCAAATCTACATCCTTCGACACATTTTGTGGGGTTGTGGGTGTATGATTGTGAATTGAATCTTGGTAATCTACCGGTTCTACACAACGAATAAGAGGATCGAGTAGAGAGTTTGGAGAGAGAAGAGCTTCAGATATACCTTCTTCCTGCTTGTCTACCTTTCCATGGTGAGAGCAAGCTTCCTTGCAGGCGTCCTGAGGGTGCTGTAGCTCCTGTAGGGCTTCAAGCTCCCATTGCTTTGGTAGGTCTTGGACTTCATCTGCCAAGCCTATGTGTGTGCAACACTCGTTCTCTCTTGTTTATGAAGTGGTGCTCGTGGGAATGGAATCCATCGGAGCAACTGATTTTGAAAAGTTTTGGGTGGTGGTTGTGAAGTAACTCCCATGCCCCAGTCCACTTGTGCGCTTAGGGATGTGAACTTTCTTTTCTGTTTTGCTTTCTTGAATTCCAAATTTTTGATTTTCAAATCTCTTTTGAAAAATTTCCAAAGTTTTTGAAATAGGAAACTTTTTTGGTTTTTCTATGTGCAAAGGGGTGTTTGGATATTTTGAACGGTTAGCTGATTTGATTCAGACTCTCGCCTCATCTCCAGCCTCGTATCCCTCATCGATTTTTGACCTTGGTTGGGCTTTTCGAGTATGAATTTGCTCTCCACATTCACAAGATAGGTTTTCATGGTAGATCTTAGCCTCTAAGGCCTCAAGTTTACTTCTAGCTTCGGTTGCTTTCTTTGTAAGATAAGCAATTTTTTCTTGGGAAAGTCTTTCTATGGTTTTGGAAAACTGGTTTTGAAAATTAGATGAAGCTTTCTTTGAACGGCTTGATTTCCTATGTTTCTTACCATGGAAGGAGCAAGATTCCTCTTCTTCTACTTTTAGAGCAGCTATCCTTTCTTCTACTTTCATCATTCCCCTTTTTAGGGAAGCCAACGCGTCTTTTGCAATCCTATTTGAAATTCTGCTCTTATGGCATGAACCCCGCCTTGGCATTTTGGAAGATGCTTCTGAACTTGACATGATCCACCTGTATACAAGAACTTACCACAAATCTAGAAACTTTGTTAGTGTAACAGATTTCAAAAAATTTTCTAAGTCCCAATTCCCAAATCTGAAACCTTGATTGTAATGGATTCCAAACAACTTTCTAAGTCACAAGTCCCACCGGGCGTGCCAAATCTGTTTGGGAAGCTCGGTTGGATGCCTCGCAAGTTCCTTCGAAGTTTGGTATGATCAACTTGTTTAAGCAACCTTATCACAAACCTGAAAATTTAGTTAGTATCACAAATTCAAACAAGTTTCTAAGACTCAAGTCCCACCGGGCGTGCCAAATCTGTTTGGGAAGCCCGGTTGGATACCTCGTAGGATCCTTCGAAGCTTGGCACGATCACCCTGTTTAAGCCAACTTATCACAAACCTGAAAATTGAATTAGTATAATGGATTCAAACAAAATTTCAAAGTCTCAAGTCCCACCGGGCGTGCCAATTCTGTAGACGTGATTTTATTTCAAATCGTGGGATTCAAAATCAAACCCTCAAACTATGTCGGGTTGCGCGAGCGTGCCAGTTAGTTTATCCAAACTAACAAATTCTGATTTTCTGACTTCTAAGAACGATTGTGGACAAGTGAGATCTTTTCGACTTAGGCCTTCTTGAACCAGCGCTCAAGGGTCAACCTAGACGCTTGAAATTTGTTTGAATCCATTAATTAGAGAAAGGAAAAACCAGATTTTCTAAAGTTTCAGATTTTTGTTTGAGTTCTTGATTTCTGAAAATTTTCAAATTCTGAAAGTTGTAGAATCTATTCAGTTCCAGAGACCTGTTCTCTAAATTTTTAAAAATACTTCTGATTCTCCAAAAATTCTAAAACGTTTATAGAATAGAGACACTTATGTGTAGAATCAGAATATATTTTTATTTTAAAATTTAGTTCTTTATTTTCTGAGAATTAAATACAGAATCAGAAACTATTATAAAATTCGGAACAACCCTGTTTCTGTGACTTAGAAGCTCAGAAAAATAGCAATATCTCAGCACTCAGTTATCCAATTTCAATAAAATTTATTGTGTTAGAAAGATACGGATGTTAGGTTTCTACAGAATCAAATTTCATCCAATTTCATTCAGTGGTTGCAGAGATATGAGCAAAAGAACATAGGTCTGTTACTGAACATTCTGTTTCTGTAAAACGCAATCTGGATTTTGTATAAACTTCACGGATCTAATTGGCTAGGAAACAGTTCATAACAATTCCTCACAATTTTATCTAAGAACTTCTGATATGTTTGGATTATTCATGCAAAATTTCGAAGCAATTGGATTATCCGTTTGTCTATAAAAATTCCATGATCAGACGTGTGTGCACGGACAGTTTCAGAAACCAAGTTTGCAGAAAATTTCAGAAAGTTCCTAACGTGATTCTAAAACGAAATTCAACCTGTATCAGTCCTAATGATGCATGGGAATCATCTAAACATGGATTTTAATTTCGTTCATGAAGGAATCATGTGTGTTTGTATCGATATAAATGAAGAACATGAGCTCGAGGCCTTGATTCATATACAAATTTCCAGAATCTGTGCTTCTTCAGATTCTCATAAATTAAAACAAATTTGTGCATGGATTCGAACCTGTGTGAGTGAGAGGGAACGTAGAAGAGCTTCGTCGGATGATCGTCGGACGTCGGAACCAGTCCGGCCTCCTTTTTTTCTTCTTCTTCTCTTCCTTTCTCTCTCTCTATTTCTCTATATTTTCGGACTGAATGATGCTGTATGTTGGTTGATCATTTTCTTCCTTTCCTTGTTGTTCCTGGCTGATCGTCGCTGGTTGATTTCCTTGTTGTTCCTGGCTGATCGTCGCTGGTTGATTTCCTTGTTGTTCTTGACTGATCGTCGCTGGTTGATTGTCACTGGTCGATCGTCGCTGGTTCATGCCCTCTGCAGCACCTGGGGGAGCCTTTTTATAGGCTCTGGCTGTGATTTGGATAAGCTTGTTGGTTAGGATTTGGATGAGTTCGGTTTTGATTGTGTTGATAAAATCTTATCTGAATTGGTTTCATCTTATCTGGAACGTGATCCCCATTTGATAGGCATAATCCTTGTTGAACGTTATCTATATTTGATTTCATCTGCATTGGATATCCTTGAACGTGATCTTCATAGCCTTCATCCATCTGTTGAAGATATGGATGAATCGTTGTGGCTAGAAGTTGTTGACAACATTCAGTTGGAAATCGTTGAAGGCTGTTGAGGGTCTATCTGGAAAATGGTGACTCAATATGCCTCTGCTCCAGGTTATGGTAGGACACGGACAGAAGGCATTTCAATGGTGAAGGCATAGATCGCCCTCAAAGTAGTTCTTCTCAGAGACTGATCTTCCATCGATCTACTTACCTGCTCCTTCACCTTTAGGAACCTCATTGTCGCCTAGACCCATAGTATTTTCTGAAGATCCCATTTTCCTGATGACGGCTTGAAGATGATTCTGTTGGGCATCAAAAGAAATGGAGCCATTCACTGATGAAGCATCAAGGGCATCAGTCTTATGTGTATCAACATCTACACTATTGGTAGGACAATCATCTGCACTTTCTCTGATTCGGCTCTGCAGAAGTCTTCCATTACTGCCGTTTTGCTGATCAAAGTTCTTATGATTAACAGGCACACTAGTAGAGAGAGCCCTGCACACCGAGAGGAATCTGAATCTCCTTGTTAGAATTTTCAGTAAGGAGACCTTGTGAATTGTTGAGCCGCAAAGTTGTTGTTTCAGCAAAAGGTCCTCCAATGACATGTGCTTGGTGCCCTGCAACACTGTCTTTCATAGAGAGGCCAGCCATTAAATCACCCAAATTTTTTCACGGCTGGGTGAATCTTTTGTGACATCAACAAAGTTGCCACCAAAATGTCAAAGGATCCCAATTGATTAGCATTCTTTGATTCATTCACCTTAGTATCACTTTGTTTATCATCAACAACCAATCCAGAAAATAAGTCATTTGCATGTTCCTCACGAGTTATTTCATTTGTGTGAAATAACACAACAGAAAATGGGTCACTCCCGTTCGCCTAAAAACTGTTATCAGCTGACTCTGTAACAAGACCATCTCCAAAAAAAATCATCAATAGCATGGGAAGTTGTTGGATTGATAAAAACATGATCTGATTGATTGAGAGGGCTTCCTCCATCTTTCTCATAGCAGTTAAACTCAACTTCCTCTATGAGAACATGTCCTCCAACAGAAATGCTGAAGTTCTCCATGTGAATATCTTTAGCACCTCCACCATCTTCAGCATTCCCATGGTTTACAGAAACAACTGGAATCCCTGCTTTAACTGCTTTCATCTCGGCCAAATGCATTTGGTACTGTGCTTCTCTTTGTCGTTGTCACAACCACTGCACGTACCAAGGTGGAGCCGCAGCATAGTAGCTCTTTGAAATTCGTTTTGGTTTTGGTGAAAACGTTTTTGTTACGTAACAAGGCCAATTTGGAAATTCAGCATGATGAAACTGAACACGTAACATAAGCAAAACACTATTGATAACCACTTCTAAGGAGCTGATGATTTCACATGATGATTTCAACTGAATCTCTTAATATTACACGTATAAGAGCATTCAAACAATCCCCCATTATCTGCGCATCTGCTGTGAAAGTGATTATGTTCATGCCTACCTATTATGAAATTGTTAAGTAAGGCCCATGTTACGTTTTTGAAAATCAACTATCATGCTCATTCAATCCTTTCCACGAGTGTTGGGATATTAAAATTGCTCTTATCATAACATATCAATAGCATACCAGTAACAAATGACGATGCAAATTGATGTATATCAATACTAATTACCTCGATACCTAAACATAACGTAGACACGTTACGAAAGGCGTTTGATACCAAACCTTCGTTTTCGGAGGCGTTCGTTCTTGCTTCTACCTTTCCTTTCTTTTGATAATACCGACCTTACCCTCTAGAAATTGATTTCTTTCTAAATGTGAGCTTTTCTTTCTAGGAAGCTTACTTTCCCTTTTCAATGCCCGTTTTCCCTTTTTGGGCGTCCACCGTCCTTTTCAGGTGTCAACTTGTCTTTTTGATACCTGTATCTTTTCAAAAGGCAAGCTTTCAACATACGTTTTGTCATAAATCTTTTAAGAAAACGAAATCCAGCTTTTCCATGCTGGGGGCAAAATCATCATTTTCATCCAATCTAGTCAAAATTCGAAATTTTCATAAAGGAAAGTATTATTTCATCATTTTAAAGCTTCCATAAAATTTTGGTACCGAAACAAACTCGTTTAGTGCCTTTTTCCTTCAAAAACCTAAAATTGCCAAAAATAGTTATTTCCCTAAAAAGGTAAAAATTTTATAAGAAAATTTTGGGTGTTTACAGATGCCCCTCTTTGGCATTATTCCAAATTCATTTGGATAATGTCAAGGAAGAAAACACCTATTTGCTTTTCTTCCCAGATTTGCCTTGAGAGTATGGAATCGTTCTTTATTCCATAACATCTATTTTCTTGGATTCTTTGCAAAAAGGGATTTGGCAAGATCTCTTAATCCTAGGACAATCATGCATGAATGATCACTCATATCATGTACATGATTATGAATCATGCAATCATATGTATTAGCATGCTTTCATCATACACTTGGTGTGCTGTAATGCGCAAAATATCGATCCTAACGATATGATGCTGCACATTCAATGAAGATCAAAATGCAGTCACAATACAGCTCAAAGCAGACACCATTCAATCTGAAAAAGGTAGCCAGGGGGCCCGGTGTAGCGGGAGCGCCCACCCCGGTATAAGGAAATTATGAATGCAGTCATGTGTATGAAATGAATGTTTAGAGACTCATACCTTTGATTCACGAACTCGAGAAGAAGCCTATGATGGCCAGCTGCCCCAAGCAATGGTCCCTTTTTCTTTTGATGTTTAGGATTTTCAAAATTCCTTTTTCGAAAAGAGAACTCTTTTTGGTTTCTATAAAAAAGGAGTTACAATTTCTCATATTTCCCTTCACTCGGGTTTTAATACCCATAAATAAGTAGAGGTTTTATGGAAGATTTTGAATAACATTTCAAAGCTCCCTTTCTTACCCAACGAATTCTAATTCTCAAACAACATGAATTCAAATAAAATAGGTCCTATTCTTACTCTAGGACTTTCAAGGTGAACTTTTCGCTATCGGCATGAGCTATGGGGATTTGGGAAAGAATTACCCGCGGTCCCTTCTGAAGCGTCCCGGGGTTTAAGGCAAAGAGATGGAAAATTGCTCTTTTGAGCTTTGGCTTTTTCTTCTTTTTCTTTTTTTATTTTTCAAGAGAAGACCTCTTTTGAAGAAGTTTTTGTATTCTCTCTGTCTATTTGGGGAAGACTTCTTCTCGGAGGAGTTTTTGCATTCTCTTTTCTTTTCTTTTTTTATATTTTAAAGAGAAGACTCCTTTTTAAGAAGTTTTTGTATTTCCTCGATCTATTCGGGGAAGACTTCTTTTTCTAGGAGTTTTTGTATTCTCTTTTTCTTTTGAATATTGCCAATTTTCCTTTTTGGAGAGAAGCGAAATGGGGAATACAACTCATCCCTTTAGATAATCAATCCAGGCAAGATTGTCCTATTTCCTAATAGCACCTACCATTTGAAAGCACCTTGCTATTTTGAGCTAGGCCACATTTGGTAAGTAAAAGATTTTTGACATGTTACCAAATAATTTTTGAAAACTCCACTTTTCATAAAGTATCAATTCCCTAATTTGGGGTCACATAATCCATCTTTAGTCCTTCTTTCCAGAAATTCAAAGGAGATCTATTTTCAAAATCTTTTCAAATGAAATTTAAAGTAGACCCCATACATAGTATTGGGCATTTATAGAATCTACTAAATTTCCTTCCTTAACATCAACTTACCAGCATTCCTTTTGTGATGCCCCTTTGCATCATAGGAACCATCCTTGTGGGCCGCCATCTTCAAATGGAGTGTGGGCTTCTTGTGGATGCATTATGTCATGCAAGATGTATTCCTATAATACAATGGTAATGCATGCTTTATGATATGATGAATACACTCAATTTCTATGAAATGTATTTAAGGAATAACATCTCTAGAAGAACTCTTATTCAGAGTCTAACCTATAGTGTTTTTCCTTTGTAGGTATGATGGAAGATCCCTTTATCAAAAATACAAAAACATTTGAAAAACTCAAAATCAAAAAAAATGGAAAATTTGCAAAAACCAAAAACATTGGAAAATCAAAAACTTGAAAATAGAGTAGTTTGTATAGTTCCCAAAGTTCTAGTTTTGCAAAAGAACAAAAAATCGAAAAATTACAAAATTCCAAAAAGATTTTGTACATAGCTGCTCCTGGTAAGGATTTGGAAAAAGGAAAGGATTTCGAAAGAAACGTTGTCTGTATAACCAGACCAAAAATTTCAAAATCAATTGAAATTCAAAGTGTAAAACCAGGTCTTTTGAAAATCCATGCATCACATTCCCTCGGGTCTATAAACCACGAGAATGATCGAAGCCTAGAAGTGGATCCCCTTGAGGAAGATCCCACTTCTGAGCTCCCAGAATTTCATAAAATTCTTGATTTTGAAAGACCTCCCAATTCAGTAGGAGGAGATTTCATAGAGGTAAACCTAGGGAGTGATTCCAATCACAAACTCATTAAGATAGGTGCGTGTTTGCATGAGCATGAAAGATCATCATTCATTGCATTTTTACAAACCTACTTAGATGTGTTTGCATGGACATATGAAGACATGCCGGGCATAGACCCCAGTATTGTCGAACATCGTCTTCCCTTAGATGCGGATGTGAAACCCATAAAGCAAAAGCTTAGGAAAATACATCCGAATGTACATGCACAGGTCAAAGAGGGTTTAGAAGATCTGCTAAAAGCCGGATTTATAAATCCCATTGCGTATTCTGATTGGTTATCCAATATCGTTGTTGTTCGAAAAACCAATGGGAAGATTCGAATATGCATCGATTTCAGAAACCTGAATAAAGCCACTCCAAAGGATAATTATCCTTTACCAAACATAGATTTGATAGTTGATAGTACTGCAAATCATGAAATGTTTTCGTTTATGGATGGCTATTTAGGATATAATCAAATCAAATTAAGTCCACGAGATCAGGGTAAGACCGCGTTCACAACCCCATGGGGCACGTACTGCTATACAATTATGCCCTTTGGTTTGAAAAACGCCGGCGCCACATACCAGAGAGCCATGACCATGATCTTCCATGATCAGATTCATGAGCTCGTAGAGGTATATGTGGATGATCTCTTGGTAAAATCCAAAACTCTATGCACTCACATCGAATATTTACAAAAGATTTTCGAAAGGCTTAGACTTTACAAAGTAAAGCTAAACCCTCAAAAGTGTGTATTCGGAGTAGAGTCCGGGAAGCTCTTAGGCTTTATGGTGAGCCAAAGGGGTATAGAAGTCGACCCATCTAAGTGTCGAGCCATCATAGACATGGCTCCACCCTTCGATCTCACACAGATTCATAGCCTCCAGGGTCGATTACAATCCATTCGTAGGTTTATCTCAAACCTAGTGACTAGATGCGAACCCTTCAACAAATTGTTGAGGGAGGGCATGAAATTTTTATGGGATGACGACTGCCAAAAGTCATTCGAAAGACTAAAGGCATACCTAGTTAATCCCCCTGTTTTAAATCCTCCAAAGTAAGGAAAACCTCTTTTGCTTTACATTTCCGTGCATGAGAATGCCTTGGGAGCTTTGCTAGCTTAATATGAGGATGACACCCACAAGGAGTATGCCATCTATTATATTTCGAAAACTCTCTTGGCTTATGAAAGGAATTACCAAGCCATGGAGAAGACGTGCTTGGCCCTAGTTTGGGCCTACCAGAAATTTCAACACTATTTCCTAGATCATGAGATCTGGATAGTGTCCAAGCTTAATCCAATCAAGCACTTATTTGAAAAACCCATTATCATTGGTAGATTGGGCAAATGGCAACTCCTTGAAATGCCATGAAAGAATCAAAAAATCATATTTGGATCGGATCTAAACCATATATATTCAGATCCAAACCCAAACATGCATCTGGATTTGGATCCAAAGATCCAATCCAATACCCACATCCATGGCCCACATCACCTTCTCATAAATGGAGGCGGGGCCCACAAAGAATTCACGTGAAAAGCTTGGGTAGAGAGAGAATGGGATGATAAAGTATGAGTGAGAAAGTTGGTGGGCTTGACTTTAGTCAAGGTTGGGTTAACCATGTGAGTTTAGCCTAAGAGTGTGGGTTTAAGCTTGTATGCACCTACACCAAACTTGGGGCTGCACCAACATGAATCTGGCTGCAACTAGGTCCATGGATCGATGCCAAGGGGATGCTCCTAAAACCTAGCCCTAAGCTAACCCACCTCACCTAGCCATTCCCCCCTAAACTTGACCCAATCCTAGCCACCCTCACCCAATGACCACCCCAACCATACCTAGCCGACCTCACCTAGCTCACCCCACCTAACTAGACCACCTAGACCCTAACTAGACTAAACCTAATCCCACCTTAACCCACCTAATTAGACCCTAATCCTAAATCCCCAGCCACCCTAACCGACCTACACTAAACAACCATACCACTCCCACCTAGCCGACCTACCCAAACCACCCCACCACAGCCCACCATATCCTAAATATCTACCCAACCGACCCCAGCCCATGCCTACAAAAAAAACCCTTTTGGGGCGGGTTTTTGGCAACTCTCTCATCCCTCTCTCTCCTCTCTCACCTGCCCTCTCTTCCACCCCACTTCACTCCCATTCTCACCCAGCAGCACCACCATCCACCGCCACTCCACCCGGCTGCCACCTACGCACTCCACCCGACTGCCACCTTTTCACTCCCTCACCCGGCTGCACATCCCATTCGGCTGCCACCTCCTTCCACCACCTCCGACCATCACCTCCTCCACCACACCCGGTTAGTACCCCCATCTCAGCCCCATCTAACCTATCTTCCTCTCGCCTTCTTACCCAGCCACACATTCCATCACCTGCCACCATAGCCTTCTCCCTTACAACCGGCCACTTCACACCCTACATCCCCACCTTCCCTTAGCCACCCATTTCTCAACTTCTAGCTAAACCTTCACCCTTCAACCTCAACCACCTAGCTAGCACCCGAACCTGCCCCTACTCACTCAACAACCCTATTTGCCGCGCCTATCATCCGACCTTCACCAAGGCACCCACTTGGCTAAGACCCTACTTACTGCCCACACGCACCCAAGGAGCTCCCCTTCGGCTGTCCAAGGCGACTCACTAGGCCAAAGCTAAGCAAGTTACACCCGGACCAGCTATACGTAAGTGCCTAACTCGGTCCTTGTTATGAACTTGCTTACATTTAATTAAATTTGATATAGGGTTGTAATAATGGAGCGTTGTCTCCCCCCGCTTGTAATAATGTGGTTTGGCACACCCACACACACGTGCACTTGAGCCATTTCGCTCTTAGCTGCACACGATTTTGGCACACACACGGTCCTAATAAGCCCTTAAGATATAGTTATACTTATGTATATTAAGTTGCATGGGTTTTAATTCAAGTTGTGTGTGTGGTCTTTCAATTTCCACACACACACATTGAGCTTTCGCTCTTACTCCCAAGACCCTAGTAAGGGCCGTATTGCAATTTCCCTTGGGTGTTTTAATTCAAGTCGTGTGCGTAGCATTTCAATTCTACACTCACACACATTGAGCTTTCGCTCTTACTCCCAAGACCTTAGTCAAGGCCATATTGCAATTATATTTGGGTTTACATTACAAGTCATGTGAGTTGTCTTTCCATATACACACAACACCCACGCACACATTGGCGACCTTCGGGCCCATATATATTATAAGTATTTCCCTTCGGCTATGTCTTTAAGATTTGGGTTTTAAGGTTCAGTTGTGTGCGTAGTCTTTCCATATATACACGACACACACTTGCACAATTGAGCCTTTTCGCTCTTAAGATATAGCCCTATTTCCCTTTTGCAATTTCCCTTTTGCAAATTTACATTAAGTCATTTCCCTTCCGCATTGTGTTTCAAATTCGGGTTTTCCCTTTGGAGTTGTGTGAGTTTGCTTTGCATATATGCCATACCATGAGTTAGGACGCATATTGCATCAAAGCAAACCCCACACTCCCATGCAAAAATCACCCAATCTAGGTCACTTGTGCACACACCTAGATGGCCCTAAAAAGCATAAAAAGAAAGACATAGGCACGTGCAAATCCCACGTGTAATAAAACTTGCAATCGTACATACAAAGCCCAAACACTTCGGGTATTTTTTAAAGAGGTTTAAATTTAAAAGACTTTGCCAAGCGTATAGACTGACCCTTGCGCATCAGTGCAAGAAGGTCTGCGACGAAAAGAGCTCACTTGCTCACAGTCGCCCCGATAGAAGTCAGATTTCAAAACACTTTCTTCGCTAGCTTAAGCAAGCTAGCTGGCACGCCCTTTTGTTAAATACGACTTAGACACACGAAAAGGTTCACTTCAGGCCTAAGAACCAGAAGTGAGGATTTTTCGTGTCTACATGTATGAGATAAGAGCGGAAAGGCTCAAGTATACCTGTGTGTCTCGTGTGTCCAGCACCGTTATTACATTCCGGGGGGAGACGATGCTCTGTTATTACAACCCCGTATCTCGAATTGAATTAAATGGAAAAGAGACTTGATATATATCGAACAACTTACACTTTTCCAGGTTCTTGAGTTAGGATTGTACAAGGGACGAGTTCATCATCATCTCATGGCATTCGAGGCATGTGGGAGCGAAGCCGGAGAGCTTGAGAGCTTGGAGAGACTTGGAGTTTCGGGAGCTGCAAGTTATACTGGGTTTGGGGCCACTTGGGGCTGATTTGGGTAAGGGATGACTCGAGCCGAGGTGGCTTGAGTGGTATGGTTTTGGTTTAAGATTCGGCTAGCATTTGGCCTTGGATTTTATCTTGTGAAACTCGAGCCAAGGTGGCTCGAGTGATAGTGGTTTGCTCTAGGGTTCGGCCACAGCTGGCCTTGGGTTTAGTCTTGTGAAACTCGAGCCAAGGTGGCTTGAGTGATAGTGGCTTTAGGGTGTAGTTGGGACTGATTTGGGCTAAGGTAGGACTCGAGCCAAGGTGGCTCGAGTGATAGTGGCTTTAGGGTGTAGTTGGGACTAATTTGGGCTAAGGTAGGACTCGAGCCAAAAGTGGCTCGAGTGAACTTGGTTCTAGGATGTAGTTGGGGATGATCCTAGGCAAGTCACGACTAGGTTAGGGGCTTGTTAAAAGGTAAATGGCCTGCCAAAAGGGCAGGCCAGGTTTTAGGCAAGTGGGGGAAGAACACGGCCTGGTTAGGTCATGGGGCTAGGTGGCCTGCCGAACGGTAGGCCAGGTTATGCGAAAAACTAGGAGGCCCGACCACCTTTGGCCGGGCTGTTTTAGGTAGGTGGGGAAGGGAAACCACAGCCAAAGGCTAGGCGGTTTCTAGGGTAGGTGGTCTGCCTCAAGGCAGGCTAGTCCTTGGGTAAAAAAAAAATGGTTCACGGCCTACTGGTGCATGCCGTGGGTTTTTGAAAAGGGCTCGAGCCAAGGTGGCTCGAGTAGGGTGTTTGAATGGGTTAGGTTCAAGGGGGAGTTTGGCCAGGTGGTGGCTGGACTTGGTTGGGGTATTGTCTAGGGTAGGGTTTTAGGTAAGTTCTAGGGTAGAAATTTTGGTGAAAACCAGCCAGGACTTGGCTGTTTTAATGGTGTTTTAGGGGGCTTGGTTTAGCTAGGATGGGTGGTCTAGAGTGGTTAGGAAAGAGGGAGTCTAGGTTAGGTTTTAGTAACTTACCTTGTTGCAGCACCACTCCAAGCCACCGCTCAAGCCACCAAGCTCCACCACGAACTCCACTCCAAGCATGAAGAAGATGCCATTCCGTTTGGTGCAGCCCATGGCTCTATGGCCAATCCCAACTCTCAAAGCTTGGGCCAATAGGGCCCCTTTCTCTCTCTCCCCCTCCCTTTTGAAGTCCACGTGAGAGCCTTGCTCTTCACTTCACGTGAAATCTTCTTTTTCCAGCCCCCTCACCTCTATTTATAGAGGTTTCAAATGGGTCTTGGATATTGGGTCTTGGATTTGGGTTTGGGTATCCGAATCCAATCCAAACCCTATTTGGATCTGGATCGTGGATCTCAGATATTTTAAGATCCAGATCCAGTCCAAATATTTATTTGGGTTTGGATCTCGGATCTCGGATATTTTGAGATCCAGATCCAATCCAAACACTATTTGGATTTGGATCTGGATATTTTTGGGTCCAGATCCAGTCCAAACTTTTCTTCTGCTCCTTGGTTTTCTGGTCCTTTCTGGTGCTTTTCATCATCGGTTTTGAGTGGGCTTCGATTCATCGGACGTCCAACTCTGGCCTGTGTCTTTCCCAAGTCTTTCTTCCAACCGGTGTTCTGCTTTTCAAGACCTTTTCGGCGTTCGTTTCAGTCCGCCGTTTTGGTTTCTGGCCAGTTCCTGGTGATATCGAACTCAGATTGCCGCACGGATTCCGTTCTTTATTCTGACGGGACGTGTCTCAAACTTTTGTCGACTTCCTCAGGTATTGGGCTTCTTTCTGCATTTTGGAGCTGCTTTGCGCTTTTCTTTGACCCAAATTATATTTTTACCCTTCTATTAGGCTTTTCTCTGAACGGGCTCTCCTTTCTTCTTTTTTTTTAGCAGGGAGTGGCTTTTGAAGCTTTGGGCTTGAATCCTCTTCTTGTCGGGGATCTCCTTTTGCCTTTTGTACCTATTTTTATATTTTAAAAACAGATTGTCGTTTTGGCTTAAACGAGCTTTTTGTGTTTTTGAGAGTTTTTGATTTATGGAAAATTCGGGGTGTTTACACACCCCAAAATAAAACGAATTTCAAAACCAAACACCTGGTTTTAAAATTCATTTCAAAGCCAAATTTTGGAGGTTTTCAAAAACCCAGGGGTTGTAAAAGCTTCCAAATTTTGTTTGAAACCCCGTTCAAATCAAATTTCATATATATGGGCCAAGTCCCCATTTTGCAAAAACCAATCTTCGATAGGTGAAGCCTTGAATGCCAATGCAGCCTCAAAAACAGGTGCAGAAGCCCAAAAGCAGCACCCTAACCTGATAAAAGCTTGGGTCAAAAGGCGAAAGGAAGGCCTAGGCCCGATGCAGAATGCCAGCCCAAAGCACCCAAAAGCCAAGTCAAGCACATCCATCCAAGCAGCATAAATTCAAGCCAGAAATGGCGAAATTAAGCAAAACAAAGTCCAAAAAGGCGAGATGGAGTTCGGACGACAAAATTGGGGAAAACCCAGCATAAGACAAAGCGCTGATGAAGCTAGGGACCACACAAACTGTCTGTCTCGAAACGCCAAGAAGGACTGTTCAGAGAAAATTTGGATTGGATCTGGACCATAAATATCCAAATCCATATCCAAATAGTGTTTGGATTTGGATTGGATCCAAATAGTGTTTGGATTGGATCAGATCTAGACCAAAATATCCATATCCATATCCATATAAATGTTTGGATTTGGATCGGATCTGATCATAAATATCTAGATCCATATCCAAATAGTATTTAGATCCAGATCTTAAACCCATATCCAAACCCAAGACCCACCTCACTTGCCTATAAATAGAGGTGAGGGGGTCTCCAAGAAGGGGTTCAGGTGAAATGCTTGGAGGAGAGAGAAAGGGTTAAGGTGAGTGTTTAGTGCTTAATTTCATTTTTAGTGGGTTAAGCTTTGTGGGCTAAATAGGATTAGTATGGGCTGCACCAACATTATCCGAGGTGGCTGGACCAAAGCTTGAGCCTAACCTAGCCGAACCCCTAAGGTAAGCCTAAATCCCTAACTAAACCTTCTCCTTCTAACCCTCTAAACCTAACCCAATCGGACCTAATTAAAACCTAACCTAACTAAACCCACCTGGCCCAAGACCGACTTGGCTAGGTGCTGGCCACACCTAACCACCGAATCTCCTAGGAACAAACCGCGACACTCAAACCGAGTGCACCTTGCACTCGGCTTACACCCACCCAACCGACTACCTTCCCTAAACCCCACCATACGTCCTAACCCACGCCACCAACACCCACCTAATTCCACCGCCTAACCGACAACACCCCCTATGCACCTGTGCACCTGTCGACTCCTAGCGCACTGCCGCCGGGACCCCGCACTTAGCGCCTATATCCCTACCACATTCCTATGACCCATTACCCGTTCCCTACATGCACCTTGTCAACTTGCCGCCTGCACCTTAACCCGGCGCCTAGCACCAGTTCTTATGTGTCACCCGACCAATATCCCCCTTTGTCGTGACTTACTAACTAGGACCCTAACTAAGACCATACCCCAATCCCATCCTACAGCCCAAATCGGCCTAAGATTCACTTAGCCAACCAAGCCCAACTTGGCCAGCCACCTCACATCTCTAGCATGGCGAAGAGGACACCCTTGGGGCTGCCAAAGTGAACCAAGTCCGTGTAGATTGGAGAAGAGGTCCGAAACCACTTGTAAGTGTTTAAAATTCGATATTTTACATTACTTCTCCCTTATATTCAATTCAATTTGATACGGGGTTGTATTAACGGAGCGTTGTCTCCCCCTGGGATGTAATATTGGTGTTTGATACACGAGACACATATGTGCACTTGAGCCTTAGCTCTTATCTCGTACACTAGACACACACGTGCACTTGAGCCTTAGCTCTTATCTCGTATACAAGACACCCACGTGCACTTGAGCCTTAGCTCTTATCTTGTACACAAGACACCCACGTACACAATTGAGCTTTTGCTCTTACTCCAAAGACTCTAGTAAGAGCCATATAAGCTGCAATTTCATTCGGGTTGTTACTTTAAGTCGTGTGAGTTTGTCATTTCAATTCCACACTCGCACCCAAAGGACACCCGAGCACTTGCTTCACACCCACGCACATTTTGGCCTTGGAAGCCCTTAAGATATAGACATATCTATATACTTTCAGCTGCGTGAGTTTTACGGTTCGGCTGTGTACGTCTTTACATTTCAGGTTGTTAAAATTCAGTCGTGTGAGTTGTCTTTACATTTATACACAACACACACGCACACATTGAGCTTTTCCGCTCTTATATCTATATTTCCCCATTCCGCAAGTTAAATTTCAGTCGTGTGTGTGAGTTGTCTTTCAATTTATACACAACACACACGAACACGTTGAGCTTTACCGCTCATATATATACTTATATTTAAATTTCGGCAAGTTCAATTCAAGTCGTGTGAGTTTTTCATTTCAATTCTGCACTCACACACGCGTGCATTGAGCCTTTCCGCTCTTAATATAAGTATATCTCTCTTCGGCAATTTACATTCAAGTCGTGTGAGTTGCCTTTAAATTTTGGGTATTTCCCTTTAAGCTACGTCTTTACATTTTGGGTTTTACATTTAAGTTGTGTGGGTTGCTTTCAATTTGAGCTTAGCTCACATCATACCCTTCGAACCCGAGATACTTCGCATACTTGCATTACATACGCTTTCGAAAAAGCTTCGAGTACCTGCTCAAACACGCCAAAAATAGGTCACTTGTGCACACACATAGCTGGCCTAAATAGCGTAAAATCAAAAGACTTGGATACGTGCAACCCATGTAAATAAAATCTGCAAATAGGCATACAAACGACAAGATACTTTCGTGTTCTTTTCAAAAGTCCATCCTTGTTGAAAATCGAGATTTTCTAAGCGTTTGAACTGACCCTTGAGCATCGGTTCAAGAAGGTTTATAACGAAAAGATCCCACTTGCCCACAATCGCCCAAAACGTCAGATATTTCCAAAATCCTTTGCTAGTTTGAGTAAGCTAGTTGGCATGCCCTAAAGTGACATAGATACGAAAGGGTTCACTTCAGGCCTAAGAACCCAAAGTGAGAATTTTCACATCTACAGTGGCGTATCAAATCGGAGTCACCTTGACTTCCGTAAATTGAAGCCCTATCGTAATCACTGGATACGATGGGAATGCATCTAGATCGTTGGGAGCCGTAGAGTTACCCATGGAAACGGGGGGCATAGCCCATGTGGGGATGTTCCATGTCTTAGACATTCACCCCTATTACAACCTATTGCTGGGAAGACCCTGGATACATAGCCTACGAGCTATGCCATCCACCTTCCATAGGTGTGTGAAAATCCCCTACGAAGACCAGATAGTGGTAATTCTAGGTGAAAACCATCCTTAGCTTCAGGGAATCCAGAATTTCCCGTGCTTGTCAGCTTCTCCAGCCTACGAGGACAACCTTGGTAAGACCTTGGTCAAGACACCCAAGCTCGTCCTCCAAAAGCCTAGGAAGGTCGTGTGTATCAAAGGGCAGCCCAAGGCTTGCCCACTCAAAACCATAACCATCCTAGGAAAGACCAAGTGTCGTCTATTTCCTAAAACCCTAGACAAGAAACCGTTCATGCATAACATGGATGATAGCAAGTTCCAAAACCACAAATTATATCAAAACTTTTCAAAAGACAAAAAATCATGGAACATGCTATTGAACATGGGATACATGCCATACCAAAGTCTAGGGAACATGGGATACATGCCAAGTGCAAACCCAAGCCGATATAGGATCGGCTATATTCTAAAAATACCACCAGAACCACCACCTGTGACCACCTGGGTCAAGGGTGCCCTAGAACCTAGTGAAGCAGAAACCTACGATTTAGACCTCTTGTTTAGAGTCTAACTTGTGGCATTTTCCTTTGTAGGTATGATGGAAGATCTCTTCTTAAACCAAAATCCAAAAAAATTGAAAATTCTCAAAGTACAAAAACAATTTGAAAAATCTCAAAAACCAAAAACATTAGAAATTTGTGAAAAGTCAAGAAAAGCTGTAGTTTGTATAGCTCCAAGTGTCTTTGCTTTGCAAAAATAAAAAAATGGAAAATTTACAAAAACCCAAAAACAAAATCGTGTGTATAGCAGCCCCTGGTAAAAATTTGGAAAAAACAAAGGCTTTTGAAGAAATCGTCTTCATAAAAGGACCCAAGTCTTCAAAACCTGTAGAATCTCCAAAACCAAAACCAGGTGTTTGCAAAAATCATGCATTAACTCCAAATTCCCTAGGATTTAGAATTCTCGAGAATGATCAAAGCCCGAAAGAGGACCCCCTTTTCCTTGAGGAGGATCCCACATCCGAGCTTTCCCAAGTTTAACAAAATCCTTGATTTTGAAAAACCTTCAAATTCTCTAGGAGGGGATTTCATAGAGATCAACTTAGGGAATGAAACAAAACCCAAGCACATTAAGATAGGCGCATGTTTGCATGAGCATGAAAAAGCATTATTCATTGCATTCTTAAAAACCTATATCGATGTGTTTGCATGGACATATGAGGACATGCCAGGTATAGGCCCGAAAGTGGTTGAGCATTTGTAAACACCCCAAAATCCCATGATTTTAAGAAAACAAATCCCTGGTTTGCAAATCAACCCAAAAGGCCATTTTGCATTTTTGAAAACCCAGGAGCTTCCCAAAAGCTTGTAAATACTGTTTTAAACCCCATATCCAGTAGGAATGCCTTAAACTCGGGCCAAGCCCCATTTTTTTTCCAAAAAGCCAAAGACGAACAGGTGAAGCAGGGAAGACGACACCTGATCGAGAAACAGCCTAGAAGCCCAAAAGCAGCACCCTAGCCTGATAAAAGCCAGGGTCAAAAGGCGAAAGGAAGGCCCAGGCCCGATGTAGAATGCAAGCCCGACACACCTAGAAGCCAAATCGAATACATCCACCCAAGCAGCATGAATCTGAGCCAGAGATGGCAAAATTAAGAAGAAACGGAGTCTAGAATGGCGAGATGGAGTCCGGATGACAAAGTTGGGGAAAACCCAGCACTAGACGGAGTACTGATGAAGCCAGTGCCCACATAAAACATCTGCCTTGAAAAGCCAAGAAGGATCATCCAGAGAAAATTTGGATTGGATCTGGACCATAAATATCCAGATCCATATCCAAATAGTGTTTGGATTTGGGTCGATCCAAACAGTATTTGGATTTGGATCAGATCAGATTTGGACCAAAATATCCAGATCCATATCCATAAAAATGTTGGATTTGGATCGGATATGGATCTCAAAATATCCGAGATCCAAATCCAAATATTGTTTGGATCGGACATGGATTCCATGATCCAAACCCAAGACCCATATCCAAGACCCACCTCATTTGCCTATAAATAGGAGTGAGGGGGTCCCCAAAAGCTCACGTGAAATCCGCTTGGGGAGGAGCTTGGAGGAGAGAGAGGGTACTAAGGTGAGTGCTTAGTGCTTTCTTAATTTTGTTTAGTGGGTTAATTGTGGGCTTAAAGAGGGATTAGTGTGGGGTGCACCACCTTGATTAAGGGCTGGATTTGCTTGAACAAGAAGGCTTTGGAGTGGCTGATTTGGAGCTTGAGCACACCCCAAGACTGCACCCTAAGGTAAGCCTAAGAAACTCACCTAGCCCATCTCTCTCGAACCCCTATAAACCACCTTAAACCTACCCTAATCAACACTACCTAATCCCCCACAACACCTCTAATCCTAATTAAACCAACCTAACTGAACCTAATCTAACCCCACCGCCTCAAGCTAAACCCTCAAGCCCCGGCGTCCCTTAACACCCACGCCCTGCTCCCTGACGCAGCGCACCTCCCTGATGCCGCGGCCTCCCGCGCCGCGTATCTCTGTAGACATGCAGAAAAATTTGACCCCGAGCTTCTTAGGGCCGAGAGCGAACCTTTTTGCATCTACGTTCGTTTTTATGAAAACGGGCGTGCCAGCTAGCTTACTCAAACTAGCGAAGTAAGTTGTCGTAATATCTGACTTGTTTGGGGTGATTGTGGACAAGTGGGTTCTTTTCGTCGCAGACCTTCATGTACCGATGCGCAAGGGTCAGTGTGTACGCTTTTGAAAACTTGATTTTAAGCAAACCTAACCTTTTTGAAAAGTGTAAACACCCCGAAATCCCACGAACTTCTCAAAACAACCAGGTTTTGTAAAAGCAGCCCCGAAGGGCCATTTTGAGTCTGGAAACCCAGGAGCCTTCCAGTCAACCCTGTACAGATGTTTTAAACTTTATATGTTTTAAATATGTATAATATGTTTTAAAAACTATTAAAATATGTTTTGAAACCCCACAAAGCAAGCTTAGCCTGATCAAGACAGGACTAGAAGAGCTAAAGAGAGCCCAGAACCGGAGCACAAGTCGAGCCTGGTACAACAACTCTCGTATTGAATCCACTCCTAGGATCTCGAACGTCCAAGACCTTGTTATAATCAGAAATCATACGAAGTCATCTCTGGAAGGCGAAAACAGAAGCGGACGACCATGTTGGCGAAGACCCAACGCAGACGGAGTACTGATGCTGTCAGACCCCGCAAAAACCGTTCATTTCGAACATAGCCTGAAGGAGTCAGAATTCAGTTTGGATTGGATCTGGACCATATATATCCAAATCCCAATCCAAACCCATGTGTGGATTTGGATTTGGATTTTGATCCAGAGATCCAATCCAATATCCACATCCATGGCCCACATCACCTTCTCATAAATGGAGGTGGGGCCCACTTGAAATTCACGTGGGATTATGGGCATGAGAGAGAATGGGGAGGATAAGATTTGAGGGCAATTGTAATTAAGCTTGACTTGTGTGTCAAGTTTGGGGTTAATCATGTGGGTTAGCCTAATTCGTATGGGTTTAAGCTTGTATTAGCCAAAACCTAACCTAGGGCTGCACCAACATGATGCAATTAAGGTCTATGGGTTATGCAAAGGGAGCTCCCTAACCTAATCCTAAGCCAAAACCCCTAATCCTAGCCTTTTACCCTAATCCCGGCCTAAACCTAGCCTAATCACCTAACCCACTTCCCTAATCCCGGCCTAATCCCAACCTAAACCTAACCCACTTCCCTAATCCTCCCCTAAACCTAGCCTAATTTCCTTAAATCTAACCTAATCCTAGCCTAATCACCTAACCCACCTCACTAAACCTCACCCCAAATCCAACCCACCTAGCTAAGCCCTAAACCCCTAAACCACCCCACCTAAACCTAGCACACCATATACCCAAAACCCCTTTAACCAAAATATCGGGCCCCTCCTCAAAACCAGCCCACCTTATCACCACACCACCACCACCTAAACTACCTTACCACCCTCCAAATACCAGCCCCAACCGCCATCTCCATGGCTATAAAACCCCCCCTAGTGGGCGGGTTTTAAAAGCTTCTCCACCTTGGGCCAGCCGACCTTGGCCTCTCCCATCTCCTCCCAGCCGAGCCTTCCACCTTGTTGCCCTCATTCCACCTACACCACCACTACCTTAGCCGAGCCTTCCACCTCGCGCCACCTTCATCCCCCGGCCGAACTCCACTCCACGCTGCAACCTTCACCACCCGGCTGCCCTTCTTCCATCCATCGCCCCTCTTCACCACCCAGTTAGTACCCCAACCTAACTCTACCTCTTCTTCACTCCCCCTCCACTCTCAACCACCCATACCACCACCACTTAGCATCCTCCTTTGCCACCTGCCACCCTTACCCATTCGGCCAGACCTCAACCTTTACATCACCCGCCTTGAACCACTTCCCCTAGTGATACCCGGCCACCCCACTTGGCTCCCAAAGACCTGCCCATACCCCTTTCCACCAGCCCTTAGCTCCACCTTACACCACACCCTAGCTAGCTCCCTTCCCATCCTTGCCATTCCTTAGCTACCCTAGCACCTGTCCACCACTAAACCACCCCTTAGTCGGCCATCCCTAGACGATTGCACCCAACCTATTCGGCCAGCCACACCTTCTCCCTTAGATTTTCCTTAGGCATTTCCTTTAGCCTCCCCTTTGCGCCACCTTCCATAGAGCCTTCCCTCCCTTAGTGACCTTCCTTAGTCACCTTAGCCCAAAGCACCAAGGCAGCACACTCCTAGCAGCCGGCCTGCTTCAAGGCGCCCTTCTCGTGCACCCAAGTCACCTAGCCAGCATCTCTCCTTGCCATTCCATTCTGAGGAGCTCCCTCTTGCAGCCCAAGGTGAAGCCAAGCCTACGCTCAAGCAAGTCACCTCCGGACCAGCTATAAGTAAGTGCCTAACTCGGTCCTTAGTTGTAGACTTGCTTAAATTAAATTTGATACGGGGTTGTTATAACGTAGCATAGTCTCCCCCTGCTTGTAATAACGTGGCTTGGCACACCCACACACATGTGCACTTGAGCCTACCTCGCTCTTAGTTGTGCACGATTTTGAACACACACGGTCCTAATCAGCCCCTAAGATATAAATTTATTTATATAGTTTATGTTGCGTAGGGTTTTTGCTTGAGTTGTGTGTGTTGTCTTTCAATTCTCTCACTCACACACATTGAGCCTTCACTCTTAGTTGTAAGACCCAAGTAAGGGCCATGTTATACTATCCTTGGGTTTATTTCATGTTGTGTGCGTAGTACTTCAATTCAAGCACTCACACACATTGAGCTTTCGCTCTTATTCCCAAGACCTTAGTTAAGGCCATATTGCAATTTATATTTGGGTTTAATTTCATGTTGTGTGCGTAGTACTTCAATTCAAGCACTCACACACATTGAGCTTTCGCTCTTATTCCCAAGACCTTAGTTAAGGCCATTTTGCAAGTTATATTTGGGTTTCATTTCATGTCGTGTGTGTAGTACTTCAATTCTCGCACGCACCCACATTGAGCCTTCGCTCTTATTTGCAAGACCCAAGTAAGGGCCCATATATATATATATATATATATATATATATATATATATATATATATATATATATATATATATATATATATATATATATATATATATATATATATATATATATATTATATACTGTAGACACCGAAAATTTTCACTTACGGGTTCTTAGGCCTGAAGTGAACCTTTTCGCAATCTACTTCGCTTTATGGGCGTGCCAGCTAGTTTACTTTAACTAGCAAAGTATGTTTTGAAAATAATCTAACTTTTGAAAGGCGATTGTAGGCAAGCGGGATTTTTACGTCGCAGACCTTCTTGCACCGATGCGCAAGGGTCAGTCTGTACGCTTAGAGACTTCGTTTTGAAACAAGTTTAACTCAAAATATATTTTGAATGAAGAAGTGTTTTAAAAACCTTTTGAAAACCATGCATTTGGGCGATTTTGACTTTGTAAGGGTTGGACGACCCTAAGTCTTTCAAATTTTAATCTACTTAGGCACGATGGGCGTGCATCGAAATAGCCTAAGTCTTGCACGATTTGATTCGGGTTTGTACGATTTTCAGATTTTAGATCACGTGGATTTGCACGTGCCTAAGTCTTTCTTTTTATCCCTTTATGGGCCACCTAGGTGTGTGTTATGAACACTCCACTACATGGGGCGAATTTGAGCGGGAGTACGGGGCTTGCTTCGATGCAATATGCGTCCTACCTCGTGGTACGACGTAGATGCAATGCAAACTCACGCTACTCCAAAGGGAAAACCCGAAATTAAAAGACAATGCCGAAGGGAAATTGCCGAAGGGAAATGACTTGTAAAATAAATAGCCGAAGGGAAATGACTTGTAAAGTAAATAGCGGAAGGGGAAATATGGCTATATCTTAAGAGCGGAAAGGCTCAATTGTGTAAGTGTGTGTCGTGTATATATTGAAAGACAACGCACACGACTTGAACCTTAAAACCCGAATCTTAAAGACGTAGCCGAAAGAAATACTTTATATAGAGTATATGTAGGGGCCCTTACTTGGGTCTTGTAAATAAGAGCGAAGGCTCAATGTGTGTGCGTGCTTGAATTGAAAGACTTACACACACGACATGAAATGAAACCCAAATATAAATTGCAGTATGCCTTGACTAAGGTCTTGGGAGTAAGAGCGAAAGCTCAATGTGTGTGAGTGTAGAATTGAAGTACTACGCACACGACATAAATGAAACCCAAATATAACTGCAATAAGGCATTTACTAAGGTCTTAGGAGTAAGAGCGAAGGCTCAATGTGTGTGCGTGTGGAAAATGGAAAGACAACGCACACGACTTAATTAAAAACCCCCTTGACTTAAAATATATAAATATAACTATATATTAAGGGCTGGTTAGGCCCGTGTGTGTGCAAAAAGTGTACGACTAAGAGCGGAAAGGCTCAAGTGCACATGTGTGTGGGTGTGTCAAACCACGTTATTACAATCGGGGGGAGACGAAGCTCCTTTACTACAACCCCGTATCAAAATTTAATTGAATATAAAGCAAGTTAATGTAATAGACCAAGTTTAGACACTTACAAATAGCTGGTCCATGTTCAACTTGCTTGCACGTGGGCTCACGGTTCACCTTGGGCAGCCAAGAGGGGGTTATCCTAGGTGGCTTTGAGAGAGGTTCTATGAGGCACGGTTAGGGTCTTAGGGGAACTAAGGTTCGGCCAAGACGGGGGCTGTGTAGGGTATGTCCTAGGGTCTGTCCTAGGGTACAGGTCACGGCCAGGGTGCAGGTTAGGTCGGCAGGAGGGTGGTCAAGTCGGCAGGAAGGTGGACAGGGCGGCAGGGAGGCAGTCGGGTGGCTGGCGCGGCTGTTGGGCGCCTGGCGCAGCAGACGGGCGCCTGACGCGGCTGCAGTGGCGCGGGGCGCGCTGTGGCGCAGGACGCGCTGCGGCGCGGGGCGTGCAGGCAGGCGAGGGGGCGCGCGGCAGGCAATAGGGCGCGGTGTGCTGCGGGGAGCGCTGTGGCGCGTGGCGCGGCAGGCAACAGGGGCACGCGGCAGCAGAAGGCACGCGCGGCAGGCGCTGTTTGCTCACGGCCGGCCGGGGTGAGGTTGTTGGGGTTTGTTAGGGATGGTTTGAGGCGGTTGGGGTTAGGTTAGGTCTAGTTAGGGTTCAGTTAGGGTTAGGTTGGTTCAGTTAGGGTTAGGTTCAGTTAGGGTTAGGTAGGTTCGAACCTAGGCTAGGTTGGGGTTAGGTTTACCTCTTGGAGCCGATCCTTCTTGGCTTGAGCCCACGTCTCCATGGTTGCAGCCACTTGGTCCAGCCCACCTTGGTTGCAGCCCCTTGGTCTAGACCCACTTAGCCCACATGGCTTGAACCCACCTCACCCAATGAGCCCACATGGCTAGGTCTATCACTCCCTCTCTCTCCTCCCAAATATTTGCATGAACCCTTTACATGGACCCCCTCACCTCTATTTATAGAGATTTGAGGTGGGTCTTGGATTTGGGTTTGGGTTTGGGGTTTGGATCCATACCCAAATCCAAACACTATTTGGATCTGGATATTGGATCTTGGATATTTTGAGATCTGTATCCGATCCAAACCCAATATTTTTATGGATACGGATATGGATATTTTGATCCAGATCTGATCCAATCCAAACACTATTTGGATCCAATCCAAATCCAAACACTATTTGGATCGACCCAAACACTATTTGGATTGGCCCAAATCCAAACACTATTCATTACATGGATTTGGATCTGGATATATATGGTCCAGATCCAAATCAAAATTTCTTCGGACAGTCCTTCTTGGCTTCTTGAGGCGAACGATCTGTGCGGGCACTGGCTTCATCAGCGCTCCGTCTGGTGCTGGGTTTTCCCCAACTTTGTCGTTCGGACTCCGTTTCGCCGTTCTGGACTCCGTTGAGCTTTTCATCAAATGGGCTCTGCTTTCTTTTGTTTTTTTATCAGGGAGTGGCTTCTGAAGCTCTGGGCTTGAATCCTCTTCGGGCCTAGGGTCTTCTTTTGCCTTCTGTACCTGTTTTCACATTTCAAAACAGGTCGTCGTTTTGGCTCAAACGAGCTTTTTAGTGTTTTGAGAGTTTTTGAAAAATAGAAGATTTGGGGTGTTTACAGATGCCCCTCTTTGGCATTATCCAAATGTATTTGGATAATGGCAAAGAAGAAACACCCCATTTTGGTTTTTCTCTCAAATTTTCTCGAGAATGCACCATTTATTTCGCAAAAACCCTGTTTTCTTTTTCCACAAGTGGGGATTTTCAGCAAAAGGGGGCTTTTCCTAGCTATTTCCCTATATGTATGATCATGCACGAATGACTCTTTGAATGCATGCATGAGAAAAATTTTATTTTTTGTTTTTGAGCCCGAAGAGAGCCTTTTGAGGCTGGTTGCTCCGAGCAGGTTTTTACCCATGTCTTTTTGACATTCGTGGGTTTTTCAAAAATTTCTTTTTGAAAAGGAACTCCTTTTAACTTGTATCGAAAAGGACTTCCATTTTTCATACTTCCCTTCATTCGGGTTTCAATACCTGCTACTCAGTAGAGGTTTTTGGGTAGGAAAACTTGGAAAACATTTCAAAGTTCCATTTCCTACAAAATAGAGTCGAGTTCTCAAACAAAATGAAATCCAAATAAGCCGATTTTATTCGTACTTTAGGATTTTCGCAAATTTGAATCTTTTTCTTCGGGGATAAGCCGTAGGGATATGGGAAAGAGATACCACGGTCCCTTCTGAAGCGTCCCGTGGTTTTAGGCAAAGAATCGGAAAATCGCTCTTTGGAGCTTTGGCTTTTTGTTTCTTTTTCATAGAGGGTCTCCCTTTGGGAGTATTTTTTTCATTAATCCCTCTTTTCTTTAAAGGAGAGCAGCTCTTTGGAGGAGTTTTTGTATTCCCTGTTTATGAAGGGAAGACCTCTTTGGGAGGAGTGTTTTTATATCTCCTTTTTCTTTTGAACGAGAAGACCTCTTTCGGAGGAGTTTTTGTATTCCCTGTTTATGAAGGGAAGACCACTTTCGGAGGAGTTTTTGTATTCTCGATTTTTTTTTCTTTCTTTTGAAAATAGCCAATTTTCCTTTTCGGAGAGAAAGTAGGATGGGGGAGGGCTTATCCCTTTGGTTACTCGATTCAAACGAGATCGTCCTATTTCTTAATAGCATCTGCTATTCGAAAATATTTTGATATTTTGAACAAGGCTTAATCTTGTAAGCCAGGGTTCTTTGAAATATAGCCAATTCATTTTTGGAAGACTCTACTTTTCGAAAAGTATAGATTCCTCCATTCGGGGTTATACAATCTACTTCGATCCTTCTTTCAAGAAGTTTCAAAGGAGTTCGATTTTTCAAAATCTTTTTGAAAAAGAATTCAGCATAAACCCTTTTGAATATTCGGGCATTTTCGGGGTTTTGCTAATTTCTATCCACAATACCAACAAATTTCTAATTTTTGTTGCCCTTTCGAAGACATGGGGACATTTCTACTCGAGTTTGCCACCCTTTTGGGCTTTCTTCGGGGTGATATGATGCATGCTATGCACTCCATGTGATTTAAAATGGAAATACATGTTTTTATGCAATGATGAACACATGAAATGTATCTCACAAATCATGAAGGAGATGCGTTCACTTATCCAGGGAAAGTGTCTAGGGGCTGTGTTTAAAAATGCCCCTAGCTTGATGGGAATTTCGCATGGCCATATGGTGAAGGGCCATGGTTTTTCAAAGGGATTTTGGATGGACAATGGTATGTTCATGTCCATGCACTTCCATGGTTTTTCTAACATTATCATGATACTTTTTGCTCAAGGATGGGAAACATAACCAGCCCTAAGTGATCGTCATGGCCATCAGGTTTTAGTTTTGACATGGTCTCCATATTTCATCGTGAGATTCATGTTCTTTATCCTAACACAATCAAGGTTTTTATATAAACCAGAAGTTTGAAGAAAATCTTTCTTTTCAAAGCCATGAAAGGTTTTTGTGAAATGTGTAACCCTTTTTCAAGATTCTCATTTCCTTTTTTTAAAATTTGCCTCGAAGGTGTTGGTTTTGATTTGTATGGAGACATGCCTATGAAGGCTCGATACTTAGGGGGTCGAACTCTTATTGCCCCTTTGATTTTGCAAAACCCTGAATTCGATTTCTAGAATGATGTCTAGACTCGATGCATATGAATGATTTCAAAGTGTAATGCATGATGCTTATGCACACACTATGGGTTAACTTATTTCTAAAAATCCCCAATTTTCCATAAGTTAAGGATTTTTGCGAAGTTCAGGAAGCTTGGAGGTGTTTATTCCTCCTTGCTTTGGTGATTCTCGAGCTTTTCATTTTTGAAAAAGCTCTAGGCAAAAGGGTAGATAGGACCAGCTTTTTGCACACTTGGTTTCAGGGAGTATATACAATTTTCGAAAGCATTTTTACAATTTTTCGAAAATGGGCTTTGTACATGGCCAAAGGCTTTTGGAAATAAATTTCTTTTTGTAATTTTCGTTTTTCCAAATGTTTTTGAGATTTTGAGAGTTTTCAACTTTTTTTGTCTTTTTCAAAAGTAGGGATCTTCCATTGAACCTTCAAAGAAAACATTCATGAATCAGACTCTAATCAGATAGGTCTAAGACATGGGTTTCGGTTTTAGAGGTTCTACAAGGCACCCTTGACCCAGATGGTCTTAGGTGGCGGCTCTGGTGGTATGGGTGGGCTGTAGCCCAGTCCATATCGTTCCCTATTGGTTTTAGGTAGGACAGGCTCAAGCCTACCTTAGTTTCGGGTTCCTAGGCCCGCGTAGGGTTTATATCCCATATTCAGAATCATGTTCCAAGACTTTTTGCTTTTCGAAAAGTTTTGGTATAAATCATGGTCTTGGAACATGGAATCGTCCATGTTGGGGATATATACCCTTTTGGATATCGGGAGTTTGGATTCTGGGGTGATGGAAGACTTGGGCTTCCATACAAACCTGGTTTGGGAGACTTTGCCCTCAAGGAAAGCCAAGCTTGGTTCCTTGAGGAGTTTTGGACATAGCAGGGTTATGGAAAACTTATGGTTCCATACCCTATTTTGGGAAAAATTTACTTCAAGGGGAGCCATGCAAGGTCCCTTGAAGTTTTTGACTTGGTCCCTAGGTTCAACTCGTGGTGCCCCTAGGGATTGATTTTTTTGTTTCAAAGCCATAGCCTTGGCTCCAGGGCACAGGACTAGGCTCGAAGAAGTGGGTTTTTCTATGGTAGGGTTATGAGCTCCTAAGATGTCGATGCATGCATTAGGGGTCTCCATGTCTACCATTTTCGAAACTTCTTTTTGTTTTTGAAATTCCTTTGAATGGTGCGCGATAGTTGGCGCACCTTGAAAATCCTCAAGTTTTGGCACAGTTTGTGGGTTTGTGTGTGCAAAGGGGTTATCCAATGCATCTGATGACCCTACATGAAGAAGAGAGTCTTGAGAAGGATGGGTTTCAAGCATACCTCTTTGTGGCTTGTCTACCTTTTCAGGGTGAGAGCAAGCCGATTTCCCGGGTAACTCTGTTTTGAGCCCCCGGGGTTTAACGAGGCGTTTCCTTTCGAAACCTTCCTGTTTTTCACTCTCATTCCTTTCTAGGGTGTGGACTTCATGTCCCACTGTATGTGTGTGCCTAGACTTAGGACTTTTACTTGAAGTTTTCGAAATTTCAAAATTTTGTTTTTCAATTTTTTGGTCTTTTTCCAAATTTTCAAGATTTTTTTGTTTTTTTGAAATAGAAAAATCTTTTTTTGGTTTTTCTATGGATTTTGAAAAGCTTGAAGTTGTAGGAGTGGACGACTTATCCCTTTGCCGGGATTTGTCTCTAATCTCCAATCCTTCGTTGAGTTTGAGATCGGTTTTCAATTCACGATCTGTATGTGCCCTCGAAGAGCTGCTATGTGTTCGATGGGCTTTAAGCTCCTTGCTTAAAGCATCCATCTTTTGAAATATTTTTTCAATCTCATCGAGCTCTCTTTGGGCTTTATCTGATTTGAAAACCTCTTTTAGTTTACTCAACGAAGATTTTTGTAGCTTTCTATCCATTTTCATGCAATTTTCCTAAGTATGCACGATTTTTGAAAAACACTCTTTTTTTCGAAAATTTGAGTATAACTCGTTTGTTTGAAGTCTGCTTAAGTCCCGGGTCCCACCGGGCGTGCCAAATCTGTAGACACCGAAAATTTTCACTTACGGGTTCTTAGGCCTGAAGTGAACCTTTTCGCAATCTACTTCGCTTTATGGGCGTGCCAACTAGTTTACTTTAACTAGCAAAGTATGTTTTGAAAATAATCTAACTTTTGAAAGGCGATTGTAGGCAAGCGGGATTTTTACGTCGCAGACCTTCTTGCACCGATGCGCAAGGGTCAGTCTGTACGCTTAGAGACTTCGTTTTGAAACAAGTTTAACTCAAAATATATTTTGAATGAAGAAGTGTTTTAAAAACCTTTTGAAAACCATGCATTTGGGCGATTTTGACTTTGTAAGGGTTGGACGACCCTAAGTCTTTCAAATTTTAATCTACTTAGGCACGATGGGCGTGCATCGAAATAGCCTAAGTCTTGCACGATTTGATTCGGGTTTGTACGATTTTCAGATTTTAGATCACGTGGATTTGCACGTGCCTAAGTCTTGCACGATTTGATTCGGGTTTGTACGATTTTCAGATTTTAGATCACGTGGATTTGCACGTGCCTAAGTCTTTCTTTTTATCCCTTTATGGGCCACCTAGGTGTGTGTTATGAACACTCCACTACATGGGGCGAATTTGAGCGGGAGTACGGGGCTTGCTTCGATGCAATATGCGTCCTACCTCGTGGTACGGCGTAGATGCAATGCAAACTCACGCTACTCCAAAGGGAAAACCCGAAATTAAAAGACAATGCCGAAGGGAAATTGCCGAAGGGAAATAACCGAAGGGAAATGACTTGTAAAATAAATAGCCGAAGGGAAATGACTTGTAAAGTAAATAGCGGAAGGGGAAATATGGCTATATCTTAAGAGCGGAAAGGCTCAATTGTGTAAGTGTGTGTCGTGTATATATTGAAAGACAACGCACACGACTTGAACCTTAAAACCCGAATCTTAAAGACGTAGCCGAAAGAAATACTTTATATAGAGTATATGTAGGGGCCCTTACTTGGGTCTTGTAAATAAGAGCGAAGGCTCAATGTGTGTGCGTGCTTGAATTGAAAGACTTACACACACGACATGAAATGAAACCCAAATATAAATTGCAGTATGCCTTGACTAAGGTCTTGGGAGTAAGAGCGAAAGCTCAATGTGTGTGAGTGTAGAATTGAAGTACTACGCACACGACATAAATGAAACCCAAATATAACTACAATAAGGCCTTTACTAAGGTCTTAGGAGTAAGAGCGAAGGCTCAATGTGTGTGCGTGTGGAAAATGGAAAGACAACGCACACGACTTAATTAAAAACCCCCTTGACTTAAAATATATAAATATAACTATATATTAAGGGCTGGTTAGGCCCGTGTGTGTGCAAAAAGTGTACGACTAAGAGCGGAAAGGCTCAAGTGCACATGTGTGTGGGTGTGTCAAACCACGTTATTACAATCGGGGGGAGACGAAGCTCCTTTACTACAACCCCGTATCAAAATTTAATTGAATATAAAGCAAGTTAATGTAATAGACCAAGTTTAGACACTTACAAATAGCTGGTCCATGTTCAACTTGCTTACACGTGGGCTCACGGTTCACCTTGGGCAGCCAAGAGGGGGTTATCCTAGGTGGCTTTGAGAGAGGTTCTATGAGGCACGGTTAGGGTCTTAGGGGAACTAAGGTTCGGCCAAGACGGGGGCTGTGTAGGGTATGTCCTAGGGTCTGTCCTAGGGTACAGGTCACGGCCAGGGTGCAGGTTAGGTCGGCAGGAGGGTGGTCAAGTCGGCAGGAAGGTGGACAGGGCGGCAGGGAGGCAGTCGGGTGGCTGGCGCGGCTGTTGGGCGCCTGGCGCAGCAGACGGGCGCCTGACGCGGCTGCAGTGGCGCGGGGCGCGCTGTGGCGCAGGACGCGCTGCGGCGCGGGGCGTGCAGGCAGGCGAGGGGGCGCGCGGCAGGCAATAGGGCGCGGTGTGCTGCGGGGAGCGCTGTGGCGCGTGGCGCGGCAGGCAACAGGGGCACGCGGCAGCAGAAGGCGCGCGCGGCAGGCGCTGTTTGCTCACGGCCGGCCGGGGTGAGGTTGTTGGGGTTTGTTAGGGATGGTTTGAGGCGGTTGGGGTTAGGTTAGGTCTAGTTAGGGTTCAGTTAGGGTTAGGTTGGTTCAGTTAGGGTTAGGTTCAGTTAGGGTTAGGTAGGTTCGAACCTAGGCTAGGTTGGGGTTAGGTTTACCTCTTGGAGCCGATCCTTCTTGGCTTGAGCCCACGTCTCCATGGTTGCAGCCACTTGGTCCAGCCCACCTTGGTTGCAGCCCCTTGGTCTAGACCCACTTAGCCCACATGGCTTGAACCCACCTCACCCAATGAGCCCACATGGCTAGGTCTATCACTCCCTCTCTCTCCTCCCAAATATTTGCATGAACCCTTTACATGGACCCCCTCACCTCTATTTATAGAGATTTGAGGTGGGTCTTGGATTTGGGTTTGGGTTTGGGGTTTGGATCCATACCCAAATCCAAACACTATTTGGATCTGGATATTGGATCTTGGATATTTTGAGATCTGTATCCGATCCAAACCCAATATTTTTATGGATACGGATATGGATATTTTGATCCAGATCTGATCCAATCCAAACACTATTTGGATCCAATCCAAATCCAAACACTATTTGGATCGACCCAAACACTATTTGGATTGGCCCAAATCCAAACACTATTCATTACATGGATTTGGATCTGGATATATATGGTCCAGATCCAAATCAAAATTTCTTCGAACAATCCTTCTTGGCTTCTTGAGGCGAACGATCTGTGCGGGCACTGGCTTCATCAGCGCTCCGTCTGGTGCTGGGTTTTCCCCAACTTTGTCGTTCGGACTCCGTTTCGCCGTTCTGGACTCCGTTGAGCTTTTCATCAAATGGGCTCTGCTTTCTTTTGTTTTTTTATCAGGGAGTGGCTTTTGAAGCTCTGGGCTTGAATCCTCTTCGGGCCTAGGGTCTTCTTTTGCCTTCTGTACCTGTTTTCACATTTCAAAACAGGTCGTCGTTTTGGCTCAAACGAGCTTTTTGGTGTTTTGAGAGTTTTTGAAAAATAGAAGATTTGGGGTGTTTACATATACGTATTTCCCTTCGGCAATTTCCCTTCAGCATTTACATTACGAGTCATTTCCCTTCGGCATTTACATTTCAAGTCATTTCCCTTCGGTATTGTCTTTTAAATTCGGGTTTTCCCTTTGGAGTAGCATGAGTTTGCATTGCATATACGCCATACCACGAGTTAGGACGCATATTGCATCAAAGCAAACCCCATACTCCCGCTCAAAATCGCCACATTTAGTGGAGTGTTCATAACACACACCTAGGTGGCCCCAAAGAGGGATAAAAAGAAAGACTTAGGCACGTGCAAATCCACGTGATCTAAAATCTGAAACCATACCAAAAAGAGCCAAATTAAACACCTCAAACCGCTTTCGTAGGCTTTTTTCACTCAAAACTTGATTTTTAAAAGCGTACAGACTAACCCTTGCACATCGGTGCAAGAAGGTCTGCGACGACAAGAGCTTGCTTGCTCACAGTCGCTACGTTAGAAGTCAGGTTTTAGAATATATCTTCGCTAGCTTAAGTAAGCTAGCTGGCATGCCCTATTTGTTTAAATAGGACTTAGGCACACGAAAAAGTTTGCTCCAGGCCTAAGAACCAGGAGGTAGAGATTTTCTACATCTACAGAAGTTTGGCACGCCCAGTGGGACGTGAGTCTTTCAAAAATCGAGTCACTCTAGGAAACTTGCGAAAAGATTTTCAAAGAGGTGTTGTTTTTAACTTTTTTTTTTTTACTTGTACCTAGGAATTTTGAAAAGGGCTTGAAAGCATGTCAAAATACAACCCAAGTGATGTGTCAAGCCAAGGCTCATGCGCATCAAGTTCTCACTCTAGGAGGATTTTCAAAAATAAGATCAAACTAGACGAGATAGAGGACCTGAGAAGGGAATTCGAGGCCAAAATCGATGCTCTCAGCCAAGAGGCTGAAGTAGGCGATTCATGTTCATCGAATGCTGAACAAAAGGCCAAAAGAAAATCTGAAAAACCTCGCAAGCACAAAGAGGCCTTCGTAATGGAAGGCAACCAATACCACGAGTCCTTCACACAAAAGGACCGTAAAGCCCTACAACAGCTGTTGAAAGGGCAAAATAAAAAGAAAAGGAGTTACGCCCTATCTGATTTCCTTCCTATGGATTACGAAACAGACAGTGACGATGAAATACCGAACTTCCATCGGTATGATGGCATGGGAGACCCTACGTCTCACTTGCAACTTTTCTCACGTCGAGCCCACAAGAAGAAAAAGGACTCGATGAAATGGGTGTATTGGTTCCCTTTATTCCTTAAAGGCACAACTGCCAAATGGATGGCTTCCTACGATTTAAGCCAGTTCGCTACTTTTAAAGAGTTAGCGAACTGCATCATGCAAAGATTTGCACACAACGTAGAAGTCACGCCGACTCTGAACACTTTAAGGGATACAAAGCAAGGCATTAACGAAGACGTACATGCCTTCATTATACGATGGAGGTCCCTTTTGGGCCAAGTGCGAGAGCCCATATCCGAAGGATGCACAACCATGCTCATCCTGGATAATTTTAAAAGCGAGTTAAAAACCCTTCTCTCACTCCATGAGATCTCAACTTTCCATAAGTTGATAAAAAAGGCATCCCTTTTCGAAACAAACTTGAGAAAAGGGACATACGATCACTTATGAAAAGGAAGTGCCGTTTCTAAAACCCGCTTGGAAAAGCCCATCACTTATGGACTACCCATGATGGACAAAAGGGCAAAGCCCCATAAAATCGCCAATGTTCGGGTGGATCCAGGCGTGGCAAGCACTTCCAAAAATTTTGAAAAGCTAGAAAACAAAAGGGACGAAATTTTCAAAAACCAATTGAAAAACGGGAGTACACTCCACTGGGGCAACCTATGTCGGAGGTCCTAGACCTCCTACTTGCCCAGGGCATGCTAGAACTTCCCAAAATCCCCGAAGGAGTCACTTCCAAAGGGGGGTATTTAAATCGATTTTGCAAGTATCATCGGCTCAAAGGCCATGATACCAAACATTGTTTCTCCCTTTTAAATAAAATTGAGAACTTGATAGCAGAGGGTCGGCTCCAGGTCACTGCGGAACCTGAGCCACCTCAAGCTATCTTCAAAGAACCCTTTCCCAAACACGCCAGTGGCAGTGGGAAAAGAAAGGAGGTATGTACCCTCACATTTTCAAAGGAACTAGCACAAAAACTTGAGTCTGGTCGACCCACTTGTGCGCCCACTCTTGTACTGTACAAGAAGGCCGCCCAAGTCGTCATCCGGGGACCACCAAAAGCTGAATCCCCGGCTAAACCAGTTTCAAAACTTCAAGGTGCTCCTCAACTCCTACTTAGAGCCAATTTTAGTACGAACCCTAGGCTGGTCGTGGGGGAAGTGACTAGATCCAGGAGGATCTATCAATCCCCGCACCTACAAAGTGCTAAAAAGGTGGTCAGTGTGCCTGGGCCCTCAAAAGCATGTATTCCTGGAGTTCTCCCAAAAGCAGACAAGGAAAAAGTCGTCCTAAATTCTTATGATTTCGAAAACCACCTTTCAAAGATTCCTATCCACATGTCTATCCTAGAGCTTATACAAACCTCGCCTAGGCATAGACTCGTGCTAGAGAAAATTCTAGAAAGAGCCAAGGTTGATTCGAACATAAGTCCGAAATCCTTGTCTGCCCAAGTGGCCTTAATAGGGGCAAAATTGCCCATCACTTTCTCGGAAGATGATGTAGATAGACCCTACGAGTCCCATAACCAGGCCTTGCATATCGAGGTGGTTCTGAATAACCACTCTCTAGACAGGTGCCTAGTCGATGGGGGAGGAGGGCTCAACATCCTTCCACTTCATGTGGCATACCAAATCTGAGTCACCTTGACTTCAGTAAACCCAAGCCCCATCGTTATCATTGGATACGATGGGAATGCGTCTAAGCCTTTAGGATCGATCGAACTCCCAATGGAAACGGGAGGGATCACGCACACGAGGGTGTTCCATGTCTTGGATATCCAACCCCATTATAACCTGTTGCTGAGAAGACCCTGGATACACAGTTTGTGCGTTGTGCCATCCACCTTCCACAGGTGTGTCAAGATCCCTTTCAGGGACCAGGTCGTGGTGATCCTAGGTGAGAGTCACCCACAGCTTCAGGGGATCATAAACTCCCCTTGTTTGTCGAGCTCCCAAGCCCATGAGGCTAACCTGGGGCAGACCATGATTAAGCCACCAAGGCTCGTGTTAAACAACCCTAGGAAGGTTGTGTATGTGAAGGGGCAGCCCAAAGTAGGCCCCCTCCCGATCTTAACCCTTCTAGGAAGACCCAAGCGTTCTCTATTTCCAAAGCCCCTGGACGAAAGGCCATACGAGCACGATATGGACGATAGCAAGTTCCAGGACAACGATCTTTATCAAAACTTTTCAAAAAATAGAAAATCGTGGAACATGTTGTTAAATATGGGCTATACGCCCTACAAAAGTCTAGGGGCACAAAACCAGGGTCTCCCAGAGCCCATCCTTCCTAGGGCCAACCCAAGCCGATACGGGATCGGCTATATTCCCAAAATACCGCCAGAGCCACCCCCTATGACCACCTAGGTCAAGGGTGCCCTGGAGCCTATCCTAGAAGAGACCTACGATTTAGACCTCCTATTCCGAGTCTAACCCGTAGTGTTTTCCCTTTGTAGGTATGATGGAAGATCCCTTTCAGAAAAATACAAAAACATTTGGAAAACTTAAAATCAAAAAAATCGAAAAAGAAGAAAAACCAAAAACAATGGAAAAACAAAAACTCGAAAATAGAGTGCTTTGTATAGTTCCTAAAGTTCTTGTTTTACAAAAACCCAAAAAAATCGAAAAGCTAGAAAATACCAAAAAGATTTTCTATATAGCTGCTCCTGGTAGGACTTTGGAAAAAGATTTTGAAAGGAACGTCGTCTGCATAGCCAGGCCGAAAATATCGAAATCAATTGAAAATCCGAGTACAAAACCAGGTCTTTTTGAAAAACACGCATCAAATTCCCTCGAGTCTATAACCCATGAGAATGATCGAAGCCTAGAAGTGGATCCCCTTGAGGAAGATCCTACATCTGAGCTCCCAGAATTTAATAAAATTCTCAATTTTGAAAGACCTTCCAATTCAGTAGGAGGAGATTTCATAGAGGTGAACCTAGGGGATGATTCCAATCCCAAAACCATCAAAATAGGCGCATGCTTGCATGAACATGAAAGATTAGCATTCATTGCATTTCTACGAACCTATTTAGATGTGTTTGCATGGACGTATGAAGACATGCCGGGCATAGACCCCAGCGTTGTCGAACATCGTCTTCCCTTAGATGCGGATGTAAAACCCATAAAGCAAAAGCTTAGGAAAATACACCCGAATGTACACACGCAAGTCAAAGAGGGTTTAGAAGATCAGCTAAAAGCCAGATTTATAAAACCCATTGCGTATTCTGATTGGTTGTCAAACATCGTTGTAGTTCAAAAAACCAATGGTAAAATTCGAATATGCATCGATTTCAGAAACCTGAATAAAGCCACTCCAAAGGATAATTATCCTTTACCAAACATAGATTTGATAGTCGATAGTATTGCAAATCATGAAATGTTTTCGTTTATGGATGGTTATTCAGGCTATAATCAAATCAAACTAAGTCCACGAGATCAGGGTAAGACCGCCTTCACAACCCCATGGGGCACGTACTGCTATACAGTCATGCCCTTTGGTTTGAAAAATACCGGTGCAACATACCAACGAGCCATGACCACGATCTTCCATGATAAAATTAATGAGCTCGTAGAAGTGTATGTAGATGATCTCTTGGCGAAATCCAAAACCCGATGCACTCATATCGAATGTTTGCAAAAGATTTTCGAAAGGCTTAGGGTTTACAAAGTAAAGCTAAACCCTCAAAAATGTGTATTCGGGGTAGAATCAAGGAAGCTTCTAGGCTTTATGGTGAGCCAAAGGGGTATAGAAGTCGACTCCTCTAAGTGTCGAGCCATCATAGACATGGCTCCACCCTCCAATCTCACTCAAATTCGTAGCCTCCAGGGTCGATTACAGTCCGTTTGCCGATTCATATCAAATCTGGCGACTAGATGCGAACCCTTCAACAAATTGTTGAGGAAGGGCATGAAATTCTTATGGGATGACGACTGCCAGAAGTCCTTCGAGTGACTAAAGGCATACTTGGTTAATCCCCCCGTTTTGAATCCTCCGAAGCAAGGAAAACCGCTTTTACTCTACATCTCTATGCTTGCGAATGCTTTAGGAGCCCTACTGGCTCAATACGAGGATGACACCCATAAGGAGTATGCCATCTACTATATTTCGAAAACTCTCTTGGCTTATGAATGAAATTATCAAGCCATGGAGAAGACGTGCTTGGCCCTAGTCTGGGCCAGCTAGAAATTTAGACACTATTTCCTAGATCATGAGATCTGGATAGTGTCCAAGCTTGATCAAATCAAGCACTTGTTCGAAAAACCCATTCTCACGGGTAGATTGGGCAAATGGCAACTCCTTCTAATGGAGTATGACCTGAAATACCATCACCAGATCTCCATTAAGGGGCAAGCCCTAGCAGATTACGTGGCTGAGTTCCCCCTAGAGGATGCATATCCCACACTTGATGAAATGCCTGATGAAGGCATATTACAAAACCATTTCCAAAACCACATTTTGGAAAACAATTTCGAAAACCAAGTGTGGAAGATGCACTTTGACGGGGCACGAAACCAATGAGGGGCTGGTGCTGGGGTCATCCTCATCTCCTCTGAAAAGGGCGAGATTCCCATAGCAATCCGCCTAGATTTCAAATGTTCCAACAACGTAGCTGAGTATGAAGCACTCATACAAGGCTTAAGGATTTCGAAAACTCTAGGGGCATCATGCATCGAGGTCTTTGGAGATTCGCTCCTTGTTATAAACTAGGTTTTGAAAATTTGGCAAGTACGTAACGAAAAACTGCTTCCATATCATGAGTTGGCCACTCGATTGGTTGAGTCATTCCAATCGTGTAAACTCACACGCGTAGGAAGAGAGGACAACGGCATCGCCGATGCCCTCTCCTCCTTGGGTTCAGCCCTGAAGGTCGATCCCATCTCAGGGACCCGGTCTTTAGAAATATGGCATGCGCCCAACCCATCCACACACGATCTGGATATTTGCCAAAATAACCTAGACTCTATTGAAAAACCCTAGTTTTATGACATAAAACAATTTCTAGAAAATAGGGGATTCGCCGAGGATGCCACATCCAAAGATAAGGCATTCATGCATAAGATTTCGACCTGATACTCCATTCTAGGTGGGGTTTCATACAAAAAAAGCTTTACCGGCATTTTGCTTAGGTGTATCGATCTAGAGGAGGCTAGAATAGTGATGCATGAGTTCCACGATGGATAATGTGGAGGTCATGTTAATGCCAGCATGATGGCAATGAAAATACTTAGAGGGGGCGATTTTTGGTCCACCCTAAAAAAGGATTGTCACGATCATGTTAGGAAGTGTCATCCATGTCAAGTGCATGGGCACGCCATTCATATCCCTTCATCTGCATTACATTCCGTGGTCAGCCCCTAGCCATTCACCATGTGGGTGTTTGACATAGTAGGCTCCATATTTCCAAAAGCCTCGAATGGGCATTGATTCATTTTAGCAGCCACGGAGTATTTCTCCAAGTGGGTGGAAGCCATTTCCCTAACCAACGTGCTAGGGCAACATGTGGTGGCTTTCATTAGGAGGAATATCTTGGCTCGATTTGGGGTTCCACAAGACCTGGTGTCTGATAATGGCACCCCATTTAAGAACGAGCGGATGGTTAAGTTGTGCAACATATATGGAATAACTCACCACTTCTCTTCGCCCTACTACCCTCAAGGCAACGGCTAAGCCAAAGCCACCAACAAGACTCTCATTAGTATAATTCAGAAGACTTTAGAGAAGGGTAGGATGTGGCACGAGAAGCTGGATGAAGCCTTATGGGCTTATAGGACTTCCATCTGGATTCCCACGAATGCCACACCATTCGAATTGGTCTATGGCACAAACGCCATTCTTCCCATTCATACCCAACTGCATTCATTCCATACATCCATTACACTCGACCTCCCCCTAGAGACGCTTCAGCATGCTAGGATGGCCGAACTAGATTTGCTAGATGAGAGGCGACTCCTTGCCATGGATCATGCTCGTGCATACCAGCAAAGGATAGCCCGACATTATGGCAAACACGTGAGACCTCGCCACTTTGAAGTGGGGGATCTAGTTTTGAAAATCATTCACTATCGTGGCCCACATCCCCTCGGAAAGTGGCTCCCCAAGTGGGACGGACCCTATGTTGTACGGGCAACCACTACGAACAACTCGTATTGGTTGATCGATGTAGAAGGTAGGAATTTAGCAGATCCTATCAATATTCAATACTTAAAGAAGTATTATGTGTAGGATTTGGATTAAATTCCCCATTTTCAAAAATTTTAGGGATAGCTGCTCTAAGACCTGAAAATAAGGTGCAAAGGCAAAGTCGTGTGACCCTGAGTGAGAGAATTCGCTCTTGTGAAAGAGGGGAGTCTTCAAAATCGTGGTTACATTTCAAAATCCCTCTCCTTACAAAGAAAGGCCTAGTTCAACATAGCAAGATACTTGCAAGTAGTACGTGCTATTTCTAAATAGGCTGATCTGGAATGGATCGAGTGTGAGCTTGGGATAAGTCCTCCCCTCTTCTCTTCTCCTTCCAAAAGGAAAAACATGGCCCAAACAAAGGGAATTTCCCATTCAAAGTCTCGTTCCAAAAGAAAGAAACCAAAATTCAATAGAAAAATCGATTCTCTTGTAAAAAAGAGGGATTAAAGAAAAATACTCCCAAAGGGAGACCCTCTATGAAAAAAAGGAAAAAGAGGCCAAAAAGCTCAAAAGGAGCAGTTTTTCGCCTTCTATGCCTTAAACCACGGGATGCTTCAGAAGGGACCGTGGTATCTCTTTCCCATCCCTAGCTTATCCCAAGCTAAAGCATGGTTCATTTTGAGGAATCCTAAAGTAAAAATAGGATTTACTTACTTGAATTTCATCTTGTTTGAGAATTTGACGTTTCGAGTAAGACGTAGGAATTTGAAATATAGCTTGTTTTCTTACAAAACCTCCGCTAGATAAGCAAGTGTTAAGACTCAAACAAGGGCGAACCCGAAGAGCTCGAGATCCTTAGGATCGAGACTCAAGACAGTTGTCCCTTTTGTAAATAGTTTTTGTAAATAAATTTTGAAAATTGAACATCGAACAGCATAGGATTTGCTCACTTGGAGCAGTAGGCCTTGTAAGTCTCTAGAGTTCGACCACATCTGGTCTCTGGGAGGTCGCCACTCTTGGCACCACACCCATGTCATGCATCTGCATTCCACGCATGGTACTTGCATAAACATGATCCCATTTAGGACCAGATTCCATACATATCCCTTTGGCATGATATCTCCTCCTACCAGGGTTTTAAAACTGAGATTTTGCTAAAGATTGGGATGATCCCATATTTTCATGGATAGATCTAGGGAGACATCGAAAGGGGTGTTTGTCATCTTTTCCCTTATCCAAATCGATTTGGACAAGGCCAAAGAGGGGCATCTATAAACACCCCGAAATCCCACGAATTTCTCAAACCAACCTGGTTTTATAAAAGCAGCCGCAAAAGGCCATTTTGAGTCTGGAAGCCCAGGAGCCTTCCAAACAACCCTGTACATATGTTTTAAACTTTATATATTTTAAATATGTATAATATGTTTTAAAAAATTGTTAAAATATGTATTAAAACCCCACGAAACGGCTTGGCCTGATCAAAGCAGGACTAGAAGAGCCAAAGAGAGCCCGGAACCGGAGCACATATCGAGCCCGGCACAGCAACTCTCGTATTGAATCCACCCAGGATCTCGAACGTCCAAGACCCTGTTATCATCAAACATCACTTGAAATCATCTCCGAAAGGTGAAAACAGAAGTGGACGACCTTGTTGGGGAAGACCCAACGCAGACGGAGTATTGATGCTGTCAGACCCTGCACAAACCGTTCGTTTCGAACACCGCCTGAAGGAGTCAGAATTCAATTTGGATTGGATCTGGACCATATATATCCAGATCCCAATCCAAACCTATGTGTGGATTTGGATTTGGATCCAGAGATCCAATCCAATATCCACATCCATGGCCCACATCACCTTCTCATAAATGGAGGTGGGGCCCACTTGAAATTCACGTGGGATTATGGGCATGAGAGAGAGTGGGGGAGGATAAGATTTGAGGTTGATTGTAATTAAGCCTGACTTGTGTGTCATGTTTGGGGTTAATCATGTGGGTTAGCCTAATTAGCATGGGTTTAAGCTTGTATTAGCTAAAACCTAACCTAGGGCTGCACAACGTGATGCAATTAAGGTCTATGGGTTATGCAAAGGGAGCTCCCTAACCCAATCCTAATCAAAAACCCCTAATCCTACCCTTTTACCCTAATCCTGGCCTAAACCTAGCCTAATCACCTAACCGACTTCCCTAATCCCGGCCTAATCCCAACCTAATCACCTAACCCACTTCCCTAATCCTCCCCTAAACCTAGCTTAATTTCCCTAAACCTAACCTAATCCTAGCCTAATCACCTAACCCACCTCACTAAACCTCATCCCAAAACCAACCCACCTAGCTAAGCCCTAAACCCCTAAACCACCCCACCTAAACCTAGCACACCATATACCTAAAACCCCTTGTATTAAAATATTTGGCCCCTCCTCAAAACCAGCCCACCTTATCACCACACCACCACCACCTAAAGCACCTTACCACCCTCCAAATACCAGCCCCAATCGCCATCTCCAAGGCTATAAACCCCCCCCCTAATGGGCGGGTTTTCAAGTTTTCTCCACCTTGGCCCATCCGACCTTGGCCAACCACCTCTCAGCCGAATCCTCCACCTTCATCCACCTGTGCCACCACTGCCCTCCCGGCCAAGCTCTACCTGCACCACCACTTCCATCCGACCGGCTCCCCGTCGCCAACACCTCTCAGCCGAATCCCATCCACCCGAAGCACCCAGCTGCCTTTCTTCCATCCGCCAGCTTCTTCACCAGCCAGTTAGTACCCTACACTTAGCTCCACCTCTTCTTCACTCCCTCTCCACTCCCAACTACCCATGCCACCACAACCTCTCGCCAACACCACCTGCCTGTCATCCCTACCCATTCGGCCAAACCTCCACCTTACATTACCCGCCTTGAACCACTTCCCCTAGTGATACCCGGCCACCCCACTTGGCTCCCTAGGACCTACCCATACCCCTTTCCACCAACCCTTAGTTCTACCTTACACCACACCCTAGCTAGCTCCCCTCCCATCCTTGCCATTCCTTAGCTACCCTAGCAGCCGGCCACCACTAAACCACCCCTTAGTCGGCCATCCCTAGTCGACTGCACCCAAGTCCTCCCTGCCAGCCACCCCGTTTCCCTTAGGCATTCCCTTAGGCTCCCCTTAGCGCCACCTTTCCTAACATTACACCATCCCTTAGTGACCCTCCTTAGTCATCTTACCCAAAACACTAAGGCAGCACACTCCTAGCAACCGGCCAGCTTCACGGTGCCCTTCCCGCGCACCCAAGTCACCCGGCCAGCATCTCCCCTTGCCGTTCCATTTCGAGGAGCTCCCTCTTGCAGCCCAAGGCGAAGCCAAGCCTACGCTCAAGCAAGTTACCTCCGGACCAGCTATAAGTAAGTGCCTAACTTGGTCCTTAGTTGTAGACTTGCTTAAATAAAATTTGATACGAGGTTGTAATAACGGAGCATAGTCTCCCCTCGCTTGTAATAACGTGGCTTGGCACACCCACACACACGTGCACTTGAGCCTACCTCGCTCTTAGTCGTGCACGATTTTGAACACACACAGGCCTAATCAGCCCCTAAGATATAAATTTATTTATATAGTTTATGTTGCGTAGGGTTTTTGCTTGAGTTGTGTGTGTTGTCTTTCAATTCTCGCACTCACACACATTGAGCCTTCGCTCTTATTTGTAAGACCCAAGTAAGGGCCGTGTTATACTATCCTTGGGTTTATTTCATGTTGTGTGTGTAGTACTTCAATTCAAGCACTCACACACATTGAGCTTTCGCTCTTATTCCCAAGACCTTAGTTAAGGCCATACTGCAATTTATATTTGGGTTTAATTTCATGTTGTGTGCGTAGTACTTCAATTCAAGCATTCACACACATTGAGCTTTCGCTCTTATTCCCAAGACCTTAGTTAAGGCCATACTGCAATTTATATTTGGGTTTAATTTCATGTTGTGTGCGTAGTACTTCAATTCAAGCACTCACACACATTGATCTTTCGCTCTTATTCCCAAGACCTTAGTTAAGGCCATATTGCAAGTTATATTTGGGTTTCATTTCATGTCGTGTGTGTAGTACTTCAATTCTTGCACGCACCCACATTGAGACTTCGCTCTTATTTGCAAGACCCAAGTAAGGGCCCATATATATATATATATTATATACGTATTTCCCTTCGGCAATTTCCCTTCAGCATTTACATTACCAGTCATTTCCCTTCGGCATTTACATTTCAAGTCATTTCCCTTCGGTATTGTCTTTTAAATTCGGGTTTTCCCTTTGGAGTAGCGTGAGTTTGCATTGCATATATGCCATACCACGAGTTAGGATGCATATTGCATCAAAGCAAACCCCATACTCCCGCTCAAAATTGCCACATTTAGTGGAGTGTTCATAACACACACCTAAGTGGCCCCAAAGAGGGATAAAAAGAAAGACTGAGGCACGTGCAAATCCACGTGATCTAAAATCTGAAACCATACCAAAAAGACCCGAATTAAACACCTCAAACCGCTTTCGTAAGCTTTTTTCACTCAAAACTCGATTTTTAAAAGCGTACAGACTAACCCTTGCGCATCGGTGCAAGAAGGTCTGCGACGACAAGAGCTTGCTTGCTCACAGTCGCCATGTTAGAAGTCAGGTTTTAGAATATATCTTCGCTAGCTTAAGTAAGCTAGCTGGCACGCCCTGTTTGTTTAAATAGGACTTAGGCACACGAAAAGGTTCGCTCTAGGCCTAAGAACCAGGAGGTGGAGATTTTCTGCGTCTACACAGGGGATCATAAACTCCCCTTGTTTGTCGAGCTCCCAGGCCCATGAGGCTAACTTGGGGCAGACCATGGTTGAGCCACCAAGGCTCGTGTTGAATAGCCCTAGGAAGGTGTTATGTGTGAAGGGGCCGCCCAAAGCAGGCTCCCTCCCGATTATAACCCCTCTAGGAAGACCCAAGTGTTCCCTATTTCCAAAGCCCTAGACAAGAAGCCATACGAGCACAATATGGATGACAGCAAGTTCTAGGACCACGATCTTTATCAAAATTTCTCAAAAAATAAGAAATCGTGGAACATGTTGTTAAATATGGGCTATACGCCCTACAAAAGTCTAGGGGCACAAAACGAGGGTCTCCTAGAGCCCATCCTTCCTAGGGCCAACCCAAGCCGATACGGGATCGGCTATACTCCCAAAATATCGCCAGAGCCACCCCCTGTACCTAGGTCAAGGGTGCCCTGGAGCCTACCCTAGAAGAGACCTACGATTTAGACCTCCTATTCCGAGTCTAACCCGTAGTGTTTTCCCTTTGTAGGTATGATGGAAGATCCCTTTCAGAAAAATACAAAAACATTTGGAAAACTTAAAATAAAAAAAATCGAAAAAGAGAAAAAACCAAAAACAATGGAAAAACAAAAACTCGAAAATAGAGTGTTTTGTATAGTTCCTAAAGTTCTTGTTTTACCAAAACCCAAAAAAATCGAAAATCTAGAAAATACCAAAAAGATTTGGTATATAGCTACTCGTGGTAGGACTTTGGAAAAAGATTTCGAAAGGAACGTCGTCTGCATAGCCAGACCAAAAATTTTGAAATTGATTGAAAATCCGAGTGCAAAACCAGGTCTTTTGAAAACTCACCCATCAAATTCCCTCGGGTCTATAACCCATGAGAATGATCGAAACCCAGAAGTGGATCCCCTTGAGGAAGATCCCACTTCTAAGCTCCCAGAATTTCATAAAATTCTCGATTTTGAAAGACCTTCCAATTCAGTAGGAGGAGATTTCATAGAGGTGAACCTAGGGGATGATTCCAATCCCAAAACCATCAAAATAGGCGCATGCTTGCATGAACATGAAAGATCAGCATTCATTGCATTTCTACGAACCTATTTAGATGTGTTTGCATGGACGTATGATGACATGCCAGGCATAGATCCCAGCATTGTCGAACATCGTCTTCCCTTAGATGCGGATGTAAAACCCATAAAGCAGAAGCTTAGGAAAATACACCCGAATGTACACATGCAAGTCAAAGAGGGTTTAGAAGATCTGTTAAAAGCCGGATTTATAAAACCCATTGCGTATTCTGATTGGTTGTCAAACATCGTTGTAGTTCGAAAAACCAATGGGAAAATTCGAATATGCATCGATTTCAGAAACCTGAATAAAGCCACTCCAAAGGATAATTATCCTTTACCAAACATAGATTTGATAGTCGATAGTACTGCAAATCATGAAATGTTTTCGTTTATGGATGGCTATTCAGGCTATAATCAAATCAAACTAAGTCCACGAGATCAAGGTAAGACCGCCTTCACAACCCCATGGGGCATGTACTGCTATACAGTCATGCCCTTTGGTTTGAAAAATGCTGGCGCAACATACCAGAGAGCCATGACCACGATCTTCCATGATCAAATTCATGAGCTCGTAGAAGTGTATGTAGATGATCTCTTGGCGAAATCCAAAACCCAATGCACTCATATTGAATGTTTGCAAAAGATTTTCGAAAGGCTTTGGGTTTACAAAGTAAAGCAAAACCCTCAAAAATGTGTATTCGGGGTAGAATCAGGGAAGCTTCTAGGCTTTATGGTGAGCCAAAGGGGTATAGAAGTTGACCCCTCTAAGTGTCGAGCCATCATAGATATGGCTCCACCCTCCAATCTCACTCAAATTCGTAGCCTCCAAGGTCGATTACAGTCCGTTCGCCGATTCATATCAAATCTGGCGACTAGATGCGAACCCTTCAACAAACTATTGAGGAAGGGCACGAAATTCTTATGGGATGACGAATGCCAGAAGTCCTTCGAGAGACTAAAGGCATACCAGGTTAATCCCCCCGTTTTGAATCCTCCGAAGCAAGGAAAACCGCTTTTACTCTACATCTCTATGCATGCGAATGCTTTAGGAGCCCTACTGGCTCAATACAAGGATGACACCCATAAGGAGTATGCCATCTACTATATTTCGAAAACTCTCTTGGCTTATGAATGAAATTATCAAGCCATGGAGAAGACGTGCTTGGCCCTAGTCTGGGCCAGCTAGAAATTTAGACACTATTTCCTAGATCATGAGATCTGGATAGTGTCCAAGCTTGATCCAATCAAGCACTTGTTCGAAAAACCCATTCTCACGGGTAGATTGGGCAAATGGCAACTCCTTCTAATGGAGTATGACCTGAAATACCATCACCAGATCTCCATTAAGGGGCAAGCCCTAGCAGATTACGTGGCTGAGTTCCCCCTAGAGGATGCATATCCCACACTTGATGAAATGCCTGATGAAGGCATATTACAAAACCATTTCCAAAACCACATTTTGGAAAACAATTTCGAAAACCAAGTGTGGAAGATGCACTTTGACGGGGCACGAAACCAATGAGGGGCTGGTGCTGGGGTCATCCTCATCTCCCCTGAAAAGGGCGAGATTCCCATAGCAGTCTGCCTAGATTTGGAATGTTCCAACAACGTAGCTGAGTATGAAGCACTCATACAAGGCTTAAGGATTTCGAAAACTCTAGGGGCATCATGCATCGAGGTCTTTGGAGATTCGCTCCTTGTTATAAACTAGGTTTTGAAAATTTGGCAAGTACGTAACGAAAAACTGCTTCCATATCATGAGTTGGCCACTCGATTGGTTGAGTCATTCCAATCGTGTAAACTCACACGCGTAGGAGGAGAGGACAACGGCATCGCCGATGCCCTCTCCTCCTTGGGTTCAGCCCTGAAGGTCGATCCCATCTCAGGGACCCGGTCTTTAGAAATATGGCATGCACCCAACCCATCCACACACGATCTGGATATTTGCCAAAATAACCCAGATTCTATTGAAAAAACCTGGTTTTATGACATCAAATATTTTTTAGAAAGTGGGGGATTCGCCGAGGATGCCACATCCAAAGATAAGTCATTCATCCGTAAAATTTCGACCCGATACACCATTCTGGGTGGGGTTCTATACAAAAAGAGTTTTACCGGCATCCTACTTTGGTGTATCGATCTAGAGGTGGCTAGGATAGTGATGCATGAGTTCCACGATGGAGAATGTGGAGGTCATGTTAATGCCAACATGATGGCGATGAAAATACTTAGAGGGGGCTATTTTTGGTCCACCCTGAAAAAGGATTGTCACGATCATGTTAGGAAGTGTCATCCATGTCAAGTGCATGGGCACGCCATTCATATCCCATCATCTGCATTGCATTCCGTTGTCAGCCCCTGGCCATTTACCATGTGGGCGTTTGATATCGTAGGCCCGATCTTTCCAAAAGCCTCGAATGGGCATCGATTCATTTTAGCAGCCACGGAGTATTTCTCCAAGTGGGTGGAATTCATTTCCCTAACCAACGTGCTGGGGCAACATGCGGTGGCTTTCATCCGGAGGAATATCCTGGCTCGATTTGGGGTTCCACGAGACCTTGTGTCTGATAATGGCACCCCATTCAAGAACGAACGGATGGTTAAGTTGTGCAACACCTATGGCATAACTCACCACTTCTCTTCGCCCTACTACCCTCAAGGCAACGGCCAAGCCGAAGCCACAAACAAGACTCTCATTAGTATAATTGAGAAAACTTTAGAGAAGGGTAGGACGTGGCACGAGAAGCTGGATGAAGCCTTATGGGCTTATAGGACTTCCATCCGGACTCCCACGAATGCCACACCATTCAAACTGTTTATGGCACAAACGCCATTCTTCCCATTCATACCCAATTGCATTCATTCCATACATCCCTAGCACTCGACCTCCCCCTAGAGACGCTTCAGCATGCAAGGATGGCTGAACTAGATTTGCTAGATGAGAGGCGACTCCTTGCCATGGATCATGCTCGTGCATACCGGCAAAGGATAGCCCGACACTATGACAAACACATGAGACCTCGCTACTTTGAAGTAGGGTATCTAGTCTTGAAAATCATCCACTATCGTGGCCCACATCCACTTGGAAAGTGAAGCCCCAAGTGGGATGGACCCTATGTTGTACGTGCAACCACTACGAACAACTCGTATTGGTTGATCGATGTAGAAGGATTTGTAGTAAATTCCAATTTTCGAAAATTTTAGGGATAGCTGCCCTGAGACCTGAAAATAAGGTGCAAAGGCAAAATCGTGTGACCCTGAGTGAGAGAATTCGCACTTGTGAAAGAGTGGAGTCTTCAAAATCGTGGTTACATTTCAAAATCCTTCTTCTTACAAAGAAAGCCCTAGTTGAATATAGCAAGATAATTGCAAGTAGTACGTGCTATTTCTAAATAGGCTTATCTGGAATGGATTGAGTGTAAGCTTGGGATAAGTCCTCCCCTCTTCTCTTCTCCTTCCAAAAGGAAAACATGGCCCAAATAAAGGGAATTTCCCATCCAAAGTCTCTTTCCAAAAGAAAGAAACCAGAATTCAAAAGGAAAAATCGATTCTCTAGTGAAAAAGAGGAATTAAAGAAAAAATGCTCCAAAAGGGAGACCCTCTATGAAAAAAAGGAAAAAGAGGCCAAAAAGCTCAAAAAGAACAGTTTGCCGCCTTCTATGCCTTAAACCACGGGACGCTTCAGAAGGGTCCGTGGTATCTCTTTCCCATCTCTGGCTTATCCCAAGCTAAAGCATGGTTCATTTCGAGGAATCCTAAAGTAAAAATAGGATTTACTTACTTGAATTTCATCTTGTTTGAGAATTCGACGTTTCGAGTAAGACGTAGAAATTTGAAATATAGCTTGTTTTCTTACAAAACCTTCACTAGATAAGCGAGTGTTAAGACTCAAACATGGGCGAACATGAAGAGCTCGAGATCCTTAGGATCGAGACTCAAGACAATTGTCCCTTTTGTAAATAGTTTTTGTAAATAGATTTTGGGAAAATCGAACATCGAACAGCATAGGATCTGCTCACTTGGAGCAATAGGCCTTGTAAGTCTCTAGAGTTCGACCACATCTGGTCTCTGGGAGGTCGCCGCTCTTGGCACCACACCCATGTCATGCATCTGCGTTCCACGCATGGCACTTGCATAGACCAGATTCCATAACAGATCCGTTTGGCATGATATCTCCTCCTACCAGGGTTTTAAAACTGAGATTTTGCTAAAGATTGGGACGATCCCATATTTTTCGTGGATAGATCTAGGGAGACATTGAAAGGGGTGTTTATCATCTTTGCCCTTATCCAAATCGATTTGGACAAGGCCAAAGAGGGGCATTTGTAAACACCCCGAAATCCCACGAACTTCTCAAAACAACCTGGTTTTGTAAAAGCAGCCCCGAAGGGTCATTTTGAGTCTGGAAACCCAGGAGCCTTCCAAGCAACCCTGTACAGATGTTTTAAACTTTATATGTTTTAAATATGTATAATATGTTTTAAAAACTATTAAATTATATTTTGAAACCCCACAAAGCAAGCTTGGCCTGATCAAGACAGGACCAAAAGAGCTAAAGAGAGCCCGGAACCGGAGCACAAGTAAAGCCCGGCACAGCAACTCTCGTATTGAATCCACCCCTAGGATCTCGAATGTCCAAGACCCTGTTATAATCAGAAATCATACGAAGTCATCTCCGGAAGCCGAAAACAGAAGCGGACGACCATGTTGGCGAAGACCCAACGCAGACGGAGTACTGATGCTGTTAGACACCGCACAAACCGTTCGTTTTGAACACATCCTAAAGGAGTCAGAATTCAGTTTGGATTGGATCTGGACCATATATATCCAAACCCATGTGTGGATTTAGATTTGGATCCAGAGATCCAATCCAATATCCACATCCATGGCCCTCATTACCTTCTCATAAATGGAGGTGGGGCCCACTTGAAATTCACATGGGATTATGGGCATGAGAGAGAATGGGGAGGATAAGATTTGAGGGTAATTGTAATTAAGCTTGACTTGTGTGTCAAGTTTGGGGTTAATCATGTGGGTTAGCCTAATTCGTATGGGTTTAAGCTTGTATTAGCCAAAACCTAACCTAGGGCTGCACCAACATGATGCAATTAAGGTCTATGGGTTATGCAAAGGGAGCTCCCTAACCTAATCCTAAGCCAAAACCCCTAATCCTAGCCTTTTACCCTAATCCCAGCCTAAACCTAGCCTAATCACCTAACCCACTTCCCTAATCACGGCCTAAACCTAGTCAAGTTGTGTGTGTTGTCTTTCAATTCTCGCACTCACACACATTGAGCCTTCGCTCTTAGTTGTAAGACCCAAGTAAGGGCCGTCTTATACTATCCTTGGGTTTATTTCATGTTGTGTGCATAGTACTTCAATTCAAGCACTCACACACATTGAGCTTTCGCTCTTATTTCCAAGACCTTAGTTAAGGCCATACTGCAATTTATATTTGGGTTTAATTTCATGTTGTGTGCGTAGTACTTCAATTCAAGCACTCACACACATTGAGCTTTCGCTCTTATTCCCAAGACCTTAGTTAAGGCCATACTGCAATTTATATTTGGGTTTAATTTCATGTTGTCTGCGTAGTACTTCAATTCAAGCACTCACACACATTGAGCTTTCGCTCTTATTCCCAAGACCTTAGTTAAGGCCATATTGCAAGTTATATTTGGGTTTCATTTCATGTCATGTGTGTAGTACTTCAATTCTCGCACGCACCCACATTGAGCCTTCGCTCTTATTTGCAAGACCCAAGTAAGGGCCATATATACATTATATACGTATTTTCCTTCGGCAATTTCCATTACAAGTCATTTCCCTTCGGCAATTTCCCTTCGGCATTGTCTTTTAAATTCAGGTTTTCCCTTTGGAGTAGCATGAGTTTGCATTGCATATACGCCATACCAGGAGTTAGGACACACATTGCATCAAAGCAAACCCCATACTCCAGCTCAAAATCGCCACATCTTAGTGGAGTGTTCATAACACACACCTAGGTGGCCCCAAAGAGGGATAAAAAGAAAGACTTAGGCACATGCAAATCCACATGATGTAAAAATCTGAAACCATACCAAAAAGACCCGAATCAAACACCTCGAACCACTTTCGTAGGTTTTATCCACTCAAAACTCGATTTTAAAAGCGTACAGACTGACCCTTGCACATCGGTGCAAGAAGGTCTGCGACGACAAGAGCTTGCTTACTCACAGTCGCCACGTTAGAAGTCAAGTTTAGAATACATCTTCGCTTGCTTAAGTAAGCTACCTGGCACGCCCTGTTTATTTAAATAGGACTTAGGCGCACGAAAAGGTTCGCTCCAGGCCTAAAAACCAGGAAGCGCAGATTTTCTGCGTCTACAAAAAGTATGCAAAGTGTTTGATCGGTTTTACTTGTCTTGTTGCAGATTTTATCAATGTGGGATTTGCACGTTTCTGTAGACACGGAAAATCTTTGACTCCGGGTTTCTTAGGCCTGGAGCGAATCTTTTCGCAATCTACGTTCGCTTTTAGGGCGTGCCAACTAGCTTACTCAAACTAGCGAAGTAGTTTTTGAAATATCTAACTTTTGAAAGGCGATTGTAGGCAAGCGGGATCTTTACGTCGCAAACCTTCTTGCATCGACGCGCAAGGGTCAGTCTGTACGCTTAGAGACTTCGTTTGAACAAGTTAAACTCAAATTCGATTTTTGAATGATCAGGTATTTGAAAATTTTGGAAATCATGCACTTGGCGAGTTTTTGCTTTTACTGGGCTTGGGCGACCCTAAGTCTTTCAATTTTAATCACTCGGGCGTGGAGTGTGTGCATCCAGTGGCCTAAGTTGGGCGTTTTGCACGTTTTTGTTCGGGGTTTGTTCGATGCAAGTATGCAACCTAGCTCGAGTATGGCGAGTATGCAATGCAACTCACACAACTTGAATGTAAAACCCGAAATTTAAAGACTTAGCAGAAGGGAAAACCCAAATTGAATGCAACTCACACGACTTGAATGTAAATTGCAGAAATTTAAATATATCTATATCTTAAGAGCGAAAAGGCTCAATGTGTGCGTGGGTGTTGTGTATAAATTGAAATGCAACACATGCAACTGAACCGTAAAACGCAACAGAAGGGAGATATAGATATATATAAGAGCGAGAAGGCTCAATGTGAGTGAGTGCTTTGAGTGTATAAATTGAAAGGCAACTCACGCAACTTGAATTTAAAACCCAGCTGGAAGGGAAATATGTATATATACGTAAGAGCGGAAAGGCTCAATGTGAGTGAGTGCTTTGAGTGTATAAAATGAAAGACAACTCACACGACTTGAACCTTAGAACCCAGCTGAATGTATATAAATAGGGCTATATCCTATGGGCTGTTGAGGCCCGTTTGTGTGCAAAAGTGTGCAGATAAGAGCGGAAAGGCTCGAGTGTACGTGTGTTTGTTTTGCACATATATTACATCCGGGGGGAGATGATGCTCCGTTATTACAACCCCATATGACAAATTGAATTGAATAGAAAGGGATTTGATATATATCGAAATCAACTTACACTTTCCAGCTTTTTGAGTTAGGATCGTACAAGGGGCGAATCCGCCTTCTTCTTATGGAGTCCGGGGCATGTGGGAACGAAGCCGGAGAGCTTGAGAGCTTGGAGAGACTTGGAGTTCCGGGAGCTGCAAGCTACAATGGGTTTGGGGCTAGTTGGGGCTAGTTTGGGCAAGGTAAGACTCGAGCCACCTTGGCTCGAGTTATAGGGTTTTTGTGTGGGATTCAGCCAACTTTTGGCCTTGGGTTTAGGTATGGTTTTTGACTTGGGATTAGGCCAGCACTTTGGCCATGGTTTTGGTCTTGTGAAACTCGAGCCAAGGTGGCTCGAGTAGGGGGGGGTTTAGGATAGAGTTTGGGCTGGGTTCTAGGCGGGGGCCAAGGTTAGCTTAGGGGTTGTCTTGGGTCTTTGGTAAGGGACCACGGCCTGGGTTAGGGCTGGTTTAAAAGGTAGATGGGGGAGGAAAAAGGCTCGAGCCAAGGTGGCTCGAGCTAGGTAGTTTCAAAGGGAAGTTCAGCCAGCACTTGACCGATCTTTAGGTGGTTTAGGGAGGTTGTTTAGGGTGGTGTTTAGGTAGGAGACTTGGTGAAAAACGGCCAGCACTTGGCTGGTTTGGTGGTGGTTTTAGGGGCAAGTTTGGCTAGGATGGGTGGTCTAGAGAGGTTAGGGAAGAGGGGTTAGGTTAGGGCTTAGGGGACCTACTTTGGTTGCAATACCGCTCCAAGCCGCCAAGCTCCACCACGCCATGCTCCCAGCCAAGGTAGGGGACGTTCTTTGGTTGGTGCAGCTTCCTCAAGTCCCTTGGCCAACAAGGTTTCACGTAAAAAAAAAATTGAAAAGGGGAAAGTCAAGCCACTATTCTTTACTTGCTTCCCTCTCTCTCTCTTTCTCTCTCCACCCACCAAGCTTTCACGTGAAAGGCTTCTCCCATTTGAGCCTCACGTCCCCTTTTTTTTCAAGCCCAGCACCTCTATTTATAGAGGTTTTAAGTGGGTCTTGGATATTGGGTCTTGGATTTGGGTCTGGCTATCCGGATCCAATCCAAACTCTATGTGGATCTAGATCACGGATCTCAGATATTTTGAGATCCAGATCCAGTCCAAATATTTATTTGGGTTTGGATCTCGGATCTTGGATATTTTGAGATCCATATCCAATCCAAACACAATTTGAATCTGGATCTGGATATTTTTGGATCCAAACCCAATCCAGACTTTTCTTCTGCTCCTTGGTTTTCTGGTCCTTTTTGGTGCTTTTCACTGTCGGTTTCAAGCGGGCTTCGATTCATTGGACGCCCAACTCTAGCCTGGGTCTTCCCCAAGTCTTTCTTCCAACCGGTGTTCTGCTTTTCAGGACTTTTTTGGCGTTCGTTTTGGTCCGCCGTTTTGGTTTTTGGCCGGTTCGTGTTGATATCGAACTCAGATTGCCGCACGGATTCCGTTCTTCATTCTGACGGGACGTGTCTCGGACTTCTATCGACTTCCTCAGGTACTGGGCTGCTTTCTGCATTTTGGAGCTGCTTTGTGCTTTTTCTTTGACCCAAATTACATTTTTATCCTTCTATCAGGCTTTTCTCCAAACGGGCTCTTTTTCTTCCGTTTTTGAACAGGGGGTGGCTTTTGAGACTCCGAACTCGAATCCTCTTCTTGCCTGGGCTTTTCTTTTGCCTTTTGAACCTGTTTTCACATTTTAAAATAGGTTATCATTTTGGCTCAAACGAGCTTCTTATGTTTTTGGGAGTTTTTTATTTTTAGAAAATTCGGGGTGTTTACAGTTTCCTATGTCTTGGGTTTTTGCCATTTTAGGCGTGAGATGTGTGCATCAAGTGCCTAAGTATGGGCGATTTTTGCACGGGTGTATGGGGTTTGCTTTGATGCAAGTATGCACCCTAGCTCGTGGTATGGCGAATATGCAATGCAAACTCACACAACTGAACGGGAAAACCTAGAATTGAAAGACATAGCCGAAGGGAAATTACAAAAGGAAAATTGCCAAAGGGAAATATAGATATATCTTAAGAGCGGAAAGGCTCAATTGTGTAAGTGTATGCCGTGTATAAATTGAAATGCAACTCACACAGCTGAACCTTAAAACCCGAAATTTAAAGACATAGCGGAAGGGAAATACAACTTTATATATGGGCCCGAAGGTCGCCAACGTGCGCGTGTTGTGTTTGTGTGTAAATGAAAAGACAAACACACGCAGCTGAACTGGGAAAATGCAGCAGAAAGTATAGAAATATGACTATATCTTAGCAGTTGCCAAGGCCAAAATGGTGCGTGAGGTGCATGAGCAAGCACTCGGGTGTTCTTTGTGTGTGAGTGTGTAAATGAGAGACAAACTCACACGACTTAATGTAACAACCCAGCTGAATTGAAATACTTATATAGAATAAGAGCGAAAGCTCAATGCACGTTGTAGACATGGAAAATTCTCACTTCTGTTACTTAGGCCCGAAGTGAACCTTTTCGTGTGTCTAAGTTCGCTTTTGTAAAAAGGGTGTGCCAGCTAGCTTACTCAAGCTAGCGAAGTAAGTTTTGAAAATCTGACTCGTTTGGGGAGACTGTGAGCAAGTGAGCTCTTTTCATAGCTGTAAACACCCCAAAATCCCACGATTTTCTCAAATTACCTGGTTTTACAAAAGCAGCCCCAAAGGGCTATTTTGAGTCTGGAAACCCAGGAGCCTTCCAAACAACCTTGTACATATGTTAAAACCATATATGTTTTAAAATATATACATACAGCTTTTTAAAACCTTAAAAAGGTGTTTTGAAACCCCGAAAAGCAACTTGGCCTGATGAAAGCAGGACCAAAGAAGCGAAAGAGAGCCCGGACCCGGAGCATATTTCAAGCCTGGCACATCAACTCTCGTATCAGAATCATCCACAAAATCTCGGATATCCAAGCCCCTATTATGAACAAATTTGTCAAAATGATCTCCGAAAGGTGAGAAGAAGAGCGGACGACAATGTTGGCGAAGACCCAACGCAAGATGGAGTACTGATGCAGTCAGGCCCCGCACAAACCGTCCATTTCAAAACGCCATGAAGGAATCAGAAAATCAGATTTGGATCTGATCTGGACCATATATATCCAAATCCAAACCCAAACATGCATCTGGATTTGGATCCAAAGATCCAATCCAATCTCCACATCCATGGCCCACAGCACCTTCCCATAAATGGAGGTGGGGCCCACAGAGAATTCACGTGAAAAGCTTGGGTAGAGAGAGAATGGGATGATAAAGTATGAGTGAGAAAGTTGGTGGGCTTGACTTAGTCAAGGGTAGGTTAACCATGTGGGTTTAGCCTAAGAGTGTGGGTTTAAGCTTGTATGCACCTACACCTAACCTAGGGCTGCACCAACATGAACCTGGCTGCAACTAGGTCCATGGATCGAGGCCAAGGGGATACTCCTAAAACCTAGCCCTAAGCTAACCCACCTCACCTAGCCATTCCCCCTAAACCTGACCCAATCCTAACCACCCATACCCAAAACCACCCCAACCATACCTAGCCGACCTCACCTCGCTCACCCCACCTAACTAGACCACCTAGACCCTAGCTAGACTAAACCTAATCCCACCTTAACCCACCTAATTAGACCCTAACCCTAAATTCCCAGCCACCCTAACCGACCTACCCTAAACCACCATATCACTCCCCCCTAGCCGACCTACCCAAACCACCCCACCAGCCCACCATATCCTAAATATCTACCCATACCACTCCCAACCAACCCCAGCCCATGCCTATAAAAAGCCCCCTTTTGGGGCGGGTTTGGAGATCTCTCTCTCTCCTCTCTCACCTGCCCTCTCTTCCACCCCATCTCACTCCATCACCCCCCAACTGAACCACCTCCACCGCCATTCCACCCGGTTGCACCTTCCACCTCCACCGCCACTCCAGCCGGCTGCACACTTCACCTGGCTGCCACCTTCTTCCAACTTCATCCGGCTGCCACCTTCTTCCAACTCCATCCGGCCACCACCTCATCAACCACCCTCAGTTAGTACCCCCATCTCAGCCCCATCTAACCTGTCTTCCTCTCCCCTTCTTACCTAGCCACACACTCCATCACCTGCCACCACAGCCTTCTCCCTTACACCCAGCCACTTCACACCCTACCTCCCCACCTTCCCTTAGCCATCCATTTCTCAACCCCTAGCTAAGCCTTCACCCTTGACCTACCACCATCTAGTCCACGAAACCTACCTGCCCCCCCCACCTTAACCAGCCACCTTAAGCCGCTGCACCCTAGCCCCTCTATCATCCGGCCTTCATCAAGTCTCCATTCGGTTCTCACCCTACTTGGAGCCCACATGCATCCAAGGAGCTCCCCTTCGGCTGTCCAAGGCGACTCACATAGGCCAAAGCCAAGCAAGTTACACCCAGACCAGCTACACGTAAGTGCCTAACTCGGTCCTTATTATGAACTTGCTTACATTTAATTAAATTTGATAAGGGGTTGTAATAATGGAGCGTTGTCTCCCCCCGCTTGTAATAATGTGGTTTGACACACCCACACGCACGTGCACTTGAGCCATTTCGCTCTTGGCTGCACACGATTTTAGCACACACACGGGCCTAATCAACCCTTAAGATATAGTTATACCTATATGTTTTAAGTTGCGTGGGTTTTAATTTAAGTTGTGTGCATGGTCTTTCAATTTCCACACTCACACACATTGAGCTTTCGCTCTTATTCCCAAGACCTTAGTAAGGCCGTATTGCAATTTCCCTTGGGCGTTTTAATTCAAGTTGTGTGCGTGGTCTTTCAATTTCCACACTCACACACATTGAGCTTTCTCTCTTACTCCCAATTCCTTAGTAAAGGCCATATTGCAATTTCGTTTTGGGTGTTTAAATTTAAGTTGTGTGCGTAGCATTTCAATTCTACACTCACACACATTGAGCTTTCACTCTTACTCCCAAGACCTTAGTCAAGGCCATATTGCAATTATATTTGGGTTTACATTACAAGTCGTGTGAGTTGTCTTTCCATATACACACAACACCCACGCACACGTTGGCGACCTTCGGGCCCATATATATTATAAGTATTTCCCTTCGGCTATGTCTTTAAGATTTGGGTTTTAAGGTTCAGTTGTGTGCGTAGTCTTTCCATATATACATGACACACACTTGCACAATTGAGCCTTTCCGCTCTTAAGATATAGCCATATTTCCCTTTTGCAATTTACATTAAGTCATTTCCCTTCCGCATTGTCTTTCAATTCGGGTTTTCCCTTTGGAGTTGTGTGAGTTTGCATTGCATATATGCCATACCATGAGTTAGGATGCATATTGCATCAAAGCAAACCCCATACTCCCGTGCAAAAATCACCCAACTTAGGTCACTTGTGCACACACCTAATTGGCCCTAAAAAGCATAAAAAGAAAGACTTAGGCACGTGCAAATCCCACGTGTAATAAAATTTGCAATCGTACACACAAAGCCCAAATACTTCGGGTATTTTTCAAAGGGATTTAATTAAAAGACTTTGCCAAGTGTACAAACTGACCCTTGCGCATCGGTGCAAGAAGGTCTGCGACGAAAAGAGCTCACTTGCTCACAGTCGCCCCGATAGAGTTAGATTTCAAAAACTTTCTTTGCTAGCTTAAGGCCTTGTTAAAAATGACTTAGACACACGAAAAAGTTCACTTCAGGCCTAAGAACCAGAAATGAGGATTTTCCGTGTCTACAGGTTTGGCACGCCTGGTGGGAGCTGGGCCTTGTGCAGAGTCATCTCATGTAGAAAAACCTCATGAAAATTTTTTCTAAAGTGTTTTAACTTTGCTTGTTTGCATTTTCATACTTAGGATTTGTTTTGAAAAGCATATTGAAGCATGTCGAGTCCAGGCTCCCAAGAGGTATCGAGCCATGGCTCATGCGCATCAAGTTCTCAATCTAGAAAGTTTTCGAAAAAACAAGAGATTGAAGACTTGAGAAGGGACTTAGAGGCCAAAATCGTCGCTCTTAGCCAAGAGGCTGAAGCAGGCGATTCATGTTCGTCAAATGGCGAACCAAAGGCCAAGAAGAAATTTGAAAAACCTCACAAACACAAAGAGACTTCCGCGATGGAAGGTAACCAATACCATGAGTCCTTCACACACAAGGACCGTAAAGCTCTACAGCAGCTGCTGAGAGGGCAAAATAAAGAGAAAAGAAGCTACGCCCTGTCTGATTTCTTGCCTGTGGACTATGAAACAGACAGTGATGATGAAATACCGAACTTCCATCGGTATGATGGCATGGGAGACCCTACGTCTCGCTTGCAGCTTTTCTCTCGTTGAGCCCATAAGAAGAAGAAGGACTCGATGAAATGGGTGTATTGGTTCCCTCTGTCCCTCAAGGGCACAGCTGCCAAATGGCTAGCTTCCTACGATCTTAACTAGTTCACAACTTTCGAAGAGTTAGCGAACTGCTTTATGCAGAGATTCTCGCATAACGTAGAAGTCACGCTGACTTTAAACACCTTGAGGGATACAAAACAAGGTGTGAACGAGGACGTACATACGTTCATTGTTCGTTGGAGGTCTCTCCTAGGTCAAGTGCGAGAGCCCATATCCGAAGGATGTGCAGTCATGCTCATCCTGGATAATTTTAGAAACGAGTTGAAAACCCTTCTCTCGCTTCACGAAATCTTGACTTTTCATAAGTTAATAAAGAAAGCATCCCTTTTCGAAACAAACTTGAAAAAGGGGGTGTAGGACCACTTATGGAAAGGAAATCCAATTTCGAAAACTCGCTTGGAGAAGCCCATCACTTATAGGCCATCCACCGCGGACAAAGGGGCAAAACCCCATAAAATCGCCAATGTCCGGGTGGATCCTAGCCGACAAGTGCTTCAAGAACTTTTGAAAAACTAGAAAATAAAAAGGAGAGGAGTTTTCAAAAACCCTTCGAAAGACGGGAGTATACTCCATTAGGGCAACCTGTGACGGAGATCCTAGACCTCCTACTTGCCCAAGGCATGATCGAACTCCCCGAGATTCCCGAGGGAGTCACTTTGAAGGGAGGGTTTTTAAACAAATTTTGCAAGTGTCATTGGCTCAAAGGCCATGATACAAGGCGGTGTTTCTCCCTCCTTAATAAAATTGAGAACTTGATAGCAGAAGGACGGCTCCAGGTCGCTGAAGAACCAGAGCCTGCCCAAGCTATCTTCAAAGAACCCTTCCCCAAGCACGCAAGTACCAGTGGGAAGGGAAAAGAGGTATGTGCTCTTACGATTTCAAAGAATCTAGCGCATGCATGTGAGTCTGGTTCATCTACTTGTGCGTCTACTCTCATACTTTACAAGAAACCCGCCCAAGTAGCCGTCCGGGGACTACCAAGAGTTCCATCCCCGGTTAAACCAGTTTTAACCATTCAAGGTGCTCCAAATCTCTCGATTAGAGCCATGATTAGTGCGAAACCTAGGTTGATCGTGGGGGAGGTGACAAGATCCGGGAGGATCTACCAACCCCCACATCTACAAAGTGTTAAAAAGGTGGTCAGTGTGCCTGGCCCCTCAAAAGCATGTATTCCTAGAGTTCCGTAAAAAACGGACAAAGGAAATGTCGTTTTAAAGGTATATGATTTCGAAAACCATCTTTCAAAGATTCCTATCAATATGTCCATCCTAGAGCTAATACAAACTTTGCCTAGGCATAGACTAGTGTTAGAGAAAATTCTAGAAAGAGCAAGGGTTAGTTTGAACATTACCCCTGAATCTTTGTCCAAACAAGTGGCCTCCATAGGAGCGAAAATGCCCATCGTATTATCGGAAGACGATGTAGATAGACCCTACGAATCCCAAAACCAGGCCCTACAAATCGAGGTGGTTCTGAATAACCACTCTCTAGATAGGTGCCTTGTCGATGGAGGAGGAGGGCTTAACATCTTTCCACTTCATGTGTGTAGACATGAAAATTCTCATTTCAAAGTTTATGAGACAAACTTGAAATGAAACTTTCCACACCTACGCTTGCGCGAGCGTGCTAGCTAGTTCAAAACTAGCAAATGTTTGTAAGACTTCTAGGCAATTGTGTGTAAGCGGGATCTTTTCACTCACACCATCTTGAGCCGATGCTCAAGGGTCAGTGTTGAGCGCTTAGAAATTTCATTTTACAACAAACATGATTCCCTTTTACATAAATAAGTGTCTTTGAAAATTTGTTGAACTTGTGCACTCGGATTCAATACTTGGAAAAACACAAGTTGCTGAAAACAGAGAATTCTGTTTTCAGAGCTGTTTTCTAGGGGAGCTTTCAAGGCGTTACAGACTTCCAAAAATTATCAAAATTTTACCAGACGAAGCTGGTAGTGTGGAGAGACTGTAGCCTTTTCAAATCTGCATTTGGAATAGTATTGAATTAGAAACAAATAATCTACTCAGACCACCTCACTGACTCAAAACAGCTCTGTTTCAGAAATACAGAAACTCAAAGATGAGTCTGTATCTCTCTGCTCAGAACTCCGATTTTAATGATTTTGATGTTTCTGGAAAGATATGGATGTTAGATTTCCAATGCATCAAAAATAAACCAATTTGGACTCCTATGGACAGAGATATGGGACTTTTACCCAACCTCTATTTCAGGAAATCCGACTGTGCAGACAGTAGTGCAGAAATCTGGTCGTTCTTAATATGCTTTTATTACGTGGCTGAGCGGCCCTAAAATCTTGCCAATTTTATACAGAGTGTCCCAATGTGTGTGGAATTAGTATGCCAAATTTCAAGACAATCGGAGTAAGCATCACAAAATTAAAATTGCGTAAACAGACATATGCAGAGATGCTGAAATCCGGTTTTCTGTTTTATAAATGTAATGATGCATAACCCACCCGAAATTAAAATGCAACAACCCTTAAAGCAAATTTGCTGGAATATAAATGAATGGGAAGTACTTTATAGCTTAGACATAGAGGGGGTTAGAAGTATAGAGGGTATATAGCATATAGGAAGGGAGAAGCATTAAAACAAACACTTGGCGTGCATGTGGGTGTATAGTGTTTCATCCACGAAATTGAAATGGCAGCAAAGCTAGATTATTACAACTCGGGGGGAGATGAAACTCCATTAATACAACCCCATTTAATGAATTGAATGGAAGAGAATGAAACTTAGATTAAGTAAGAAAGGTCTTACATGAGTTTTGGATGCGAAGGACCGGATTTCAATGATGAAGCCGGTCTTCCTCTTGATGGCCTTCCTTCTTAACTCCTACAAGCTCTCACCTAGCTTCCCCTTCACTAGAAAACGTCCCCCCTTTGCTGAAATTTTCTGCACCTAGTCTAGCACACACCACCCAAGGTCTCTCTCTTCTCTCTCTTCTCTCTCCTCTCCCTCTTCTCCAAGTTATGGAACCCGCCCCCCCCTCTTGGGCCTTTTTATAGGCCAAGGGGGGGCTAGTTCTAGTGGTTTCTTGTGGGGCGGGTTGGAGCTTTAGCTTGGTGGATTTGATCCGCTCCAAACCGGCTTCTTGTAGTTCTTCATTGAGTCGATTCGGACCAACCCATATGGGCTGGTATAGGTGTCATGGCTTGGTGTAGCCCTAGAGCATGCGGTTGGTTTTAAACAACCTTACAATGTGCAACATGTTTTGTTTGGGCTGATTTCTTTAAACTTCGACCCACTTGAATTCGCTTCTTTCTTTGATTCGGCTCCCACCTTTTGCTTTTGAGTTACACTTGAAATCTTCTAGAATTGAATGAGCTTGTTACCATGGCCTCGAGTCTTGGTTCCAAGTTGGCCCCATCTTGATCGGACAAACTTGGATTTGATCGATCTTGACCTTCCATTTCGATAAGTTGTTGAATTTGAACTTGATATGCTTCAATCTTCTCCACTTTTGGGAATAAATCTGATTTAACTTGATCCATATCTCGATACACTTTATCTTCTTTCCGAGAATCGAGGCTTGGATTGGGTCTCCGCCTGCTTCGAAACTCATGGGCTATTTGGATTTAAAACCTTTATTTTGAAATATTCTCCCAGAAGGTCTAAACTTTAAAATTTGGGGATTTTGAATTTAAAGGTTCATAAAGGCTTTAAATTGGCCTTCCAAAATTTAGGAGTTTTTGAAAATACTTGAAAAAATTTCGGGTGTTTACAGATGCCCCTCTTTGGCATTATTCCAACTGTGTTTGGATAATGTCAAAGAAGAAAACACCCTTTTACTCTTCTTTCCGAACCTTTCTCAAGAGCATGGATCATCTGAGTGCCTAACTTTTAAAAATAAGTAAGAGGGGATTTAGAGCCAAAGGAGACTCAATCTGCTATGACCTTGGTCCTAATATCGATCATGTACTCAATGGTTTTGAAATGCATGCATGGGCATGTATGAAGGGTGTGAGTGATATGCACACGATGATTCTTTTAGAGACTCTTAACATGCAAGGATCGAACTTGGGAGGCTTGTGAAGGTCGACTGCCCCAAGTGATCATGGCCCTTATGTGGCTTGATGTTTTCGGGTTTTCACAACTTTCCAAAAGAAAGGGGAAATCCTTTTTTAGCTTCAATCACAAGGATTTTTAGCTTCTTGTATTTCCCTTTACTCGGGTCATAATACCTACTACTTGGTAGAGATTTTTATAGGAAAACTAGGAAACATTGCAAAACTCTCCTACTTACACAACAAAGTCTAATTCTCAAACAAAATAAGATTCAAATGAATAAATCCTATTCCTACTTTAGGATTTTCCTAGATAAAACCTTTCTCCACTAGGATAAGTCATAGGGATAGGGAAAGAATTACCACGGTCCCTTCTGAAGCGTCCCGTGGTTTAAGGCCAAGAAGAGAAAAATTTGCTCCTTTTGAGCTTTTGGCAATTTTTTTTTTTTTTTTTTTTCATAGAGGGCCTCCCTTTTTCTTTTTGGAGGATTTTGCTTTTTCCTCTTTCTTTTTCAATCAAAGCACTCTTTTCTGCTTTGCTTTTCTTTTCTTTTTTTTTGAAGATAAAATTTTGGAGGGATGTCCTCTTTTTTATTTTGCCAAATTTTCCTTTTTGGGAAGGAGAAGCGAAATGGGGAGAGACTTATCCCAATGGTTTACTTGATTCATCTAAGATCACCCTATTTTGAAATAGCATATACCATTTGGAAATATTTTGCTATTTTGAAAAAGGCTCGATTTTGTAAGATGGGGACTTTTGAAATATAGCCCATAAATTTTGAAAACTCTACCTTTCATAAGACCCTATTTCCCTTGTTTAGGGTCACACGATCCACCTTGATCCTTCTTCAAGAAGTTCAAAGGAGATCTCATTCAAAATATTTTCAAAAGAGAGTAGACCCTATACATGATATATTTTCAAATGCTGAGCATTTATAGGGTCTACCAAGTTCCTACCGTCAACATCAACCAACCAATAAGCATTGTTAGTGGTGGTTCCACGCACAACATAAGGACCATCCCACTTGGGCCGCCACTTTCCAAGGGGGTGTGGGCCTCGGTGGTGAATGGTTTTTAGCACTAGGTCTCCCACTTTGAAGTGGCGAGCCTTCATGTGCTTCTCGTAGTGTCGGGCTACCCTTTGCCTATATGCATGTGCATGATCCATAGCAAGTAGCCTCTTTTCATCCAACAAGTCAAGTTCGACCATTCTAGTATGTTGTAGGGTTTTTAATGGAATATCTAATGCAAGTGATGTATGAAATGAATGAAGCTTGGTATGAATGGGGAGTATGGCACTCGTGCCATAGACCAACTCGAATGGGGTGGCATTGCTTGGGGTTCGAATGGAAGTTCTATAAGCCCACAAGGCTTCGTCGAGCTTCTCATGCCATGTCCTACCTTTTTCTATGGTTTTCTCAATGATGCTTATGAGGGTTTTGTTTGTGGCTTCGGCTTGACCGTTGCCTTGAGGGTAGTAGGGCGATGAGAAGTGTTGAGTCATGCCATATGTGACACACAATTTTTCCATCTTCTCATTCTTGAATGGGGTGCCATTATTGGACACTAGGTCTTTTGGTACTCCAAATCGGGCCAAGATATTTCTCTTAATGAATGCCACTACATGTTGTCCTTGAACATTGGCCAAGGATGTAGCTTCAACCCATTTAGAGAAATATTCGGTGGCCGCTAGGATGAACCTATGTCCATTGGATGCATTGGGGGATATGGGTCCTACGATGTCGAACGCCCACATGGCAAAAGGCCAAGGGCTCACGATGGAATGCAAAGTGGATGATGGGGTGTGAATGATATGCCCATGTATTTGACATTGATGACATTTCCTAACATGATCATGGCAATCTTGTCTTAGGGTGGACCAAAAATACCCTGCTCTAAGTATCTTCATGGCCATCATATTTGCATTAACATGGCCTCCACACTCTCCATCGTGGAACTCGTGCATTATGGTCCTAGCCTCTTCAAGGTCTACACATCGCAACAAGATGCCCGTAAAACTTTTCTTATAAAGCACCCCTCCCAAAATTACATACCGGGTTGAAATTTTTCTAATAAAAGCTTGATCTTTTAAAGAAGCATATTCGGGAAATCCTCCGTTTTCTAAAAAGTTTTTAATGTCATAAAACCAAGGTTTATCATTTGGATTTTGGTCGTTTTGGCAAATCTCTAAATCGTGCGTGGATGGAACGGGTGAGTGCCATATCTCTAGGGATCGGGTTCCCAAGGTGGGATCGACCCTTAAAGCGGATCCTAAGGAGGAGAGGGCATCCGCTATGGTGTTGTCCTCTCTCCCTATGTGAGTGAGTGTGCATGATTTGAAAGAGTCGACCAACTTGGTGGCCAACTCGTGATACGGAATGAGTTTTTCGTGTTTGACTTGCCAAACTTTTAAAACTTGGTTCACAACCAGTAAAGAGTCTCCAAAGACTTCAATGCAAGCTGCCCCTAGATTTTTCAAGACTTTTAGGCCTTGTATGAGAGCCTCATATTCAGCCACATTATTTGAACACTCAAAATCTAGACGAATTGCAATGGATATTTCTCCCTTTTCGGGGGATATGAGAATGACTCCAACACCTGCCCCTTGTTGGTTACGTGCCCCATCAAAGTACATTTTCCATACTTGGTTTTCATTAAAACAGTTTGCTAAAACATGGTTTTGAAAATCGTTTGCAAATATGCTTTCATCGGGCATCTCATCAAGTATGGGATATGTTTCTTCCAAGGGGAACTCGGCCATATGATCGGCTAGGGCTTGCCCCTTAATGGAGGTTTGGTGGTGATATTTCAAGTCATATTCCATTAAGAGGAGTTGCCATTTACCAAGCCTAGCCGTTAGGATAGGTTTTTCAAACAAGTGCTTGATCGGATCAAGCTTAGACACTATCCATATCTCATGATCTAGGAAGTAATGTCTAAACTTTTGGCAAGCCCATACTAATGCCAAGCACGTTTTCTCCATGGCTTGATAATTTCTTTCATATGCCAAGAGAGTTTTTGAAATATAGTAAATGGCACACTCTTTGTGGCCATCATCCTCATATTGGTCTAATAAAGCACCCAATGCATTCGTATGTATGGAGATGTAAAGAAGTAAAGGTTTTCCTTGCTTTGGAGGTTTCAAAATTGGAGGATTCACCAAATAAGTTTTCAATCTTTCAAAAGCCTTTTGACAATCCTCGTCCCACGAAAATTTTATCCCTTTTCGCAAAAGTTTGTTGAAAGGTTCGCATCTTGTTGCTAAATTTGAAATGAACCTCCTAATGGCTTGGAGGCGACCTTGGAGGCTTCGGATTTGGGTCAAGTTGGATGGTGGAGGCATATCTATGATGGCTCGGCACTTAGAGGGGTCTACTTCAATACCACTTTGGCTCACCATAAAGCCTAAAAGCTTACCTGATTCTACCCCGAATACACATTTTTGAGGGTTTAGTTTCACTTTGTAAAGCCTAAGCCTTTCGAAAACTTTTTGCAAAGACTCAATGTGAGTAACTCGGGTTTTTGATTTCACCAAAAGGTCATCCACATATACTTCCAAGAGCTCGTGAATTTGGTCATGAAAGATAGTAGTCATAGCTCTTTGGTATGTGGCACCGGCATTTTTCAAACCAAATGGCATAACTGTATAACAGTATGTGTCCCAAGGTGTAGTAAAAGCAGTTTTTGCCTGATATTTTGGTGCTAACTTAATTTGATTGTAACCCGAATAGCCATCCATGAAAGAAAACATTTCATGATTTGCAGTGCTATCTACTATCAAATCAATATTTGGTAGAGAAAAATTGTCTTTTGGAGTAGCTTTGTTCAAATTTCTAAAATCAATGCAAATCCTAATTTTCCCATTGGATTTTCGAACTACAACAATATTTGAAAGCCATTCTGAGTACGCAATGGGTTTTATAAATCCGGCTTTTAAAAGATCTTCTAAACCCTCTTTCACCTGTGCATGTACATCGGGGTGAATCTTTCTAAGCTTTTGCTTTATGGGTTTGGCATTTGATTCTAGGGGAAGACAATGCTCTACTACCATTGGGTCTAAACCCGGCATGTCTTCGTAGGTCCATGCAAACACATCTACATATGATTTGAGAAATGTGATGAATGATGTCCTTTCATGCTCATGTAAACATGCGCCTATTTTAACATGCTTAGGATTAGACTCACTCCCTAGATTTACTTCCACAAAATCCCCTCCTACGGAATTTGAAGATTTTTCTAAATCAAGGATTCTATGGAACTCGGGAAGCTCGGAGGTTTGGTCCTCCTCATGGACGAGGGGATCTTCCTCTTCGCTTTGATCGCTCTTGAGAAATTTGGGTTCTATGAAAGTGCTAGGCAAGGCATGCGGTTTTGGAACATCTACCACTTTCAAAAGACTAGGGCTTTTCACAAAGACAATGTTTTTGGGTTTTCCAAGATTTTTGATTTTTTTGGCTTTTTCGAAATTGCTCTTCGGAGATGGAATGTATAAAACCTTGTTTTTGGTGTTTTCGCATTTTTCAATTTTTTTGGCTTTTTGTAAACACAAGGAAGGAACAAAAACCACATTCTTTTTGGAATTTTCAAAATTTTCATTTTTTTTGGCTTTTTGTAAACAAATAGAAGGAGGAGAAATGTAAATCACATTCTTTTCGAGATTTTTGAAATTTTCTATTGTTTTTGGTTTTTGGGAACTTTCTAAATGTTTTTGGATTTTGCAAATTTCTAATTTTTTTGGGTTTTTGGATGTGGCGGGGTCTTCCATCAAACCTACAAAGAAAACACCATGCATTAGGCTCTAAATAAGAGGTCTAAGTCATAGGTTTCGGTGTTAGGAGGCTCTAAGGCACCCTTGACCCAAGTAGTCGTGGGTGGAGGTTCGGGTGGTATGGATGGGTCGTAGCCTATCCCATACCGGTTTTGGTTTATGTTTGACACTATGGGTTCAAGACGACCTTGGTTTTGGCTTCCTAGGCCTTGATAAGGCATATAACCCATGTTCAACATCATGTTCCAAGGCTTCTTTAATTTTGAAAATGTTTTATAAAGAGGATGGCCTTTGAACTTGGTGTCGTCCATGTCATGCTCAAACACTTTTATGGACTTGGGGAGGACTTTGGGTAGTTTTGAGATGGTCTTGAGCGGGCTAGCCTTGGGCGGCCCTTTTATGTGCATGACACCTTTTGGTTTGGGATAAGCTACCAAGGGTTCATCTAGTTTTGACTCATGGGTTTTATCACCTGATAAGCATGGGAAATTTTGTATTCCCTGTAGCTGGGGGTGATTCTCTCCTAGAATTACCACAACTTGGTTTTGGAGGGGTATTTTTACACACCTATGAAAGGTGGATGGCACAGCCCGCAAGCTGTGTATCCATGGCCTTCCTAGGAGTAGGTTATAATGGGGGTGTATGTCTAAAACATGAAACACCCCGGAATGACTCATGCCCCCTACTTCTATGGGTAACTCTGTGACTCCTAAAGGTTTGGATGCGCTTCCATCGTATCCTGTGATCACGATGGAACTCGGGTTTAGTCAAGGAGACTCCTATTTTGTAGGCTATGTGTAGTGGAAGTATATTTAGACCTCCTCCGCCATCAACCAAACACTTGTCTAGAGGATGGTGATTCAATACCACCTCTATATGCAAGGCTTGGTTATGGTTTTGGTAGGGTTGTTCTAGCTCATCTTCCGAAAACACAATGGGAGTTTTAGCACAGATGGGTGAGACTAGGAAGGAGAGGGACTCAGGGGTTATGGTTGGGTTAACCTTGGCCTTCTCTAAGATCTTTTCTAAAACTTGTCTATGTCTAGGGGATGTTTGGATAAGCTCTAGGATAGACATGTTTATGGGAATCTTAGCAAGGTGATTTTCAAAATCATATGGGGTTAACATATTGTTTTTATCCATGAGATGCGATGCTTTGGGAATGCATGATTTTGAAGGGCCGGGGATAACGACCACTTCCTTGCTAGCATCTTTTGCTAAGTGTGGGGGTTGGTAGATCCTTCCGGATCTAGTGACCTCGTCCACACCTTCCCTATGGCTCGTTCCTAGGTGGGCTCTAGTTTGATGCTTGGGAGCACCTCGAATCTCTAATAAGGCTCTAGCCGGGGGCGGGACTCTAAGCGCTCCCCGGATCACTACTTGTTTGGCTTTTTTTATTACGAGCAGTGGTGTGTGACAAGTAGTGCGATCTGTATGCCATGCATGTTCCGAACCATTCAAATGAGAGAAGAGAGCATATACCTGCTTATCCTTCCCGCTAGTGCTTGCATGGTTGGGGAAGGGTTCCTTGAGTACGGCTTGGGCGGGCTCCGGTTCCTCGGTGACCTGGAGCCGGCCTTGCTCGATCAAGTCCTCTATTTTGTTTAAAAGGGTGTAACAGTGATTTGTATCATGGCCTTTGAGCCTATGATACTTGCAAAACTTGTTTAAAAATTTTCCTTTAGGGGGTGTCCCTTTGGGAATTTCCGGAAGTGTCATCATTCCCTGGGCGAGCAGGAGGTCGAGGACCTCTGTGATGGGCTGCCCCAGCGGGGTGTACTCCCTTTTTTCGAAAGACTTTTGAACCTTTTTGTTCTTCGGTTCAAATTTTGAAGTGCCGGCCGGGCTTGGTTCTACTCGGACATTTGCAACTTTTTGGGGTTTTGCCCCATTGTCCGTAGTAGTTGGCCTGTAAGTCCCGGGCTTTTCAAAACGAGTTTTCGAAAATTTTTTGCCTTTACACAAGTCATCGTAGACCCCCTTTTTCATATTTGCTTCGAATTAGGAAGCCTTCTTGATTAGTTTGTGGAAAGTGGAAATTTCATGGAGGGAAAGGAGCATTTTCAGCTCGGGTTTGAAATTTTCAAGGATAAGCATCACGGCACATCCTTCTGAGATGGGCTCTCTTACTTGCCCCAATAAAGACCTCCATCGAACGATAAATGCATGAGCATCCTCGTTCGTGGCTTGTTTCGTGTCCCTTAGGGTGTTCAAAGTGGGGGTCACTTCCATGTTGTGTGAAAATCTTTGCATGAACCCATTTGCCAACTCTTCAAAAGTGGCAAATTGGCTCAAGTCATAAGAAGCGAGCCACTTGGAAGCAGTTCCCTTAAGGGAGAGGGGGAACCAGTAGATCCACTTAGCCGAGTCTTTCTTCTTCTTATATGCTCGACGGGAAAAGAGTTGGAGGTGAGATCTAGGATCCCCCATCCCGTCATATCGATGAAAATTTGGTATGTCATCATCGCTATCCGTTTGGTAATCGGAAGGTAAAAAATCGGATAGGGCATATGACCTCTTTTCCTTGGCCTGGCCCCTTAGTAGTTGTTGAAGGGCCTTGCGATCTTTTAATGTGAATGACTCGAGCTCTCTATCCCCCTCCATGGTGGAGGTCTCTTTGGGTTTTCTGGGTTTGTTTGTTTTCTTTCGAGCCCTAGTTTGCCTCCCATGGGATGAGCAGGATTCGACCGCTTCGGCCTCTTGGCTGAGAGCGGCGATTCTTGCTTCGAATTCTTTCCTCAATTCTTCTAATGACTCTTTCTTGTTTTTGAAATTTGTTTTTGAAAATCTTTTCGAAAATTGACTTGACGAGCATGAAGCCCGACTCGACACCTCGTAAGAACCATCCGAACTTGACATGATCTTATGGGCCCTTGAAAATCCTACACGTGCACAATTTACCAATGTTAAAAACACTTTGAAAAGATTTTTGGGAGTCTTATTTGCTTAGAAATTCCTTAAGACCCGAGTCCCACCGGGCGTGCCATTTTTGTAGACATGAAAATTCTCATTTCAAAGTTTATGAGACAAACTTGAAATGAAACTTTCCACACCTACGCTTGCGCGAGCGTGCCAGCTAGTTCAAAACTAGCAAATGTTTGTAAGACTTCTAGGCAATTGTGTGTAAGCGGGATCTTTTCACTCACACCTTCTTGAGCCGATGCTCAAGGGTCAGTGTTGAGCGCTTAGGAATTTCATTTTACAGCAAACATGATTCCCTTTTACATAAATAAGTGTCTTTGAAAATTTGTTGAACTTGTGCACTCGGATTCAATACTTGGAAAAACACAAGTTGCTGAAAACAGAGAATTCTGTTTTCAGAGCTGTCTTCTAGGGGAGTTTTCAAGGCGTTACAGACTTCCAAAAATTATCAAAATTTTACCAGACGAAGCTGGTAGTGTGGAGAGACTGTAGCTTTTTTCAAATCTGCATTTGGAGCAGTATTGAATCAGAAACAAATAATCTACTCAGACCACCTCACTGACTCGGAACAACTCTGTTTCAGAAATACAGAAACTCAAAGATGAGTCTGTATCTCTCTGTCAGAACTCCGATTTTAATGATTTTGATGTTGCTGGAAAGATATGGATGTTAGATTTCCAATGCATCAAAAATCAACCAATTTAGACTCCTATGGACAGAGATATGGGACTTTTACCCAACCTCTGTTTCAGGAAATCCGACTGTGCAGACAGTGGTACAGAAATCTAGTCGTTCTTAATATGCTTTTATTATGTGGCTGAGCGGCCCTAAAATCTTGCCAATTTTATACAGAGTGTCCCAATGTGTGTGGAATCAGTGTGCCAAATTTCAAGACAATCGGAGTAAGCATCACAAAATTAAAATTGCGTAAACAGACATATGCAGAGATGCTGAAATCCGGTTTTCTGTTTTATAAATGTCATGATGCATAACCCACCCGAAATTAAAATGCAACAACCCTTAAAGCAAATTTGCTGGAATATAAATGAATGGGAAGTACTTTATAGCTTAGACATAGAGGGGGTTATAAGTATAGAGGGTATATAGCATATAGGAAGGGAGAAGCATTAAAGCAAACACTTGGCGTGCATGTGGGTGTATAGTGTTTCATCCACGAAATTGAAATGGCAGCAAAGCTAGATTATTACAACTCGGGGGGAGATGAAACTCCATTAATACAACCCCATTTAATGAATTGAATGGAAGAGAATGAAACTTAGATTAAGTAAGAAAGGTCTTACACGAGTTTTGGATGCGAAGGACCGGATTTCAATGATGAAGCCGGTCTTCCTCTTGATGGCCTTCCTTCTTAACTCCTACAAGCTCTCACCTAGCTTCCCCTTCACTAGAAAACGTCCCCCCTTTGCTGAAATTTTCTGCACCTAGTCTAGCACACACCACCCAAGGTCTCTCTCTTCTCTCTCTTCTCTCTCCTCTCCCTCTTCTCCAAGTTATGGAACCCGCCCCCCCCTCTTGAGCCTTTTTATAGGCCAAGGGGGGGGCTGGTTCTAGTGGTTTCTTGTGGGGCGGGTTGGAGCTTTAGCTTGGTGGATTTGATCCGCTCCAAACCGGCTTCTTGTAGTTCTTCATTGAGTCGATTCGGACCAGCCCATATGGTCTGGTATAGGTGCCATGGCTTGGTGTAGCCCTAGAGCATGCGGTTGGTTTTAAACAACCTTACAATGTGCAACATGTTTTGTTTGAGCTGATTTCTTTAAACTTCGACCCACTTGAATTCGCTTCTTTCTTTGATTCGGCTCCCACCTTTTGCTTTTGAGTTACACTTGAAATCTTCTAGAATTGAATGAGCTTGTTACCATGGCCTCGAGTCTTGGTTCCAAGTTGGCCCCATCTTGATCGGACAAACTTGGATTTGATCGGTCTTGACCTTCCATTTCGATAAGTTGTTGAATTTGAACTTGATATGCTTCAATCTTCTCCACTTTTGGGAATCAATCTGATTTAACTTGATCCATATCTTGATACACTTTATCTTCTTTCCGAGAATCGAGGCTTGGATTGGGTCTCCGCTTGCTTCGAAACTCATGGGCTATTTGGATTTAAAACCTTTATTTTGAAATATTCTCCCAGAAGGTCTAAACTTTAAAATTTAGGGATTTTGAATTTAAAGGTTCATAAAGGCTTTAAATTGGCCTTCCAAAATTTAGGAGTTTTTGAAAATACTTGAAAAAATTTCGGGTGTTTACAATGTGGCGAATCAAATCGGAGTCACCTTGACATCCGTTCATCCAAGTCCTATCGTTATCTCTGGATACGATGGGAATGCGTCTAGACCAATAGGATCTATCGAACTCCCCATGGAAATGGGAGGGATAGCACACACGGGGGTGTTCCATGTCCTGGATATCCACCCCCATTATAACCTGTTGTTGGGAAGGCCCTGGATACACAGCTTGTGTGCTGTGCGATCCACCTTCCACAAGTGTGTCAAGATCCCTTTCAGGGACAAAGTCGTAGTGATTCTAGGAGAGAGTCATCCTCAACTTCAGGGGGTCATAAATTCCCCCTACTTGTCAAGCTCCCAGACCCATGAGGTAAAATTGGGGCAAACCATGCTCGAGCCACCAAGGCTCACTGTATACAACCCTAGGAAGGTCGTGTATGTGAAGGGGCCGCCCAAGGCTGGCCCCCTCAAAGTTTTGACCCTTCTAGGAAGAGCCAAGAATCCCTTATTTCCAAAACCCCTGGACAAGAAGCCCTATGTACACAACATAGACGACAGCAAGTTCCAGGACCACGATTTGTATCCAAATTTCTCCAAAAACAAAAAATCGTAGAACATGCTGTTAAACATGGGCTATTTGCCTTATAAGAGTCTAGGGGCACAAAATGAGGGTCTCCTAGAACCCATACTTCCTAGGGCCAATCCAAGCCGATATGGGATCGGCTATACTCCCAAAATACCACTAGAGCCACCCCCTGTGACCACCTGGGTCAAGGGTGCCGGAGCCTACCCTAGAAGAAACCTATGATTTAGACCTCTTATTCAGAGTCTAACCTACAGTGTTTTCCCTTTGTAGGTATGATGGAAGATCCCTTTATCAAAAATATAAAAACATTTGAAAAACTCAAAATAAAAAAAATGGAAAAATCACAAAAGCCAAAAACATTGGAAAATGAAAAAATTGAAAAAAGAGTAGTTTGTATAGTTCCCAAAATACTCGTTTTGCAAAAGCATAAAAAATCAAAAATTTACAAAATTCCAAAAAGATCTTGTACATAGCTGCTCCTGGTAAGGCTTTGGAAAAAGGAAAGGATTTCGAAAGAAACGTTGTCTGTATAACCAGACCAAAAATTTCGAAATCAATAGAAATTCTAAGTGTAAAACCAGGTCTTTTGAAAATCCATGCATCAAATTCCCTCAGGTCTATAAACCACGAGAATGATCGAAGCCCCGAAGTGGATCCCCTTGAGGAAGATCCCACTTTTGAGCTCCCAAAATTTCATAAAATTCTCGATTTTGAAAGACCTTTCAATTCACTAGGAGGAGATTTCATAGAAGTAAACCTAGGGAGTGATTCAAATCCCAAACTCATTAAGGTAGGCGCATGTTTGCATCAGTGTAGAAGCAGAAAGTTTCCGCTTCTGATTCTTAGGCCTGAAGCGGATCTTTTCGTGTGTCTAAGTTCTATTTAAGAAAAAGGATGTGCCAGCTAGCTTGCTTAAGCTAGCGAAGAGATATTTTAAAATCTGACTCCTAACGTTGCGACTGTGAGCAAGCAAGCTCTTTTCGTCGCAGACCTTCTTGCACCGATGCGCAAGGGTCAGTCTGTACGCTTTTAGAAAATCGAGTTTTAATATAAGAACCTACGAAAAAATGTTTGAGGTGTTCGATTCGGGTTGTTTTTGTATGATTTTCAGATTTTATTTCACGTGGATTTGCACGTGCCTATGTCTTTCTTTTTATCCATTTTCGGGCCAACTAGGTATGTGTTATGAACACATGACCTAAGTGGGGCGATTTTGAGCGGGAGTATGGGGTTTGCTTTGATGCAATATGCGTCCTAACTTGTGGTACGGCGTATATGCAATGCAAACTCACGCAACTCCAAAGGGAAAACCCGAAATTGAAAGACAATGCGGAAGGGAAATGACTTGAAATATAAATTGCAAAAGGGAAACTGCAAAAGGGAAATATGGCTATATCTTAAGAGCGGAAAGGCTCAATAGTGCAAGTGTGTGCCGTGTATATATTAAAAGACTATGCACACTACTGAACCTTAAAACCCAAATCTTAAAGACATAGCCGAAAGGGAAATACTTATAATATATATGGGCCCGAAGGTCGCCAACGTGTTGCATGGGTGTTGTGTGTATATTGAAAGACAACTCACACGACTTAAATGAAACCCAAATATAAATTGCAATATGGCCTTGTAGATGCAGGAAAATCCCCGCCTCCCTAGTTTCTTAAGCCTGGAGCGGATCCTTTTCGTGTGTCTAAGTCCTATTTGTATAAACAGGGCGTGCCAGCTAGCTTACCTAAGCTAGCGAAGATATATTTTAACCTGACTTCTAACGTGGTGACTATGAGCAAGTGAGCTTTTGTCGTCACAGACCTTCTTGCACCGATGCGCAAGGGTCAGTCTGTACGCTTTAAAAATTGAGTTTTTTGGAGTGGAAAAAGCCTATGAAAGCGGTTCGAGGTGTTTGATTCGGGTCTTTTTAATGCGATTGCAGATTTTTAGATCACGTGGATCTGCACGTGCCTAAGTCTTTCTTTTTATCCCTTTATGGGCCACCTAGGTGTGTGTTATGAACACTCCACTACATGGGGCGAATTTGAGCGGGAGTACGGGGTTTGCTTTGATGCAATATGCGCCCTAACTCGTGGTATGGCGTAGATGCAATGCAAACTCACGCTACTCCAAAGGGAAAACCCGAATGTAAAGACAATACTGAAGGGAAATGACTTAAGGGAAATGACTCAAAATGTAAATGCCAAAGGGAAATAACCGAAGGGAAATTGCCGAAGGGAGATACGTATATAAGGTATATATGGGCCCTTACTCGGGTCTTGCCAATAAGAGCGAAGGCTCAATGTGGGTGCGTGCTTGAATTGAAAGACTACACACACGACATGAAATGAAACCCAAATATAACTTGCAATATGGCCTTGATTAAGGTCTTGGGAATAAGAGCGAAAGCTCAATGTGTGTGAGTGCTTGAATTGAAGTACTACGCACACAACATGAAATTAAACCCAAATATAAATTGTAGTATGGCCTTAACTAAGGTCTTGGGAATAAGAGCGAAAGCTTAATGTGTGTGAGTGCTTGAATTAAAGTACTATGCACACAACATGAAATTAAACCCAAATAGTATAACACGGCCCTTACTTGGGTCTTACAAATAAGAGCGAAGGCTCAATGTGTGTGCGTGCTTGAATTGAAAGACTACACACACGACATGAAATTAAACCCAAATAGTATAGCACGGCCCTTACTTGGGTCTTACAAATAAGAGCGAAGGCTCAATGTGTGTGAGTGCTTGAATTGAAAGACAACACACACAACTTAAGCAAAACCCTACGTAAGTTAAAATATATGTATATATTTATATCTTAGGGGCTGATTAGGCCCGTGTGTGTTCAAAATCGTGCACGACTAAGAGAGTGCACGTGTGTGTGGGTGTGCCAAGCCACGTTATTACAAGTGGGGGGAGACTATGCTCCGTTATTACAACCCCGTATCGAATTTAATTCAAGCAAGTATACAACTAAGGACCGAGTTAGGCACTTACTTATAGCTGGACCGAAGATGCCTTGCTTGAGCGTGAGCTTGGCCTTCGCCTTGGGCTGCAAGAGGGAGCTCCTCGAAGTTGGACGGCAAGGGGGGCTGCTGGCCGAATGGAAATGGTGCGCGGGAGGGGCGCCTTGAAGATGGTCGGCTGCTAGGAATGGGCTGGCTTTGTGTGTTGGGCTAAAGTGACTAAGTAGGGTCACTAAGGGAGGGTGTAGTATTAGGAAATGTGACACTAAATGGGAGCCTAAGGGAGAGTCTAAGGGAGTGCCTAAGGGAGGTATATGGCTGGCGGGTGGCTGGCCGAGTGGGTGTGTACAGTCGGTTGGAGTGGCCGACTAAGGGAGACTCGGTGGTGGTGGTTGCTAAGGTAGCTAGGGCTGTCGTAGATGGGAAGGGAGCTAGCTAGGGTATGGGATAAGGTGGAGTTAGGGGCTGGTGGGAAGCGTAAGGGACAGGTCCTAGGGAGCTAGGTGGAGTGGCCGGGTGTTGCTAGGGGAGATGGTTCAAGGCGGGTGTTTGAAGTGGCTAAGGTCTGGCCAAATGGGTAGGATGGCGGGCAGGTGGTGTTGGGGTGATGTGGTGGTGGTGTAGGTGGTGGAGAGTGGAGGGGGAGTGAAGAAGAGATAGAATGAAGGATGGGGTACTAACCGAATGAAGAGGCGGTGGATGGAAGAGGAGCAGCCGGGTGGTTGAAGTGGATGGTTCGGTTGGATGGGAATGGTGGCAACGGGTGGTTGGCCGGTTGGGGTGTGGTGGAGCAGGTGGAGCAAGGTGGTGGCTGGCTGTGGGGCAAGTGGAGCAAGGTTGGAGTCGGCGGGGCTGGAAGGCCAAGGTGGAAAAAACCTTTAAAACCCGCCCACTAGGGGGGGGGTTTATAGTTTTTTGAAGGGCGGTTGGGGCTGGTATTAGGAGGGTGATTAGGTGGTTTAGGTAGGGGTGGTGTGGTGATAAGGTGGGCTGGTTTTGGGGAGGGGCCAGATATTTTGATACAAGGGGTTTTGGGTAGATGGTGTGCTAGGTTTAGGTGGGGTGGTTTAGGGGTTTAGGGTTTAGCTAGGTGGGTTGGTTTTGGGGTGAGGTTTAGTGAGGTGGGTTAGGTGATTAGGCTAGGATTAGGACAGGATTAGGGTAAAAGGCTAGGATTAGTGGTTTTTGGTTAGGATTGGATTAAGGAGCTCCCTTTGCATGACCCATAGACCTTAATTACATCATGTTGGTGCAGCCCTAGGTTAGGTTTTGGCTAATACAAGCTTAAACCCATGCCAATTAGGCTAACCCACATGATTAACCCCAAACTTGACACACAAGTCAAGCTTAATTACAAACACACTCTAATCTTATCCTCCCCCACTCTCTCTCATGCCCATAATCCCACGTGAAAATCAAGTGGGCCCCACCTCCATTTATGAGAAGGTGATGTGGGCCATGGATATGGATATTGGATTGGATCTCTGGATCCAAATCCAAATCCAAGTCCACACATGGGTTTGGATTGGGATCTGGATATATATGGTCCAGATCCAATCCAAACTGAATTCTGACTCCTTCAGGCTGTGTTCAAAATGAACGGTTTGTGTGGGGTCAGACAGCATCAGTACTCCGTCTGCGTTGGGTCTTCGCCAACATGGTCGTCCGCTTCTGTTTTCGCCTTCCGAAGCTGATTTCAAGTAATGTTTTGATGGTAACAGGGTCTTGGACGTTCGAGATCCTGGGGGTGGATTCAATATAAGAGTTGTTGTGCCGGGCTTGACTTGTGCTCCGGTTCCGGGCTCTCTTTGGCTTTTCTGGTCCTGTCTTGCTTAGGCCAAGCTGCTTCAAGGTTTCAAAATGTGATTTAAAAGGTTTTTATACATTTTTAAAAATATAAAGTTTAAAAGATATGTACAGGGTTGTCTAGAAGGCTCCTGGGTTTCCAGACTCAAAATGGCCCTTTGGGGCTGCTTTTACAAAACCAGGTTGTTTTGAGAAGTTCGTGGGATTTTGGGGTGTTTACAGGCCTTAACTAAGGTATTGGGAGTAAGAGCGAAAGCTCAATGTGTGTGAGTGTAGAATTGAAGTACTACGCACACGACATGAAATTAAACCCAAATATAAATTGCAATAGGCCTTGACTAAGGTCTTAGGAGTAAGAGCGAAAGCTCAATGTGTGTGAGTGTATAATTGAAATGCTACACACACGACATTGTAGACGCAGAAAGTTCCCGCTCCTGGTTCTTAGGCCTGAAGCAAACCTTTTTATGTGTCTAAGTTCTAATTAAGTAAAAGGGCATGCCAGCTAGCTTACTTAAGCTAGCGAAGAGATATTTTTAAATCTGACTCCTAACGTGGCGACTGTGAGCAAGCAAGCTCTTTTCGTCGCAGACCTTCTTGCACCGATGCGCCAGGGTCTGTCTGTACGCTTTAAAAATCGAGTTTTGGAATATGAGAACCTACGAAAACGTGTTTGAGGTGTGTAGACGCAGAAAATCTCCGCCTCCTGGTTCTTAGGCCTGGAGCGAACCTTTTTGTGTGCCTAAGTCCTATTTAAACAAACAGGGTGTGCCAACTAGCTTACCTAAGCTAGCGAAGATATGTTTTAAACCTGACTTCTAACGTAGCGACTGTGAGCAAGCAAGCTCTTGTCGTCGCAGACCTTCTTCAACGATGTGCAAGGGTCAGTCTGTACGCTTTTAAAAAATCGAGTTTTGAGTGGAAAAAGCCTACGAAAACGATTCGAGGTGTTTAATTCGGGTCTTTTTGGTATGGTTTCAGATTTTAGATCACGTGGATTTGCACGTGCCTAAGTCTTTCTTTTTATCCCTCTTTGAGGCCACCTAGGTGTGTGTTATGAACACTCCACTAAATGTGGCGATTTTGAGCGGGAGTATGAGGTTTGCATTGATGCAATATGCGTCCTAACTCGTGGTATGGCATATATGCAATGCAAACTCACGCTACTCCAAAGGGAAAACCCGAATTTAAAAGACAATACCGAAGGGAAATGACTTGAAATGTAAATGCCGAAGGGAAATGACTCGTAATGTAAATGCTGAAGGGAAATTGCCAAAGGGAAATACGTATATAATATATATATATATATGGGCCCTTACTTGGGTCTTGCAAATAAGAGCGAAGTCTCAATGTGGGTGCGTGCGAGAATTGAAGTACTACACACACGACATGAAATGAAACCCAAATATAACTTGCAATATGGCCTTAACTAAGGTCTTGGGAATAAGAGCGAAAGATCAATGTGTGTGAGTGCTTGAATTGAAGTACTACGCACACAACATGAAATTAAACCCAAATATAAATTGCAGTATGGCCTTAACTAAGGTCTTGGGAATAAGAGTGAAAGCTCAATGTGTGTGAGTGCTTGAATTGAAGTACTACGCACACAACATGAAATTAAACCCAAATATAAATTGCAGTATGGCCTTAACTAAGGTCTTGGGAATAAGAGCGAAAGCTCAATGTGTGTGAGTGCTTGAATTGAAGTACTACGCACACAACATGAAATAAACCCAAGGATAGTATAACACGGCCCTTACTTGGGTCTTACAAATAAGAGCGAAGGCCCAATGTGTGTGAGTGCGAGAATTGAAAAACAACACACACAACTCAAGCAAAAACCCTATGCAACATAAACTATATAAATAAATTTATATCTTAGGGGCTGATTAGGCCCGTGTGTGTTCAAAATCGTGCACGACTAAGAGTGAGGTTGGCTCAAGTGCACGTGTGTGTGGGTGTGCCAAGCCACGTTATTACAAGCGGGGGGAGACTATGCTCCGTTATTACAACCCCGTATCAAATTTAATTTAAGCAAGTCTACAACTAAGGACCGAGTTAGGCACTTACTTATAGCTGGTCCGGAGGTGACTTGCTTGAGCGTAGGCTTGGCTTCGCCTTGGGCTGCAAGAGGGAGCTCCTCAAAATGGAACGGCAAGGGGAGATGCTGGCCGGGTGACTTGGGTGCACGGGAAGGGTGCCTTGAAGCTGGCCGGCTGCTAGGAGTGTGCTGCCTTGGTGTTTTGGGCTAAGATGACTAAGGAGGGTCACTAAGGGATGGTGTAGTGTTAGGAAAGGTGGCGCTAAGGGGAGCCTAAGGGAAACGGGGTGGCTGGCCGGGAGGACTTAGGTGTAGTCGGCTAGGGATGGCCGACTAGGGGGTGGTTTAGTGGTGGCCGGCTGCTAGGGTAGCTAAGGAACGGCAAGGATGGGAAGGGAGCTAGCTAGGGTATGGTGTAAGGTAGAGCTAAGGGCTGGTGGAAAGGGGTATGGGCAGGTCCTAGGGAGCCAAGTGGGGTGGCCGGGTATTACTAGGGGGATTGGTTCAAGGCGGGTGATGTAAGGTGGAGGACTGGCCGAATGGGTAGGGATGATGGGTAGGTGGTGTTGGCGAGAGGTTATGGTGGTATGGGTGGTTGAGAGTGGAGGGGGAGTGAAGAAGAGGTGGAGCTAAGTGTAGGGTACTAACCGGCTGGTGAAGAAGCTGGCGGATGGAAGAAGGGCAGCCAGGTGCTTCAGATGGATGGGATTCGGTCGGGAGGTGTTGGCGAAGGGGAATGGAGCAGGCTGGGAGGCAGTGGTGGCGCGAGGTGGAGCTGGCCGGATGGAGGTGGTGCAGGTGGAATAAAGTGGAAGATTCGGCTGGAAGGTGATTGGCCAAGGTTGGCTGGCCCAAGGTGGAAAGAAAAGATCTAAAACCCGCCCACTAGGGGGGGGTTTATAGCCTTGGAGATGGCAGTTGGGGCTGGTATTTGGATGGTGGTAAGGTAGTTTAGGGGGTGGTGGTGTGGTGATAAGGTGGGCTGGTTTTGAGGAGGGGCCAGATATTTTAATACAAGGGGTTTTAGGTAGATGGTGTGCTAGATTTAGGTGGGGTGGTTTAGGGGTTTAGGGCCTAACTAGGTGGGTTGGTTTTGGGGTGAGGTTTAGTGAGGTGGGTTAGGTGATTAGGCTAGGATTAGGTTAGGTTTAAGGGAATTAAGCTAGGTTTAGGGGAGGATTAGGGAAGTGGGTTAGGTGATTAGGTTGGGATTAGGCCGGGATTAGGGAAGTGGGTTAGGTGATTAGGCTAGGTTTAGGACGGGATTAGGGTAAAAGGCTAGGATTAGGGTTTTTTGATTAGGATTGGGTTAGGGAGCTCCCTTTGCATAACCCATAGACCTTGTTGCATCATGTTGGTGCAGCCCTAGGTTAGGTTTTGGCTAATACAAGCTTAAACCCATGTTAATTAGGCTAACCCACATGATTAACTCCAAACTTGACACACAAGTCAAGCTTAATTACAATCACTCTCAAATCTTATCCTCCCCCACTCTCTCTCATGCCCATAATCTCACATGAACTTCAAGTGGGCCCCACCTCCATTTATGAGAAGGTGATGTGGGCCATGGATGTGGATATTGGATTGGATCTCTGGATCCAAATCCAAATCCAAATCCACACATGGGTTTGGATTGGGATCTGGATATATATGGTCCAGATCCGATCCAAACTGAATTCTGACTCCTTCAAGCTGTGTTCGAAACAAACGATTTGTGCGGGGTCTGATAGCATCAGTACTCCGTCTATGTTGGGTCTTCACCAACATGGTCGTCCGCTTCTGTTTTCACCTTCCGGAGATGACTTCATATGATTTTTGATTATAACAGGGTCTTAGACGTTTGAGATCCTGGGGGTGGATTCAACATGAGAGTTGCTGTGTCAGGCTCGACTTGTGCTCCTGTTTCGGGCTCTCTTTAGCTCCTCTGGTCTTGCTTTGATCAGGCCAAGCTTGCTTTGTGGGGTTTCAAAACATATTTTAACAGTTTTTAAAACATATTATACATATTTAAAACATATAAGAGTTTAAAACATCTATACAGGGTTGCCTGGAAGGCTCTTGGGTTTCCAGACTAAAAATGGCCCTTTGGGGCTGCTTTTATAAAACCAGGTTGATTTGAGAAATTCGTGGGATTTTGGAGTGTTTACAGATGCCCCTCTTTGGCCTTGTCCAAATCGATTTGGATAAGGGCAAAGATGACAAACAGTCCTTTCAATGTCTCCCTAGATCTAACCATGAAGAATATGGGATCGTCCCAATCTTTAGCAAAAATCTCAGTTTTAAAACCCTGGTAGGAGGAGATATCACGCCAAAGGGATATGTATGGAATCTGGTCCTAAATAGGATCATGTTTATGCAAGTACCATGCGTGGAATGCAGATGCATGACATGGGTGTGGTGCCAAGAGTGGCGACCTCCCAAAGACCAGATGTGGTCGAACTCTAGAGACTTACGAGGCCTACTGCTCCAAGTTAGCAAATCCTATGTTGTTCGATGTTCGATTTTCAAAATCTATTTACAAAACTATTTACAAAAGGGACAACTGTCTTGAGTCTCGAACCTAAGGATCTCGAGCTCTTCGTGCTTGCCCTTGTTTGAGTCTTAACACTCGCTTATCTAGCGGAGGTTTTATAAGAAAACAAGGCATATTTCAAATTCCTACGTCTTACTCGAAACGTCGAATTCTCAAACAAGATGAAATTCAAGTAAGTAAATCCTATTTTTACTTTAGGATTCCTTGAAATGAATCATGTTTTAGCTTGGGATAAGCCAGGGATGGGAAAGAGATACCACTGTCCATTCTGAAGCATCCCGTGGTTTAAGGCATTAAAGGCGAAAAACTGCTCTTTTTGAGCTTTTTGAGCTTTTTGGCCTCTTTTCCCTTTTTTCATAGAGGGTCTCCCTTTGGGAGTATTTTTTCTTTCATCCCTCTTTTTCACAAGAGAATCGATTTTTCTTTCGAATTCTGGTTTCTTTCTTTTGGAAAGAGACTTTGAATGGGAAATTCCCTTTGTTTGGGCCGTGTTCTTTCTTTTGGAAGGAGAAGAGAAGAGGGGAGGACTTATCCCAAGCTCACACTCGATCCATTCCAGATCAGCCTATTTAGAAATAGCACATACTACTTGCAAGTATCTTGCTATATTGAACTAGGCCTTTGTTTGTAAGAAGAAGGATTTTGAAATGTAACCACGATTTTGAAGACTCCACTCTTTCACAAGTGTGAATTTTCTCACTCAGGGTCACACGACTTTACCTTTGCACCTTATTTTCATGTCTCAGGGCAGATATCCCTAAAATTTTTGAAAAATATGGGGAATTTACTACAAATCCTACACATAATACTTCTTTAAGTATTGAATATTGATAGGATCTGCTAAATTCCTACCTTCTACATCGATCAACCAATATGAGTTGTTCGTAGTGGTTGCCCGTACAACATAGGGTCTATCCCACTTGGGGCGCCACTTTCCGAGGGGATGTGGGCCACGATAGTGAATGATTTTCAAAACTAGATCCCCCACTTCAAAGTGGCAAGGTCTCACGTGTTTGCCATAATGTCAGGCTATCCTTTGCCGGTATGCACGAGCATGATCCATGGCAAGGAGTCGCCTCTCATCTAGCAAATCTAGTTTGGCCATCCTAGCATGTTGAAGCGTCTTTAGGGGGAGGTCGAGTGCTAGGGATGTATGGAATGAATGCAGTTGGGTATGAATGGGAAGAATGACATGTGTGCCATAGACCAATTCGAATGGTGTGGCATTCGTGGGAGTCCGGATGGAAGTCCTATAAGCCCATAAGGCTTCATCTAGCTTCTCGTGCCACGTCCTACCCTTCTCTAAAGTCTTCTCAATTATACTAATGAGAGTCTTGTTGGTGGCTTCGGCTTGGCCGTTGCCATGAGGGTAGTAGGGTGAAGAGAAGTGGTGAGTTATCCATACGTGTTGCATAACTTAACCATCCGCTCGTTCTTGAATGGGGTGCCATTATCAGACACAAGGTCTCGTGGAACCCCAAATCGAGCCAAGATATTCCTCCTAATGAAAGCCACCACATGTTGCCCCAACACGTTGGTTAGGGAAATGGCTTCAACCCACTTGGAGAAATACTTTGTGGCTGCTAAAATAAATCGATGCCCATTCGAGGCTTTTGGAAATATGGGGCCTATGATGTCAAACACCCACATGGTGAATGGCCAGGGGCTGACCACGGAATGCAATGCAGATGAGGGGATATGAATGGCGTGCCCATGCACTTGACATGGATGACACTTCCTAACATGATCGTGACAATCCTTTTTCAGGGTGGACCAAAAATAGCCCCCTCTAAGTATTTTCATTGCCATCATGTTGGCATTAACATGACCTCCACATTCTCCATCGTGGAACTCATGCATCACTATCCTAGCCTCCTCTAGATCAATACACCTAAGCAGGATGCCGGTAAAACTTCTCTTGTATAGAACCCCACCCAGAATGGTGTATCGGGTCGAAATCTTACGGATGAATGCCTTATCTTTGGATGTGGCATCCTCGGGGAATCCCCCATTTTCTAGAAATTGTTTTATATCATAAAACCAGGGTTTTTCAATAGAGTCTAGGTTATTTTGGCAAATATCCAGATCGTGTGTGGATGGGTTGGGCGCATGCCATATTTCTAAAGACCGGGTCCCTGAAATGGGATCGACCTTTAGGGCTGAACCCAAGGAGGAGAGGGCATCGACAATGTCATTGTTCTCTCTTCCTACGTGTGTGAGTTTACACGATAGGAATGACTCAACCAATCGAGTGGCCAACTCGTGATATGGAAGCAGTTTTTTATTACGTACTTTTTTTAAAACCTGGTTTATGACAAGGAGCGAATCTCCAAAGACCTCGATGCATGATGCCCCTAGAGTTTTCGAAATCCTTAAGCCTTGTATGAGTGCTTCATACTCAGCTACGTTGTTGGAACATTCGAAATCTAGGCGGACTGCTATGGGAATCTCGCCCTTTTCAGGGGAGATGAGGATGACCCTAGCACCAGCCCCTCGTTGGTTTTGTGCCCCGTCGAAGTGCATCTTCCACACTTGGTTTTCGAAATTGTTTGCCAAAATGTGGTTTTGGAAATGGTTTTGTAATATGCCTTCATCTGGCATTTCATCAAGCGTGGGATATGCATCCTCTAAGGGGAACTCAGCCACGTAGTCAGCTAGGGCTTGCCCCTTAATGGGTGATGGTATTTTAGGTCATACTCCAATAGAAGGAGTTGCCATTTGCCCAATCTACCCGTGAGAATGGGTTTTTCGAACAAGTGCTTGATTGGATCAAGCTTGGACACTATCCAGATCTCATGATCTAGGAAATAGTGTTTGAATTTCTGGCAGGCCTAGACTAGGGCCAAGCACGTCTTCTCCATGGCTTGATAATTTCGTTCATAAGCCAAGAGAGTTTTCGACATATAGTAGATGGCATACTCCTTATGAGTGTCATCCTCGTATTGAGCCAACAGGGCTCCTAAAGCATTCGCATGCACAGAGATGTAGAGTAAAAGCGGTTTTCCTTGCTTTGGAGGATTCAAAATGGGGTGATTAACCAAGTATGCCTTCAGTCTCTCGAAGGACCTTTGGCATTCGTCACCCCATAAGAATTTCGTGCCCTTCCTCAACCGTTTGTTGAAGGGTTCGCATCTATTCGCCAGTGTAGACGCGCAAAAATCCCCGCCTCTCGCCTTTTTCAGGGCTCAGAGCGGATCCTCTCGTGTGTCTAAGGCCTATGTATGCAAACAGGGCGTGCCAGCTAGCTTACCTAAGCTAGCGAAGATATTTTTAACACTGACTTCTAAACGTGGCGACTGTGAGCAAGTAAGCTCTTGTCGTCGCAGACCTTCTTGCACCGATGCGCAAGGGTTAGTCTGTACGCTTTGCAAAAAATCGAGTTTTGGAGAGAAAGTCTACGAAGCGGTTTGAGGTGTCTATTTCGGGTCTTTAAAATGCGATTGCATGTTTTAGATCACGTGGATTTGCACGTGCCTAAGTCTTTTCTTTTATCCCTTTTCGGGCCACCTAGTTTGTGTGTTATGAACACTCCACTACATGGGCGAATTCGAGCGGGGCTTGCTTTGATGCAAATATGCATCCTACCTCGTGGTATGGCGTAGATGCAATGCAAACTCACGCTACTCCAAAGGGAAAACCCGAAATGTAAAGACAATACTGAAGGGAAATAACCGAAGGGAAATAACCGAAGGGAGATATGTATATAGATTATGTATATGAGCCCTTACTCGGGTCTTGCAAATAAGAGCGAAGGCTCAATGTGGGTGCATGCTTGAATTGAAAGACTTACACACACGACATGAAATTAAACCCAAATATAAATTGCAGTATGGCCTTGACTAAGGTCTTGGGAGTAAGAGCGAAGGCTCAATGTGTGTGAGAGTGCTTGAATTGAAAGACTTACACACACGACATGAAATGAAACCCAAATAGTATAGGTCGGCCCTTACTTGGGTCTTTCAAATAAGAGCGAAAGCTCAATGTGTGTGAAAGTGCTTGAATGGAAAGACTTACTCACACGACATGAAATGAAACCCAAATAGTATAGGTCGGCCCTTACTTGGGTCTTTCAAATAAGAGTGAAAGCTCAATGTGTGTGAAAGTGCTTGAATTGAAAGACTTACTCACACGACATGAAATGAAACCCAAATAGTATAGGTCGGCCCTTACTTGGGTCTTTCAAATAAGAGCGAAAGCTCAATGTGTGTGAGTGCTTGAATTGAAAGACAACGCACCCAACTTAAGTAAAACCCTTCGAAAATGAAAGTATATATATATACTTATATATTATGGGCTGATTAGGCCCGTGTGTGTTCAAAATCGTGCACAACTAGGAGAGTGCACGTGTGTGGGTGTGCCAAGCCACGTTATTACAAGCGGGGGGAGACTATGCTCCGTTATTACAACCCCGTATCAAATTGAATCCCAAGCAAGTATACAACTAAAGACCGAGTTTAGGCACTTACGAGTAGCTGGTCCGTAGAGGCCTTGCTTGAGCGTGGGCTTGGCCTTCGTCTTGGGCTGCAAACGGGAGCTCTGTGAGGGTGAATGACAAAGGGTGCTGGCTGGCTGCAAGTGGGGCGCGGGATAGGCGCCTCGAAGGTGGCCGGCTGCAAGTGGGTGTCACCTTGATGTGGGGGATTAAAGGGGCTGGGCCAAGTGAGTGTGTAGGGCCACTAGGAGAGTATAGAGTGTTAGGGGGGTATGGACCTAAGGGGAGTTTAAGGGAAGGTCGAATGGGAGTCCTAGGGGAAAAGAGATGGTTGGCCGGGTGTAGTTAGGTAGTTAGGTAGTGGCCGGTGATTTAGGTTGTGATAGGTTCGGCTGAGTGAGAAGGGTGGCAGCAAAGGGCTGATGTGTAGGTAAGGTGGTGGTATGGTGGGTGGCTAGGAGTGGAGAGGGAGTAGAGAAGGAGCTAGGTAGAGTGGGGGGTACTTACCGAATGGGGAGAAGGTGGTGCTCGGCTGGAAGAGAGAAGCCGGGTGGTTGGGAAGTAATGCAAGTGGTGGCGTCTGGCTGGGAGATGGTGGTGTAGGTGGCGATGCAGGTGGTGGTGGGATGGAGAGCAGGTGGCGGTGCAGGTGGAGCAGCTGGAGCAGTTGGGGAAGTGGAGGAAAGAGCAGGCCCGGTTGGGATTTTTGAGGGGTTCTAGCTAGGAAACCCGCCCCCAGGGGGGGGGGTTTATATAGGGATGGGTAGGTCGGTTAGGGCTGGGTTTGGGGTAGTGGTTAGGTGGTTTAGGTAGGGTGGTATGAAGATAAGGTGGGCTAGAAAGGGTAGGGCCAGATATTTTAAAAACTAGTGGTTTGGGTAGATTGTGGGCTAGGGGTGGTTTAGGGGTTTAGGGCTAGGTTAGGTGGTTGGGTTTTAGGGTGAGGTTTAGTGAGCTAGGTTAGGTGATTAGGCTAGGTTTAGGCTAGGTTTAGGGAAATTAACCTAGGTTTAGGGAAGGATTAGGGAAGTGGGTTAGGTGATTAGGTTGGGATTAGGCCGGGATTAGGGAAGTGGGTTAGGTGATTAGGCTCAGATTAGGGGTGGATTAGGGTGGTAGGCTAGGATTAGGTGTTTTGGGTTAGGTTTAGGTGAAGGAGCTCCCTTAGCATGGCCCATAGACCTTAACCACCTCATGTTGGTGCAGCCCTAGGTTAGGTTTTGGCTAATTACAAGCTTAAACCCACTCAATTAGGCTAACCCACATGATTAACCCCAAACTTGACACACAAGTCAAGCTTAATTACAACACTCTTGATATTATCCATCCCCACTCTCTCTCATGCCCATAATCCCACGTGAATTTCAAGTGGGCCCCACCTCCATTTATGAGAAGGTGATGTGGGCCATGGATATGGATGTTGGATTGGATCTCTGGATCCAAATCCAAATCCAAGTCCACACATGGGTTTGGATTGGGATCTGGATATATATGGTCCAGATCCAATCCAAACTGAACTCTGACTCCTTCGAGCTGGGTTCTGTAAACACCCCGAAATCCCACGAATTTCTTAAACGAATCTGGTTTTATACAAGCAGCCCCCAAAGGGCCATTTTAAGTTTGGAAACCTAGGAGCCTTCCAAACAACCCTGTATATATGTTTTAAACTTTATTTTTCAAAAACATATAGCTTTTGAAAACCCTTTTAAAACATGTTTTGAAACCCCAAAATGGCTTGGCCCGATCAAGACAGGACCAGGAGAGCCAAGAAGAGCCCGGAACCGGAGCACCTGTCGAGCCCGGCGCAGCAACTCTTGTATCTGATTCACACCCCAGGATCTCGAACGTCCCAGACCCTGTTCTTACCAAAATATCATTTGAAGTCATCTCCGGAAGGCAGAAACGGAGGCGGACGACCATGTTGGCGAAGACCCAACGCAGACGGAGTACTGATGCTGTCAGGCCCCGCACGAATCGTCCGTTTCGAACCCAGCTCGAAGGAGTCAGAGTTCAGTTTGGATTGGATCTGGACCATATATATCCAGATTCCAATCCAAACCCATATGTGGACTTGGATTTGGATTTGGATCCAGAGATCCAATCTAATATCCATATCCATGGCCCACATCACCTTCTCATAAATGGAGGTGGGGCCCACTTGAAATTCACGTGGGATATTGGGCATGAGAGAGAGTGGGGGTGAAAAATATCAAGAGTGTTGTATTAAGCTTGACTTGTGTGTCAAGTTTGGGTTTAATCTTGTGGGTTAGCCTAATTGAGTGGGTTTAAGCTTGTAATTAGCTAAAACCTAACCTAGGGCTGCACCAACATGGGGTGATCAAGGTCTATGGGCCATGCTAAGGGAGCTCCTTCACCTAAACCTAACCCAAAATGCCTAAACCTAGCCTAAACCCCTAATCCACCCCTAATCTGAACCTAATCACCTAACCCACTTCCCTAATCCCGGCCTAATCCCAACCTAATCACCTAACCCACTCCCCTAATCCTTCCCTAAACCTAGATTAGTTTCCCTAATCCTAGCCTAAACCTAGCCTAATCACCTAACCTAGCTCACTAAACCTCACCCTAAAACCCAACCACCTAACCTAGCCCTAAACCCCTAAACCACCCTTAGCCCACGATTTATCAAAACACCTAGTTTTAAAATATCTGGCCCAACCCCATCCAGCCCACCTTATCTACATACTACCCTACCTAAACCACCTAACCACTACCCACAACCCAGCCCTAACCGACCTACCCATCCCCTATTTAAACCCCCCTCATTGTGGGCGGGTTTTCTAAGTGGGAACCACTCTACCATCCAGCCGGGCCCTCTCCTTCTCCCATCTTCCATCCAGCCGTGACCACTCCCCAGCAACTCCACCTGCTCCACCAGCCGCCACCTGCTCCGCCACCTTCCCTCTTCCGTCCACCACCACTGCCCCCCCAGCCGGACACCACCACCTCACTCAGCCGAACTCCCATCAACACCCGGCTTCCCTCTTCATCCACTCGCCACTCCACCCCATCCGGTAAGCCTTCTTTAACCCTACTTAAACCCTTCTCTACCACCTCTCCACTCCCAGCCACCCACCACACCATCACCTTACTCACCCAACAGCCCTTCACCGCCACCACTCCCACTCGGCCAAACCTTAGCCGCCTCAAACGTTTGCTTCCTACCTAACTCACATTAACTATACCCGGCCACCCTATCAGATTTCCTAAGACTTGCCCGTGGCACTACCTTAAACCCACTATTCCCACTATTACCTAGTCCCATCCCCTAACTGGCCACCTTCCCATACTCCAGCCTTAGTCACCCTAGCAGCCCGCCACCACCATTTTAACTTAGCCGAACCTAGCACAACCCAAACCGCCGGCCACTACTCCCCCCCCTAGGTGTCCTCTTTGGCCTTCCCACTAGCTCACCTTTTAGGTCCAGTTTCCCTAAGTACCTAACTTCCCTAGTGACCCTAAGACTCACTTATTCAGCCACTCTAAACTCCCTACTTGGAGGCGCCGCCTACTTGCCACCGGCCCCCTTCGAGGCGTCTATCCCGCGCCCCACTTGCAGCCGGCCAGCACCCTTGATCACCTACCTTCGCGGAGCTCCCACTTGCAGCCCAAGGCCAAGCCTACGCTCAAGCAAGACCTCTACGGACCAGCTACTCGTAAGTGTCTAAACTCGGTCTTTAGTCATACCCTTGCTTGAAATTCAATTTGATACGGGGTTGTAATAACGGAGCATAGTCTCCCCCGCTTGTAATAACGTGGCTTGGCACAACCACACACGTGCACTCTCTTAGTCGTGCACAATTTTGAACACACACGGGCCTAATCAGCCCCTAATATATAAGTGTACGTATATATTTCATTTCCGAAGGGTTTTGTTTAAGTTGGGTGCGTTGTCTTTCAATTTAAACACTCTCACACACATTGAGCTTTCGCTCTTATTTGAAAGACCCAAGTAAGGGCCGACCTATACTATTTGGGTTTCATTTCATGTCGTGTGAGTAAGTCTTTCAATTTAAACACTCTCACACACATTGAGCTTTCGCTCTTATTTGAAAGACCCAAGTAAGGGCCGACCTATACTATTTGGGTTTTATTTCTTGTCGTGTGAGTAAGTCTTTCAATTCAAGCACTTTCACACACATTGAGCCTTCGCTCTTACTCCCAAGACCTTAGTAAAGGCCTTATTGCAGTTATATTTGGGTTTCATTTCTGTCGTGTGTAGTACTTCAATTCAAGCACTCTCACACACATTGAGCCTTCGCTCTTACTCCCAAGACCTTAGTCAAGGCCATACTGCAATTTATATTTGGGTTTTATTTCATGTCGTGTGTGTAAGTCTTTCGATTCAAGCACGCACCCACATTGAGCCTTCGCTCTTATTTGCAAGACCCGAGTAAGGGCTCATATACATAAGATATATACGTATTTCCCTTCGGTTATTTCCCTTCGGTTATTTCTCTTCGGTTATTTCCCTTCTGTTATTTCCCTTCATTATTGTCTTTACATTTCGGGTTTTCCCTTTGGAGTAGCGTGAGTTTGCATTGCATCTACGCCATACCACGAGGTAGGACGCATATTGCATCGAAGCAACCCCCGCTCGAGTTCGCCCATGTAGTGGAGTGTTCATAACACACAAACTAGGCGACCCAAAAAGGGATAAAAGAAAAGACTTAGGCACGTGCAAATCCACGTGATCTAAAAACATGCAATCGCATCTTAAAAACCCGAAATAGACACCTCGAACCGTTTCGTAGACTTTCTCCCCAAAACTCGATTTTTTGCAAAAGCGTACAGACTGACCCTTGCGCATCGGTGCAAGAAGGTCTGCAACGACAAGAGCTCACTTGCTCACAGTCGCCACGTTTAGAAGTCAGTGTTAATATATCTTCGCTAGCTTAAGTAAGCTAGCTGGCACGCCCTATTTGTATACATAGGCCTTAGACGCACGATAAGATCCACTCACAGCCACGAAAGAGGCGAAGAGGCGGGGATTTTCGCGCGTCTACAGAGATTGGCACGCCCGGTGGGACGTGAGCCTTTTTCAAAAATCGAGTTTACTTGTAGAAGTCTTGCGAAAATTTTATAAAGGTGTCGTTTTAACTTGTTTTCTTTGCTTTTACTTAGGAAATTTTGAAAAAGCTTGAAAAGCATGTCAAAATCCAATCCAAGTGAAGTGTCGAGCCAAGGCTCATGCGCATCAAGTTCTCACTCTAGGAGGATTTTCAAAAACAAAATAAAACTAGATGAAATCGAGGACTTGAGAAGGGAATTTGAGGCCAAAATCGATGCTCTCAGCCAAGAGGCTGAAGTAGGCGATTCGTGTTCATCAAACGGTGAACAGAGGCCTAAAAAGAAAATTGAAAAACCTCGCAAGCAAAAAGAGGTCTCCGTAATAGAAGGCAACCAATACCACGAGTCCTTCACACAAAAGGACCGTAAAGCCCTACAGCAGCTGCTGAAAGGGCAAAATAAAGAGAAAAGAAGCTACGCCCTGTCTGATTTCCTTCCTATGGATTACGAAACAGACAGTGACGATGAAATACCGAACTTCCATCGGTATGATGGCATGGGAGACCCCAGGTCTCACTTACAGCTTTTCTCACGTCGAGCCCATAAGAAGAAAAAGGACTCGATGAAATGGGTGTATTGGTTCCCTCTATCCCTTAAAGGCACAGCTGCCAAATGGCTGGCTTCCTACGACTTAAGCCAGTTCGCTACTTTTGAAGAGTTAGCAAACTGCTTCATGCAAAGATTTGCACACAACGTGGAAGTCACGCCAACCCTGAATACCTTAAGGGATACAAAGCAAGGCATGAACGAAGACGTACATGCCTTCATTATAAGATGGAGGTCTCTTTTAGGCCAAGTGCGAGAGCCTATATCCGAAGGATGCGCAGTAATGCTCATCCTAGATAATTTCAAAAGCGAGTTAAAAACCCTTCTCTCGCTCCATGAGATTTCAACTTTCCATAAGTTGATCAAAAAGGCCTCCCTTTTCGAAACCAACTTGCGAAAAGGGACATACGACCACTTATGGAAAGGAAGTGCCGTTCCAAAAACACGTGTGGAAAAGCCCATCGCATATGGGCTGCCCACAACGGACAAAGGGGCAAAGCCCCATAAAATCGCCAATGTCCGGGTGGATCCAGGCATGGCGGGCACTTCTAAAAATTTTAAAAAATAAGAAAATAAGAGAGAACGCAATTTTTCAAAACCAATTGAAAAACGGGAGTACACTCCGCTGGGGCAACCTGTGTCGGAGGTCCTAGACCTCTTACTTGCCCAGGGCATGATCGAACTCCCTGAAATCCCCGAAGGAGTCACGTCCAAAGGGGGGTATTTAAACCGATTTTGCAAGTATCATCGGCTCAAAGGCCATGATACCAAACGGTGCTTCTCTCTTCTAAATAAAATTGAGAACTTGATAGCGGAGGGCCGGCTCCAGGTCACTGCGGAATCTGAGCCACCTCAAGCTATCTTCAAGGAACCCTTTCCCAAACACGCCAGTGGCAGTGGGAAAGGAAAGGAGGTATGTACCCTCACCATTTCCAAGGAACTAGCGCGAAAGCCCGAACCTGGTCGACCTGCTTGTGCGCCCATCCTTGTATTATACAAGAGGCCCGCCCAAGTCGTCATCCGGGGACCACCAAAAGTGGAAACCCCGACAAGACCAGTTTTTAAAATCCAAGGTTCTCCTCAGCTCATCCTTAGAGCCAAGTTTAGCGCGAACCCTAGGCTGGTCATGGGGGAAGTCACTAGATCCGGGAGGATCTACCAACCCCCGCACCTTCAAGGTGCTCAAAAGGTGGTCAGTGTGCCTGGCCCCTGTAAACGCGCGAAAATCCCCGCCTCTTCGCCTCTTTCGTGGCTGTGAGTGGATCTTTATCGTGCGTCTAAGGCCTATGTATACAAATAGGGCGTGCCAGCTAGCTTACTTAAGCTAGCGAAGATATATTAACACTGACTTCTAAACGTGGCGACTGTGAGCAAGTGAGCTCTTGTTGTCGCAGACCTTCTTGCACCGATGCGCAAGGGTCAGTCTGTACGCTTTTGCAAAAAATCGAGTTTTGGGGAGAAAGTCTACGAAACGGTTTGAGGTGTCTATTTCGGATCCTTAAGATGCGATTGCATGTTTTTAGATCACGTGGATTTGCACGTGCCTAAGTCTTTTCTTTTATCCCTTTTTGGGTCGCCTAGTTTGTGTGTTATGAACACTCCACTACATAGGCGAACTCGAGCGGGGGTTGCTTCGATGCAATATGCGTCCTACCTCGTGGTATGGCGTAGATGCAATGCAAACTCACGCTACTCCAAAGGGAAAACCCGAAATGTAAAGACAATACTGAAGGGAAATAACAGAAGGGAAATAACCGAAGGGAAATAACCGAAGGGAAATAACCGAAGGGAAATACGTATATATCTTATGTATATGAGCCCTTACTCGGGTCTTGCAAATAAGAGCGAAGGCTCAATGTGGGTGCGTGCTTGAATCGAAAGACTTACACACACGACATGAAATAAAACCCAAATATAAATTGCAGTATGGCCTTGACTAAGGTCTTGGGAGTAAGAGCGAAGGCTCAATGTGTGTGAGAGTGCTTGAATTGAAGTACTACACACACGACAGAAATGAAACCCCAATATAACTGCAATAAGGCCTTTACTAAGGTCTTGGGAGTAAGAGCGAAGGCTCAATGTGTGTGAAAGTGCTTGAATTGAAAGACTTACTCACACGACAAGAAATAAAACCCAAATAGTATAGGTCGGCCCTTACTTGGGTCTTTCAAATAAGAGCGAAAGCTCAATGTGTGTGAGAGTGTTTAAATTGAAAGACTTACTCACACGACATGAAATGAAACCCAAATAGTATAGGTCGGCCCTTACTTGGGTCTTTCAAATAAGAGCGAAAGCTCAATGTGTGTGAGAGTGTTTAAATTGAAAGACAACGCACCCAACTTAAACAAAACCCTTCGGAAATGAAATATATACGTACACTTATATATTAGGGGCTGATTAGGCCCGTGTGTGTTCAAAATTGTGCACGACTAAGAGAGTGCACGTGTGTGGTTGTGCCAAGCCACGTTATTACAAGCGGGGGGAGACTATGCTCCGTTATTACAACCCCGTATCAAATTGAATTTCAAGCAAGGGTATGACTAAAGACCGAGTTTAGACACTTACGAGTAGCTGGTCCGTAGAGGTCTTGCTTGAGCGTAGGCTTGGCCTTGGGCTGCAAGTGGGAGCTCCGCGAAGGTAGGTGATCAAGGGTGCTGGCCGGCTGCAAGTGGGGCGCGGGATAGACGCCTCGAAGGGGGCCGGTGGCAAGTAGGCGGCGCCTCCAAGTAGGGAGTTTAGAGTGGCTGAATAAGTGAGTCTTAGGGTCACTAGGGAAGTTAGGTACTTAGGGAAACTGGACCTAAAAGGTGAGCTAGTGGGAAGGCCAAAGAGGACACCTAGGGGGGGAGTAGTGGCCGGCGGTTTGGGTTGTGCTAGGTTCGGCTAAGTTAAAATGGTGGTGGCGGGCTGCTAGGGTGACTAAGGCTGGAGTATGGGAAGGTGGCCAGTTAGGGGATGGGACTAGGTAATAGTGGGAATAGTGGGTTTAAGGTAGTGCCACGGGCAAGTCTTAGGAAATCTGATAGGGTGGCCGGGTATAGTTAATGTGAGTTAGGTAGGAAGCAAACGGTTGAGGCGGCTAAGGTTTGACCGAGTGGGAGTGGTGGCGGTGAAGGGCTGTTGGGTGAGTAAGGTGATGGTGTGGTGGGTGGCTGGGAGTGGAGAGGTGGTAGAGAAGGGTTTAAGTAGGGTTAAAGAAGGCTTACCGGATGGGGTGGAGTGGCGAGTGGATGAAGAGGGAAGCCGGGTGTTGATGGGAGTTCGGCTGAGTGAGGTGGTGGTGTCCGGCTGGGGGGGCAGTGGTGGTGGACGGAAGAGGGAAGGTGGCGGAGCAGGTGGCGGCTGGTGGAGCAGGTGGAGTTGCTGGGGAGTGGTCACGGCTGGATGGAAGATGGGAGAAGGAGAGGGCCCGGCTGGATGGTAGAGTGGTTCCCACTTAGAAAACCCGCCCACAATGAGGGGGGTTTAAATAGGGGATGGGTAGGTCGGTTAGGGCTGGGTTGTGGGTAGTGGTTAGGTGGTTTAGGTAGGGTAGTATGTAGATAAGGTGGGCTGGATGGGGTTGGGCCAGATATTTTAAAACTAGGTGTTTTGATAAATCCTGGGCTAAGGGTGGTTTAGGAGTTTAGGGCTAGGTTAGGTGGTTGGGTTTTAGGGTGAGGTTTAGTTAGCTAGGTTAGGTGATTAGGCTAGGTTTAGGCTAGGATTAGGGAAACTAATCTAGGTTTAGGGAAGGATTAGGGGAGTGGGTTAGGTGATTAGGTTGGGATTAGGCCGGGATTAGGGAAGTGGGTTAGGTGATTAGGTTCAGATTAGGGGTGGATTAGGGGTTTAGGCTAGGTTTAGGCATTTTGGGTTAGGTTTAGGTGAAGGAGCTCCCTTAGCATGGCCCATAGACCTTGATCACCCCATGTTGGTGCAGCCCTAGGTTAGGTTTTAGCTAATTACAAGCTTAAACCCACTCAATTAGGCTAACCCACAAGATTAAACCCAAACTTGACACACAAGTCAAGCTTAATACAACACTCTTGATATTTTTCACCCCCACTCTCTCTCATGCCCAATATCCCACGTGAATTTCAAGTGGGCCCCACCTCCATTTATGAGAAGGTGATGTGGGCCATGGATATGGATATTGGATTGGATCTCTGGATCCAAATCCAAATCCAAGTCCACATATGGGTTTGGATTGGAATCTGGATATATATGGTCCAGATCCAATCCAAACTAAACTCTGACTCCTTCGAGCTGGGTTCGAAACGGACGATTCGTGCGGGGCCTGACAGCATCAGTACTCCGTCTGCGTTGGGTCTTCGCCAACATGGTCGTCCGCCTCCGTTTCTGCCTTCCGGAGATGACTTCAAATGATATTTTGGTAAGAACAGGGTCTGGGACGTTCGAGATCCTGGGGTGTGAATCAGATACAAGAGTTGCTGCGCCGGGCTCGACAGGTGCTCCGGTTCCGGGCTCTTCTTGGCTCTCCTGGTCCTGTCTTGATCGGGCCAAGCCATTTTGGGGTTTCAAAACATGTTTTAAAAGGGTTTTCAAAAGCTATATGTTTTTGAAAAATAAAGTTTAAAACATATATACAGGGTTGTTTGGAAGGCTCCTGGGTTTCCAAACTCAAAATGGCCCTTTGGGGGCTGCTTGTATAAAACCAGATTCGTTTAAGAAATTCGTGGGATTTCGGGGTGTTTACAGCCCCTCAAAAGCATGTATCCCTAGTGGTCTGCCAAAAGCAGATAAGGACAAAATCATCCTAAATCCTTATGATTTCGAAAACCACCTTTCAAAGATTCCTATTCACATGTCTATCCTAGAGCTTATCAAAACCTCGCCTAGGCATAGACTTGTCTTAGAGAAAATTCTAGAAAGGGCCAAGGTTGATTCGAACATAAGTCCGGAATCCTTGTCTGCCCAAGTGGCTTTATTAGGAGCAAAATCGCCCATCACCTTTTCAGAAGATGATGTAGATAGACCCTACGAAACCCATAACCAGTCTCTGCATATCGAGGTGGTTCTAAACAACCACTCTCTGGACAGGTGCCTAGTCGATGGTGGAGGAGGGCTCAACATCCTTCCACTTCACGTGGCATACAAAATTAGAGTCACCTTGACTTCAGTGAACCCAAGCCCCATCGTTATCACTGGATACGATGGGAATGCGTCTAGGCCTTTAGGATCCATCGAGCTCCCAATGGAAACGGGAGGGATCGAACACACGGGGGTGTTCCATGTCTTGGACATCCACCCCCATTATAACCTGTTGCTGGGAAGACCATGGATACACAGTTTGTGCGCTGTGCCATCCACCTTCCACAAGTGTGTCAAGATCCCTTTTAGGGACCAAGTCGTAGTGATCCTAGGTGAGAGTCACCCACAGCTTCAGGGGATCATAAACTCCCCTTGTTTATCGAGCTCCCAGGCCCATGAGGCTAACCTGGGGCAAATTATGGTTGAGCCACCTCGGCTCGTGTTGAACAACCCTAGGAAGGTTGTACGTGTGAAGGGGTCGCCCAAAGCAGGCCCCCTCCCGACTCTAATCCTCCTAGGAAAACCCAAGCGTTCCCTATTTCCAAAACCCCTGGACAAAAGGCCATACGAGCCTAATATGGACGATAGCATGTTCCAGGACCACGACTTGTATCCCATCTTTTCAAAAAACAAAAGGTCGTGGAACATGTTATTGAACATTGGCTACACGCCTTACAAGAGTCTAGGGGCACAAAATCAGGGTCTCCTAGAACCCATCCTGCCTAGGGCCAATCCAAGCCGATATGGGATCGGCTATACTCCCCAAATACCGCCGGAGCCACCCCCTGTGACCACCTGGGTCAAGGGTGCCCCGGAGCCTGTCTTAGAAGAAACCTATGGTTTAGACCTCCTGTTCCGAGTCTAACCCATAGTGTTTTCCCTTTGTAGGTATGACGGAAGATCCCTTTTTCTAAAAATACCAAAAACATTTGAAAACTTAAAATCAAAAAAATCGAAAAACAAGAAAAACCAAAAACAATGGAAAAACAAAAACTCGAAAAAAGTGTGCTTTGTATAGTTCCCAAAGTTCTTGTTTTACAAAAACCCAAAAAAATCGAAAATTTGGAAAATACCAAAAAGATTTTGTATATACCTGCTCCTGGTAAGGTTTTGGAAAAAGATTTCGAAGGGAACGTCGTCTGCATAGCCAGACCAAGAATTTTGAAATCGATTGAAAATCCGAGTACGAAACCAGGTCCTTTTGAAAATCACGCATCAAATTCCCTCGGGTCTATAACCCACGAGAATGATCGAAGCCTAGAAGTGGATCCCCTTGAGGAAGATCCCACTTCTGAGCTCCCAGAATTTCATAAAATTCTCGATTTTGAAAGACCTTCCAATTCAGTAGGAGGAGATTTCATAGAGGTAAACCTAGGGGATGATTCCAATCCCAAAACCATCAAAATAGGCGCATGCTTGCATGAACATGAAAGATCAGCATTCATTGCATTTCTACGAACCTATTTAGATGTGTTTGCATGGACGTATGAAGACATGCCGGGCATAGACCCTAGCATTGTCGAGCATCGTCTTCCCTTAGATGCGGATGTAAAACCCATAAAGCAGAAGCTTAGGAAAATACACCCGAATGTACACACGCAAGTCAAAGGGGGTTTAGAAGATCTGTTAAAAGCCGGATTTATAAAACCCATTGCGTATTCTGATTGGTTGTCAAATATCGTTATAGTTCGAAAAACCAACGGGAAAATTCGAATATGCATCGATTTTAGAAACCTGAATAAAGCCACTCCAAAGGATAATTATCCTTTACCAAACATAGATTTGATAGTCGATAGTACTGCAAATCATAAAATGCTTTCGTTTATGGATGGCTATTCAGGCTATAATCAAATCAAACTAAGTCCACGAGATCAGGGTAAGACTGCCTTCACAACCCCATGGGGCACGTACTGCTATACAGTCATGCCCTTTGGTTTGAAAAATGCCGGCGCAACATACCAACGAGCCATGAACACGATCTTCCATGATCAAATTCACGAGCTTGTAGAAGTGTATGTAGATGATCTCTTGGCAAAATCCAAAACCCGATGCACCCATATCGAATGTTTACAAAAGATTTTCGAAAGGCTTAGGCTTTACAAAGTAAAGCTAAACCCTCAGAAATGTGTGTTCGGGGTAGAATCAGGAAAGCTTCTAGGCTTTATGGTGAGCCAAAGGGGAATAGAAGTCGACCCCTCTAAGTGTCGAGCCATCATAGACATGGCTCCACCCTCCAATCTCACCCAAGTCCGTAGCCTTCAAGGTCGATTGCAATCTGTGCGCCGATTCATATCGAATCTGGCAACTAGATGCGAACCCTTCAACAAACTGTTGAGGAAGGGCACGAAATTCTTATGGGATGACGAATGCCAAAAGTCCTTCGAGAGACTGAAGGCATACTTGGTTAATCCCCCCGTTTTGAATCCTCCAAAGCAAGGAAAACCGCTTTTATTATACATCTCCGTGCAGGTAAACGCTTTAGGAGCCCTGTTGGCTCAATACGAGGATGACACCCATAAGGAGTATGCCATCTACTATATTTCGAAAACTCTCTTGGCTTATGAACAAAATTATCAAGCCATGGAGAAGACATGCTTGGCCCTAGTCTGGGCCTGCCAGAAATTCAGACACTACTTCCTAGATCATGAGATCTGGATAGTGTCCAAGCTTGATCCAATCAAGCACTTGTTCGAAAAACCCATTCTCACGGGTAGATTGGGCAAATGGCAACTCTTTCTAATGGAGTATGATCTAAAATACCATCACCAGATCTCCGTTAAGGGGCAAGCCCTAGCAGATTACGTGGCTGACTTCCCCTTGGAGGACGCATATCCCACTCTTGTCGAAATGCCTGACGAAGGCATATTGCAAAACCATTTTCAAAACCACATTTTGGCAAATTCTTTCGAAAACCAAGTGTGGAAGATGCACTTCGACAGGGCACGAAACCAACGAGGGGCTGGTGCCGGGATCATCCTAATCTCCCCTGAAAAGGGCGAGATTCCCATAGCAGTCCGCTTAGATTTCGAATGTTCCAACAACGTAGCTGAGTATGAAGCACTCATACAAGGCTTAAGGATTTCGAAAACTCTAGGGGCATCATGCATCGAGGTCTTTGGAGATTCACTCCTTGTCATAAACCAGGTTTTAAAAATTTGGCAAGTACGTAATGAGAAACTACTTCCATATCACGAGTTGGCCACTCAATTGGTCCAATCCTTCCAGTTGTGTAAGCTCACACACGTGGGAAGAGAGGACAATGGCATCGCCGATGCCCTCTCTTCCTTGGGTTTAGCCCTGAAGGTCGATCCCATTTCAGGGACCAGATCTTTGGAAATATGGCATGCGCCCCATCCATCCACACACGACTTGGATATTTGCCAAAACAACCCAGAGTCTATTGAAAAACCCTGGTTTTATGACATAAAACAATTTTTAGAAAATGGGGGATTCACCGAGGATGCCACATCCAAAGATAGGGCATTCATTCGTAAGATTTCGACCCGATACACCATTCTGGGTGGGGTCTTATACAAAAAGAGTTTTACCGGCATTCTGCTTAGATGTATCGACCTAGAGGAGGCTAGGATAGTGATGCACGAGTTCCATGATGGAGAATGTGGAGGTCATGTTAATGCCAACATGATGGCAATGAAAATACTTAGAGGGGGTTATTTTTGGTCCACCCTGAAAAAGGATTGTCACGATCATGTTAGAAAGTGTCATCCATGTCAAGTGCATGGGCACGCCATTCATATCCCTTCATCTGCATTGCATTCCGTGGTCAGCCCCTGGCCATTTACCATGTGGGCGTTTGACATTGTAGCCCCATATTTCCAAAGGCCTCAAATGGGCATCGTTTTATTTTAGCAGCTACGGAGTATTTCTCCAAGTGGGTGGAAGCCATTTCCCTAACAAATGTAATGGGGCAACATGTGGTGGCTTTCATCCGGAGGAATATCTTGGCTCGATTTGGGGTTCCACGAGACCTTGTGTCTGATAATGGTACCCCATTCAAGAACGAGCGGATGGTTAAGTTGTGCAACACGTATGGCATAACTCACCACTTCTCCTCGCCCTACTACCCTCAAGGCAACGGCCAAGCCGAAGCCACAAACAAGACTCTCATTGGTATCATTGAGAAGACCTTAGAGAAGGGTAGGAGGTGGCATGAGAAGCTGGATGAAGCCTTATGGGCTTATAGGACTTCCATCCGGACTCCCACGAATGCCACACCATTCGAATTGGTCTATGGCACAAACGCCATTCTTCCCATTCATACCCAACTGCATTCATTCCATACATCCATTGCACTCGACCTCCCCCTAGAGACGCTTCAGCATGCTAGGATGGCCGAACTAGATTTGCTAGATGAGAGGCGACTCCTTGCCATGGATCATGCTCGTACGTACCGGCAAAGGATAGCCCGACATTATAGCAAACACATGAGACCTCGCCACTTTGAAGTGGGGGATCTGGTCTTGAAAACCATCCATCATCGTGGCCCACACCCCCTAGGCAAGTGGCGCCCCAACTGGGATGGACCCTATGTTGTACGAGCAACCACTACGAACAATTCGTATTGGTTGATCGATGTAGAAGGTAGGAATTTAGCAGATCCTATCAATATTCAATACTTAAAGAAGTATCATGTATAGGATCTGGACTAAATTCCAGTTTTCGAAAATTAGATAGGGATAGCTGCCCTGAGACATGTGAATAAGGTGCAAAAGGCAACTCGTGTGACCCTGAGTGAGAGAATTCGCACTTGTGAAAGAGTGGAGTTTTCAAAATCGTGGTTACATTTCAAAATCCTTTTCTTACAAAGAAAGGCCTAGTTCAACATAGCAAGATACTTGCAAGTAGTACGTGCTATTTCTAAATAGGCTGATCTGGAATGGATCGAGTGTAGGCATTGGGATAAGTCCTCCCCTCTTCTCTTCTCCTTCCAAAAGGAAAACAAAGGCCCAAAACAAAAGGGAATTTCCCATTTAAAATCTCTTTCCAAAAGAAAGAAACCAGACTTCAAAGAGAAAAATCGATTCTCTTATAAAAAAGAGGGATTAAAGAAAAAAATACTCCCAAAGGGAGACCCTCTATGAAAAAAAAGGAAAAAGAGGCCAAAAAGCTCAAAAAGAGCAGTTTTCCGCCTTCTATGCCTTAAACCATGGGACGCTTCAGAAGGGACCGTGGTATCTCTTTCCCATCCCTGGCTTATCCCAAGCTAAAGCATGGTTCATTTCGAGGAATCCTAAAGTAAAAATAGGATTTACTTACTTGAATTTCATCTTGTTTGAGAATTCGACGTTTCGAGTAAGGCGTAGGAATTTGAAATGAAGCTTGTTTTCTTATAAAACCTCCGCTAAATAAGCGAGTGTTAAGACTCAAACAAGGGCAAGCACGAAGAGCTCGAGATCCTTACGATCGAGGCTCAAGACAGTTGTCCCTTTTGTAAATAGTTTTGTAAATAAGTTTTGAAAACCGAACATCGAACAGCATAGGATTTTGCTCACTTGGAGCAGTAGGCCTCGTAAGTCTCTAGAGTTCGACCACACCTGGTCTCTGGGAGGTCGCCACTCTTGGCACCACACCCATGTCATCTACATTCCACGCACGGTACTTGCATGAACATGATCCCATTTTAGGACCAGATTCCATAGTAAAACCCTTTGGCGTGATATCTCCTCCTACCAGAGTTTGTAAAATTGAGATTTTGTTAAAATGGGACGATCCCATATTCTTCGTGGCTAGATCTAGGGAGACATTAAAAGGGGTGTTTGTCATCTTTGCCCTTATCCAAATCGATTTGGACAAGGCCAAAGAGGGGCATCTGTAAACACCCCGAAATCCCACGAATTTCTTAAACGAATCTGGTTTTATACAAGCAGCCCCCAAAGGGCCATTTTAAGTTTGGAAACCCAGGAGCCTTCCAAACAACCCTGTATATATGTTTTAAACTTTATTTTTCAAAAACATATAGCTTTTGAAAACCCTTTTAAAACATGTTTTGAAACCCCAAAATGGCTTGGCCCGATCAAGACAGGACCAGGAGAGCCAAGAAGAGCCCGGAACCGGAGCACCTGTCGAGCCCGGCGCAGCAACTCTTGTATCTGATTCACACCCCAGGATCTCGAACGTCCAAGACCCTGTTCTTACCAAAATATCATTTGAAGTCATCTCCGGAAGGCAGAAACGGAGGCGGACGACCATGTTGGCGAAGACCCAACGCAGACGGAGTACTGATGCTGTCAGACCCCGCACGAATCGTCCGTTTCGAACCCAGCTTGAAGGAGTCAGAGTTCAGTTTGGATTGGATCTGGACCATATATATCCAGATTCCAATCCAAACCCATATGTGGACTTGGATTTGGATTTGGATCCAGAGATCCAATCCAATATCCATATCCATGGCCCACATCACCTTCTCATAAATGGAGGTGGGGCCCACTTGAAATTCACGTGGGATATTGGGCATGAGAGAGAGTGGGGGTGAAAAATATCAAGAGTGTTGTATTAAGCTTGACTTGTGTGTCAAGTTTGGGTTTAATCTTGTGGGTTAGCCTAATTGAGTGGGTTTAAGCTTGTAATTAGCTAAAACCTAACCTAGGGCTGCACCAACATGGGGTGATCAAGGTCTATGGGCCATGCTAAGGGAGCTCCTTCACCTAAACCTAACCCAAAATGCCTAAACCTAGCCTAAACCCCTAATCCACCCCTAATCTGAACCTAATCACCTAACCCACTTCCCTAATCCCGACCTAATCCCAACCTAATCACCTAACCCACTCCCCTAATCCTTCCCTAAACCTAGATTAGTTTCCCTAATCCTAGCCTAAACCTAGCCTAATCACCTAACCTAGCTCACTAAACCTCACCCTAAAACCCAACCACCTAACCTAGCCCTAAACTCCTAAACCACCCTTAGCCCACGATTTATCAAAACACCTAGTTTTAAAATATCTGGCCCAACCCCATCCAGCCCACCTTATCTACATACTACCCTACCTAAACCACCTAACCACTACCCACAACCCAACCCTAACCGACCTACCCATCCCCTATTTAAACCCCCCTCATTGTGGGCGGGTTTTCTAAGTGGGAACCACTCTACCATCCAGCCGGGCCCTCTCCTTCTCCCATCTTCCATCCAGCCGTGACCACTCCCCAGCAACTCCACCTGCTCCACCAGCCGCCACCTGCTCCGCCACCTTCCCTCTTCCGTCCACCACCACTGCCCCCCCAGCCGGACACCACCACCTCACTCAGCCGAACTCCCATCAACACCCGGCTTCCCTCTTCATCCACTCGCCACTCCACCCCATCCGGTAAGCCTTCTTTAACCCTACTTAAACCCTTCTCTACCACCTCTCCACTCCCAGCCACCCACCACACCATCACCTTACTCACCCAACAGCCCTTCACCGCCACCACTCCCACTCGGCCAAACCTTAGCCGCCTCAAACGTTTGCTTCCTACCTAACTCACATTAACTATACCCGGCCACCCTATCAGATTTCCTAAGACTTGCCCGTGGCACTACCTTAAACCCACTATTCCCACTATTACCTAGTCCCATCCCCTAACTGGCCACCTTCCCATACTCCAGCCTTAGTCACCCTAGCAGCCCGCCACCACCATTTTAACTTAGCCGAACCTAGCACAACCCAAACCGCCGGCCACTACTCCCCCCCCTAGGTGTCCTCTTTGGCCTTCCCACTAGCTCACCTTTTAGGTCCAGTTTCCCTAAGTACCTAACTTCCCTAGTGACCCTAAGACTCACTTATTCAGCCACTCTAAACTCCCTACTTGGAGGCGCCGCCTACTTGCCACCGGCCCCCTTCGAAGCGTCTATCCCGCGCCCCACTTGCAGCCGGCCAGCACCCTTGATCACCTACCTTCGCGGAGCTCCCACTTGCAGCCCAAGGCCAAGCCTACGCTCAAGCAAGACCTCTATGGACCAGCTACTCGTAAGTGTCTAAACTCGGTCTTTAGTCATACCCTTGCTTGAAATTCAATTTGATACGGGGTTGTAATAACGGAGCATAGTCTCCCCCCGCTTGTAATAACGTGGCTTGGCACAACCACACACGTGCACTCTCTTAGTCGTGCACAATTTTGAACACACACGGGCCTAATCAGCCCCTAATATATAAGTGTACGTATATATTTCATTTCCGAAGGGTTTTGTTTAAGTTGGGTGCGTTGTCTTTCAATTTAAACACTCTCACACACATTGAGCTTTCGCTCTTATTTGAAAGACCCAAGTAAGGGCCGACCTATACTATTTGGGTTTCATTTCATGTCGTGTGAGTAAGTCTTTCAATTTAAACACTCTCACACACATTGAGCTTTCGCTCTTATTTGAAAGACCCAAGTAAGGGCCGACCTATACTATTTGGGTTTTATTTCTTGTCGTGTGAGTAAGTCTTTCAATTCAAGCACTTTCACACACATTGAGCCTTCGCTCTTACTCCCAAGACCTTAGTAAAGGCCTTATTGCAGTTATATTTGGGTTTCATTTCTGTCGTGTGTGTAGTACTTCAATTCAAGCACTCTCACACACATTGAGCCTTCGCTCTTACTCCCAAGACCTTAGTCAAGGCCATACTGCAATTTATATTTGGGTTTTATTTCATGTCGTGTGTGTAAGTCTTTCGATTCAAGCACGCACCCACATTGAGCCTTCGCTCTTATTTGCAAGACCCGAGTAAGGGCTCATATACATAAGATATATACGTATTTCCCTTCGGTTATTTCCCTTCGGTTATTTCCCTTCTGTTATTTCCCTTCAGTATTGTCTTTACATTTCGGGTTTTCCCTTTGGAGTAGCGTGAGTTTGCATTGCATCTACGCCATACCACGAGGTAGGACGCATATTGCATCGAAGCAACCCCCGCTCGAGTTCGCCCATGTAGTGGAGTGTTCATAACACACAAACTAGGCGACCCAAAAAGGGATAAAAGAAAAGACTTAGGCACGTGCAAATCCACGTGATCTAAAAACATGCAATCGCATCTTAAAAACCCGAAATAGACACCTCGAACCGTTTCGTAGACTTTCTCCCCAAAACTCGATTTTTTGCAAAAGCGTACAGACTGACCCTTGCGCATCGGTGCAAGAAGGTCTGCGACGACAAGAGCTCACTTGCTCACAGTCGCCACGTTTAGAAGTCAGTGTTAATATATCTTCGCTAGCTTAAGTAAGCTAGCTGGCACGCCCTATTTGTATACATAGGCCTTAGACGCACGATAAGATCCACTCACAGCCACGAAAGAGGCGAAGAGGCGGGGATTTTCGCGCGTCTACAGGTTCGAAACGGACGATTTGTGCGGGGCCTGACAGCATCAGTACTCCGTCTGTGTTGGGTCTTCGCCAACATGGTCGTCCGCCTCCGTTTCTGCCTTCTGGAGATGACTTCAAATGACATTTTGATAAGAACAGGGTCTTGGACGTTCGAGATCCTGGGGGTATGGATGTGATCCAAGAGTTGTTGTGTCGGGCTCGACATGTGCTCCGGTTCCGGGATCTTCTTAGCTCTCCTGGTCTTGTCTTGATCGGGCCAAGCTGCTTCGGGGTTTCAAAAACGTGTTTTAAAAGGGTTTTCAAAAGCTATATTATATATTTTTGAAATACAGAGTTTAACACATATGTACAGGGTTGTCTAGAAGGCTCCTGGGTTTCTAGACTCAAAAATGGCCCTTTGGGGATGCTTTTACAAAACCAGGTTTGTTTAAGAAATTCGTGGGATTTCGGGGTGTTTACAGATGCCCCTCTTTGGCCTTGTCCAAATCGATTTGGATAAGGGCAAAGATGACAAACACCCCTTTCAATGTCTCCCCAGATCTAGCCACGAAGAATATGGGATCGCCCCAATTTTTTGCAAAATCTCAATTTACAAACTCTGGTAGGAGGAGATATCACGCCAAAGGGTTCTTCTATGGAATCTGGTCCTAAATGGGATCATGTTCATGCAAGTACCATGCGTGGAATGCAAATGACATGGGTGTGGTGCCAAAAGTGGTGACCTCCTAGAGACCAGGTGTGGTCGAACTCTAGAGACTTACAAGGCCTATTGCTCCAAGTGAGCAAATCCTATGCTGTTCGATGTTCGGTTTTCAAAACTTATTTACAAAAGGGACAACTGTCTTGAGCCTCGATCCTAAGGATCTCGAGCTCTTCGTGCTTGCCCTTGTTTGAGTCTTAACACTCGCTCATCTAGCGGAGGTTTTATAAGAAAACAAGGCATATTTCAAATTCCTACACCTTACTCGAAACGTCGAATTCTCAAACAAGATGAAATTCAAGTAAGTAAATCCTATTTTTACTTTAGGATTCCTCGAAATGAACCATGCTTTAGCTTGGGATAAGCCAGGGATGGGGAAGAGATACCACGGTCCCTTCTGAAGCTTCCCGTGGTTTGAGGCACAGAAGGCGGAAAACTGCTCTTTTTGAGCTTTTTGGCCTCTTTTTCCATTTTTTCATTGAGGGTCTCCCTTTGGGAGTATTTTTTCTTTAATCCCTCTTTTTTATAAGAGAATCGATTTTTCTTTTAAATTCTGGTTTCTTTCTTTTGGAAAGAGACTTTGAATGGGAAATTCCCTTTTGTTTTGGGCCTTTGTTTTCCTTTTGGAGGAAGAAGAGAAGAGGGGAGGACTTATCCCAAACCTACACTCGATCCATTCCAGATCAGCCTATTTAGAAATAGCACGTACTACTTGCAAGTATCTTGCTATGTTGAACTAGGCCTTTCTTTGTAAGAAGAAGGATTTTGAAATCTAACCACGATTTTGAAAACTCCACTCTTTCACAAGTGTGAATTCTCTTCACTTAGGTTCACACAACTTTGCTTTAGCACCTTATTCACATGTCTCAGGGTAGCTATCCCTTTTTTTAAAATTTTTGAAAACTGGAATTTAATCTAGATCCTACACATGATACTTCTTTAAGTATTGAATATTGATAGGATCTGCTAAATTCCTACCTTCTACATTGATCAACCAATATGAGTTGTTCGTAGTGGTTGCCCGTACAACATAGGGTCCATCCCACTTGGGGCGCCACTTTCCGAGGGGATGTGGGCCACGATAGTGAATGATTTTCAAAACTAGATCCCCCACTTCAAAGTGGCAAGGTCTCACGTGTTTGCCATAATGTCCGGCTATCCTTTGCCGGTATGCACGAGCATGATCCATGGCAAGGAGTCGCCTCTCATCTAGCAAATCTAGTTTGGCCATCCTAGCATGCTGAAGCGTCTCTAGGGGGAGGTCGAGTGCTAGGGATGTATGGAATGAATGCAGTTGGGTATGAATGGGAAGAATGACATTTGTGCCATAGACCAATTCGAATGGTGTGGCATTCGTGGGAGTCCGGATGGAAGTCCTATAAGCCCATAAGGCTTCATCCAGCTTCTCGTGCCACGTCCTACCCTTCTCTAAAGTCTTCTCAATTATACTAATGAGAGTCTTGTTGGTGGCTTCGGCTTGGCCGTTGCCATGAGGGTAGTAGGGTGAAGAGAAGTGGTGAGTTATCCATACGTGTTGCATAACTTAACCATCCGCTCGTTCTTGAATGGGGTGCCATTATCAGACACAAGGTCTCGTGGAACCCCAAATCGAGCCAAGATATTCCTCCAGATGAAAGCCACCACATGTTGCCCCATTACATTGGTTAGGGAAATGGCTTCCACCCACTTGGAGAAATACTCCGTGGCTGCTAAAATAAATCGATGCCCATTCGAGGCCTTTGGAAATATTGGGCCTACAATGTCAAACGCCCACATGGTAAATGGCCAGGGGCTGACCACGGAATGCAATGCAGAGGAAGGGATATGAATGGCGTGCCCATGCACTTGACATGGATGACACTTTCTAACATGATCGTGACAATCCTTTTTCAAGGTGGACCAAAAATAGCCCCCTCTAAGTATTTTTATTGCCATCATGTTGGCATTAACATGACCTCCACATTCTCCATCGTGGAACTCATGCATCACTATCCTAGCCTCCTCTAGGTCGATACACCTAAGCAAAATGTCGGTAAAACTCTTTTTGTATAAAACCCCACCCAGAATGGTGTATCGGGTCGAAATCTTACGAATGAATGCCTTATCTTTGGATGTGGCATCCTCGATGAATCCCCCATTTTCTAAAAATTGTTTTATGTCATAGAACCAGGGTTTTTCAATAGACTCTGGGTTGTTTTGGCAAATATCCAAGTCGTGTGTGGATGGGTGGGGCGCATGCCATATTTCCAAAGATCTGGTCCCTGAAATGGGATCGACCTTTAGGGCTGAACCCAAGGAGGAGAGGGCATCGGCGATGCCATTGTCCTCTCTTCCTATGTGTGTGAGTTTACACGACTGGAAGGTTTGGACCAATCGAGTGGCCAACTCGTGATATGGAAGTAGTTTCTCATTACGTACTTGCCAAATTTTCAAAACCTGGTTTATGACAAGGAGCGAATCTCCAAAGACCTCAATGCATGATGCCCCTAGAGTTTTCGAAATCCTTAAGCCTTGTATGAGTGCTTCATACTCAGCTACGTTGTTGGAACATTCGAAATCTAAGCGAACTGCTATGGGAATCTCGCCCTTTTCAAGGGAGATTAGGATGACCCCGGCACCAGCCCCTCGTTGGTTTCGTGCCCCATCGAAGTGCATCTTCCATACTTGGTTTTCGAAAGAGTTTGCCAAAATGTGGTTTTGAAAATGGTTTTGCAATATGCCTTCATCAGGCATTTCGACAAGAGTGGGATATGCGTCCTCTAAGGGGAATTCAACCACGTAATCTGCTAGGGCTTGCCCCTTAATGGAGATCTGGTGATGGTATTTCAGATCATACTCCATTCGAAGGAGTTGCCATTTGCCCAATCTACCCGTGAGAATGGGTTTTTCGAACAAGTGCTTGATTGGATCAAGCTTGGACACTATCCAGATCTCATGATCTAGGAAATAGTGTCTAAACTTCTGGCAGGCCCAGACTAGGGCCAAGCACGTCTTCTCCATGGCTTGATAATTTCGTTCATAAGCCAAGAGAGTTTTCGAAATATAGTAGATGGCATACTCCTTATGGGTGTCATCCTCGTATTGAGCCAACAGGGCTCCTAAAGCATTTACATGCACGGAGATGTATAATAAAAGTGGTTTTCCTTGCTTTGGAGGATTCAAAACAGGGGGATTAACCAAGTATGCCTTCAGTCTCTCGAAGGACTTTTGGCATTCGTCATCCCATAAGAATTTCGTACCCTTCCTCAACAGTTTGTTGAAGGGTTCGCATCTAGTTGCCAGATTCGATATGAATCGGCGAACGGATTGTAAACGACCCTGGAGGCTACGGATTTGGGTGAGATTGGAGGGTGGAGCCATGTCTATGATGGCTCGACACTTAGAGGGGTCGACTTCTATTCCCCTTTGGCTCACCATAAAGCCTAGAAGCTTCCCTGATTCTACCCCGAACACACATTTTTGAGGGTTTAGCTTTACTTTGTAAAGCCTAAGCCTTTCGAAAATCTTTTGCAAACATTCGATATGAGTGCATCGGGTTTTGGATTTCGCCAAGAGATCATCTATATACACTTCTACGAGCTCATGAATTTGATCATGGAAGATCATCGTCATGGCTCTCTAGTATGTTGCGCCGGCATTTTTCAAACCAAAGGGCATGACTGTATAGCAGTACGTGCCCCATGGGGTTGTGAAGGCGGTCTTACCCTGATCTCGTGGACTTAGTTTGATTTGATTATAGCCTGAATAGCCATCCATAAATGAAAACATTTCATGATTTGCAGTACTATCGACTATCAAATCTATGTTTGGTAAAGGATAATTATCCTTTGGAGTGGCTTTATTCAGGTTTCTGAAATCGATGCATATTCGAAGTTTCCCATTGGTTTTTCGAACTACAACGATGTTTGACAACCAATCAGAATACACAATGGGTTTTATAAATCCGGCTTTTAACAGATCTTCTAAACCCTCTTTGACCTGCGTGTGTACATTCGGGTGTATTTTCCTAAGCTTCTGCTTTATGGGTTTTACATCCGCATCTAAGGGAAGACGATGCTCGACAATGCTAGGGTCTACGCCCGGCATGTCTTCATACGTCCATGCAAACACATCTAAATAGGTTCATAGAAATGCAATGAATGCTGACCTTTCACGTTCATGCAAGCATGCGCCTATCTTGATGGTTTTGGGATTGGAATCATCTCCTAGGTTCACCTCTATGAAATCTCCTCCTACTGATTGGGAAGGTCTTTCAAAATTGAGAATTCTATGAAATTCTGGGAGCTCCGAAGTGGGATCTTCCTCAAGGGGATCCACTTCTGGGCTTTGATCATTCTCGTGGGCTATAGACCCGAGGGAACTTGATGCGTGGTTTTCAAAATGACCTGGTTTTGTACTTGGATTTTCAAGTGATTTCGAAATTTTTGGTCTTGCTATGCAGACGACGTTTCTTTCGAAATCCTTTTCTTTTGCCAAAGTCCTACCAGGAGCAGATATGTACAAAATCTTTTTGGTATTTTCCAAATTTTCGATTTTTTTGGATTTTTGTAAAACAAGAACTTTGGGAACTATACAAAGCACTCTTTTTTTGAGTTTTTGTTTTTCCATTGTTTTTAGTTTTTCTTGTTTTTTGATTTTTTTGATTTTAAGTTTTTCAAATGTTTTTGGTATTTTTTAGAAAAGGGATCTTCCGTCATACCTACAAAGGGAAAACACTACGGGTCAGACTCGGAATAGGAGATCTAAATCGTAGGTCTCTTCTAAGGCAGGTTCCGGGGCACCCTTGACCCAGGTGGTCACAGGGGGTGGCTCCGGCGGTATTCGGGGAGTATAGCCGATCCCATATCGGTTTGGGTTGGCCCTAGGAAGAATGGGCTCTAGGAGACCCTGGTTCTGCGCCCCTAGACTCTTGTAGGGCATGTAGCCCATGTTTAACAACATGTTCCACGACTTTTTGTTTTTTCAAAAGGTTTGATACAAGTCATGGTCCTGGAACATGCTATCGTCCATATTAGGCTCGTATGGCCTCTTGTCCAGGGGCTTTGGAAATAGGGAACGCTTGGGTTTTCCTAAGAGGATTAAAGTCGGGAGGGGGCCTACTTAGGGCGGCCCCTTCACACATACAACCTTCCTAGGGTTGTTCAACACGAGCCGAGGTGGCTCAACCATAATTTGCCCCAGGTTAGCCTCATGGGCCTGGGAGCTTGATAAACAAGGGGAGTTTATGATCCCCTGAAGCTGTGGGTGACTCTCACCTAGGATCACTACGACCTGGTCCCTAAAAGGGATCTTGACACACCTGTGGAAGGCGGATGGCACAGCGCACAAACTGTGTATCCAGGGCCTTCCCAGCAACAGGTTATAATGGGGGTGGATGTCCAAGACATGGAACACCCCCGTGTGTTCGATCCCTCCCGTTTCCATTGGGAGTTCGATGGATCCTAAAGGCCTAGATGCATTCCCATCGTATCCAGTGATAACGATGGGGCTTGGGTTTACTGAAGTCAAGGTGACTCCGATTTTGTACGCCACATGAAGTGGAAGGATGTTGAGCCCTCCTCCACCATCGACTAGGCACCTGTCTAGAGAGTGATTGTTTAGAACCACCTCGATATGCAGGGCCTGGTTATGGGTTTCGTAGGGTCTATCTACATCATCTTCTGAGAAAGTGATGGGCGATTTTGCTCCTAATAAAGCCACTTGGGCAGACAAGGATTCCAGACTTATGTTCGAATCAACCTTGGCCCTTTCTAGAATTTTCTCTAATACAAGTCTATGCTTAGGCGAGGTTTTTATAAGCTCTAGGATAGACATGTGAATAGGAATCTTTGAAAGGTGGTTTTCGAAGTCTTAAGGATTTAGGATGACTTTGTCCTTATCTGCTTTTGGCAGACCACTAGGGATACATGCTTCTGAGGGGCCAGGCACACTGACCACCTTTTGAGCACCTTGAAGGTGCGGGGGTTGATAGATCCTCCCGGATCTAGTGACTTCCCCCACGACCAGCCTAGGGTTCGCGCTAAACTTGGCTCTAAGGATGAGCTGAGGAGAACCTTGGATTTTTAAAACCGATTTTACCGGGGTTTCTACTTTTGGTGGTCCCCGAAGGACGACTTGGGCTGGCCTCTTGTATAGTACAAGGATGGGCGCACAAGTAGGTCGACCAGGTTCTGGCTTTCGCGCTAGTTCCTTGGAAATGGTGAGGGTACATACCTCCTTTCCTTTCCCACTGCCACTGGCGTGTTTGGGAAAGGGTTCCTTGAAGATAGCTTGAGGTGGCTCAGGTTCCGTAGTGACCTAGAGCCGGCCTTCTGCTATCAAGTTCTCAATTTTATTTAAGAGAGAGAAGCAGTGTTTGGTATCATGGCCTTTGAGCAGATGATACTTACAAAATCGGTTTAAATACCCCCCTTTGGAAGTGACTCCTTCGGGGATTTCAAGGAGTTCTATCATGCCCTGGGCAAGGAGGAGGTCTAGGACCTCCGACACAAGTTGCCCCAGCGGAGTATACTCCCGTTTTTCAACCGGTTTTTGAAAATTGCGTTTCCTCTTATTTTCTAATTTTTCAAAATTTTTGGAAGTGCCTGCCATGCCTGGATCCACCCGGACATTGGTGATTTTATGGGGCTTTGCCCCTTTGTCCGTCGTGGGCAGCCCATATGCGATGGGCTTTTCCAAGCGGGTTTTTGAAACGGCACTTCCTTTCCATAAGTGATTGTATGTCTCTTTTCGCAAGTTGGTTTCAAAAAGGGAGGCCTTTTTGATCAACTTATGGAAAGTTGAAATCTCATGGAGCGAGAGAGGGGTTTTCAATTCGCTTTTAAAATTATCCAGGATGAGCATTACTGCACATCCTTCGGATATGGGCTCTCGCACTTGGCCCAAAAGCGACCTCCATCTTATAATGAAGGCATGAACGTCTTCGTTCATGCCTTGCTTTGTATCCCTTAAGGTATTTAGAGTCGGCGTGACTTCTACGTTGTGTGCAAATCTTTGCATGAAGCAGCTCGCTAACTCTTCAAAAGTAGCGAACTGGCTTAAGTCGTAGGAAGCCAGCCATTTGGCAGCTGTGCCTTTAAGGGATAAAGGGAACCAATACACCCATTTCATCGAGTCCTTTTTCTTCTTATGGGCTCGACGTGAGAAAAGCTGGAAGTGAGACCTAGGGTCTCCCATGCCATCATACCGATGGAAGTTCGGTATTTCATCGTCACTGTCTGTTTCGTAATCCATAGGAAGGAAATCAGACAGGGCGTAGTTTCTTTTCTCTTTATTCTGCCCTTTCAGCAACTGCTGTAGGGCTTTACGGTCCTTTTGTGTGAAGGACTTGTGGTATTGGTTGCCTTCCATTACGGAGGCCTCTTTTTGCTTGAGAGGTTTTTCAGATTTCTTTTTAGGCCTTTGTTCACCGTTCGATGAACATGAATCGCCTACTTCAGCCTCTTGGCTGAGAGCATCGATTTTGGCCTCAAACTCCCTTCTCAAGTCCTTGATTTCATCTAGTTTTATTTTGTTTTTGAAAATCCTCCTAGAGTGAGAACTTGATGCGCATGAGCCTTGGCTCGACACTTCACTTGGATTGGATTTTGACATGCTTTTCAAGCTTTTTCAAAATGTCCTAAGTACAAGCAAAGAAAACAAGTTAAAACGACACCTTTTTACAAAATTTTCGCAAGACTTCTACTTACAAACTCGATTTTTGAAAGGCTCACGTCCCACCGGGCGTGCCAATCCCTGTAGACGCGCGAAAATCCCCGCCTCTTCTGCCTTTTTCAGGGCTTGGAGCGGATCCTCTCGTGTGTCTAAGGCCTATGTATGCAAACAGGGCGTGCCAGCTAGCTTACCTAAGCTAGCGAAGATATTTTTAACACTAACTTCTAAACGTGGCGACTGTGAGCAAGTAAGCTCTTGTCGTCGCAGACCTTCTTCACCGATGCGCAAGGGTCAGTCTGTATGCTTTCCAAAAAATCGAGTTTTGGAGAGAAAGTCTACGAAGTGGTTCGAGGTGTCTATTTCGGGTCTTTAAAATGCGATTGCATGTTTTAGATCACGTGGATTTGCACGTGCCTAAGTCTTTTCTTTTATCCCTTTTCGGGCCACCTAGTTTGTGTGTTATGAACACTCCACTACATGGGCGAATTCGAGCGGGGCTTGCTTTGATGCAAATATGCGTCCTACCTCGTGGTATGGCGTAGATGCAATGCAAACTCACGCTACTCCAAAGGGAAAACCCGAAATGTAAAGACAATACTGAAGGGAAATAACTGAAGGGAAACAACCGAAGGGAGATATGTATATAGATTATGTATATGAGCCCTTACTCGGGTCTTGCAAATAAGAGCGAAGGCTCAATGTGGGTGCGTGCTTGAATTGAAAGACTTACACACACGACATGAAATTAAACCCAAATATAAATTGCAGTATGGCCTTGACTAAGGTCTTGGGAGTAAGAGCAAAGGCTCAATGTGTGTGAGAGTGCTTGAATTGAAAGACTTACACACACGACATGAAATGAAACCCAAATAGTATAGGTCGGCCCTTACTTGGGTCTTTCAAATAAGAGCGAAAGCTCAATGTGTGTGAAAGTGCTTGAATGGAAAGACTTACTCACACGACATGAAATGAAATGAAACCCAAATAGTATAGGTCGGCCCTTACTTGGGTCTTTCAAATAAGAGCGAAAGCTCAATGTGTGTGAAAGTGCTTGAATTGAAAGACTTACTCACACGACATGAAATGAAACCCAAATAGTATAGGTCAGCCCTTACTTGGGTCTTTCAAATAAGAGCGAAAGCTCAATGTGTGTGAGAGTGCTTGAATTGAAAGACAACGCACCCAACTTAAGTAAAACCCTTCGAAAATGAAAGTATATATATATACTTATATATTATGGGCTGATTAGGCCCGTGTGTGTTCAAAATCGTGCACAACTAGGAGAGTGCACGTGTGTGGGTGTGCCAAGCCACGTTATTAGAAGCGGGGGGAGACTATGCTCCGTTATTACAACCCCGTATCAAATTGAATCCCAAGCAAGTATACAACTAAAGACCGAGTTTAGGCACTTACGAGTAGCTGGTCCGTAGAGGCCTTGCTTGAGCGTGGGCTTGGCCTTCGCCTTGGGCTGCAAACGGGAGCTCCGCGAGGGTGAATGACAAAGGGTGCTGGCTGGCTGCAAGTGGGGCGCGGGATAGGCACCTCGAAGGTGGCCGGCTGCAAGTGGGTGTCGCCTTGATGTGGGGGATTAAAGGGGCTGGGCCAAGTGAGTGTGTAGGGCCACTAGGAGAGTATAGAGTGTTAGGGGGGTATGGACCTAAGGGGAGTTTAAGGGAAGGCCGAATGGGAGTCCTAGGGGAAAAGAGATAGCTGGCCGGGTGTAGTTAGGGTAGTTAGGTAGTGGCCGGTGATTTAGCTTGTGATAGGTTCGGCTGAGTGAGAAGGGTGGCAGCAAAGGGTTGATGTGTAGGTAAGGTGGTGGTATGGTGGGTGGCTAGGAGTGGAGAGGGAGTAGAGAAGGAGCTAGGTAGAGTGGGGGGTACTTACCGAATGGGGAGAAGGTGGTGCTCGGCTGGAAGAGAGAAGCCGGGTGGTTGGGAAGTAATGCAAGTGGTGGCGTCTGGCTGGGAGATGGTGGTGTAGGTGGCGATGCAGGTGGTGGTGGGATGGAGAGCAGGTGGCGGTGCAGGTGGAGCAGGTGGAGCAGCTGGAGCAGCTGGGGAAGTGGAGGAAAGAGAGGGCCCGGTTGGGATTTTTGAGGGGTTCTAGCTAGGAAAACCCGCCCCCAAGGGGGGGGGCTTATATAGGGATGGGTAGGTCGGTTAGGGCTGGGTTTGGGGTAGTGGTTAGGTGGTTTAGGTAGGGTGGTATGAAGATAAGGTGGGCTGGTAAGGGTAGGGCCAGATATTTTAAAAACTAGTGGTTTGGGTAGATTGTGGGCTAGGGGTGGTTTAGGGGTTTAGGGCTAGGTTAGGTGGTTGGGTTTTAGGGTGAGGTTTAGTGAGCTAGGTTAGGTGATTAGGCTAGGTTTAGGCTAGGTTTAGGAAAATTAACCTAGGTTTAGGGAAGGATTAGGGAAGTGGGTTAGGTGATTAGGTTGGGATTAGGCCGAGATTAGGGAAGTGGGTTAGGTGATTAGGCTCAGATTAGGGTGGTAGGCTAAGATTAGGTGTTTTGGGTTAGGTTTAGGTGAAGGAGCTCCCTTAGCATGGCCCATAGACCTTAACCACCTCATGTTGGTGCAGCCCTAGGTTAGGTTTTGGCTAATTACAAGCTTAAACCCACTCAATTAGGCTAACCCACATGATTAACCCCAAACTTGACACACAAGTCAAGCTTAATTACAACACTCTTGATATTATCCATCCCCACTCTCTCTCATGCCCATAATCCCACGTGAATTTCAAGTGGGCCCCACCTCCATTTATGAGAAGGTGATGTGGGCCATGGATATGGATGTTGGATTGGATCTCTGGATCCAAATCCAAATCCAAGTCCACACATGGGTTTGGATTGGGATCTGGATATATATGGTCCAGATCCAATCCAAACTGAACTCTGACTCCTTCGAGCTGGGTTCGAAACGGACGATTTGTGCGGGGCCTAACAGCATCAGTACTCCGTCTGCGTTGGGTCTTCGCCAACATGGTCGTCCGCCTCCATTTTTGCCTTCCGAAGATGACTTCAAATGACATTTTGATAAGAACAGGGTCTTCGACGTTCGAGATCCTGGGGGTATGGATGTGATACAAGAGTTGTTGTGTCGGGCTCGACATGTGCTCCGGTTCCGGGCTCTTCTTAGCTCTCCTGGTCCTGTCTTGATCGGGCCAAGCTACTTCGGGGTTTCAAAAACGTGTTTTAAAAGGGATTTCAAAAGCTATATTATATATTTTTTAAATATAGAGTTTAACACATATGTACAGGGTTGTCTGGAAGGCTCCTGGGTTTCCAGACTCAAAAATGGCCCTTTGGGGCTGCTTTTACAAAACCAGGTTTGTTTAAGAAATTCGTGGGATTTCGGGGTGTTTACAGCCAGATTTGCTATAAATCGGTGAACGGACTGTAATCGACCCTGGAGGCTACGGATTTGGGTGAGATTGGAGGGTGGAGCCATGTCTATGATGGCTCAACATTTAGAGGGGTCAACTTCTATACCCCTTTGGCTCACCATAAAGCCCAGAAGTTTCCCTGATTCTTCCCTGAATACACATTTTTGAGGGTTTAGCTTTACTTTGTAAAGCCTAAGCCTTTCGAAAATCTTTTGCAAACATTCGATATGAGTGCATCGGGTTTTGGATTTCGCCAAGAGATCATCTATATACACTTCTACGAGCTCATGAATTTGATCATGGAAGATCATCGTCATGGCTCTCTGGTATGTTGCGCCAGCATTTTTCAAACCAAAGGGCATGACTGTATAGCAGTACGTGCCCCATGGGGTTGTGAAGGCGGTCTTACCCTGATCTCGTGGACTTAGTTTGATTTGATTATAGCCTGAATAGCCATCCATAAATGAAAACATTTCATGATTTGCAGTACTATCGACTATCAAATCTATGTTTGGTAAAGGATAATTATCCTTTGGAGTGGCTTTATTCAGGTTTCTGAAATCGATGCATATTCGAAGTTTCCCATTGGTTTTTCGAACTACAACAATGTTTGACAACCAATCAGAATACACAATGGGTTTTATAAATCCGGCTTTTAACAGATCTTCTAAACCCTCTTTGACCTGCGTGTGTACATTCGGGTGTATTTTCCTAAGCTTCTGCTTTATGGGTTTTACATCCGCATCTAAGGGAAGACGATGCTCGACAATGCTAGGGTCTACGCCCGGCATGTCTTCATACGTCCATGCAAACACATCTAAATAGGTTCATAGAAATGCAATGAATGCTGACCTTTCACGTTCATGCAAGCATGCGCCTATCTTGATGGTTTTGGGATTGGAATCATCTCCTAGGTTCACCTCTATGAAATCTCCTCCTACTGAATTGGAAGGTCTTTCAAAATCGAGAATTTTATGAAATTCTGGGAGCTCAGAAGTGGGATCTTCCTCAAGGGTATCCATTTCTAGGCTTCGATCATTCTCGTGGGTTATAGACCCGAGGGAATTTGATGCGTGATTTTCAAAAAGACCTGGTTTTGTACTCAGATTTTTAATTGATTTCGTAATTTTTGGTTTGGCTATGCAGACGACGTTCCTTTCGAAATCTTTCTCCAAAGTCTTACCAGGAACAGCTATATACAAAATCTTTTTGGTATTTTCTAGATTTTTTATTTTTTTGGGTTTTTGTAAAGCAAGAACTTTAGGAACTATACAAAGCACCCAATTTTCGAATTTTTGTTTTTCCATTGTTTTTGGTTTTTCCTCTTTTTCGATTTTTTTTATTTTAAGTTTTCCAAATGGTTTTGTATTTTTCTGAAAGGGATCTTCCATCATACCTACAAAGGGAAAACACTACGGGTTAGACTCGGAATAGGAGGTCTAAATCGTAGGTCTCTTCTAGGATAGGCTCTAGGGCACCCTAGACCCAGCTGGTCATAGGGGGTGGCTCTGGCGGTATTTTGGGAGTATAGCCGATCCCGTATCGGCTTGGGTTGGCCCTAGGAAGGATGGGCTCTAGGAGACCCTGGTTTTGTGCCCCTAGACTTTTGTAGGGCGTATAGCCCATATTTAACAACATGTTCCACGATTTCTTATTTTTTGAGAATTTTTGATAAAGATCGTGGTCTTAGAACTTGCTGTCATCCATATCGTACTCGTATGGCTTTTTGTCCAGGGGTTTTCAAAATAGGGGATGTTTGAGTTTTCTTAGAAGGGTTAAGATCGGGAGGGGGCCTGCTTTGGGCGGCCCCTTCACACATAACACCTTCCTAGGGCAGTTTAACACGAGCCTTGGCGGCTCAATCACAATCTGCCCAGGTTAGCCTCATGGGCCTGGGAGCTCGATAAACAAGGGAGTTTATGATCCCCTAAAGCTATGGGTGACTCTCACCTAGGATCACCACGACCTGATCCCTGAAAGGGATCTTGACACACCTGTAGAAGGTGGATGGCATAGCGCACAAACTGTGTATCCAGGGCCTTCCCAACAACAGGTTATAATGGGGGTGGATGTCCAAGACATGGAACACCCCCATGTGTGTGATCCCTCCCATTTCCATCGGGAGTTCAATTGATCCTAAAGGCCTAGACGCATTCCCATCGTACCCAATGATAATGATGTGGCTTGGGTTCACTGAAGTTAAGGTGACTCCGATTTGATACGCCACATGAAGTGGAAGGATGTTGAGCCCTCCTCCCCCATCGACTAGGCACCTGTCCAGAGAGTGGTTATTCAGAACCACCTCGATATGCAGGGCCTGGTTATGGGACTCGTAGGGTCGATCTACATCATCTTTCGAGAAAGTGATGGGCGATTTTGCTCCTATTAAAGCCACTTGGGCAGACAGGGATTCCGGACTTATGTTCGAATCAACCTTGGCTCTTTCTAGAATTTTCTCTAGCACGAGTCTATGCCTAGGCGAGGTTTGTATAAGCTCTAGGATAGACATGTGGATAGGAATCTTTGAAAGGTGGTTTTCGAAATCATAAGGATTTAGGACGACTTTTCCCTTGTCTGCATTTGGCAGAACTCCAGGAATACATGCTTTTGAGGGGCCAGGCACACTGACCACCTTTATAGCACTTTGTAGGTGCGGGAGTTGATAGATCCTCCTGGATCGAGTCACTTCCCCCACGACCAGCTTAGGGTTCGCACTAGAATTGGCTCTAAGTATGAGTTGAGGAGCACCTTGAAGTTTTAAAACTGGTTTAGTCGGGGATTCAGCTTTTGGTGGTCCCCAGATGATGACTTGGGCGGGCTTCTTGTACAGTACAAGAGTAGGTGCACAAGTGGGTCGACCAGACTCTGGTTTTTGCGCTAGTTCCTTAGAAAAGGTGAGGGTACATACCTCCTTTCCTTTCCCACTACCACTGGCGTGCTTGGGAAAGGGTTCTTTGAAGATAGCTTGAGGTGGCTCAGGTTCCGCAGTGACCTGGAGTCGGCCCTCCTCTATCAAGTTCTCAATTTTATTTAAAAGGGAGAAATAGCGTTTGGTATCATGGCCTTTGAGCCGATGATAGTTACAAAATCGATTTAAATACCCCCCTTTGGAAGTGACTCCTTCGGGGATTTCGGGAAGTTCTATCATGCCTTGGGCAAGTAGGAGGTCTAGGACCTCCGACACAGGTTGCCCCAGCGGTGTATACTCCTGTTTTTCAATCGATTTTTGAAAGGTTCGCTCCCTTTTGTTTTCTAGTTTTTCAAAATTTTTGGAAGCGCCTGCCACGCCTGGATCCACCCGGACATTGGCAATTTTATGGGGCTTTGCCCCTTTGTCCATCGTGGGTAGCCCATAAGTGATGACTTTTCCAAGCGGGTTTTAGAAACAGCACTTCCTTTCCATAAGTGATCATATGTCCCTTTTCTCAAGTTTGTTTCGAAAAGGGATGCTTTTTTTATCAACTTATGGAAAGTTGAGATCTCATGGAGCTGTAAACACCCCGAAATCCCACGAATTTCTCAAAATCCATCTGGTTTTATACAAGCAGCCCCAAAGGGCCATTTTTGAGTTTGGAAACCCAGGAGCCTTCCAAACAACCCTGTACATATGTTTTAAACTTCATATTTCAAAAACATATATAATATGGCTTTTGAAAACCTTTTAAAACATGTTTTTGAAACCCCGAAGTGGCTTGGCCCGATCAAGACAGGACCACGAGAGCCAAGAAGAGCCCGGAACCGGAGCACCTGTCGAGCCCGGCACAGCAACTCTTGTATCTGATTCACACCCCAGGATCTCAAACGTCCAAGACCCTGTTCTTACCAAAATATCATTTGAAGTCATCTCCGGAAGGCAGAAACGGAGGCGGACGACTATGTTGGCGAAGACCCAACGCAGACGGAGTACTGATGCTGTCAGGCCCCGCACGAATCGTCCGTTTCGAACCCAGCTCGAAGGAGTCAGAGTTCAGTTTGGATTGGATCTGGACCATATATATCCAGATTCCAATCCAAACCCATATGTGGACTTGGATTTGGATTTGGATCCAGAGATCCAATCCAATATCCATAGCCATGGCCCACATCACCTTCTCACAAAGGGAGGTGGGGCCCACTTGAAATTCACGTGGGATATTGGGCATGAGAGAGAGTGGGGGTGAAAAATATCAAGAGTGTTGTATTAAGCTTGACTTGTGTGTCAAGTTTGGGTTTAATCATGTGGGTTAGCCTAATTGAGTGGGTTTAAGCTTGTAATTAGCTAAAACCTAACCTAGGGCTGCACCAACATGGGGTGATCAAGGTCTATGGGCCATGCTAAGGGAGCTCCTTCACCTAAACCTAACCCAAAATGCCTAAACCTAGCCTAAACCCCTAATCCACCCCTAATCTGAGCCTAATCACCTAACCCACTTCCCTAATCCCGTCCTAATCCCAACCTAATCACCTAACCCACTTCCCTAATCCATCCCTAAACCTAGATTAATTTCCCTAATCCTAGCCTAAACCTAGCCTAATCACCTAACCTAGCTCACTAAACCTCACCCTAAAACCCAACCACCTAACCTAGCCCTAAACCCCTAAACCACCCTTAGCCCACGATTTACCCAAACCCCTAGTTTTAAAATATCTGGCCCAACCCTTTCCAGCCCACCTTATCTACATACCACCCTATCTAAACCACCAAACCACTACCCTCAGCCCAGCCCTAACCGACCTACCCATCCCCTATTTAAACCCCCCTCCTTGTGGGCGGGTTTTCCAAGTGGGAGCCCTCACCTCAGCCCAGCCGACTCCACTCTCCAACCTGTCCGCCTGCTCCACTCCCCAACTGCTCCACCTGCACCACCACCTTCCCTCTTCCATCCACCACCACCATCCCTCAGCCGGACGCCACCACCTCCACCCAACCGAACCAGCCAACAGTTCACCTGCCCGCCTGCTTCCCACATCATCCGCCACCTATCCCCATTTGGTAAGTACCCCAAACTCCATCAAAGCCCCTCTCTTCCACCTCTCCATTCTTAGCCACCCATCCTATCTTCATCTCAGCCCCTTTGCCACCACCACTTTAACCTAGCCGAACCTAGTATAACCCAAGCTGCCGGCCACTACCTAGCCATCATCTCCCATTCAGCCTTCCCCTAGGTGTCCTATTCGGCCTTCCCACCAACTCACCTTTTAGGTCCAGTTTCCCTAAACTCTCAACTCCCCTAGTGACCCTAAGAACCCACTCATTCAGCCCCTTTAAACCCCCTACTTTGAGGCGCCATCTACTTGCCACCGGCCACCTTCGAGGCGCCTATCCCGCGCCCCACTTGCAGCCGGCCAGCACCTTTGATCACCTACCTTCGCGGAGCTCCCGTTTGCAGCCCAAGGCCAAGCCCACGCTCAAGCAAGACATCTACGGACCAGCTACTCGTAAGTGCCTAAACTCGGTCCTTAGTTGTATACTTGCTTGGGATTCAATTTGATACGGGGTTGTAATAACGGAGCATAGTCTCCCCCCGCTTGTAATAACGTGGCTTGGCACAACCACACACGTGCACTCTCTTAGTCGTGCACGATTTTTAACACACACGGGCCTAATCAGCCCCTAATATATAAGTGTACATATATACTTTCATTTTCGAAGGGTTTTGTTTGAGTTGGGTGCGTTGTCTTTCAATTCAAGCACTCTCACACACATTGAGCTTTCGCTCTTATTTGAAAGACCCAAGTAAGGGCCGACCTATACTATTTGGGTTTCATTTCTTGTTGTGTGAGTAAGTCTTTCAATTCAAGCACTCTCACACACATTGAGCTTCCGCTCTTATTTGAAAGACCCAAGTAAGGGCCGACCTATACTATTTGGGTTTCATTTCTTGTCGTGTGAGTAAGTCTTTCAATTCAAGCACTCTCACACACATTGAGCTTTCGCTCTTATTTGAAAGACCCAAGTAAGGGCCGACCTATACTATTTGGGTTTCATTTCATGTCGTGTGAGTAAGTCTTTCAATTCAAGCACTTTCACACACATTGAGCCTTCGCTCTTACTCCCAAGACCTTAGTAAAGGCCTTATTGCAGTTATATTTGGGTTTCATTTATGTCGTGTAGGTAGTCTTTCAATTCAAGCACTCTCACACACATTGAGCCTTCGCTCTTACTCCCAAGACCTTAGTCAAGGTCATACTGCAATTTATATTTGGGTTTAATTTCATGTCGTGTGTGTAAGTCTTTCAATTCAAGCACGCACCCACATTGAGCCTTCGCTCTTATTTGCAAGACCCGAGTAAGGGCTCATATACATAATCTATATACATATTTCCCTTCGGTTATTTCCCTTCGGTTATTTCCCTTCTGTCATTTCCCCTTCAATATTGTCTTTACATTTCGGGTTTTCCCTTTGGAGTAGCGTGAGTTTGCATTGCATCTACGCCATACCACGAGGTAGGACGCATATTGCATCAAAGCAAGCCCCGCTCGAATTCGCCCATGTAGTGGAGTGTTCATAACACACAAACTAGGTGGCCCGAAAAGGGATAAAAGAAAAGACTTAGGCACGTGCAAATCCACGTGATCTAAAATATGCAATCGCATCCTAAAGACCCGAAATAGACACCTCAAACCGCTTCGTAGACTCTCTCTCCAAAACTCGATTTTTGCAAAAGCGTACAGACTGACCCTTGTGCATCGGTGCAAGAAGGTCTGCGACGACAAGAGCTTACTTGCTCACAGTCGCCACGTTTAGAAGTTAGTGTTAAATATATCTTCGCTAGCTTAAGTAAGCTAGCTGGCACGCCCTATTTGTATACATAGGCCTTAGACACACGAGAAGATCCACTCCAAGCCCCCGAAAGAGGCGAAGAGGCGGGGATTTTCGCGCGTCTACAGAGATTGGCACGCCCGGTGGGACGTGAGCCTTTTCAGAAATCGAGTTTACTTGTAGAAGTCTTGCGAAAATTTTGTAAAAAGGTGTCGTTTTAACTTGTTTTCTTTGCTTTTACTTAGGAAATTTTGAAAAAAGCTTGAAAAGCATGTCAAAATCCAATCCAAGTGAAGTGTCGAGCCAAGGCTCATGCGCATCAAGTTCTCACTCTAGGAGGATTTTCAAAAACAAAATAAAACTAGATGAAATCGAGGACTTGAGAAGGGAGTTTGAGGCCAAAATCGATGCTCTCAGCCAAGAGGCTAAAGTAGGCGATTCATGTTCATCGAACGGTGAACAAAGGCCTAAAAAGAAATCTGAAAAACCTCGCAAGCAAAAAGAAGCCTCCATAATGGAAGGCAACCAATACCACGAGTCCTTCACACAAAAGGACCGTAAAGCCCTACAGCAGTTGCTGAAAGGGCAGAATAAAGAGAAAAGAAGCTACGCCCTGTCTGATTTCCTTCCTATGGATTACAAAACAGACATTGACGATGAAATACCGAACTTCCATCGGTATGATGGCATGGGAGACCCTAGGTCTCACTTGCAGCTTTTCTCGCGTCGAGCCCATAAGAAGAAAAAGGACTCGATGAAATGGGTGTATTGGTTCCCTCTATCCCTTAAAGGCACAGCTGCCAAGTGGCTGGCTTCCTACGACTTAAGCCAGTTCGCTACTTTTGCAGAGTTAGCGAACTACTTCATGCAAAGATTTGCACACAACGTGGAAGTCACGCCAACCCTGAATACCTTAAGGGATACAAAGCAAGGCATGAACGAAGACGTGCATGCCTTCATTATAAGATGGAGGTCGCTTTTAGGCCAAGTGCGAGAGCCTATATCCGAAGGATGTGCAATAATGCTCATCCTGGATAATTTTAAAAGCGAGTTAAAAACCCTTCTCTCGCTCCATGAGATTTCAACTTTCCATAAGTTGATCAAAAAGGCCTCCCTTTTCGAAACCAACTTGCGAAAAGGGATATACGATCACTTATGGAAAGGAAGTGCCGTTCCAAAAACCCGTTTGGAAAAGCCCATCGCATATGGGCTGCCCACGACGGACAAAGGGGCAAAGCCCCAAAAAATCGCCAATGTCCGGGTGGATCCAGGCATGGCAGGCACTTCCAAAAATTTTGAAAAAATAGAAAATAAGAGAGAACGTAATTTTCAAAAACCGGTTGAAAAACGGGAGTACACTCCACTGGGGCAACCTGTGTCGGAGGTCCTAGACCTCTTACTTGCCCAGGGCATGATCGAACTCCCTGAAATCCCCGAAGGAGTCACGTCCAAAGGGGGGTATTTAAACCGATTTTGCAAGTATCATCGGCTCAAAGGCCATGATACCAAACGCTGCTTCTCTCTTCTAAATAAAATTGAGAACTTGATAGCAGAAGGCCGGCTCCAGGTCACTGCGGAACCTGAGCCACCTCAAGCTATCTTCAAGGAACCCTTTCCCAAACACGCCAGTGGCAGTGGGAAAGGAAAGGAGGTATGTACCCTCACCATTTCCAAGGAACTAGCGCAAAAGCCAGAACCTGGTCGACCTACTTGTGCGCCCATCCTTGTATTATACAAGAGGCCCGCCCAAGTCGTCATTCGGGGACCATCAAAAGTGAAAACCCCGGTAAAACCAGTTTTGAAAATCCAAGGTTCTCCTCAGCTCATCCTTAGAGCCAAGTTTAGCGCGAACCCTAGGCTGGTCGTGGGGGAAGTCACTAGATCCGGGAGGATCTACCAACCCCCGCACCTTCAAGGTGCTCAAAAGGTGGTCAGTGTGCCTGGCCCCTCAAAAGCATGTATCCCTAGTGGTCTGCCAAAAGCAGATAAGGACAAAGTCATCCTAAATCCTTATGATTTTGAAAACCACCTTTCAAAGATTCCTATTCACATGTCTATCCTAGAGCTTATCAAAACCTCGCCTAGGCATAGACTTGTCTTAGAGAAAATTCTAGAAAGGGCCAAGGTTGATTCGAACATAAGTCCGGAATCCTTGTCTGCCCAAGTGGCTTTATTAGGAGCAAAATCACCCATCACCTTTTCGGAAGATGATGTAGATAGACCCTACGAAACCCATAACCAGGCCCTGCATATCGAGGTGGTTCTAAACAACCACTCTCTGGACAGGTGCCTAGTCGATGGTGGAGGAAGGCTCAACATCCTTCCACTTCATGTGGCGTACAAAATCGGAGTCACCTTGACTTCAGTGAACCCAAGCCCCATCGTTATCACTGGATATGATGGGAATGCGTCTAGACCTTTAGGATCCATCGAACTCCCAATGGAAACGGGAGGGATCGAACACACAGGGGTGTTCCATGTCTTGGACATCCACCCCCATTATAACCTGTTGCTGGGAAGACCCTGGATACACAGTTTGTGCGCTGTGCCATCCACCTTCCACGGGTGTGTTAAGATCCCTTTTAGGGACTAGGTCGTAGTGATCCTAGGTGAGAGTCACCCACAGCTTCAGGGGATCATAAACTCCCCTTGTTTATCAAGCTCCCAGGCCCATGAGGCTAACCTGGGGCAAATTATGGTTGAGCCACCTCGGCTCGTGTTGAACAACCCTAGGAAGGTTGTATATGTGAAGGGGCCGCCCAAAGCGGGCCCCCTCCCGACTCTAATCCTCCTAGGAAAACCCAAGCGTTCCCTATTTCCAAAACCCCTGGACAAAAGGCCATACGAGCCTAATATGGACGATAGCATGTTCCAGGACCACGACTTATATCCCATCTTTTCAAAAAACAAAAGGTCGTGGAACATGTTATTGAACATGGGCTACACGCCCTACAAAAGACTAGGGGCACAAAACCAGGGTCTCCTAGAGCCCATCCTTCCTAGGGCCAACCCAAGCCGATATGGGATCGGCTATACTCCCCGAATACCGCTGGAGCCACCCCCTGTGACCACCTGGGTCAAGGGTGCCCCGGTGCCTGTCTTAGAAGAGACCTACGGTTTAGACCTCCTATTCCGAGCCTAACCCGTAGTGTTTTCCCTTTGTAGGTATGACGGAAGATCCCTTTTTCTAAAAATACCAAAAACATTTGAAAAATTAAAATAAAAAAAATCGAAAAACAAGAAAAAACAAAAACAATGGAAAAACAAAAACTCGAAAAAAGAGTGCTTTGTATAGTTCCCAAAGTTCTTGTTTTACAAAAACCCAAAAAAATCGAAAATTTGGAAAATACCAAAAAGATTTTGTACATAGCTGCTCCTGGTAAGACTTTGGCAAAAGAAAAGGATTTCGAAAGAAGCGTCGTCTGCATAGCCAGACCAAAAATTTCGAAGTCACTTGAAAATCCAAGTACAAAACCAGGTTATTTTGAAAACCACGCATCAAGTTCCCTCGGGTCTATAGCCCACGAGAATGATCAAAGCCCAGAAGTGGATCCCCTTGAGGAAGATCCCACTTCTGAGCTCCCAGAATTTCATAGAATTCTCGATTTTGAAAGACCTTCCCAATCAGTAGGAGGAGATTTCGTAGAGGTGAACCTAGGGGATGATTCCAATCCCAAAAACATCAAAATAGGCGCATGCTTGCATGAAACTGAAAAGTTAGCATTCATTGCATTTCTACGAACCTATTTAGATGTGTTTGCATGGACGTATGAAGACATGCCGGGCATAGATCCCAACATTGTCGAGCATCGTCTTCCCTTAGATGTAGGTATAAAACCAATAAAGCAGAAGCTTAGGAAAATACACCCGAATGTACACACGCAAGTCAAAGAGGGTTTAGAAGATCTGCTAAAAGCCGGATTTATAAAACCCATTGCGTATTCTGATTGGTTGTCAAATATCGTTGTGGTTCGAAAAACCAATGGGAAAATTCGAATATGCATCGATTTCAGAAACCTGAATAAAGTCACTCCAAAGGATAATTATCCTTTACCAAACATAGATTTGATAGTCGATAGTACTGCAAATCATGAAATGTTTTCATTCATGGATGGCTATTCAGGCTATAATCAAATCAAACTAAGCCCACGAGATCAGGGTAAGACCGCCTTCACAACCCCATGGGGCACGTACTGCTATACAGTCATGCCCTTTGGTTTGAAAAATGCCGGCGCAACATACCAACGAGCCATGAACACGATCTTCCATGATCAAATTCACGAGCTTGTAGAAGTGTATGTAGATGATCTCTTGGCGAAATCCAAAACCCGATGCACTCATATCGAATGTTTACAAAAGATTTTCGAAAGGCTTAGGCTTTACCAAGTAAAGCTAAACCCTCAAAAATGTGTGTTCGGGGTAGAATCAGGGAAGCTTCTAGGCTTTATGGTAAGCCAAAGGGGAATAGAAGTCGACCCCTCTAAGTGTCGAGCCATCATAGAAATGGCTCCACCCTCCAATCTCACCCAAGTCCGCAGCCTCCAGGGTCGATTACAATCTGTGCGCCGATTCATATCGAATCTGGCAACTAGATGCGAACCCTTCAACAAACTGTTGAGGAAGGGTACGAAATTCTTATGGGATGACGAATGCCAAAAGTCCTTCGAGAGACTGAAGGCATACTTGGTTAATCCCCCCGTTTTGAATCCTCAAAAACAAGGAAAACCGCTTTTATTATACATCTCCGTGCATATGAATGCTTTAGGAGCCCTGTTGGCTCAATACGAGGATGACACCCATAAGGAGTATGCCATCTACTATATTTCGAAAACTCTCTTGGCTTATGAACGAAATTATCAAGCCATGGAGAAGACGTGCTTGGCCCTAGTCTGGGCCTGCCAGAAGTTCAGACACTATTTCCTAGATCATGAGATCTGGATAGTGTCCAAGCTTGATCCAATCAAGCACTTATTCGAAAAACCCATTCTCACGGGTAGATTGGGTAAATGGCAACTCCTTCTAATGGAGTACGATCTGAAATACCATCATCAGATCTCCATTAAGGGGCAAGCCCTAGCAGATTACGTGGCTGAATTCCCCTTAGAGGACGCATATCCCACTCTTGTCGAAATGCCTGATGAAGCCATATTGCAAAACCATTTTCAAAACCACATTTTGGCAAATTCTTTCGAAAACCAAGTGTGGAAGATGCACTTCGATGGGGCACGAAACCAACGAGGGGCTGGTGCCGGGATCATCCTAATCTCCCCTGAAAAGGGCGAGATTCCCATAGCAGTCCGCTTAGATTTCGAATGTTCCAACAACGTAGCTGAGTATGAAGCACTCATACAAGGCCTAAGGATTTCGAAAACTCTAGGGGCATCGTGCATCGAGGTCTTTGGAGATTCGCTCCTTGTCATAAACTAGGTTTTAAAAATTTGGCAAGTACGCAATGAGAAACTACTTCCATATCACGAGTTGGCCACTCGATTGGTCCAATCCTTCCAGTCGTGTAAGCTCACCCATGTGGGAAGAGAGGACAATGGCATCGCCGATGCCCTCTCCTCCTTGGGCTCAGCCCTGAAGGTCGATCCCATTTCAGGGACCAGATCTTTGGAAATATGGCATGCGCCCCATCCATCCACACATGACTTGGATATTTGCCAAAACAACCCAGAGTCTATTGAAAAACCCTGGTTCTATGACATAAAACAATTTTTAGAAAATGGGGGATTCACCGAGGATGCCACATCCAAAGATAAGGCATTCATTCGTAAGATTTCGACCCGATACACAATTCTGGGTGGGGTCTTATACAAAAAGAGTTTTACCGGCATTCTGCTTAGGTGTATCGACCTAGAGGAGGCTAAGATAGTGATGCACGAGTTCCACGATGGAGAATGTGGAGGTCATGTTAATGCCAACATGATGGCAATGAAAATACTTAGAGGGGGTTTTTTTGGTCCACCCTGAAAAAGGATTGTCACGATCATGTTAGGAAGTGTCATCCATGTCAAGTGCATGGGCACGCCATTCATATCCCTTCATCTGCATTGCATTCCATGGTCAGCCCCTGGCCATTTACCATGTAGGCGTTTGACATTGTAGGCCCAACATCGTTTTATTTTAGCAGCCACGGAGTATTTCTCCAAGTGGGTGGAAGCCATTTCCCTAACGAATGTAATGGGGCAACATGTGGTGGCTTTCATCCGGAGGAATATCTTGGCTCGATTTGGGGTTCCACGAGACCTAGTGTCTGACAATGGTACCCCATTCAAGAATGAGCGGATGGTTAAGTTGTGCAACACGTATGGCATAACTCACCACTTCTCCTCGCCCTACTACCCTCAAGGCAACGGCCAAGCCGAAGCCACAAACAAGACTCTCATTGGTATCATTGAGAAAACCTTAGAGAAGGGTAGGATGTGGCACGAGAAGCTGGATGAAGCCTTATGGGCTTATAGGACTTCCATCCAGACTCCCACAAATGCCACACCATTCGAATTGGTCTATGGCACAAACGCCATTCTTCCCATTCATACCCAACTACATTCATTTCATACATCTATAGCACTCGACCTCCCCCTAGAGACGCTTCAGCATGCTAGGATGGCCGAACTAGATTTGCTAGATGAGAGGCGACTCCTTGCCATGGATCATGCTCGTGCATACCGGCAAAGGATAGCCCGACATTATAGCAAACACATGAGACCTCGCCACTTTGAAGTGGGAGATCTGGTCTTGAAAACCATCCACCATCGTGGCCCACACCCCCTAGGCAAGTGGCGCCCCAACTGGGATGGACCCTATGTTGTACGAGCAACCACTACGAACAATTCGTATTGGTTGATCGATGTAGAAGGTAGAAATTTAGCAGATCCTATCAATATTCAATACTTAAAGAAGTATCATGTGTAGGATCTGGATTAAATTCCAGTTTTCGAAAATCTTATAGGGATAGCTGCCCTGAGACGTGTGAATAAGGTGCAAAGGCGAACTCGTGTGACCCTAAGTGAGAGAATTCGCACTTGTGAAAGAGTGGAGTTTTCAAAATCGTGGTTGCATTTCAAAATCCTTCTTCTTACAAAGTGTAGACGCGCGAAAATCCCCGCCTCTTCGTCCCTTCCGGGGGCTTGGAGTGGATCTTCTCGTGTGTCTAAGGCCTATGTATACAAATAGGGCGTGCCAGCTAGCTTACTTAAGCTAGCGAAGATATTTTTATCACTGACTTCTAAACGTGGCGACTGTGAGCAAGTAAGCTCTTGTCGTCGCAGACCTTCTTGCAACGATGCGCAAGGGTCAGTCTGTACGCTTTTGCAAAAATCGAGTTTTGGAGAGAAAGTCTACGAAGCAGTTCGAGGTGTCTATTTCGGTTCTTTAAGATGCGATTGCATATTTTAGATCACGTGGATTTGCACGTGCCTAAGTCTTTTCTTTTATCCCTTTTTGGGTCGCCTAGTTTGTGTGTTATGAACACTCCACTACATGGGCGAATTCGAGCGGGGCTTGTTTCGATGCAATATGCGTCCTACCTCGTGGTATGGCGTAGATGCAATGCAAACTCACGCTACTCCAAAGGGAAAACCCGAAATGTAAAGACAATACTGAAGGGAAATAACAGAAGGGAAATAACCGAAGGGAAATAACTGAAGGGAAATAACCGAAGGGAAATATGTATATATCTTATGTATATGAGCCCTTACTCGGGTCTTGCAAATAAGAGCGAAGGCTCAATGTGGGTGCGTGCTTGAATTGAAAGACTTACACACACGACATGAAATTAAACCCAAATATAAATTGCAGTATGGCCTTGACTAAGGTCTTGGGAGTAAGAGCGAAGGCTCAATGTGTGTGAGAGTGCTTGAATTGAAGTACTACACACACGACATGAATGAAACCCAAATATAACTGCAATAAGGCCTTTACTAAGGTCTTGGAAGTAAGAGCGAAGGCTCAATGTGTGTGAGAGTGCTTGAATTGAAAGACTTACTCACACAACATGAAATGAAACCCAAATAGTATAGGTCGGCCCTTACTTGGGTCTTTCAAATAAGAGCGAAAGCTCAATGTGTGTGAGAGTGCTTGAATTGAAAGACTACGCACCCAACTTGAACAAAAACCCTTCGAAAATGAAAGTATATATACACTTATATATTAGGGGCTGATTAGGCCCGTGTGTGTTCAAAATTGTGCACGACTAAGAGAGTGCACGTGTGTGGTTGTGCCAAGCCACGTTATTACAAGCGGGGGGAGACTATGCTCCGTTATTACAACCCCGTATCAAATTGAATCTCAAGCAAGTATACAACTAAAGACCGAGTTTAGACACTTACAAGTAGCTGGTCCGTAGAGGTCTTGCTTGAACGTGGGCTTGGCCTTGGGCTGCAAACGGGAGCTCCGCGAAGGTAGGTGATCAAGGGTGCTGGCCGGCTGCAAGTGGGGCGCGGGATAGGCGCCTCGGAGGTGGCCGGTGGCAAGTAGATGTCGCCTCAAAGTAGGGGGGTTTAAAGGGGCTGAATGAGTGGGTTCTTAGGGTCACTAGGGGAGTTGAGAGTTTAGGGAAGCTGGACCTAGAAGGTGAGCTGGTGGGAAAACCGAATAGGACACCTAGGGGAGGGCCGAATGGGAGTTGATGGCTAGGAAGTGGCCGGCAGCTTGGGTTATACTAGGTTCGGCTAGGTTAAAATGGTGGTGGAAAAGGGGCTGAGATGAAGGTAGGATGGGTAGCTAAGAGTGGAGAGGTGGTAGAGAAGGGGGCTAGGTAAGGTGCAGGGTACTTACTGAATGGGGAGAGGTGGCGGATGAAGTGGGAAGGTGGCGGGCAGGTGGCTGTCAGCTGGTTAGGTTGGGTGGAGGTGGTGGCGGCTGGCTGAGGGATGGTGGTGATGGAGGGAAGAGGGAAGGTGGCAGTGCAAGTGGTGGCTGGTGGAGCAGGTGGAGCTGTTGGGGAGTGGTTCCGGCTGGGTGAGAGATGGGAGAAGGAGAGGGCCCGACTGGGTGGAAGGGTGGTTCCCACTTGGAAAACCCGCCCACAAGGAGGGGGGTTTAAATAGGGGATGGGTAGGTCGGTTAGGGCTGGGCTGAGGGTAGTGGTTAGGTGGTTTAGGTAGGGTGGTATGTAGATAAGGTGGGCTGGAAAAGGTTGGGCCAGATATTTTGAAACTAGGGGTTTGGGTAAATCGTGGGCTAAGGGTGGTTTAGGGGTTTAGGGTTAGGTTAGGTGGTTGGGTTTTAGGGTGAGGTTTAGTGAGCTAGGTTAGGTGATTAGGCTAGGTTTAGGCTAGGATTAGGGAAACTAATCTAGGTTTAGGGAAGGATTAGGGGAGTGGGTTAGGTGATTAGGTTGGGATTAGGACGGGATTAGGGAAGTGGGTTAGGTGATTAGGCTCAGATTAGGGGTGGATTAGGGGTTTAGGCTAGGATTAGGCATTTTGGGTTAGGTTTAGGTGAAGGAGCTCCCTTAGCATGGCCCATAGACCTTGATCACCCCATGTTGGTGTAGCCCTAGGTTAGGTTTTAGCTAATTACAAGCTTAAACCCACTCAATTAGGCTAACCCACATGATTAACCCAAACTTGACACACAAGTCAAGCTTAATACAACACTCTTGATATTTTTCAACCCCACTCTCTCTCATGCCCATGATCCCACGTGAAACTCAAGTGGGCCCCACCTCCATTTATGAGAAGGTGATGTGGGCCATGGATATGGATATTGGATTGGATCTCTGGATCCAAATCCAAATCCAAGTCCACATATGGGTTTGGATTGGGATCTGGATATATATGGTCCAGATCCACTCCAAACTGAACTTTGACTCCTTCGAGCTGGGTTCGAAAAGGACGATTCGTGTGGGGCCTGACAGCATCAGTACTCCGTCTGCGTTGGGTCTTCGCCAACATGGTCGTCCACCACCGTTTCTGCCTTTCGGAGATGACTTCAAATGCTATTTTGATAAGAACAGGTTCTTGGACGTTCGAGATCCTGGGGTGTGAATCAGATACAAGAGTTGTTGTGCCGGGCTTGACATGTGCTCCGGTTCCGGGCTCTTCTGGGCTCTCTTGGTCTTGTCTTGATCGGGCCAAGCCACTTCGGGGTTTCAAAACATGTTTTAAAAAGGGTTTTCAAAAGCCATATTATATGTTTTTGAAAGATAAAGTTTAAAACATATGTACAGGGTTGTCTGGAAGGCTCCTGGGTTTCCAGACTCAAAATGGCCCTTTGGGGCTGCTTGTACAAAACCAGATGAATTTTGAGAAATTCGTGGGATTTCGGGGTGTTTACAGATGCCCCTCTTTGGCCTTGTCCAAATCGATTTGGATAAGGGCAAAGATGACAAACACCCCTTTTAATGTCTCCCTAGATCTAGCCACGAAGAATATGGGATCGTCCCATTTTAACAAAATCTCAATTTTACAAACTCTGGTAGGAGGAGATATCACGCCAAAGGGTTTACTTATGGAATCTGGTCCTAAATGGGATTATGTTTATGCAAGTACCATGCGTGGAATGTAGATGACATGGGTGTGGTACCAAGAGTGGCGACCTCCCAGAGACCAGATGTGGTCGAACTCTAGAGACTTACAAGGCCTACTGCTCCAAGTGAGCAAAAATCCTATGCTGTTCGATGTTCGGTTTTCAAAACTTATTTACAAAAGCTATTTACAAATGGGACAACTGTCTTGAGCCTCGATCCTAAGGATCTCGAGCTCTTCGTGCTTGCCCTTGTTTGAGTCTTAACACTCGCTCGTCTAGCGGAGGTTTTATAAGAAAACCAGCTTCATTTCAAATCTCTATGCCTTACTCGAAACGTCGAATTCTCAAACAAGATGAAATTCAAGTAAGTAAATCCTATTTTTACTTTAGGATTCCTCGAAATGAACCATGCTTTAGCTTGGGATAAGCCAGGGATGGGAAAGAGATACCACGGTCCCTTCTGAAGCGTCCCGTGGTTTAAGGCATAGAAGGCGGAAAACTACTCTTTTTGAGCTTTTTGTCCTCTTTTTCCTTTTTTCATAGAGGGTCTCCCTTTGGGAGTATTTTTTCTTTAATCCCTCTTTTTTTCATAAGAGAATCGATTTTTCTTTCTGAAGTCTGGTTTCTTTCTTTTGGAAAGAGACTTTAAATGGGAAATTCCCTTTTGATTTGGGCCTTTGTTTTCCTTTTGGAAGGAGAAGATAAGAGGGGAGGACTTATCCCAAGCCTACACTCGATCCATTCCAGATCAGCCTATTTAGAAATAGCACGTACTACTTGCAAGTATCTTGCTATGTTGAACTAGGCCCTTCTTTGTAAGATGAAGGATTTTGAAATGCAACCACGATTTTGAAAACTCCGCTCTTTCACAAGTGCGAATTCTCTTACTTAGGGTCACACGAGTTGCTTTTGCACCTTATTCACACGTCTCAGGGCAGCTATCCCTTTAAAATTTTCGAAAACTGGAATTTAATCCAGATCCTACACATGATACTTCTTTAAGTATTGAATATTGATAGGATCTGCTAAATTCCTACCTTCTACATCGATCAACCAATACGAATTGTTCGTAGTGGTTGCTCGTACAACATAGGGTCCATCCCAGTTGGGGCGCCACTTGCCTAGGGGGTGTGGGCCACGATGGTGGATGGTTTTCAAGACCAGATCTCCCACTTCAAAGTGGCGAGGTCTCATGTGTTTGCTATAATGTCGGGCTACCCTTTGCCGGTATGCACGAGCATGATCCATGGCAAGGAGTCGCCTCTCATCTAGCAAATCTAGTTCGGCCATCCTAGCATGCTGAAGCGTCTCTAGGGGGAGGTCGAGTGCAATGGATGTATGGAATGAATGCAGTTGGGTATGAATGGGAAGAATGGCGTTTGTGCCATAGACCAATTCGAATGGTGTGGCATTCGTGGGAGTCCGGATGGAAGTCCTATAAGCCCATAAGGCTTCATCCAGCTTCTCGTGCCACATCCTACCCTTCTCTAAGGTTTTCTCAATGATACCAATGAGAGTCTTGTTTGTGGCTTCGGCTTGGCCGTTGCCTTGAGGGTAGTAGGGCGAGGAGAAGTGGTGAATTATGCCATACGTGTTGCACAACTTGACCATCCGCTCATTCTTGAATGGGGTACCATTATCAAACACAAGGTCTCGTGGAACCCCAAATCGAGCCAAGATATTCCTCCGGATGAAAGCCACCACATGTTGCCCCATTACATTCGTTAGGGAAATGGCTTCCACCCACTTGGAGAAATACTCCGTGGCTGCTTAAAATGAAACGATGCCCATTCGAGGCCTTTGGAAATATTGGGCCTACTATGTCAAACGCCCACATGGTAAATGGCCAGGGGCTGACCACGGAATGCAATGCCGATGAAGGGATATGAATGGCGTGCCCATGCACTTGACATGGATGACACTTCCTAACATGATCGTGACAATCCCTTTTCAGGGTGGACCAAAAATAACCCCCTCTAAGTATTTTCATCGCCATCATGTTGGCATTAACATGACCTCCACATTCTCCGTCGTGGAACTCGTGCATCACTATCCTAGCCTCCTCTAGGTCGATACACCTAAGCAGAATGCCGGTAAAGCTCTTTTTGTATAAGACCCCACCCAGAATGGTGTATCGGGTCGAAATCTTACGAATGAATGCCTTATCTTTGGATGTGGCATCCTCGGTGAATCCCCCATTTTCTAAAAATTGTTTTATGTCATAGAACCAGGGTTTTTCAATAGACTTTGGGTTGTTTTGGCAAATATCCAAGTCGTGTGTGGATGGATGGGGCGCATGCCATATTTCCAAAGATCTGGTCCATGAAATGGGATCGACCTTCAGGGCTGAACCCAAGGAAGAGAGGGCATCGGCGATGACATTGTCCTCTCTTCCCATGTGTGTGAGCTTACACGACTGGAAGGTTTGGACCAATCGAGTGGCCAACTCGTGATATGGAAGTAGTTTCTCATTACGTACTTGCCAAATTTTTAAAACCTGGTTTATGACAAGGAGCGAATCTCCAAAGACCTCGATGCATGATGCCCCTGGAGTTTTCGAAATCCTCAAGCCTTGTATGAGTGCTTCATACTCAGCTACGTTGTTGGAACATTCGAAATCTAAGCGGACTGCTATGGGAATCTCGCCCTTTTCAGGGGAGATTAGGATGATCCCGGCACCAGCCCCTCGTTGGTTTCGTGCCCCGTCGAAGTGCATCTTCCATACTTGGTTTTCGAAAGAATTTGCCAAAATGTGGTTTTGAAAATGGTTTTGCAATATGCCTTCATCAGGCATTTCGACAAGAGTGGGATATGCGTCCTCCAAGGGGAAGTCAGCCACGTAATCTGCTAGGGCTTGCCCCTTAACGGAGATCTGGTGATGGTATTTCAGATCATACTCCATTAGAAGGAGTTGCCATTTGCCCAACCTACCCGTGAGAATGGGTTTTTCGAACAAGTGCTTGATTGGATCAAGCTTGGACACTATCCAGATCTCATGATCTAGGAAATAGTGTCTAAACTTCTGGCAGGCCCAGACTAGGGCCAAGCACGTCTTCTCCATGGCTTGATAATTTCGTTCATAAGCCAAGAGAGTTTTCGAAATATAGTAGATGGCATACTCCTTATGGGTGTCATCCTCGTATTGAGCCAACAGGGCTCCTAAAGCGTTTACATGCACGGAGATGTATAATAAAAGCGGTTTTCCTTGTTTTGGAGGATTCAAAACGGGGGGATTAACCAAGTATGCCTTTAGTCTCTCGAAGGACTTTTGGCATTCGTCATCCCATAAGAATTTCGTACCCTTCCTCAACAGTTTGTTGAAGGGTTTGCATCTAGTTGCCAGATTCGATATGAATCGGCGCACAGATTGTAATCGACCCTGAAGGCTACGGACTTGGGTGAGATTGGAGGGTGGAGCCATGTCTATAATGGCTCGACACTTAGAGGGGTCGACTTCTATTCCCCTTTGGCTCACCATAAAGCCTAGAAGCTTCCCTGATTCTACCCCGAACACACATTTTTGAGGGTTTAGCTTTACTTTGTAAAGCCTAAGCCTTTCGAAAATCTTTTGTAAACATTCGATATGGGTGCATCGGGTTTTGGATTTCGCCAAGAGATCATCTACATACACTTCTACAAGCTCGTGAATTTGATCATGGAAGATCGTGTTATGGCTCGTTGGTATGTTGCACCGGCATTTTTCAAACCAAAGGGCATGACTGTATAGCAGTACGTGCCCCATGGGGTTGTGAAGGCGGTCTTACCCTGATCTCGTGGGCTTAGTTTGATTTGATTATAGCCTGAATAACCATCCATGAATGAAAACATTTCATGATTTGCAGTACTATCGACTATCAAATCTATGTTTGGTAAAGGATAATTATCCTTTGGAGTGGCTTTATTCAGGTTTCTGAAATCGATGCATATTCAAATTTTCCCATTGGTTTTTCGAACTACAACGATATTTGACAACCAATCAGAATACGCAATGGGTTTTATAAATCCGGCTTTTAGCAGATCTTCTAAACCCTCTTTGACTTGCGTGTGTACATTCGGGTGTATTTTCCTAAGCTTCTGCTTTATGGGTTTTACACCTGCATCTAAGGGAAGACGATGCTCGACTATGCTGGGATCTATGCCCGGCATGTCTTCATACGTCCATGCAAACACATCTAAATAGGTTCATAGAAATGCAATGAATGCTAACTTTTCAGTTTCATGCAAGCATGCGCCTATTTTGATGGTTTTGGGATTGGAATCATCCCCTAGGTTCACCTCTATGAAATCTCCTCCTACTGATTGGGAAGGTCTTTCAAAATCGAGAATCCTATGAAATTCTGGGAGCTCAGAAGTGGGATCTTCCTCAAGGGGATCCACTTCTGGGCTTTGATCATTCTCGTGGGCTATAGACCCGAGGGAACTTGATGCGTGGTTTTCAAAATAACCTGGTTTTGTACTTGGATTTTCAAGTGATTTCGAAATTTTTGGTCTGGCTATGCAGACGACGTTTCTTTCGAAATCCTTTTCTTTCGCCAAAGTCATACCAGGAGCAACTATGTACAAAATCTTTTTGGTATTTTCCAAATTTTCGATTTTTTTGGGTTTTTGTAAAACAAGAACTTTGGGAACTATACAAAGCACACTTTTTTCGAGTTTTTGTTTTTCCATTGTTTTTGGTTTTTCTTGTTTTTCGATTTTTTTGATTTTAAATTTTCAAATGTTTTTGGTATTTTTAGAAAAAGGGATCTTCCGTCATACCTACAAAGGGAAAACACTATGGGTTAGACTCGGAATAGGAGGTCTAAACCATAGGTTTCTTCTAAGACAGGCTCCGGGGCACCCTTGACCCAGGTGGTCACAGGGGGTGGCTCCGGCGGTATTCGGGGAGTATAGCCGATCCCATATCGGCTTGAGTTGGCCCTAGGCAGGATGGGCTCTAGGAGACCCTGGTTTTGTGCCCCTAGACTCTTGTAGGGCGTGTAGCCCATGTTCAATAACATGTTCCACGACCTTTTGTTTTTTGAAAAGATGGGATATAAGTCGTGGTCCTGGAACATGCTATCGTCCATATTAGGCTCGTATGGCCTTTTGTCCAGGGGTTTTGGAAATAGGAAACGTTTGGGTTTTCCTAGGAGGATTAGAGTATGGAGGGGGCCTGCTTTGGGCGGCCCCTTCACACATACAACCTTCCTAGGGTTGTTCAACACGAGTCGAGGTGGCTCAACCATAATTTGCTCCAGGTTAGCCTCGTGGGCCTGGGAGCTCGATAAACAAGGGGAGTTTATGATCCCCTGAAGCTGTGGGTGACTCTCACCTAGGATCACTACGACCTGGTCCCTAAAAGGGATCTTGACACACTTGTGGAAGGTGGATGGCACAGCGCACAAACTGTGTATCCAGGGTCTTCCCAGCAATAGGTTATAATGGGGGTGGATGTCCAAGACATGGAACACCCCCGTGTGTTCGATCCCTCCCGTTTCTATTGGGAGTTCGATGGATCCTAAAGGCCTAGACGCATTCCCATCGTATCCAATGATAACGATGGGGCTTGGGTTCAATGAAGTCAAGGTGACTCCGATTTTGTACGCCACGTGAAGTGGAAGGATGTTGAGCCCTCCTCCACCATCGACTAGGCACCTGTCCAGAGAGTGGTTGTTTAGAACCACCTCGATATGCAGGGCCTGGTTATGGGTTTCGTAGGGTCTATCTACATCATCTTCCGAAAAGGTGATGGGCGATTTTGCTCCTAATAAAGCCACTTGGGCAGACAAGGATTCCGAACTTATGTTCGAATCAACTTTGGCCCTTTCTAGAATTTTCTCTAAGACAAGTCTATGCCTAGGCGAGGTTTTGATAAGCTCTAGGATAGACATGTGAATAGGAATCTTTGAAAGGTGGTTTTCGAAATCATAAGGATTTAGGATGATTTTGTTCTTATCTGCTTTTGGCAGACCACTAGGGATACATGTTTTTGAGGGGCCAGGCACACTGACCACCTTTTGAGCACCTTGAAGGTGCGGGGGTTGGTAGATCCTCCCGGATCTAGTGACTTCCCCCACGACCAGCCTAGGGTTTGCACTAAACTTGGCTCTAAGGATGAGCTGAGGAGAACCTTGGATTTTAAAAACTGGCTTTGCCGGGGTTTCCACTTTTGGTGGTCCCCGAATGACGACTTGGGCGGGCCTCTTGTATAATACAAGGATGGGCGCACAAGCAGGTCGACCAGGTTCGGGCTTTTGCGCTAGTTCCTTGGAAAGGGTGAGGGTACATACCTCTTTTCCTTTCCCACTGCCACTGGCGTGTTTGGGAAAGGGTTCCTTGAAGATAGCTTGAGGTGGCTCAGGTTCCGCAGTGACCTGGAGCCGGCCCTCCGCTATCAAGTTCTCAATTTTATTTAGAAGAGAGAAGCAACGTTTGGTATCATGGCCTTTGAGCCGATGATACTTACAAAATCGGTTTAAATACCCCCCTTTGGACGTGACTCCTTTGGGGATTTCAGGGAGTTCGATCATGCCCTGGGCAAGTAAGAGGTCTAGGACCTCCGACACGGGTTGCCCCAGTGGAGTGTACTCCCGTTTTTCAATCGGTTTTGAAAAATTGCGTTCTCTCTTATTTTCTATTTTTTCAAAATTTTTAGAAGTGCCCGCCATGCCTGGATCCACCCGGACATTGGCGATTTTATGGGGCTTTGCCCCTTTGTCCATCGTGGGCAGCCCATATGCGATGGGCTTTTCCAAACGGGTTTTTGGAACGGCACTTCCTTTCCATAAGAGGTCGTATGTCCCTTTCCGCAAGTTGGTTTCGAAAAGGGAGGCTTTTTTGATCAACTTATGGAAAGTTGAAATCTCATGGAGCGAGAGAAGGGTTTTTAACTCGCTTTTGAAATTATCCAGGATGAGCATTACTGCGCACCCTTCGGATATAGGCTCTCGCACTTGGCCTAAAAGCGACCTCCACCTTATAATGAAGGCATGCACGTCCTCGTTCATGCCTTGCTTTGTATCCCTTAAGGTATTCAGGGTTGGCGTGACTTCTACGTTGTGTGCAAATCTTTGCATGAAGCAGTTCGCTAACTCTTCAAAAGTAGCGAACTGGCTTAAGTCGTAGGAAGCCAGCCATTTCGCAGCTGTGCCTTTAAGGGATAAAGGAAACCAATACACCCATTTCATCGAGTCCTTTTTCTTCTTATGGGCTCGACGCGAGAAAAGCTGCAAGTGAGACCTAGGGTCTCCCATGCCATCATACCGATGGAAGTTCGGTATTTCATCGTCACTGTCTGTTTCGTAATCCATAGGAAGGAAATCAGACAGGGCGTAGCTTCTTTTCTCTTTATTTTGCCCTTTCAGCAGCTGCTGTAGGGCTTTACGGTCCTTTTGTGTGAAGGACTAGTGGTATTGGTTGCCTTCCATTACGGAGGCCTCTTTTTGCTTGCGAGGTTTTTCAAATTTCTTTTTAGGCCTTTGTTCACCGTTCGATGAACATGAATTGCCTACTTCAGCCTCTTGGCTGAGAGCATCGATTTTGGCCTCAAATTCCCTTCTCAAGTCCTCAATTTCATCTAGTTTTATTTTGTTTTTGAAAATCCTCCTAGAGTGAGAACTTGATGCGCATGAGCCTTGGCTCGACACTTCACTTGGATTGGATTTTGACATGCTTTTCAAGCTTTTTCAAAATTTCCTAAGTAAAAGCAAAGAAAACAAGTTAAAACGACACCTTTATAAAATTTTCGCAAAACTTCTACAAGTAAACTCGATTTTTGAAAAGGCTCACGTCCCACCGGGCGTGCCAATCTCTGTAGACGCGCGAAAATCCCCGCCTCTTCGTCCCTTCCGGGGGCTTGGAGTGGATCTTCTCGTGTGTCTAAGGCCTATGTATACAAATAGGGCGTGCCAGCTAGCTTACTTAAGCTAGCGAAGATATTTTTATCACTGACTTCTAAACGTGGCGGCTGTGAGCAAGTAAGCTCTTATCGTCGCAGACCTTCTTGCACCGATGCGCAAGGGTCAATCTGTACGCTTTGCAAAAATCGAGTTTTTTTGGAGAGAAAGTCTACGAAGCGGTTCGAGGTGTCTATTTCGGGTCTTTAAGATGCGATTGCATGTTTTTAGATCACGTGGATTTGCACGTGCCTAAGTCTTTTCTTTTATCCCTTTTCGGGCCACCTAGTTTGTGTGTTATGAACACTCCACTACATGGGCGAATTCGAGCGGGGCTGGCTTTGATGCAATATGCGTCCTACCTCGTGGTATGGCGTAGATGCAATGCAAACTCACGCTACTCCAAAGGGAAAACCCGAAATGTAAAGACAATACTGAAGGGAAATAACAGAAGGGAAATAACCGAAGGGAAATATGTATGTAGCTTGTATATATGAGCCCTTACTCGGGTCTTGCAAATAAGAGCGAAGGCTCAATGTGGGTGCGTGCTTGAATTGAAAGACTTACACACACGACATGAAATTAAACCCAAATATAAATTGCAGTATGGCCTTGACTAAGGTCTTGGGAATAAGAGCGAAGGCTCAATGTGTGTGAAAGTGCTTGAATTGAAAGACTTACTCACACGACATGAAATGAAACCCAAATAGTATAGGTCGGCCCTTACTTGGGTTTTTCAAATAAGAGCGAAAGCTCAATGTGTGTGAGAGTGCTTGAATTGAAAGACTTACTCACACGACAAGAAATGAAACCCAAATAGTATAGGTCGGCCCTTACTTGGGTCTTTCAAATAAGAGCGAAAGCTCAATGTGTGTGAGAGTGCTTGAATTGAAAGACTTACTCACACGACAAGAAATGAAACCCAAATAGTATAGGTCGGCCCTTACTTGGGTCTTTCAAATAAGAGCGAAAGCTCAATGTGTGTGAGAGTGCTTGAATTGAAAGACAACGCACCCAACTTAAACAAAACCCTTCGAAAATGAAATATATATGTACACTTATATATTAGGGGCTGATTAGGCCCGTGTGTGTTCAAAATCGTGCACGACTAAGAGAGTGCACGTGTGTGGTTGTGCCAAGCCACGTTATTACAAGCGGGGGGAGACTATGCTCCGTTATTACAACCCCGTATCAAATTGAATTTCAAGCAAGTGTACGACTAAAGACCGAGTTTAGACACTTACAAGTAGGTGGTCCGTAGAGGTCTTGCTTGAACGTGGGCTTGGCCTTGGGCTGCAAACGGGAGCTCCGCGAAGGTAGGTGATCAAGGGTGCTGGCCGGCTGCAAGTGGGGCGCGGGATAGGCGCCTCGGAGGTGGCCGGTGGCAAGTAGATGGCGCCTCAAGGTAAGGGGTTTAAATGGCTGAATGAGTGGGTTCTTAGGGTCACTAGGGGAGTTGGGAGTTTAGGGAAACTGGACCTAACAGGTGAGCTAGTGGGAAGGCCGAATAGGACACCTAGGGGAGTTGGCCGGATGGGAGATGATGGCTAGGCAGTGGCCAGCAACTTGGGTTATACTAGGTTCGGCTAGGTTTAGGTGGTGGCAGCAAAAGGGCTGAGATGAAGGTAGGATGGGTGGCTAAGAGTGGAGAGGTGGTAGAGAGGGGCTTTGAGGGAGTTTGGGGTACTTACCGAATGGGGAGAGGTGGCGGATGAAGTGGGAAGGTGGTGGGCAGGTGGCTGTCGGCTGGTTCGGTTGGTTGGAGGTGATGGCGTCCGGCTGAGGGGTGGTGGTAGTGGATGGAAGAGGGAAGGTGGCGGAGCAGGTGGCGGCTGGTGGAGCAGGCAGAGGTGGGGAGTGGTCCCGACTGGGTGAGAGAAGGGAGAAGGAGAGGGCCCGGCTGGGTGAGAGGGTGGTTCCCACTTGGAAAACCCGCCCACAGGAGGGGGGTTTAAATAGGGGATGGGTAGGTCGGTTAGGGCTGGGCTGTGGGTAGTGGTTAGGTGGTTTAGGTAGGGTGGTATGTAGATAAGGTGGGCTGGAAGGGGTTGGGCCAGATATTTTAAAACTAGGGGTTTGGGTAAATCGTGGGCTAAGGGTGGTTTAGGGGTTTAGGGCTAGGTTAGGTGGTTGGGTTTTAGGGTGAGGTTTAGTGAGCTAGGTTAGGTGATTAGGCTAGGTTTAGGCTAGGATTAGGGAAATTAGTCTAGGTTTAGGGAAGGATTAGGGAAGTGGGTTAGGTGATTAGGTTAGGATTAGGACGGGATTAGGGAAGTGGGTTAGGTGATTAGGTTCAGATTAGGGGTGGATTAGGGGTTTAGGCTAGGTTTAGGCATTTTGGGCTAAGTTTAGGTGAAGGAGCTCCCTTAGCATGGCCCATAGACCTTGATCACCCCATGTTGGTGCAGCCCTAGGTTAGGTTTTAGCTAATTACAAGCTTAAACCCACTCAATTAGGCTAACCCACATGATTAACCCAAACTTGACACACAAGTCAAGCTTAATACAACACTCTTGATATTTTTCAACCCCACTCTCTCTCATGCCCAATATCCCACGTGAATCTCAAGTGGGCCCCACCTCCATTTATGAGAAGGTGATGTGGGCCATGGATATGGATATTGGATTGGATCTCTGGATCCAAATCCAAATCCAAGTCCACATATGGGTTTGGATTGGGATCTGGATATATATGGTCCAGATCCAATCCAAACTGAACTCTGACTCTTTCGAGCTGGGTTCGAAACGGACGATTCGTGCGGGGCCTGACAGCATCAGTACTCCGTCTGCGTTGGGTCTTCGCCAACATAGTCGTCCGCCTCTGTTTCTGCCTTCCGGAGATGACTTCAAATGATATTTTGGTAAGAACAGGGTCTTGGACGTTCAAGATCCTGGGGTGTGAATCAGAGATAAGAGTTGCTGTGTCGGGCTTGACATGTGCTCCGGTTCCGGGCTCTTCTTGGCTCTCCTGGTCCTGTCTTGATCGGGCCAAGCAACTTCGGGGTTTCAAAACATGTTTTAAAAGGGTTTTCAAAAGCCATATCGTATGTTTTTGAAAGATATAGTTTAAAACATATATACAGGGTTGTTTGGAAGGCTCCTGGGTTTCCAAACTCAAAATGGCCCTTTGGGGCTGCTTGTATAAAACCAGATTCGTTTAAGAAATTCGTGGGATTTCGGGGTGTTTACAGATGCCCCTCTTTGGCCTTGTCCAAATCGATTTGGATAAGGGCAAAGATAACAAACACCCCTTTTAATGTCTCCCTAGATCTAGCCATGAAGAATATGGGATCGTCCCATTTTAGCAAAATCTCAATTTTACAAACTCTGGTAGGAGGAGATATCACGCCAAAAGGGTTCATTTATGGAATCTGGTCCTAAATGGGATCATGTTCATGCAAGTATCATGCGTGGAATGCAGATGACATGGGTGTGGTGCCAAGAGTGGCGACCTCCCAGAGACCAGGTGTGGTCGAACTCTAGAGACTTACAAGGCCTACTACTCCAAGTGAGCAAAAACCCTATGCTGTTCGATGTTCGGTTTTTAAAACTTTATTTACAAAAGCTATTTACAAAAGGGACAACTGTCTTGAGCCTCGATCCTAAGGATCTCGAGCTCTTCGTGCTTGCCCTTGTTTGAGTCTTAACACTCGCTTTATCTAGCGGAGGTTTTATGAGAAAACAAGCTTCATTTCAAATTCCTACGCCTTACTCGAAACGTCGAATTCTCAAACAAGATGAAATTCAAGTAAGTAAATCCTATTTTTACTTTAGGATTCCTCGAAATGAACCATGCTTTAGCTTGGGATAAGCCAGGGATGGGAAAGAGATACCACGGTCCCTTCTGAAGCGTCCCGTGGTTTAAGGCATAGAAGGCGGAAAATTGCTCTTTTTGAGCTTTTTGGCCTCTTTTTCCTTTTTTTTTCATAGAGGGTCTCCCTTTGTGAGTATTTTTTCTTTAATCCCTCTTTTTCATAAGAGAACCGATTTTTCTTTTTTGAAGTCTGGTTTCTTTCTTTTGGAAAGAGATTTTAAATGGGAAATTCCCTTTTGATTTGGGCCTTTGTTTTCCTTTTGGAAGGAGAAGAGAAGAGGGGAGGACTTATCCCAAGCCAACACTCGATCCATTCCAGATCAGCCTATTTAGAAATAGCACGTACTACTTGCAAGTATCTTGCTATGTTGAACTAGGCCCTTCTTTGTAAGATGAAGGATTTTGAAATGCAACCACGATTTTGAAAACTCCACTCTTTCACAAGTGCGAATTCTCTTACTTAGGGTCACACGAGTTGCTTTTGCACCTTATTCACACGTCTCAGGGCAGCTATCCCTCTAAAATTTTCAAAAAACTGGAATTTAATCCAGATCCTACACATGATACTTCTTTAAGTATTGAATATTGATAGGATCTGCTAAATTCCTACCTTCTACATCGATCAACCAATACGAATTGTTCATAGTGGTTGCTCGTACAACATAGGGTCCATCCCAGTTGGGGCGCCACTTGCCTAGGGGGTGTGGGCCACGATGGTGGATGGTTTTCAAGACCAGATCTCCCACTTCAAAGTGGCGAGGTCTTATGTGTTTGTCATAATGTCGGGCTATCCTTTGCCGGTATGCGCGAGCATGATCCATGGCAAGGAGTCGCCTCTCATCTAGCAAATCTAGTTCGGCCATCCTAGCATGCTGAAGCGTCTCTAGGGGGAGGTCGAGTGCAATGGATGTATGGAATGAATGCAGTTGGGTATGAATGGGAAGAATGGCGTTTGTGCCATAGACCAATTCGAATGGTGTGGCATTCGTGGGAGTCCGGATGGAAGTCCTATAAGCCCATAAGGCTTCATCCAGCTTCTCATGCCACCTCCTACCCTTCTCTAAGGTTTTCTCAATGATACCAATGAGAGTCTTGTTTGTGGCTTCGGCTTGGCCGTTGCCTTGAGGGTAGTAGGGCGAGGAGAAGTGGTGAGTTATGCCATACGTGTTGCACAACTTGACCATCCGCTCATTCTTGAATGGGGTACCATTATCAGACACAAGGTCTCGTGGAACCCCAAATCGAGCCAAGATATTCCTCCGGATGAAAGAAACTATATGTTGCCCCATTACATTCGTTAGAGAAATGGCTTCCACCCACTTGGAGAAATACTCCATGGCTGCTAAAATAAAACGATGCCCATTCGAGGCTTTTGGAAATATTGGGCCTACTATGTCAAATGCCCACATGGTAAATGGCCAGGGGCTGACCACGGAATGCAATGCCGATGAAGGGATATGAATGGCGTGCCCATGCACTTGACATGGATGACACTTCCTAACATGATCGTGACAATCCTTTTTCAGGGTGGACCAAAAATAACCCCCTCTAAGTATTTTCATCGCCATCATGTTGGCATTAACATGACCTCCACATTCTCCATCGTGGAACTCGTGCATCACTATCCTAGCCTCCTTTAGGTCGATACACCTAAGCAAAATGCCGGTAAAACTCTTTTTGTATAAGACCCCACCCAGAATGGTGTATCGGGTCGAAATCTTACGAATGAATGCCTTATCTTTGGACGTGGCATCCTCGGTGAATCCCCCATTTTCTAAAAATTGTTTTATGTCATAGAACCAGGGTTTTTCAATAGACTCTGGGTTGTTTTGGCAAATATCCAAGTCGTGTGTGGATGGATGGGGCGCATGCCATATTTCCAAGGATCTGGTCCCTGAAATGGGATCGACCTTCAGGGCTGAACCCAAGGAGGAGAGGGCATCGGCGATGCCATTGTCCTCTCTTCCCACATGTGTGAGTTTACACGACTGGAAGGATTGGACCAATCGAGTGGCCAACTCATGATATGGAAGTAGTTTCTCATTACGTACTTGCCAAATTTTTAAAACCTGGTTTATGACAAGGAGTGAATCTCCAAAGACCTCAATGCATGATGCCCCTAGAGTTTTCGAAATCCTTAAGCCTTGTATGAGTGCTTCATACTCAGCTACGTTGTTGGAACATTCGAAGTCTAAGCGGACTGCTATGGGAATCTCGCCCTTTTCAGGGGAGATTAGGATGATCCCGGCACCAGCCCCTCGTCGGTTTCGTGCCCCGTCGAAGTGCATCTTCCATACTTGGTTTTCGAAAGAATTTGCCAAAATGTGGTTTTGAAAATGGTTTTGTAATATGCCTTCATCAGGCATTTCGACAAGAGTGGGATATGCGTCCTCTAAGGGGAATTCAGCCACGTAATCTGCTAGGGCTTGCCCTTTAATGGAGATCTGGTGATGGTATTTCAGATCATACTCCATTAGAAGGAGTTGCCATTTGCCCAATCTACCTGTGAGAATGGGTTTTTCGAATAAGTGCTTGATTGGATCAAGCTTGGACACTATCCAGATCTCATGATCTAGGAAATAGTGTCTGAACTTCTGGCAGGCCCAGACTAGGGCCAAGCACGTCTTCTCCATGGCTTGATAATTTCGTTCATAAGCCAAGAGAGTTTTCGAAATATAGTAGATGGCATACTCCTTATGGGTGTCATCCTTGTATTGAGCCAACAGGGCTCCTAAAGCGTTTACATGCACGGAGACGTATAATAAAAGCGGTTTTCCTTGTTTTGGAGGATTCAAAACGGGGGGAGTAACCAAGTATGCCTTCAGTCTCTCAAAGGACTTTTGGCATTCGTCATCCCATAAGAATTTCGTACCCTTCCTCAACAGTTTGTTGAAGGGTTCGCATCTAGTTGCCAGATTTGATATGAATCGGCGCACAGATTGTAATCGACCCTGGAGGCTACGGACTTGGGTGAGATTGGAGGGTGGAGTCATGTCTATGATGGCTCGACACTTAGAGGGGTCGACTTCTATTCCCCTTTGGCTCACCATAAAGCCTAGAAGCTTCCCTGATTCTACCCCGAACACACATTTTTGAGGGTTTAGCTTTACTTTGTAAAGCCTAAGCCTTTCGAAAATCTTTTGTAAACATTCGATATGGGTGCATCGGGTTTTGGATTTTGCCAAGAGATCATCTACATACACTTCTACAAGCTCGTGAATTAGATCATGGAAGATCGTGTTCATGGCTCGTTGGTATGTTGCGCCGGCATTTTTCAAACCAAAGGGCATGACTGTATAGCAGTACGTGCCCCATGGGGTTGTGAAGGCGGTCTTACCCTAATCTCGTGGGCTTAGTTTGATTTGATTATAGCCTGAATAGCCATCCATGAATGAAAACATTTCATGATTTGCAGTACTATCGACTATCAAATCTATGTTTGGTAAAGGATAATTATCCTTTGGAGTGGCTTTATTCAGGTTTCTAAAATCGATGCATATTCGAATTTTCCCATTGGTTTTTCGAACCACAACGATATTTGACAACCAATCAGAATACGCAATGGGTTTTATAAATCTGGCTTTTAGCAGATCTTCTAAACCCTCTTTGACTTGCGTGTGTACATTCGGGTGTATTTTCCTAAGCTTCTGCTTTATTGGTTTTACACCTACATCTAAGGGAAGACGATGCTCGACTATGCTGGGATCTATGCCCGGCATGTCTTCATACGTCCATGCAAACACATCTAAATAGGTTCGTAGAAATGCAATGAATGCTAACTTTTCAGTTTCATGCAAGCATGCGCCTATTTTGATGGTTTTGGGATTGGAATCATCCCCTAGGTTCACCTCTACGAAATCTCCTCCTACAGATTGGGAAGGTCTTTCAAAATCGAGAATTCTATGAAATTCTGGGAGCTCAGAAGTGGGATCTTCCTCAAGGGGATCCACTTCTGGGCTTTGATCATTCTCGTGGGCTATAGACCCGAGGGAACTTGATGCGTGGTTTTCAAAATAACCTGGTTTTGTACTTGGATTTTCAAGTGATTTCGAAATTTTTGGTCTGGCTATGCAGACGACGTTTCTTTCGAAATCCTTTTCTTTCGCCAAAGTCCTACCAGGAGCAGCTATGTACAAAATCTTTTTGGTATTTTCCAAATTTTCGATTTTTTTGGGTTTTTGTAAAACAAGAACTTTGGGAACTATACAAAGCACACTTTTTTCGAGTTTTTGTTTTTCCATTGTTTTTGGTTTTTCTTGTTTTTTTTATTTTTTTTTATTTTAAGTTTTCAAATGTTTTTGGTATTTTTAGAAAAAGGGATCTTCCGTCATACCTACAAAGGGAAAACACTACGGGTTAGACTCGGAATAGGAGGTCTAAATCGTAGGTCTCTTCTAAGGCAGGCTCCGGGGCACCCTTGACCCAGGTGGTCACAGGGGGTGGCTCCGGCGATATTCGGGGAGTATAGCCGATCCCATATCGGCTTGGGTTGGCCCTAGGAAGGATGGGCTCTAGGAGACCCTGGTTTTGTGCCCCTAGACTTTTGTAGGGCGTGTAGCCCATGTTCAATAACATGTTCCACGACCTTTTGTTTTTTGAAAAGATGGGATATAAGTCGTGGTCCTGGAACATGCTATCGTCCATATTAGGCTCGTATGGCCTTTTGTCCAGGGGTTTTGGAAATAGGGAACGCTTGGGTTTTCCTAGGAGGATTAGAGTCGGGAGGGGGCCTGCTTTTGGCGACCCCTTCACACATACAACCTTCCTAGGGTTGTTCAACACGAGCCGAGGTGGCTCAACCATAATTTGCCCCAGGTTAGCCTCATGGGCCTGGGAGCTCGATAAACAAGGGGAGTTTATGATCCCCTGAAGCTGTGGGTGACTCTCACCTAGGATCACTACGACCTGGTCCCTAAAAGGGATCTTGACACACCTGTGGAAGGTGGATGGCACAGCGCACAAACTGTGTATCCAGGGTCTTCCCAGCAACAGGTTATAATGGGGGTGGATGTCCAAGACATGGAACACCCCCGTGTGTTCGATCCCTCCCGTTTCCATTGGGAGTTCGATGGATCCTAAAGGCCTAGATGCATTCCCATCGTATCCAGTGATAACGATGGGGCTTGGGTTCACTGAAGTCAAGGTGACTCCGATTTTGTACGCCACGTGAAGTGGAAGGATGTTGAGCCCTCCTCCACCATCGACTAGGCACTTGTCCAGAGAGTGGTTGTTTAGAACCACCTCGATATGCAGGGCCTGGTTATGGGTATCGTAGGGTCTATCTACATCATCTTCCGAAAAGGTGATGGGCGATTTTGCTCCTAATAAAGCCACTTGGGCAGACAAGGATTCCGGACTTATGTTCGAATCAACCTTGGCCCTTTCTAGAATTTTCTCTAAGACAAGTCTATGCCTAGGCGAGGTTTTGATAAGCTCTAGAATAGACATGTGAATAGGAATCTTTGAAAGGTGGTTTTCGAAATCATAAGGATTTAGGATGATTTTGTCCTTATCTGCTTTTGGCAGACCACTAGGGATACATGCTTTTGAGGGGCCAGGCACACTGACCACCTTTTGAGCACCTTGAAGGTGCGGGGGTTGGTAGATCCTCCCGGATCTAGTGACTTCCCCCACGACCAGCCTAGGGTTCGCGCTAAACTTGGCTCTAAGGATGAGCTGAGGAGAACCTTGGATTTTAAAAACTGGCTTTGCCGGGGTTTTCACTTTTGGTGGTCCCCGAATGATGACTTGGGCGGGCCTCTTGTATAATACAAGGATGGGCGCACAAGCAGGTCGACCAGGTTCGGGCTTTTGCGCTAGTTCTTTGGAAATGGTGAGGGTATATACCTCCTTTCCTTTCCCACTGCCACTGGCGTGTTTGGGAAAGGGTTCCTTGAAGATAGCTTGAGGTGGCTCAGGTTCCGCAGTGACCTGGAGCCGGCCCTCCGCTATCAAGTTCTCAATTTTATTTAGAAGAGAGAAGCACCGTTTGGTATCATGGCCTTTGAGCCGATGATACTTGCAAAATCGGTTTAAATACCCCCCTTTGGACGTGACTCCTTCGGGGATTTCAGGGAGTTCGATCATGCCCTGGGCAAGTAAGAGGTCTAGGACCTCCGACACAGGTTGCCCCAGCGGAGTGTACTCCCGTTTTTCAATTGGTTTTGAAAAATTGCGTTCTCTCTTATTTTCTATTTTTTCAAAATTTTTAGAAGTGCCTGCCATGCCTGGATCCACCCGGACATTGGCGATTTTGTGGGGCTTTGCCCCTTTGTCCGTCGTGGGCAGCCCATATGCGATGGGCTTTTCCAAACGTGTTTTTGGAACAGCACTTCCTTTCCATAAGTGGTCGTATGTCCCTTTTCGCAAGTTGGTTTCGAAAAGGGAGGCCTTTTTGATCAACTTATGGAAAGTTGAAATCTCATGGAGCGAGAGAAGGGTTTTTAACTCGTTTTTGAAATTATCCAGGATGAGCATTACTGCGCATCCTTCGGATATGGGCTCTCGCACTTGGCCCAAAAGAGACCTCCATCTTATAATGAAGGCATGCACGTCTTCGTTCATGCCTTGCTTTGTATCCCTTAAGGTATTCAGGGTTGGCGTGACTTCCACGTTGTGTGCAAATCTTTGCATGAAGCAGTTCGCTAACTCTTCAAAGGTAGCGAACTGGCTTAAATCGTAGGAAGCCAGCCATTTGGCAGCTGTGCCTTTAAGGGATAGAGGGAACCAATACACCCATTTCATCGAGTCCTTTTTCTTCTTATGGGCTCGACGTGAGAAAAGCTGCAAGTGAGACCTAGGGTCTCCCATGCCATCATACCGATGGAAGTTCGGTATTTCATCGTCACTGTCTGTTTCGTAATCCATAGGAAGGAAATCAGACAGGGCGTAGCTTCTTTTCTCTTTATTTTGCCCTTTCAGCAGCTGCTGTAGGGCTTTACGGTCCTTTTGTGTGAAGGACTCGTGGTATTGGTTGCCTTCCATTACGGAGGCCTCTTTTTGCTTGCGAGGTTTTTCAAATTTCTTTTTAGGCCTTTGTTCACCGTTCAATGAACATGAATCGCCTACTTCAGCCTCTTGGCTGAGAGCATCGATTTTGGCCTCAAATTCCCTTCTCAAGTCCTCGATTTCATCTAGTTTTATTTTGTTTTTGAAAATCCTCCTAGAGTGAGAACTTGATGCGCATGAGCCTTGGCTCGACACTTCACTTGGATTGGATTTTGACATGCTTTTCAAGCTTTTTCAAAATTTCCTAAGTAAAAGCAAAGAAAACAAGTTAAAACGACACCTTTATAAAATTTTCGCAAGACTTCTAAAACTCGATTTTTGAAAAGGCTCACGTCCCACCGGGCGTGCCAATCTCTGTAGACGCGCGAAAATCCCCGCCTCTTCGCCTCTTCCGGGGCTTGGAGTGGATCTTCTCGTGTGCCTAAGGCCTATGTATACAAATAGGGCGTGCTAGCTAGCTTACTTAAGCTAGCGAAGATATTTTTATCACTGACTTCTAAACGTGGCGACTGTGAGCAAGTAAGCTCTTGTCGTCGCAGACCTTCTTGCACCGATGCGCAAGGGTCAGTCTGTACGCTTTGCAAAAATCGAGTTTTTTTGGAGAGAAAGTCTACGAAGCGGTTCGAGGTGTCTATTTCGGGTCTTTAAGATGCGATTGCATGTTTTTAGATCACGTGGATTTGCACGTGCCTAAGTCTTTTCTTTTATCCCTTTTCGGGCCACCTAGTTTGTGTGTTATGAACACTCCACTACATGGGCGAATTCGAGCGGGGCTTGCTTTGATGCAATATGCGTCCTACCTCGTGGTATGGCGTAGATGCAATGCAAACTCACGCTACTCCAAAGGGAAAACCCGAAATGTAAAGACAATACTGAAGGGAAATAACAGAAGGGAAACAACCGAAGGGAAATAACCGAAGGGAAATAACCGAAGGGAAATATGTATATAGCTTGTATATATGAGCCCTTACTCAGGTCTTGCAAATAAGAGCGAAGGCTCAATGTGGGTGCGTGCTTGAATTGAAAGACTTACACACACGACATGAAATTAAACCCAAATATAAATTGCAGTATGGCCTTGACTAAGGTCTTGGGAATAAGAGCGAAGGCTCAATGTGTGTGAAAGTGCTTGAATTGAAAGACTTACTCACACGACATTAAATGAAACCCAAATAGTATAGGTCGGCCCTTACTTGGTTCTTTCAAATAAGAGCGAAAGCTCAATGTGTGTGAGAGTGCTTGAATTGAAAGACTTACTCACACGACAAGAAATGAAACCCAAATAGTATAGGTCGGCCCTTACTTGGGTCTTTCAAATAAGAGCGAAAGCTCAATGTGTGTGAGAGTGCTTGAATTGAAAGACTTACTCACACGACAAGAAATGAAACCCAAATAGTATAGGTCGGCCCTTACTTGGGTCTTTCAAATAAGAGCGAAAGCTCAATGTGTGTGAGAGTGCTTGAATTGAAAGACAACGCACCCAACTTAAACAAAACCCTTCGAAAATGAAATATATATGTACACTTATATATTAGGGGCTGATTAGGCCCGTGTGTGTTCAAAATCGTGCACGACTAAGAGAGTGCACGTGTGTGGTTGTGCCAAGCCACGTTATTACAAGCGGGGGGAGACTATGCTCCGTTATTACAACCCCGTATCAAATTGAATTTCAAGCAAGTGTACGACTAAAGACCGAGTTTAGACACTTACAAGTAGCTGGTCCGTAGAGGTCTTGCTTGAACGTGGGCTTGGCCTTGGGCTGCAAACGGGAGCTCCGCGAAGGTAGGTGATCAAGGGTGCTGGCCGGCTGCAAGTGGGGCGCGGGATAGGCGCCTCGGAGGTGGCCGGTGGCAAGTAGATGGCGCCTCAAGGTAAGGGGTTTAAATGGCTGAATGAGTGGGTTCTTAGGGTCACTAGGGGAGTTGGGAGTTTAGGGAAACTGGACCTAACAGGTGAGCTAGTGGGAAGGCCGAATAGGACACCTAGGGGAGTTGGCCGGATGGGAGATGATGGCTAGGCAGTGGCCAGCAACTTGGGTTATACTAGGTTCGGCTAGGTTTAGGTGGTGGCGGCAAAAGGGCTGAGATGAAGGTAGGATGGGTGGCTAAGAGTGGAGAGGTGGTAGAGAGGGGCTTTGAGGGAGTTTGGGGTACTTACCGAATGGGGAGAGGTGGCGGATGAAGTGGGAAGGTGGTGGGCAGGTGGCTGTCGGCTGGTTCGGTTGGTTGGAGGTGATGGCGTCCGACTGAGGGGTGGTGGTAGTGGATGGAAGAGGGAAGGTGGCGGAGCAGGTGGCGGCTGGTGGAGCAGGCAGAGGTGGGGAGTGGTCCCGGCTGGGTGAGAGAAGGGAGAAGGAGAGGGCCCGGCTGGGTGAGAGGGTGGTTCCCACTTGGAAAACCCGCCCACAAGGAGGGGGGTTTAAATAGGGGATGGGTAGGTCGGTTAGGGCTGGGCTGTGGGTAGTGGTTAGGTGGTTTAGGTAGGGTGGTATGTAGATAAGGTGGGCTGGAAGGGGTTGGGCCAGATATTTTAAAACTAGGGGTTTGGGTAAATCGTGGGCTAAGGGTGGTTTAGGGGTTTAGGGCTAGGTTAGGTGGTTGGGTTTTAGGGTGAGGTTTAGTGAGCTAGGTTAGGTGATTAGGCTAGGTTTAGGCTAGGATTAGGGAAATTAGTGTAGGTTTAGGGAAGGATTAGGGAAGTGGGTTAGGTGATTAGGTTCAGATTAGGGGTGGATTAGGGGTTTAGGCTAGGTTTAGGCATTTTGGGCTAAGTTTAGGTGAAGGAGCTCCCTTAGCATGGCCCATAGACCTTGATCACCCCATGTTGGTGCAGCCCTAGGTTAGGTTTTAGCTAATTACAAGCTTAAACCCACTCAATTAGGCTAACCCACATGATTAACCCAAACTTGACACACAAGTCAAGCTTAATACAACACTCTTGATATTTTTCAACCCCACTCTCTCTCATGCCCAATATCCCACGTGAATCTCAAGTGGGCCCCACCTCCATTTATGAGAAGGTGATGTGGGCCATGGATATGGATATTGGATTGGATCTCTGGATCCAAATCCAAATCCAAGTCCACATATGGGTTTGGATTGGGATCTGGATATATATGGTCCAGATCCAATCCAAACTGAACTCTGACTCCTTCGAGCTGGGTTCGAAACGGACGATTCGTGCGGGGCCTGACAGCATCAGTACTCCGTCTGCGTTGGGTCTTCGCCAACACAGTCGTCCGCCTCTGTTTCTGCCTTCCGAAGATGACTTCAAATGATATTTTGGTAAGAACAGGGTCTTGGACGTTCGAGATCCTGGGGTGTGAATCAGAGATAAGAGTTGCTATGTCGGGCTTGACATGTGCTCCGGTTCCGAGCTCTTCTTGGCTCTCCTGGTCCTGTCTTGATCGTGCCAAGCCACTTCGGGGTTTCAAAACATGTTTTAAAAGGGTTTTCAAAAGCCATATCGTATGTTTTTGAAAGATATAGTTTAAAACATATATACAGGGTTGTTTGGAAGGCTCCTGGGTTTCAAAACTCAAAATGGCCCTTTGGGGCTGCTTGTATAAAACCAGATTCGTTTAAGAAATTCGTGGGATTTCGGGGTGTTTACAACAACTAAAGACCGAGTTTAGACACTTACGAGTAGCTGGTCCGTAGAGGTCTTGCTTGAGCGTGGACTTGGCTTTGGGCTGCAAGTGGGAGCTCCGCGAAGGTAGGTGATTAAAAGTGCTGGCCGGCTACAAGTGGGGAGCGGGATAGGCGCCTCGAAGGTGGCCGGTGGCAAGTAGATGTCGCCTCAAAGTAGGGGGGTTTAAAGGGGCTGAATGAGTGGGTTCTTAGGGTCACTAGGGGAGTTGAGAGTTTAGGGAAGCTGGACCTAGAAGGTGAGCTGGTGGGAAAACCGAATAGGACACCTAGGGGAGGGCCGAATGGGAGCTGATGGCTAGGAAGTGGCCGGCAGCTTGGGTTATACTAGGTTCGGCTAGGTTAAAATGGTGGTGGAAAAGGGGCTGAGATGAAGGTAGGATGGGTAGCTAAGAGTGGAGAGGTGGTAGAGAAGGGGGCTAGGTAAGGTGCAGGGTACTTACCGAATGGGGAGAGGTGGCGGATGAAGTGGGAAGGTGGCGGGCAGGTGGCTGTCGGCTAGTTCGGTTGGGTGGAGGTGGTGGCAGCTGGCTGAGGGATGGTGGTGATGGAGGGAAGAGGGAAGGTGGCGGTGCAGGTGGTGGCTGGTGGAGCAGGTGGAGCTGTTGGGGAGTGGTCCCGGCTGGGTGAGAGATGGGAGAAGGAGAGGGCCCGGCTGGGTGGAAGGGTGGTTCCCACTTGGAAAACCCGCCCACAAGGAGGGGGGTTTAAATAGGGGATGGGTAGGTCGGTTAGGGCTGGGCTGAGGGTAGTGGTTAGGTGGTTTAGGTAGGGTGGTATGTAGATAAGGTGGGCTGGAAAAGGTTGGGCCAGATATTTTGAAACTAGGGGTTTGGGTAAATCGTGGGCTAAGGGTGGTTTAGGGGTTTAGGGTTAGGTTAGGTTGTTGGGTTTTAGGGTGAGGTTTAGTGAGCTAGGTTAGGTGATTAGGCTAGGTTTAGGCTAGGATTAGGGAAATTAATCTAGGTTTAGGGAAGGATTAGGGAAGTGGGTTAGGTGATTAGGTTAGGATTAGGACGGGATTAGGGAAGTGGGTTAGGTAATTAGGTTCAGATTAGGGGTGGATTAGGGGTTTAGGCTAGGATTAGGCATTTTGGGTTAGGTTTAGGTGAAGGAGCTCCCTTAGCATGGCCCATAGACCTTGATCACCCCATGTTGGTGTAGCCCTAGGTTAGGTTTTAGCTAATTACAAGCTTAAACCCACTCAATTAGGCTAACCCACATGATTAACCCAAACTTGACACACAAGTCAAGCTTAATACAACACTCTTGATATTTTTCAACCCCACTCTCTCTCATGCCCATGATCCCACGTGAAACTCAAGTGGGCCCCACCTCCATTTATGAGAAGGTGATGTGGGCCATGGATATGGATATTGGATTGGATCTCTGGATCCAAATCCAAATCCAAGTCCACATATGGGTTTGGATTGGGATCTGGATATATATGGTCCAGATCCACTCCAAACTGAACTCTGACTCCTTCGAGCTGGGTTCGAAACGGACGATTCGTGCGGGGCCTGACAGCATCAGTACTCCGTCTGCGTTGGGTCTTCGCCAACATGGTCGTCCGCCTCCGTTTCTGCCTTCCGGAGATGACTTCAAATGCTATTTTGATAAGAACAGGGTCTTGGACGTTCGAGATCTTGGGGTGTGAATCAGATACAAGAGTTGTTGTATCAGGCTTGACATGTGCTCCGGTTCCAGGCTCTTCTGGGCTCTCCTGGTCTTGTCTTGATCCGGCCAAGCCACTTCGGGGTTTCAAAACATGTTTTAAAAAGGGTTTTCAAAAGCCATATTATATGTTTTTGAAAGATAAAGTTTAAAACATATGTACAGGGTTGTCTGGAAGGCTCCTGGGTTTCCAGACTCAAAATGGCCCTTTGGGGCTGCTTGTACAAAACCAGATGGATTTTGAGAAATTCGTGGGATTTCGGGATGTTTACACAAAGAAAGGCCTAGTTCAACATAGCAAGATACTTGCAAGTAGTACGTGCTATTTCTAAATAGGCTGATCTGGAATGGATCGAGTGTAGGCTTGGGATAAGTCCTCCCCTCTTCTCTTCTCCTTCCAAAAGGAAAACAAAGGCCCAAAACAAAAGGGAATTTCCCGTTTAAAGTCTCTTTCCAAAAGAAAGAAACCAGACTTCAAAAAAGAAAATCGATTCTCTTATGAAAAAGAGGGATTAAAGAAAAAAAATACTCCCAAAGGGAGACCCTCTATGAAAAAAACGAAAAAGAGGCCAAAAAGCTCAAAAAGAGCAGTTTTCCGCCTTCTATGCCTTAAACCACGGGACGCTTCAGAAGGGACCGTGGTATCTCTTTCCCATCCCTGGCTTATCCCAAGCTAAAGCATGGTTCATTTCGAGGAATCCTAAAGTAAAAATAGGATTTACTTACTTGAATTTCATCTTGTTTGAGAATTCGACGTTTCGAGTAAGGCGTAGGAATTTGAAATGAAGCTTGTTTTCTTATAAAACCTCCGCTAGATAAGCAAGTGTTAAGACTCAAACAAAGGCAAGCATGAAGAGCTCGAGATCCTTAGGATCGAGGCTCAAGACAGTTGTCCCTTTTGTAAATAGCTTTTGTAAATAAGTTTTGAAAATCGAACATCGAACAGCATAGGATTTGCTCACTTGGAGCAATAGACCTTGTAAGTCTCTAGAGTTCGACCACATCTGGTCTCTGGGAGGTCGCCACTCTTGGCACCACAACCATGTCATCTGCATTCCACGCATGATACTTGCATGAACATGATCCCATTTTAGGACTAGATTCCATAAATACCCCTTTGGCGTGATATCTCCTCCTACCAGAGTTTGTAAATTGAGATTTTGCTAAAAATGGGACGATCCCATATTCTTCGTGGCTAGATCTAGGGAGACACTAAAAGGGGTGTTTGTCATCTTTGCCCTTATCCAAATCAATTTGGACAAGGCCAAAGAGGGGCATCTGTAAACACCCCGAAATCCCACGAATTTCTCAAAATCCATCTGGTTTTATACAAGCAGCCCCAAAGGGCCATTTTTGAGTTTGGAAACCCAGGAGCCTTCCAAACAACCCTGTACATATGTTTTAAACTTCATATTTCAAAAACATATATAATATGGCTTTTGAAAACCTTTTAAAACATGTTTTTGAAACCCCGAAGTGGCTTGGCCCGATCAAGACAGGACCAAGAGAGCCAAGAAGAGCCCAGAACCGGAGCACCTGTCGAGCCCGGCACAGCAACTCTTGTATCTGATTCACACCCCAGGATCTCGAACGTCCAAGACCCTGTTCTTACCAAAATATCATTTGAAGTCATCTCTGGAAGGCAGAAACGGAGGCGGACGACTATGTTGGCGAAGACCCAACGCAGACGGAGTACTGATGCTGTCAGGCCCCGCACGAATCGTCCGTTTCGAACCCAGCTCGAAGGAGTCAGAGTTCAGTTTGGATTGGATCTGGACCATATATATCCAGATTCCAATCCAAACCCATATGTGGACTTGGATTTGGATTTGGATCCAGAGATCCAATCCAATATCCATAGCCATGGCACACATCACCTTCTCATAAAGGGAGGTGGGGCCCACTTGAAATTCACGTGGGATATTGGGCATGAGAGAGAGTGGGGGTGAAAAATATCAAGAGTGTTGTATTAAGCTTGACTTGTGTGTCAAGTTTGGGTTTAATCATGTGGGTTAGCCTAATTGAGTGGGTTTAAGCTTGTAATTAGCTAAAACCTAACCTAGGGCTGCACCAACATGGGGTGATCAAGGTCTATGGGCCATGCTAAGGGAGCTCCTTCACCTAAACCTAACCCAAAATGCCTAATCCTAGCCTAAACCCCTAATCCACCCCTAATCTGAACCTAATTACCTAACCCACTTCCCTAATCCCGTCCTAATCCTAACCTAATCACCTAACCCACTTCCCTAATCCTCCCTAAACCTAGATTAATTTCCCTAATCCTAGCCTAAACTTAGCCTAATCACCTAACCTAGCTCACTAAACCTCACCCTAAAACCCAACCACCTAACCTAACCCTAAACCCCTAAACCACCCTTAGCCCACGATTTACCCAAACCCCTAGTTTTAAAATATCTGGCCCAACCCTTTCCAGCCCACCTTATCTACATACCACCCTATCTAAGCCACCTAACCACTACCCTCAGCCCAGCCCTAACCGACCTACCCATCCCCTATTTAAACCCCCCTCCTTGTGGGCAGGTTTTCCAAGTGGGAGCCCTCACCTCAGCCCAGCCGACTCCACTCTCCAACCTGTCCGCCTGCTCCACTCCCCAACTGCTCCACCTGCTCCATTAGCTCCACCTGCACCACCACCTTCCCTCTTCCATCCTCCACCACCATCCCTCAGCCGGACGCCACCACCTCCACCCAACCGAACCAGCCAACAGTTCACCTGCCCGCCTGCTTCCCACATCATCCACCACCTATCCCCATTTGGTAAGTACCCCAAACTCCATCAAAGCCCCTCTCTTCCACCTCTCCACTCTTAGCCACCCATCCTATCTTCATCTCAGCCCCTTTGCCACCACCACTTTAACCTAGCCGAACCTAGTATAACCCAAGCTGCCGGCCACTACCTAGCCATCATCTCCCATTCGGCCTTCCCCTAGGTGTCCTATTCGGCCTTCCCACCAGCTCACCTTTTAGGTCCAGTTTCCCTAAACTCTCAACTCCCCTAGTGACCCTAAGAACCCACTCATTCAGCCCCTTTAAACCCCCTACTTTGAGGCGCCATCTACTTGCCACCGGCCACCTTCGAGGCGCCTATCCCGCGCCCCACTTGCAGCCGGCCAGCACCTTTGATCACCTACCTTCGCGGAGCTCCCGTTTGCAGCCCAAGGCCAAGCCCACGCTCAAGCAAGACCTCTACGGACCAGCTACTCGTAAGTGTCTAAACTCGGTCCTTAGTTGTATACTTGCTTGGGATTCAATTTGATACGGGGTTGTAATAACGGAGCATAGTCTCCCCCGCTTGTAATAACGTGGCTTGGCACAACCACACACGTGCACTCTCTTAGTCGTGCACGATTTTTAACACACACGGGCCTAATCAGCCCCTAATATATAAGTGTACATATATACTTTCATTTTCGAAGGGTTTTGTTTGAGTTGGGTGCGTTGTCTTTCAATTCAAGCACTCTCACACACATTGAGCTTTCACTCTTATTTGAAAGACCCAAGTAAGGGCCGACCTATACTATTTGGGTTTCATTTCTTGTCGTGTGAGTAAGTCTTTCAATTCAAGCACTCTCACACACATTGAGCTTTCGCTCTTATTTGAAAGACCCAAGTAAGGGCCGACCTATACTATTTGGGTTTCATTTCTTGTCGTGTGAGTAAGTCTTTCAATTCAAGCACTCTCACACACATTGAGCTTTCGCTCTTATTTGAAAGACCCAAGTAAGGGCCGACCTATACTATTTGGGTTTCATTTCATGTCGTGTGAGTAAGTCTTTCAATTCAAGCACTTTCACACACATTGAGCCTTCGCTCTTACTCCCAAGACCTTAGTAAAGGCCTTATTGCAGTTATATTTGGGTTTCATTTATGTCGTGTGGGTAGTCTTTCAATTCAAGCACTCTCACACACATTGAGCCTTCGCTCTTACTCCCAAGACCTTAGTCAAGGTCATACTGCAATTTATATTTGGGTTTAATTTCATGTCGTGTGTGTAAGTCTTTCAATTCAAGCACGCACCCACATTGAGCCTTCGCTCTTATTTGCAAGACCCGAGTAAGGGCTCATATACATAATCTATATACATATTTCCCTTCGGTTATTTCCCTTCTGTCATTTCCCCTTCAGTATTGTCTTTACATTTCGGGTTTTCCCTTTGGAGTAGCGTGAGTTTGCATTGCATCTACGCCATACCACGAGGTAGGACGCATATTGCATCAAAGCAAGCCCCGCTCGAATTCGCCCATGTAGTGGAGTGTTCATAACACACAAACTAGGTGGCCCGAAAAGGGATAAAAGAAAAGACTTAGGCACGTGCAAATCCACGTGATCTAAAATATGCAATCGCATCCTAAAGACCCGAAATAGACACCTCAAACCGCTTCGTAGACTCTCTCTCCAAAACTCGATTTTTGCAAAAGCGTACAGACTGACCCTTGCGCATCGGTGCAAGAAGGTCTGCGACGACAAGAGCTTACTTGCTCACAGTCGCCACGTTTAGAAGTCAGTGTTAAATATATCTTCGCTAGCTTACGTAAGCTAGCTGGCACGCCCTATTTGTATACATAGGCCTTAGACACACGAGAAGATCCACTCCAAGCCCCCGAAAGAGGCGAAGAGGCGGGGATTTTCGCGCGTCTACAGGAGCGAGAGAAGGGTTTTCAATTCGCTTTTAAAATTATCCAGGATGAGCATTACTGCGCATCCTTCGGATATGGGCTCTCGCACTTGGCCCAAAAGCGACCTCCATCTTATAATGAAGGCATGAACGTCTTCGTTCATGCCTTGCTTTGTATCCCTTAAGGTATTCAGAGTCGGCGTGACTTCTACGTTGTGTGCAAATCTTTGCATGAAGCAGTTCGCTAACTCTTCAAAAGTAGCGAACTGGCTTAAGTCGTAGGAAGCCAGCCATTTGGCAGTTGTGCCTTTAAGGGATAAAGGGAACCAATACACCCATTTCATCTAGTCCTTTTTCTTCTTATGGGCTCGAGGTGAGAAAAGTTGCAAGTGAGACCTAGGGTCTCCCATGCCATCATACCGATGGAAGTTTGGTATTTCATTCCCACTGTCTGTTTTGTAATCCATAGGAAGGAAATCAGACAGGGCGTAACTTCTTTTCTCTTTGTTTTGCCCTTTCAGCAACTGTTGTAGGCCTTTACGGTCCTTTTGTGTGAAGGACTCATGGTATTGGTTGCCTTCCATTACGGAGGCCTCTTTGTGCTTGCGAGGTTTTTCAGATTTTTTCTTAGGCCTTTGTTCATCGTTTGATAAACAAGAATCGCCTACTTCAGCCTCTTGGCTGAGAGCATCGATTTTGGCCTCAAACTCCCTTCTCAGGTCCTCGATTTCATCTAGTTTGATCTTGTTTTTGAAAATCCTCCTAGAGTGAGAACTTGATGCGCATGAGCCTTGGCTCGACACTTCACTTGGGTTGGATTTTGACATGCTTTCAAGCCTTTTTCAAAATTCCTAAGTACAAGTAAAGAAAATATGATACAAGATGACACTTTCTAACATGATCGTGACAATCCTTTTTCAGGGTAGACCAAAAATAGCCCCCTCTAAGTATTTCCCGAAATCCCACGAATTTCTTAAACGAATCTGGTTTTATACAAGTAGCCCCAAAGGGCCATTTTTGAGTTTGGAAACCCAGGAGCCTTCCAAACAAACCCTGTGTATATAACTTTATCTTTCAAAAACATATGATATAGCTTTTGAAAACCCTTTTAAAACATGTTTTGAAACCCCAAAGCAGCTTGGCCCGATCAAGACACGACCAGGAGAGCTAAGAAGAGCCCGGAACCGGAGCACCTGTCAAGCCCGGCGCAGCAACTCTTGTATCTGATTCACATCCCAGGATCTCGAACGTCCAAGACCCTGTTCTTATCAAAATAGCATTTGAAGTCATCTCCGGAAGGCAGAAACGGAGGCGGACGACTATGTTGGCGAAGACCCAACGCAGACGGAGTACTGATGCTGTCAGGCCCCGCACGAATCGTCCGTTTCGAACCCAGCTCGAAGGAGTCAGAGTTCAGTTTGGTTTGGATCTGGACCATATATATCCAGATTCCAATCCAAACCCATATGTGGACTTGGATTCGGATTTGGATCCAGAGATCCAATCCAATATCCATATCCATGGCCCACATCACCTTCTCATAAATGGAGGTGGGGCCCACTTGAAATTCACGTGGGATATTGGGCATGAGAGAGAGTGGGGGTGAAAAATATCAAGAGTGTTGTATTAAGCTTGACTTGTGTGTCAAGTTTGGGTTTAATCTTGTGGGTTAGCCTAATTGAGTGGGTTTAAGCTTGTAATTAGCTAAAACCTAACCTAGGGCTGCACCAACATGGGGTGATCAAGGTCTATGGGCCATGCTAAGGGAGCTCCTTCACCTAAACCTAACCCAAAATGCCTAAACCTAGCCTAAACCCCTAATCCACCCCTAATCTGAACCTAATCACCTAACCCACTTCCCTAATCCCGGCCTAATCCCAACCTAACCACCTAACCCACTCCCCTAATCCTTCCCTAAACCTAGATTAGTTTCCCTAATCCTAGCCTAAACCTAGCCTAATCACCTAACCTAGCTCACTAAACCTCACCCTAAAACCCAACCACCTAACCTAGCCCTAAACCCCTAAACCACCCTTAGCCCACGATTTATCAAAACACCTAGTTTTAAAATATCTGGCCCAACCCCATCCAGCCCACCTTATCTACATACTACCCTACCTAAACCACCTAACCACTACCCACAGCCCAGCCCTAACCGACCTACCCATCCCCTATTTAAACCCCCCTCATTGTGGGCGGGTTTTCCAAGTGGGAACCACCTTTCCATCCAGCCGGGCCCTCTCCTTCTCCCATCTTCCATCCAGCCGGGACCACTCCCCAGCAGCTCCACCTGCTCCACCAGCCGCCACCTGCTCCGCCACCTTCCCTCTTCCGTCCACCACCACTGCCCCCCAGCCGGACGCCACCATCTTCCCCCAACTCCACCAGCCGACAACCACCTGCCCGCCACTCTCCCACTCCATCCGCCTCTTCTCCCCATTCGGTAAGTACCCTAAACTCCCTCAAAACCCCTCTCTACCACCTCTCCACTCTTAGCCACCCATCTTCCCTTCAGCTCAGCCCCTTTGCCGCCACCACCTAAGCCTAGCCGAACCTAGGATAACCCAAGTGGCTGGCCACTACTTAGCCACCATCTCCCATTCGGCCAACCCCCCTAGGTGTCCTATTTGGCCTTCCCACTAGCTCACCTTTTAGGTCCAGTTTCCCTAAGTACCTAACTTCCCTAGTGACCCTAAGACCCACTTATTCAGCCACTCTAAACTCCCTACTTCGAGGCGCCGCCTACTTGCCACCGGCCCCCTTCGAGGCGTCTATCCCGCGCCCCACTTGCAGCCGGCCAGCACCCTTGATCACCTACCTTCGCGGAGCTCCCACTTGCAGCCCAAGGCCAAGCCTACGCTCAAGCAAGACCTCTACGGACCAGCTACTCGTAAGTGTCTAAACTCGGTCTTTAGTCGAACACTTGCTTGAAATTCAATTTGATACGGGGTTGTAATAACGGAGCATAGTCTCCCCCCGCTTGTAATAACGTGGCTTGGCACAACCACACACGTACACTCTCTTAGTCGTGCACAATTTTGAACACACACGGGCCTAATCAGCCCCTAATATATAAGTGTACATATATATTTCATTTTCGAAGGGTTTTATTTAAGTTGGGTGCGTTGTCTTTCAATTCGAACACTCTCACACACATTGAGCTTTCGCTCTTATTTGAAAGACCCAAGTAAGGGCCGACCTATACTATTTGGGTTTCATTTCATGTCGTGTGAGTAAGTCTTTTAATTCAAACACTCTCACACACATTGAGCTTTCGCTCTTATTTGAAAGACCCAAGTAAGGGCCGACCTATACTATTTGGGTTTCATTTCATGTCGTGTGAGTAAGTCTTTCAATTCAAACACTCTCACACACATTGAGCTTTCGCTCTTATTTGAAAGACCCAAGTAAGGGCCGACCTATACTATTTGGGTTTCATTTCATGTCGTGTGAGTAAGTCTTTCGATTCAAACACTTTCACACACATTGAGCCTTCGCTCTTACTCCCAAGACGTTAGTAAAGGCCTTATTGTAGTTATATTTGGGTTTCATTTATGTCGTGTGTGTAGTACTTCAATTCAAGCACTCTCACACACATTGAGCCTTCGCTCTTACTCCCAAGACCTTAGTCAAGGCCCTACTGCAATTTATATTTGGGTTTAATTTCATGTCGTGTGTGTAAGTCTTTCGATTCAAGCACGCACCCACATTGAGCCTTCGCTCTTATTTGCAAGACCCGAGTAAGGGCTCATATACATAAGATATATACGTATTTCCCTTCGGTTATTTCCCTTCGGTTATTTCCCTTCGGTTATTTCCCTTCTGTTATTTCCCTTCAGTATTGTCTTTACATTTTGGGTTTTCCCTTTGGAGTAGCGTGAGTTTGCATTGCATCTACGCCATACCACGAGGTAGGACGCATATTGCATCAAAGCAACCCCCGCTCGAATTCGCCCATGTAGTGGAGTGTTCATAACACACAAACTAGGCGACCCAAAAAGGGATAAAAGAAAAGACTTAGGCACGTGCAAATCCACGTGATCTAAAACATGCAATCGCATCTTAAAGACCCGAAATAGACACCTCGAACCGTTTCGTAGACTTTCTCCCCAAAACTCGATTTTTGCAAAAGCGTACAGACTGACCCTTGCGCATCGGTGCAAGAAGGTCTGCGACGACAAGAGCTCACTTGCTCACAGTCGCCACGTTTAGAAGTCAGTGTTAAATATATCTTCGCTAGCTTAAGTAAGCTAGCTGGCACGCCCTATTTGTATACAAAGGCCTTAGACGCACGATAAGATCCACTCCAAGCCACGAAAGAGGTGAAGAGGCGGGGATTTTCGCGCGTCTACACCTTTACGGTCCTTTTGTGTGAAGGACTCATGGTATTGGTTGCCTTCCATTACGGAGGCCTCTTTGTGCTTGCGAGGTTTTTCAGATTTTTTCTTAGGCCTTTGTTCATCGTTTGATAAACAAGAATCGCCTACTTCAGCCTCTTGGCTGAGAGCATCGATTTTGGCCTCAAACTCCCTTCTCAGGTCCTCGATTTCATCTAGTTTGATCTTGTTTTTGAAAATCCTCCTAGAGTGAGAACTTGATGCGCATGAGCCTTGGCTCGACACTTCACTTGGGTTGGATTTTGACATGCTTTCAAGCCTTTTTCAAAATTCCTAAGTACAAGTAAAGAAAATAGAGTTAAAACAACACCTCTTTGAAAATCTTTTCGCAAGTTCCTAGAATGACTCGACTTTTAAAAGACTCACGTCCCATCGGGCGTGCCAAACTCCTGTAGATGCAGAAAATCTCCGCCTCCTGGTTCTTAGGCCTGGAGCGAACCTTTTCGTGTGCCTAAGTCCTATTTAAACAAATAGGGCATGCCAGCTAGCTTACCTAAGCTAGCGAAGATATGTTTTAAACCTGACTTCTAACGTGGCGACTGTGAGCAAGCAAGCTCTTGTCGTCGCAGACCTTCTTGCACCGATGCACAAGGGTCAGTCTGTACGCTTTTAAAAAATTGAGTTTTGAGTGGAAAAAGCCTACGAAAATGATTCGAGGTGTTTAATTCGGGTCTTTTTGGTATGGTTTCAGATTTTAGATCACGTGGATTTGCACGTGCCTAAGTCTTTCTTTTTATCCCTCTTTGGGGCCACCTAGGTGTGTGTTATGAACACTCCACTAAATGTGTCGATTTTGAGCGGGAGTATGAGGTTTACTTTGATGCAATATGCATCCTAACTCGTGGTATGGCGTATATGCAATGCAAACTAACGCTACTCCAAAGGGAAAACCCGAATTTAAAAGACAATACCGAAGGGAAATGACTTGAAATGTAAATGCCGAAGGGAAATGACTTGTGATGTAAATGCCGAAGGGAAATGACTTGTAATGTAAATGACGAAGGAAAATACATATATAATATATATATATATGGGCCCTTACTTGGGTCTTACAAATAAGAGCGAAGGCTCAATGTGGGTGCGTGTGAGAATTGAAGTACTACACACACGACATGAAATGAAACCCAAATATAACTTGCAATATGGCCTTAACTAAGGTCTTGGGAATAAGAGCGAAAGCTCAATGTGTGTGAGTGCTTGAATTGAAGTACTACGCACACAACATGAAATTAAACCCAAATATAAATTGCAATATGGCCTTAACTAAGGTCTTGATAATAAGAGCGAAAGCTCAATGTGTGTGAGTGCTTGAATTGAAGTACTACGCACACAACATGAAATTAAACCCAAATATAAATTGCAGTATGGCCTTAACTAAGGTCTTGGGAATAAGAGCGAAAGCTCAATGTGTGTGAGTGCTTGAATTGAAGTACTATGCACACAACATGAAATAAACCCAAGGATAGTATAACACGGCCCTTACTTGGGTCTTACAAATAAGAGCGAAGGCTCAATGTGTGTGAGTGCGAGAATTGAAAAACAACACACACAACTCAAGCAAAAACCCTATGCAACATAAACTATATAAATAAATTTATATCTTAGGGGCTGATTAGGCCCGTGTGTGTTCAAAATCATGCATGACTAAGAGCGAGGTAGGCTCAAGTGCACGTGTGTGTGGGTGTGCCAAGCCACGTTATTACAAGCGGGGGGAGACTATGCTCCGTTATTACAACCCCGTATCAAATTTAATTTAAGCAAGTCTACAACTAAGGACCGAGTTAGGTACTTACTTATAGCTGGTCCGGAGGTGACTTGCTTGAGCGTAGGCTTGGCTTCGCCTTGGGCTGGAAGAGGGAGCTCCTCGAAATGGAACGGCAAGGGGAGATGCTGGCCGGGTGACTTGGGTGCACGGGAAGGGCGCCTTGAAGTTGGCCGGCTGCTAGGAGTGTGTTGCCTTGGTGTTTTGGGCTAAGATGACTAAGGAGGGTCACTAAGGGATGGTGTAGTGTTAGGAAAGGTGGCGCTAAGGGGAGCCTAAGGGAATGCCTAAGGGAAACGGGGTGGCTGGCCGGGAGGACTTAGGTGTAGTCGGCTAGGGATGGCCGACTAAGGGGTGGTTTAGTGGTGGCCGACTACTAGGGTAGCTAAGGAATGGCAAGGATGGGAAGGGAGCTAGCTAGGGTGTGGTGTATGGTAGAGCTAAGGGCTGGTGGAAAGGGGTATGGGCAGGTCCTAGGGAGCCAAGTGGGGTGGCCGGGTATTACTAGGGGGAGTGGTTCAAGGCGGGTGACGTAAGGTGGAGGTCTGGCCGAATGGGTAGGGATGACGGGTAGGTGGTGTTGGCGAGAGGTTATGGTGGTATGGGTGGTTGAGAGTGGAGGGGGAGTGAAGAAGAGGTGGAGCTAAGTGTAGGGTACTAACCGGCTGGTGAAGAAGTTGGTGGATGGAAGAAGGGCAGCCGGGTGCTTTGGATGGATGGGATTCGGCCGGGAGGTGTTGGCGACGGGGAATGGAGCAGGCTGGGAGGCAGTGGTGGCGCGAGGTGGAGCTGGCCGGATGGAGGTGGTGCAGGTGGAACAAGGTGGAAGATTCGGCTGGAAGGTGATTGGCCAAGGTCGGCTGGCCCAAGGTGGAAAGAAAAGATCTAAAACCCGCCCACTAGGGGGGGTGTTTATAGCCTTGGAGATGGCGGTTGGGGCTGGTATTTGGAGGGTGGTAAGGTAGTTTAGGGGGTGGTGGTGTGGTGATAAGGTGGGCTGGTTTTGAGGAGGGGCCAGATATTTTAATACAAGGGGTTTTAGGTAGATGGTGTGCTAGGTTTAGGTGGGGTAGTTTAGGGGTTTAGGGCCTAGCTAGGTGGGTTGGTTTTGGGGTGAGGTTTAGTGAGGTGGGTTAGGTGATTAGGCTAGGATTAGGTTAGGTTTAAGGGAATTAAGCTAGGTTTAGGGGAGGATTAGGGAAGTGGGTTAGGTGATTAGGTTGGGATTAGGCCGGGATTAGGGAAGTGGGTTAGGTGATTAGGCTAGGTTTAGGATGGGATTAGGGTAAAAGGCTAGGATTAGGGTTTTTTTATTAGGATTGGGTTAGGGAGCTTCCTTTGCATAACCCATAGACCTTGTTGCATCATGTTGGTGCAAGCCTAGGTTAGGTTTTGGCTAATACAAGCTTAAACCCATGTTAATTAGGCTAACCCACATGATTAACTCCAAACTTGACACACAAGTCAAGCTTAATTACAATCACTCCCAAAGCTTATCCTCCCCCACTCTCTCTCATGCCCATAATCCCACGTGAACTTCAAGTGGGCCCCACCTCCATTTATGAGAAGGTGATGTGGGCCATGGATGTGGATATTGGATTGGATCTCTGCATCCAAATCCAAATCCAAATCCACACATGGGTTTGGATTGGGATCTAGATATATATGGTCCAGATCTGATCCAAACTGAATTCTGACTCCTTTAGGCTGTGTTCGAAACGAACGGTTTGTGCAGGGTCTGACAGCATCAGTACTTCGTCTACGTTGGGTCTTCGCCAACATGATCGTCCGCTTCTGTTTTCACCTTCTGGAGATGACTTCATATGATTTCTGATTATAATAGGGTCTTGGACGTTTGAGATCCTGGGGGTGGATTCAACAATAGAGTTGCTGTGCCGGGCTCGATTTGTGCTCCGGTTCCAGGCTCTCTTTAGCTCCTCTGGTCTTGCTTTGATCAGGCCAAGCTTGCTTTGTGGGGTTTCAAAACATATTTTAACAGTTTTTAAAACATATTATACATATTTAAAACATATAAGAGTTTAAAATATCTGTACAGGGTTGCATGGAAGGCTCCTGGGTTTCCAGACTCAAAATGGCCCTTTGGGGCTGCTTTTATAAAACCAGGTTGATTTGAGAAATTCGTGGGATTTCGGGGTGTTTACAGGGTGTTTGATTCGGGTTGTTTTTGTATGATTTTCAGATTTTATTTCACGTGGATTTGCACGTGCCTATGTCTTTCTTTTTATCCCTTTTCGGGCCAACTAGGTGTGTGTTATGAACACGTAACCTAAGTGGGGCGATTTTGAGCGGGAGTATGGGGTTTGCTTTGATGCAATATGCATCCTAACTCGTGGTTTAGTGTATATGCAATGCAAACTCACGCAACTCCAAAGGGAAAACCCGAAATTGAAAGACAATGTGGAGGGGAAATGACTTGAAATGCAAATTGCAAAAGGGAAATTGCGAAAGGGAAATTGCAAAAGGGAAATATGTTTATATCTTAAGAGCGGAAAATCTCAATAGTGCAAGTGTGTGCCGTGTATATATGTAAAGACTACGCACACTGCTGAACCTTAAAACCCAAATCTTAAAGACATAGCCGAAAGGGAAATACTTATAATATATATGGGCCTGAAGGTCGCCAACGTGTTGCGTGGGTGTTGTGTGTATATTGAAAGACAACTCACACGACTTAAATGAAACCCAAATATAAATTTGCAATAGGCCTTGACTAAGGTCTTGGGAGTAAGAGCGAAAGCTTAATGTGTGTGAGTGCGAGAATTGAAGTACTACACACACGACATGAAATTAAACCCAAATATAAATTGCAACAGGCCTTGACTAAGGTCTTGGGAGTAAGAGCGAAAGCTCAATGTGTGTGAGTGCGAGAATTGAAGTACTACACACACAACATGAAATTAAACCCAAATATAAACTGCAATAGGCCTTGACTAAGGTCTTGGGAGTAAGAGCGAAAGCTCAATGTGTGTGAGTGCGAGAATTGAAATACAACACACACAACTTAAGCAAAACCCCATGCAACTTAAATTATATAAATAAGTCTATATCTTAAGGGCTGATTAGGCCCGTGTGTGTTCAAAATCGTGCACGACTAAGAGCAAGATAGGCTCAAGTGCACGTGTGTGTGGGTGTGCCAAGCCACGTTATTACAAGCGGGGGGACACAATGCTCCGTTATTACAACCCCGTATCAAATTTAATTAAGCTTAAGCAAGTCTATAAACAAGGACCGAGTTAGGCACTTACGTATAGCTGGTTCGGAGGTGACTTGCTTGAGCTTGGGCTTGAGCGTCGCCTTGGGCTGCAAGAGGGAGCTCCTTGGAAGGGCACGGCAAAGGAGGGTGCTGGCCGGGTGAAGGAAGATGTGGCGCCTTGGTGCTAGTCAGGTGATGGGAAGGAGAGGGGGTGCTGGAGTCTTGTGGCTGAGGTAGTTAGGGGGGCTGTCACTAAGGTGTAGGGCAGGTCCTAGGGAAGGTGGAGCCAAGAGGTGACTAGGGGCTGCCTAAGGGATGAAGATGGAAGGTTGCAGGTATGGCAAGGTGCAGTCGGTTGTGGCTGACCGACTAGTGGCAGGTTAGGTGGTGGTCGGCTGGGGTAACTAGGGGTGCTTAGGTAGGGCAAAGGGGAGCTAGCTAGGGTGTTGGCTAAGGGGTGGTTTAAGGGAAGAGGTAAGGTTGAGGGTGACTAACTAGGGGCTGTCTCGGGGATGAAGCAAGGTGGCAGGTGTGATGCAGTTGGGCAGAGGTTGGCCGAATGGTGAAGTGTGGCGGATGGTGGTCGGGAAGTGATGGTGGTGTGGTGGCTGAGAGTGGAGGGGGAGTGAAGATAGGGTGGAGTTAGGATAGGGTACTAACCGGATAGGAAGGTGAAGGTGGTGTCCAAGGAAGGTAGCCGGGTGAAAGGTGGATGCAATCGGGTGGAAGGAGTGGAGCTGGCCAGGAGATGATGGTGGCGTGGAGTGGTGCAGGCCGGGAGATGATGGCAACGTGGAGTGGTGCAGGCCGGGAGGTGGTGGTGGAGCAGGTTAGAGAAGAGAGCAAGGGGTGAGAGAGGGCTCGGCTGGCCTAAGGTGGCTGGGAAAAGCTTGAAAAACCTGCCCACTAGGGGGGGGGGGGTTTATAGGATTTTCAAGAGGTCGGTTGGGATGGTTTTGAAGGGGTGGTTTAGTGGTTAGGTGGTGGTGGTGTGGTGATAAGGTGGGCTAGATATTTAGTTTAGGTGGTTTTAGGGATATGATGTGCTAAGGCTTAGGTGGGGTGGTTTAGTGGTTTAGGGCTTAGCTAGGTGGGTTGATTTTAGGGTGAGGTTTAGTGAGGTGGGTTAGGTGTTTAGGCTAGGATTAGGTTGGGATTAAGGGAATTAGGCTAGGTTTAGAGAAGGATTAGGGAGGTGGGTTAGGTGATTAGGTTGGGATTAGGCTGGGATTAGGGCAAATGGCTAGGATTAAAGGTTTTGGCTTAGAATCGGGTTAGGAGCATCCCTTTGCATAGCCCATGGACTTCATTGCATCATGTTGGTGCAGCCCTAGGTTAGGTGTAGGTTCATACAAGCTTAAACCCACACTAATTAGGCTAACCCACATGATTAACCCTAAACTTGACACACAAGTCAAGCTTAATACATTCCCCTCATGCTTAATCCTCCCCATTCTCTCTCATGCCCATAATCCCACATGAATTTCAAGTGGGCCCCACCTCCATTTATGAGAAGGTGATGTGGGCCATGGATGTGGATATTGGATTGGATCTTTGGATCCAAATCCAAATCCACATATATGTTTGGATTGGGATCTGGATATATATGGTCTAGATCCGATCCATACTAAATTCTGACTCCTTCAGGATATGTTGGAAACGAACGATTTGTGCGGGGCCTGACAGCATCAGCACTCCGTCTTGCATTGGGTCTTCGCCAACATTGTCGTTCGCTTCTATTTTCACCTTCTGGAGATGATTTGAAATGATTTGCTGATAATAGGGACTTGGACGTTCGAGATCCTGGGGATGAATCTAACACGAGAGTTGTTGTGCCGGGTTCGATATGTGCTCCCGTTTCGGGCTCTCTTTTGCTTTTCTGGTCCTGCTTTCATCAGGCCAAGCCTCTTTGTGGGGTTTCAAAACATGTTTTTAGATATTTTAAAAGTATATTATACATATTTTAAAACATGTAAGGTTTAAACATATGTACAGGGTTCGTTTGGAAGGCTACTAGGTTTCCAGACTCAAAATAGCCCTTTGGGGCTGCTTTTACAAAACTAGTTTTATTTGAGAAGTTCGTGGGATTTCGGGGTGTTTACAGATGCCCCTCTTTGGCATTGTCCAAATTGATTTGGATAATGGCAAAGATGACAAACACCCCTTTCAATGTCTCCCTAGATCTAACCACGAAAAATATGGGATCGTCCCAATCTTTAGTAAAATCTCACTTTTAAAACCCTGGTAGGAGGAGATATCATGCCAAAGGGATATACAAAACAGTTTCTGGTCCTAAAATGGGATTATGTTATGCAAATGTCAATGCGTGGAAATGCAGATGCATGACATGGGTGGGGTGCCAAGAATGGCGACCTCCTAGAAACCAGATATAGTCGAACTCTTGAGACTTACAAGACCTACTGCTCCAAGTGAGCAGATCCTATGCTGTTCGATGTTCGATTTTTTTCAAAATCTATTTACAAAAACTATTTACAAAAAGGGACAACTGTCTTGAGTCTTAATCCTAAGGATCTCGAGCTCTTCGTGTTTGCCTTTGTTTGAGTCTTGACACTCGCTTATCTAGTGGAGGTTTTATAAGAAAATAAGCTATATTTCAAATTCCTACGTCTTACTCGAAACGTCGAATTCTCAAACAAAATGAAATTCAAGTAAGTAAATCCTATTTTTACTTTAGGATTCCTCAAAATGAATCATGTTTTAGCTTGGGATAAGCTAGGGATGGGAAAGAGATACCACGGTCCCTTCTGAAGCATCCTGTGGTTTAAGGCATAGAAGGCGGAAAAGTGCTCTTTTTGAGCTTTTGGCCTCTTTTTCCTTTTTTTCATAGAGGGTCTCCCTTTGGGAGTATTTTTTCTTTAATCCCTCTTTTTCACAAGAGAATAAATTTTTTCTTTTGAATTTTGGTTTCTTTTCTTTTGGAAAGAGACTTCGGATGGGTAAATTCCCTTTATTTGGGCCACGTTTTCCATTCCAGATCAGCCTATTTAGAAATAGCACATACTACTTGCAAGTATCTTGCTATATTGAACTAGGCCTTTCTTTGTAAGAAGAAGGATTTTGAAATGTAACCACGATTTTGAAGACTCCACTCTTTCACAAGTGCGAATTCTCTCACTCAGGATAACACGATTTTGCCTTTGCACCTTATTTTCAAGTCTCAGGGCAGCTATCCCTAAAGGTTTTCAAAAATTGGAATTTAACCCAAATCCTACACATAATAATTCTTTAAGTATTGAATATTGATAGGATCTGCTAAATTCCTACCTTCTACATCGATCAACCAATATGAGTTGTTCGTGGTGGTTGCACGTACAACATAGGGTCCATCCCACTTGGGGCGCCACTTTCCAAGGGGATGTGGGCCACGATAGTGGATGATTTTCAAAACCAGATCTCCCACTTCAAAGTGGCGAGGTCTCATATGTTTGTCAAAATGTCGGGCTATCCTTTCCCGGTATGCACGAGCATGATCCATAGCAAGGAGTCGCCTCTCATCTAGCAAATCTAGTTCGGCCATCCTAGTATGCTGAAGCGTCTCTAGGGGGAGGTCGAGTGCTATGGATGTATGAAATGAATGCAATTGAGTATGAATGGGAAGAATGGCGTTTGTGCCATAGACCAATTCGAATGGTGTGGCATTCATGGGGGTCCGGATGAAAGTTCTATAAGATCATAAGACTTCATCCAGCTTCTCGTGCCACGTCCTACCCTTCTCTAAAGTCTTCTCAATTATGCTAATGAGAGTCTTGTTTGTGGCTTCAGCTTGGCCGTTGCCTTGAGGGTAGTAGGGCGAAGAGAAGTGGTGAGTCAAAACATACGTGTTGCACAACTTAACCATCCGCTCATTCTTGAATGGGGTGCCATTATCAGACACAAGGTCTCGTGGAACCCCAAATCGAGCCAAGATATTCCTCCTAATGAAAGCCACCACATGTTGCCCCAGTACGTTGGTCAGGGAAATGGCTTCCACCCACTTGGAGAAATACTCAGTGGCTGCTAAAATGAATCGATGCCCATTCGAGGCTTTTGGAAAAATTGGGCCTACAATGTCAAACGCCCACTGGTGAATGGCTAGGGGCTAACCACGGAATGCAATGCAGATGAGGGGATATGAATGGCGTGTCCATGCACTTGACATGGATGACACTTCCTAACATGATTGTGACAATCCTTTTTCAGGGTGGACCAAAAATAGCCCGCTCTAAGTATTTTCATTGCCATCATGTTGGCATTGACATGACCTCCACACTCTCCATCGTGGAACTCATGCATCACTATCCTAGCCTCCTCTAGATCGATACACCTAAGTAGGATGCCGGTAAAACTTTTTTTGTGTAGAACCCCACCCAGAATGGTGTATCGGGTCGAAATTTTATGGATGAATGCCTTATCTTTGGATGTGGCAACCTCGGTGAATCCCCCATTTTCGAGAAAATACTTGATGTCGTAAAACCAAGCTTTTTTAATAGAATCTGGGTTGTTTTGGCAAATATCCAAATCGTGTGTGGATGGGTTGGGCGCATGCCATATTTCTAAAGATCGGGTCCCTGAAATGGGATCGACCTTTAGGGCTGAACCCAAGGAGGAGAGGGCATCGGCAATGCCATTATCCTCTCTTCCTACGTGTGTGAGTTTACACAATTGGAATGACTCCACCAATCGAGTGGCCAACTCGTGATATGGAAGTAGTTTTTCGTTACGTACTTGCCAAATTTTCAAAACCTGGTTTATAACAAGTAGCGAATCTCCAAAGACCTCGATGCATGATGCCCCTAGAGTTTTCGAAATCCTTAAGCCTTGCATGAGTGCTTCATACTTAGCTATGTTGTTGGAACATTCGAAATCTAGGCGGATTGCTATGGGAATCTCGCCTTTTTTAGGGGAGATGAGGATGACCCCAGCGCCAGCCCCTCATTGGTTTCGTGCCCCATCAAAGTGCATCTTCCACACTTGGTTTTCAAAAGAGTTTGCCAAAATGTGGTTTTGAAAATGGTTTTGTAATATGCCTTCATCAGGCATTTCATCAAGTGTGGGATATGCGTCCTCTAAGGGGAACTCAGTCACGTAGTCAGCTAGGGCTTGCCCTTTAACGGAGATCTGGTGATGATATTTCAGGTCATACTCCATTAGAAGGAGTTGCCATTTGCCCAATCTACCAGTGAGAAAGGGTTTTTCGAACAGGTGCTTGATTGGATCAAGCTTGGACACTATCCAGATCACATGATCTAGGAAATAGTGTCTGAATTTCTGGCAGGCCCAGACTAGGGTCAAGCACGTCTTCTCCATGGCTTGATAATTTCGTTCGTAAGCCAAGAGAGTTTTTGAAATATAGTAGACGGCATACTCTTTATGGGTGTCATCCTCGTATTGAGCCAATAGGGCTCCCAAAGCATTTGCATGCACGGAAATGTAAAGTAAAAGCGGTTTTCCTTGCTTTGGAGGATTCAAAACAGGGGGATTAACCAGGTATGCCTTTAGTCTTTCGAAGGACTTCTGGCAGTCATCATCCCATAAATATTTTGTGCCCTTCCTCAACAGTTTGTTGAAGGGTTCACATCTAGTCGCCAGATTTGATATAAATCGGCGAACGGACTGTAATCGACCCTAGAGGCTACGAATTTGTGTGAGATTGGAGGGTGGAGCCATGTCTATGATGGCTCGACACTTAGAGGGGTCGACTTCTATACCCCTTTGGCTTACCATAAAGCCTAGAAGCTTTCCAGACTCTACCCCAAACACACATTTTTGAGGGTTTAGCTTTACTTTGTAAAGCCTAAGCCTTTCGAAAATCTTTTGCAAACATTCGATATGAGTGCATCGGGTTTTGGATTTTGCTAAGAGATCATCTACATACACTTCTACGAGCTCATGAATTTGATCATGGAAGATCGCGGTCATGGCTCTCTGGTATGTCGCGCCGGCATTTTTCAAACCAAAGGGCATGACTGTATAGTAGTATGTGCCCCATGGGGTTGTGAAGGCGGTCTTACCCTGATCTCGTGGACTTAGTTTGATTTGATTATAGCCTGAATAGCCATCCATAAATGAAAACATTTCATGATTTGCAGTACTATCGACTATCAAATCTATGTTTGGTAAAGGATAATTATCCTTTGGAGTGGGTTTATTCAGGTTTCTGAAATCGATGCATATTCGAATTTTCCCATTGGTTTTTCGAACTACAACTATGTTTGACAACCAATCAGAATATGCAATGGGTTTTATAAATTCGGCTTTTAGCAGATCTTCTAAACCCTCTTTGACTTGCGTGTGTACATTCGGATGTATTTTCCTAAGCTTCTGCTTTATGGGATTTACATCCGCATCTAAGGGAAGACGATGTTCGACAATGCTAGGGTCTATGCCCGGCATGTCTTCATACGTCCATGCAAATACATCTAAATAGGTTCGTAGAAATGCGATGAATGCTGATCTTTCATGCTCATGCAAACATGCACCTATCTTGATGAGTTTGGGATTGGAATCACTCCCTAGGTTCACCTCTATGAAATCTCCTCCTACTGAATTGGAAGGTCTTTCAAAATCGAGAATTTTATGAAATTCTGGGAGCTCAGAGGTGGGATCTTTCTCAAGGGGATCCACTTATGGGCTTCGATCATTCTCGTGGGTTATAGACCCGAGGGAATTTGATGCGTGAGTTTTCAAAAGACCTGGTTTTGTACTTGAATTTTCAATTGATTTCAAAAAATTTGGTCTGGCTATGCAGACGACATTCCTTTCGAAATCCTTTTCTTTTTCCAAAGTCCTACGAGGAGCAGCTATGTACAAAATCTTTTTGGTATTTTGTAGATTTTCGATTTTTTTGGGTTTTTGCAAAACAAGAACTTTAGGAACTATACAAACTACCCTATTTTCGAATTTTTGATTTTCCAATGTTTTTGGCTTTTGCGAATTTTCCATTCTTTTGATTTTAAATTTTTCAAATGTTTTTGTATTTTTATGAAAGGGATCTTTGTAGACGCGCGAAAATCCCCGCCTCTTCTGCCTTTTTCAGGGCTCGGAGCGGATCCTCTCGTGTGTCTAAGGCCTATGTATGCAAACAGGGCATGCCAGCTAGCTTACTTAAGCTAGCGAAGATATTTTTAACACTGACTTCTAAACGTGGCGACTGTGAGCAAGTAAGCTCTTGTCGTCGCAGACCTTCTTGCACCGATGCACAAGGGTCAGTCTGTACGCTTTGCAAAAATCGAGTTTTGGAGAGAAAGTCTATGAAGCGGTTCGAGGTGTCTATTTCGGGTCTTTAAAATGCGATTGCATGTTTTAGATCACGTGGATTTGCACGTGCCTAAGTCTTTTTTTTTATCCCTTTTCGGGCCACCTAGTTTGTGTGTTATGAACACTCCACTACGTGGGCGAATTCGAGCGGGGCTTGCTTTGATGCAATATGCGTCCTACCTCGTGGTATGGCGTAGATGCAATGCAAACTCACGCTACTCCAAAGGGAAAACCCGAAATGTAAAGACAATACTGAAGGGAAATAACTGAAGGGAAATAACCGAAGGGAAATAACCGAAGGGAAATGACTTGAAATATAAATGCCGAAGGGAGATATGTATATATAATATGTATATGAGCCCTTACTCGGGTCTTGCAAATAAGAGCGAAGGCTCAATGTGGGTGCGTGCTTGAATTGAAAGACTTACACACGACATGAAATTAAACCCAAATATAAATTGCAGTATGGCCTTGACTAAGGTCTTGGGAGTAAGAGCGAAGGCTCAATGTGTGTGAGAGTGCTTGAATTGAAGTACTACACACACGACATAAATGAAACCCAAATATAACTGCAATAAGGCCTTTACTAAGGTCTTGGGAATAAGAGCGAAGGCTCAATGTGTGTGAGAGTGCTTGAATTGAAAGACTTACTCACACGACATGAAATTAAACCCAAATAGTATAGGTCGGCCCTTACTTGGGTCTTTCAAATAAGAGCGAAGCTCAATGTGTGTGAGTGCTTGAATTGAAAGACAACGCACCCAACTTAAGCAAAAACCCTTCGAAAATGAAAGTATATATATATACTTATGTATTAGGGGTTGATTAGGCCCGTGTGTGTTCAAAATCGTGCACAACTAAGAGAGTGCACGTGTGTGGGTGTACCAAGCCACGTTATTACAAGCGGGGGGAGACTATGCTCCGTTATTACAACCCCGTATCAAATTGAGTCTCAAGCAAGTATACAACTAAAGACCGAGTTTAGGCACTTACGAGTAGCTGGTCCGTAGAGGCCTTGCTTGAGCGTGGGCTTGGCCTTCGCCTTGGGCTGCAAACGGGAGCTCCGCGAGGGTGGATGACAAAGGGTGGTGGCCGACTACAAGTGGGGCGCGGGATAGGCGCCTCGAAGGTGGCCGGCTGCAAATGGGTGTCGCCTTGATGTGGGCGATTAAAGGGCTGGGCCAAGTAAGTGTGTAGGGTCACTAGGAGAGTCTAGAGTATTGGGGAGTATGGACCTAAAGGGGATTTAAGGGAAGGCCGAATGGGAGTCTTATAGGGTAGCCGGATGTAGATGGGATGGTTAGGTAGTGGCCGGTAGTTTAGGTTGTGATAGGTTCGGCTAAGGGATAATGGTGGCAGCAAAGGGCTGATGTGTAGGTGAGATGATGGTATGGTGGGTGGCTAGGAATGGAGAGGGAGTAGAGAAGGAGTTAGGTAGCGTTGGGGGGTACTTACCGAATGGGGAGAGGCGGTGGATGGAAGAGAGAAGCCGAGTGGTTGGGATGGAGAGCAAGTGGTGGCGTCCGGCTGGGAGATGGTGGTGGCGTGGAGAGCTGGTGGCGGTGTAGGTGGAGCAGGTGGAGGTGTAGGTGGAGCAGGTGGGAGATGGTGGGACTCGGCTGGACTTGGGGAAGGAAGGGACCCGGCTGGGATGGGTGAAGCCACTAGCTAGGAAAACCCGCTCCCAAGGGGGGGGGGGGGTTTAAATAGGGATGGGTAGGTTGGTTAGGGCTGGGTTTGGGGTAGTGGTTAGGTGGTTTAGGTAGGGTGGTATGTAGATAAGGTGGGCTGGAAAGGGTTGGGCCAGATATTTTGAAAACTAGTGGTTTGGGTAGATTGTGGGCTAGGGGTGGTTTAGGGGTTTAGGGCTAGGTTAGGTGGTTGGGTTTTAGGGTGAGGTTTAGTGAGCTAGGTTAGGTGATTAGGCTAGGTTTAGGGAAATTAACCTAGGTTTAGGGAAGGATTAGGGAAGTGGGTTAGGTGATTAGGTTGGGATTAGGCCAGGATTAGGGAAGTGGGTTAGGTGATTAGGCTCAGATTAGGGGTGGATTAGGGGGGTAGGCTAGGATTAGGTGTTTTGGGTTAGGTTTAGGTGAAGGAGCTCCCTTTGCATGGCCCGTAGACCTTAACCACCTCATGTTGGTGCAGCCCTAGGTTGGGTTTAGGCTAATTACAAGCTTAACCCACTCAATTAGGCTAACCCACATGATTAACCCCAAACTTGACACACAAGTCAAGCTTAATTACAACACTCTTGATATTTTCCATCCCCACTCTCTCTCATGCCCATGATCCCACGTGAATTTCAAGTGGGCCCCACCTCCATTTATGAGAAGGTGATGTGGGCCATGGATATGGATATTGGATTGGATCTCTGGATCCAAATCCAAGTCCACATATGGGTTTGGATTGGGATCTGGATATATATGGTCCAAATCCAATCCAAACTGAACTCTGACTCCTTCGAGCTGGGTTCGAAACGGACGATTCGTACGGGGCCTGACAGTATCAGTACTCCGTCTGCATTGGGTCTTCTCCAACATGGTCATCCGCCTCCGTTTCTGCCTTCCGGAGATGATTTCAAATGATATTTTGATAAGAACAAGGTCTTGGACGTTCGAGATCCTGGGGGTATAGATGTGATACGAGAGTTGCTGTGCTGGGCTTGACATGTGCTCCGGTTCTGGGCTCTCTTTGACATTGCTGGTCCTGTCTTGATTAGGCCAAGCTGCTTTGGGGTTTCAAAAACGTGTTTTAACAGGTTTTCAAAAGCTATATTACATATTTTTGAAATATAAAGTTTAAAACGTATATACAGGGTTGTCTGGAAGGCTCCTGGGTTTCCAGACTCAAAATAGCCCTTTGGGACTGCTTTTACAAAACCAGATGAATTTGAGAAATTCGTGGGATTTCGGGGTGTTTACAGATGCCCCTCTTTGGCCTTGTCCAAATCGATTTGGATAAGGGCAAAGATGACAAACACCCCTTTCAATGTCTCCCTAGATCTAGCCACGAAGAATATGGGATCGTCCCAATTTTAGCAAAATCTCAATTTACAAATTCTGGTAGGAGGAGATATCACGCCAAAGGGTTATACTATGGAATCTGGTCCTAAATGGGATCATGTTCATGCAAGTACCATGCGTGGAATGCAAATGACATGGGTGTGGTGCCAAGAGTGGTGACCTCCCAGAGACCAGATGTGGTCGAACTCTAGAGACTTACAAGGCCTACTGCTCCAAGTGAGCAAAATCCTATGCGGTTCGATGTTCGGTTTTCAAAACTTATTTACAAAACTATTTACAAAAGGGACAACTGTCTTGAGCCTCGATCCTAAGGATCTCGAGCTCTTCATGCTTGCCCTTGTTTGAGTCTTAACACTCGCTTATCTAGCGGAGGTTTTATAAGAAAACAAGGCATATTTCAAATTCCTACGCCTTACTCGAAACATCGAATTCTCAAACAAGATGAAATTCAAGTAAGTAAATCCTATTTTTACTTTAGGATTCCTCGAAATGAACCATGCTTTAGCTTGGGATAAGCCAGGGATGGGAAAGAGATACCACGGTCCCTTCTGAAGCGTCCCGTGGTTTAAGGCATAGAAGGCGGAAAACTGCTCTTTTTGAGCTTTTTGGCCTCTTTTTCCTTTTTTTCATAGAGGGTCTCCCTTTTGGGAGTATTTTTTCTTTAATCCTTCTTTTTCACAAGAGAATCGATTTTTCTTTTTGAAGTCTGGTTTCTTTCTTTTGGAAAGAGACTTTGAATGGGAAATTCTCTTTTGTTTTGGGCCTTTGTTTTCCTTTTGGAAATAGAAGAGAAGAGGGGAGGACTTATCCCAAGCCTACATTCGATCCATTCCAGATCAGCCTATTTAGAAATGGCACGTACCACTTGCAAGTATCTTGCTATGTTGAACTAGGCCTTTCTTTGTAAGAAGAAGGATTTTGAAATGTAACCACGATTTTGAAAACTCCACTCTTTCACAAGTGCGAATTCTCTCACTCAGGGTCACACGAGTTTTCCTTTGCACCTTATTCACATGTCTCAGGACAGCTATCCCTAAAAATTTTCGAAAAATAGAATTTAATCCAAATCCTACACATGATACTTCTTTAAGTATTGAATATTTATAGGATCTGCTAAATTCCTACCTTCTACATCGATCAACCAATACGAATTGTTCGTAGTGGTTGCTCGTACAACATAGGGTCCATCCCAGTTGGGGCGCCACTTGCCTAGGGGGTGTGGGCCACGATGGTGGATGGTTTTCAAGACCAGATCTCCCACTTCAAAGTGGCGAGGTCTCATGTGTTTGCTATAATGTCGGGCTACCCTTTGCCGGTATGCACGAGCATGATCCATGGCAAGGAGTCGCCTCTCATCTAGCAAATCTAGTTTGGCCATCCTAGCATGCTGAAGCGTCTCTAGGGGGAGGTCGAGTGCAATGGATGTATGGAATGAATGCAGTTGGGTATGAATGGGAAGAATGGCGTTTGTGCCATAGACCAATTCGAATGGTGTGGCATTCGTGGGAGTCCGAATGGAAGTCCTATAAGCCCATAAGGCTTCATCCAGCTTCTCGTGCCACATCCTACCCTTCTCTAAGGTTTTCTCAATGATACCAATGAGAGTCTTGTTTGTGGCTTCGGCTTGGCCGTTGCCTTGAGGGTAGTAGGGCGAGGAGAAGTGGTGAATTATGCCATACGTGTTGCACAACTTGACCATCCGCTCATTCTTGAATGGGGTACCATTATCAGACACAAGGTCTCGTGGAACCCCAAATCGAGCCAAGATATTCCTCCGGATGAAAGCCACCACATGTTGCCCCATTACATTCGTTAGGGAAATGGCTTCCACCCACTTGGAGAAATACTCCGTGGCTGCTTAAAATGAAACGATGCCCATTCGAGGCCTTTGGAAATATTGGGCCTACTATGTCAAACGCCCACATGGTAAATGGCCAGGGGCTTACCACGGAATGCAATGCCGATGAAGGGATATGAATGGCGTGCCCATGCACTTGACATGGATGACACTTCCTAACATGATCGTGACAATCCCTTTTCAGGGTGGACCAAAAATAACCCCCTCTAAGTATTTTCATCGCCATCATGTTGGCATTAACATGACCTCCACATTCTCCGTCGTGGAACTCGTGCATCACTATCCTAGCCTCCTCTAGGTCGATACACCTAAGCAGAATGCCGGTAAAGCTCTTTTTGTATAAGACCCCACCCAGAATGGTGTATCGGGTCGAAATCTTACGAATGAATACCTTATCTTTGGATGTGGCATCCTCGGTGAATCCCCCATTTTCTAAAAATTGTTTTATGTCATAGAACCAGGGTTTTTCAATAGACTCTGGGTTGTTTTGGCAAATATGCAAGTCGTGTGTGGATGGATGGGGCGCATGCCATATTTCCAAAGATCTGGTCCCTGAAATGGGATCGACCTTCAAGGCTGAAACCAAGGAAGAGAGGGCATCGGCGATGCCATTGTCCTCTCTTCCCACGTGTGTGAGCTTACACGACTGGAAGGTTTGGACCAATCGAGTGGCCAATTCGTGATATGGAAGTAGTTTCTCATTACGTACTTGCCAAATTTTTAAAACCTGGTTTATGACAAGGAGCGAATCTCCAAAGACCTCGATGCATGATGCCCCTAGAGTTTTCGAAATCCTTAAGCCTTGTATGAGTGCTTCATACTCAGCTACGTTGTTGGAACATTCGAAATCTAAGCGGACTGCTATGGGAATCTCGCCCTTTTCAGGGGAGATTAGGATGACCCTGGCACCAACCCCTCGTTGGTTTCGTGCCCCATCGAAGTGCATCTTCCACACTTGGTTTTCGAAAGAATTTGCCAAAATGTGGTTTTGAAAATGGTTTTGCAATATGCCTTCATCAGGCATTTCGACAAGAGTGGGATATGCATCCTCTAAGGGGAATTCAGCCACGTAATCTGCTAGGGCTTGCCCCTTAATGGAGATCTGCTGATGGTATTTCAGATCATACTCCATTAGAAGGAGCTGCCATTTGCCCAATCTACCCGTGAGAATGGGTTTTTCGAACAAGTGCTTGATTGGATCAAGCTTGGACACTATCCAGATCTCATGATCTAGGAAATAGTGTCTGAACTTCTGGCAGGCCCAGACTAGGGCCAAGCACGTCTTCTCCATGGCTTGATAATTTCGTTCATAAGCCAAGAGAGTTTTTGAAATATAGTGGATGGCATACTCCTTATGGGTGTCATCCTCGTATTGAGCCAACAGGGCTCCTAAAGCATTTACATGCACGGAGATGTATAATAAAAGCGGTTTTCCTTGCTTTGGAGGATTCAAAACGGGGGGATTAACCAAGTATGCCTTCAGTCTCTCGAAAGACTTTTGGCATTCGTCATCCCATAAGAATTTCGTACCCTTCCTCAATAGTTTGTTGAAGGGTTCGCATCTAGTTGCCAGATTCGATATGAATCGGCGCACGGATTGTAATCGACCCTGGAGGCTACGGATTTGGGTGAGATTGGAGGGTGGAGCCATGTCTATGATGGCTCGACACTTAGAGGGGTCGACTTCTATTCCCCTTTGGCTCACCATAAAGCCTAGAAGCTTCCCTGATTCTACCCCGAACACACATTTTTGAGGGTTTAGCTTTACTTTGTAAAGCCTAAGCCTTTCGAAAATCTTTTGTAAACATTCGATATGGGTGCATCGGGTTTTGGATTTTGCCAAGAGATCATCTACATACACTTCTACAAGCTCATGAATTTGATCATGGAAGATCATGTTCATGGCTCGTTGGTATGTTGCGCCGGCATTTTTCAAACCAAAGGGCATGACTGTATAGCAGTACGTGCCCCATGGGGTTGTGAAGGCGGTCTTACCCTGATCTCATGGACTTAGTTTGATTTGATTATAGCCTGAATAGCCATCCATAAATGAAAACATTTCATGATTTGCAGTACTATCGACTATCAAATCTATGTTTGGTAAAGGATAATTATCCTTTGGAGTGGCTTTATTCAGGTTTCTGAAATCGATGCATATTCGAATTTTCCCATTGGTTTTCCGAACCACAACGATATTTGACAACCAATTAGAATACGCAATGGGTTTTATAAATCCGGCTTTTAGCAGATCTTCTAAACCCTCTTTGACTTGCGTGTGTAGATTCGGGTGTATTTTCCTAAGCTTCTGCTTTATGGGTTTTACACCTGCATCTAAGGGAAGACGATGCTAGACTATGCTGGGATCTATGCCCGGCATGTCTTCATACGTCCATGCAAACACATCTAAATAGGTTCGTAGAAATGCAATGAATGCTAACTTTTCAGTTTCATGCAAGCATGCGCCTATTTTGATGGTTTTGGGATTGGAATCATCCCCTAGGTTCACCTCTATGAAATCTCCTCCTACTGATTGGGAAGGTCTTTCAAAATCGAGAATTCTATGAAATTATGGGAGCTCCGAAGTGGGATCTTCCTCAAGGGGATCCACTTCTGGGCTTTGATCATTCTCGTGGGCTATAGACCCGAGGGAACTTGATGCATGGTTTTCAAAATGACCTGGTTTTGTACTTAGATTTTCAAGTGATTTCGAAATTTTTGGTCTGGCTATGCAGACGACGTTTCTTTCTGTAAACACCCCAAATCTTCTATTTTTCAAAAACTCTCAAAACACCAAAAAGCTCGTTTGAGCCAAAACGACGACCTGTTTTGAAATGTGAAAACAGGTACAGAAGGCAAAAGAAGACCCTAGGCCCGAAGAGGATTCAAGCGCAGAGCTTCAGAAGCCACTCCCTGATAAAAAAAAAAACAAAAGAAGGCTGAGCCCGTTTGATGAAAAGCTCAACGGAGTCCAGAACGGTGAGACGGAGTCCGGACGACAAAGTTGGGGAAAACCCAGCACCAGACGGAGCGCTGATGAAGCCAGTGCCCGCACAGATCGTTCGCCTCGAGAAGCCAAGAAGGACTGTCCGAAGAAATTTTGATTTGGATCTGGACCATATATATCCAGATCCAAATCCATGTAATGAATAGTGTTTGGATTTGGGCCAATCCAAATAGTGTTTGGGTCGATCCAAATAGTGTTTGGATTTGGATTGGATCCAAATAGTGTTTGGATTGGATCGGACCTGGATCAAAATATCCAGATTCGTATCCATAAAAATATTGGGTTTGGATCGGATACAGATCTCAAAATATCCGAGATCCAATATCCAGATCCAAATAGTGTTTGGATTTGGGTATGGATCCAAACCCCAAACCCAAACCCAAATCCAAGACCCACCTCAAATCTCTATAAATAGAGGTGAGGGGGTCCATGTAAAGGGTTCATGCAAATATTTGGGAGGAGAGAGAGGGAGTGATAGACCTAGCCATGTGGGCTCATTGGGTGAGGTGGGTTCAAGCCATGTGGGCTAAGTGGGTGTAGACCAAGTGGCTGCAACCAAGGTGGGCTGGACCAAGTGGCTGCAACCGTGGAGACGTGGGCTCAAGCCAAGAAGGACCGGCTCCAAGAGGTAAACCTAACCCCAACCTAGCCTAGGTTCGAACCTACCTAACCCTAACTGAACCTAACCCTAACTGAACCAACCTAACCCTAACTGAACCCTAACTAGACCTAACCTAACCCCAACCGCCTCAAACCATCCCTAACAAACCCCAACAACTTCAACCCGGCCGGCCGTGAGCAACCAGCGCCTGCTGCGCTCCCTGAGTCCTGCCGCGCGCCCCTTTCTGCTGCCGCGCGCCCTGCTTCCTGCCGCGCGCCCCTCTGTCGCCTGCACGCCCCGTCCCGCGCGCCAGACGCCTCCCTACGCCCCAGCGCGCCTAGCGCCAGGCGCCCGTCTGCTGCGCCAGGCGCCAGACGCCTCCCTGCCGCCCTGTCCACCTTCCTGCCGCCCTGTCCACCTTCCTGCCGACCCAACCTGCACCCTGGCCGTGACCTGCACCCTAGCACAGACCCTAGGACAGACCCTACACAGCCCCATCTTGGCCGAACCTTAGTTCCCCTAAGACCCTAATCGTGCCCCATAGAACCTCCCTCAAAGCCACCTAGGATAACCCCCTCTTGGCTGCCCAAGGTGAACCGTGAGCCCACGTGCAAGCAAGTTGAACATGGACCATCTATTTGTAAGTGTCTAAACTTGGTCTATTACATTAACTTGCTTTATATTCAATTAAATTTTGATACGGGGTTGTAGTAAAGGAGCTTCGTCTCCCCCCGATTGTAATAACGTGGTTTGACACACCCACACACACACGCACTTGAGCCTTTCCGCTCTTAGTCGTACACTTCTTGCACACACACGGGCCTAACAAGCCCTTAATATATAGTTATATTTATATATTTTAAGTCAAGGGGGTTTTTAATTAAGTCGTGTGCGTTGTCTTTCCATTTTCCACACGCACACACATTGAGCCTTCGCTCTTACTCCCAAGACCTTAGTAAAGGCCTTATTGCAGTTATATTTGGGTTTCATTTATGTCGTGTGCGTAGTACTTCAATTCTACACTCACACACATTGAGCTTTCGCTCTTACTCCCAAGACCTTAGTCAAGGCATACTGCAATTTATATTTGGGTTTCATTTCATGTCGTGTGTGTAAGTCTTTCAATTCAAGCACGCACACACATTGAGCCTTCGCTCTTATTTACAAGACCCAAGTAAGGGCCCCTACATATACTCTATATAAAGTATTTCTTTCGGCTACGTCTTTAAGATTCGGGTTTTAAGGTTCAAGTCGTGTGCGTTGTCTTTCAATATATACACGACACACACTTACACAATTGAGCCTTTCCGCTCTTAAGATATAGCCATATTTCCCCTTCCGCTATTTACTTTACAAGTCATTTCCCTTCGGCTATTTACTTTACAAGTCATTTCCCTTCGGCAATTTCCCTTCGGCATTGTCTTTTAATTTCGGGTTTTCCCTTTGGAGTAGCGTGAGTTTGCATTGCATCTACGCCATACCACGAGGTAGGACGCATATTGCATCGAAGCAAGCCCCGTACTCCCGCTCAAATTCGCCCCATGTAGTGGAGTGTTCATAACACACACCTAGGTGGCCCCTAAAGGGATAAAAAGAAAGACTTAGGCACGTGCAAATCCACGTGATCTAAAATCTGAGAATCGTACAAACCCGAATCAAATCGTGCAAGACTTAGGGTCGTCCAACCCTTACAAAGTCAAAATCGCCCAAATGCATGGTTTTCAAAAGGTTTTAAAACACTTCTTCATTCAAAATATATTTTGAGTTAAACTTGTTTCAAAACGAAGTCTCTAAGCGTACAGACTGACCCTTGCGCATCGGTGCAAGAAGGTCTGCGACGTAAAAATCCCGCTTGCCTACAATCGCCTTTCAAAAGTCAGATTGTTTTCAAAACATACTTTGCTAGTTAAAGTAAACTAGCTGGCATGCCCATAAAGCGAAGTAGATTGCGAAAAGGTTCACTTCAGGCCTAAGAACCCGCAAGTGAAAATTTTCGGTGTCTACAATTTGGCACGCCCGGTGGGACCCGGGACTTAAGCAGACTTCAAACAAACGAGTTATACTCAAATTTTCGGAAAAAAGTGTTTTCTTCACAAATCGTGCATACTTAGGAAAATTGCATGAAAATGGATAGAAAGCTACAAAAATCTTCGTTGAGTAAACTAAAAGAGGTTTTCAAATCAGATAAAGCCCAAAGAGAGCTCGATGAGATTGAAAAAATATTTCAAAAGATGGATGCTTTAAGCAAGGAGCTTAAAGCCCATCGATCACATAGCAGCTCTTCGAGGGCACATACAGATCGTGAATTGAAAACCGATCTCAAACTCAACGAAGGATTGGAGATTAGAGACAAATCCCGGCAAAGGGATAACTCGTCCACTCCTACAACTTCAAGCTTTTCAAAATCCATAGAAAAACCAAAAAAAGATTTTTCTATTTCAAAAAACCAAAAAAATCTTGAAAATTTAAAAAAAAAACAAAAAATTGAAAAACAAAATTTTGAAATTTCGAAAACTTCAAGTAAAAGTCCTAAGTCTAGGCACACACATACAGTGGGACATGAAGTCCACACCCTACAAAGGAACGAGAGTGAAAAACAGGAAGGTTTCGAAAGGAAACACCTCGTTAAACCCCGGGGGCTCAAAACAGAGTTACCCGGGAAATCGGCTTGCTCTCACCCTGAAAAGGTAGACAAGCCACAAAGAGGTATGCCTGAAACCCATCCTTCTCAAGACTCTCTTCTTCATGTAGGGTCATCAGATGCATTGGATAACCCCTTTGTACACACAAACCCACAAACTGTGCCAAAACTTGAGGATTTCAAGGTGCGCCAACTATCGCGCACCATTCAAAGGAATTTCAAAAACAAAAAGAAGTTCCGAAAATGGTAGACATGGAGACCCCTAATGCATGCATCGACATCTTAGGAGCTCATAACCCTACCATAGAAAAACCCACTTCTTCGAGCCTAGTCCTGTGCCCTGGAGCCAAGGCTATGGCTTTGAAACAAAAAAATCAATCCCTAGGGGCACCACGAGTTGAACCTAGGGACCAAGTCAAAAACTTCAAGGGACCTTGCATGGCTCCCCTTGAAGTAAATCTTTCCCAAAATAGGGTATGGAACCATAAGTTTTCCATAACCCTGCTATGTCCAAAACTCCTCAAGGAACCAAGCTTGGCTTTCCTTGAGGGCAAAGTCTCCCAAACCAGGTTTGTATGGAAGCCCAAGTCTTCCATCACCCCGGAATCCAAACTCCCGATATCCAAAAGGGTATATGTCCCCAACATGGACGATTCCATGTTCCAAGACCATGATTTATACCAAAACTTTTCGAAAAGCAAAAAGTCTTGGAACATGATTCTGAATATGGGATATAAACCCTACGCGGGCCTGGGAACCCGAAACCAAGGTAGGCTTGAGCCTGTCCTACCTAAAACCAATAGGGAACGATATGGACTGGGCTACAGCCCACCCATACCACCAGAGCCGCCACCTAAGACCATTTGGGTCAAGGGTGCCTTGTAGAACCTCTAAAACCGAAACCCATGTCTTAGACCTATCTGATTAGAGTCTGATTCATGAATGTTTTCTTTGAAGGTTCAATGGAAGATCCCTACTTTTGAAAAAGACAAAAAAAGTTGAAAACTCTCAAAATCTCAAAAACATTTGGAAAAACGAAAATTACAAAAAGAAATTCATTTCCAAAAGCCTTTGGCCATGTACAAAGCCCATTTTCGAAAAATTGTAAAAATGCTTTCGAAAATTGTATATACTCCCTGAAACCAAGTGTGCAAAAAGCTGGTCCTATCTACCCTTTTGCCTAGAGCTTTTTCAAAAATGAAAAGCTCGAGAATCACCAAAGCAAGGAGGAATAAACACCTCCAAGCTTCCTGAACTTCGCAAAAATCCTTAACTTATGGAAAATTGGGGATTTTTTAGAAATAAGTTAATCCATAGTGTGTGCATAAGCATCATGCATTACACTTTGAAATCATTCATATGCATCGAGTCTAGACATCATTCTAGAAATCGAATTCAGGGTTTTGCAAAATCAAAGGGGCAATAAGAGTCGACCCCCTAAGTATCGAGCCTTCATAGGCATGTCTCCATACAAATCAAAACCAACACCTTCGAGGCAAATTTTAAAAAAGGAAATGAGAATCTTGAAAAAGGGTTACACATTTCACAAAAACCTTTCATGGCTTTGAAAAGAAAGATTTTCTTCAACTTCTGGTTTATATAAAAACCTTGATTGTGTTAGGATAAAGAACATGAATCTCACGATGAAATATGGAGACCATGTCAAAACTAAAACCTGATGGCCATGACGATCACTTAGGGCTGGTTATGTTTCCCAACCTTGAGCAAAAAGTATCATGATCATGTTAGAAAAACCATGGAAGTGCATGGACATGAACATACCATTGTCCATCCAAAATCCCTTTATAAAACCATGGCCCTTCACCATATGGCCATGCGAAATTCCCATCAAGCTAGGGGCATTTTTAAACACAGCCCCTAGACACTTTCCATGGATAAGTGAACGCATCTCCTTCATGATTTGTGAGATACATTTCATGTGTTCATCATTGCATAAAAACATGTATTTCCATTTTAAATCACATGGAGTGCATAGCATGCATCATATCACCCCGAAGAAAGCCCAAAAGGGTGGCAAACTCGAGTAGAAATGTCCCCATGTCTTCGAAAGGGCAACAAAAATTAGAAATTTGTTGATATTGTGGATAGAAATTAGCAAAACCCCGAAAATGCCCGAATATTCAAAAGGGTTTATGCTGAATTCTTTTTCAAAAAGATTTTGAAAAATCGAACTCCTTTGAAACTTCTTGAAAGAAGGATCGAAGTAGATTGTATAACCCCGAATGGAGGAATCTATACTTTTCGAAAAGTAGAGTCTTCCAAAAATGAATTGGCTATATTTCAAAGAACCCTGGCTTACAAGATTAAGCCTTGTTCAAAATATCAAAATATTTTCGAATAGCAGATGCTATTAAGAAATAGGACGATCTCGTTTGAATCGAGTAACCAAAGGGATAAGCCCTCCCCCATCCTACTTTCTCTCCGAAAAGGAAAATTGGCTGTTTTCAAAAGAAAAACAAAAAAACGAGAATGCAAAAACTCCTCCGAAAGTGGTCTTCCCTTCATAAACAGGGAATACAAAAACTCCTCCGAAAGAGGTCTTCTCGTTTCAAAAGAAAAAGGAGATATAAAAACACTCATCCCAAAGAGGTCTTCCCTTCATAAACAGGGAATACAAAAACTCCTCCAAAGAGCTGCTCTCCTTTAAAGAAAAGAGGGTTAATGAAAAAATACTCCCAAAGGGAGACCCTCTATGAAAAAGAAACAAAAAGCCAAAGCTCCAAAGAGCGATTTTCCGATTCTTTGCCTAAAACCACGGGACGCTTCAGAAGGGACCGTGGTATCTCTTTCCCATATCCCTACGGCTTATCCCCGAGGAAAAAGATGCAAATTTGCGAAAATCCTAAAGTACGAATAAAATCGGCTTATTTGGATTTCATTTTGTTTGAGAACTCGACTCTGTTTTGTAGGAAATGGAACTTTGAAATGTTTTCCAAGTTTTCCTACCCAAAAACCTCTACTGAGTAGCAGGTATTGAAACCCGAATGAAGGGAAGTATGAAAAATGGAAGTCCTTTTCGATACAAGTTAAAAGGAGTTCCTTTTCAAAAAGAAATTTTCGAAAAACCCACGAATGTCAAAAAAACATGGGTAAAAACCTGCTCGGAGCAACCAGCCTCAAAAGGCTCTCTTCGGGCTCAAAAACAAAAAAATAAAATTTTTCTCATGCATGCATTCAAAGAGTCATTCGTGCATGATCATACATATAGGGAAATAGCTAGGAAAAGCCCCCTTTTGCTGAAAATCCCCACTTGTGGAAAAAGAAAACAGTGTTTTTGTGAAATAAATGGTGTATTCTCCAGAAAATTTGAGAGAACGGGGTGTTTCTTCTTTGCCATTATCCAAATACATTTGGATAATGCCAAAGAGGGGCATCTGTAAACACCCCAAATCTTCTATTTTTCAAAAACTCTCAAAACACCAAAAAGCTCGTTTGAGCCAAAACGACGACCTGTTTTGAAATGTGAAAACAGGTACAGAAGGCAAAAGAAGACCCTAGGCCCGAAGAGGATTCAAGCCCAGAGCTTCAGAAGCCACTCCCTGATAAAAAAAAAAACAAAAGAAGGCTGAGCCCGTTTGATGAAAAGCTCAACGGAGTCCAGAACGGCAAGACGAAGTCCGGACGACAAAGTTGGGAAAAACCCAGCACCAGACGGAGCGCTGATGAAGCCAGTGCCCGCACAGATCGTTCGCCTCGAGAAGCCAAGAAGGACTGTCCGAAGAAATTTTGATTTGGATCTGGACCATATATATCCAGATCCAAATCCATGTAATGAATAGTGTTTGGATTTGGGCCAATCCAAATAGTGTTTGGGTCGATCCAAATAGTGTTTGGATTTGGATTGGATCCAAATAGTGTTTGGATTGGATCGGACCTGGATCAAAATATCCAGATCCGTATCCATAAAAATATTGGGTTTGGATCGAATACAGATCTCAAAATATCCGAGATCCAATATCCAGATCCAAATAGTGTTTGGAGTTGGGTATGGATCCAAACCCCAAACCCAAACCCAAATCCAAGACCCACCTCAAATCTCTATAAATAGAGGTGAGGGGGTCCATGTAAAGGGTTCATGCAAATATTTGGGAGGAGAGAGAGGGAGTGATAGACCTAGCCATGTGGGCTCATTGGGTGAGGTGGGTTCAAGCCATGTGGGCTAAGTGGGTCTAGACCAAGTGGCTGCAACCAAGGTGGGCTGGACCAAGTGGCTGCAACCGTGGAGACGTGGGCTCAAGCCAAGAAGGACCGGCTCCAAGAGGTAAACCTAACCCCAACCTAGCCTAGGTTCGAACCTACCTAACCCTAACTGAACCTAACCCTAACTGAACCAACCTAACCCTAACTGAACCCTAACTAGACCTAACCTAACCCCAACCGCCTCAAACCATCCCTAACAAACCCCAACAACTTCAACCCGGCCGGCCGTGAGCAACCAGCGCCTGCCGCGCGCCCTGAGTCCTGCCGCGCGCCCCTTTCTGCTGCCGCGCGCCCTGCTTCCTGCCGCGCGCCCCTCTGTCGCCTGCACGCCCCGTCCCGCGCGCCAGACGCCTCCCTGCGCCCCAGCGCGCCTAGCGCCAGGCGCCCGTCTGCTGCGCCAGGCGCCAGACGCCTCCCTGCCGCCCTGTCCACCTTCCTGCCGCCCTGTCCACCTTCCTGCCGCCCTGTCCACCTTCCTGCCGACCCAACCTGCACCCTGGCCGTGACCTGCACCCTAGCACAGACCCTAGGACAGACCCTACACAGCCCCATCTTGGCCGAACCTTAGTTCCCCTAAGACCCTAATCGTGCCCCATAGAACCTCCCTCAAAGCCACCTAGGATAACCCCCTCTTGGCTGCCCAAGGTGAACCGTGAGCCCACGTGCAAGCAAGTTGAACATGGACCAGCTATTTGTAAGTGTCTAAACTTGGTCTATTACATTAACTTGCTTTATATTCAATTAAATTTTGATACGGGGTTGTAGTAAAGGAGCTTCGTCTCCCCCCGATTGTAATAACGTGGTTTGACACACCCACACACACACGCACTTGAGCCTTTCCGCTCTTAGTCGTACACTTCTTGCACACACACGGGCCTAACAAGCCCTTAATATATAGTTATATTTATATATTTTAAGTCAAGGGGTTTTTAATTAAGTCGTGTGTGTTGTCTTTCCATTTTCCACACGCACACACATTGAGCCTTCGCTCTTACTCCCAAGACCTTAGTAAAGGCCTTATTGCAGTTATATTTGGGTTTCATTTATGTCGTGTGCGTAGTACTTCAATTCTACACTCACACACATTGAGCTTTCGCTCTTACTCCCAAGACCTTAGTCAAGGCATACTGCAATTTATATTTGGGTTTCATTTCATGTCGTGTGTGTAAGTCTTTCAATTCAAGCACGCACACACATTGAGCCTTCGCTCTTATTTACAAGACCCAAGTAAGGGCCCCTACATATACTCTATATAAAGTATTTCTTTCGGCTACGTCTTTAAGATTCGGGTTTTAAGGTTCAAGTCGTGTGCGTTGTCTTTCAATATATACACGACACACACTTACACAATTGAGCCTTTCCGCTCTTAAGATATAGCCATATTTCCCCTTCCGCTATTTACTTTACAAGTCATTTCCCTTCGGCTATTTACTTTACAAGTCATTTCCCTTCGGCAATTTCCCTTCGGCATTGTCTTTTAATTTCGGGTTTTCCCTTTGGAGTAGCGTGAGTTTGCATTGCATCTACGCCATACCACGAGGTAGGACGCATATTGCATCGAAGCAAGCCCCGTACTCCCGCTCAAATTCGCCCCATGTAGTGGAGTGTTCATAACACACACCTAGGTGGCCCCTAAAGGGATAAAAAGAAAGACTTAGGCACGTGCAAATCCACGTGATCTAAAATCTGAGAATCGTACAAACCCGAATCAAATCGTGCAAGACTTAGGGTCATCCAACCCTTACAAAGTCAAAATCGCCCAAATGCATGGTTTTCAAAAGGTTTTAAAACACTTCTTCATTCAAAATATATTTTGAGTTAAACTTGTTTCAAAACGAAGTCTCTAAGCGTACAGACTGACCCTTGCGCATCGGTGCAAGAAGGTCTGCGACGTAAAAATCCCGCTTGCCTACAATCGCCTTTCAAAAGTCAGATTGTTTTCAAAACATACTTTGCTAGTTAAAGTAAACTAGCTGGCACGCCCATAAAGCGAAGTAGATTGCGAAAAGGTTCACTTCAGGCCTAAGAACCCGCAAGTGAAAATTTTCGGTGTCTACACTTTCGAAATCCTTTTCTTTTGCCAAAGTCCTACCAGGAGCAGCTATGTACAAAATCTTTTTGGTATTTTCCAAATTTTCGATTTTTTTGAGTTTTTGTAAAACAAGAACTTTGGGAACTATACAAATTACTCTTTTTTCGAGTTTTTGTTTTTCCATTGTTTTTGGTTTTTCTTGTTTTTCGATTTTTTTGATTTTAAGTTTTTCAAATGTTTTTGGTATTTTTAGAAAAAGGGATCTTCCGTCATACCTACAAAGGGAAAACACTACGGGTTAGACTCGGAATAGGAGGTGTACATCGTAGGTCTCTTCTAAGACAGGCTCCGGGGCACCCTTAACCCAGGTGGTCACAGGGGGTGGCTCCAACGGTATTCGGGGAGTATAGCCGATCCCATATCGGCTTGGGTTGGCCCTAGGAAGGATGGGCTCTAGGAGACCCTGGTTTTGTGCCCCTAGACTCTTGTAGGGCGTGTAGCCCATGTTCAACAACATGTTCCACGACTTTTTGTTTTTTGAAAAAGTAGGATACAAGTCGTGGTCCTGGAACATGCTATCATCCATATTAGGCTCGTATGGCCTCTTGTCTAGGGGTTTTGGAAATAGGGAACGCTTGGGTTTTCCTAGGAGGATTAAAGTCGGGAGGGGGCCAGCTTTGGGTGGCCCCTTCACACGTACAACCTTCCTAGGGTTGTTCAACACGAGCCGAGGTGGCTCAACCATAATTTGCCCCAGGTTAGCCTCATGGGCCTGGGAGCTTGATAAACAAGGGGAGTTTATGATCCCTGAAGCTGTGGGTGACTCTCACCTAGGATCACTATGACCTGGTCCCTAAAAGGGATCTTGACACACCTGTGGAAGGTGGATGGCACAGCGCACAAACTGTGTATCCAGGGCCTTCCCAGCAGCAGGTTATAATGGGGGTGGATGTCCAAGACATGGAACACCCCCGTGTGTTTGATCCCTCCCGTTTCCATTGGGAGTTCGATGGATCCTAAAGGTCTAGACGCATTCCCATCGTATCCAGTGATAACGATGGGGCTTGGGTTCACCGAAGTCAAGGTGACTCCGATTTTGTACGCCACATGAAGTGGAAGGATGTTGAGCCCTCCTCCAGCATCGACTAGGCACCTGTCCAGAGAGTGGTTGTTTAGAACCACCTCGATATGCAGGGCCTGGTTATGGGTTTCATAGGGTCTATCTACATCATCTTCCGAGAAAGTGATGGGCGATTTTGCTCCTAATAAAGCCACTTGGGCGGACAAGGATTCCGGACTTATGTTCGAATCAACCTTGGCCCTTTCTAGAATTTTCTCTAATACAAGTCTATGCCTAGGCGAGGTTTTTATAAGCTCTAGGATAGACATGTGAATAGGAATCTTTGAAAGGTGGTTTTCGAAATCATATGGATTTAGGATGACTTTGTCCTCATCTGCTTTTGGCAGACCACTAGGGATACATGCTTTTGAGGAGCCAGGCACACTGACCACCTTTTGAGCACCTTTAAGGTGCGGGGGTTGATAGATCCTCCCGGATCTAGTGACTTCCCCCACGACCAGCCTAGGGTTCGCGCTAAACTTGGCTCTAAGGATGAGCTGAGGAGAACCTTGGATTTTCAAAACTGGTTTTACCGGGGTTTCCACTTTTGGTGGTCCCCGAATGACGACTTGGGCGGGCCTCTTATATAGTACAAGGATGGGCGCACAAGTAGGTCGACCAGGTTCTGGCTTTCGCGCTAGTTCCTTGGAAATGGTGAGGGTACATACCTCCTTTCCTTTCCCACTGCCACTGGCATGTTTGGGAAAGGGTTCCTTGAAGATAGCTTGAGGTGGCTCAGGTTCCGCAGTGACTTGGAGCGGGCCTTCTACTATCAAGTTCTCAATTTTATTTAAAAGAGAGAAGCAGCGTTTGGTATCATGGCCTTTGAGCCGATGATACTTGCAAAATCGGTTTAAATACCCCCTTTGGAAGTGACTCCTTCAAGGATTTCAGGGAGTTCTATCTTGCCCTGGGCAAGTAGGAGGTCTAGGACCTCCGACACAGGTTGCCCCAGCGGAGTATACTCCCGTTTTTCAACCGGTTTTTGAAAATTGCGTTCTCTCTTATTTTCTAATTTTTCAAAATTTTTGGAAGTGCCCGCCATGCCTGGATCCACCCGGACATTGGCGATTTTATGGGGCTTTGCCCCTTTGTCCGTCGTGGGCAGCCCATATGCGATGGGCTTTTCCAAACGGGTTTTCGGAATGGCACTTCCTTTCCATAGGTGATCGTATGTCCCTTTTCGCAAGTTGGTTTCGAAAAGGGAGGCCTTTTTGATCAACTTATGGAAAGTTGAAATCTCATGGAGCGAGAGAAGGGTTTTTAACTCGCTTTTAAAATTATCCAGGATGAGCATTACTGTGCATCCTTCGGATATGGGCTCTCGCACTTGGCCCAAAAGCGACCTCCATCTTATAATGAAGGCATGTACGTCTTCGTTCATGCCTTGCTTTGTATCCCTTAAGGTAATCAGGGTTGGCGTGACTTCTACGTTGTGTGCAAATCTTTGCATGAAGCAGTTCACTAACTCTTCAAAAGTAGCAAACTGGCTTAAGTCGTAGGAAGCCAGCCATTTGGCAGCTGTGCCTTTAAGGGATAAAGGGAACCAATACACCCATTTCATCGAGTCCTTTTTCTTCTTATGGGCTCGACGTGAGAAAAGCTGCAAGTGAGACCTAGGGTCTCCCATGCCATCATACCGATGGAAGTTCGGTATTTCATCGTCACTGTCTGTTTCGTAATCCATAGGAAGGAAATCAGACAGGGCGTAGCTTCTTTTCTCTTTATTCTGCCCTTTTAGCAACTGCTGTAGGGCTTTACGGTCCTTTTGTGTGAAGGACTCGTGGTATTGGTTGCCTTCCATTACGGAGGCCTCTTTGTGCTTGCGAGGTTTTTCAGATTTCTTTTTAGGCCTTTGTTCACCGTTCGATGAACATGAATCGCCTACTTCAGCCTCTTGGCTGAGAGCATCGATTTTGGCCTCAAACTCCCTTCTCAAGTCCTTGATTTCATCTAGTTTTATTTTGTTTTTGAAAATCCTCCTAGAGTGAGAACTTGATGCGCATGAGCCTTGGCTCGACACTTCACTTGGATTGGATTTTGACATGCTTTTCAAGCTTTTTCAAAATGTCCTAAGTACAAGCAAAGAAAACAAGTTAAAACGACACCTTTTTACAAAATTTTCGCAAGACTTCTACTTACAAACTCGATTTTTGAAAGGCTCACGTCCCACCGGGCGTGCCAATCCCTGTAGACGCACGAAAATCCCCGCCTCTTCTACCTTTTTCAGGGCTCGAAGCGGATCCTCTCGTGTGTCTAAGGCCTATGTATGCAAACAGGGCGTGCCAGCTAGCATACTTAAGCTAGCGAAGATATTTTTAACACTGACTTCTAAACGTGGCGACTGTGAGCAAGTAAGCTCTTGTCGTCGCAGACCTTCTTGCACCGATGCGCAAGGGTCATTCTGTACGCTTTGCAAAAATCGACTTTTGGAGAGAAAGTCTACGAAGCGGTTCGAGGTGTCTATTTCGGGTCTTTAAAATGCGATTGCATGTTTTAGATCACGTGGATTTGCACGTGCCTAAGTCTTTTCTTTTATCCCTTTTCGGGCCACCTAGTTTGTGTGTTATGAACACTCCACTACGTGGGCGAATTCGAGCGGGGCTTGCTTTGATGCAATATGCGTCCTACCTCGTGGTATGGCGTAGATGCAATACAAACTCACGCTACTCCAAAGGGAAAACCCGAAATGTAAAGACAATACTGAAGGGAAATAACTGAAGGGAAATAACCGAAGGGAAATAACCGAAGGGAAATGACTTGAAATATAAATGCCGAAGGGAGATATGTATATATAATATGTATATGAGCCCTTACTCGGGTCTTGCAAATAAGAGCGAAGGCTCAATGTGGGTGCGTGCTTGAATTGAAAGACTTACACACACGACATGAAATTAAACCCAAATATAAATTGCAGTATGGCCTTGACTAAGGTCTTGGGAGTAAGAGCGAAGGCTCAATGTGTGTGAGAGTGCTTGAATTGAAGTACTACACACACGACATAAATGAAACCCAAATATAACTGCAATAAGGCCATTACTAAGGTCTTGGGAATAAGAGCGAAGGCTCAATGTGTGTGAGAGTGCTTGAATTGAAAGACTTACTCACACGACATGAAATTAAACCCAAATAGTATAGGTCGGCCCTTACTTGGGTCTTTCAAATAAGAGCGAAGCTCAATGTGTGTGAGTGCTTGAATTGAAAGACAACGCACCCAACTTAAGCAAAAACCCTTCGAAAATGAAAGTATATATATATACTTATGTATTAGGGGCTGATTAGGCCCGTGTGTGTTCAAAATCGTGCACAACTAAGAGAGTGCACGTGTGTGGGTGTGCCAAGCCACGTTATTACAAGCGGGGGGAGACTATGCTCCGTTATTACAACCCCGTATCAAATTGAGTCTCAAGCAAGTATACAACTAAAGACCGAGTTTAGGCACTTACGAGTAGCTGGTCCGTAGAGGCCTTGCTTGAGCGTGGGCTTGGCCTTCGCCTTGGGCTGCAAACGGGAGCTCCGCGAGGGTGGATGACAAAGGGTGCTGGCCGGCTGCAAGTGGGGCGCGGGATAGGCGCCTCGAAGGTGGCCGGCTGCAAATGGGTGTCGCCTTGATGTGGGCGATTAAAGGGCTGGGCCAAGTAAGTGTGTAGGGTCACTAGGAGAGTCTAGAGTATTGGGGAGTGTGGACCTAAAGGGGATTTAAGGGAAGGCCGAATGGGAGTCTTATAGGGTAGCCGGATGTAGATGGGATGGTTAGGTAGTGGCCGGTAGTTTAGGTTGTGCTAGGTTCGGCTAAGGGATAATGGTGGCAGCAAAGGGCTGATGTGTAGGTGAGATGATGGTATGGTGGGTGGCTAGGAATGGAGAGGGAGTAGAGAAGGGGTTAGGTAGCGTTGGGGGGTACTTACCGAATGGGGAGAGGCGGTGGATGGAAGAGAGAAGTCAGGTGGTTGGGATGGAGAGCAAGTGGTGGCGTCCGGCTGGGAGATGGTGGTGGCGTGGAGAGCTGGTGGCAGTGTAGGTGGAGCAGGTGGAGGTGTAGGTGGAGCAGGTGGGAGATGGTGGGACTCGGCTGGACTTGGGGAAGGAAGGGACCCGGCTGGGATGGGTGAAGCCACTAGCTCGGAAAACCCGCTCCCAAGGGGGGGGGGGGGGTTTAAATAGGGATGGGTAGGTCGGTTAGGGCTGGGTTTGGGGTAGTGGTTAGGTGGTTTAGGTAGGGTGGTATGTAGATAAGGTGGGCTGGAAAGGGTTGGAACAGATATTTTGAAAACTAGTGGTTTGGGTAGATTGTGGGCTAGGGGTGGTTTAAGGGTTTAGGGCTAGGTTAGGTGGTTGGGTTTTAGGGTGAGGTTTAGTGAGCTAGGTTAGGTGATTAGGCTAGGTTTAGGGAAATTAACCTAGGTTTAGGGAAGGATTAGGGAAGTGGGTTAGGTGATTAGGTTGGGATTCGGCCGGGATTAGGGAAGTGGGTTAGGTGATTAGGCTCAGATTAGGGGTGGATTAGGGGGGTGGGCTAGGATTAGGTGTTTTGGGTTAGGTTTAGGTGAAGGAGCTCCCTTTGCATAGCCCGTAGACCTTAACCACCTCATGTTGGTGCAGCCCTAGGTTGGGTTTAGGCTAATTACAAGCTTAAACCCACTCAATTAGGCTAACCCACTTGATTAACCCCAAACTTGACACACAAGTCAAGCTTAATTACAACACTCTTGATATTTTCCATCCCCACTCTCTCTCATGCCCATGATCCCACGTGAATTTCAAGTGGGCCCCACCTCCATTTATGAGAAGGTGATGTGGGCCATGGATATGGATATTGGATTGGATCTCTGGATCCAAATCCAAGTCCACATATGGGTTCGGATTGGGATCTGGATATATATGGTCCAGATCCAATCCAAACTGAACTCTGACTCCTTCGAGCTGGGTTCGAGACAGACGATTCGTGTGGGGCCTGACAGTATCAGTACTCCGTCTGCGTTGGGTCTTCGCCAACATGGTCGTCCGCCTACGTTTCTGCCTTCCGGAGATGATTTCAAATGATATTTTGATAAGAACAGGGTCTTGGACGTTCGAGATCCTGGGGGTATGGATGTGATACGAGAGTTGCTGTGCCGGGCTTAACATGTGCTCCGGTTCCGGGCTCTCTTTGACATTGTTGGTCCTGTCTTGATTAGGCCAAGCTGCTTTGGGGTTTCAAAAATGTGTTTTAACAGGTTTTCAAAAGCTATATTACATATTTTTGAAATATAAAGTTTAAAACGTATATACAGGGTTGTCTGGAAGGCTCCTGGGTTTCTAGACTCAAAATAGCCCTTTGGGGCTGCTTTTACAAAACCAGATGAATTTGAGAAATTCATGGGATTTCGGGGTGTTTACAATCTTCCATCATACCTACAAAGGGAAAATACTACGGTTTAGACTTGGAATAAGAGGTCTAAATCGTAGGTCTCTTCTAAGGTAGGCTCCAGGACACCCTTGACCCAGGTGATCACAGAGGGTGACTCTGGCGGTATTTTGGGAGTGTAGCCGATCCCATATCGGCTTGGGTTGGCCCTAGGAAGGATGGGCTCTAGGAGACCCTGGTTTTGTGCCCCTAGACTTTTATAGGGCGTATAGCCCATGTTCAATAGCATGTTCCATGATTTTTTGTTTTTTGAAAAGTTATGATACAAATCGTGGTCTTGGAACTTGTTGTCGTCCATATCGTGCTCGTATGGCTTTTTGTCTAGGGGTTTTGGAAATAAGGGATGTTTGGGTATTCCTAGAAGGGTTAGGATTGGGAGGGGGCGTGCTTTGGGCGGTCCCCTGACATATATGACCTTCCTAGTTCTTTCTAACACGAGCCTTGGCGGCTCAACCATGGTCTGCCCCAGGTTAGCCTTGTGGGCCTGGGAGCTCGACAAACAAGGGGAGTTTATAATCCCCTGAAGCTGAGGGTGACTCTCACCTAGGATCACCACGACTTGGTCCCTGAAAGGGATCTTTACACACCTATGAAAGGTGGATGGCACAACGCACACGCTGTGTATCCAGGGCCTTCCCAACAACAGGTTATAATGGGGGTGGATGTCCAAAACATGGAACACCCCCGTGTGTGTGATCCCTCCCATTTCCATAGGGAGTTCGATCAATCCTAAAGGTCTAGACGCATTTCCATCATATCCAGTGATAACGATGGGACTTGGGTTCACAGAAGTCAAGGTGACTCCGATTTGGTACGCCACATGAAGTGGAAGGATGTTGAGCCCTCCTCCCCCATCGACTAGGCACCTGTCCAGAGAGTGGTTATTCAGAACCACATTGATATGCAGGGCCTGGTTGTGGGACTCGTAGGGTCTATCTACATCATCTTCCGAGAAAGTGATGGGCAATTTTGCTCCTATTGACGCCACTTGGTCAGACAGGGATTCAGGACTTATGTTCGAACTAACCTTAGCTCTTTCTAGAATTTTCTCTTGCACGAATCTATGCCTAGGCGAAGTTTGTATAAGCTCTAGGATGGACATGTGGATAGGAATCTTTGAAAGATGGTTTTCGAAATCATAAGGGTTTAAGACAATTTTCTCATTGTCTGCTTTTGGCAGAACTCTAGGAATACATGCTTTTGAGGGGCCAGGCACACTGACCACCTTTTTAACATTTTGTAGGTGCGGGGCTTGATAGATCCTCCTGGATCTTGTCACTTCCCCCACGACCAACCTAGGGTTCGCACTTAAACTGGCTCTAATTGTGAGTTTTGGAGCACCTTGGAGTTTTAAAACTGGTTTAGCCGAGGATTCAGCTCTTGTTGGTCCCCGGATGATCACTTGGGTGGGCTTCTTGTAAAGCACAAGGGTAGTCGCACAAGTGAGTCGACCAGACTCAGATGAATGCGCTAGATTTTTCGAAAAGGTGAGGGTACATACCTCCTTTCCTTTTTCACTGCTATTGGCATGCTTGGGAAAGGATTCTTTAAAGATAGCTTGAGTTGTCTCAGGTTCCGCAATGACCTGGAGCCGGCCCTCAGTTATCAAGTTCTCGATTTTGTTTAAAAGGGAGAAGCAACGCTTTGTATCATGGCCTTTGAGCCGATGATACTTGCAAAAATGGTTTAAATATCCCCCTTTGGAAGTGACTCCCTCGGGGATTTCGGGAAGTTCAATCATGCCTTGGGCAAGTAGGAGGTCTAGGACCTCCGACACAGGATACCCCAGCGGAGTGTACTCCCGTTTTTCAATCGGTTTTTGGAAGTTTCTCTCCCTTTTGTTTTGTAATTTTTCAAAATTTTTCGAAGTGCCCGCCAAACCTGGATCCACCCGAACATTGGCGATTTTATGAGGCTTTGCCCCTTTGTCCATCGTGGGCAGCCCATAAGTGATGGGCTTCTCCAAGCGGGTTTTGGAAATGGCACTTCCTTTCCATAAGTGATCGTATATCCCCTTTTTCAAGTTTGTTTCGAAAAGGGATGCTTTTTTGATCAACTTATGGAAAGTTGAGATTTCGTGAAGTGAGAGAAGGGTCTTTAGCTCTCTTTTAAAATTATTCAGGATGAGCATGGCTGCGCATCCTTCGGATATTGGCTCTCGCACTTGCCCTAAAAGGGACCTCCATCGTATAATGAAGGCATGCACGTCTTCGTTCATGCCTTGCTTTGTATCCCTTAAAGTGTTTAAAGTCGGCGTGACTTCTACGTTATGTACAAATCTTTGCATAAAGCAGTTCGCTAACTCTTCAAAAGTAGCGAACTGGCTTAAATCGTAGGAAGTCAGCCATTTGGCAGCTGTGCCTTTAAGGGATAGAGGGAACCAATACACCCATTTCATTGAGTCCTTTTTCTTCTTATGGGCTCAACGCGAGAAAAGTTGCAAGTGAGACCTACCGATGGAAGTTCGGTATTTCATCGTCACTGTCTGTCTCATAATCCATGGGTAGGAAATCAGACAGGGCCTAAATCCTTTTCTCTTTATTTTGCCCTTTCAGCAGCTATTGTAGGGCTTTACGGTCCTTTTGTGTGAAGGACTCATGGTATTGGTTGCCTTCTATTACGGAGGCCTCTTTATGCTTGCGAGGTTTTTCAGTTTTTTTCTTGGCCCTTTGTTCACCACTCAATGAACATGAATCGCCTTCTTCAGCCTCTTGGCTGAGAGCATCGATTTTGGCCTCGAATTTCCTTCTCAAGTCTTCTATCTCGTCTAGTTTGATTTTATTTTTCAAAATCATCCTAGAGTGAGAACTTGATGCGCATGAGCCTTGGCTCGACACTTCACTTGGGTTGGATTTTGACATGCTCTCAAGCTTTTCAAAATTCCTACGTATGAAGTACAATAAAGAAAGAGTTAAAAACAATACCTTTTGGAAAATATTTTCGGTTCCTAGGATAACTCAATTTTAAAAAGGCTCACATCCCACCGAGCGTGCCAAATCCTGTAGTCGCAGAAAGTTCCCGCTCCTGGTTCTTAGGCCTGAAGAGAACCTTTTCGTGTGTATAAGTCCAATTTAAGCAAAAGGGCATCCCAGCTAGCTTACTTAAACTAAAGAAGAGATATTTTTAAATCTGACTCCTAACATGGCGACTGTGAGCAAGCAAGCTCTTTTCGTCGCAGACCTTCTTCCACCGATGCGCAAGGGTGAGTCTGTACGCTTTAAAAATCGAGTTTTGGAATATGAGAACCTACGAAAACGTGTTTGAGGTGTTTGATTCGGGTTGTTTTTGTATGATTTTCAGATTTTATTTTACGTGGATTTGCACGTGCCTATGTCTTTCTTTTTATCCCTTTTCGGGCCAACTAGGTGTGTGTTATGAACACGTAACCTAAGTGGGGCGATTTTGAGCGGGAGTATGGGGTTTGCCTTGATGCAATATGCATCCTAACTCGTGGTATGGCGTATATGCAATGCAAACTCATGCAACTCCAAAGGGAAAACCTGAAATTGAAAGACAATGCGGAAGGGAAATGACTTGAAATGTAAATTGCAAAAGGGAAATTGCGAAAGGGAAATTGCAAAAGGGAAATATGGCTATATCTTAAGAGCGGAAAGGCTCAATAGTGCAAGTGTGTGCCGTGTATATATGTAAAGACTACGCACACTGCTGAACCTTAAAACCCAAATCTTAAAGACATAGCCGAAAGGGAAATACTTATAATATATATGGGCCCGAAGGTCGCCAACGTGTTGCGTGGGTGTTGTGTGTATATTGAAAGATAACTCACATGACTTAAATGAAACCCAAATATAAATTTGCAATAGGCCTTGACTAAGGTCTTGGGAGTAAGAGCAAAAGCTCAATGTGTGTGAGTGCGAGAATGTGTGGGGTGTTGATCCTAATCTTCGATCTAGGCTAGGTCGACATATGGATATGCTATGGGTTTGGGTAAGGCATGGACAAATCTAGGGCGAGATGTAAGGGATCTAGGCTAGGTCTAAATGGGTTGTCTTTGGTAAGAGTTAGGCCAAGGTCCTAAGGGGATACTCGGCCAGCTGGTGGCCAATTTGGGTGATGTTTTATGGGTAGTTTTAGGCAAGGTGTTAAAGGAATGCTCAGCCAGCTAATGGCCGAGCCTAGTTGATGTCTCGTGGATGACCCTAGGCGAGATCCTAAGGAATGGTTCTAAGGAAATGCTCGGCCAAATGGTGGCTGAGCTGGGTAGGTTTAGGAAGTGGTTTTAGGTAAGGTTGAAGGTGAGACCCTAAGGAAATGGCTCGGCCAAATGGTGGCCGAGCTGGGCAGATTTTTGAAGACTCGTCTTAGGTAGGATCTAAGATGGGATCCTAAGGAAAGAGCTCGGCCAATGGTGGCCGAGCTGGGTAGGATTGGCTTAGGTAGAGTTTAAGCTAAGGTAGGGGGTTAAGGTTTAGGAGCTTAATGGGACAGATCTAGGGTGAGCTGGGCCAACTAATGGCCGAGCTTGGGATGGTCTTAGGTAGGGTTTAAGGTGAGATCCTAAGGAAATGGCTCTAAGGGAATGCTCGGCCAATGGTGGCCAAGCTGGGTGGGATTTAGTAGATGGTTTTAGGTAGGTTTCGAAGCTAGGTTCTAAGTGAATGCCCGGCCAAATGGTGGCCGAGCTGGGTAGGATTTAGTGGATGGTTTAGGTAGGGTTCAATTCAATACTCGGCCAGCTAGTGGCCGAGCTAGGTGAGTGTGGGTGGCTAAGGGAACCGAGAGCCTTAGGCACTCGGTTTGGTTAGGCTTTTTAGGTTGAATGGTAAGGATCTAAGGGAGGGTTTAAGGCCAAGACTTAGGGTGATTTGTGGTAGATCTAGGGCAAGCTCGGCCAGATAGTGGCCGAGCTTGGGTGGTTTTATTTGGGAACGGTTTTGGGTAGAGTAGGATGGGTCTAAGCAAGGCTCGACCAGTACTTTGGCCGAGCTTGGGTGGGATTTAGTGGATGGTTTTAGGTAGTTCAGAGGATTAGGGAAAGAAAGGCTTAGGGTAGTGTTTAGGAACTAACCATAGTGGGGAACCGACCAGCTCCTATTGGCTTCCACGCATCCAACCTTCACGCAATGGGAGAGCCATCCAAGCTGCCAGATTTCATTTGCAGCATCTTCCTTGCGTGAAATCCTTCTTGCCCACAATATCAACCCACAACATCAGCCCACAATGGAAAGGCCAAGTCAAGCCACCATTCTTGACTTGCTTTTCCCTCTCTCTCTCTCTCTCCACCCACCAAGCTTTCACGTGAAAAAAAAAGGATCTTGGACCTCCCCCCCTCACGTCCTTTTATAGGCAAGGGGATTGGATATGGATCCTGGATTGGTTCTGAAATCCGGATCCAATCCAAGTCTTATTTGGATCTGGATCTTAGGTCTGGATCTGGATATTTGGATCCAAATTTGATCCAAATTTTTCTCTTCTTCGGTCCTTCCTGGCGTTTCGAGCCGGACGTCTTGTACGGGCCCTGAGTTCATCAACGCTCCGTCTTATGCTGGGGTTTTCCCAATTTTGTCGTCTGAGCTCCTTTTCACCTTTTTGGACTCTATTTCAACTGATTTTTCTTGTTTTTTGACTTGGATTGCTCATGATTTCAGAGGTGCTTTTGGCTTGGCCTTCGATGCTTCAGGCTTGAAGTCCACTTGTGGCCTGGGCTCCCCTTTTGTCTCTGAAATTCGCTTCTCATCGGGCTGGGCTTGATCTTTGAGTTTCTGAATCTCTTTTGAAGCTGCCTTGAGCCAGGCTTCACCTGTTCGTCTGGGCTTTTGCAGAAATGGGACTTTTGTCCACTTTTTAGGATTTCATGTTTCAAACAGGATTGGAAAATGAAGGTTTGAAGTATTTGAGCTCCTGGGTTTTCAAAAATTCTAAACTTGGCTTTTTGAGCTGATTGTCGAACCAGGTGTTGGTTTTTGCAAAATCTTTGGATTTCGGGGTGTTTATAGATGCCCCTCTTTGGCATTATCTAAATTGATTTGGATAATGGCGAAGAAGATAACACCCCTATTTGTTTTCTCCCTGGATTTGATCTCGGGAATATGGGATCGTCCCAAAATTTTGAGAAAAATATTTCGTTTTAAGCCTGGTAGGAGGAGATTTTCACCAAAGGGGACTTTCCTATGGGTTCCAGTCCTAATTGGGATCATGTATGAAGTGTTTATGCTTAAACATGCAAGTGAATGGGTGAGACATTTAGGAAGGTCGACTTCCTAGAGACTTGATCAAATGGTCGAACCCTTGAGTCTTATGAAGACCTGCTGCTCCAAGTGAGCGGGCCTTATGTTGCTTGATGTTCGAGTTTTTTTGAAATTCATTTCAAGAAGGAAAACTCCTTTTAGCCTCGATCCTAAGGACCTTTAGCTCTTTGTATTTGCCTTTACTTGAGTCTTAACACTTACTAATCTAGCGGAGGTTTTATAAGAAAGCAAGCTAAATTTCAAAATTCCTACGCCTTACTCAAAACATCAAATTGTCAAACAAGATGAAATTCAAGTAAGTAAATCCTATTTTTACTTTAGGATTCCTTGAAATGAACCATGTTTTACTTGGGATAAGTCACAGGGATGGGGAAAAGAGATACCACAGTCCCTTCAGAAGTGTCCCATGGTTTTAGGCAAAGAAGCGGAAAACTGCTCTTTTTGAGCTTTTTGGCCTTTTCTTTCTTTTTTTCATAGAGGGTCTCCCTTCGGGAGTATTTTTTCTTTATTCCCTCTTTTTCATATAGGAATCGATTTTCTATTTCTGATTCAGCTTTCTTTCTTTTGGAAAGAGATTAAGATAGGGATTTCCCTTTGTTTTGGCCAAATTTTCCTTTTGGACGGAGAAGAGAAGAGGGGAGGACTTATCCCAAGGTCATACTCGATCCATTCCAGATCAGCCTATTTAGAAATAGCACGCACTACTTACAAGTATCTTGCTATATTGAACTAGGCCTTTCTTTGTAAGAAGAAGAATTTTGAAATGTGACCACGTATTTGGAAAGCTCCACTTTTTCACAAGCGTCGATTCTCTTATTCAGGGTCACACAATTTGCCTTTGATCCTTACTTTCGCGGTTTCAAAGCAGCTTTCCCTAAAACATTTTTGCAAAATGGGAATTTAAACTCGGACCCTACACATGATACTTTTTCAAATACTGAATATTGATAGGATCTGCTAAATTCCTACCTTCGACATCGGTTAACCAATAAGATTTGTTCGTGGTGGTTCCACGCACAACATAAGGGCCATCCCACTTGGGCCGCCACTTTCCAAGTGGATGTGGGCCACGATGGTGGATGATTTTTAAAACAAGATCTCCCACTTCAAAATGGCGAGGTTTCATATGTTTCTCATAGTGTCGGGCGATCCTTTGCCGGTATGCATGAGCATGATCCATAGCAAGGAGTCACCTCTCATCTAATAGATCTCTTGGAACTCCAAATCGAGCCAAGATGTTTTTCCTAATGAAAGCCACCACATGTTGGCCCTGGACATTGGTCAGGGAGGTGGCTTCTACCCACTTGGAAAAATACTCAGTGGCTGCTAAAATGAATCTGTGTCCATTCGATGCCTTTGGAAAAATTGGTCCTACAATATCAAACGCCCACATGGTGAATGGCCCGGGGCTGACCATGGAATGCAATGATGATGAGGGGATATGAATGGCGTGCCCATGCACTTGACATGGATGACACTTCCTAACATGATTCTGGCAATCTTTTCTCAGGGTGGACCAAAAATAACCCACTCTAAGTATTTTCATCGCCATCATGTTGGCATTGACATGACCTCCACATTCTCCATCGTGGAATTCGTGCATAATAGTCCTAGCCTCCTCTAGGTCGACGCATCTTAGTAAGATGCCGGTAAAACTCTTTTTGTAGAGAACCCTACCCAAAATCGTGTATCGGGTAGAAATTTTTCATATGAATGCCTTATCTTTAGATGTGGCATCTTCAGCGAATCCCCCATTTTCTAAAAAATACTTTATGTCATAAGACCAAGGTTTTTCATCAGAATCAGGGTTATTTTGGCAAATTTGCAAATCGTGTATGGATGGAGTGGGTGCGTGCCATATTTCAAGGGGTCTGGTTCCCAAAGTGGGATCGACCCTTAGGGTTGAACCCAAGGATGAGAGGGCTTCGGCAACGCCATTATCCTCTCTTCCTACGTGTGTGAGTGTACATAATTGGAATGACTCGACCAGTCGAGTGGCCAACTCGTGATATGGAAGTAGTTTTTTATTCCGAACTTGCCAAATTTTTAAAACTTGGTTTATAACAAGGAGTGAATCTCAAAAAACCTCGATGCATGATGCCCCTAGAGTTTTCGAAATCCTTAAGCCTTGTATGAGTGCTTCATACTCAGCTATGTTGTTGGAACATTCGAAATCTAGGCAAATCGCTATGGGGATCTCACCCTTTTCAGGGGATATGAGGATGACCCCAGCACCAGCCCCTCGTTGGTTTCGTGCCCCGTCGAAATGCATCTTCCACACTGGGTTTTCGAAAGAGTTTGCCAAAATGTGATTTTGAAAATGGTTTTGCAATATGCCTTCATCAGGCATTTCATTGAATGTAGGATACGCATCTTCTAGAGGGAACTCAACCACGTAATCTGCTAGGGCTTGCCCCTTAATGGAGATCTGGTGATGGTATTTCAAGTCATACTCCATTAGAAGGAGTTGCCATTTGCCCAATCTACGAGTGAGAATGGGTTTTTCGAACAAGTGCTTGATGGGATCGAGTTTGGACACTATCCATATCTCATGATCCAGGAAGTAGTGTTGAAATTTCTGGCAGGCCCATACCAAGGCCAAGCACGTCTTCTCCATGGCTTGGTAATTCCTTTCATAAGCCAGGAGAGTTTTCGAAAGATAGTATATGGCATACTCCTTATGAGTGTCATCCTCATATTGAGCTAACAAGGCACCCAAGGCATTCGCATGCACAGAAATGTAAAGCAAAAGAGGTTTTCCTTGCTTTAGAGGATTTAAAACAGGGGGATTAACTAAGTATGCCTTTGGCCTTTCAAATGATTTTTGGCAATCGTCATCCGATAAAAATTTCGTACCTTTTCTCAACAACTTGTTGAAGGATTCGCATCTAGTTGCCAGGTTTGAGATAAACCTGCGAATGGATTGCAATCGACCTTGGAGGCTACGAATCTATGTGAGATTGGAGGGTGGAGCCATGTCTATGATGGCTCGACATTTAGATGGGTCGACGTCTATGCCCCTTTGGCTTACCATAAATCCCAAAAGCTTACCAGATTCTACCCCGAACATGCATTTTTGAGGGTTTAGCTTTACTTTGTAAAGTCTAAACCTTTCGAAAATCTTTTGCAAACATTCAAGATGAGTGCATCGAGTTTTTGACTTAGCCAGGAGATCATCTACATATACCTCTACGAGCTCATGAATCTGATCATGAAAGATCGAGGTCATAGCTCTCTAGTACATGGCGCCAGCATTTTTCAAACCAAAGGGCATGACCGTATAGCAGTATGTGCCCCATGGGGTTGTGAAAGCGGTCTTAGCCTGATCTCGTGGGCTTAGTTTGATTTGGTTGTACCCTGAATAGCCATCCATGAATGAAAACATCTCATGATTTGTAGTACTATCGACTATCAAATCAATGTTTGGTAAAGGGAAATTATCTTTGGCATGGCTTTATTCAGGTTTCTGAAATCGATGCATATTCGAATTTTCCCACTGGTTTTTCGAACAACAACTATATTGGACAACCAATCAGAATACGCAATGGGTTTTATAAATCCAGCTTTTAACAGATCTTCTAAACCCTCTTTGACCTGTGAATGCAAGTTCGGATGTATCTTCCTAAGCTTTTGTTTTACAAGTTTTGCATCTGAATCTAAGGGAAGACGATGCTCTACCACATTCAGGTCTATACCAGGCATGTCTTCATACGTCCATGCAAACACATCAACGTAGGTTTTCAAAAATGCAATGAATGATGCTCTTTCATGCTCATGCAAACATGCGCCTACCTTAATGAGTTTCGGCTTTGAATCACTCCCTAAGTTTATCTCTATGAAATCTCCTCCTACTGATTTCGAAGGTTTTTCAAAATCAAGAATTTTATGAAATTCTGGGAGCTCAGAAGTAGGATCTTCCTCGAGGAGATCTACTTCTGGCATTTGATCATTCTCAAGAATTCTAAATCCTAGGGAATTTGGACTTGACGCACAGTTTTTGCAAACGACTGATTTTTGTTTTGGATTTTTTGCAGGTTTTGAAGATTTTGGTCCTCTTATGAAGAGGACTTTCTTTTCGAAATCCTTGGCTTTTTCAAAACCTTTACCAGGAGCTGCTAAATACAGGACTTTGTTTTTGGTATTTTGTATATTTTCAATTTTTTTGGATTTTCATAAGGAAAGAACTTTGGGAACTATACAAACAACTCTTTTTTCGATTTTTTCATCTTTTTCAAATGTTTTTGGTTTTGTGGATTTTTCCAAATGTTTTTGTATTTCAAGTTTTTCAAATGTTTTTGTGTTTTTGATTGAGGGATCTTCCATCATACCTACAAAGAAAAATGCCATAGGTTAGACTCTAAACAAGAGGTCTAAATCGTAGGTTTCTACTTGGGTAGGCTCTAGGGCACCCTTGACCCAGGTGGTCACAGGGGGTGGCTCTGGTGGTATTTTGGGAGTATAGCTGATCCCATGTCGGCTTTGGTTCGACTTGGGCAATATGGGTTCTACGAGACCCTGGTTTTGTGCCCCTAGACTCTTGTATGGCATATACCCCATGTTCAACAACATGTTTCATGATTTTTTGTTTTTGGAAAAATTTTCATACAATTCATGGGCCTGGAACTTGTTATCGTCCATGTTATGCACATAAGGCTTTCTGTCCAGGAGTTTTGGAAATAGTTGATGCTTGGATTTTCCTGGGATGGTTAATGTTTTGAGTGGGCCAGCCTTGGGCGGCCCCTGGATATACACAACCTTCCTAGGTATCTAAAGTGTGAGTTTTGGTGGCTCGACCATGGTTTGCCCTAGGTTGGCCTCGTAGGCCTGGGAACTTGAAAAACATGGGGAATTCTGGATTCCCTGAAGCTGTGGGTGACTCTCACCTAGGATCACAATGATTTGATTTTCAAAAGGGATTTTGACACACCTATATGTAGACGCAGACCTTCACCTAGGCCTGAAGCGAACCTTTTCATGTGCCTACGTCCTATTTAAACAAACAGGGTGTGCCAGCTAGCTTACTTAAGCTAGCGAAGATATATTTTAAAACCTGACTCCTAACGTGGTGACTGTGAGCAAGCAAGCTCTTGTCGTCGCAGACCTTCTTGCACCGATGCGCAAGGGTCAGTCTGTACGCTTTTAAAATCGAGCTTTTGGGTATAAGAACCTAGGAAAGCGGTTTGAGGTGTTTGATTCGGGTTGTTTTGTATGACTTTCAGATTTTATTTCATGTGGATTTGCACATGCCTAAGTCTTTCTTTTTATCCCTTTTTGGGCCACCTAGGTGTGTGTTATGAACACTCCACTAAAATGTGGCGACTTTGAGCAGGAGTATGGGGTTTGCTTTGATGCAATATGCGTCCTAACTCGTGGTATGACATATATGCAATGCAAACTCATGCAACTCCAAAGGGAAAACCCGAATTTAAAAGACAATGCTGAAGGGAAATGACTTGTAATAGAAATTGCCGAAGGGAAATGACTTGTAATGTAAAATGCCGAAGGGAAATTGCAAAAGGGAAATATGGCTATATCTTAAGAGCGGAAAGGCTCAATAGTGTAAGTGTGTGCCGTGTATATATGGAAAGACTACGCACACAGCTGAACCTTAAAACCCAAATTGAAAAGACATAGCCAAAAGGGAAATACATATATAATATATATGGGCCCTTACTTGGGTCTTGCAAATAAGAGCGAAGGCTCAATGTGGGTGCGTGTGAAAATGTAAACGCAACACACACGACTTCAAATGAAACCCAAGTATAAATTGCAATATGGCCCTAACTAAATAAGAGCGAAAGCTCAATGTGTGTGAGTGCTAGAATTGAAGTACTACGCACACAACATGAAATTAAACCCAAATATAAATTGCAGTATGGCCTTAACTAAGGTCTTGGGAATAAGAGTGAAAGCTCAATGTGTGTGAGTGTATAATTGAAATACTACACACACGACATGAAATTAAACCCGAGGATAGTATAACACGGCCCTTACTTGGGTCTTGCAAATAAGAGAGGAAGCTCAATGTGTGTGAGTGCGAGAATTTAAAGACGACACACACAACTCAAGCAAAAACCCTATGCAACTTAAAGTATATAAATAACTTATATCTAAAGGGCTGATTAGGCCCATGTGTGTTCAAAATCGTGCACAACTAAGAGCGAGGTAGGCTCAAGTACACGTGTGTGTGGGTGTGCCAAGCCACGTTATTACAAGCGAGGAGAGACAATGCTCCGTTATTACAACCCCGTATCAAATTTAATTTAACTTAAGCAAGTCTACAACTAAGGACTGAGTTAGGCACTTACTTATAGCTGGTCCGGAGGTGACTTGCTTGAGCGTGGGCTTGGTGTCGCCTTGGGCTGCAAGAGGGAGCTCCTCGGAATGGCACTACAAAGGGGTGTGCTGGCCGGGTGACAAGGGAGCGCGGATGTGGCGCCTTGGGGCTTGCCGGCTGCTAGGGGAGTGCTGTCGTGGTGTCTCGGGCTGAAGTGATTAAGGAAGGTCACTAAGGTAGGGAAGGCTCTATGGAAGGTGGTGCTAAGGGGAGCCTAAAGGGAATGTCTAAGGAAAAGGGTGTGGCTGGCCGAATGGGCTGGGTGCAGTCGGCTATGACTGGCCGATTAGGGATGGTTTAGTGGTGGCCGGTTGGGGCAGCTAGGGGAGGTTACGAATAGGAAGGTAGGGTGTTATGGGAAGGTGGAGTTAAGGTTTGGTTATGAATGGAAGGGGCAGGTCCTAGGGAGCAAGGTAGGGTGGTCGGGTATCACTAAAGGAAAGTATAGGATCGGGTGATGTAAAGGGGTTATGTCTAGCCGAATGGGGAAGGGGGGCTAGAAGGCTGTATTGGTGGGGTGTTGTGGTGGTGGTATGAGTGGTTGAGAGTGAAGGGGGAGAGAAGAGAAGATGGAGTTGGGTTGAGGTACTAACCGAATGGGTGAAGGAGGTCGGTGTGTGGAAGAAGGGCAGCCGGGTGATGAAGGTGGATGGAGCCGGGTGATGAAGGTGGCAGCGTGGAGTGGAGTAGGCCGGATGGAAGTGGTGGCGGGAGGTGGAGCTGGCCGGGGGTAGTGGTGGTGCAGGTGGAAGAAGGGAGCAAGGTGAGAGGGCTCAACTGGCCCAATGGCTGGCTGAGAGAAGATTCTTGAAAACCTGCCCACTAGGGGGGGTTTTTATAGGAGTGGGTAAGGTCGGCTGGGGGTGGTTTTGAGAGGGTGGTAAGGTGGATAGGTGGTGGTGGTGTGGTGATAAGGTGGGCTGGTTTTGAGGAGGGGCCAGATATTTTGCTTTAAGGGGTTTTAGGGATATGGTGTGCTAGGTTTAGGTGGGGTGGTTTAGGGGTTTAGGGCTTAGCTAGGTGGGTTGGTTTTGGGGTGAGGTTTAGTGAGGTGGGTTAGGTGATTAGGCTAGGATTAGGTTAGGATTAAGGGAATTAGGCTAGGTTTAGGGAAGGATTAGGGAGGTGGGTTAGGTGATTAGGTTGGGATTAGGCCGAGATTAGGGAAGTGGGTTAGGTGATTAGGCTAGGATTAGGCCGGGATTAGGGCAAAAGGCTAGGATTAGGGGTTTTGGCTTAGGATTGGGTTAGGGAGCTCCCTTTGCATAACCCATAGACCTTATTGCATCTTGTTGGTGCAGCCCTAGGTTGGGTTTTGGTTAATACAAGCTTAAACCCATACTAATTAGGCTAACCCACATGATTAACCTCAAACTTGACACACAAGTCAAGCTTAATTACAATTCCCCTCATGCTTATCCTCCCCATTCTCTCTCATGCCCATAATCCCACGTGAATTTCAAGTGGGCCCCACCTCCATTTATGAGAAGGTGATGTGGGCCATGGATGTGGATATTGGATTGGATCTCTGGATCCAAATCCAAATCCATACATACGTTTGGATTGGGATCTGGATATATATGGTCCAGATCCAATTCAAACTGAATTCTGACTCCTTCAGGATATGTTCGAAACGAACGGTTTGTGTGGGGTCTGACAGCATCAGTACTCCGTCTGCATTGGGTCTTCGCCAACATGATCGTCCGCTTCTGTTTTCACCTTCCAGAGATGATTTCATACGATTTTTGCTGATAACAGGGACTTGGATGTCCGAGATCCTGGGGGTGGATCCAACACGAGAGTTGCTGTGCCGGACTCGACATGTGCTCCAGTTTTAGGCTCTCTTTGGCTCTTCTGGTCCTGCTTGTGTCAGGCCAAGCCACTTTGTGAGGTTTCAAAATGTGTTTTAAAAGGTTTTAAAAACATATTATACATATTTTAAAGCATATTCAGTTTAAAACATATGTACAGGGTTGCCTGGAAGGCTCCTGGGTTTCCAGACTCAAAATAGCCCTTTGAGGCTACTTTTACAAAACCAGGTTTTATTTGAGAAGTTCGTGGGATTTCGGGGTATTTACACTATGGAAGGTGGATGGTACAGTATGCAGGCTGTGTATCCATGTCCTTCCCAACAAAAGGTTGTAGTGGGGGTGGATGTCCAAAACATGGAATACTCCCACGTGAGCTATCCCTCCTGTTTTGATGGGTAGTTCAATGGATCCTAAAGGCCTAGACGCATTCCCATCATATCCAATGATTACGATGGGGCTTGGATTCATGGAGGTCAAGGTGACTCCAATTTGATACGCTATGTGAAGCGGAAGGATGTTGAGCCCTCCTCCTCCGTCAACTAGGCACCTATCCAAAGAGTGGTGATTCAATACCACATCGATATGTAGGGCCTGATTATGGGATTCGTAGGGTCTTTCGAGATCCTCTTCAGAAAACATGATAGGTGTTTTTGCACCTATGGACGCCACTTGGTTGGACAAGGATTCTGGGGTTATGTTCGAACTAACCTTTGCTCTTTCTAGAATTTTCTCTAACACGAGTCTATGCCTAGGCGAGGTTTGTATCAACTCTAGGATGGACATGTTAATGGGAATCTTTGAAAGATAGTTTTCGAAATCATATAAGTTTAAGACGACTTTTCCTTTGTCTGCTTTCGGCGGAATTCTAGGAATACATGCTTTTGAAGGGCCAGGCACACTGACCACTTTTTTAGCATTTTGCAGATGTGGGGGTTGATAGATCCTCCCGAATCTTGTCACCTCCCCCATGATCAACCTAGGGTTCGCACCTAACATGGCTTTAATCGAATGTTTTGGAGCACCTTGAATTTTCAAAACTGGTTTAATCGGGGATGAAGCTCTTGGTGGTCCCCGAATCACTACTTGGGTGGGTTTCCTATGAAGGACGAGTGTAGATGCACAAGTAAAAAAACCAGACTCATATGTACATGCTAGACTCTTCGAAATTGTGAGAGCACATACCTCTTTGCCCTTCCCATTGGTACTTGCGTGATTGGGAAACGGTTCTTTGAAAATAGCTTGGGCAGGCTCTGGTTCCTCAATGACCTAGAGCCGGCCCTCTGCTATCAAGTTCTTGATTTGGTTAAGGAGGGAAAAACACTGCTTGGTATCGTGGCCTTTGAGCCGATGATACTTGTAGAATCGATTCAAAAACCTCCCTTTGGAAGTGATTCCCTCAGGGATTTCAGAGAGTTCGATCATGCCTTGGGCGAGTAGGAGGTCTATGACCGCCGACACAGGTTGCCCCAGCGGAGTGTACTCCCATTTTTCAAAGGGTTTTTGCATTTTTTTGTCTTTTCTATTTTCGAAACTCTCAAAATTCTTTGAAGTGCTTGCCAGTCTTGGATCTACCTGGACATTGGCCACCTTGTGGGGTTTTGGCCCTTTGTCCATGGTGGGTAGCCCATAATTGCCAGGCTTCTCCAAGCGGGTTTTTGAAATTATGCTCCCTTTCCACAAATGGTCGTAAATCCCTGTAAACACCCCGAAATCCCACGAATTCCTCAAAACAACCTGGTTTTGTAAAAGCAGCCTCAAAGGGCTATTTTGAGTCTGGGAACCCAGGAGCCTTCCGGCAACCCTGTACATATGTTTTAAACTTTACATATTTCAAAAATGTATAATATGGCTTTAAAAACCTTTTAAAACACGTTTTAAAACCCCGAAGCAGCTTGGCCTAATCCAGACAGGACCAGAAAACAAAGGAGAGCCCAGCACAGCAACTCTCATATTGAATCCACCCCCAGGATCTCGAACGTCCAAGACCCTGTCATCATCAAAACATTACTTGAAATTAGCTTCGGAAGGCGAAAACAGAGGCGGACGATCATGTTGGCGAAGACCCAACGCAGACAGAGTACTGATGCTGTCAGACCCCGCACAAACCGTTCATTTCGAACACAGCCCGAAGGAGTCAGAATTCAGTTTGGATCGGATCTGGACCATATATATCCAGATCCCAATCCAAACCCATGTGTGGACTTGGATTTGGATTTGGATCCAGAGATCCAATCCAATATCCACATACATGGCCCACATCACCTTCTCATAAATGGAGGTGGGGCCCACTTGAATTTCACGTGGGATTATGGGCATGAGAGAGAGTGGGGGAGGATAAGATTAAAGTGTGTTGTAATTAAGCTTGACTTGTGTGTCAAGTTTGGGGTTAATCATGTGGGTTAGCCTAATTAAAGTGGGTTTAAGCTTGTAATTAGCCAAAACCTAACCTAGGGCTGCACCAACATGATGTGATTAAGGTCTATGGGTCATGCAAAGGGAGCTCCTTAATCCAATCCTAACCAAAAACACCTAATCCTAGCCTTTTACCCTAATCCTGTCCTAATCCTAGCCTAATCACCTAACCCACTTCCCTAATCCTTCCCTAAACCTAGGTTAATTTCCCTAAACCTAACCTAATCCTAGCCTAATCACCTAACCCTCCTTACTAAACCTCACCCCAAAACCAACCCACCTAGCTAAACCCTAAACCTCTAAACCACCCCACCTAAACCTAACACACCATCTACCCAAAACCCCTTGTATGAAAATATCTGGCCCCTCCCCAAAACCAGCCCACCTTACCACCACACCACCACCCCTAGACCACCTTACCACCTTCCTAATACCACCCCCAACCGACCTCTTCAGCCCTATAAACCCCCCCCCCCCCAAAGGGGCGGGTTTTCCAAGCTCTCCCATCCCAGCCAGCCCAGCCGACTCCATCCCCCATTGCCAACTGAGCCCAGCCACTCCCAGCCAGGTCTTCCACCTGCACTACAGCCGGCCACCACCTTGCTCCACCTGCTCCACCACACCCCAGCCGGCCAACCACCTGTCGCCACCACTTCCATTCGGCCGAACCATCCACCTCAACTGCCCGGCTGCTCCTCTTCCATCCGCCGCCTCCCATCACCACCGATTAGTATCTTCACTTCACTCCACCTCTTCTTCGCTCCCCCTCCACTCCCAGCCACCTACACCACCACCACATCACCCTAACACCAGCCACCCTCCATCCTACCCATTCGGCCAAACCTCAGCCACTTCAAACACCCGCCATTACCTAGCCACCCTAGCTACACCCGGCCACTCCACTTAACTCCCTAAGACCTACCCATATCACCTCACCACAGCCGGCCACCACCTTACCCCATACCCTAGCTAGCTCCCTTCCCATCTACAATAGCCCTAGCTACCTTAGCAACCACCACCACCGAGTCTCCCTTAGTCGGCCACTCCAACCGACTGTCACATATCCATTCGGCCAGCCCCCCGCCAGCCACATTCCTCCCCTAGGCACTCCCTTAGACATTCCCTTAGGCTCCCATTTAGTGCCACATTTCCTAGCACTACACCCTCCCTTAGTGACCCTACTTAGTCACTTTAGCCCAACACACAAAGCCAGCCCATTCCTAGCAGCCGGTCATCTTCAAGGCGCCCCTCCCGCGTACCGTTTCCATCCGGCCAGCAGCCCCTCTTGCCGTTCAACTTCGCGGATCTCCCTCTTGCACCCCAAGGCGAAGGCCAAGCCCACGCTCAAGCAAGGCATCTTCGGACTAGCTATAAGCAAGTGCCTAACTCGGTCCTTAGTTGTATACTTGCTTAAATTTAATTCGATACGGGGTTGTAATATGAGCATAGTCTCCCCCCACTTGTAATAACATGGCTTGGCACACCCACACACACGTGCACTCTCTTAGTCGTGCACGATTTTGAACACACACGGGCCTAATCATCCCCTAATACATAAATATATATATATATACTTCAACTTACGTAGGGTTTTGCTTAAGTTGGGTGTGTTGTCTTTCAATTCAAGCACGCACACACATTGAGCCTTCGCTCTTATTGGTAAGACCCAAGTAAGGGCCGTGCTATACTATTTGGGTTTCATTTCATGTTGTCTGCGTAGTCTTTCAATTCAAGCACTCACACACATTGAGCCTTCGCTCTTATTGGTAAGACCCAAGTAAGGGCCGTGCTATACTATTTGGGTTTCATTTCATGTTGTGTGCGTAGTACTTCAATTCAAGCACTCACACACATTGAGCCTTCGCTCTTATTTGAAAGACCCAAGTAAGGGCCGTGTTATACTATTTGGGTTTAATTTCATGTTGTGTGTGTAGTACTTCAATTCAAGCACTCACACACATTGAGCTTTCGCTCTTATTCCCAAGACCTTAATCAAGGCCATATTGCAAGTTATATTTGGGTTTTATTTCATGTTGTGTGTGTAAGTCTTTCAATTCAAGCACGCACCCACATTGAGCCTTCGCTCTTATTTGCAAGACCCGAGTAAGGGCCCATATATACCTTATATACATATCTCCCTTCGGCATTTACATTACAAGTCATTTCCCTTCGGTTATTTCCCTTCGGCATTGTCTTTACATTCGGGTTTTCCCTTTGGAGTAGCGTGAGTTTGCATTGCATCTATGCCATACCACGAGGTAGGACGCATATTGCATCAAAGCAAGCCCCGTACCCCCTCTCAAATTCGCCCCATGTAGTGGAGTGTTCATAACACACACATAGGTGGCCCATAAAGGGATAAAAAGAAAGACTTAGGCACGTGCAAATCCACGTGATCTAAAATCTGCAATCGCATTAAAAAGGCCCGAATCAAAACACCTCGAACCACTTTCGTAGGCTTTTTCTACCCTAAACTCGATTTTTAAAAAGCGTACAGATTGACCCTTGAGCATCAGTGCAAGAAGGTCTGCGACGACAAGAGCTCACTTGCTCACAGTCTCCACATTAGAAGTCATGTTAAAATATATTTTCGCTAGCTTAGGTAAGCTAGCTGGCACGCCTTGTTTATACAAATAGGACTTAGACACACGAAAGGATCCGCTCCAAGCCCTGAGAAGCCAGGGAGGCGGGGATTTTCCTGCATCTACAATCCCTTTCTTCAAATTTATTTCAAAAAGAGATGCTTTTTTAATCAGTTTGTGAAAAGTAGAGATTTCGTGTAGAGAAAGAAGGGTTTTCAACTCAGTTTTAAAATTATCCAGGATGAGCATTACTGCGCATCCTTCGGATATGGGTTCTCGCACCTGCCCAAGGAGGGACCTCCATCGAACGATAAATGTATGCACATCTTCGTTCATACCTTGCTTCGTATCCCTCAAAGTGTTTAAAGTAGGCGTGACTTCTACGTTATGCGAAAATCTTTGCATAAAGCAGTTCGCCAACTCTTCAAAAGTTGCGAACTGGCTCAAATCGTAGGAAGCCAGCCATTTGGAAGTTGTGCCTTTGAGGGATAAAGGGAACCAATACACCCATTTCATCGAGTCCTTTTTCTTGTGGGCTCGATGAGAGAAAAGTTGCAAGTGAGACCTAGGGTCACCCGTGCCATCATACCGATGGAAATTCAGTATTTCGTCATCACTGTCTATTTCATAGTCTAAAGGGAGAAAGTCAGACAGGGCATACGTTGTTTTATCTTTGTTTTGCCCCTTCAGCAGCTACTGTAGGGCTTTATGATCCTTGTGAGTGAAGGAGTAGTGGTATTGGTTGCCTTCCATCGCGGAGGTCTCCTTGTGTCTGCAAGTTTTTTCAAACTTCTTTTTGGCCTTCATTGGTTTGCCATGTGACGAACACGAATTGGCTGCTCACGCAACTTGAATTTAAAACCCAGCTGAAAGGGAAATACGTATATATACGTAAGAGCGGAAAGGCTCAATGTGAGCGAGTGCTTTGAGTGTATAAAATGAAAGACAACTCACACGACTTGAACCTTAAAACACAGCTGAATATATATAAATAGAGCTATATCCTATGGGCTGTTGAGGCCCATTTATGTGCAAAAGTGTACAGATAAGAGCAGGCTCGAGTGTACGAGTGTGTGTTTTGCATCAAGCACATATATTACATCTGGGGGGAGACAAGCTCCGTTATTACAACCCCATATGAATTTAATTGAACTTGAAGTAATGTAAAAGACCAGATTCGAACACTTACATGTCATCTGCTTGGGATTTCTTTATTAATAAAATCTGACCTAGGGTACAGCCGTTGGATGGACCTCTCACTGCGAATCGATCAGCTGCATGGGGTGTTGATCCTAATCTTCGATCTAGGCTAGGTCGACATATGGATATGCTATGGGTTTGGATAAGACATGGACAGATCTAGGGCGAGATGTAAGGGATCTAGGCCAGGTCTAAATGGGTTGTCTTGGGTAAGAGTTAGGCCAAGGTCCTAAGGGGATACTCGGCCAGCTGGTGGCCAATTTGGGTGATGTTTTATGGGTAGTTTTAGGCAAGGTCTTAAAGGAATGCTCAGCCAGCTAATGGCCGAGCCTAGTTGATGTCTCGTGGATGACCCTAGGCGAGATCCTAAGGAATGGTTCTAAGGAAATGCTTGGCCAAATGGTGGCTGAGATGGGTAGGTTTAGGAAGTGGTTTTAGGTAAGGTTGAAGGCGAGACCCTAAGGAAATGGCTCGGCCAAATGGTGGCCGAGCTGGGCAGATTTTTGAAGACTCGTCTTAGGTAGGATCTAAGATGGGATCCTAAGGAAAGAGCTCGGCCAATGGTGGCCGAGCTGGGTAGTTTTTAGGATTGGCTTAGGTAGAGTTTAAGCTAAGGTAGGGGGTTAAGGTTTAGGAGCTTAATGGGATAGATCTAGGGTGTTCTCGGCCAACTAATGGCCGAGCTTGGGATGGTCTTAGGTAGGGTTTAAGGTGAGATCCTAAGGAAATGGCTCTAAGGGAATGCTCGGCCAATGGTGGCAGAGCTGGGTGGGATTTAGTAGATGGTTTTAGGTAGGTTTTGAAGCTAGGTTCTAAGTGAATGCCCGGCCAAATGGTGGCTGAGCTGGGTAGGATTTAGTGGATGGTTTAGGTAGGGTTCAATTCAATACTCGGCCAGCTAGTGGCCGAGCTAGGTGAGTGTGGGTGGCTAAGGGAACCGAGTGCATTAGGCACTCGGTTTGGTTAGGCTTTTTAGGTTGAATGGTAAGGATCTAAGGGAGGATTTAAGGCCAAGACTTAGGGTGATTAGTGGGGTAGATCTAGGGAAAGCTCGGCCAGATAGTGGCCGAGCTTGGGTGATTTTGTTTGGGAACGGTTTTGGGTAGAGTAGGATGGGTCTAAGCAAGGCTCGGCCAGCATTTTGGCTGAGCTTGGGTGGGATTTAGTGGATGGTTTTAGGTAGTTTAGAGGATTAGGGAAAGAAAGGCTTAGGGTAGTGTTTAGGAACTAACCATAGTGGGGAACCGACCAGCTCCTATTGGCTTCCACGCATCTGTAAACACCCCGAAATCCAAAGATTTTGCAAAAACCAACACCTGGTTCGAAAATCAGCTCAAAAAGCCAAATCTGGAATTTTCAAAAACCCAGGAGCTCAAATACTTCAAACCTTCATTTTCCAACCCCGTTTGAAACATGAAATCATAAAAAGTGGACAAAAGTCCCATTTCTGCAAAAGCCCAAACGAACAGGTGAAGCCTGGCTCAAGACAGCTTCAAAAGAGATTCAGAAACTCAAAGATCAAGCCCAGCCCGATGAAAAGCAAATTTCAGAGACAAAAGGGGAGCCCAGTGTAAACACCCCAAAATCCAAATATTTTCCAAAACCAAATGCCTGGTTCGAAAATCAGCTCAAAAAGCCAAGTTTGGAGATTTCAAAAAACTCAGGAACTCAAACCCTTCAAAACTCTATTTTCCAACCCTGTTCGAAACATAAAAAATCTCAAAAGTGGACGAAAGTCCTATTTTTTTATAAGAGACCAGACGAACAGATGAAGCCTGGCTCAAAACAGTCGCAAAAGATTCAAAAAGTTCAAAGGTCAAGCCCAGCCCGATGAAAAGTGAATTTCGAGGACGAAAAAGAAGCTCAGGCCACAAACGCATTTCAAGCCTGAAGCATCAAAGGCCAAGCCAAAAGCATCTCTGAAATCATGAAAAATCCAAGTCAAAAGCAGGAAGAAACAGTCGAAACAGAGTCCAAAAAGATGAAAAGAAGCTCGGACGATGAAAATGGGAAAAACCCAGCGTAAGACGGAATCTTGATGAACTCAGGACCCGCACGAAGCATCCGGCTTGAAACGCCAGAAAGGACTGAAGAAGAGAAAAATTTGGATCAAATCTGGATCCAAAAATCCAGATCCAGATCCAAGATCCATATCCAAACGAAACTTGGATTGGATTGGATCCGGATTTTAGAAACCAACAAAGGATCCATATCCACACAAGGGGCCTATAAAAGGACGTGAGTGGGCTGGCTTTGAAGAGGACGAATTTCCAGCATTTCACGCCTCTCCACTTGGGGAAAAGAGAGAGGAAGGTCAACAAAAGGGGCTGGCCTTCCCCTCTTGTTTCGTGAGATTGTGGGTGAAAGTTATGGGTGGGCTGGGGTCTTGTAGAGCACGGTTTGTACATGGCTGAAAGGAAAACAAATCTGGCGGCATTGGATGGCCCTTGCTTGGTGAGGATTGGCTGCGTGAGAACCAAGGATCAAACGGCTGAAATGTTGTCAAGGTAAGTCCCCTAGTTCCTGCCCAAAACCATCTCTTTTCTCACCTCTCTAAACCACCTAGACCACTAACGACAAGCCACAACAAAGTCCAGCCAAGGAGCTGGCCGAACTTCACTAAAAGGGCTGACCTAGTTCTACCTAAGACCATCCTAACCTAGGACCATACCTAGCTCGGCCATTGGCTGGCTGAGCTCACCTTAGATCTGTCCTAAAGAAAATCCTAAACTAAAAACCACTACCCAACTCATTTCCTAACCCAAAAACCACTCCCAAAAACCTGGCAAAACCGAGTGTCTAAAACACTCGGTTCCCTCCTCTTGTCGAACCCATCCTCACCCATTTAGCTTGGTCCATAGTGGCCGAGCTCATCTTAGGTCTATCCCTAACATTAAACCATTACCCAAGTTAGACCCTAACTAAAAGAAAAAGAAAAAAACCACTCTAAACCTACCCAGCTCGGCCACCCTTTTGGCCGAGCCATTCCCTTAGGATCTCACCCGAGATCAACCGTCTAATATCAGCCAAAGCTCGGCCACCATTTTGCCGAGCTCTTTCCTTAGGACTCATCTTAGATCCTACCTAATCCTTCTCCAAAAAAAAAAAAACCTGCCCAGCTCGGCCACCCTTTGGCCGAGCATTACCCTAGAACTCACCTTAGGATCTCCCCTAAGATCATTCACTAATCCCCACCCAAGCTCAGCCATTAGTTGGCCGAGCATTCCATAGTGTCTCACCTAAAATAATCCCGTAGACACCACCTAACTCGACCATTAGTTGGTCGGGTTTTTCCCTTAGGACCCTGGTCTAGCTTTTAACCAAAACAACCCGCCTAGACCTGACCCAGATCCATTAGTTCTCACCCTAGATCTGTCGTGTCTAACTCCAAAAACCATAGCAACTTAGTGTGTCAACCTAGCCTAGGTCATGATCTAGGATCAACCTCCCACGCAGCTGGTCGTTTCGCAGAGAAAGGTCCATCCAACGGCTATATCCAAGGTCAGATTTCGCTGATAAAGGGAGTCTAAGCAGACGACGTGTAAGTGCTCGAACCTGATCTTTTACATTGATTCAAGTTTCAATTAAATTCGATACGGGGTTGTAATAATGGAGCGTAGTCTCCCCCCGAGATGTAATATTATGGTTTGAAACACGAATCACACACGTACACTCAAGCCTTTCCGCTCTTATCTGCACACCTTTTGCACACAAAACGGGCCTCAACAACCCATAGGATATAGCTCTATTTATATACATTCAGCTGGGTTTTAAGGTTCAAGTAGTGTGAGTTGTCTTTCATTTTATACACTCAAAGCACTCACTCACAATTGAGCCTTTCCGCTCTTACATATATATACGTATTTCCCCTTTCAGCTGGGTTTTTAAGGTTCAAGTCGTGTGAGTTGCCCTTTCAATTTATACACTCAAAGCACTCACTCACATTGAGCCTTCTCGCTCTTAAGATATAGCTATATATATTTTCCCTTCCGCATCTAAGATATAGCCATATTTCCCTTTCTGCTATTTCCCTTTCTGCTATTTCCCTTTTGTTATGTCTTTAAATTCTGGGTTTTCCCTTCAAGTTGTGTGAGTTTGCATTGCATATCCGCCACACTCGAGATAGGGAGCATACTTGCATCGAACCAGATTGGTCAAATCGTGTAGTACTTGCCTTAAATCGAGCACTGGATACACACGACTACACGCCAAAATCGGCTAAAACCCGAGAGACATAGGAGCGCATAGATCCCATGTATAAAAGTTGCAAATTTGACAAAACCAATCGATAAAACACTTTCAAGTTTTCAAAAAGAGTCGTGTTTGTGTAAAAACGAGTTTTCCTAAAGCGTACAGACTGACCCTTGTGCGCCGGTGCAAGAAAGTCTGCGACGAAAAGAACCCACTTGTCCACAGTCGCCCTAAAAGTCAGATATTTTCAAAAATCACTTCGCTAGTTTGAGAAAGCTAGCTGGCACGCCCTTTTTAAAGCGACGTAAGCACGAAAAGATTCGCTTCAGGCCTAAGAACCCGGAGACGAGGATTTTCCGTGTCGACACCCAGGCCACAAGTGGACTTCAAGCCTGAAGCATTGAAGGCCAAGCCAAAAGCACCTCTGAAATCACGAGCAATCCAAGTCAAAAAACAAGAAAAATCAGTTGAAATAGAGTCTAGAAAGGTGAAAAGGAGCTCGAACGACGAAATTGGGAAAAACCCAGCATAAGACGGAGCATTGATGAACTCAGGGCCCGCACAAGACGTCCGGCTCGAAACGCCAGGAAGGACCGAAGAAGAGAAAAATTTGGATCAAATCTGGATCCAAATATCCAGATCCAAACCCAAGATCTAGATCCAAATAAGACTTGGATTGGATCCGGATTTTAGAACCAATCTAGGATCTATATCCAATCCCCTTGCCTATAAAAGGACATGAGGGGGGGAGGTCCAGGATCCTTTTTATTTCATGTGAAAGCTTGGTGGGTGGAGAGAGTGAGAGAGAGAGAGAGGGAAAAGCAAGTCAAGAATGGTGGCTTGACTTGGCCTTTCCATTGTGGGCTGATGTTGTGGGTTGATATTGTGGGCAAGAAGGATTTCATGCAAGGAAGATGCTGCATATGAAATCCGGCAGCTTGGATGACTCTCCCATTGCGTGAAGGTTGGATGCGTGGAAGCCAATAGGAGTTGGTCGGTTCCCCACTATGGTTAGTTCCTAAACACTACCCTAAGCCTTTCTTTCCCTAATCCTCTAAACTACCTAAAACCATCCACTAAATCCCACCCAAGCTCGGCCAAAGTGCTGGCCGAGCCTTGCTTAGACCCATCCTACTCTACCCAAAACCGTTCCTAAACAAAACCACCCAAGCTCGACCACTATCTAGCCGAGCTTTCCCTAGATCTACCCCATTAATCACCCTAAGTCTTGGCCTTAAACCCTCCCTTAGATCCTTACCATTCAACCTAAAAAGCCTAACCAAACCGAGTGCCTAATGCACTCGGTTCCCTTAGCCACCCACACTCACCTAGCTCGGCCACTAGCTGGCCAAGTATTGGCTTAAACCCTACCTAAACCATCCACTAAATCCTACCCAGCTCGGCCACCATTTGGCCAAGCATTCACTTAGAACCTAGCTTCAAAACCTACCTAAACCATCTACTAAATCCCACCCATCTCGGCCACCATTGGCCGAGCATTCCCTTAGAGCCATTTCCTTAGGATCTCACCTTAAACCCTACCTAAGACCATCCCAAGCTCGACCATTAGTTGGCCGAGCTCACCCTAGATCTATCCCATTAAGCTCCTAAACCTTAACCCCCTACCTTAGCTTAAACTCTACCTAAGCCAATCCTAAAAACTACCCAGCTCGGCCACCATTGGCCGAGCTCTTTCCTTAGGATCCCATCTTAGATCCTACCTAAGACGAGTCTTCAAAAATCTGCCCAGCTCGGCCACCATTTGGCCGAGCCATTTCCTTAGGGTCTCGCCTTCAACCTTACCTAAAAGCACTTCCTAAACCTACCCAGCTCGGCCACCATTTGGTCGAGCATTTCCTTAGAACCATTCCTTAGGATCTCGCCTAGGGTCATCCACAAGACATCAACTAGGCTCAGCCATTAGCTGGCCGAGCATTCCTTTAAGACCTTGCCTAAAACTACCCATAAAACATCACCCAAATTGGCCACCAGCTGGCCGAGTATCCCCTTAGGACCTTGGCCTAACTCTTACCCAAGACAACCCATTTAGAACTGGCCTAGATCCCTTACATCTCGCCCTAGATCTGTCCATGCCTTACCCAAACCCATAGCATATCCATATGTCGACCTAGCCTAGATCGAAGATTAGGATCAACACCCCACGCAGCTGATCGATTCGCAGCGAGAGGTCCATCCAACGGCTGTACCCAAGGTCAGATTTCATTGATAAAGAAATCCCAAGCAGACGACGTGTAAGTGTTCGAATCTAGTCTTTTACATTACTTCAAGTTCAATTAAATTCATATGGGGTTATAATAACGGAGCTTGTCTCCCCCCATATGTAATATATGTGCTTGATGCAAAACACACACTCGTACACTCGAGCCTTTCCGCTCTTATCTGTACACTTTTGCACACAAACGGGCCTCAACAGCCCATAGGATATAGCTCTATTTATATACATTCAGCTGGATTTTAAGGTTCAAGTCGTGTGAGTTGTCTTTCATTTTATACACTCAAAGCACTCACTCACATTGAGCCTTTCTGCTCTTACGTATATATACGTATTTCCCTTTCAGCTGGGTTTTAAATTCAAGTTGCATGAGTTGCCTTTCAATTTATACACTCAAAGCACTCACTCACATTGAGCCTTCTCGCTCTTAAGATATAGCTATATATTTTCTTTCCACATCTAAGATATAGCCATATTTTCCCTTTTGCAATTTTCCCTTTTGCAATTTCTCTTCTGCTATGTCTTTAAATTCTGGGTTTTCCCTTCCAGTTGTGTCAGTTCGCATTGCATATACGCCACACTCGAGATAGGGAGCATACTTGCATCGAACAATCCTAAGCAAAATCGTGTAGAATCTGCCAAAATCGAGCACTTGATGCACACAATTACACGCCAAAATTTGCTAAAACCCAAAAGACATAGGAGCATGTGGATCCCATGAATAAAATCTGCAACTTGACAAAAGCTAATTGATCAAACACTTTCGTACTTTTCAAAAAGGTCGTATTTGTTCAAAATCGAGTTTTCCTAAGCGTACAGACTGACCCTTGCGCATCGGTGTAAGATGGTCTGCGACAAAAAGAGCCCACTTGTCCACAGTCGCCCCAAAAGTCAGATATTTTCAAAATTTACTTTGCTAGTTTGAGTAAGCTAGCTGGCACGCCCTAAAAAGCAAACATAAATTGAGAAAAGATTCACTCCAGGACTAAGAACCTGGAGTCGAAGATTTTCCGTGTCTACAGTTGGGAATTCTCTTTGGACCTAACTGAGTGGACATATTAATCCTAGTTGAAAAGTCTAGGCTGGTCCATATCACCTAAAGGGGGACCACATAGTTAGACCTTAGGGCTGGATATGGGCCATGTAAGGCCCGCCCCAAGGAGGACCCTAGAAGCCCATTGGCCTATAAATAGGGCCAAGGGGGGGGGGGGGTAAAGGGCATGAAGAGAGAGATTGAGAGGGGCTTCAAGAGAGGACTACACTTCACATTTTGGGCTAGTCCCGAGGCTTAGCAAGGAGGGGCTGCCCCTAAGGGAAGTCGTGGGCTGATAAGGGAGGAGTGGAGAGAGGGGAAAAGAGGGTAGATCCTAGGCTAAGTGCTGCACACATTTGGGGGTGAGTGAGAATAGGTGAGTGGGATCAAGGAAAGGTGGGCATAGTTCATCTTGGAGAGTCGGTTCTTGCAGAAATTTTGTAAGTATTTCTAATACTTGATTCTTATACATCTCTTCTTGCTATTCAATTTAAAAGGAGTTGTATTATTGGAGCCTTGTTTCCCCCATATTGTAATAAGAAGTAGATGTGCTGTGAATTTTTCATTCTTACTTACGTGCTCTATGTGTTTGATTTTGTAACTCTACCCCAATATATTCTATAGAACACTCTATATTTTCTAATCCCCTCTATGCTTAAGCTAAAATATATATTTTCATTCATTTCCCTTCAGCAATTTGCTTGGTGTTGTTGGGTTGTTGTAATTTAAATTTGGGTGAGTTTGCATTCATGTACTAAAAACGAAATCCTGGTTTTCCAACATCTGTATACCTTGATTGCTTTAATTGTAATTCTCTGATATGTGATCCGAATGCTCTAAAATTTTAGGCACAACACCTACACTCACCAACACATTAGAAATGAAATTGGCAAAAATTTTAGGATCGTGCAACCTCATGAATAAAATTGGGAAATATCGAATAAACCCAGTTTTGTTTTCTGTAAAGTCGGTTTTCCTACAATAGGGGTTGGGTAAAAGTTTCATATCTATATTTGTAGGAATTTGAATTTGATGAAATTAGTCTCATTGGAAAGATAACATCTATAGCTTTTCAAAAAGACTAAAATCATAATATTTGGAGTTCTGTACACCGAGATATAAAGGATTCTTTGAGCCTCTATATTTCTGCCACAGAATGTCCTGAAACTGTGGAGTCAGATCCAATTCCTGATTTAATTTTGCAAATATACTATCCCAAAATTCAAAGTAAAAGGTGATTTAGGATCCGAACACATCAGGCTATAGCTTGTAAAATTTGTATGAATTTTGGAGATCTAGAGACCACTAAGAAAAGTTTGGGAATAAGTTTCGAAAAAAGGACCAGTTCCTGTTTTTAGAACTTGGTGAGTTTCAAGTTTTAAACTAAGTGCACCCATTGTTTTCTTAGCAAAACACCTCATCTTCACGTGAATTGGAGTCTATCACCTATGAATTTGAAATTCCTAAGTGCTTAGGCTGACTCTTGAGCGTCGGTTCAAGAAGGCCTAAATCGAAAAGAGCCCGCTTAGCCACAGTCGTCAATTAAGTCGGATTTTTACACACTTTGCTAGTTTTTAAAAACTAGCTGTCACGCTCGCGCACAAAGTAGAATTGAAATTCTTATTTCAAGTCTCTACATAGGCTTGGAGTAAAAATTTCATGTCTACAGTAGGTACAAGATTTTATTAAAAAAATTATTTGTATTTTCGGGTCCTTTGATGATCCAATAAAAATCTGAGAAGATATTTTAACCAAATGCTATTATAAAATTTGGACAGTGTTTGTGACTCAGCAAAATACTTGTATCTCTATTCTTGGGGTCCTATTTTTATGAAATTTATTAATTTGAAAAGGTATGGAAATTATATTTCAAATGAAACACTCTTGAGGGATTTGGACACCTATAAACTGAGTTATAATAGTTTTATTGAACGAGTGCCATTGGATTTTTGTCACAAATAGATTTGGTTTGAAGTTGAGTCTTTCATGATTCTTTTATGAACTTATATACATCCAAAATTATTGAAAATTTTATCAAATATTGGTCTGCGTGTGTCACTCACGAAAAAAATTTAACAGCATTTTACTTAGAAATGATGGCTGAAAAAATTAGAGATCATAAAAGGTTTGTATAATATGCTTAAATCTACAGAAATTTTTCTATGAAAATAATGATGCATTTTATTAGAATCTTAATGGTTAGTTGTAAACACCCCAAAATCCAACGATTTTGCAAAACAAGCACCTGGTTTGAAAATCAATCCAAAAGGCCAAATTTGAGATTTTCGAAAACCCAGGAGCTCCCAAAAAGCTTTAAAATTCTGTTTTAAAACCCCGGTCAAAAATATGAATTTGGGCCAAGTCCCAATTTTGCAAAAGCCAAATGAAACAGGTGAAGCATGAAAGACGACACCTAATCAAGAAACAACCCAGAAAGCAGCTCCAAAAGCTTGAATGCCAAAGTAGCCTCAAAAACAGGTACAGAAGCCCAAAAGTAGCACCTAGGCCTGATAAAAGCCAGGGTCAAAAGGCAAAAGGAAGGCCCAGGCCCGAAGCAGACTGTAGGCCCGGAACACCCAGAAGCCAAGTTAAGCACATCCACCAAGCAGCAGAAATTCAAGCTCGAAACGGTGAAAATCGAGCAAAATGAAGTCCAAAAAGGAGAGATGGAGTTCGGACGACAAAATTGGGGAAAACCCAGCATAAGACGGAGCACTAATGAAGCCAGGGCCCACACAAATCGTCCGTCTCGAAACGCCAAGAAGGATTGTTCAAAGAAAATTTGGATTGGATCTGGACCATAAATATCCATATCCATATCCAAATAGTGTTTGGATTTGGATCGATCCAAATAGTGTTTGGATTTGGATTGGATCCAAATAGTATTTTGATTGGATCGAATATGGACCAAAATATCCATATCCATATCCATATAAATGTTTGGATTTGGATCAGATCTAGTCATAAATATCTAGATCTAGATCCAAATAGTACTTGGATTTGGATTTGGATCCAGTTCTCAAACCCATATCCAAACCCAAGACCCACCTCATTTGCCTATAAATAGGAGTGAGAGGGTCCCCAAAAGAGGATTCACATGAAAGTGCTTGGAGGAGAGAGAGTGAGTGATAAACCTAGCCATCTTGGCTTAAGGGTGAGTTGGATTCAAGCCTTGTGGGCTAAGTGGGCTGCAACCAAGGTGGGCTCGGTCAAGGAAGGCTGCAACCGTGGCTTCGAAGTGGGCACAACCAAGAAGGACCAGCTCCAAGAGGTATTCCTCCTAATCCTAGCCTAATCCTCCTAATCTTACCCTAATCCTAGCTTAATCCACCTAACCCACATCATTAAACCTCACCCTAACTGAACCTAACCTAACCTAACCGACTCAAACAAAACACCTAGGCTAAACCCCAAAACCCCTAGCACACCTCTGGCCGAGCCGTGTGCCCCGTCGTCTTGCCTGCGCCCCTCGCGTCCCAGCATCCACTGCGTGCCCAGCGACCCCAACGCACCCTGCCCTAGCGCCAGACGCCGCCCGGCCCGCAGTGCCTGTCCCGACTGCTTTGCTGCATCACCTTAGGACCTTGCTGCCCTCACACCCGTGGCCCAGCCTTAGCCAACCCCACTTAGGACCATACCTATTCATTGGCTGCACCTAAACCTTCTCCTTTAGGCCGAATAGAGCCAATTCACGCCCAAGCCCCGCCTTGTTGCCGTGAGCCTCTTGGCCGGACCCCAGCTCCCAACCTATGAGCCTTCACTGAAGCCCCAAACTCTCTCTCAAACCCACCTAGGGAGACCCCTCTTGGCTGCCCAAGGTGGACGCAAGCCCAAGGTGGACACTAGCCCAAGCGTGAGCAAGGAGAAGAAAAGCCTGAATCACTTGTAAGTGTTTAAAATTTGGTATTTACATTAATCCTTTCATACTTAATTCAATTCGGATAAGGGGTTGTATTAATGGAGCGTGGTCTCCCCCCGAGATGTAATATTGGCGCTTGACACACGAGACACATATGTGCACTTGAGCCTTAGCTCTTATCTCGTACACGAGACACACATGTGCACTGGAGCCTTAGCTCTTATCTCGTACACAAGACATCCACGTACACAATTGAGCTTTTGCTCTTACTCCAAAGACTCTAGTAAGAGCCATATAAGCTGCAATTTCATTCGGGTTGTTACTTTAAGTTGTGTCAGTTTGTCATTTCAATTCCACACTTACACACAAAGGACACCCGAGCTCTTGCTCAAACACTCTCACGCATATTTTGGCCTTAGCAGCCCTTAAGATATAGACATATCTATATACTTTCAGTTGCGTGAGTTTTACGGTTCAACTATGTACGTATTTACATTCCGAGTTGTTAAATTTCAGTCGTTTGAGTTGTCTTTACATTTATACACAACACACACGCACACATTGAGCCTTTCCGCTCTTATATCTATATTTCCCTGTTCCGCAAGTTAAATTTCAGTCGTGTGTGTGAGTTGTCTTTCCATTTATACACAACACACACAAACACGTTGAGCTTTACTACTCATATATATACTTATTTTTAAAATTCGGCAAGTTCAATTCAAGTCGTGTGAGTTTGTCATTTCAATTCTACACTCACACACGCGTGCATTGAGCCTTTCCGCTCTTAATATAAGTATATCTCCCTTTGGCAATTTACATTCAAGTCATGTGAGTTGCCTTTAAATTCGGGTATTTCCCTTTAAGCTACGTCTTTACATTTCGGGTTTTACATTTAAGTTGTGTGAGTTGCTTTCAATTCGAGCTTAGCTCACATCATACCCTTCGAACCCGAGATACTTCGCATACTTGCATTACGTACGCTTTTGAAAAAGCTTCGAGTACCCGCTCAAACATGCCAAAAATAGGTCACTTCTGCATACACATAGCTGGTCTAAATAGCGTAAAATCAAAGACTTGAATACGTGCAACCCACGTAAATAAAATCTGCAAATAGGCATACAATTGACAAGATTCGTGTTCTTTTCAAAAGTTCATGCTTGTTAAAAATCGAGATTTTCTAAGCATGTAAACCGACCCTTGAGCATCGGCTCAAGAAGGTTTACAACGAAAAGATCCCACTTGCCCACAATCGCCCAAAATGTCAGATATTTCCAAAATCCTTCGCTAGTTTGAGTAAGCTAGTTGGTACACCCTAAAGCGACGTAGATACGAAAAGGTTCACTTCAGGCCTAAGAACCCAAAGTGAGAATTTTCACGTCTACAGATTTTGGCATTCCCGATTGGACGTGGGTCTTAAGAAAAATTGATTAAAACAAGCAAACCTCTTGAAAAATTTTCCAAGAAAAGTATTTAACTCTTTGCCTTTCTGCATTTCATAGTTGGTTTTTGAAACAAGCATCGGAGTCATGTTGAGTTCAGACTCCAATGAGGTGACCAGCCATATCTCGCGCACATCAAGTTCTCACTCAAAGAGATTTTCGAAAACTAGAAATAGGAGAGAAGAAATAGAGGATTTGCGAAAAGATTTTGAAGCCAAAATCGCTGCACTTAGCCAAGAGGCCGAGGTAGTTGATCCGTGTTCGTCTCATAGCGAACCAGCAAAGGCTAAAAAGAAATTTGAAAAACCTCAAAAACTCAAGGACCGGAAAGCCCTTTGAGTCCTTCACTCACAAGGACCGGAAAGCCCTGCAGCAGTTGCTAAAAGGGAAAAATAAAGAGAAAAGAACATATGACCTGTCTGATTTCCTTCCTCTGGATTATGAAACCGACAGTGATGACGAAATACCGAATTTCCATCGATATGATGGCACGGGAGATCCTAGATCTCACTTGCAACTCTTTTCTCGTCGAGCTCACAAGAAAAAGAAGGACTCGATGAAATGGATTTATTGGTTTCCCCTTTCCCTCAAATGAACTGCTTCAAAATGGCTCACTTCTTATGATTTGAGTTAGTTCACAACTTTTGAAGAGTTAGCGAACTGCTTTATGCAAAGATTTTCGCATAACGTAGAAGTTACGCCAACTTTAAATACTTTGAGGGATACAAAATAAGCGGCGAACGAGGATGTACATGCATTCATCGTTCGATGGAGGTCCCTCCTAGGGTAAGTGAGAGAACCGATATCAGAAGGATGCGCAGTAATGCTCATCCTCGATAATTTTAAACATGAGTTGAAAACCCTTCTCTCCTTACATAAAATCTTGACTTTTCACAAGTTGATCAAGAAAGCTTTCCTTTTCAAAACAAATTTAAAGAAGGGAGTCTACAATCATCTATGGAAAGGGAGTGTTTTAGCAAAGACTCGGTTGGAAAAACCCGCCACATACGGGATGCCCACGATGGACAAAGGGGCAAAGCCCCTAAAAATTGCAAATGTTCGAGTGAAAACAAACCCTACTGACGTTTCAAAGAAAACCGAGCAAAAAATTGAAAAATTGCAAAAAAGTTTTGAAAAACGGGAGTACACACCCTTAGGGCAGCCTGTTTCGGAGGTCCTGGACCTCCTACTCGCACAAGAGATGATTACACTCCTCGAAATTCTAGAGGGGACACCCCAAAAGGGAAATTTCTAAATAGATTTTGCAAGTATCAATGACTGAAAGGTCATGATACCAGCAAGTGTTTTTCCCTTTTAAACAAGATTGAGAACTTGATAGCATAGGGCTGGCTCCAGGTCACTGAGGAACCAGAGCCTGCCCAAGCTATTTTCAAGGAACCCTTCCTCAATCATGCAAGCACTAGTAGGAAGGGAAAAGAGGTATGTGCTTTCTCGACTTCAAAGAGTCTAGTGCATTCATCTCATTCTGGTTTTACTACTTGTGCACCATCTCTCATCCTTCATAGGAAAATCGCTCAAGTAGTAATTTGGGGAGTGCTTAGAATCCCGCCCCCAGTTAGAACCATTTTATAAATTCAAGGTGCTCCAAAGCACACAAGTAGAGCCACAATAGGCGCGAGCCCTAGGCAGATTGTGGGGGAGGTGACTAGGTCCGGAAGGATCTATCAACCCCCACATCTACAAAGTGCTAAAAAAGTGGTCAACATTCCTGGCCCTTCAAAAGCATGTATTCCTAGGGTTTCACCAAAAATGGACAAAGGAAAAAATGTTTTAACCTTGTATGATTTTGAAAATCATCTTTCGAAGATTCCCATAAACATGTCCATCCTAGAGCTGATACAAACCTTGCCTAGGCATAGACTTGTCTTAGAAAAAATCCTAGAAAGAGCCAAGGTTAGCTCAAGTATAACCCCTGAGTCCTTGTCAATCCAAGTGGCACCTATATGTGTAAAAACGCCCATCATGTTCTCGGAAGAGGATATCGAAAGACCATATGAAACCCACAACCAAGCTTTGCACATCGAGGTAGTATTGAATCACTATCCTCTCGACAAATGCTTAGTTGATAGGGGAAGAGGTCTCAACATCCTTCCGCTCCATGTAGCATATCAAATCGGAGTCACCTTGACTTTCGTAAACCCAAGCCCCATCGTAATCACTGGATATGATGGGAATGCATCTAGACCACTAGGAGCCATGGAATTACCCATGGAAACGGGGGACATAGCCCACATGGGGGTGTTCCATGTCTTAGACATCCACTCCCATTACAACCTATTGTTGGGAAGACCATGGATACACAGTCTGCGAGCTGTGCTATCCACCTTCCATAGGTGTATCAAAATCCCCCACGAAGACCATATAGTGGTAATTCTAGGTGAAAACCATCCTCAGCTTCAGGGAATACAAAATTTCCCGTGCTTGTCAGCTTCTCAAGACTACAAGGACAAACTTGGTAAACCCTTGGTCGAGACAACCAAACTCGTCCTCCAAAAGCCTAGGAAGGTCTTGTGTATCAAAGGGAAGCCCAAGGCTAGCCCACTCAAAACCTTAACCATCCTAGGAAAGACCAAGTGTCGCCTATTCTCTAAATCCCTAGACAAAAAAACGTTCATGCATAACATGGACGATAGTAAGTTCCAAAACCACGAATTATATCAAAAAATTTCAAAAAATAAAAAATCGTGGAACATGCTATTGAACATGGGATACATGCCATATCAAAGTCTAGGGAATGAAAACCACGGTTGCCTCGAGCCCATAGTGCCTAGAGCAAACCCAAGCCGATATGGGATCGGCTATATTCCAAAAATACCACCAGAAGCACCACCTGTGACCACCTGGGTCAAGGGTGCCCTGGAACCTAGTGAAGCAGAAACCTACGATTTAGACCTCTTGTTTAGAGTCTGACTTGTGGCGTTTTCCTTTGTAGGTATGATGGAAGATCCCTTCTTAAACCAAAATCCAAAAAAATTGAAAAATCTCGAAATTCAAAAACAATTGGAAAAATCTCAAAAACCAAAAACATTTGAAAAGTGTAAAAAAATCGAAAAAAGTGTTGTTTGTATAGCTCCAAGTGTCTTTGATTTACAAAAATCCAAAAAAATCGAAAAATTAGAGATTTCCAAAAACAAAATCCTGTATATGCCAGCTCCTGGTAAAAATATGGAAAAAGCCAAGGATTTCGAAGAAAATCGTCTTCATAACAAGACCAAAAGCTTCGAAACCTGTAGAAATTCCAAAACAAAAACCAGGTGTTTTCAAAACCCATGCATCAAGTTCAAATTCCCTAGGATTCAATACTCTCAAGAATGATCAAAGCCTGGAAGAGGATCCCCTTCTCCCTGAGGAGGATCCCACTTCTGAGCTTCCTGAGTTTAACAAAATCCTCGATTTTAAAAAACCTTCGAATTTTGTAGGAGGGGGGTTCATAGAGATCAACCTAGGGAGTGAATCAAAGCCCAAACACATTAAGATAGGCACATGTTTGCATGAGCATGAAAAATCATCATTCATTGCATTCTTGAAAACCTATATCGATGTGTTTGTATGGACGTATGAAGACATGCCGGCTATAGACCCAAGAGTCGTAGAGCATTGTCTTACCCTAGATTCGGTTTCGAAACCCATAAAGCAAAAGCTTAGAAAGATTCATCCGAACGTACATGCGCAAGTTAAAGAGGGTTTAGAAGATCTGCTAAAGGCAAGTTTTATAAAACCCATTGCGTATTCTAATTGGTTGTCAAATATTGTTGTAGTTCGAAAAACCAATGGAAAAATTCGAATATGCATCGATTTTAGAAACCTGAACAAAGCCACTCAAAAGGATAACTTTCCTTTACCTAACATTGATTTGATAGTCGATAGTACTGCAAATCATGAAATGTTTTCATTCATGGATGGCTATTCAGGATATAACCAAATCAAATTAGCCCCAAGAGATCAGGCTAAAACTGCTTTCACCACACCCTGGGGCACATACTGCTATATAGTCATGCCCTTTGGTTTGAAAAATGCCGGCGCCACTTACCAAAGAGCCATGACTACGATCTTTCATGATCAGATTCATGAGCTCGTAGAGGTATATGTGGATGATCTTTTGGCTAAATCAAAAACTCAATGCACCCATATCGAATGTTTACAAAAATTTTTCGAAAGGCTTAGGCTTTACAAAGTAAAGCTAAACACTCAAAATGTGTCTTTGGAGTAGAATTCGATAAGCTCTTGGGCTTTATGGTAAGCCAAAGGGGCATAGAAGTTGACCCCTCTAAGTGTAGAGCCATCATAGGCATATCTCCACCCTCCAATCTTACGCAAATCCGAAGCCTCCAAGGTCGCCTCCAATCAATTCGCAGGTTCATTTCGAGCCTCACCACAAGATGCAAACCTTTCAACAAATTTTTGAGAAAAGGGGTGAAATTCGTGTGAGACGATGATTGCTAAAAGGCTTTCGAAAGACTAAAGGAATATTTAGTTAATCCTCCTGTTTTAAACCCTCCAAAGCAAGAAAAACCTCTTTTGCTTTATATTTCTGTGCATGCGAATGCTTTGGGTGCATTATTAGCTCAATATGAGGATGATACCCATAAAGAGTATGCCATCTATTACATTTTGAAAACTCTATTGGCTTATGAACGAAATTAACAAGCCATGGAGAAGACGTGCTTGGCCTTGGTGTGGACTTGCCAGAAATTTCGACACTACATCCTAGATCATGAGATCTGGATAGTGTCTAGGCTTGATCCAATCAAGCATCTGTTTGAAAAACCTATCCTCACGGGTAGGCTAGGTAAATGGCAGCTCCTCTTGATGGAGTATGACCTGAAATTCCACCATCAAACTTCCATCAAGGGGCAATCCCTAGCTGACTATGTGGCCGACTTCCCCTTAGAAGATTCATATCCCACACTTGACAAAATGCTTGATGAAGGCATATTTCAAAACCAATTTCAAAATCACATTTTATCAAACTGTTTAAATGAAAACCAAGTGTGGAAGATGCACTTCGATGGGGCATGAAACCAAAGAGGGGCTGGGGCAGGAATCGTCCTCATATCCCCTGAAAAGGGAGAAATACCCATAGCCATTCGCCTAGATTTCAAATGTTCCAACAACACAGTCGAGTATGAAGCACTCATACAAGGCTTAAAATTTTCGAAAACTCTAGGGGCATCATGCATCGAAGTCTTTGGAGATTCTTTACTTGTCATAAACCAAGTGTTAAAGATTTGACATGTTAAAAACGAAAAACTTCCTCCATATCACGAGTTGGCCACCAAGTTGGTCGAGTCATTCAAATCGTGTACTCTCACATACGTAGGAAGAGAGGATAATGGCATAGCCGATGCCCTCTCATCCTTGGGCTTAGCCCTAAGGGTCGATCCCACTTTGGGAACCAGACCCTTAGAAATATGGCACTCGCCCACTCCATCCACACACGATCTTGAGATTTGCCAAAACAACCAAACTGATACTGAAAAGCCTTGGTTTCAAGACATAAAAAGTTTCTTAGAAAATGGAGGATTTTCAGAATTCGCTACATCTAAAGATAAAGCTTTTATACGAAGAATTTCAACCCGATATTTGATTTTGGGGGGGTTCTTTACAAAAAAAGTTTCACTGGCATCTTACTAAGGTGTGTCAACCTGGAGGAGGCTAGGATAGTAATGCATGAATTCCACGATGGAGAATGTGGAGGGCATGTAAATGCCAATATGATGGCAATGAAAATACTTAGAGCGAGTTATTTTTTGTCCACTTTAAAGCAGGATTGCCATGACCATGTTAGGAAGTGTCACCCATGTCAAGTGCATGGACATGCCATTCATACCCCGTCATCCACATTGCATTCTGTGGTCAGCCCCTGGCCATTCACCATGTGGGCGTTTGACATTATAGAACCAATATTTCCTCATGCATCAAATGGGTATAGGTTCATACTCGCAGCCACTAAATATTTTTCCAAATGGGTTGAAGCTACCTCCCTGACCAATGTTCAGGGGCAACATGTAGTGGCATTTCCAAATGAGTTGGTCTATGGTACAAACGCCATTCTTCCCATTCATACCAAAATTCATTCATTTCATACATCCATTGTATTCGACCTCCCCCTAGAGACGCTACAACATGCTAGAATGGCCGAACTTGACTTACTAGATGAGCGAAAGCTCCTTGCCATGGATCATGCACATGCATACCGGCGAAGGGTAGCCCGATACTATGAGAAGCATATGAGACCTCGCCACTTCAAAGTGGGAGACCTTGTGCTCAAAATCATCTAATATCGTGGCCCACATCCACTTAGAAAGTGGCAGCCCAAGTGGGATGGGTCTTATGTTGTACGTGGAACCACCACGAACAACGCCTATTGGCTAGTCGATGTTGAGGGTAGGAACTTAGCAGACCTTATGAATGCTCAATTTTTGAAAAAATACTACGTGTAGGGTCTAAGCTAAGCCCTATTTCGAAAATATTTTGAAGACCTCCTTTTGAAACTTCGTGAGTGAGGATCAAAGCAAATCGTGCAACCCTGAATGAGAGACTTGATCGCTTGTGAAAAAGCGGAGTTTTCCAAAACCAATGGGTCACATTTCAAAAATCCTTCGTCTTATAAAAGAAGGCCTGGTTCAAAATAGCAAGATACTTGCAAGTAGTACGTGCTATTTCTAAATAGGCTGATCTAGGATGAATCGAGTAGATCCTTGGGATAAGTCCTTCCCTGTTTCTCTTCTCTTCCCCAAAAGGAAAACTTGGCCAAAAATAAAAAGGAAAATCCCTGCAAAATCTCTTTCCCAAAAGAAAGTTGAATCAAAAGAAAAATCGCTTGTTATATGGAAAAGAGGGAATAAAGAAAAAATACTCCCAAAGGGAGACCCTCTACGAAAAACAGAAAAAGGGCCAAAAAGCTCAAAAAGAGCAGTTTTCCGCCTCTGTGCCTCAAACCACGGGACACTCCAGAAGAGACCGTGGTAAACTCTTTCCCATCCCTACGACTTATCCCAAGTGAAGAAAGGTTCATTTCGAGGAATCCTAAAGTAAAAATAGGTTTTGCTTACTTGAATCTCATCTTGTTTGAGAATTAAACGTCCAAGTAAGGCGTAGGAATTTTGAAATATGGCTTGATTTTCAAATAAAACCTCTTCTAGATTAGCGAGTGTCAAGACTCAAGTAAAGGGAAAACACGAAAAGCTGAAATCCTTAGGATTGAAGCTAAAAGGAGCTTTCCTCTTTCAAAAACAAGTTTAGAAAATCCTCGAACATCGAGCAACATAAGGCCAGCTCACTTGGTGCTGCAGGTCTCCATAAGACTCCCAAGTTCGACCATTACATTAAGTCTCTAGGAGACCATACTTCCTAGCATATCATCCCATGCTACTCATTCATATGCACGCATGGACACTTGCATCAATCCCATTCAGGACTAGCACCATCTTAGGCAAAGTCTCCTTTGGCGAAAATCCCCTCTTACTGGGCAAAAAAAAATGTTTTTCTCAAAACTGGGACGATCCCATATTCTCGAGGGAAAATCCAAGGAGAAAGCAAACAGGGGTGTTGTCGTCTTTGCCATCATCCAAATAAATTTGGATAATGCCAAAGAGGGACATCTGTAAACACCCCAAAATCCAACAATTTTGTAAAACAAGCGCCTGGTTTGAAAATCAATCCAAAAGGCCAAATTTGAGATTTTTGAAAACCTAAGAGCTCCCAAAAAGCTTTAAAATTCTGTTTTAAAACCCCGGTCAAAAATATGAATTTGGGCCAAGTCCCAATTTTGCAAAAGCCAAATGAAACAGGTGAAGCATGAAAGACGACACCTAATTAAGAAACAACCCAGAAAACAGCTTGAATGCCAAAGCAGCCTCAAAAACAGGTACAGAAGCCCAAAAGTAGCACCTAGGCCTGATAAAAGCCAGGGTCAAAAGGCAAAAGGGAGGCCCAGGCCCGAAGCAGACTGCAAGCTCGGAACACCTAGAAGCCAAGTTAAGCACATCCACCAAGCAGCAGAAATTCAAGCCCGAAACAATGAAAATCAAGCAAAACGAAGTCCAAAAAGGCAAGATGGAGTTCGAACGACAAAACTAGGGAAAACCAGCATAAAACAGAGCGCTAATGAAGCCAGGGCCCACACAAACCGTCCATCTTGAAACGCCAAGAATGATTGTTCAGAGAAAATTTGGATTGGATCTGGACCATAAATATCCAGATCCAGATCCAAATAGTGTTTGGATTTGGATTGGATCCAAATAGTGTTTGGACTGGATCCGATCTAGACCAAAATATCCATATAAATGTTTGGATTTGGATCGGATCTAGTCATAAATATCTAGATCCAGATCCAAATAGTACTTGGATTTGGATCCAAATCTCAAACCCATATCCAAACCCAAGACCCACCTCATTTGCCTATAAATAGGAGTGAGGGGGTTCCCAAAAGAGGATTCACGTGAAAGTGCTTGGAGGAGAGAGAGTGAGTGATAAACCTAGCCATGTTGGCTTAAGGGTGAGTTGGCTTCAAGCCTTATGGGCTAAGTGGGTTGCAACCAAGGTGGGCTCGATCAAGGAAGGCTGCAACCGTGGCTTGGAAATGGGCTCAACCAAGAAGGACCGGCTCCAAGAGGTAGGCCTCCTAATCCTAGCCTAATCCTCCTAATCTTAGCCTAATCCTAGCCTAATCCACCTAACCCACATCATTAAACCTCACCCTAACTGAACCTAACCTAACCTAACCGACTCAAACAAAACACCTAGGCTAAACCCCAAAACCCCTAGCACACCCCTGGCCGAGCCGTGTGCCCCATCGTCTTGCCTGTGCCCCTCGCGTCCCAGCACCCGCTGCGCGCCCTGCCCTAGCGCCTTTCCCGGCTACTTTGTTGCATCACCTTAGGACCTTGTTGCCCTTACACCCATGGCCCAGCCTTAGCCAGCCCCACTTAGGACCATACCTATTCATTGGCTGCACCTAAACCTTCTCCTTTAGGCCGAATAGAGCCAATTCACGCCCAAGCCCTACCTTGTTGCCGTGAGCCTCTTGGCCGGACCCCAGCTCCCAACCTATGAGCCTTCACTAAAGCCCTAAACTCTCTCTCAAACCCGCCTAGGGAGACCCCTCTTGGCTGCCCAAGGTGGACGCAAGCCCAAGGTGGACACAAGCCCAAGCGTGAGGAAGGAGAAGAAAAGCCCGAATCACTTGTAAGTGTTTAAAATTTGGTATTTACATTACTCATTTCATACTTAATTCAATTCGGATACGGGGTTGTATTAATGGAGCGTGGTCTCCCCCGAGATGTAATATTGGCGCTTGACACACGAGACACATATGTGCACTTGAGCCTTAGCTCTTATCTTGTACACGAGACACACACGTGCACTTGAGCCTTAGCTCTTATCTCGTACACAAGACACCCACGTACACAATTGAGCTTTCGCTGTTACTCCAAAGACTCTAGTAATAGCCATATAAGCTGCAATTTCATTCGGGGTTTTACAATTAAGTTGTGTGAGTTGCTTTCAATTCGAGCTTAGCTCACATCATACCCTTCGAACCCGAGATACTTTCCATACTTGCATTACGTACGCTTTCGAAAAAGCTTCGAGTACCCGCTCAAACACGCCAAAAATAGGTCACTTGTGCACACACATAGCTGGTGTAAATAGCGTAAAATCAAAGACTTGGATACGTGCAACCCAAGTAAATAAAATCTGCAAATAGGCATACAATTGACAAGATACTTTCGTGTTCTTTTCAAAAGTCCATGCTTGTTAAAAATCGAGATTTTCTAAGCGTTTAAACCGACCCTTGAGTATCGGTTCAAGAAGGTTTACAACAAAAAGATCCCACTTGCCCACAATCACCCAAAACGTCAGATATTTCCAAAATCCTTCGCTAGTTTGAGTAAGTTAGCTAGCACACCCTAAAGCGACGTAGATACGAAAAGGTTCACTTCAAGCCTAACAACCCAAAGTGAGAATTTTCACGTCTACATTAGTGATCACTCAAAAAATTTTGTTTAGAACTTATGTTTGTTCATGGAGTAACTCATCTATATATAGATTCCTATGGCATATCTCTAAGATGATTGCTCGTTTGAAAAATATATGTAATCATAGCCCAATGACCTCATGTAATATGAACTTACGGGTGATTAATCTACCATAAGAGTGATTACATACATTTGTTATCGAATGTAATCATAATTGCTATGTCCCTCTTATGGCTTCTTGAGTTGAGTTAGAGACAATCAATCCATCGAAGAAAGGGGAGAAGAGATGATATAATATATAAGCATACAAAAGATGAGAACATATAAGATATATCGTATATTGGGGTAGAAGAAACAAAATTTATGAAGTTAGCAGATTCTACTCATCTATAGTGACCCTCACTTTTGTAATGATATTTCATGAAAAATGGTTGCCTACTTTTGAAATACAATATTTGGAGGCAAGAACTCCAAGCTTAGGGGGGTGGCTAAAAGCCTTTTCTCTCTCTCTCTCTCTCTCTCTCTCTCTCTCTCTCTCTCTCTTCCTTGGGTTGGGAATGAGCTCCCTCATGTCCTCCTTTGTTGATCCCCTCTTTTGTTGGCTAAAGTACCTTATTTATAGGCGCCAAACCGAATCAGATCTTTCTTGGGTTAGTAGACTCAATCTAGATCCAAATTGAATCCATCAAAGGACCAACCCTATTGCACAACTGTTGGGGGACGTCCACAAGTGGGAGGAGCATATGGACACATTTAGCATGTGGCAAGAGGGTTGGAGGAGGTGGAGGACGCGTGAAGTTCATTGGTGTGCGACGGCTTATGGGAGTTGGGTGTCGCGCATGCACAACAGCATGTGCTCTCGCTTGCTAGTGCATGTGCCATGTTTTCAGGAAATACAACCTCGAGGTTAAAATTGTTACTTTTTGGATTTTATAAAAGTTCAATTTTTTATGGGACTTGAAGTATCCCTCATTTTCAGGAATTTTTGAGTGTTTACACTCTATGGTTTCTTTCAATACTTTTCTACTAGCCATATACCGACATGGGGCTTCTAACTATGGTTATGAGGAACCATAGTACCTTGTTTGATTCATGAGTGGTACTAATGCATTGGTTTTTGTATAAGGAAGAGTAGAAAAGAAGGTGATTGGGTTTTTCATGCAAAGCCCCAAGGTTTAGTTCATTTAGTTTTGGTTGATTTGGAACCCTAAACCGAAGCCGAACCACAGCGAGGCCTATTGGTTCCAATTTTGGAACTGTCGGTTTCAATTTTAGATCCCAAGGTGGTTCTGGTTCCCGATGCAATTTCGAGAGCGGTTCCAAAATACAAATTTATATATTTATAAATTTTCATTAAGCATTATATTTATATATAATACATTTAACTTAAACTTTTGACATGACACATTTATATTATTACATTTATAAGTTACAATCATACATATATGAGAAAAAATAAAATAAATAATAAGCTCGACATTAATTCACTTACTTTTGATTTAAGTCTCCTATGTATCCTCTTGGTGGATAGTGTAAACACCCCGAAATCCCACGAATTTCTCAAAATCCATCTGGTTTTATACAAGCAGCCCCGAAGGGCCATTTTGAGTTTGGAAACCCAGGAGCCTTCCAGACAACCCTGTATATATGTTTTAAACTTTATCTTTCTAAAACATATAATATGGCTTTTGAAAACCCTTTTAAAACATGTTTTGAAACCCCGAAGTGGCTTGGCCCGATCAAGACAGGACCAGGAGAGCCAAGAAGAGCCCGGAACCGGAGCACCTGTCGAGCCCGGCGCAGCAACTCTTGTATCTGATTCACATCCCAGGATCTCGAACGTCCAAGACCCTGTTCTTATCAAAATAGCATTTGAAGTCATCTCCGGAAGGCAGAAACGGAGGCGGACGACTATGTTGGCGAAGACCCAACGCAGACGGAGTACTGATGCTGTCAGACCCCGCACGAATCGTCCGTTTCGAATCCAGCTCGAAGGAGTCAGAGTTCAGTTTGGATTGGATCTGGACCATATATATCCAGATTCCAATCCAAACCCATATGTGGACTTGGATTTGGATTTGGATCCAGAGATCCAATCCAATATCCATATCCATGGCCCACATCACCTTCTCATAAATGGAGGTGGGGCCCACTTGAGATTCACGTGGGATATTGGGCATGAGAGAGAGTGGGGTGAAAAATATCAAGAGTGTTGTATTAAGCTTGACTTGTGTGTCAAGTTTGGGTTAATCATGTGGGTTAGCCTAATTGAGTGGGTTTAAGCTTGTAATTAGCTAAAACCTAACCTAGGGCTGCACCAACATGGGGTGAGCAAGGTCTATGGGCCATGCTAAGGGAGCTCCTTCACCTAAACCTAGCCCAAAATGCCTAAACCTAACCCAAACCCCTAATCCACCCCTAATCTGAGCCTAATCACCTAACCCAATTCCCTAATCCCGTCCTAATCCCAACCTAATCACCTAACCCACTTCCCTAATCCTTCCCTAAACCTAGATTAATTTCCCTAATCCTAGCCTAAACCTAGCCTAATCACCTAACCTAGCTCACTAAACCTCACCCTAAAACCCAACCACCTAACCTAGCCCTAAACCCCTAAACCACCCTTAGCCCACGATTTACCCAAACCCCTAGTTTTAAAATATCTGGCCCAACCTTTTCCAGCCCACCTTATCTACATACCACCCTACCTAAACCACCTAACCACTACCCACAGCCCAGCCCTAACCGACCTACCCATCCCCTATTTAAACCCCCCTCCTTGTGGGCGGGTTCTCCAAGTGGGAACCACTACCTCACCCAGCCGGGCCCTCTCCTTCTCCCTTCTCTCACCCAGCCGGGACGACTCCCCACCTTGGCCTGCTCCAGCTGCTCCACCAGCCGCCACCTGCTCTGCCACCTTCCCTCTTCCATCCACCACCACCACCCCTCAGCTGGACGCCACCACCTCCACCCAACCGAACCAGCCGACAGCCACCTGCCCGCCACCTTCCCACTTCATCCGCCACCTCTCCCCATTCGGTAAGTACCCCAAACTCCCTCAAGGCCCCTCTCTACCACCTCTCCACTCTTAGCCACCCATCCTACCTTCATCTCAGCCCTTTTGCCGCCACCACCTAAACCTAGCCGAACCTAGTATAACCCAAGCTGCCGGCCACTACCTAGCTATCATGTCCCATTCGGCTTTCCCCTAGGTGTCCTACTCGGCCCTCCCACCAGCTCACCTCTTAGGTCCAATTTCCCTAAACTCCCAACTCCCCTAGTGACCCTAAGAACCCACTCATTCAGCCATTTAAACCCCTTACCTTGAGGCGCCATCTACTTGCCGCCGGCCACCTCCGAGGCGCCTATCCCATGCCCCACTTGCAGCCGGCCAGCACTCTTGATCACCTACCTTCGCGGAGCTCCCGTTTGCAGCCCAAGGCCAAGCCCACGCTCAAGCAAGACCTCTACGGACCAGCTACTCATAAGTGTCTAAACTCGGTCTTTAGTCGTACACTTGCTTGAAATTCAATTTGATACGGGGTTGTAATAACGGAGCATAGTCTCCCCCCGCTTGTAATAACGTGGCTTGGCACAACCACACACGTGCACTCTCTTAGTCGTGCACAATTTTGAACACACACGGGCCTAATCAACCCCTAATATATAAGTGTATATATACTTTCATTTTCGAAGGGTTTTGTTTAAGTTGGGTGCGTTGTCTTTCAATTCAAGCACTCTCACACACATTGAGCTTTCGCTCTTATTTGAAAGACCCAAGTAAGGGCCGACCTATACTATTTGGGTTTCATTTCTTGTCGTGTGAGTAAGTCCTTCAATTCAAGCACTCTCACACACATTGAGCTTTCGCTCTTATTTGAAAGACCCAAGTAAGGGCCGACCTATACTATTTGGGTTTCATTTCTTATCGTGTGAGTAAGTCTTTCAATTCAAGCACTCTCACACACATTGAGCTTTCGCTCTTATTTGAAAGACCCAAGTAAGGGCCGACCTATACTATTTGGGTTTCATTTCATGTCGTGTGAGTAAGTCTTTCGATTCAAGCACTTTCACACACATTGAGCCTTCGCTCTTACTCCCAAGACCTTAGTAAAGGCCTTATTGCAGTTATATTTGGGTTTCATTTATGTCGTGTGGGTAGTCTTTTAATTCAAGCACTCTCACACACATTGAGCCTTCGCTCTTATTCCCAAGACCTTAGTTAAGGCCATACTGCAATTTATATTTGGGTTTAAATTCATGTCGTGTGTGTAAGTCTTTCAATTCAAGCACGCACCCACATTGAGCCTTCGCTCTTATTTGCAAGACCCGAGTAAGGGCTCATATACATAAGATATATACTTATTTCCCTTCGGTTATTTCCCTTCGGTTATTTCCCTTCGGTTATTTCCCTTTTGTTATTTCCCTTCAGTATTGTCTTTACATTTCGGGTTTTCCCTTTGGAGTAGCGTGAGTTTGCATTGCATCTACGCCATACCACGAGGTAAGACGCATATTGCATCGAAGCAAGCCCCGCTCGAATTCGCCCATGTAGTGGAGTGTTCATAACACACAAACTAGGCGACCCAAAAAGGGATAAAAGAAAAGACTTAGGCACGTGCAAATCCACGTGATCTAAAACATGCAATCGCATCTTAAAGACCCGAAATAGACACCTCGAAGCGTTTCGTAGACTTTCTCCCCAAAACTCGATTCTTGCAAAAGCGTACAGACTGACCCTTGCGCATCGGTGCAAGAAGGTCTGCGACGACAAGAGCTTACTTGCTCACAGTCGCCACATTTAGAAGTCAGTGTTAAATATATCTTCGCTAGCTTAAGTAAGCTAGCTGGCATGCCCTATTTGTATACATAGGCCTTAGACGCACGATAAAGATCCACTCCAAGCCCCGAAAGAGGCGAAGAGGCGGGGATTTTCGCGCGTCTACAGAGATTGGCACGCCCGGTGAGACGTGAGCCTTTTCAGAAATCGAGTTTACTTGTAGAAGTCTTGCAAAAATTTTTATAAAGGTGTCGTTTTAACTTGTTTTCTTTGCTTTTACTTAGGAAATTTTGAAAAAGCTTGAAAAGCATGTCAAAATCCAATCCAAGTGAAGTGTCGAGCCAAGGCTCATGCGCATCAAGTTCTCACTCTAGGAGGATTTTCAAAAACAAAATAAAACTAGATGAAATCGAGGACTTAAGAAGGGAGTTTGAGGCCAAAATCGATGCTCTCAGCAAAGAGGCTGAAGTAGGCGATTCATGTTCATCAAACGGTGAACAAAGGCCTAAAAAGAAATCTGAAAAACCTCGCAAGCAAAAAGAGGCCTCCTAAATGGAAGGCAACCAATACCATGAGTCCTTCACACAAAAGGACCGTAAAGCCCTACAGCAGCTGCTGAAAGGGCAAAATAAAGAGAAAAGAAGCTACGCCCTGTCTGATTTCCTTCCTATGGATTACGAAACAGACAGTGACGATGAAATACCGAACTTCCATCGGTATGATGGCATGGGAGACCCTAGGTCTCACTTGCAGCTTTTCTCACGTCGAGCCCATAAGAAGAAAAAGGACTCGATGAAATGGGTGTATTGGTTCCCTCTATCCCTTAAGGGCACAGCTGCCAAATGGCTGGCTTCCTACGACTTAAGCCAGTTCGCTACTTTTGAAGAGTTAGCGAACTGCTTCATGCAAAGATTTGCACACAACGTGGAAGTCACGCCAACCCTGAATACCTTAAGGGATACAAAGCAAGGCATGAACGAGGACGTGCATGCCTTCATTATAAGGTGGAGGTCTCTTTTGGGCCAAGTGCGAGAGCCTATATCCGAAGGATGCGCAGTAATGCTCATCCTGGATAATTTCAAAAGCGAGTTAAAAACCCTTCTCTCGCTCCATGAGATTTCAACTTTCCATAAGTTGATCAAAAAGGCCTCCCTTTTCGAAACCAACTTGCGAAAAGGGACATACGACCACTTATGGAAAGGAAGTGCCGTTCCCAAAACACGTGTGGAAAAGCCCATCGCATATGGACTGCCCACAACGGACAAAGGGGCAAAGCCCCACAAAATCGCCAATGTCCGGGTGGATCCAGGCATGGCAGGCACTTCTAAAAATTTTGAAAAAATAGAAAATAAGAGAGAACGCAATTTTTCAAAACCAATTGAAAAATGGGAGTACACTCCGCTGGGGCAACCTGTGTCGGAGGTCCTAGACCTCTTACTTGCCCAGGGCATGATCGAACTCCCTGAAATCCCCGAAGGAGTCACGTCCAAAGGGGGGTATTTAAACCGATTTTGCAAGTATCATCGGCTCAAAGGCCATGATACCAAACGTTGCTTCTCTCTTCTAAATAAAATTGAGAACTTGATAGCGGAGGGCCGGCTCCAGGTCACTGCGGAACCTGAGCCACCTCAAGCTATCTTCAAGGAACCCTTTCCCAAACACGCCAGTGGCAGTGGGAAAGGAAAGGAGGTATGTACCCTCACCATTTCTAAGGAACTAGCGCAAAAGCCCGAACCTGGTCGACCTGCTTGTGCGCCCATCCTTGTATTATACAAGAGGCCCGCCCAAGTCGTCATTCGGGGACCACCAAAAATGGAAACCCCGGCAAAGCCAGTTGTTAAAATCCAAGGTTCTCCTCAGCTCATCCTTAGAGCCAAGTTTAGCGCGAACCCTAGGCTGGTCGTGGGGGAAGTCACTAGATCCGGGAGGATCTACCAACCCCCGCACCTTCAAGGTGCTCAAAAGGTGGTCAGTGTGCCTGGCCCCTCAAAAGCATGTATCCCTAGTGGTCTGCCAAAAGCAGATAAGGACAAAATCATCCTAAATCCTTATGATTTCGAAAACCACCTTTCAAAGATTCCTATTCACATGTCTATCCTAGAGCTTGTCAAAACCTCGCCTAGGCATAGACTTGTCTTAGAGAAAATTCTAGAAAGGGCCAAGGTTGATTCGAACATAAGTCCGGAATCCTTGTCTGCCCAAGTGGCTTTATTAGGAGCAAAATCGCCCATCACCTTTTCGGAAGATGATGTAGATAGACCCCACGAAACCCATAACCAGGCCCTGCACATCGAGGTAGTTCTAAACAACCACTCTCTGGACAGGTGCCTAGTCGATGGTGGAGGAGGGCTCAACATCCTTCCACTTCACGTGGCGTACAAAATCGGAGTCACCTTGACTTCAGTGAACCCAAGCCCCATCGTTATCACTGGATACGATGGGAATGCGTCTAGACCTTTAGGATCCATCGAACTCCCAATGGAAACGGGAGGGATCGAACACACGGGGGTGTTCCATGTCTTGGACATCCACCCCCATTATAACCTGTTGCTGGGAAGACCCTGGATACACAGTTTGTGCGCTGTGCCATCCACCTTCCACAAGTGTGTCAAGATCCCTTTTAGGGACCAGGTCATAGTGATCCTAGGTGAGAGTCACCCACAACTTCAGGGGATCATAAACTCCCCTTGTTTATCGAGCTCCCAGGCCCATGAGGCTAACCTGGGGCAAATTATGGTTGAGCCACCTCGGCTCATGTTGAACAACCCTAGGAAGGTTGTATGTGTGAAGGGGCCGCCTAAAGCAGGCCCCCTCCCGACTCTAATCCTCCTAGGAAAACCCAAGCGTTCCCTATTTCCAAAACCCCTGGACAAAAGGCCATACGAGCCTAATATGGACGATAGCATGTTCCAAGACCATGACTTGTATCCCATCTTTTCAAAAAACAAAAGGTCGTGGAACATGTTATTAAACATGGGCTACAAGCCCTACAAAAGTCTAGGGGCACAAAACCAGGGTTTCCTAGAGCCCATCCTTCCTAGGGCCAACCCAAGCCGATATGGGATCGGCTATACTCCCCAAATACCGCCGGAGCCACCCCCTGTGACCACCTGGGTCAAGGGTGCCCCGGAGCCTGTCTTAGAAGAGACCTACTGTTTAGACCTCCTATTCCGAGTCTAACCCGTAGTGTTTTCCCTTTGTAGGTATGACGGAAGATCCCTTTTTCTAAAAATACCAAAAACATTTGAAAACTTAAAATCAAAAAAATCGAAAAACAAGAAAAACCAAAAACAATGGAAAAACAAAAACTCGAAAAAAGTGTGCTTTGTATAGTTCCCAAAGTTCTTGTTTTACAAAAACCCAAAAAAATCGAAAATTTGGAAAATACCAAAAAGATTTTGTATATAACTGCTCCTGGTATGACTTTGGCGAAAGAAAAGGATTTCGAAAGAAACGTCGTCTGCATAGCCAGACCAAAAATTTCGAAATCACTTGAAAATCCAAGTACAAAACCAGGTTATTTTGAAAACCACGCATCAAGTTCCCTCGGGTCTAAAGCCCACGAGAATGATCAAAGCCCAGAAGTGGATCCCCTTGAGGAAGATCCCACTTCTGAGCTCCAAGAGTTTCATAGAATTCTCGATTTTGAAAGACCTTCCCAAACAGTAGGAGGAGATTTCGTAGAGGTGAACCTAGGGGATGATTCCAATCCCAAAACCATCAAAATAGGCACATGCTTGCATAAAACTGAAAAGTTAGCATTCATTGCATTTCTACGAACCTATTTAGATGTGTTTGCATGGACATATGAAGACATGCCGGGCATAGATCCCAGCATAGTCGAGCATCGTCTTCCCTTAGATATAGGTGTAAGACCAATAAAGCAGAAGCTTAGGAAAATACACCCGAATGTACACACGCAAGTCAAAGAGGGTTTAGAAGATCTGCTAAAAGCCGGATTTATAAAACCCATTGCGTATTCTGATTGGTTGTCAAATATCGTTGTAGTTCGAAAAACTAATGGGAAAATTCGAATATGCATCGATTTCAGAAACCTGAATAAAGCCACTCCAAAGGATAATTATCCTTTACCAAACATAGATTTGATAGTCGATAGTACTGCAAATCATGAAATGTTTTCATTTATGGATGGCTATTCAGGCTACAATCAAATCAAACTAAATCCACGAGATCAGGGTAAGACCGCCTTCACAACCCCATGGGGCACGTACTGCTATACAGTCATGCCCTTTGGTTTGAAAAATGCCGGCGCAACATACCAACGAGCCATGAACACGATCTTCCATGATCAAATTCACGAGCTTGTAGAAGTGTATGTAGATGATCGCTTGGCAAAATCCAAAACCCGATGCACCCATATCGAATGTTTACAAAAGATTTTCGAAAGGCTTAGGCTTTACAAAGTAAAGCTAAACCCTCAAAAATGTGTGTTCGGGGTAGAATCAGGGAAGCTTCTAGGCTTTATGGTGAGCCAAAGGGGAATAGAAGTCGACCCCTCTAAGTGTCGAGCCATCATAGACATGGCTCCACCCTCCAATCTCACCCAAGTCCGTAGCCTCCAGGGTCGATTATAATCTGTGCGCCGATTCATATCGAATCTGGCAACTAGATGCGAACCCTTCAACAAACTGTTGAGGAAGGGTACGAAATTCTTATGGGATGACGAATGCCAAAAGTCCTTCGAGAGACTAAAGGCATACTTGGTTAATCCCCCTGTTTTGAATCCTCCAAAACAAGGAAAACCGCTTTTATTATACATCTCCGTGCATGTAAACACTTTAGGAGCCCTGTTGGCTCAATACGAGGATGACACCCATAAGGAGTATGCCATCTACTATATTTCAAAAACTCTCTTGGCTTATGAACGAAATTATCAAGCCATGGAGAAGACGTGCTTGGCCCTAGTTTGGGCCTGCCAGAAATTCAGACACTATTTCCTAGATCATGAGATCTGGATAGTGTCCAAGCTTGATCCAATCAAGCACTTGTTCGAAAAACCCATTCTCACGGGTAGATTGGGCAAATGGCAACTCCTTCTAATGGAGTATGATCTGAAATACCATCACCAGATCTCCATTAAGGGGCAAGCCCTAGCAGATTACGTGGCTGACTTCCCCTTGGAGGACACATATCCCACTCTTGTCGAAATGCCTGATGAAGGCATATTGCAAAACCATTTTCAAAACCACATTTTGGCAAATTCTTTCGAAAACCAAGTGTGGAAGATGCACTTCGACGGGGCACGAAACCAACGAGGGGCTGGTGCCAGGATCATCCTAATCTCCCCTGAAAAGGGCGAGATTCCCATAGCAGTCCGCTTAGATTTCGAATGTTCCAACAACGTAGCTGAGTATGAAGCACTCATACAAGGCTTAAGGATTTCGAAAACTCTAGGGGCATCATGCATCGAGGTCTTTGGAGATTCACTCCTTGTCATAAACCAGGTTTTAAAAATTTGGCAAGTACGTAATGAGAAACTACTTCCATATCACGAGTTGGCCACTCGATTGGTCCAATCCTTCAAATCGTGTAAGCTCACACACGTGGGAAGAGAGGACAATGGCATCGCCGATGCCCTCTCTTCCTTGGGTTCAGCCCTGAAGGTCGATCCCATTTCAGGGACCAGATCTTTGGAAATATGGCATGCGCCCCATCCATCCACACACGACTTAGATATTTGCCAAAACAACCCAGAGTCTATTGAAAAACCCTGGTTCTATGACATAAAACAATTTTTAGAAAATGGGGGATTCACCGAGGATGCCACATCCAAAGATAGGGCATTCATTCGTAAAATTTCGACCCGATACACCATTCTGGGTGGGGTCTTATACAAAAAGAGTTTTACCGGCATTCTGCTTAGGTGTATCGACCTAGAGGAGGCTAGGATAGTGATGCACGAGTTCCACGACGGAGAATGTGGAGGTCATGTTAATGCCAACATGATGGCGATGAAAATACTTAGAGGGGGTTATTTTTGGTCCACCCTGAAAAAGGATTGTCACGATCATGTTAGGAAGTGTCATTCATGTCAAGTGCATGGGCACGCCATTCATATCCCTTCATCTGCATTGCATTCCGTGGTCAGCCCCTGGCCATTTACCATGTGGGCGTTTGACATTGTAGGCCCCATATTTCCAAAGGCCTCGAATGGGCTTCGTTTTATTTTAGCAGCCACGGAGTATTTCTCCAAGTGGGTGGAAGCCATTTCCCTAACGAATGTAATGGGGCAACATCTGGTGGCTTTCATCCGGAGGAATATCTTGGCTCGATTTGGGGTTCCACGAGACCTTGTGTCTGATAATGGTACCCCATTCAAGAACGAGCGGATGGTTAAGTTGTGCAACACGTATGGCATAACTCACCACTTCTCCTCGCCCTACTACCCTCAAGGCAACGGCCAAGCCGAAGCCACAAACAAGACTCTCATTGGTATCATTGAGAAAACCTTAGAGAAGGGTAGGAGGTGGCATGAGAAGCTGGATGAAGCCTTATGGGCTTATAGGACTTCCATCCGGACTCCCACGAATGCCACACCATTCGAATTGGTCTATGGCACAAACGCCATTCTTCCCATTCATACCCAACTGCATTCATTCCATACATCCATTGCACTTGACCTCCCCCTAGAGACGCTTCAGCATGCTAGGATGGCCGAGCTAGATTTGCTAGATGAGAGGCGACTCCTTGCCATGGATCATGCTCGTGCATACCGGCAAAGGATAGCCCGACATTATACCAAACACATGAGACCTCGCCACTTTGAAGTGGGAGATCTGGTCTTAAAAACCATCCACCATCGTGGCCCACACCCCCTAGGCAAGTGGCGCCCCAACTGGGATGGACCCTATGTTGTACGAGCAACCACTACGAACAATTCGTATTGGTTGATCGATGTAGAAGGTAGGAATTTAGCAGATCCTATCAATATTCAATACTTAAAGAAGTATCATGTGTAGGATCTAGATTAAATTCCAGTTTTTCGAAAATTTGAGAGGGATAGCTGCCCTGAGACGTGTAAATAAGGTGCAAAGGCGAACTCGTGTGACCCTAAGTGAGAGAATTCGCACTTGTGAAAGAGTGGAGTTTTCAAAATCGTGGTTGCATTTCAAAATCCTTCTTCTTACAAAGAAAGGCCTAGTTCAACATAGCAAGATACTTGCAAGTAGTACGTGCTATTTCTAAATAGGCTGATCTGGAATGGATCGAGTGTAGGCTTGGGATAAGTCCTCCCCTCTTCTCTTCTCCTTCCAAAAGGAAAACAAAGGCCCAAATCAAAAGGGAATTTCCCATTTAAAGTCTCTTTCCAAAAGAAAGAACCAGACTTCAAAAAGAAAAATCGATTCTCTTATAAAAAAGAGGGATTAAAGAAAAAATACTCCCAAAGGGAGACCCTCTAGAAAAAAAGGAAAAAGAGGCCAAAAAGCTCAAAAAGAGCAGTTTTCCGCCTTCTATGCCTTAAACCACGGGACGCTTCAGAAGGGACCGTGGTATCTCTTTCCCATCCCTGGCTTATCCCAAGCTAAAGCATGGTTCATTTCGAGGAATCCTAAAGTAAAAATAGGATTTACTTACTTGAATTTCATCTTGTTTGAGAATTCGACGTTTCGAGTAAGGCGTAGGAATTTGAAATGAAGCTTGTTTTCTTATAAAAACCTCCGCTAAATAAGCGAGTGTTAAGACTCAAACAAGGGCAAGCACGAAGAGCTCGAGATCCTTAGGATCGAGACTCAAGACAGTTGTCCCGTTTGTAAATAGTTTTGTAAATAAGTTTTAAAAACCGAACATCGAACAGCATAGGGTTTTTTTTGCTCACTTGGAGCAGTAGGCCTTGTAAGTCTCTAGAGTTCGACCACACCTGGTCTCTGGGAGGTCGCCACTCTTGGCACCACACCCATGTCATCTGCATTCCACGCATGGTACTTGCATGAACATGATCCCATTTAGGACCAGATTCCATAAGTGAACCCTTTGGCGTGATATCTCCTCCTACCAGAGTTTGTAAAATTGAGATTTTGCTAAAATGGGACGATCCCATATTCTTCGTGGCTAGATCTAGGGAAACATTAAAAGGGGTGTTTGTTATCTTTGCCCTTATCCAAATCGACTTGGACAAGGCCAAAGAGGGGCATCTGTAAACACCCCGAAATCCCACGAATTTCTCAAAATCCATCTGGTTTTATACAAGCAGCCCCGAAGGGCCATTTTGAGTTTGGAAACCCAGGAGCCTTCCAGACAACCCTGTATATATGTTTTAAACTTTATCTTTCTAAAACATATAATATGGCTTTTGAAAACCCTTTTAAAACATGTTTTGAAACCCCGAAGTGGCTTGGCCCGATCAAGACAGGACCAGGAGAGCCAAGAAGAGCCCGGAACCGGAGCACCTGTCGAGCCCGGCGCAGCAACTCTTGTATCTGATTCACATCCCAGGATCTCGAACGTCCAAGACCCTGTTCTTATCAAAATAGCATTTGAAGTCATCTCCGGAAGGCAGAAACGGAGGCGGACGACTATGTTGGCGAAGACCCAACGCAGACGGAGTACTGATGCTGTCAGACCCCGCACGAATCGTCCGTTTCGAATCCAGCTCGAAGGAGTCAGAGTTCAGTTTGGATTGGATCTGGACCATATATATCCAGATTCCAATCCAAACCCATATGTGGACTTGGATTTGGATTTGGATCCAGAGATCCAATCCAATATCCATATCCATGGCCCACATCACCTTCTCATAAATGGAGGTGGGGCCCACTTGAGATTCACGTGGGATATTGGGCATGAGAGAGAGTGGGGTGAAAAATATCAAGAGTGTTGTATTAAGCTTGACTTGTGTGTCAAGTTTTGGTTAATCATGTGGGTTAGCCTAATTGAGTGGGTTTAAGCTTGTAATTAGCTAAAACCTAACCTAGGGCTGCACCAACATGGGGTGAGCAAGGTCTATGGGCCATGCTAAGGGAGCTCCTTCACCTAAACCTAGCCCAAAATGCCTAAACCTAACCCAAACCCCTAATCCACCCCTAATCTGAGCCTAATCACCTAACCCAATTCCCTAATCCCGTCCTAATCCCAACCTAATCACCTAACCCACTTCCCTAATCCTTCCCTAAACCTAGATTAATTTCCCTAATCCTAGCCTAAACCTAGCCTAATCACCTAACCTAGCTCACTAAACCTCACCCTAAAACCCAACCACCTAACCTAGCCCTAAACCCCTAAACCACCCTTAGTCCACGATTTACCCAAACCCCTAGTTTTAAAATATCTGGCCCAACCTTTTCCAGCCCACCTTATCTACATACCACCCTACCTAAACCACCTAACCACTACCCACAGCCCAGCCCTAACCGACCTACCCATCCCCTATTTAAACCCCCCTCCTTGTGGGCGGGTTCTCCAAGTGGGAACCACTACCTCACCCAGCCGGGCCCTCTCCTTCTCCCTTCTCTCACCCAGCCGGGACGACTCCCCACCTTGGCCTGCTCCAGCTGCTCCACCAGCCGCCACCTGCTCTGCCACCTTCCCTCTTCCATCCACCACCACCACCCCTCAGCCGGACGCCACCACCTCCACCCAACCGAACCAGCCGACAGCCACCTGCCCGCCACCTTCCCACTTCATCCGCCACCTCTCCCCATTCGGTAAGTACCCCAAACTCCCTCAAGGCCCCTCTCTACCACCTCTCCACTCTTAGCCACCCATCCTACCTTCATCTCAGCCCTTTTGCCGCCACCACCTAAACCTAGCCGAACCTAGTATAACCCAAGCTGCCGGCCACTACCTAGCTATCATGTCCCATTCGGCTTTCCCCTAGGTGTCCTACTCGGCCCTCCCACCAGCTCACCTCTTAGGTCCAATTTCCCTAAACTCCCAACTCCCCTAGTGACCCTAAGAACCCACTCATTCAGCCATTTAAACCCCTTACCTTGAGGCGCCATCTACTTGCCGCCGGCCACCTCCGTGGCGCCTATCCCGCGCCCCACTTGCAGCCGGCCAGCACTCTTGATCACCTACCTTCACGGAGCTCCCGTTTGCAGCCCAAGGCCAAGCCCACGCTCAAGCAAGACCTCTACGGACCAGCTACTCATAAGTGTCTAAACTCGGTCTTTAGTCGTACACTTGCTTGAAATTCAATTTGATACGGGGTTGTAATAACGGAGCATAGTCTCCCCCCGCTTGTAATAACGTGGCTTGGCACAACCACACACGTGCACTCTCTTAGTCGTGCACAATTTTGAACACACACGGGCCTAATCAACCCCTAATATATAAGTGTATATATACTTTCATTTTCGAAGGGTTTTGTTTAAGTTGGGTACGTTGTCTTTCAATTCAAGCACTCTCACACACATTGAGCTTTCGCTCTTATTTGAAAGACCCAAGTAAGGGCCGACCTATACTATTTGGGTTTCATTTCTTGTCGTGTGAGTAAGTCTTTCAATTCAAGCACTCTCACACACATTGAGCTTTCGCTCTTATTTGAAAGACCCAAGTAAGGGCCGACCTATACTATTTGGGTTTCATTTCTTGTCGTGTGAGTAAGTCTTTCAATTCAAGCACTCTCACACACATTGAGCTTTCGCTCTTATTTGAAAGACCCAAGTAAGGGCCGACCTATACTATTTGGGTTTCATTTCATGTCGTGTGAATAAGTCTTTCGATTCAAGCACTTTCACACACATTGAGCCTTCGCTCTTACTCCCAAGACCTTAGTAAAGGCCTTATTGCAGTTATATTTGGGTTTCATTTATGTCGTGTGGGTAGTCTTTTAATTCAAGCACTCTCACACACATTGAGCCTTCGCTCTTATTCCCAAGACCTTAGTTAAGGCCATACTGCAATTTATATTTGGGTTTAAATTCATGTCGTGTGTGTAAGTCTTTCAATTCAAGCACGCACCCACATTGAGCCTTCGCTCTTATTTGCAAGACCCGAGTAAGGGCTCATATACATAAGATATATACTTATTTCCCTTCGGTTATTTCCCTTCGGTTATTTCCCTTCGGTTATTTCCCTTTTGTTATTTCCCTTCAGTATTGTCTTTACATTTCGGGTTTTCCCTTTGGAGTAGCGTGAGTTTGCATTGCATCTACGCCATACCACGAGGTAGGACGCATATTGCATCGAAGCAAGCCCCGCTCGAATTCGCCCATGTAGTGGAGTGTTCATAACACACAAACTAGGCGACCCAAAAAGGGATAAAAGAAAAGACTTAGGCACGTGCAAATCCACGTGATCTAAAACATGCAATCGCATCTTAAAGACCCGAAATAGACACCTCGAAGCGTTTCGTAGACTTTCTCCCCAAAACTCGATTCTTGCAAAAGCGTACAGACTGACCCTTGCGCATCGGTGCAAGAAGGTCTGCGACGACAAGAGCTTACTTGCTCACAGTCGCCACGTTTAGAAGTCAGTGTTAAATATATCTTCGCTAGCTTAAGTAAGCTAGCTGGCACGCCCTATTTGTATACATAGGCCTTAGACGCACGATAAAGATCCACTCCAAGCCCCGAAAGAGGCGAAGAGGCGGGGATTTTCGCGCGTCTACAGATAGGAATAAAAGTATGGCACCCATTACTTGAACTCATGAACTCAAAACTACGCCATAGTACAATTCCTACCTTTACTAGAGACATGGCGTAGTTTTGGTTGATCTGGAACCCTAAACCGAAGCCGAACCACCGCGAGGCCTATTGGTTCCAATTTTGGAACCGTCAGTTTCAATTTTAGATCCCAAGGTGGTTCTGGTTCCCGATGCAATTTCGAGAGCGGTTCCAAAATACAAATTTATATATTTATAAATTTTCATTAAGCATTATATTTATATATAATACATTTAACTTAAACTTTTGACATGACACATTTATATTATTACATTTATAAGTTACAATCATACATATATGAGAAAAAATAAAATAAATAATAAGCTAGACATTAATTCACTTACTTTTGATTTAAGCCTCCTATGTATCCTCTTGGTGGATAGGAATAAAAGTATGGCACCCATTACTTGAACTCATGAACTCAAAACCTAATCATCCATATTGCTCCATGTTGGTACTATGTCACTGTTAGTGGTATCCTTAATAGTTCCTCCTTTAGTAGTTTAGACATCTTCTATGTATATGTCAATTGATACTTCTTCACGCTCATGTGCTCAATGTCTTGCTCTTATTAAGTGTAGACACTGAAAAATCCTCACTTCTGGTTCTTAGGCCTAAAGCGAATCTTTTCGTGTGTCTAAGTCGTATTTTAACAAAAGGGCGTGCCAGCTAGCTTGCTTAAGCTAGCGAAGAAACATTTTGAAATCTGACTTCAATCGGGGCGACTGTGAGCAAGTGAGCTCTTTTCGTCGCAGACCTTCTTGCACTAATGCACAAGGGTCAGTCTGTACGCTTGGCAAAGTCTTTTAAGATGTAAACCTCTTTGAAAAATAGCTTAAGTGTTTGGGCTTTAGATGTATGATTTCAGATTTTATTATACGTGGGATTTGCACGTGCCTATGTCTTTCTTTTTATCTCTTTTTCGGGCCAACTAGGTGTGTGCGCAAGCGACCTAAGTTGGGCGATTTTTGAGCGGGAGTGTGGGGTTTGCTTTGATGCAATATGCGTCCTAACTCGTAGTATGGCGTATATGCAATGCAAACTCACGCAACTCCAAAGGGAAAACCCAAATTGAAAGACAATGCGGAAGGGAAATGACTTAATGTAAATTTGCAAAAGAGAAATTGCAAAAGCGAAATATGGCTATATATCTTAAGAGCGGAAAGGCACAATTGTGCAAGTGTGTGTCGTGTATATATGTAAAGACTACGCACACTGCTGAACCTTAAAACCCAAATCTTAAAGACATAGCCGAAGGGAAATACTTATAATATATATGGGCTAGAAGGTCGCCAACGTGTGCGTGGGTGTTGTGTGTATATTGAAAGACAACTCACATGACTTGTAATGAAACCCAAATATAATTGCAATATGGTCTTGACTAAGGTCTTGGGAATAAGAGCGAAAGCTCAATGTGTGTGAGTGTAGAATTGAAATACTACGCACATGACATGAATTTAAACCGAAATATAATTGCAATAGGTCTTGACTAAGGTCTTAGGAGTAAGAGCGAAAGCTCAATGTGTGTGAGTGTAGAATTGAAATACTACGCACACAACTTGAAGTAAAACACCCACTTGCAGCCGGCCAGCACTCTTGATCACCTACCTTCGCGGAGCTCCCGTTTGCAGCCCAAGGCCAAGCCCACGCTCAAGCAAGACCTCTACGGACCAGCTACTCATAAGTGTCTAAACTCGGTCTTTAGTCGTACACTTGCTTGAAATTCAATTTGATACGGGGTTGTAATAACGGAGCATAGTCTCCCCCCGCTTGTAATAACGTGGCTTGACACAACCACACACGTGCACTCTCTTAGTCGTGCACAATTTTGAACACACACGGGCCTAATCAACCCCTAATATATAAGTGTATATATACTTTCATTTTCGAAGGGTTTTGTTTAAGTTGGGTGCGTTGTCTTTCAATTCAAGCACTCTCACACACATTGAGCTTTCGCTCTTATTTGAAAGACCCAAGTAAGGGCCGACCTATACTATTTGGGTTTCATTTCTTGTCGTGTGAGTAAGTCCTTCAATTCAAGCACTCTCACACACATTGAGCTTTCGCTCTTATTTGAAAGACCCAAGTAAGGGCCGACCTATACTATTTGGGTTTCATTTCTTGTCGTGTGAGTAAGTCTTTCAATTCAAGCACTCTCACACACATTGAGCTTTCGCTCTTATTTGAAAGACCCAAGTAAGGGCCGACCTATACTATTTGGGTTTCATTTCATGTCGTGTGAGTAAGTCTTTCGATTCAAGCACTTTCACACACATTGAGCCTTCGCTCTTACTCCCAAGACCTTAGTAAAGGCCTTATTGCAGTTATATTTGGGTTTCATTTATGTCGTGTGGGTAGTCTTTTAATTCAAGCACTCTCACACACATTGAGCCTTCGCTCTTATTCCCAAGACCTTAGTTAAGGCCATACTGCAATTTATATTTGGGTTTAAATTCATGTCGTGTGTGTAAGTCTTTCAATTCAAGCACGCACCCACATTGAGCCTTCGCTCTTATTTGCAAGACCCGAGTAAGGGCTCATATACATAAGATATATACTTATTTCCCTTCGGTTATTTCCCTTCGGTTATTTCCCTTCGGTTATTTCCCTTTTGTTATTTCCCTTCAGTATTGTCTTTACATTTCGGGTTTTCCCTTTGGAGTAGCGTGAGTTTGCATTGCATCTACGCCATACCACGAGGTAAGACGCATATTGCATCGAAGCAAGCCCCGCTCGAATTCGCCCATGTAGTGGAGTGTTCATAACACACAAACTAGGCGACCCAAAAAGGGATAAAAGAAAAGACTTAGGCACGTGCAAATCCACATGATCTAAAACATGCAATCGCATCTTAAAGACCCGAAATAGACACCTCGAAGCGTTTCGTAGACTTTCTCCCCAAAACTCGATTCTTGCAAAAGCGTACAGACTGACCCTTGCGCATCGGTGCAAGAAGGTCTGCGACGACAAGAGCTTACTTGCTCACAGTCGCCACATTTAGAAGTCAATGTTAAATATATCTTCGCTAGCTTAAGTAAGCTAGCTGGCATGCCCTATTTGTATACATAGGCCTTAGACGCACGATAAAGATCCACTCCAAGCCCCGAAAGAGGCGAAGAGGCGGGGATTTTCGCGCGTCTACAGAGATTGGCACGCCCGGTGAGACGTGAGCCTTTTCAGAAATCGAGTTTACTTGTAGAAGTCTTGCAAAAATTTTTATAAAGGTGTCGTTTTAACTTGTTTTCTTTGCTTTTACTTAGGAAATTTTGAAAAAGCTTGAAAAGCATGTCAAAATCCAATCCAAGTGAAGTGTCGAGCCAAGGCTCATGCGCATCAAGTTCTCACTCTAGGAGGATTTTCAAAAACAAAATAAAACTAGATGAAATCGAGGACTTAAGAAGGGAGTTTGAGGCCAAAATCGATGCTCTCAGCAAAGAGGCTGAAGTAGGCGATTCATGTTCATCAAACGGTGAACAAAGGCCTAAAAAGAAATCTGAAAAACCTCGCAAGCAAAAAGAGGCCTCCTAAATGGAAGGCAACCAATACCATGAGTCCTTCACACAAAAGGACCGTAAAGCCCTACAGCAGCTGCTGAAAGGGCAAAATAAAGAGAAAAGAAGCTACGCCCTGTCTGATTTCCTTCCTATGGATTACGAAACAGACAGTGACGATGAAATACCGAACTTCCATCGGTATGATGGCATGGGAGACCCTAGGTCTCACTTGCAGCTTTTCTCACGTCGAGCCCATAAGAAGAAAAAGGACTCGATGAAATGGGTGTATTGGTTCCCTCTATCCCTTAAGGGCACAGCTGCCAAATGGCTGGCTTCCTACGACTTAAGCCAGTTCGCTACTTTTGAAGAGTTAGCGAACTGCTTCATGCAAAGATTTGCACACAACGTGGAAGTCACGCCAACCCTGAATACCTTAAGGGATACAAAGCAAGGCATGAACGAGGACGTGCATGCCTTCATTATAAGGTGGAGGTCTCTTTTGGGCCAAGTGCGAGAGCCTATATCCGAAGGATGCGCAGTAATGCTCATCCTGGATAATTTCAAAAGCGAGTTAAAAACCCTTCTCTCGCTCCATGAGATTTCAACTTTCCATAAGTTGATCAAAAAGGCCTCCCTTTTCGAAACCAACTTGCGAAAAGGGACATACGACCACTTATGGAAAGGAAGTGCCGTTCCCAAAACACGTGTGGAAAAGCCCATCGCATATGGACTGCCCACAACGGACAAAGGGGCAAAGCCCCACAAAATCGCCAATGTCCGGGTGGATCCAAGCATGGCAGGCACTTCTAAAAATTTTGAAAAAATAGAAAATAAGAGAGAACGCAATTTTTCAAAACCAATTGAAAAATGGGAGTACACTCCGCTGGGGCAACCTGTGTCGGAGGTCCTAGACCTCTTACTTGCCCAGGGCATGATCGAACTCCCTGAAATCCCCGAAGGAGTCACGTCCAAAGGGGGGTATTTAAACCGATTTTGCAAGTATCATCGGCTCAAAGGCCATGATACCAAACGTTGCTTCTCTCTTCTAAATAAAATTGAGAACTTGATAGCGGAGGGCCGGCTCCAGGTCACTGCGGAACCTGAGCCACCTCAAGCTATCTTCAAGGAACCCTTTCCCAAACACGCCAGTGGCAGTGGGAAAGGAAAGGAGGTATGTACCCTCACCATTTCTAAGGAACTAGCGCAAAAGCCCGAACCTGGTCGACCTGCTTGTGCGCCCATCCTTGTATTATACAAGAGGCCCGCCCAAGTCGTCATTCGGGGACCACCAAAAATGGAAACCCCGGCAAAGCCAGTTGTTAAAATCCAAGGTTCTCCTCAGCTCATCCTTAGAGCCAAGTTTAGCGCGAACCCTAGGCTGGTCGTGGGGGAAGTCACTAGATCCGGGAGGATCTACCAACCCCCGCACCTTCAAGGTGCTCAAAGGTGGTCAGTGTGCCTGGCCCCTCAAAAGCATGTATCCCTAGTGGTCTGCCAAAAGCAGATAAGGACAAAATCATCCTAAATCCTTATGATTTCGAAAACCACCTTTCAAAGATTCCTATTCACATGTCTATCCTAGAGCTTGTCAAAACCTCGCCTAGGCATAGACTTGTCTTAGAGAAAATTCTAGAAAGGGCCAAGGTTGATTCGAACATAAGTCCGGAATCCTTGTCTGCCCAAGTGGCTTTATTAGGAGCAAAATCGCCCATCACCTTTTCGGAAGATGATGTAGATAGACCCCACGAAACCCATAACCAGGCCCTGCACATCGAGGTAGTTCTAAACAACCACTCTCTGGACAGGTGCCTAGTCGATGGTGGAGGAGGGCTCAACATCCTTCCACTTCACGTGGCGTACAAAATCGAAGTCACCTTGACTTCAGTGAACCCAAGCCCCATCGTTATCACTGGATACGATGGGAATGCGTCTAGACCTTTAGGATCCATCGAACTCCCAATGGAAACGGGAGGGATCGAACACACGGGGGTGTTCCATGTCTTGGACATCCACCCCCATTATAACCTGTTGCTGGGAAGACCCTGGATACACAGTTTGTGCGCTGTGCCATCCACCTTCCACAAGTGTGTCAAGATCCCTTTTAGGGACCAGGTCATAGTGATCCTAGGTGAGAGTCACCCACAACTTCAGGGGATCATAAACTCCCCTTGTTTATCGAGCTCCCAGGCCCATGAGGCTAACCTGGGGCAAATTATGGTTGAGCCACCTCGGCTCATGTTGAACAACCCTAGGAAGGTTGTATGTGTGAAGGGGCCGCCTAAAGCAGGCCCCCTCCCGACTCTAATCCTCCTAGGAAAACCCAAGCGTTCCCTATTTCCAAAACCCCTGGACAAAAGGCCATACGAGCCTAATATGGACGATAGCATGTTCCAAGACCATGACTTGTATCCCATCTTTTCAAAAAACAAAAGGTCGTGGAACATGTTATTAAACATGGGCTACAAGCCCTACAAAAGTCTAGGGGCACAAAACCAGGGTTTCCTAGAGCCCATCCTTCCTAGGGCCAACCCAAGCCGATATGGGATCGGCTATACTCCCCAAATACCGCCGGAGCCACCCCCTGTGACCACCTGGGTCAAGGGTGCCCCGGAGCCTGTCTTAGAAGAGACCTACTGTTTAGACCTCCTATTCCGAGTCTAACCCGTAGTGTTTTCCCTTTGTAGGTATGACGGAAGATCCCTTTTTCTAAAAATACCAAAAACATTTGAAAACTTAAAATCAAAAAAATCGAAAAACAAGAAAAACCAAAAACAATGGAAAAACAAAAACTCGAAAAAAGTGTGCTTTGTATAGTTCCCAAAGTTCTTGTTTTACAAAAACCCAAAAAAATCGAAAATTTGGAAAATACCAAAAAGATTTTGTATATAACTGCTCCTGGTATGACTTTGGCGAAAGAAAAGGATTTCGAAAGAAACGTCGTCTGCATAGCCAGACCAAAAATTTCGAAATCACTTGAAAATCCAAGTACAAAACCAGGTTATTTTGAAAACCACGCATCAAGTTCCCTCGGGTCTAAAGCCCACGAGAATGATCAAAGCCCAGAAGTGGATCCCCTTGAGGAAGATCCCACTTCTGAGCTCCAAGAGTTTCATAGAATTCTCGATTTTGAAAGACCTTCCCAAACAGTAGGAGGAGATTTCGTAGAGGTGAACCTAGGGGATGATTCCAATCCCAAAACCATCAAAATAGGCACATGCTTGCATAAAACTGAAAAGTTAGCATTCATTGCATTTCTACGAACCTATTTAGATGTGTTTGCATGGACATATGAAGACATGCCGGGCATAGATCCCAGCATAGTCGAGCATCGTCTTCCCTTAGATATAGGTGTAAGACCAATAAAGCAGAAGCTTAGGAAAATACACCCGAATGTACACACGCAAGTCAAAGAGGGTTTAGAAGATCTGCTAAAAGCCGGATTTATAAAACCCATTGCGTATTCTGATTGGTTGTCAAATATCGTTGTAGTTCGAAAAACTAATGGGAAAATTCGAATATGCATCGATTTCAGAAACCTGAATAAAGCCACTCCAAAGGATAATTATCCTTTACCAAACATAGATTTGATAGTCGATAGTACTGCAAATCATGAAATGTTTTCATTTATGGATGGCTATTCAGGCTACAATCAAATCAAACTAAATCCACGAGATCAGGGTAAGACCGCCTTCACAACCCCATGGGGCACGTACTGCTATACAGTCATGCCCTTTGGTTTGAAAAATGCCGGCGCAACATACCAACGAGCCATGAACACGATCTTCCATGATCAAATTCACGAGCTTGTAGAAGTGTATGTAGATGATCGCTTGGCAAAATCCAAAACCCGATGCACCCATATCGAATGTTTACAAAAGATTTTCGAAAGGCTTAGGCTTTACAAAGTAAAGCTAAACCCTCAAAAATGTGTGTTCGGGGTAGAATCAGGGAAGCTTCTAGGCTTTATGGTGAGCCAAAGGGGAATAGAAGTCGACCCCTCTAAGTGTCGAGCCATCATAGACATGGCTCCACCCTCCAATCTCACCCAAGTCCGTAGCCTCCAGGGTCGATTATAATCTGTGCGCCGATTCATATCGAATCTGGCAACTAGATGCGAACCCTTCAACAAACTGTTGAGGAAGGGTACGAAATTCTTATGGGATGACGAATGCCAAAAGTCCTTCGAGAGACTAAAGGCATACTTGGTTAATCCCCCTGTTTTGAATCCTCCAAAACAAGGAAAACCGCTTTTATTATACATCTCCGTGCATGTAAACACTTTAGGAGCCCTGTTGGCTCAATACGAGGATGACACCCATAAGGAGTATGCCATCTACTATATTTCAAAAACTCTCTTGGCTTATGAACGAAATTATCAAGCCATGGAGAAGACGTGCTTGGCCCTAGTTTGGGCCTGCCAGAAATTCAGACACTATTTCCTAGATCATGAGATCTGGATAGTGTCCAAGCTTGATCCAATCAAGCACTTGTTCGAAAAACCCATTCTCACGGGTAGATTGGGCAAATGGCAACTCCTTCTAATGGAGTATGATCTGAAATACCATCACCAGATCTCCATTAAGGGGCAAGCCCTAGCAGATTACGTGGCTGACTTCCCCTTGGAGGACACATATCCCACTCTTGTCGAAATGCCTGATGAAGGCATATTGCAAAACCATTTTCAAAACCACATTTTGGCAAATTCTTTCGAAAACCAAGTGTGGAAGATGCACTTCGACGGGGCACGAAACCAACGAGGGGCTGGTGCCAGGATCATCCTAATCTCCCCTGAAAAGGGCGAGATTCCCATAGCAGTCCGCTTAGATTTCGAATGTTCCAACAACGTAGCTGAGTATGAAGCACTCATACAAGGCTTAAGGATTTCGAAAACTCTAGGGGCATCATGCATCGAGGTCTTTGGAGATTCACTCCTTGTCATAAACCAGGTTTTAAAAATTTGGCAAGTACGTAATGAGAAACTACTTCCATATCACGAGTTGGCCACTCGATTGGTCCAATCCTTCAAATCGTGTAAGCTCACACACGTGGGAAGAGAGGACAATGGCATCGCCGATGCCCTCTCTTCCTTGGGTTCAGCCCTGAAGGTCGATCCCATTTCAGGGACCAGATCTTTGGAAATATGGCATGCGCCCCATCCATCCACACACGACTTAGATATTTGCCAAAACAACCCAGAGTCTATTGAAAAACCCTGGTTCTATGACATAAAACAATTTTTAGAAAATGGGGATTCACCGAGGATGCCACATCCAAAGATAGGGCATTCATTCGTAAAATTTCGACCCGATACACCATTCTGGGTGGGGTCTTATACAAAAAGAGTTTTACCGGCATTCTGCTTAGGTGTATCGACCTAGAGGAGGCTAGGATAGTGATGCACGAGTTCCACGACGGAGAATGTGGAGGTCATGTTAATGCCAACATGATGGCGATGAAAATACTTAGAGGGGGTTATTTTTGGTCCACCCTGAAAAAGGATTGTCACGATCATGTTAGGAAGTGTCATTCATGTCAAGTGCATGGGCACGCCATTCATATCCCTTCATCTGCATTGCATTCCGTGGTCAGCCCCTGGCCATTTACCATGTGGGCGTTTGACATTGTAGGCCCCATATTTCCAAAGGCCTCGAATGGGCTTCGTTTTATTTTAGCAGCCACGGAGTATTTCTCCAAGTGGGTGGAAGCCATTTCCCTAACGAATGTAATGGGGCAACATCTGGTGGCTTTCATCCGGAGGAATATCTTGGCTCGATTTGGGGTTCCACGAGACCTTGTGTCTGATAATGGTACCCCATTCAAGAACGAGCGGATGGTTAAGTTGTGCAACACGTATGGCATAACTCACCACTTCTCCTCGCCCTACTACCCTCAAGGCAACGGCCAAGCCGAAGCCACAAACAAGACTCTCATTGGTATCATTGAGAAAACCTTAGAGAAGGGTAGGAGGTGGCATGAGAAGCTGGATGAAGCCTTATGGGCTTATAGGACTTCCATCCGGACTCCCACGAATGCCACACCATTCGAATTGGTCTATGGCACAAACGCCATTCTTCCCATTCATACCCAACTGCATTCATTCCATACATCCATTGCACTTGACCTCCCCCTAGAGACGCTTCAGCATGCTAGGATGGCCGAGCTAGATTTGCTAGATGAGAGGCGACTCCTTGCCATGGATCATGCTCGTGCATACCGGCAAAGGATAGCCCGACATTATACCAAACACATGAGACCTCGCCACTTTGAAGTGGGAGATCTGGTCTTAAAAACCATCCACCATCGTGGCCCACACCCCCTAGGCAAGTGGCGCCCCAACTGGGATGGACCCTATGTTGTACGAGCAACCACTACGAACAATTCGTATTGGTTGATCGATGTAGAAGGTAGGAATTTAGCAGATCCTATCAATATTCAATACTTAAAGAAGTATCATGTGTAGGATCTGGATTAAATTCCAGTTTTTCGAAAATTTGAGAGGGATAGCTGCCCTGAGACGTGTAAATAAGGTGCAAAGGCGAACTCGTGTGACCCTAAGTGAGAGAATTCGCACTTGTGAAAGAGTGGAGTTTTCAAAATCGTGGTTGCATTTCAAAATCCTTCTTCTTACAAAGAAAGGCCTAGTTCAACATAGCAAGATACTTGCAAGTAGTACGTGCTATTTCTAAATAGGCTGATCTGGAATGGATCGAGTGTAGGCTTGGGATAAGTCCTCCCCTCTTCTCTTCTCCTTCCAAAAGGAAAACAAAGGCCCAAATCAAAAGGGAATTTCCCATTTAAAGTCTCTTTCCAAAAGAAAGAAACCAGACTTCAAAAAGAAAAATCGATTCTCTTATAAAAAAGAGGGATTAAAGAAAAAATACTCCCAAAGGGAGACCCTCTAGGAAAAAAAGGAAAAAGAGGCCAAAAAGCTCAAAAAGAGCAGTTTTCCGCCTTCTATGCCTTAAACCACGGGACGCTTCAGAAGGGACCGTGGTATCTCTTTCCCATCCCTGGCTTATCCCAAGCTAAAGCATGGTTCATTTCGAGGAATCCTAAAGTAAAAATAGGATTTACTTACTTGAATTTCATCTTGTTTGAGAATTCGACGTTTCGAGTAAGGCGTAGGAATTTGAAATGAAGCTTGTTTTCTTATAAAAACCTCCACTAAATAAGCGAGTGTTAAGACTCAAACAAGGGCAAGCACGAAGAGCTCGAGATCCTTAGGATCGAGACTCAAGACAGTTGTCCCGTTTGTAAATAGTTTTGTAAATAAGTTTTAAAAACCGAACATCGAACAGCATAGGGTTTTTTTTGCTCACTTGGAGCAGTAGGCCTTGTAAGTCTCTAGAGTTCGACCACACCTGGTCTCTGGGAGGTCGCCACTCTTGGCACCACACCCATGTCATCTGCATTCCACGCATGGTACTTGCATGAACATGATCCCATTTAGGACCAGATTCCATAAGTGAACCCTTTGGCGTGATATCTCCTCCTACCAGAGTTTGTAAAATTGAGATTTTGCTAAAATGGGACGATCCCATATTCTTCGTGGCTAGATCTAGGGAAACATTAAAAGGGGTGTTTGTTATCTTTGCCCTTATCCAAATCGACTTGGACAAGGCCAAAGAGGGGCATCTGTAAACACCCCGAAATCCCACGAATTTCTCAAAATCCATCTGGTTTTATACAAGCAGCCCCGAAGGGCCATTTTGAGTTTGGAAAACCCAGGAGCCTTCCAGACAACCCTGTATATATGTTTTAAACTTTATCTTTCTAAAACATATAATATGGCTTTTGAAAACCCTTTTAAAACATGTTTTGAAACCCCGAAGTGGCTTGGCCCGATCAAGACAGGACCAGGAGAGCCAAGAAGAGCCCGGAACCGGAGCACCTGTCGAGCCCGGCGCAGCAACTCTTGTATCTGATTCACATCCCAGGATCTCGAACGTCCAAGACCCTGTTCTTATCAAAATAGCATTTGAAGTCATCTCCGGAAGGCAGAAACGGAGGCGGACGACTATGTTGGCGAAGACCCAACGCAGACGGAGTACTGATGCTGTCAGACCCCGCACGAATCGTCCGTTTCGAATCCAGCTCGAAGGAGTCAGAGTTCAGTTTGGATTGGATCTGGACCATATATATCCAGATTCCAATCCAAACCCATATGTGGACTTGGATTTGGATTTGGATCCAGAGATCCAATCCAATATCCATATCCATGGCCCACATCACCTTCTCATAAATGGAGGTGGGGCCCACTTGAGATTCACGTGGGATATTGGGCATGAGAGAGAGTGGGGTGAAAAATATCAAGAGTGTTGTATTAAGCTTGACTTGTGTGTCAAGTTTTGGTTAATCATGTGGGTTAGCCTAATTGAGTGGGTTTAAGCTTGTAATTAGCTAAAACCTAACCTAGGGCTGCACCAACATGGGGTGAGCAAGGTCTATGGGCCATGCTAAGGGAGCTCCTTCACCTAAACCTAGCCCAAAATGCCTAAACCTAACCCAAACCCCTAATCCACCCCTAATCTGAGCCTAATCACCTAACCCAATTCCCTAATCCCGTCCTAATCCCAACCTAATCACCTAACCCACTTCCCTAATCCTTCCCTAAACCTAGATTAATTTCCCTAATCCTAGCCTAAACCTAGCCTAATCACCTAACCTAGCTCACTAAACCTCACCCTAAAACCCAACCACCTAACCTAGCCCTAAACCCCTAAACCACCCTTAGTCCACGATTTACCCAAACCCCTAGTTTTAAAATATCTGGCCCAACCTTTTCCAGCCCACCTTATCTACATACCACCCTACCTAAACCACCTAACCACTACCCACAGCCCAGCCCTAACCGACCTACCCATCCCCTATTTAAACCCCCCTCCTTGTGGGCGGGTTCTCCAAGTGGGAACCACTACCTCACCCAGCCGGGCCCTCTCCTTCTCCCTTCTCTCACCCAGCCGGGACGACTCCCCACCTTGGCCTGCTCCAGCTGCTCCACCAGCCGCCACCTGCTCTGCCACCTTCCCTCTTCCATCCACCACCACCACCCCTCAGCCGGACGCCACCACCTCCACCCAACCGAACCAGCCGACAGCCACCTGCCCGCCACCTTCCCACTTCATCCGCCACCTCTCCCCATTCGGTAAGTACCCCAAACTCCCTCAAGGCCCCTCTCTACCACCTCTCCACTCTTAGCCACCCATCCTACCTTCATCTCAGCCCTTTTGCCGCCACCACCTAAACCTAGCCGAACCTAGTATAACCCAAGCTGCCGGCCACTACCTAGCTATCATGTCCCATTCGGCTTTCCCCTAGGTGTCCTACTCGGCCCTCCCACCAGCTCACCTCTTAGGTCCAATTTCCCTAAACTCCCAACTCCCCTAGTGACCCTAAGAACCCACTCATTCAGCCATTTAAACCCCTTACCTTGAGGCGCCATCTACTTGCCGCCGGCCACCTCCGTGGCGCCTATCCCGCGCCCCACTTGCAGCCGGCCAGCACTCTTGATCACCTACCTTCACGGAGCTCCCGTTTGCAGCCCAAGGCCAAGCCCACGCTCAAGCAAGACCTCTACGGACCAGCTACTCATAAGTGTCTAAACTCGGTCTTTAGTCGTACACTTGCTTGAAATTCAATTTGATACGGGGTTGTAATAACGGAGCATAGTCTCCCCCCGCTTGTAATAACGTGGCTTGGCACAACCACACACGTGCACTCTTAGTCGTGCACAATTTTGAACACACACGGGCCTAATCAACCCCTAATATATAAGTGTATATATACTTTCATTTTCGAAGGGTTTTGTTTAAGTTGGGTACGTTGTCTTTCAATTCAAGCACTCTCACACACATTGAGCTTTCGCTCTTATTTGAAAGACCCAAGTAAGGGCCGACCTATACTATTTGGGTTTCATTTCTTGTCGTGTGAGTAAGTCTTTCAATTCAAGCACTCTCACACACATTGAGCTTTCGCTCTTATTTGAAAGACCCAAGTAAGGGCCGACCTATACTATTTGGGTTTCATTTCTTGTCGTGTGAGTAAGTCTTTCAATTCAAGCACTCTCACACACATTGAGCTTTCGCTCTTATTTGAAAGACCCAAGTAAGGGCCGACCTATACTATTTGGGTTTCATTTCATGTCGTGTGAATAAGTCTTTCGATTCAAGCACTTTCACACACATTGAGCCTTCGCTCTTACTCCCAAGACCTTAGTAAAGGCCTTATTGCAGTTATATTTGGGTTTCATTTATGTCGTGTGGGTAGTCTTTTAATTCAAGCACTCTCACACACATTGAGCCTTCGCTCTTATTCCCAAGACCTTAGTTAAGGCCATACTGCAATTTATATTTGGGTTTAAATTCATGTCGTGTGTGTAAGTCTTTCAATTCAAGCACGCACCCACATTGAGCCTTCGCTCTTATTTGCAAGACCCGAGTAAGGGCTCATATACATAAGATATATACTTATTTCCCTTCGGTTATTTCCCTTCGGTTATTTCCCTTTTGTTATTTCCCTTCAGTATTGTCTTTACATTTCGGGTTTTCCCTTTGGAGTAGCGTGAGTTTGCATTGCATCTACGCCATACCACGAGGTAGGACGCATATTGCATCGAAGCAAGCCCCGCTCGAATTCGCCCATGTAGTGGAGTGTTCATAACACACAAACTAGGCGACCCAAAAAGGGATAAAAGAAAAGACTTAGGCACGTGCAAATCCACGTGATCTAAAACATGCAATCGCATCTTAAAGACCCGAAATAGACACCTCGAAGCGTTTCGTAGACTTTCTCCCCAAAACTCGATTCTTGCAAAAGCGTACAGACTGACCCTTGCGCATCGGTGCAAGAAGGTCTGCGACGACAAGAGCTTACTTGCTCACAGTCGCCACGTTTAGAAGTCAGTGTTAAATATATCTTCGCTAGCTTAAGTAAGCTAGCTGGCACGCCCTATTTGTATACATAGGCCTTAGACGCACGATAAAGATCCACTCCAAGCCCCGAAAGAGGCGAAGAGGCGGGGATTTTCGCGCGTCTACAGATAGGAATAAAAGTATGGCACCCATTACTTGAACTCATGAACTCAAAACTACGCCATAGTACAATTCCTACCTTTACTAGAGACATGGCGTAGTTTTGGTTGATCTGGAACCCTAAACCGAAGCCGAACCACCGCGAGGCCTATTGGTTCCAATTTTGGAACCGTCAGTTTCAATTTTAGATCCCAAGGTGGTTCTGGTTCCCGATGCAATTTCGAGAGCGGTTCCAAAATACAAATTTATATATTTATAAATTTTCATTAAGCATTATATTTATATATAATACATTTAACTTAAACTTTTGACATGACACATTTATATTATTACATTTATAAGTTACAATCATACATATATGAGAAAAAATAAAATAAATAATAAGCTAGACATTAATTCACTTACTTTTGATTTAAGCCTCCTATGTATCCTCTTGGTGGATAGGAATAAAAGTATGGCACCCATTACTTGAACTCATGAACTCAAAACCTAATCATCCATATTGCTCCATGTTGGTACTATGTCACTGTTAGTGGTATCCTTAATAGTTCCTCCTTTAGTAGTTTAGACATCTTCTATGTATATGTCAATTGATACTTCTTCACGCTCATGTGCTCAATGTCTTGCTCTTATTAAGTGTAGACACTGAAAAATCCTCACTTCTGGTTCTTAGGCCTAAAGCGAATCTTTTCGTGTGTCTAAGTCGTATTTTAACAAAAGGGCGTGCCAGCTAGCTTGCTTAAGCTAGCGAAGAAACATTTTGAAATCTGACTTCAATCGGGGCGACTGTGAGCAAGTGAGCTCTTTTCGTCGCAGACCTTCTTGCACTAATGCACAAGGGTCAGTCTATACGCTTGGCAAAGTCTTTTAAGATGTAAACCTCTTTGAAAAATAGCTTAAGTGTTTGGGCTTTAGATGTATGATTTCAGATTTTATTATACGTGGGATTTGCACGTGCCTATGTCTTTCTTTTTATCTCTTTTTCGGGCCAACTAGGTGTGTGCGCAAGCGACCTAAGTTGGGCGATTTTTGAGCGGGAGTGTGGGGTTTGCTTTGATGCAATATGCGTCCTAACTCGTAGTATGGCGTATATGCAATGCAAACTCACGCAACTCCAAAGGGAAAACCCAAATTGAAAGACAATGCGGAAGGGAAATGACTTAATGTAAATTTGCAAAAGAGAAATTGCAAAAGCGAAATATGGCTATATATCTTAAGAGCGGAAAGGCACAATTGTGCAAGTGTGTGTCGTGTATATATGTAAAGACTACGCACACTGCTGAACCTTAAAACCCAAATCTTAAAGACATAGCCGAAGGGAAATACTTATAATATATATGGGCTAGAAGGTCGCCAACGTGTGCGTGGGTGTTGTGTGTATATTGAAAGACAACTCACATGACTTGTAATGAAACCCAAATATAATTGCAATATGGTCTTGACTAAGGTCTTGGGAATAAGAGCGAAAGCTCAATGTGTGTGAGTGTAGAATTGAAATACTACGCACATGACATGAATTTAAACCGAAATATAATTGCAATAGGTCTTGACTAAGGTCTTAGGAGTAAGAGCGAAAGCTCAATGTGTGTGAGTGTAGAATTGAAATACTACGCACACAACTTGAAGTAAAACACCCAAGGGAAATTGCAATACGGCCCTTACTAGGGTCTTGAAAATAAGAGTGAAAGCTCAATGTGTGTGAGTGTGGAAATTGAAAGACAACACACACAACTTAATGGAAACCCACGCAACTTAAATATACATAAGTATAGCTATATCTTAAGGGCTGATTAGGCCCAGGTGTGTGTCAAAATCGTGTGCAGCTAAGAGCGGAACAGGCTCAAGTGCACATGTGTGTGGGTGTGCCAAACCACATTATTACAAGCGGGGGGGGACAACACTCCATTATTACAATCCCGTATCAAATTTAATTAAGCATAAGCAAGTCTATAACAAGGACCGAGTTAGGCACTTATGTATAGCTGGTCCGGGTGTGACTTGCTTGCACTTGGGCCTAGTGAGTCGCCTTGGGCTGCAAGAGGGAGCTCCTTGGATGGGCGCGGCAAGTGGGTGTGCTGGCCGAGTGATGAAGGTGCAGGTCCTGGCCGGGTGGATGGAATGTTGTCTTGGCTGGGTTTGAAGTGCTTAGGGGAGGTAGGTTGAACTAGGGTATGTCACTAAGGCTTGGGGTAGGTCTTAGGGAGAGGTTAGATGGGTGTAAGGCGCGGCTAGCTGAGAGAGGAGGGGCAGGTGGTGCGAGTGATGATCCTGGCCGAATGATGGAAGGTGGCAGGTGCTAGCCGGGTAGATGGGATGTTAGCTAGGCTAAGGGAAAGTGGCGGGTGTGTGGCTAGGAATGGAGGGGAGTGGAGAAGAGATGATGTTGAGATTGGGTACTAACCGGGATGGAAGGGTTGGCCGAAGGGTGGAGGTGGTGGGTGGAAGAGGTGCTGGCTGAATGGAAGGGCTGGTGGCGTGGAATGGTGTTGGCCGGATGTAGCAGGTGGAAGGTGGCATGGAGTGGTGCTGACCGAGTCCCAAGTGAGTCAAGGGGCGAGTTCCAAGAGGGGGGAGAAATCCCAGATTTTTGAGAGCCAAAGACCTCCCACCCGCCTGAATGGGAGCGGTATTTATAGGCTTAATGGGGTCGGTGGCTGGGATGGTATTGGGGAGTCGGTTGGGTTGGTTTGGGGGTGGTGGTTTGGGGGTGTGGTGTGCTAGATATTTAGGTGGGCCAGATATTTGTTTTGGATGGTTTGGGGATATGGTGTGCTAGGTATTTAGGTGGGCTGGTTTAGTGGTTTAGGGCTTAGTTAGGTGGGTTGGGCTTAGGGTGAGGTTTAGTGAAGTGGGTTAGGTGTTTAGGCTAGTATTAGGGTGAGGTTAGGGGGATTAGGCTAGGTTTAGGGAAGGATTAAGGAAGTGGGTTAGGTGATTAGGCTAGGATTAGGAAAGGATTAAGGAAATGGATTAGGTGATTAGGCTAGGATTAGGGTGAGGGTTAGGTTTAGAAGCATCCCTTTGCCTTTGACCCATGGACCTAGTTGGAGCATGTTGGTGTAGCCCTAGGTTAGGTGTAGGTGCATACAAGCTTAATCCCACACTCATTAGGCTAAACCCACATGATTAACCCAAAACTTGACACAAAAGTCAAGCCCACCATATTCTCACTCATATTTCACCCCATTCTCTCTCATACCCAAGCTTTTCACGTGAATTTCTTGTGGGCCCCACCTCCATTTATGAGAAGGTGATATGGGCCATGGATGTGGATATTGGATTGGATCTTTGGATCCAAATCAAAATCAAAATCTATATGCATGTTTAGATTTGGATCTGGATATATATGGTCAGAATTCGATCCAAATCTGATTTTCTGACTCCTTCATGGTATGTTCGAAACGGACGATTTGTGTGGGGCCTGACAACATCAGTACTCCGTCTTGCATTGGGTCTTCGCGAACATTGTCGTCCGCTCCTCTTTTCACCTTTCGGAGATCATTTCAACAGATTTGTTGATAACAGGGGCTTGGATGTCCGAGATTCTGGGGATGAATCTGATATGAGAGTTGATGTGTCGAGCTAGACATATGCTCCAGTTCCGGGCTCTCTTTCGCTTCTCTGGTCCTGCTTTCATCAAGCCAAGTTGCTTTTCGAGGTTTCAAAATACCTTTTTAAAGGTTTTAAAACTATATAATACATATTTTAAAACATGTCTAGTTTAAACATATGTACAGGGTTTGCCTGGAAGGCTCCTGGGTTTCCAGACTCAAAATAGTACTTTGGGGCTGCTTTTGCAAAACCAGGTGTTTTGGGAAAATCATGGAATTTTGGGGTGTTTACAGATGCCCCTCTTTGTCATTATCCAAATTGATTTAGATAATGGCAAAGAAGACAACACCCCTTTCAATGTCTCCCTAGATCTATCCACGAAAATATGGGATCGTCCCAATCTTTAGCAAAATCTCACTTTTAAAACCCTAGTAGTAGGAGATATCACGCCAAAGGGATATACAAATGGTTTCTAGTCCTAAACGGGATCATGTTTATGCAAGTGTCCATGCGTGGATATGCAGATGCATGACATGGATGGGGTGCCGAGAATGGCGACCTCCCAAAGACCAGATATGGTCAAACTCTTGAGACTTACAAAGGCCTGCTGCTCCAGGTGAGCAGACCCTATACTGTTCGATGTTCGATTTTTCAAAACCTATTTACAAAAAGGGAAAACTGCTTTGAGCTTTAATCCTAAGGATCTCGAGCTCTTCGTGTTCGCCTTTTTTTGAGTCTTGACACTCACTAATCTAGCGGAGGTTTTATAAGAAAACAAGCTACATTTCAAGATTCCTACGTCTTACTCGAAACGTCGAATTCTCAAACAAAATGAAATTCAAGTAAGTAAATCCTATTTTTACTTTAGGATTCCTCGAAATGAATCATGTTTTACTTGGGATAAGCCAGGCATGGGGAAGAGATACCACGGTCCCTTCTGAAGTGTCTCGTGGTTTAAGGCATAGAAGGCGAAAAACTGCCCTTTTTGACCTTTTTGGCCTCTTTTTCCTTTTTTTCATAGAGGGTCTCTCTTTGGGAGTATTTTTTCTTTAATCCCTCTTTTCTATAAAAGAATCAAATTTTCTTCTTTTTTGATTCTGGATTCTTTCTTTGGGAAAGAGATATTTGATGGGGAATTCCCTTTGTTTTGGCCACGTTTTCCTTTTGGAAGGAGAAGAGAAGAGGGGAGGACTTATCCCAAGGTCACACTCGATCCATTCCAGATCAGCCTATTTAGAAATAGCACGTACTACTTGCAAATATCTTGCTATATTGAACTAGGCCTTTCTTTGTAAGAAGAAGGATTTTGAAATGTAACCACGTATTTGGAAAACTCCACTTTTTCACAAGTGCAAATTCTCTCACTCAGGGTCACATGATTTGCCTTTGAACCTTACTTTCAAAGTTTCAAAGCAGCTATACCTAAGGGTTTTCGAAAATGGGGAATTTAACTCAAATCCTACACATAATACTTCTTTAAGTATTGAATATTGATAGGATCTGCTAAATTCCTACCTTCTACATCGATCAACCAATATGAGTTGTTCGTGGTGGTTGCACGTACAACATAGGGTCCATCCCACTTGGGGCGCCACTTTCCAAGTGAATGTGGGCCACGATAGTGGATGATTTTCAAAACCAGATCTCCCACTTCAAAATGGTGAGGTCTCATGTGTTTGTCATAGTGTCGGGCTATCCTTTGCCGGTATGCATGAGCATGATCCATAGCAAGGAGTCGCCTCTCATCTAACAAATCTAGTTCGGCCATCCTAGCAAGCTGAAGCGTCTCTAGGGGGAGGTCGAGTGCAATGGATGTATGGAATGAATGCAATTGTGTATGAATGGTGTAGACGCAGAAAGTTCCCGCTTCTAGTTCTTAGGCCTGAAGCGAATATTTTCGTGTGTCTAAGTCCTATTTAAGCAAAAGGGCATGCCAGCTAGCTTACTTAAGCTAGCGAAGAGATATTTTGAAATCTGACTCCTAACGTGGCGACTGTGAGCAAGCAAGCTCTTTTCATCGCAGATCTTCTTGCACCGATGCGCAAGGGTCAGTCTGTATGCTTAAAAATAGAGTTTTAAAATACAAGAACCTACGAAAATGTTTGAGGTGTTCGAATTGGGTTGTTTTTTGTATGATTTTCAATTTTTATTTCACGTGGATTTGCACGTGCCTATGTCTTTTTTTTATCCCTTTTCGGGCCAACTAGGTGTGTGTTATGAACACGTGACCTAAGTGGGGCGACTTTGAGCGGGAGTATGGGGTTTGCTTTGATGCAATATGCGTTCTAACTCGTGGTATGGCGTATATGCAATGCAAACTCATGCAACTCCAAAGGGAAAACCCGAATTGAAAGACAATGCGGAAGGGAAATGACTTGAAATATAAATTGCAAAAGGGAAATTGCAAAAGGGAAATATGGCTATATCTTAAGAGCGGAAAGGCTCAATAGTGCAAGTGTGTGCCGTGTATATATGTAAAGACTACGCACACTGCTGAACCTTAAAACCCAAATCTTAAAGACATAGCTGAAAGGGAAATACTTATAATATATATGGGCCCGAAGGTCGCCAACGTGTTGCGTGGGTGTTGTGTGTATATGGAAAGACAACTCACACGACTTAAATGAAACCCAAATATAAATTGCAATATGGCCTTAACTAAGGTATTGGGAGTAAGAGTGAAAGCTCAATGTGTGTGAGTGTAGAATTGAAGTACTACGCACACGACATGAAATTAAACCCAAATATAAATTGCAATAGGCCTTGACTAAGGTCTTGGGAGTAAGAGCGAAAGCTCAATGTGTGTGAGTGTATAATTGAAATACTACGCACACGACATGAAGTAAAAACACCCAAGGGGAAATAATAGCACGGCCCTTACTAGGGTCTTACAAATAAGAGCGAAAGCTCAATGTGTGTGAGTGCGAGAATTGAGAAACAACACACACAACTTAAGCAAAACCCCGCGCAACTTAAATTATATAAATAAGTTTATATTTTAAGGGCTGATTAGGCCCGTGTGTGTTCAAAATCGTGCATGACTAAGAGCGAGATAGGCTCAAGTGCACGTGTGTGTGGGTGTACCGAGCCACCTTATTATAAGCGGGGGGAGACAATGCTCCGTTATTACAATCCCGTATCAAATTTAATTGAGCTTAAGCAAGTCTATAAACAAGGACCGAGTTAGGCACTTACGTATAGCTGGTCCAGAGGTGACTTGCCTGAGCTTGGTTTTGGGCATCGCCTTGGGCTGCAAGAGGGAGCTCCTCGGAAGGGTGCGGCAAAGGAGTGCTGGCCGGGTGGGAAGCAAGGTGCTGCGGGTGCGACGCCTTGGCACTAGCCGGGTGATGGAAGGGGGTGCTGCTGTGGCGCCTTGGCTGGGGTAGTTAGGGGGTGTCACTAAGGTGTAGGGCAGTTCCTAGGGAAGGTAGAGCTAAGGGTCTTGACTAGGGGCTGTCTAAGGAAAGGGATGTAAGGTTGCGGGTGTGACAAGGTGCAGTCGGTTGTGGCTGGCCGACTAGTGGCAGGTAGTTAGGTGGTGTCTGGTAGTTAGGTGGTGGTTAGACTAGGGAAGGATGGCATGTGGTGGCTGAGAGTGGAGGGGGAGTGAAGAAAAGGGTAGTGTTAGGATGGGGTACTAACCGGATAGGAAGGAGAAGGTGGCGGGTGTCCAAGGAAGGCAGTCGGGTGGAAGGTGGATGCAGTCGGGTGGAAGGAGTGGAGCTGGCCGGAGGTCCAAGGTGGAGCAGGTGAGAGAGGAGAGGAAGGGATGAGAGAGGAGAGGAAGGGCTCGGCTGGCCCAAGGTGGAGCTGAAAATCTGAAAAACCTGCCCACTAGGGGGGGGGGGGTTTATAGGATTTTAAGAGGTCGGTTGGGCTGGTTTTGAGGGAGTGGTTTAGTGGTTAGGTGGTGGTGGTTTAGGAATAAGGTGGGCTAGATATTTAGGGGGGGGCAGATATTTAGTTTAGGTGGTTTTAGGGATATGGTGTGCTAGGGTTTATGTGGGGTGGTTTAGTGGTTTAGGGCTTAGCTAGGTGGGTTGGTTTTAGGGTGAGGTTTAGTGAGGTGGGTTAGGTGTTTAGGCTAGGATTAGGTTAGGATTAAGGGAATTAGGTTAGGTTTAGGGAAGGATTAGGGAGGTGGGTTAGGTGATTAGGTTGGGATTAGGGAAGGATTAGGGAAGTGGGTTACATGATTAGGCTAGGATTAGGTCGGGATTAGGGCAAATAGCTAGGATTAGGGGGTTTTGGCTTAGGATTGGGTTAGGAGCATCCCTTTGCATGGCCCATGGACTTCATTGCATCATGTTGGTGCAGCCCTAGGTTGGGTGTAGGTTCACACAAGCTTAAACCCACACTAATTAGGCTAACCCACATGATTAACCCAAAACTTGACACACAAGTCAAGCTTAATACATTTCCCTCACACTTAATCCTCCCCATTCTCTCTCATGCCCAAGATCCCACGTGAATTTCAAGTGGGCCCCACCTCCATTTATGAGGTGATGTGGGCCATGGATGTGGATATTGGATTGGATCTTTGGATCCAAATCCAAATCCAAATCCACATATACATTTGGATTGGGATCTGGATATATATGGTCCAGATCCAATCCAAACTAAATTCTGACTCCTTCAGGGTATGTTCGAAACGAACGGTTTGTGCGGGGTCTGACAGCATCAGTACTCCGTCTTGCGTTGGGTCTTCGCCAACATGGTCGTCCGCTTCTGTTTTCACCTTTCGGAGATGATTTCAAATGATTTTTGTTGATAACAGGGACTTGGACGTTCGAGATCCTGGGGATGAATCTAACACGAGAGTTGTTGTGCTGGGCTCGACTTGTGCTCCGGTTCCGGGCTCACTTTTGCTCTTCTAGTCCTGCTTTCATCAGGCCAAGCCACTTTGTGGGGTTTCAAAATGTTTTTTAAAAGGTTTTAAAAGTATATTATACATATTTTAAAACATATACAGTTTAAATATATGTACAGGGTTTGTCTGGAAGGCTCCTGGGTTTCCAAACTCAAAATAGCCCTTTGGGGCTGCTTTATTTGAGAAGTTCATGGGATTTCGGGGTATTTACAAATGGGAAGAATGGTGTTTGTGCCATAGACCAATTCGAATGGTGTGGCATTCGTGGGAGTCTCGATGGAATTCCTATAAGCCCATAAGGCTTCATCTAGCTTCTCGTGCCACGTCCTACCCTTCTCTAAAGCCTTCTCAATTATACTAATGAGAGTCTTATTTGTGGCTTTGGCTTGGCCGTTGCCTTGAGGGTAGTAGGGCGAGGAGAAGTGGTGAGTTATGCCATACGTGTTGCACAACTTAACCATCCACTCGTTTTTGAATAGGGTGCCATTATCGGACACAAGGTCTCATGGAACCCCAAATCGAGCCAAGATATTCCTCCTAATGAAAGCCACCACATGTTGCCCCTGTACGTTGGTCAGGGAGATGGCTTCCACCCACTTGGAGAAATACTCAGTGGCTGCTAAAATGAATCTATGCCCATTTGATGCTTTTGGAAAGATTGGGCCTACGATATCAAACGCCCACATGGTAAATGGCCAGGGGCTGACCACGGTATGCAATGCAGATGAGGGGATATGAATGATGTGCCCATGCACTTGACATGGATGACACTTCCTAACAAGATCGTGACAATCCTTTTTCAGGGTGGACCAGAAATAGCCCGCTCTAAGTATTTTCATTGCCATCATGTTGGCATTAACATGACCTCCACATTCTCCATCGTGGAAGTCATGCATAACAGTCCTAGCCTCCTCTAGATCGACACATCTTAGTAGGATGCTGGTAAAACTTTTTTTATATAAAACCCCACCCAGAATGGTGTATCGGGTTGAAATTTTTTGGATGAATGCCTTATCTTTGGATGTGGCATCCTCGGCGAATCCCCCATTTTCTAGAAAACATTTGATATCGTAAAACCAAGGTTTTTCAACAGAATCTGGGTTATTTTGGCAAATATCCAAATCGTGTGTGGATGGGTTGGGCGCATGCCATATTTCTAAGGATCGAGTTCCCGAAATGGGATCGACCTTTAGGGCTGAACCCAAGGAGGAGAGGGCATCGGCAATGCCATTATCCTCTCTTCCTACGTGCGTGAGTCTACACGATTGGAATGACTCAACCAATTGAGTGGCCAACTCGTGATATGGAAGAAGTTTTTCATTTCGCACTTACCAAATTTTCAAAACTTGGTTTATAACAAGGAGCGAATCTCCAAAGACCTCGATGCATGATGCCCCTAGAGTTTTCGAAATTCTTAAGCCTTGTATGAGTGCATCATACTCAGCTATGTTGTTGGAACATTCGAAATCTAGGCAGATTGCTATGGGAATTTTGCCCTTTTCAGGGGATATGAGGATGACCCCAACACCAGCCCCTCGTTGGTTTTGTGCCCCATCGAAGTACATTTTCCACACTTGGTTTTCGAAAGAGTTTGCCAAAATGTGGTTTTGAAAATGGTTTTGCAATATGCCTTCATCAGGCATTTCACTAAATGTGGGATATGTGTCTTCTAGGGGGAACTCAGCCACGTAGTCAGCTACGGCTTGCCCCTTAATGGAGATCTGATGATGGTATTTCAGGTCATACTCCATTAGAAGGAGTTGCCATTTGCCCAATCTACCAGTGAGAATGGGTTTTTCGAATAAGTGCTTGATTGGATCAAGCTTGGACACTATCCAGATCTCATGATCTAAGAAATAGTGTCGAAATTTCTGGCAAGCCCAGACTAGGGCCAAGCACGTCTTCTCCATGGCTTGATAATTCCTTTCGTAAGCCAAGAGAGTTTTCAAAATATAATAGATGGCATACTCCTTGTGGGTGTCATCCTCGTATTGAGCTAATAGAGCTCCCAAGGCAGTCGCATGCACGGAAATGTAAAGCAAAAGAGGTTTTCCTTGCTTCGGAGGATTCAAAACAAGGGGATTAACCAGGTATGCCTTTAGTCTTTCGAAAGACTTCTGGCAGTCGTCATCCCATGAAAATTTTGTGCCCTTCCTCAACAGTTTGTTGAAGGGTTCGCATCTAGTCACCAGGTTTGATATAAACCGGCGAATGGACTGTAATCGACCCTGGAGGCTACAAATCTGTGTGAGATTGGAGGGTGGAGCCATGTCTATGATGGCTCGACACTAAGAGGGGTCGACTTCTATACCCCTTTGGCTCACCATAAAGCCTAGAAGCTTTCCGGACTCTACTCCGAATACACATTTTTGAGGGTTTAGCTTTACTTTGTAAAGTCTAAGTCTTTCGAAAATCTTTTGCAAACATTCGATATGAGTGCATCGGGTTTTGGATTTTGCCAAGAGATCGTCTACATACACTTCTACGAGCTCATGAATCTGATCATGGAAGATCGTGGTCATGGCTCTCTGGTATGTTGCGCCGACATTTTTCAAACCAAAGGGCATGATTGTATAGCAGTACGTACCCCATGGGGTTGTGAATGCAGTCTTACCCTAATCTCGTGGACTTAATTTAATTTGATTATACCCTGAATAGCCATCCATAAACGAAAACATCTCGTGATTTGCAGTACTATCGACTATCAAATCTATGTTTGGTAAAGGATAATTATCCTTTGGAGTGGCTTTATTCAGGTTTCTGAAATCGATGCATATTCAAATTTTCCCATTGGTTTTTCGAACAACAACGATGTTTGATAACCAATCAGAATACGCAATGGGTTTTATAAATCCGGCTTTTAGCAGATCTTCTAAACCCTCTTTGACTTGTGCGTGTACATTCGGATGTATTTTCCTAAGCTTTTGCTTTATGGGTTTCACATACGCATCTAAAGGAAGACGATCTTCGACAATGCTGGGTCTATGCCCGGCATGTCTTCATACGTCCATGCAAACACATCTAAGTAGGTTTGTAGAAATGCAATGAATGCTGATCTTTCATGCTCATGCAAACATGCGCCAACCTTAATGAGTTTGGGATTGGAATCACTCCCTAGGTTCACCTCTATGAAATCTCCTCCTACTGAATTGGAAGGTCTTTCAAAATCGAGAATTTTATGAAATTCTGGGAGCTCAGAAGTGGGATCTTCCTCAAGGGGATCCACTTCTGGGTTTCGATCATTCTCGTGGGTTATAGACCCGAGGGAATTTGATGCGTGGATTTTCAAAAGAATTGGTTTTATACTTGGAATTTCAATTGATTTGGAAATTTTTGGTCTGGTTATGCAGATGTAGAAGTAGAAAATCTCCACCTCCCCTAGTTTCTCAGGCCTGGAGCGGATCCTTTCGTGTGTCTAAGTCCTATTTGAATAAACAGGGCATGCCAGCTAGCTTACCTAAGCTAGAGAAGATATATTTTAACCTGACTTCTAACGTGGCGACTGTGAGCAAGCAAGCTCTTGTCGTCGCAGACCTTCTTGCACCGATGCGCAAGGGTGAGTCTGTACGCTTTAAAAATCGAGTTTTGAGTGGAAAAAGCCTACGAAAGCAGTTCGAGGTGTTTTGATTCGGGTCTCATTTGTACGATTCCAGATTTTAGATCACGTGGATTTGCACGTGCCTAAGTCTTTCTTTTTATCCCTTTATGGGCCACCTAGGTGTGTGTTATGAACACTCCACTAAATGTGGCGAATTTGAGCGGGAGTATGGGGTTTGCTTTGATGCAATATGCGTCCTAACTTGTGGTATGGCATAGATGCAATGCAAACTCACGCTACTCCAAAGGGAAAACCCGAATTTAAAGACAATGCCAAAGGGAAATGACTTGTAATGTAAATGCCGAAGGGAAATTGCCGAAGGGAAATACGTATATAAGGTATATATGGGCCCTTACTCGGGTCTTGCCAATAAGATCGAAGGCTCAATGTGGGTGCGTGCTTGAATTGAAAGACTACACACACGACATAAAATGAAACCCAAATATAACTTGCAATATGGCCTTAACTAAGGTCTTGGGAATAAGAGCGAAAGCTCAATGTGTGTGAGTGCTTGAATTGAAGTACTACGCACACAACATGAAATCAAACCCAAATAGTATAACACGGCCCTTACTTGGGTCTTACAAATAAGAGCGAAAGCTCAATGTGTGTGAGTGCTTGAATTGAAGTACTACGCACACAACATGAAATTAAACCCAAATAGTATAACACGGCCCTTACTTGGGTCTTACAAATAAGAGCGAAGGCTCAATGTGTGTGCGTGCTTGAATTGAAAGACAACACACCCAACTTAAGCAAAACCCTACATAAGTTAAAGTATATACATAAATTTATATCTTAGGGGCTGATTAGCCCGTGTGTGTTCAAAATCGTGCACGACTAAGAGAGTGCATGTGTGTGTGGGTGTGCCAAGCCATGTTATTACAAGCGGGGGGAGACTATGCTCCGTTATTACAACCCCGTATCAAATTTAATTTAAGCAAGTCTACAACTAAGGACCGAGTTAGGCACTTACTTATAGTTGGTCCGAAGGTGACTTGCCGAGCGTAGGCTTGGCTTCGCCTTGGGCTGCAAGAGAGAGCTCCTCGGAGTTGAACAGCAAGGGGGGGGCTGCTAGCCGAGTGCCTTAGGTGCGCGGGAAGGGCGCCTTGACGGTGACCGACTGCTAGGAATGGGTTGACTTGGTGTGTTGGGCTAAGGTGACTAAGTAGGGTCACTAAGGATGGCTGGTATTAGGGAAGGTAGTGCTAAAGGGGAGCCTAAGGGAGTGTATGGCTGGCGGGTGGCTGGCCGAGTGGTTTAGGTATAGTCGGTTGGAGTGGCTGACTAAGGGAAACTTGGTGGTGGCTGGCTGCTAGGGTGGCTAGGTAATGGCGAGGATGGGAAGGGAGCTAGCTAGGATGTGGTGTAAGGTACAGTTAGGGGCTGGTGGGAAGTGGTATGGGCAGGTCTTAGGGAGCTAAGGGGAGTGGCCGGTTGTTGCTAGGGGAAATGGTTCTAGGTGGGTGGTTGAAGTGGCTAAGGTCTGGCCGAATGGGTAGGATGACGGATAGGTGGTGTTGGAGTGATGTGGTGGTGGTGTAGGTGGTTGAGAGTGGAGGGGGAGTGAAGAAGAGGTAGAGTAAAGCTGAGGTACTAACCAGGTGATGAGGAGAGGCGGTGGATGGGAGAGGGGCAGCCGGGCGGTTGGAGTGGATGGGGTTCGGCTGGATGGAATGGTGGCGATGTGGAGCTTGGCTGGAGCGGTGGTGGTGGTGGTGGTGCTTAGCTGGATGGCAGTGGCGCAGGTGGAGCAAGGTTGGAGGCTCGGCTGGAAGGTGGGCTGGAAGAAGTTGGAGAGGCCAAGGTGGAAAAAGCTGAAAAATCCGCCCACTAGGGGGGGTTTTATAGCTTTTTGAAGGGCGGTTGGGGCTGGTATTAGGAGGGTGGTTAGGTGGTCTAGGGGTGGTGGGGTGGTGATAAGGTGGGCTGGTTTTGGGGTGAGGCCAGATATTTTGATTTAGGGGGTATTAGGAATATGGTCTGCTAGGTTTAGGTGGGGTGGTTTAGGGGTTTAGGGCTTAGCTAGGTGGGTTGGTTCTGGGGTGAGGTTTAGTGAGGTGGGTTAGGTGATTAGGCTAGGATTAGGCTAGGTTTAGGGAAATTAACCTAGGTTTAGGGAAGGATTAGGGAAGTGGGTTAGGTGATTAGGTTGGGATTAGGTCGGGATTAGGGAAGTGGGTTAGGTGATTAGGCTAGGTTCAGGACAGGATTAGGGTAAAAGGCTAGGATTAGGGTTTTTTTATTAGGATTGGGTTAAGGAGCTCCCTTTGCATAACCCATAGACCTTGTTGCATCATGTTGGTGCAGCCCTAGGTTAGGTTTTGGCTAATTACAAGCTTAAACCCACTTTAATTAGGCTAACCCACATGATTAACCCCAAACTTGACACACAAGTCAAGCTTAATTACAATTACTCCCTAATCTTATCCTTCCCCACTCTCTCTCATGCCCATAATCTCACGTGAAATTCAAGTGGGCCCCACCTCCATTTATGAGAAGGTGATGTGGGCCATGGATATGGATATTGGATTGGATCTCTGGATCCAAATCCAAATCCAAGTCCACACATGGATTTGGATTGGGATCTGGATATATATGGTCCAGATCCAATCCAAACTAAATTCTGACTCCTCCAGGCTGTGTTCGAAACGAACGGTTTGTGAGGGGTCTGATAGCATCAGTACTCCGTCTGCGTTGGGTCTTCGCCAACATGATCGTCTGCTTCTGTTTTCGTCTTCCGGAGATGACTTCAAGTGATGTTTTGTTGATAACAGGGTCTTGGACGTTCGAGATCCTGGGGGTGGATTCAACACGAGAGTTGTTGTGCCGGGCTTGACTTGTACTCCGGTTCTGGGCTCTTCTTAGCTTTTCTGGTCCTGTCTCGATTAGGCCAAGCTGCTTTGGGGTTTCAAAATGTGTTTTAAAAGGTTTTTAAAACCATATGATACATATTTAAAACAAATAAAGTTTAAAACATATGTACAGGGTTGCCTGGAAGGCTCTTGGGTTTCCAGACTCAAAATGGCCCTTTGGGGCTCCTTTTACAAAACCAAGTGGATTCGAGAAATTCATGGGATTTCGGGGTGTTTACAGCAGACAACGTTCCTTTCGAAATCCTTTTCTTTTTCCAAAGCTTTACCAAGAGCAGCTATGTACAAAACCTTTTTGGTATTTTGTAGATTTTTGATTTTTTTGTGTTTTTGCAAAACAAGAACTTTAGGAACTATACAAACTACTCTATTTTCGAGTTTTTGATTTTCCAATGTTTTTGGTTTTTGCAATTTTTTTGATTTTGAGTTTTTCAAATGTTTTTGTATTTTTGTAAAAGGGATCTTCCATCATACCTACAAAGGGAAAACACTACGGGTTAGACTCGGAATAGGAGGTCTAAACAGTAGGTTTCTTCTAGGGTAGGCTCCAGGGCACCCTTGACCCAGGTGGTCACAGGGGGTGGCTCTGGTGGTATTTTGGGAGTATAGCCGATCCCATATCGGCTTGGATTGGCCCTAGGAAGTATGGGTTCTATGAGACCCTGATTTTGTGCCCCTAGACTCTTATAAGGCAAATAGCCCATGTTTAACAGTATGTTCCACGATTTTTTGTTTTTTGAGAAATTTGAATACAAATCGTGGTCCTGGAACTTGCTGTCGTCTATATCGTGCACATACGGCTTCTTGTCCAGGGGTTTTGGAAATAAGGGATTTTTGGGTCTTCCTAGAAGGGTCAGAACCTTGAGGGGGCCAGCCTTGGGCGGCCCCTTCACATACACGACCTTCCTAGGGTTGTTTAACATGAGCCTTGCTGGCTCAAGCATGGTTTGCCCCAGTTTTACCTCATGGGTCTGGGAGCTTGACAAGCAGGGGGAGTTTATGACCCCCTGAAGTTGAGGGTAACTCTCACCTAGGATCAAAACGACTTGGTCCCTGAAAGGGATCTTGACACACCTGTGGAAGGTGGATGGCACAGCACACAAGCTGTGTATCCAGGGCCTTCCCAACAACAGGTTATAATGGGGGTGGATGTCCAAGACATGGAACACCCCCGTGTGTGCTATCCCTCCTGTTTCCATGGGGAGTTCGATAGATCCTATGGGTCTAGACGCATTCCCATCGTATCTAGTGATAACGATGGGACTTGGATGAACAGATGTCAAGGTGACTCCGATTTGATTCGCCATATGAAGTGGAAGGATGTTAAGCCCTCCTCCCCCATCGACAAGGCACCTATCCAGAGAGTGGTTATTTAGAACCACCTCGATATGCAGGGCCTGGTTATGGGCTTCGTAGGGTCGATCTACATCGTCTTCCGAGAATACGATGGGCGTTTTCACTCCTATAGAGGCCACATGTTTGGACAAAGACTCAGGGATGATGTTCGAACTAACCCTTTCTCTTTCTAGAATTTTCTCTAACACTAGTCTATGCCTAGGCGAAGTTTGTATTAGCTCTAGGATGGACATATTGATAGGAATCTTTGAAAGATGGTTTTCGAAATCATACCCTTTCAAAACGACATTTTCTTTGTCCTTTTTTTACGGAACTCTAGGAATACATGCTTTTCAGGAGCTAGGCACACTGACCACCTTTTTAGCACTTTGTAGATGTGGGGGTTGGTAGATGCTCCCGGATCTTGTCACCTCCCCCACGATCAACCTAGGTCTCGTACTAATCATGGCTCTAATCGAGAGATTTGGAGCACCATGAATGATTAACACTGGTTTAACCAGGGACGAAACTCTTGGTGGTCCCCGAATGACTACTTGGGCGGGTTTCTTATACAGTATGAGAGTAGACGCACAAGTAGATGAACCAGACTCACAAGCATGTGCTAGATTCTTTGAAATTGAAAGGGCACATACCTCTTTTCCCTTCCCACTGGTACTTGCGTGCTTGGGGAAGGGTTCTTTAAAGATAGCTTGGGCAGGCTCAGGTTCTTCAGCGACCTGGAGTCGACCTTCTGCTATCAAATTCTCAATCTTATTAAGGAGGGAGAAGCATCGCCTTTATCATGGCCTTTGAGCCGATGATACGCAGAACTTGTTTAAAAAGCCTCCCTTCGAAGTGACTCCCTCGAGAATCTCGGGGAGTTCGATCATGCCTTGGGCAAATAGGAGGTCTAGGACCTCCGTCACAAGTTGCCCCAGCGGAGTATACTCCCGTCTTTCGAAGGGCTTTTGAAAACTCCTTTCCTTTTTATTTTCAACTTTTTTAAAAGCTTTTAAAGCACTTGTCGGGCTTGATCCACCCAGACATTGGTGATTTTATGGAGCTTTGCCCCTTTGTCTGCGGTAGATGGCCCATAGTTGATGGGCTTCTCCAAGCAAGTTTTCGCAATTAAATTTCCTTTCCATAAGTGGTCGTACACCACCTTTTTCAAATTTGTTTCGAAATGGGATGCTTTCTTTATTAACTTATGGAAAGTAGAGATTTCGTGAAGCGAGAGAAGGGTTTTCAGCTCGTTTCTAAAATTATCGAGGATGAGCATGACTGCACATCCTTCTGATATAGGCTCTCGCACTTGACCCAAGAGAGACCTCCATCGAACGATGAACGTATGTACGTCCTCGTTCACACCTTGTTTTGTATCCCTCAAGGTGTTTAAAGTCGACGTGACTTCTACGTTATGCAAGAATCTCTGCATAAAGCAGTTCGCTAACTCTTTAAAAGTAGCAAACTAGCTAAGATCATAGGAAGCCAACCATTTGGCAGCTGTGCCCTTGAGGGACAGAGGGAACCAATACACCCATTTCATCGAGTCCTTCTTTTTCTTATGGGCTCGATGAGAGAAAAGCTGCAAGTGAGACCTAGGGTCTCCCATGCCATCATACCGATGGAAGTTCAATATTTCATCATCACTGTCTGTTTCGTAATCCACAAGTAGGAAATCAGACAGGGCGTAGCTCCTTTTCACTTTATTTTGCCCCAGCAGCTGCTGTAGGGCTTTATGGTCCTTGTGTGTGAAGGACTCGTAGTATTGGTTACCTTCCATCGCGGAAGTCTCCTTGTGTTTGCAAGGTTTTTCAAATTTCTTCTTGGCCTTTGGTTCGCCATTGGATGAACATGAATCACCCGCTTCAGCCTCTTGGCTAAGAGCGGCGATTTTGGCCTCGAAGTCCCTTCTCAAATCTTCAATCTCTTGTATTTTCGAAAACCTTCGAGATTGAGAACTTGATGCGCAGGAGCCACGGTTAGATACCTCTTGTGAGCCTGGACCCGACATGCTTCAATATGCTTTTTCTTTTCAAAACAAATCCTATGTATGAAAATGCAAACAAGCAAAGTTTAAAACACTTTAGGAAAAATTTTTATGAGGTTTCTCTACATGAACTGACTCTGCACAAGGCCCAGGTCCCACCGAGCATGCCAAATCTGTAGACACTGAAAACCCTCACTTCTGGTTCTTAGGCCTGAAGCGAATCTTTTCGTGTGTCTAAGTCGTATTTTAGCAAAAGGGCATGCCAGCTAGCTTGCTTAAGCTAAAGAAGAAACATTTTGAAATATGACTTCTATCGAGGCGACTGTGAGCAAGTGAGCTCTTTTCGTCGTAGACCTTCTTGCACCGATGCGCAAGGGTCAGTCTGTACGCTTGGCAAAGTCTTTTAAGATGTAAACCTCTTTAAAAAATAGCCTAAGTGTTTGGGCTTTGGATGTATGATTTCAGATTTTATTACACGTGGGATTTGCACGTGCCTATGTCTTTCTTTTTATCTCTTTTTCGGGCCAACTAGGTGTGTGCGCAAGTGACCTAAGTTGGGCAATTTTTGAGCGGGAGTGTGGGGTTTACTTTGATGCAATATGCATCCTAACTCGTAGTATGGCGTATATGCAATGCAAACTCACGCAACTCCAAAGGGAAAACCCGAATTGAAAGACAATGCGGAAGGGAAATGACTTAATGTAAAATTGCAAAAGGGAAATATGGCTATATCTTAAGAGATGAAAGGCTCAATTGTGCAAGTGTGTGTCGTGTATATATGTGAAGACTACGCACACTGCTGAACCTTAAAACCCAAATCTTAAAGACATAGCTGAAGGGAAATACTTATAATATATATGGGCCCGAAGGTCGCCAACGTGTGCGTGGGTGTTGTGTGTATATTGGAAGACAACTCACACGACTTGTAATGAAACCCAAATATAATTGCAATATGGCCTTGACTAAGGTTTTGGGAATAAGAGCGAAAGCTCAATGTGTGTGAGTGTAGAATTGAAATACTATGCACACGACATGAATTTAAACCCAAATATAATTGCAATAGGCCTTCACTAAGGTCCGTGGAGTAAGAGCGAAAATTCAATGTGTGTGAGTGTAGAATTGAAATACTATGCACACAACTTGAAGTAAAACACCCAAGGGAAATTGCAATACGGCCCTTACTAGGGTCTTGGAAATAAGAGCGAAAGCTCAATGTGTGTGAGTGTGGAAATTGAAAGACAACACACACAACTTAATGAAAACCCACGCAACTTAAATATACATAAGTATAGCTATATCTTAAGGGCTGATTAGGCCCAGGTGTGTGTCAAAATCGTGTGCAGCTAAGAGCGGAATAAGCTCAAGTGCACGTGTGTGTGGGTGTGCCAAACCACATTATTACAAGCGGGGGGAGACAACGCTCCATTATGACAACCCCAGATCAAATTTAATTAAGCATAAGCAAGTCTATAACAAGGACCGAGTTAGGCACTTACGTATAGCTGGTCCGGGTGTGACTTGCTTGCACTTGGGCCTAGTGAGTCGCCTTGGGCTGCAAGAGGGAGCTCCTTGGATGGGCGCGGCAAGTGGGTGTGCTGGCCGAGTGATGAAGGTGCAGGTCCTGGCCGGGTGGATGGAATGTTGTCTTGGCTGGGTTTGAAGTGCTTAGGGGAGGTAGGTTGAACTAGGGTATGTCACTAAGGCTTGGGGTAGGTCTTAGGGAGAGGTTAGATGGGTGTAAGGCGCGGCTGGCTGAGAGAGGAGGGGCAAGTGGTGCGAGTGATGATCCTGGCCGAATGATGGAAGGTGGCAGGTGCTAGCCGGGTAGATGGGATGTTAGCTAGGCTAAGGGAAAGTGGCGGGTGTGTGGCTAGGAATGGAGGGGAGTGGAGAAGAGATGATGTTGAGATTGGGTACTAACCGGGATGGAAGGGTTGGCCGAAGGGTGGAGGTGGTGGGTGGAAGAGGTCCTGGCTGAATGGAAGGGCTGGTGGCGTGGAATGGTGTTGGCCGGATGTAGCAGGTGGAAGGTGGAAGGTGGCGTGGAGTGGTGCTGACCAAGTCCCAAGTGAGTCAAGGGGCGAGTTCCAAGAGGGGGGAGAAATCCCAGATTTTTGAGAGCCAAAGACCTCCCACCCGCCTGAATGGGAGCGGTATTTATAGGCTTAATGGGGTCGGTGGTTGGGATGGTATTGGGGAGTCGGTTGGGTTGGTTTGGTGGTGGTGGTTTGGGGGTTTGGTGTGCTAGATATTTAGGTGGGCCAGATATTTGTTTTGGATGGTTTGGGGATATGGTGTGCTAGGTGTTTAGGTGGGCTTGTTTAGTGGTTTAGGGCTTAGTTAGGTGGGTTGGGCTTAGGGTGAGGTTTAGTGAAGTGGGTTAGGTGTTTAAGCTAGGATTAGGGTGAGGTTAGGGGGATTAGGCTAGGTTTAGGGAAGGATTAAGGAAGTGGGTTAGGTGATTAGGCTAGGATTAGGAAAGGATTAAGGAAATGGATTAGGTGATTAGGCTAGGATTAGGGTGAGGGTTAGGTTTAGAAGCATCCCTTTGCCTTTGACCCATGGACCTAGTTGCAGCATGTTGGTGTAGCCCTAGGTTAGGTGTAGGTGCATACAAGCTTAATCCCACACTCATTAGGCTAAACCCACATGATTAACCCAAAACTTGACACAAAAGTCAAGCCCACTATATTCTCACTCATATTTCACCCCATTCTCTCTCATACCCAAGCTTTTCACATGAATTTCTTGTGGGCCCCACCTCCATTTATGAGAAGGTGATATGGGCCATGGATGTCGATATTGGATTGGATCTTTGGATCCAAATCCAAATCCTAATCTATATGCATGTTTGGATTTGGATTTGGATATATATGGTCCAGATCTGATTCAAATCTGATTTTTTAACTCCTTCATGGTATGTTCGAAACGGACGGTTTGTGCGGGGCCTGACAGCATCAGTACTCTGTCTTGCGTTGGGTCTTCGCCAACATTGTCGTCCGCTCCTCTTTTTACCTTCTGGAGATCATTTCGACAGATTTGTTGATAATAGGAGCTTGTATGTCCGAGATTATGGGGATGAATCTGATACAAGAGTTGATGTGTCGGGCTCGACATATGCTCCAGTTCTGGGCTCTCTTTCGCTTCTCTAGTCCTGCTTTCATCAGGCCAAGTTGCTTTCCGGGGTTTCAAAATACCTTTTTAAAGGTTTTAAAACTATATAATACATATTTTAAAACATGTATAGTTTAAACATATGTACAGGGTTTGACTGGAAGGCTCCTGGGTTTCCAGACTCAAAATAGCCCTTTGGGGCTGCTTTTGCAAAACCAGGTGTTTTGGGAAAATCGTGGGATTTTGGGGTGTTTACATTAAGTCATCTAGGAAAGCTAGAGCTTTCAATATCATAGGTTGTAAGTTAGAGCAATGCTCCTCTACTATATTTCTAGTTCAAAAAAAATGTACTCCACAACAACAATTGATATTAGAACAACAAAAATATCCTTAACTATTAACGATAAAATAGCTCAAGTAACTTCTTGATCTTCTCTCTACCATTTTAAAATAACAAAATTTTATGTACTTTCATCATCTCCAAATTCATGAGTATGATAATGAGTAGCAATATATACATCAAACTCAATTGAATTTATAGATTTTGGAGGATTTTAAAGCCTTGATTTCATAACATGACAAAAAAACTTACCACCAAACAGGATGACATATAATTTCTATTGCTTTCTTCTTTCACCTACAGAACAACATGCTATGTACAAAACTATAGTCTATACAAAATTGATTGATGGTCAATCTTATATCATTAATTATGCTATTAATTTCCTTAAATTCATCTAATGAAAGAGCAATAGAATAAGCAGTCAATAACTCTTCTAAGTCATCTAATTTTAATATAAGACCGAACACAATAACAACTAAACTAATAGGAGGAAGATATGTATAATAATAAAGATATTTTTCTGTCATCTCTTGTACACACTAAGTTAAATAAGACGTTTCTCGAAAATATGATTACGTATAAACTACTTCTATAGTTTGATACATAAATAGATAACAAGTTGGATAGGAAACACCAGATAATACATTTGTAGTGTTATCAAAAACAGATAAGTGATCTAAATAACTCTTACAAAAAATCCCAATTATACTCAAACAAATTTGAATGTAGAAAATGAAGATACATAAACTTAGTTAATATCTCCTTCTAGGGCATAAAAATGGGCAATATTTTTTAGGTTAAAATTTCAACCATGTCCAAGATCTTTTGAAAATTTTCTTGGTCTTCTTCCTTCTCTTGCAAAAATGTGTTCATTCCTTTCTAACATTAGGGCGACTTGTAGGAAATTAAGGGTATCATTAATAGGTTGTATTTCATATCTTAAAACCTTCAAACCATCTTATATACACAAGTTACATATATGACAAGAAGAACACAAATGAAAATATTACCACTAAAAATAGGTTTATAGCTTAATGGCCATAAAACTCTTCTTCAAGTAATAATCATCTATTTTGTTTATATTAACATAACTATGATTGTCTAATAAGTGTTGAATAAATGTTTTTGAATTGTAGGCAAGGACTTTCAAGTACTTTTTGGTGAGAAAGAGGTACTAACTGGGATTGGTTGACAGGTAGCCTTGTGCCGCTAAGTGGATGGATAGTATTACTTATCAAGATCATCCTAATAGTCATCTTGTTGTGCCTCATGGGCAATTGCATAGATCTTTGTTGATCTATTAAAGCCCTTGCAATTACATATCATTTCTCCTAATTTGACAGTTATATTCTATGTTTACATATCATGAAGCCATATACATTAGAAAGAGTAACTCGTTAATTTGGTCATCATCAATAGATCTTTGTTGATCTATTAAAGCCCTTGCAATTACATAGGCCTATGAAGCCACATGCCTATAAGATAAAGTATTATTCACAAGATGCTCTATGTTAGTCACAACTTTCATTGCCTATGCCCATAGCACCTTCGTATTTAGGCCTCATACACACATGAGTGTAATGATTTGTACGTGGGTTGGCATGTACTTCCACTCACCAATCTCTACTCAAAGATTATGTCATCATGGATACCTTCATTCTTTGTTAGGGACTTGTAAACACCCAAAAAAAATTCAAAAGATTTGGTCTTTTTAGAATTTCTACCTTTTCGAAGAAAAATTGCAGTTTTGAGTCTTTTAAGGTTTTTCAAATAAAGATACCTTAAACAAACCCATCTTCCCGACAAAAATTTTTAGGAGCCTCAAAAAAATTCAATTTTGACAAAAGCCCAAAAAATGATGGCTTTGCCCCCAAGGCCAAATTGGCAAAAGTTTGTGGTTTCAAATGCTTGCTTGGAAAGAAAGGATGATTCCAACAATTTTCTTCAAAGAAACTTTGGGAACCAAATCAACAAAATATTTGCAAAATGATAATTTCACAAATTTACAAAACCTCTGAAATTCAAAAACAAAACAAGTCCAAAATAAGACCTCAAAAACTTGCCAGATCAAGGATAGTCCTACACCAGGACCCTACACTCATCTAAGGGTTAAAGTGGTCTGAGACCCTACTCTCAAGGGTTAAAGCGGTTCGAGACCCTACACCCACCAAAGGGTTGAAGAGGTCTGAGACCTTACACCCATCAAAGGGTTAAAGTCGTCCAAACGATTAAAGACTAACTCACAAAGCAAAAGCAGGTCACTCATACAAACAACACTGGGATGGGACTCAATTGTACTCCAAAAAGAATATTTGAAGATTTCATTAAAATCCGATGTTTTCAAATATATCTGAAAAGAAATGGTTTTTAAAGAATAAAAAAGGAAACATTTGAAAACATAAAAAGAAATCTCACCTGTAAACACCCAAAAAAATTTCCATATTTTAAAAACTCCTGAATTTCAAAAAGCCAACTCGAGGTCAAAACAAGAGAAAAAGGAAGGCCCAAGCCCGTTCAAAGAAAAGCCAGACCAAAGATCAAAATTGGTATCCAGCTCAAAATCAAGTTCAACTCTAAAATGCAAACAGAAGCCAAGACCCTGATGAAGCCAAAAGAAATCAAGGACCCAGTCTATCAAAATAAAAAATAGAGTCTGTGGGAAAATCTGAGATCGACCTCATCAAAGACAAAGCCCAAGACAGGATCAAACAGGACCAAATCCAACATCAAAAAGTCCTAAAAAGCAAGACATCGGTCGGTTAAAGAAGTTAGGAAAAACCCAGGCTAAAAACGGATCACCGAGGAACCGGAGCCCGCTCGAAAACCGTCCGTTTCGTGCACCAAAGGAGACTCAAAAAAAGATTTGGATTGGATTTGAACAAAAAAATCTAGATCCAGGTCCATTTAAAGTTTGAATTGGGTTGGATCCTAGGATCCAAACCCAAATCTAAAATACCACCCTTGGCCTGTAAATAGAGCCAAGGGGGTTCACGTATGGGATCCTTTTTGAAATTGAGAGCTTGGGGAAAGGAGGAGAGAGAGAGGGAGCCAAAGTCAACAATGGTGGGCTTGGGCTTGTGGGCTTTACCTACGCTAAGGTGGCTGCACCAACTTGCTAGGATGGCTCGAGTTTGACAAAAGGTGGCTACACCAACATGGCTAGGATGGCTCGTGGACAACCAATGCAAGGGTTGCACCAAGAGGTAAGCCTTGAACCCTTTGACCACCCCACCTAGCCATCTCTTGACCAAATCCATTGGCCGAACTTGGATTTGCGCTGCAACCTACCTTGGCCGAATGCATCCCTTGACCAACCACGGTTGAACCAAGCCTTGACCCACAAGGCTTGGCCGAACCATCTTATGGCGGGTTGGCAGTGACTGCACCTCAAACCGATTGGAACCTAGCTGCAGTTGACTAACCACCTTGAACCACTTCAAACACCCCAATCGAACCCACCTAGCCCGCAAGAACCTAACCCATTTGCTGCCATTTTGCTGAACCAAGGTGGACTTCACCCTTTGATCTTGACTCAAGACCTGCCACCCTAAATCGAACCAAATTGCCCTTGATTGAACCCAGCTGAGCATTGAACCTACCCTTGACCAATCCCAATTGAACCGTGGTTTGACTTGGGTTGAACCTGCCACAACTGAATCACGGTTGAACTTGTGGACCGAGCCAAGCTTTGACCACATACCTTGCACTTGGGCTAAATCAAGACCTTGGCTGAACTGAACTGACCTGCACATGATCACCTTGACTTGGCTGCCAACTGAACCAAGCCATGTAGTGGGCTAAACTGAACCAAGGTTGACTGCATCTTTACTCTGAACCTGGCTCCCAATCGAACCACCTGTGGACTGAACCTGGCTACCTTCTTCCCCAAGAACCGACCTTGCTCAGCCCCAACTGAACAGACTGCACCTGGCCCAGTTGAAACTCCTTTGACCCAAGCATCCGTTGGCTGAACCCACCTGAAGGCTGACCTTGACCACTTGGGCTGAACCTCACGGATTGGCCTGAATCGAACTTGGAGCTGCACCAGTTCGACTGAACACTTGGGTTGACTTGAACGAAGACCTTGGCCAGCTGCATCTTGACCGGTTGCACCACTTGGACTTGGGCGGCACCAAAAAGGTGGACCTAGCTCACAGCTTCGACAAAGCGGACTCGAGCCAACCCAACAAACGGAAACGAGAGACTAAATTGAACGAAAACTTGTAAGTACAGTTAGTTTCGGTTTTAAATTACTTGTTTCAATTCAATTCAATTCGGAACGGGGTTGTATTAATGGAGCGAAGTCTCTCCCCAAGTTGTAATATTTGGGCATGAACACGATCGCACCCACGAACACTTGAGCCTTTCCACTCTTATCTGGTGGATGAACACGATCACACACATGTGCACTTGAGCCTTTCACTCTTTACACTCACATGCACTTGAGCCTTTCCGCTCTCTGACCCCATATACATTATAAAACATTCTATACTTCAATCCTCATCTTTTCTTAAGCAAGTATACGTACTTACATTCAGGTAAATTTACTTCGTGAAAGTCGTGTGAGTTGTACTTACATTCGGCTAAATTTACTTCGTGAAAGTCGTGTGAGTTGCACTTACATTCGGGTAAATTTATTTCATAAAAGTCGTGTGAGTTGTACTTACATTCGGCTAAATTTACTTCGTGAAAGTTCGGATAAATTTACTTTCGTGAAAGCAGTGTGAGTTGCACTTAAATTCGAGTGAGTTTACTTTTGTGAAAGTCGAGTAATCGCACCCACGAGCACTCGAGCCTTTCCGCTCTTAAACTACACACGAATACACCCACGCGCACTTGAGCCTTTCCACTCTTAAATTGTACACGAGTACACCCACGCGCACTTGAGCCTTTCCACTCTTAAATTGTACACGAGTACACCCATGCACACTTGAGCCTTTCTGCTCATAGGATAAACATATATATATTTAAATTCGTGTCAGTTTACTTTTGTGAAAGTAGAGTCATATTTCAATTCGTGTGAGTTTTCTTTTTATGAAAGTAGAGTTGCACTTCAATTCATGTGAGTTTACTTTTGTGAAAGTAGAGTTGCTCTTCAATTTGTGTGGGTTTACTTTTGTAAAAGTCGAGTGAGTTGCAATTTCAATTTGGGTGAGTTCGCATCATCGCTCTCGAAAACCCAAAAAGAATTTCTAGCATCCCTACATTCGCTCGTCGCTTTCAAAGCCCTCGAACAAAATCGCTCAATCCACGCTGAAATTAGGCCACACATTCCACACACACATCAGGCCTAAACAGATAAAACTTGCAAGAAAAGTAGGGATGTCCGGCCCCGTAATAAAAATTGCAAAGAGTGCACGAACCAAATTCGTTAAACACTTATCGTTCGAAGTAAATACTTGTTTAAAAAATTGAAGTTTCTAAGCGCTTAAACTGACCCTTGAGCATCGGTTCAAGAAGGTTTAAAGCGAAAAGAGTCCACTTGCCCACAATCGCCAAAGTCAGAAAATCATTTTCAAAAACCTTCGCTAGTTTGAGTAAGCTAGCTGGCACGCTTACAAAAGCGTAGGCACGAAAAAGTTCACTCCGAGTTTCATAAACCTGGGAGTGGAAATTGTCATGTTTACATTACCTTAATCAAGCAAAGCAGAATCTCAGGAGGTTAGGATGAAAGCAAAAGAGGTTCTCCAATAATGGATCAAATCAAATCAAGTTAGAATGGGTTGCACCTGAGGCAAGCCCAACTCAAGTTAAAAATGAGCACATGACCAAGCCCAATTCAACTTATGATTGGCGGCACATGTTGAAGCCCACATAAAATGAAATCAAGATCAAGACGGGCTGCGAAACAAGTCTGACACAAGACCAAAAGGTGTGTCGCACCAAAGCAAGTTTAATTCAAACCAAGAAAGGGCCACTATGACCCAAATCAAATTCAATTAAAGTAGTTAAGATCAGGTCAAGGAGTTGTGCTTCTACCATGTAGACGTGAATTTTTATTTCAAAATCTTTTACGATTTGAAATTAAACTCTCGAACTACGTCAAGTGCACGAGCGTGCCAGTTAGTTTACTAAAACTAACAAAGTTTCATTTTCTGACTTTCGTAAACGATTGTGGATAAGTGAGTGTAAACACCCCCAAATCCCACGAATTCCTCAAAACAACCTGGTTTTTCGTAAAAGAAGCCCCAAAGGGCTATTTTGAGTCTGGAAACCCAGGAGCCTTCCAGACAACCCTGTACATATGTTTTGAACTTTACATATTTCAAAAATGTATAATATGGCTTTGAAAACCTTTAAAACACGTTTTTGAAACCCCGAAGCAGCTTGGTCTGATCAAGACAGGACCAGAAAAGCCAAAGAGAGCCCAGAACAGGAGCACATGTCGAGCCCGGCACAGCAACTCTCGTATCAAATCCACCCCCAGGATCTCGAACGTCCAAGACCCTGTTATCATCAAAACATCCTTTGAAGTCATCTCCGGAAGGCGAAAACAGAGGCGGACGATCATGTTGGCAAAGACCCAACGCAGATGGAGTACTGATGCTGTCAGGCCCCGCACAAACCGTTCGTTTTGAACACAGCTCGAAGGAGTCAGAATTCAGTTTGGATCGGATCTGGACCATATATATCCAGATCCCAATCCAAACCCATGTATGGACTTAAATTTGGATTTGGATTCAAAAATCCAATCCAATATCCACATCCATGGCCCACATCACCTTCTCATAAATGGAGGTGAGGCCCACTTGAATTTCACATGGGATTATGGGCATGAGAGAGAGTGGGGGAGGATAAGATCAAGGGAGTGATTGTAATTAAGCTTGACTTGTGTGTCAAGTTTGGGGTTAATCATGTGGGTTAGCCTAATTAAGTGGGTTTAGCTTGTAATTAGCCAAAACCTAACCTAGGGCTGCACCAACATAATATGATTAGGGTCCATGGGTCATGCAAAGGGAGCTCCTTCACCTAAACCTAACCAAAAACACCTAATCCTAGCCTTCTACCCTAATCCGGTCCTAATCCTAGCCTAATCACCTAACCTACTTCCCTAATCCCGGCCTAATCCCAACCTAATCACCTAACCCACTTCCCTAATCCTTCCCTAAACCTAGGTTAATTTCCCTAAACCTAACCTAATCCTAGCCTAATCACCTAACCCACCTCACTAAACCTCACCCCAAAACCAACCCACCTAGCTAAACCCTAAACCTCTAAACCACCCCACCTAAACCTAGCACACAATCTACCCAAAACCCCTTGTATCTAAAATATCTGGCCCTACCCTAATACCAGCCCACCTTACTACCTTACCACCACCCCTAAACCACCTAACCACTACCCCAAAACCAGCCCCACCGCCCATCACAAAAGCTATAAACCCCCCCCCTAGTGGGCGGGTTTTTCAGCTTTTTGGGTCCCCCATTCCCAGCCGATCACCATCAAGCTTCTCATCCTCCATTCCCAGCCGGCTCTTCCACTTGCACCACCACCTGCACAACCACCGTGCTCCACCTGCTCCACCACTCCCCAGCCATCCGTCGCCATCCTCTTCATCCAACCGAACCAGCCACTCCACCACACCCGGCTGCTCCTCAACCACCCGCCGCGTCCCATCGTTCAGTTAGTACCCCACACTCCACCTTACTCCTCCACTCCCTCTCCACTCTCAGCCACCCACCATACCACCACCTTACCCTAATACCAGCCACTTGCCGCCACCACTCCCACTCGGCCAGGCCATAACCACCCTAACTACCCGCCACTACCTAGACACCCTAGCTACACCCGGCCACTCCACCCAACTCCCTAAAACCTGCGCATATCACCTCACCACAACCACCACCACCTTACCCCATACCCTAGCTAGCTTCCTTCCCATCCTCCACCCATAGCCACCCTAGCAGCCCGCCACCACCAAGTTCCCCTAGTCGGCCACTCCAACCGACTGTCACTTCCATTTGGCCAACCACATCCTTCCCTTAGGTGCTCTATTAGACACTCCCTTAGGCTCCCTTAGTGTCATACTCCCTAACCTTATCCTCTCTTAGTGACCCCACGTAGTCACCTTAGCCCCATACACAAAACCAGCCCTTCGCTAAGTAGCTGGCCACCTTCAAGGCGTCTCTTCCACGCACCAAAGGCACCCGGCCAGCAGCCCCTTGCCGTTCAACTCCGCGGAGCTCCCTCTTGCAGCCCAAGGTGAAGGCCAAGCCCACACTCAAGCAAGGCATCTTCGGACCAGCTATTAGTAAGTGCCTAACTCGGTCCTTAGTTGTATACTTGCTTAAAATTCAATTCGATACGGGGTTGTAATAACGGAGCATAGTCTCCCCCCGCTTGTAATAACATGGCTTGGCACACCCACACACACGTGCACTCTCTTAGTCGTGCACGATTTTGAACACACACGGGCCTAATCAGCCCCTAACATATATATATATATATATATATATATATATACTTTAACTTTCGTAGGGTTTTGCTTAAGTTGGGTGTGTTGTCTTTCAATTCAAGCACTCACACACATTTAGCCATCGCTCTTATTTGAAAGACCCAAGTAAGGGCCGAGCTATACTATTTGGGCTTCATTTCATGTCGTGTGTGTTGTCTTTCAATTCAAGCACTCACACACATTGAGCCTTCGCTCTTATTTGAAAGACCCAAGTAAGGGCCGAGCTATACTATTTGGGCTTCATTTTATGTCGTGTGTGTTGTCTTTCAATTCAAGCACTCACACACATTGAGCCTTCGCTCTTATTTGAAAGACCCAAGTAAGGGCCGAGCTATACTATTTGGGCTTCATTTCATGTCGTGTGTGTTGTCTTTCAATTCAAGCACTCACACACATTGAGCCTTCGCTCTTATTTGAAAGACCCAAGTAAGGGCCGTGTTATACTATTTGGGTTTAATTTCATGTTGTGTGCGTAGTACTTCAATTCAAGCACTCACACACATTGAGCTTTCACTCTTATTCCCAAGACCTTAATCAAGGCCATACTACAAGTTATATTTGGGTTTTATTTTATGTCGTGTGTGTAAGTCTTTCAATTCAAGCATGCACCCACATTGAGCCTTCACTCTTTTTTGCAAGACCCAAGTAAGGGCACGTCTATACCCTATATACATATCTCCCTTCGGCATTTACATTACAAGTCATTTCCCTTCGATCATTTCCCTTCGGTTATTTCCCTTCGGCATTGTCTTTACATTCGGGTTTTCCCTTTGGAGTAGCGTGAGTTTGCATTGCATCTATGTCATACCACAAGGTAGGATGCATATTGCATCAAAGCAAGTCCCGTACTCCCGCTCAAATTCGCCCCATGTAGTGGAGTGTTCATAACACACACCTAGGTGGCCCATAAAGGGATAAAAAGAAAGACTTAGGCACGTGCAAATCCACGTGATCTAAAATCTGCAATCGTATCTAAAAGACCCGAATTAAACACCTTGAACCGCTTTCGTAAGCTTTTTCTATCCCAAAACTCGATTTTTAAAAGCGTATAGACTGACCCTTGCGCATCGGTGCAAGAAGGTCTCCGATGACAAGAGCTCACTTGCTCACAGTCGCCACGATTAGAAGTCAGCTTAAAATATATCTTCGCTACCTTAGGTAAGCTAGCTGGCACGCCCTGTTTATATAAATAGGCCTTAGATGCACGAGAGGATCCGCTCCAGGCCCTGAGAAGCCAGAGGCGGGGATTTTCGCGTGTCTACAGAGATTGGCATGCCTGGTGGGATGTGAGCCTTTCAAAAATCGAGTTTTAAGTTAGAAGCTTGCGAAAAAATTTGTAAAAAAGGTGTCATTTTTAACTTGTTTTCCTTGCTTGTACTTAGGAAATTTTGAAAAAGCTTGAAAAGCATGTCAAAATCCAATCCAAGTGAAGTGTCGAGCCAAGGCTCATGCGCATCAAGTTCTCACTCTAGGAGGATTTTCAAAAACAAAATAAAACTAGATGAGATCGAGGACCTGAGAAGGGAGTTTGAGGCCAAGATCGATGCTCTCAGCCAAGAGGCTGAAGTAGGTGATTCGTGTTCATCAAACGGTGAACAAAGGCCTAAGAAAAAATCTGAAAAACCTCGCAAGCACAAAGAGGCCTCTGTAATGGAAGGCAATCAATACCACTAGTCCTTCACACAAAAGGACCGTAAAGCCCTACAGTAGTTGCTGAAAGGGCAGAATAAAGAGAAAAGAAGCTACGCCCTGTCTGATTTCCTTCCTATGGATTACGAAACAGACAGTGATGATGAAATATCGAACTTCCATCAGTATGATGGCATGGGAGACCCTAGGTCTCACTTGCAGCTTTTCTCGCGTCGAGCCCATAAGAAGAAAAAGGATTCAATGAAATGGGTGTATTGGTTCCCTCTATCCCTTAAAGGCACAGCTGCCAAATGGCTGGCTTCCTACAACTTAAGCCAGTTCGCTACTTTTGAAGAGTTAGCGAACTGCTTTATGCAAAGATTTGCACACAACGTAGAAGTCACGCCGACTCTGAATACCTTAAGGGATACAAAGCAACGCATGAACGAAGACGTACATGCCTTCATTATAAGATGGAGGTCACTTTTGGGCCAAGTGCGAGAGCCCATATCCGAAGGATGCGCAGTCATGCTCATCCTGGATAACTTTAAAAGCGAGTTAAAAACCCTTCTCTCGCTCCATGAGATCTCAACTTTCCATAAGTTGATCAAAAAGGCATCCCTTTTCGAAACCAATTTGAGAAAAGGGACATATGATCACTTGTGGAAAGGAAGTTCGTTTCTAAAACCCGTTTGGAAAAGCCCATCACTTATGGGCTACCCACGATGGACAAAGGGGCAAAGCCCCATAAAATCGCCAATGTCCTGGTGGATCCAGGCGTAGCAGGCACTTCCAAAAATTTTGAAAAACTAGAAAATAAAAGGGAGCGAACCTTTCAAAAATCGGTTGAAAAATGGGAGTATACATCGCTGGGGCAACCTGTGTCGGAGGTCCTAGACCTCCTACTTGCCCAAGGCATGATAGAACTCCCCAAAATCCCCGAAGGAGTCACTTCCAAAGGGGGGTATTTAAACCGATTTTGTAAGTATCATCGGCTCAAAGGCCATGATACCAAACGTTGTTTCTCCCTTTTAAATAAAATTGAGAACTTGATAGCAGAAGGCCGGCTCCAGGTCACTACGGAACCTGAGCCACCTCAAGCTATCTTCAAAGAACCCTTTCCCAAACACGCCAGTGGTAGTGGGAAAGGAAAGGAGGTATGTACCCTCACCTTTTCTAAAGAGCTAGCACAAAAACCAGAGTCTGGTCAACCCACTTGTGCGCCCACTCTTGTATTGTATAAGAAGCCCGCCCAAGTCGTCATTCGGGGACCACCGAAAGTGGAATCCCCGATAAAACCAGTTTTAAAACTCCAAGGTGTCCCTCAACTCATCCTTAGAGCCAAATTTAGCGCGAACCCTAGGCTGGTCATGGGGGAAGTGACTAGATCTGAGAGGATCTATCAACCCCCGCACTTACAAGGTGCTAAAAAGGTGGTCAGTGTGCCTGGCCCCTCAAAAAAATGTATCCCTAGTGTTCTGCCAAAAGCAGATAAGGACAAAGTCATCCTAAATCCTTATGACTTCGAAAACCACCTTTCAAAGATTTCTATTCACATGTCTATCTTAGAGCTTATACAAACCTCGCCTAGGCATAGACTTGTATTAGAGAAAATTCTAGAAAGGGCCAAGGTTGATTCGAACATAAGTCCAGAATCCTTGTCTGCCCAAGTGACTTTATTAGGAGCAAAATTGCCCATCACTTTCTCGGAAGATGATGTAGATAGACCCTACGAATCCCACAACCAGGCCCTGCATATTGAGGTGGTTCTAAACAACCACTCTCTGGACAGGTGACTAGTCGATGGTGGAGGAGGGCTCAACATCCTTCCGCTTCATGTGGCGTATAAAATCGGAGTCACCTTGACTTCTGTGAACCCAAGCCCCATCATTATCACTGGATACGATGGGAATGCGTCTAGACCATTAGGATCCATCAAACTCCTAATGGAAACGGGAGGGATTGCACACACGGGGGTGTTCCATGTCTTGGACATCCACCCCCATTATAACCTGTTACTGGGAAGACCCTGGATACACAGCTTGTGCGCTGTATCATCCACCTTCCACAGGTGTGTCAAGATCCCTTTTAGGGACCAGGTCGTAGTGATCCTAGGTGAGAGTCACCTACAGCTTCAGGGGATCATAAACTCCCCTTGTTTATCGAGCTCCCAAGCCCATGAGGCTAACCTGGGGCAAATTATGGTTGTGCCACCTCGGCTCGTGTTGAACAACCCTAGGAAGGTTGTATATGTGAAGGGGCCGCCCAAAGCAGGCCCCCTCCCGATCTTAACCCTTCTAGGAAAACCCAAGCATTCCCTATTTTCAAAGCCCATGGACAAGAAACCGTATGAGCATAATATGGATGACAGCATGTTCCAGGACCACGACTTATACCAAAACTTTTCAAAAAACAAAAAGTCGTGGAACATGTTGTTAAACATGGGCTACACGCCCTACAAGAGTCTAGGGGCACAGAACCAGGGTCTCCTACAGCCCATCCTTCCTAGGGCCAACCCAAGCCGATATGGGATCGGCTATACTCCCCGAATACCTCCAGAACCACCCCCTATGACCACCTGGGTCAAGGGTGCCCTAGAACCTGTCTTAGAAGAGACCTACAATTTAGCCCTTTGGGGCTGCTTTTGCAAAACCAGGCATATTTGAGAAAATCGTGGGATTTTGGGGTGTTTACACACCCACTCCACGGCCACCCTACGCGCCCCGCGCTCCTCGCGCCCTGCGCCACCCGCTCCACTGCCATCCTATGTGCCCCGCACGCCTCGCGTCTTGCACACCCCGCCTGTCACCCCGAGACTCGCCTGGCGCATAGCGCCTGGCACCGACCTCCTCAACCGACCTACCTGCCAACTGACCTAACACCAACCCTACCTAAGTCCCTGCCACCAACCGACTCCACCATACACCACCGACCTACCACCATACCATCCCAGCACCGCCTTACTCCACCACCTACCCAGCACCGACCTCCCTTCTCCTTAACCGACCTAGCTTCACCATACACCCCATCTACCTAGCGCCGACCCTGACTCCCATCCCATCCACTACCTCACGTCCCACCTCACAACCCAACCGTGACCTTTAGCTCCCACGCCATACCATCACCCCACCTAAGCCTAAAACCCGTAGCTCCCACACCACCGCCTCATATCCCAACACCCAGTCATGACCTTACCCTATACCATTCCATCACCCCACTCACCCGTGACCACCTTGCCATACCCCACCAAATCCCGCAACACCTACCTCTTGCCGTGAACCCATACCTCTCAAACCGAAAACCCACCAAGCTCCAAGGCTCCGGCCAGCCACTTCACGCCACAAGCTTCAACGAAGGCCCATCCGTGGTCATAAAGCAAGCTCAAACCCGTGTAGATTGGAGTGGACAAACATCCGAATCACTTGTAAGTGTTTCAAATTCGATATTTCATATCTCCTTCTACGTTTAATTCAATTTGGATACGGGTTTGTAATAATGGAGCGTAGTCTCCCCCCAAGATGTAATATTGATGTATGACACACAAGACACACACGAGCACTTGAGCCTTAGCTCTTAACTCATACACAAGCACCCACATGCACGATTGAGCCTTTGCTCTTATCATATATATGTATCTCAATTCAGCTGGGTTGTTACATTAAGTCGTGTGAGTTTGTCTTTCATTTACACACTCGCACCCAAAGAACACCCGAGCGCTTGCTCAAGCACCTCACGCACCATTTTGGACTCGGCAGCCACTAAGATATAGCCATATTTCTATATTTTCCAGTGCATTTTCCCGGTTCAGCTGCGTGTGTTGCCTTTACATTTACACACAAAAACAACACGTGCACGTTGATGACCTTCGGGCTCATATATATATAGTTGTATCTCCCTTTCTACTGAGTTTTACATTTCAGCTGCGTGCGTTGTTTTTACATTTACACATAACACATACGCGCACGTTGGCGACCTTCGGGCCCATATATATATAAGTATTTCCCTTCCGCACTTTACATTCAAGTCGAGCGGGGTTTTACATTCAAGTCATGTGAGTTGTCTTTCAATTTATACACAACACACACGCCCACAATTGAGCCTTTCCGCTCTTAAGATATAGTTATATTTCCCTTTTGCATAAGATACGTGCAAACCCCACGTAAATAAAATCTGCAACTAGACAAACCAAATCGATCGAATACTTTTATACTTTTCAAAAAAGGTCATACTTGTTCAAAATCGAGTTTTCTAAGCGTACAAACCGACCCTTGAGCATCGGTTCAAGAAGGTTTGCAACGAAAAGAGCCCACTTGTCCACAGTCGCCCCCTAAGTCAGATATTTCAAAACTTACTTCGCTAGCTTCAATAAGCTAGCTGGCACGTCCTTTAAGCGACTTAGACATACGAAAAGGTCCATTCCAGGCCTAAGAACCCAGAGTGGAAATTTTTGCATGTCTACAGATCCCATTTTGCATTTGAAATTGAACTCGCCTTGAAATGAAACTTGATTCAGCCCGTGATTCTAGCCAAATTTGTTTGTGATCTTCGTCGACATTTGGATAGGCTTCAACCTCATTTGCCTTATCTGACTCGATCTTTCTTTTGCTTTCTCGAATGGATCTCGATCCAGACTTGGGTTGGGTCTTACTTGTTTATCTGTTTTGTTTTGAGATTCATGGGCTTTTTAACTTGATTTTAAAACCTATATTTTGAAACATTCTCAAAAAGACTTAAACTTTAAAATTTGGGGTTTTTTAATTTAAAGGTTTATAAAGGCTTTAAATTGGTTTTGGAAATTCACGAGTTTTTGAAAACATTTTAAAATTTTGGGTGTTTACAAATGCCCCTCTTTGGCATTAATCCAAATTTATTTGGATAATGGCAAAGAAGAAAACACCCTTTTTGGATTTACTTACCAAATTTTCTTGAGAATATAGTGATCGTCCTTTATTTCGTAAACTCCTTTTTCTTGGATCATAGGAGAGGGATTTAAGCCAAAAAGGGACTTGACTTACATGGGGTATATTTTCTTAGGCATGACCATGCATTGTATGAGTGAGGTGAGTTTTTAGAGACTCAATTGAGGATTTTATGAGCTTTTGGAGAGCCTTTAAAGGCTGACTTCCCCAAGCAGAATTTTCCCATGTCTTCTTTGACATTTTGGGTTTTTAAAAGTTTTTCAAAAAGGAACTCCTTTTATCTTCCATCAAAAGGACTTGTAATTTTTTTCATACTTCCCTTCATTCGGGTTTCAATACCTACTACTTGGTAGAGGTTTTTGTAAGAAATTTTGGAAAACATTTCAAAGTTTCATTTCCCACATAACAAAGTCTAATTCTCAAACAAAATGAAATCCAAATAAGTAGATTCTATTCCTACTTTAGGATTTTCATGGATAAACCTTTTTCCATTGGGATAAGCTGAAGGGATATGGGAAAGAGTTATCACGGTCCCTTCTGAAGCGTCCCGTAGTTTAAGGCAAAGAGGCAGAAATTTGCTCTTTTGAACTCTGGCTTTTCCTTTTTCTTTCTTTCTTTTTTTTTCTTTTTCTCATTTTTCAAGAGAAGACCTCTTTTGAAGAAGCTTTTGTATTCCCTCTGTCTATTCGGAGAAGACTTCTTCTTGGAGGAGTTTTTGTATTTTCTTTTCTTTTCTTTTTGTTTCAAAGAGAAGACCTCTTTTGAAAAAGTTTTTCTATTCCCTCTGTCTATTCGAGGAAGGCTTCTTTTTCGAGGAGTTTTTGTATTCTCTTTTTCTTTTCTTTTTCTTTTGAATATTGCCAATTTTTCTTTTTGGAAAGGGAAGTAAAATGGAGGGAAAACTTATCCCTTTGGTTATTCAATTCAACCAAGATATCCCATTTCTTAATAGCATCTACCATTTAAAAATATTTTGCTATTTTGAACCAGGCTTCATTGTGTGAGTCAGGGATTTTTGAAATGTTACCAATTTGTTTTTGAAAACTCTACTTTTCGTAAAGCATCAATTCCCTCATTCGGGGTCATACAATCAATCTTGATCCTTCTTTCAGGGAGTTTCAAATGAGATCCATTTAAAAATCCTTTCGAAAAAATTTAACATAGACCCCATACATAATTTTTTTTCAAGTATTGGGCATTTTCAAGGTCTACTAAATTTCTACCCATAACATCAATATCGATTTATATTGTCCTTTATGATATGGGGACATTTCTACTTGGGCTACCACCTTTTTGGGCCTTTTTGGGTGAATGTGATGTATGTGATGCATGACATGTAAAAATGTACTCCATGTGATATAATGGAAATACATGCTTTATGAAATGGTGATAATATGAAATGTATTCCATATGACAATGATGGAGATACATGTTTTATGAAATTGAGTCTCCATGAAAAGTGTCTTGGGATGCATTTTCAATGCCCCTAGTTTAGTGGAGATGAATGATATCACACGGCCACATAGGCTTTCTATGGCATACAAGATGGACGATGGGATATGAATGATTCATGCACTTGACTTTTATGACATTTCTAACATGATCATGACAAAGTTTTGCATAAGGATGGACTAACAATGACCAACCCTAAGTATTTCATGGTCATCATATGGCCTCCACATTCTCCATTGTGGAATTCATTTGTTATATCCTAACCTCGTCAAGGTCTTCATATCAAGAAGATGCTGAAAGTCTTTTTACAAAGCATCCCTCCCAAAATCAACATATAGGGTTGAAATTTTTTGAATCTTTGAAAGAAGCAAATTTGGTGAAATCCTCCCCTTTTAAAAAGTTTTCATGTTTTGAAACCAAAGTTTTATAATTTTGGTCATTTTGGCAGGCCATCCAAATTGTGAGTGCCAATTGTGCATGTTTTGAAAGAACCGACTACTCTAATGGCCAACTCTTGATGTGACATGAATCTTCATTTTTGTCTTGCCAAATTTTCAAAAGCTTGGTTTATAACAAGTATCTCCAAAGACTTCAATGCATGAGTTCCTAGATTTTCGAAAAAAAATTAGGCCTTGTATGAGTGCTTCATACTTGATCATAAAAAATCTACTCGAATAGTATTTGGGATTTTTCTTTTCTCGGGAGATATGAAGATGATTCCTATACCTACTCCTTGATGATTCTTTGTCCCATCGAAATACATTTTTCATACTTGATTCTCTTTAAAACAATTTGTTAAAGCATGGTTTTGAAATTCATTTGCAAATTATGCCTTCATCGGGCATTTGATCAAGTATGGAATGTCTCCTCAAGAGGGAATTTCGGCCACATGATCTAGGGCTTGTCCCTTAATGGAGTCTTGATGATAAACTTGTAAACACCCCAAATTTTCATGTTTTCAAAACTCCTGAATTTCAAAAAGCCAAACTCGAGACCAAATCAAACATCAAAAAGTCCTAAAAAGCAAGACATCGACCAGTTAAAGAAGCTGGGAAAATCTAGGCTAAAATCAAGTCACCAAGGAACCGGAGCCCTCTCGAAAACCGTCAGTTTCATGCATAAAAAGAGGCTCAAAAGAAAGTTTGGATTGGATCTAGACAAAAAAAATCCAGATCCAAGTCCATTTGAAGATTGGATTGGGTTGGATCCTAGGATCAAAACCCAATCCAAAGAACCACCCTTGGCCTATAAATAGGGCCGAGGGGGTTCACGTGAAATAAAGTTTGGCAATTTGGGGAGCTTGGGAAAAGGAGGAGAGAGAGGGAGTGAAAGTCAACAAAGGTGGGCTTGACCTTGTTGGCTTGACATAGGGGGTGGGCTGCAACCAAAGTGGCTCGGTTTGGGCTACAAGGCTGCAACAAGGGGGAGTCAAGGCTTGGCTTGAGGTAAGGTGGCTACAACCAAGAAGACTTTGACCAAGAGTGGCTGCAACAAAGGTGGACCGGCTGCACCTTGAACCGAGCTTGACCAAGAGTGGCTGCAACCAAGGTGAGCCCCTTTGACCGAAACGCACCCTTGCACAACTGCACTTGCACCTGGCTGAGCCCACTTTGAACCGCCTTTGACTTGGTGCTGGCCGAGGAAGACCTTGAACCAACACACCATGGTTCCACCTTGAACCGCCTTTGACTTGGTGCTAGCCGAGCAAGACATCAACCACTCTTTGAGTTGCTGGCCGAACCCAACTAAACCGAACCCTTTGCTGCCCTATTGACCAACTGAACCGAACCCAGCTGGCTTGACTTGGCTGAACCACAAGGCTGCAACCATGGGCATACTTGAACCTTGGCCGACTCACCTTGGGCCGACCTACCTTGGCCGAACCACCTTGGGGAGGGTTTGACTTGGGCTGAACCACACCCTTGAACCGCACCCCTTCAGCTGCACCTTGGGCTGAACCCAAGCACCAAATCGGGGGCTGCACCTGGCCGAAACACCTTGGAGGGCAGACTTGACTTGGCCAAATTACACCAAGTGGAGGACTTGACTTGACCTAGCTCACGGCTGCAACGAAGGGGGTTTGAGCGAACCAAGCCAACCTCACCATGAGCTGCATCGAAGGGAAAAACTGTAAGTTGTTAAAACTTTGATTTTAAACTATTTTTTCCCCTTAAATTCAATTCGGAACGAGGTTGTAGTAATGGAGTGAAGCCTCTCCCCGGGTTGTAATATTTGTGCATGAACAAGATCGCACCCACGAGCACTTGAGCCTTTTCGCTCTTAAACTAGTGGATGAACACGATCACACACATGTGCACTCGAGCCTTTCCGCTCTTTACACTCACAAGCACTTAGCCTTTCCGCTCTTAAATTGTTGGATTGAACACAAGTACACCCACGAGCACTCGAGCCTTTCCGCTCTTTACACTCACATGCACTCGAGCCTTCTCGCTCTCTTAAGCTAAACATATATATATTTCAATTCACGTGGGATTTACTTTCGTGAAAGCAGAGTGAGTTGCACTTAAATTCGCACGAGTTTACTTTCTTGAAAGTAGAGTTGCACTTAAATTCGCGTGAGTTTACTTTCGTGAAAGCAGAGTGAGTTGCACTTAAATTCGTATGGAGTTTACTTTCGTGAAAGTCGAGTGAGTTACACTTTAAATTCACGTGAGTTTACTTTCGCGTAAGTAGAGTGGGTGCAATTTCAATTTGAGTGAGTTCGCATCATCGTTCTCAAAAACTTAAAACAGAATTTATAGCATCTCTGCATCCGCTCATTGCGGCAAATCGCTCGAACCCTCGCTCCAACCAAGCTAAAACTAGGTCGCACATTCCACACACACATCAGGCCTAAATAAATAAAACTTGCAAAAATCTTAGAGCCGTCCAACCCTCATGATAAAATTGACAAGAGTGCACAAATTGAATTCGTCCAAAACATTGAGCATTCAGTTAATTTGAAGTAAAAACTTGTTTGAAAATCGAAGTTACTAAGTGCTTAAACTGACCCTTGAGCGTCGGTTGAAGAAGGTTTAAAGCGAAAAGAATCTGCTTGCCTATAATCGTCAAAAAATTAGAAAAATATTTAAAAACCTTTGCTAGTTTGTGTAAGCTAGCTGGCACGCTCGTGTAAGCATAGGCACGAAAAAGTTCACTTCGAGTCTAATAACTTGGGAGTGAAAATTTTTGTGTTTACAGAACTCATACTCCATTAAAAGAGGCTGTCATTTAGCTAGCCTACCCGTTAGGATAGGTTTTTCAAACAAGTGCTTGAATGAATCAACATTATTCCTATTTCATGATATGGAAAATAATGTCTCAACTTTGGAGGCCTATACCAAGGCCAAGCACGATTTTCTCTATGGCTTGATAATTTCTTTCACACGCCAATAGAGTTTTCGAAATGTAGTAAATGACATGCTTTTTGAGGCTATCATTCTCATATCGAGCACCCAATGCATTCGCATGAATTAAAATATAAAGCATGCTTTGGAGGTTTTAAAAATTGGAGGTGATGAACCTATGTCCGTTTGATGCATTTGGAAAAATTGGTCCTATGATGTCAAACGCCCACATGGTAAATGGCCATGGGCTCACCATGGAATGCAAGGTTGATGATGGGATATGAATGATGTGTCCATGCACTTGACATGGGTGACATTTCCTAACATGATCATGACAACCTTGCTTTAGAGTGGACCAAAAGTAACCGGCTCTAAGTATTTTCATCGCCATCATGTTTGCATTTACATGCCCTCCACATTCTCCATCGTGGAATTCATGCATTATAATCCTAGCCTCCTCAAGGTCTACACACCTCAATAAGATGCCAGTAAAACTCTTTTTATAAAGAATCTCTCCCAAAATTATGTAGCGGGTTGAAATCTTTCGAATGAAAGCATTGTCTTTAGATGAAGCGAATTCTGAAAATCCTCCGTTTTCTAAGAAATCTTTAATGTCTTGAAACCAGGGTTTTTCAGTAGAATTCTAGTTGTTTTAGTAAATCTCCAAATCATGAATGGATGGAGTGGGTGAGTGCCATATTTCTAAGGATCAGATTCCCAAGGTGGGATCGACCCTTAGGGCTAAGCCTAAGGATGAGAGGGCATCTGCTATGCCATTGTCCTCTCTTCCTACGTGTGCGAGTGTACATGATTTGAATGAATCGACCAATTTGGTGGTCAATTTGTGGTATGGAAGGAGTTTTTCATTTTTGACTTGTCAAATTTTCAACACTTGGTTTATGACAAGTAAAGAGTCTTCAAAGACTTCAATGCATGATGCCCCTAGAGTTTTTGAAATTTGCAAGCCTTGTATGAGTGCTTCATACTCGGCTGTATTGTTGGAACATTCGAAATCTAGGCGAATAGCAATGGGGATTTCTCCCTTTTTAGAGGATATGAGGATGACTCCCGCACCTGCCCTTCTTTGGTTTCTTGCCCCATCGAAGTGCATTTTCCACACTTGGTTTTCGTTTAAACAGTTTGCTAAAATATGGTTTTGAAATTGGTTTAGAAAGATGCCTTTATCGGGCATTTCATCAAGTATGGGATATGAATCCTCTAAGGGGAAATCAGCCACATAGTCGGCTAGGGCTTGTCCCTTAATGGAGGTTTAATGATGGAATTTTAGGTCATACTCCATTAAGAGGAGTTGCCATTTACCCAGCCTATCTTTTTTCTTCTTTTACTTTCCCTAAGAGTATAAGTAATATAACAATTTTATCTTTTTTGAATACATCGAGTCTTTTATATATTTATGCAATCCCCTATTAAGAACCAAGATACACGAGTCATATTCGAAGACCCATTGCAACGACCGATATTTTATCACTGAGTGCTCTTTCCTCCTCCTTAAGAACAAGGGTTAAAGTTTTATGGCACACTTCTTGTCATCTAGCATTCTTCCTTTGCAATATATGGTTAAGAGGAAAAGTATACATTTTGATGTAAAAAATAAAAATGGTAACCAATAGTGCGGAAGTATCTTATTTTATGTGAACCTAGTCTTTAGCTTCCATATCATATTCGTACAACGTAAAAAACAATTATTATGGTATATGCAGTTAACCACAAGACAAACATAAACTAAACAATTATTGTAGTACTCGTACTTTCATATCTACTTTTCTATAAAAAAAAATGGTAAAGTAAACGACCACCGGTACTCGGAAGGCTACACGAGACCTACTAAGCCGGTTCGAGCTGGTCAGCCCACCATAGAAACAAAGCTCTTCCGGCACTGCTTTTCCCTGTACGGGGCTCAAGGGGAGGAAGTGTCGAAACCATTTAAGTATCTTACTATATTGGCAAGCTGCGTTAGGCTGCCGAGAGAGCTCTAGCTCCTTGTATAAATAAAGATTTACTTGCAAACTATTTGTGCAAGAAAAGCAGATGCCATACGAAGTTCGGATTCGAGAATGTACCGCCACGTTAGCAGGCTTCCCGTAAATTTCTTGATTAATGATTTATATGAATTGTCACGGATTTAAAATATGTGGGTCTTAGGAAGGAGAAGAGTTAAGGCTATCATTCTCGTGGACGCCGAAGATAGTTATTATGGTGCCACGTCGACGGCCGCGGTGACCTCAAAATTGAGTGGTGCAACGCTGTTGCCGTTCAAAGATTCTTCCAGAAGAAATAAGTAAAGAGAAAACCTTGGTGCCAATTCGCTTTCAATCTAATGCACAACAAGGAATCCCGAGAAAGAATTAGGTTTGAAAATCTATGGTACTCGTCCATCCAGAGTAAGAAAGAAGAAGGAAACTGCATCATCGCGTTCAGATCCTGTTTCGGGACGAGACTGAAACAGTTTGACACAAACACGACTGAACCATGAAATAGCTGGTGTATACGAACAGGACCTGAATAGTGTATGCTTGTCACTAAGTAAAATAACCCGAAAGGTCTATGAATAGTTATTTGTATTGTATTTCTTTTTAAGTAAATAACGTTATTTGGAAGAATAGCGTTTGGATTCAAACATCGAGTATGGAGTCTCATTACGAAAACAACTTCAGGTCATGTTTGTGTCTTATCATCTCTAGCTCTGGTCAGAAAAGGACAACTTGCAAATGGTCTAATTCCTTTTGTGTTGCTTAATTTGGGTAGACATAAACATAAGCCTTCAAGGTCACGTTTGTCTCAGTTACTGGGTATTGCATAGCTACCAATTTTATGCCAGGTAGTGTTGGATCTCGCCATATCGTGCTCCAGTCGAAAATAGGTCAACCCGCATAAGATCCAAAAATTTCCGTGTTACACCTGAATACACTTTTGTAATTATTTATGTTCGTGTCATTTGCTGCCAGCCCCAACAATATCACTTCCTTCGTGATATGAAAAGCACGTGCCACAACCCACAAAACTGTTGTGATGAATTCTTTGGCTTCGCCTAACCACCACACCGAAAGAAGGGAAAAGAAAATAGTCAAAAGAAAAGTTGGTCCCCAACAACCACAAGCAAATTTGAATCCCAACTCAATGGCTTGGCTCGGTTAACATCATAATGGCTTGCTAACTTCGCCATACGACGTTTATTAATGGTTGAACCAGTGGGCAATAAAACATGACCCGAAATGACACGAGCATGACACAATTGCATCCGTGCATTATCATAAGCCTCACCTCTTACCAGCCCTAATTCTGACATGGTCTGACTTTTTATTTATTTATATGGATTTTCTCACTTGACTTTCACCCAACACAATTTAGTCTCACCCTGGAAAATTTCCACATCTCTAGTTGTCTTCCTTTTCTTTTCCTTTTTTTTCTTTTGTCAACCTAGTTTTGCAGTGACCCTTAGACAAATGTGCACCACTACTACGTTAGATCATATCAAGGCTTGTTTTTGAACTGTAATTCAATATTGTAAACATTGGATTGGACCTGCTTCGAGTAGGGGTATCGTATCATATCATACAAACAAGGTTTAGGACTTGTGAGGCGTTATATATGAGACTAATAATTGTCTTGTGAACCACTTTGACACAGCAAAATAATTTTCTTCTTGGCTTGCCCGTGGAGTATCATCTTTGGCCGAGCCACTTAGCCTTAAGTAGTCCTTGGAGTGATCTCATGACTGTGTTTGTGCTTCTGAAACAACTCTTCTCAAAGTTTCCCGTTAATGGATGGTCAGATTTTCAATGCAGTGGCAACCTTACATTGAGGCCGCCTTATAAGATTGTTATTGTATATAGTTTATGCCCACCTTGAATAATCGAATAGGATATTTGCTCCGCTCTACCAAAAATTCTAGATCCGCCAGTCTAAATGGGTGTTTTAGCCATCATGCCAAATGGAACCAGAGATGAGGGTCCTTTCTTTTGGGCTTTTGCACCAACATATTCATCTAAGTCTCACCTCGTGAATCACTGGGATTGTAATATGATGTGATAACAGAAAAACAAAACTGCTGCTGCTTGGATCTGACCGTATTGAGCCCAATATAATCGTATTGTGTATGATTTTTGAAACTTTATATTGGTTCATATATACCCAATTTTTAATTTAAATAATAAAAAGTCATGAATTGCAATGCATTCACGAACATTCTATGCAAAGTCAGAACCAAGTGAGGGTTTGCTGCATAAACTCTTACTCTTATCTATGCATTCAATGTATAGATATCATAGAACCGTATACGCTAGATCATGTAGTTCGATAATTTGGTAATCGTCAAGGCATCTCAATTGCACCGGTAAGACCGTTTATTACAAATAGGCCTATAAAGTCTTACATATAAGGTACAATATGAGTCACATGATGTTATTTGAGAGGTACAATATGAGTCACTATTTTGAGGTTGAGCACTTCGGCATCCCAATATTGTATGTTCATGAATATGATGAGTTATACATGGAGTAATATATTCCTCGAACGTATCAGTTTATTTTGCGATATTCTATTAGAGAGTTGTGAATGGATCATCCAACTTAAGTTAGGCAATATATATTAGCGTGGTCTTTAACCTTTTTTATTTTATTATAATTCTAACTTTTCATAAATATTTTCTTATATCATCATTTTACCGCAATACCTGATATACTAGCACCAGTTTTAGTATATTCAAAAAGCATACCACAATCATTGTCTAGGCGACCTTGTTTTATTGAAGTTGTTAGAGACATATGAACAATGATTTCAACAAGAATATAGATTGACTATATATGAAGAAGATGATGAGGATACATGAGATCGATGTTGTAAATGATCTATGAACTAGGACGAACCATTGTATATGAGGTTTACATCTTGTATTTGAGATGTTCTTTTTGTATTATTCATTACATATATATATATATATATGTAAACAAAAAAAAATTGATCTTATGCGAACTCAAAACTTTGCTTGCAAAAACGTGTGCAAGAGTGCCAGCAAATTTACTCAAACTTACAAAGAGATTTATCTGACTATTCAGCGATTGTGAGAAAGTAAGTTCTTATCGATGTAGGTCTTCTTGAATCAGTGCTCAAGGGTCAACCTAGACGCTTAGGAAGAGTGATTTTGGAATCCGAAGTTTTTACAAAACAATTTTGATTTAAAACAATCTTTTCTAAAATGATAATATGATTTCACTTGGCCAAATCAGGTTTAGCCCTACGAAAATAGAATTTGTTCTGTTTTGCAATGTGAAAGTTTTTATTTTATAGAGGCCTTTATCTGAGTTAAAATCCCAAAAATTTTATCTAGGTGAGAAGCATGTATGAAGTTTTATTAAAAAAACTATTTGTATTTTTGGGTCCTTTGATGATCAAATAAAAATTTGAGAAAAGTTTTTAACCCAATAGTATTTTGAAATTTTGAATAATATCTATGACTAAGATTCAAGGTATTAGTAAAACACTCTTATTTCTTTACGTAGGCTTAAGATACGAATGTTATCTTTCAAATGGCACCTTTCTTGAGGTATTTAGACACCTATGGACCAAGTTATCGAGGTTTTACCAAACTTTTGTTGTGGCATTTTTGTCATAGTCAGGTTCAGTTTTCGGTTGAGTATGATCTTTGCTGATAAAAAATTGCTGTTTTTTTATCACCTTCACATGTGTCCAAAATTTGCGAACATTTTACCGAACATTGGTTAGTTAGTATGTATATTACTCACAAACCAAATTTGGCAGTATTTCGTTTAAGGATGGCATATAAAAAATTCTGGAATCACACAAGGTTCGTGCAGTATGATAAAATCGGAAGAAATTTCATTATAGAAATTAATGATGCCTTAGGTTTGAATCTTAGTAGTTTAGTGATCATTAAAAGAATTTTGTTGAAGACTTATACTCATTCTGGGAAGAACTCATCTACATATAGATTCTCGGGACATCTCTCTCAAGGAGGATTGCTCTTTTGAAAAATATATGTGATCATAGCCCAATGTCCTCTCGTAACACAAACTTATGGGTGATTAATCCATTGTAAGAGTGATTCCATACTCATGTAATCATATGTAAACGTAGTAGCTATGTCCCTCTTATGACTTATTAAATTGAATTAGAATAAATCAATATACCGAAGAAATGGGAGAAGGGATAATATAATACATAAGCACAGAATAGATAAGAACGTATAAGATATGGAGTATATTAGGATAAAAGAAATGAAATCTTGTGAAAGTGACAGATTTCTCTTACATATAACCCTCACCTTTTGCGCTTTTAGACTGAGATGACCCTCCTTTGCAATGATATTCCACGAAATAATTGTTATTTGTAAGCTTACAAAGGATTAAAGACAATAACTCCAAGCTTACAACAAAAACAAACAAGATAAAGAAGTAGAAGAGGATGACTTTAGGCTTTCTCTTTCTAGGACTTTTCCTTTCTCTCTCTTCCTTGGATGAACTTTTCGTTGGATTGAAAATGAGCTCCATTACATTCTCCTTGGCTAGGCTTATCACTCTTGGTTTAGAATCCATTTTCTTGGTCACCCTATCCTCCTTTTATAGGCATTTTTTTTAATTGGATCCTTTTATATTATTGGGTCCGATCCAAACCCAAATCCAATCTATAAATAGGCATTTTCATGTGAGAAAGGCGACATGACACATATGCCATGTGTTGGAGAAGGTTGTGCATAGTTTGGGCATGTGAGACTCGTTTGCACAAATTTTGCATATTGGGAGCTAGCGCCCCACGTGGGGGGTTCCCACATGCCATGCATGGGGTCAGGTGTGGGGGGATCCCACCAGGTATGTGGGGTGTCATGTTTGATGATGTGATGGCAGGTCGCTGGCGATTTGTGGTGGTTGATGGTGGTGTGGGTGGCACATGGTTGGTTGTACTCATGGTAGCTAGCAATGACACTTTTACTCTTATATACTTTGTGGGTTAATCTCTTTAACTTTTTTAAACCACTTTAACCTTTTGGTGGTATAAAGTCGTTTGGTATAGGATCTTCCTTGGTTAGGGGTATTTTGAGCTTCTTGTTTTTCTTGTTATAGATTACTCATTTTTTCATTTTTCATTCTATGGGTTGATCTTTTTAACCTTTTGCACCACTTTAACCTTCTGATGGGTGTAGGATTGCTTAGTATAGGATTGTCCTTTATCAGGGTATTTTGAACTTTTCGCTTTTTTGCTTTAGATTGATAATTTTGTCATTTTTCGCTCTATGGGTTGATCTCTTTAATTTTTTCTAGACTATTTTAACCTTCTAATAGGTATAGAGTCGCTTGGTATAAGATTTCCCTTAGTTGAAGTATTTCAGACTTTTCACTTAGCTTGAGCCATCACCGAACCTTTTTGAGGTCCTTCCTTTGCTTCTTTTCTTTATGCTTTTGCCCTGAATGTTCTACAGTAACAACTAAGCCTTTTCCCATACTAAACAAGGTCGGCTACATGGATTCTTTGTTTCCACAGATCACTATCGTGTACCATATTAGCAGTTAACTCACAATAAGCTAGATCATTCTTTATTATTTCTTTCCAACACTTTTGCGGTCATCCTCTAGATCTTTTAATACTTTCCAAATTTAATTTTTCATACATTCTTACAGGTTCTTCTTTTGATCTTCTTTCTATATGTTCAAACCATCTTAAATGATATTCTCTCATTTTATCCTCTACTAGTGTCACTCCTAATTTGTTTCTAATAACCTCATTATATATACGGTCTTTTCTTGTATGACCACTCATCCATTTCAAAATCTTAATTTCTGTCACAGACATCTTTTGTACATGTTGATGATGTTCCATCGAGTAAGATGACCAAACCTATGCCTGACATAAACATTTAATAATCACTAGAACATGACCCATCCTTCATGTATACAAAAGAATAACAACATCAATACCACTCCTCCTGTCTCAAAAGTGTATCAATGACTTGATACCTATAATTTACACACCAATAACATTCACCCTAACATTTACAAAGATGCACATAATGCATGATACCAGCATCTCATAGGAAAGTTGTTATTTGAAAGAAGAATGATTCACCCTAAGAGGTTTCACATCCTTGACCATGTGTACGTTCATGTCCATGCCTTTCTTTGAGAGAGATGAATTTTTTTTCTTTGTTGATTTGTTAAATAGTTACGGTAAATGGATGACTCCTATAAGGTGATGTACTCAAGACTCAACTGCTTATCTAACATCTTAATAAATCTATCTTGATATGGATGGGTCCTTAACTTCCATCTAACAGTCTCCATCATAGTTGTTCATCATCATCTCCTGCATGATCTGTAATATATGGCATGTCATACTCTATGTTTATCTTCTTCCAAAATGAATCAATAATTGACAGTTTTATAGATTCACCATATTTAAGAAAAAGGTCAATCTTATGAGCATATAGTAATCTATATGAATGTTGCAATGTATAACGACACATTCTTTAGTCTAAACCTACTACCTTTATATGATTGTACTCTCTTATAATCAAGTCAAGAGTGTCATGTTTGCTACAATATGTTTTATCACATCAATGCATAATAATAGTTTGCGATTCTTCAAATGACTTTTTTAATTCTATAATCTATAAATCTATCAATGAGTATAATTGTTTATAAATGGTATCAAATTTCTTAGTTGAGCTACCGAAGAACCCTTTCAACTTTGTATATATACTTTTTATTCTAACAGTAATACAATTAATTTCACATATCTATTAGTTGTATGAGTATCATAATAAATCACCTTATTTGTTTATGTTGAGACACTTATCTCTTTGTACGAGTCCAACCACTACTCTTTAACATAAAATAGTAAAACAATAAATTTTTTCACTTCAATTCTATTACCTCCACTGCTTACTTATAATTACTCTCATTTAATGAGTTGATGACATTCCTATAACTTACAATAAATATGTTCATCTTTTTATTCTTTGTCAATTTTATAATAATTGTTTTAATACTTTTTGCTATATGCTATCTACATAAAAAGTGAGTCACATATGAAAATATGATTTGAATAACATTCACTAATGCCATATCGCAATCACTTTATATTACACATAGAAAGTTGTTTGGATTGCATAACTCTCTCACATCCCTCAATACCTAAACATAATTATTTTTTTCTATACTAATAAAAATAAATGCTATATAAAATTCTTAAAAGTTTATGTGAATATGACAACCTAAAAAAAGCATCTTATACTTGCAAAATAGAAAGTATATATAACCATTGCACACTATAAATAACCAACATAAAAAAAAAGTAAAACAAAACTCTTACATATATGTCTTATATGTACTATCAAACTATAATACTCATGAAATACATTTAATAGTTTTACTAAACAAGGATGTGTAAATATAATATTAGCGACAATATCTATATCAAGGATTTTATGATGCTATGTATAATATTGGTGACAGTTTATATCATGTAGTAATAGTTATAGAACACTTTATGAACTTTTATTTTTCTTTCTAATTTTATTCGTGCACTATAAATATGCCTTGATGTAATAACATTTGTCTTATCAACTTGCTTTAAATGTGTCAAAATATACTTAAGTTTGCAACACATCTACTCAATTTTATTATAAAAATACGCTCTTTAAGATAAAAGCCTATAGAGTAGTTATGAGTCTTATTTACTATATTCAACTTTAATAACAATCAATTTCATCCTCTCCTCTCAACAAAATGATCAATCTACCTTCTTAGTGTCGGTCCACCTATTGTTTTTAATATCAATATTTTTACTCAACTAGTATTTGTCACTCCTTTTACACTCAAACCATATCTTCCATGTTATATCTTTACTTTTCGAATGAAATAACAATAACAATATTATCCTCTCTCCCAATATTTCTTATATACTCAATAAGTTCATTACAACTTCTAAACACATCATTTGTCAAAAACACGAGTGAATAGTTAAGTTCACATTTCTTCTACTTCATCGGCATAACTTCTAGTTTTCTTAGTCTCAAAAGAATAAATATTTCGATTAGTTAATATCTTCTCATAATCGATTTTATCGTAAGTATTTTCATTCGAGTTGTTTGTCATTTTATAATATATAAAGATATATAAAGTTGAGAGCATTTATAACACATAACACACGCATGCCTCATTTGATAAAAACTTGCCTCAATCGCGTCATACCTTAAGAGAGATATGACTCAACATCTCTCATTTAGGAAGAAACGTCGAACAATCACATCTCCCTATCAAAGAGACACATTTTTGCTGTGTCTTTCTCCAAAGGGAGACACACACTTATGCCACATTTCAAATAAAAAATTTAGCAAGTACATCATTTGACCAAAAATTGTAAAACATAATCAAAACAAAAAAATAGAAAACATCACAAACCTACAAAGTACAAAGATATTACTAAGAACTAATATCAAAACTTAGAAAAATCTGAAAATCAATAACAACAATCATCTTTTCTTTTTAAAGTTTTCTTCTTTCTTATTTCGTAAATCTTTAATGAGATTCGTAAGAAACTAATCCTGTATTCTTTATGCAAAAAAATTTATTTAAATGGATAAAAAAAGAGAATGAAGGAATTAGGTGTAGAAAGTACATAGAAATTAGTGTATTAGTATTTTCGGTATTTTTTAAATTAAAAGTGTGCGGATAGTAATCTTATTTTTTTTTCTTTTCTATAAATATGATTCTAGTATGTTCTTGACATCTTCCCGTACTTTTTTATGCTTAGGTTAAGAAAAACACAAAAAAACAACAAACTAACAAACGCTTAAAATAATCAATGAAGTGATACTCGACCATACGAATTAATTCATAAGAAGTTAGGGCTGAGCCGAGACGGGCCGAGCTGATACGAGCCGATTGGTGGGTGAAAGACAGAGCTATGGAGGCGTGCAGTTGATCTACCAAACGGAACGCGTGGGATCTCTCTCTCTCTCTCTTCGGTACCAAACTTCTTTCTCCACCCTGAGAAAACCCTAGTTTACATCGATCTCAAGGGGGGGGGGACCTTATAATTTTGGTCCCCTTCTTTCTTGCCTTCCCTTCCTATATTTTGATTCGTCGGAACAGGTAGTTGTCGCAGCGTTCATGGGTTATTGACTTCTAGATAGTTGGGTTAGCTCCCCATTCCTCTTCTTTGCTACATTGATTCAATTTTGGCCTGTAGACGCGAACCTGATCGTCTTTTTGGTTTAAATTTTGCATTATATGTTAATTTTTGTCGATGTTTTGCTAGCTACTCAGGATATTAATTTTGATTGGAATTTGTACACAGATTTCATCAGCTTTAGGGTTTTCCTACCGATTCGTTGAATTTATTTGTAGATTTTCTTTTTGATCATGTAAAGGGAATTGTTCCGTTTCGAGTCAAAAGGGGAAATTGCTCGGGCTTGTTGGGTCGTTAGTTGTATGAGATATTGGGGTTTTTCAGTCTGATTGATGTTGGCGGGGTGATGCCTGGACAGATTATTGGTTTGCGCAATTGGAAAAGGAAATTCTTGTTTTATAAGTGCTATCGGTTATTGTCTTTGTAGCTTTGTTTTCTTTGTAGATGAGGTCGCGCTCCTTTTCTTTCATTCTGTACAAATTGAGTTGAAGTTCTTTTTAGTTAATTACAAGTAGAGTAGAAGCATATCTTTGTCTGATGGATTGATAGAGAAAGATAAGTTCGACGGGAAGCAGCACATACTAATTATTTTACGTTCAGTGAGACCTAATTGTTGCAAGACTTTGAGGGTTTACTCCATGGTTGATACTTAAAGCACTTGTATAGTCATCTGTTCTGTCGAGATTAGGAGAACCTAATAAATCTACAGATTCTTGGGATCTATCGGAGATGCATTACCATAATTCTTATATGGAATGAACTCAGTGAGAGACTCTCTAGCTGAGTGAACGGAAAATAAAACAGAACTATGTGTAATAATATAAGAATATGAAGCAACTCATTTTTCATCCAAAAATATCTAACTTTAAGCGCTTTGACTAGCTAAGCATTTTTCTCGATGTGAATTCTTTGTGTAATTGATCAAGGGATGAAGATTAGAAACGTGTTTTAAGCCTCCATGAGACCTGGTAAGTGCTGGCAAATATTTGATATCTTTGGAGATGCATTTTCTCCTTTGTATCCTATGAGGATGATTCCCATTTGGAGGAGTCTTTTAACTCTTAGGGATTTATTCACTTATGGTGTTGAGATCCTAACAGGTCCTTGTACCTATTATACAATGTAATCTAGCCAAATTTAGGACATAAAACTTGCACGGAGTATAAAAGCCTGGAGCATGTATTACCAGATTTGAAATAATCACAAGTCTTCAATGGATTGCATTTAAGGTGATATTCTGCTTATGGTTTATCCTCGATTTATTTCCCTTCTACAAGTAATGTTTCTACACTTAAAATTTGTGAAATTATGTTTCATGTGTTCCCCGTCTAGTATGGGAAAAGGCTTAGTTGTTGTTGTTGTTGTATGTTTCATGTGTTCATTCTATTAACTTTCACCAAAAACTTGAAGTGCACTCAACATCCTTAGCTAGATGTTCAGTGCAACAAATTTAACAGCTTATCTCAGTCTGACCTTTTTTCTTTGTGACAGGTTCCATTTTTTGGCCTGAGGGACAACCAATATTTACTAGGTGGTGCGTATTAATAGTATTGTAATTTTTATGATGAAAGCATTAAAGTCTCTGAAGAAGAGGTCATGGTCTATCATAAGCTCATCACGGGCCTTTGATTCACGTACAGCTGAAACATTTAGTTCAAGGATGTCAAGCTTAGAGGAACCGCTTAACCTTGAAAAGTTGCCCAGCTTGAAGAATGTTGCTAGGCTGCAGGATTTCTCTTCTAGTTCTTGCAGGCCAAGGGTAGACAAGGAAGAACTAGAAAATTGCTTCGCCCAAGGGAGGAATTGCAGTTCTTCTAGCAGTTGCAAGTGAGTCTACTCCTGGACGTTCATCCTTTTAGGCTCTTTCTTTTTTTTCCATATTCTCAGCATAGACTTGTCATTTCAGATGCATTTGTTTTTTAATATCTGTTGATAATGCTAGACTTTTGTGCAAATGCTCAAGTCAGTGGTGAAATGTTTATAATTTGCAGATGAGCTACAAATGATCATTATCACATTAACTTTATTTGATGATATCATGGAACTTGGATATGTGGCACCATACTTTTTAAGGTTTTCTACGTATCAATTTGTGCATGCTGCTTTGTTCTAGCAACACGAAATTATGGCCTTCTTTTATTTCCTTTGCTTCTTGTCTATTACCTGTGTAGCTGGTCAATAGTGTATTCTTCTTCCTCAAAGTCTGCTGCATGCAATCCTCAATATCGCTGCAGTTAGCAAAGCTTATGCATGTTAGTAGGTAAACTTGAAAAATGCATTGGGAACATCAACCAGTTTGCTAGATGAGCAAAAACACCAATGAGCTGTCAGGTTTGCAACCAACCAGTACCAAAATCAATCTTTTTCTATCATCCACTGTTATATTGGCATTTAGCTCCAAAGAAGCAAGATCTTGTTTTTTGTTATTTCCTTCTAACACTTCCGATACCTTCCTTTGCCTCTTTCAAGTATTGACCATCTAATTAGGCAACATTCAGATAAAAAATTAAGGGATCTTTTGACAGTGAAAATCAGGCTTCTATTTTTCGACAGCCATCTTATTACTGACATTAATAATGGCCATCACCATTACATTCCAATTACTATTTTTTGTCTTCATATGTTTATCTTTTGAAAAAATTCTGTTCTACAGTGAAAACTATGCCAGACGGACACACTCATGGAGAAGGCCAGTGAGGAACGTTTTCAGAGGAGCCCTCCTGGATATTCATACCTCAGGTCCTTGCAGAAGAAGTCAGTTTTTTGATAGTGCCTCTGGTTCATTGTACCGTGATAACCGTGGCTACAGTTCACAAAGCAGTGAGAGGCATATAGATCATAGAAATAAGGTGTTCTCATGTTCCAGTATTTCTATTGCTTTTGTCTTTGCTTGTTTCTGTTTTGATCAAATGTTACTGATGATTGATTTTGCATATTTCCTGATCATTGATTGAAGTCTTGCAGTTTCAGATTTGCCTTGGATATGTTTGGGCGGTCCTGTTGTTCTTTTCCTTTTTGTCTTTTTATGAATTATGCTTTTTCATTCAATGGAAAGTGTTATATGCGATGTAGCTTTAATCTGGGTTTGTATGAGAAAAGACCCAAAACCTAATTTTCATCTCCAATTTATTCTAAATTAGATTTATCATTGAGAATTTTTTAAATTCTTTTTTCACAATCAATTTTATGAGACATCATGTTGGAATAGGTGCATACCATTGCTTATGAGTGTTCTTGTATCTAATGGGAGTCCAATGAACCATAATTTTTTGTTATCATTTCATTCACACACTTAAAATTTCATTGTGATATGGGTTAAGATTGATCCACTTAGACGAGGAAAAAGGTACAAGAAACATGAATCTCTTTGTTTGCTTATGACAATTTTGTAAAGTAGGAATGATACCCAGTCCTGCACATGATATATAAATCAATATGGCACAATTTTCATCTTAACAACTCTTTCTATTAAAACACATCTAAATAGTTGATTGAAAAGATGAAGTGTTAAATGCAGTGTTGTGTGTAGCGTATCATAATGTGTGCCATTTTTTCTCATGATACGTAGCATATCGTATCACAAATTATTTCTAAAACTATTTTAAAAACCAAGAAAAATAAAGAAAATTCAGGAAAGATTCTAAACAATTCCTATAAATAAAAAATGGGGTAAACATTGATCCATTGAAACAATAAATCAAATTACAAGTACAACTTCCATCACTGCAAAAGAAGAATCACATATTATAATATGAATCATTAATTGAATAATCATTTTCTTCCTCTCCAAAATCACCACGTCAACACCAAAATCAATAGCATCATCTCTTTCTGACATTGTTGCGCTCTTTCTGAATTGATCCGTTGAACATCTTTAGTTACAAGTGCATTTGTTTTTGTTAGAGGCAAAAATCGGGTCCCACAGTGGACACGTTTTTTTTGATCAATTTTATGTCTTATATCTTATTCGTAATACTTCTTTAGTAATAGGGGTATATTAGTCATTCAAGTTAGATTGTATATAAATAAGAGATTAGGATTTAGATTAGTGAGTAGCAAAAAGTAGAGAGAGGCAACCGACTGGGGTGCCACCTTCAGGCAGATTGGATGGTATGTCTCCAATCTGTCAAATCTTGTAAGTATATCATATTTGGTTAATTTATTTCATGGTATTAGAGCCTATAAGGCGATAAAATAGAGTTTTTTTCGCAAGTAGACGTTTGTGACTGCACAAGGAAATCGTGCAAAATTTTTCAGAAGTGTCTACACAAGGTAAGTGTGCAGAATTTATTTCATATTGGATTTTTTATGCTGTTACTGATTCATGAACGAAGGCCATCCTCGTTGCTGTTCATGAGATCTTAAGAACGCCGTTCTCCATCGCCGCTTGGTGACAAAATTAAGTTTGATAAGTCGACCAATTGATTTTGAAGTAGCAATAAGAAACGGAGATAAGACTGTACTCAGAACACTTTGCCATATTAAATCAACGGGGCCTTCCTTAAGGTGATGTTTGATGTTGAAGGTGTAGTTAGGACAAAGTTGCGGACACATTTAGGTATTGCAACTATCGGCCGCTGTTCAACCACAGTCTTTCGAATAGGGATGCTGATGTGAAGGCCGATCACGTGAAGGTAATTCCAGAAGATTGTGAAATATCATTGTGAAGACTAATTCTACGTGTTGGCTGCTTAGAAGAAGTAAATTTCTTTATTAACAGATTTATATACAAATGACAAATAAAGTAAAAGGGATTGAAACATCTTACGAAATCTCTGAACATTCCACAAACAACAAAGTAAAATTTTTTAAGGTCACATCCACAAAATTAGATGGCAGAAATTATTTAGAGTGATCAAGGTCAGTGGAGTTGGCAGTAATAGCAAGGGGGAGATAGGCTCATCTTATGGGACAAATTTCATGTCTAACCACACATGACTAACAATATATTAGTTGGCATAGAGAAGATCCGCTGATTTCATCTTGGTTACTCCAATGTATGATTCCAACAATAGCGAAAATGTTTATGTTTCTTGAATCAACACATAAAATTTGGTGTGCAATTTCTGAACCTTATTTCAGGAAAAAGAATGTAGCGAAGGAATATGAAACCTTAGAAAAAATTAGGAAATGCAGGCAAGGAACTCGCTCTATTAGTAAGTATTATGCGGATCTTTGGGGATTATGGAATGAGCTTCTCTTTTATACCAATATCAAGTGTTCATCGTGTTATGCAAAAAGAAATTTTGAAAATGAGAAGAAGAAAGTTTTTAACTTTTTGTGGGATGTAATCTTGAATTTGAGTTTAAAGATCAACATTCTAGGTAGGAAAAAACTTCCTTCACCTGGCACATTCTACTCCTTACTGATTCGTGAAGATCTCAAAAATTTAGAGAAGGACAATATTAATACTACCAAACAACATGCACTACAAAGTAGAGGGAAAACTTCACAATATCGTGAAAGAGGTGGACAACACAATAGAGGATGTGGCCGAGGACGATGACGTTTCTATTGTGATGAGAAGGATAAAATAGTATGTTCTCATTATGAAAAACATTGACACTAAAGAGAAAATTATTGGGAATTACATGAGCGTCTAGAATTTCATAGATCAAGGAATAATTCTGCTCATATTGCCAAAAGTTCCATGCTTAATACAAATGATATTTAAGAACTTATTAAGAGTTGAAGAATTAGAAACTAAATTATTGGAAAACCAGAATTCATGTACTTCTCATGCTACTTTAGTACATGCTACTCACATGGTAAAGGGTAAACAATTCTCTCATTTTCATTCTAAAACTTAGATTATTGACTTTGAGGCTACAAATCATATGGAAGGAGTCTTCATATTTTTCAAAATATCATCTACTTTAAAAACAAGAGCCAATCAAGTTGGTGGATGGCTCACTCTTTTATATGATTGGACAGGAAAGTGTACTCACATGTCTTACATATTTACAATTAGTTTATCATGCTCCTAACTTTTCTATAGATCTTGTGTCAGTCAGGTCCTTAACACGTACACTAAATTTTAGTGTGACGTATGATCCCACTAGCTATATTTTTCAGGATTTGAAGACAGAGAAAATCTTTGGTTGTGGTAGTCTCCAACGAGGATTATATATTCTAGATGACAAATCTCTACATACTGCTTCTTTTGGTACTATTGTATTTACTCAAGATGCGGATATCCAACTTTGGCATAGTCGTTTAGGTCATTTATCAGTGTCCAAGCTCCATTATGTTTTTTCAAATATGAAAGCAGAGTCGAATAAATTTCCTTTTGAGTGTGAAGTGTGTCAACTCAAGAAGCACCAAAGAGCACCTTAGTGAGTCTAGGAGATCACAATCTTTTGAACTCCTACATTTTAACATGTGGAGTCCCAATCCTGTTTCCTCCTTGTTTGGTCAAAAGTATTTTGTTTCCTTTATTGATGGTTGTAGGCGCCTCACAATTATTTACGTAATAAAATCAAAAGCTGAAGTCTCTCATAAATTTATTCTCACTCAATTTAATACTTCTGTGAAAGTTCTTTGTTCAGATAATTGGGGTGAATATATTAATGGGCAGTTGCGAGAATACTGACATGCAAATGGTATACTTCATCAGACATCTTGCTTATATACACGTCAGCAAAATGGTATAGCTGAAAGAAAAAATCGACATATTCTTGAAGTAGCCAGAACTCTTCCGTTTCAGTATAACGTACCTAAAACTTATTAGGGGAAAGCTGTTCTTACTGCTGTCTATCTAATAAATAGGATAACTAGTAGTGTTCTTAAGGGAGATAGTCCTGTAAGATAATGACTTTAAACTCTTTCATGTCATTCCTCGTATCTTTGGATGCCTATGCTTTGTTAATGTTCATTTACCTGGTCGTGATAAACTTGACCCTAGAGCAGTAAAGTGTATCTTTGTTGGTTATTCTCAAACTCAAAAGGATTATAAATGCTATGATCCAATTCAGAGGAAACTTTATGTATCCATGGATGTCACGTTTTGTAAAAATGAAGATAAATAAGTTGAATCAGAACCAAAGCAGATTACAGTGTATAAGAGGGATCGAGGAATGTTCGTTATCAAGAGGAGACCGCAAAAACTCCAACCACCAAAGATTATTCCCTTGATTCAGATCCACAATTTGGAGTGAAAGAAGACTTTGGAAGTACTAATAGCTATTCGCAAAGGTAAAAGAACCTATGCATGGTACCCAATTTCTAACTATATTTTCCTTGCTAATACATCATAATACTATCAAATTTTTGTTGATAAGATTCCCTAAAGTTTTGAAGAAGCCAACAGGTACCCTTTATGGAGAGTAGCGATAGAAGCATAATTGGATGCACTAGGCAAGAGTAATGCTTGGACAATCACCAAACTTCTTTACAATAGAAATATTGTGGGATGAAAGTGGGTTTTCACTATTAAATACAAAGCATATGACACAATTGAAAGATATAAGGCAAGACTTATTGCCAAGGGTTACAGTCAATCATATGGGATTAACTACAATGAAACCTTTGTACCTGAAGCAAAGCGTACTTTCATAAGAATACTTCTCAGTATTGCAACAAATTTTGGATGGGATCTATGACAACTAGATGTGAAAAACACTTTTCTATAGGAAGATCTGAATGAAGAGGTATTTATGAAACTTCTTTTAGTATTGAGCATTAAGACAAAAGAAGGTACAATTTGTAAACTAAACAAAGCTATCTATGGAGTAAAATAATGGTTTGAAAAATTTAGTGATGCTGTATGCAGTTTCGGATATCAAAGAAGCATAAATGATCATACTTTATTTTTTAAGAAAGATACGAAGTTGTCGGTTCTTGCAGTTTATGTATATGATATTATTATAATAGGTGATGATGTTGAAGAGATATCACCATTAAAACAAAATCTTTACAAATTATTTGACCAAAAAGATATGGGGCGACTCCACTATTTTTTGGGCATTGAGGTATTATACTCCAACCAAGGTATATTTCTAACTCACAATAGATCTGTTGCAGGAAACAAATATGCTTGATTGTAAACAAAGTGATTCTCCTGTGGAAGTAAATAAAAAATTGTTTATTGGTGCATATATCACTTACGCTGTGGGTATTGTGAGCAGATTTATGCATTCACCAATCAAAAAGTATATTATTACTCATGTAGATATCACTTACGTGGTAGGTATTGTGAGCAGATTTATGCATTCACCAACCAAAAACTATATGGAAGCTTTGTATCATATTCTCAGATATCTTAAGTCAACACCTGACATGGGTCATCATTATTCAAAATTTTGCAACTTCAATATTGAACTTTATTCAGATGCTGATCGGGTTGGATCGAAAGATGATCGCAAATCTACTAAAGGTTATGTTACACTACTCGGTGGTAATCTTATATCTTAGAAGAGTAAAAAATAAACTGTTGTTGCTCGATCTACAACAGAAGCATAATACAGAGTTTAACTCAAGCTATATATATATATATATGAAGGAAAGTGGGTTTCTTCATTAAAATGTGAGTTGGATTTTCATTCCACACAACCTATACCTCTATATTATGACAGTAGGATAAATATTCAGATGACTTCCAATCTAGTCTATCATGAAAGAACTAAGCATATAGAAATTGATTGTCACTTTATTCGGGAGAAGATTTCCAACCGGGAATTCAAGCTTAAATATGTCATCCAAAAAACAAAGAGCTGATTTTCTTACCAAAACTATTACCAGCAGACAACTTAGAGACAATTTGTCCAAGTTGGGTATTTTCAATATCTTTCACCCAACTTGAGGAGGAGTGTTAGAGGCAGAAATCGGGTCCCAAAGTGGACATGTTTTTTTTATCCATTTTATGTCTTATGTCTTATCGGTAATACTTCTTTAGTAATAGGGGTATATTAGTTATTCAAGTTAGATTGTGTTTATAAATAAGAGATTATGGTTTAGATTAGTGAGTATTGGGGTGCCTCCTTCTGTGTATCAGGCACATTGGATGGTATGTCTCCCATCTATCAAATCTTGTAACCATATTTAGTTAATTTATTTCAGTTTCATCACCACTCCTCTAATACATCAAAATTATTGAGACTTAGTGGATCAAACTAATTCTCATATCTACTTAGGGCTTGCAAGTATGATAAGTAAATAAAATTTAAAACTAAAAGTTAAATAATAACAACTTAAATTAAAACTTTAAATTGAATACTTGATTAATTCTCTCCTGACCACATGTTTCAATGCTTGAACACTAGATCATTAAGCTGGTTATGTTCCAACCTCATGCGCTTTTTGTGTGGATGTGTTTAAAAAACATTTTAGTTCATTTCACAACCAGTTATAACTAGAGAACCCTTGTTGTAAAGTCTCTCAGGTTTGAGCAATTACTTCGAAACCTATTTCACGATACATCTAACAAAAAATGTATAAATAAAAATATAAGATATAAGACAATTGAAACCAAATATAAAGATAAGTGATTCTTATGTTTACTTGGGTACATATTAGTACAATGTCGAATGACTACAAGCAAGTCCATCGAGTGAAGAGAATTATCGTAGATCTTCGTCTATATATAGCATCTGCCCTACACACATTAAGACTAATCTATTTATACAATCAATGATACCTCTGTTTCACCTCACTATTCCTTTTAAATGTTATAGAGTATCTAAATGCTGGGTTTAGGTAGTAAACTACTATATAAATAGGCTGATCCAACTATCCATTCCATTTATTATAAATAATTCTTCATACAAATGCATAATCACTCTTTCTCCTATGAAAGTTACTCATGATAGCCTTCTTAGCTCTATCCATCACATTAGAAAGATAGCCCATAGCTTCTCTTTTCTGTGAGCTGATTTCAAAACCTTCACAAGAGAGCATGTGATTTTTAACAGCCTAATATAAGAGTTTGAAAATGTACTCTTAAAAACCGTCTTTGAAGCCTTATTCATTTTTCTATTCTCCCTGTTTTGAGGCAAATTTGCAAACTAGTGCCACTCATATGAAGTAAACATTCTCTTCAATTGTTTAACAATGTTTTGTAACAAACAAACAACAACTAAGCCTTTTCCCATACTAGACGGGGTCGGCTACATGGATTCTTTGTTTCCACATATCCTTATCATGTGTAATGTTAGCAGTTAACTCACAATAAGCTAGATCATTCTTTATAGATCATTCTTTATTGTTTCTTTCTAACACTTTTGTGGTCATCCTCTAGCTCTTTTAATACTTTCCAAATTTAGTTTTTCATACCTTCTTACCGGGTTCTTCTTTTGAGTTTCACAATATTTTCTATGAACAAAAAATTAGTAGAAGCCGAGTAACGTTGTATGAAGGAGTTTTGTGCTATCAGTAAATCTCTTTATCATATATAATACAAATTCATGGTTATAAATAATTTTGGTGATACCTTAGCAGCAATTGTCACTTAGTTGCTGTCTTTAAAATGAGGTTTATACTTTATACCGCACATGGTAGAATAAAAAGTGTTATAGCTCTCAACCAACTCCTTTGCAGTTACTTTGTAATTAACTATGTTATGTGTAATTAATTGGACTATGTCTTTCTGTCCAACGTGTAAATATCACCTTATCAAACTTTTGCTTTAAAACCTTTACATTATGATGCTCTTCTTATTTGTAAAGTGATTTGAAAAAACATAAGTCTATTAGGATAATAGACGAGAAGTTCGATAAAGTACTTCCTCACCTGTTTGTCTATCTATCTACCATAATAGTGCACCCTGTCTTCTTTCATGACTCCCTCAAAGTTAATAATACTCTTGTACTTCAACAACAGTCTTAACTTAAATATGAAAACACTAAATGATACACTTTAGGTGTATATTGAACTGACATGTCTGAATGAGAGTTCAAGAGAAAGCAGACATACCCAGAGTAAATAAAAGTTGACAATCAAGTTTGTCAAACCAAAATTAGAACCATATTATGGCATGTCTCTGAAGTTTGACTGATCCATTAGGTATGTGGCGTATCTGGTGTCTTGCAACGCCAAATTCCGGGGAGGCATATGCTAGATATTTGTGACATGTCAACATATCAACAAGTTATGATCAGTGCAGTGCATTATTTACTGCATTCTATTACTAGCTGTTGCGGCAGTCTCAACCACAGATTAGTAGCACCAGTATACCTCTTCACATCAGGAAACTGACATGGCTGATATTGGCCTTGACAATGTACTATAAAGTTTCTTATCAACAAACTGTATAATCTTTATAAATGCAAGGACAATCTTTGTGCTTCAGTAGAAGATAAGGTGAGAGAAACACTGGGATTTGGACATTTGTAGAGGCAGCTAAATGGAGCTCTCTGGGTGAGAAATTAGATTTTGAACACTTGGAAAGAGGAACTCTGTTTGAGAGATTAGATACTGAACAATTGAACAGAGGAAGCAGAATCTGTCCAGTGATGGAAGGCTATGATAAATCATAACCATGTTTTTCTGAAGTTGTTGCTAATATGAACAATATCAAGCACAGTGGTGACTAAGATCCATGTAACTGAACCCGCTTGGTGTGGGAGAAGACTTGGTGTTGGTATTGGTTCTTGGTTTTATTTCAAGTAAGGAAAGACTGGTGTTTAAAACTTTCATATGCAAAATTGTAAAAAGAAAAAATCTTACATTAAAGAGTTCTGCAAAAATGAATGTAGACTATCATGAAATTGTGAACAATGACATTTGAATATATGACAACAATATTGAACTATTTTATGGTTGTGGGAATTTTTGGAATATTATATCATTTTTAGCTATCTTTATAATGGAAATTAATTGGTCATTCCTTTTTTATGAAGTTATTTATTAATTGAGAATATTACCATTAATTTTAGTACATTATGCTTTCTCGTTTGTTACATTCTTAGAAGTTTATAGTGACTGCCCATAAAAAGGTTAATGCTAGAAAAAGAACATGATAACTGGGAGGACAAACTTGGAGGTGTCTATTTATGTTGTTCACTTGAATATCTGTTCAAGGTAGGCATTGTTCGGTTCAAAAGAGACCCAACTGTTTGAACTGGATCTGATGGAATTGGTTAACTGGAAGGGATTGGGGGTACTCTGGGTCGATTACAATTCCTAGGGTCCCAAACCAGACAGTTCCAAACTATATTTACTTTTCAAATTTCTCCACCTACCTGGATGACTCTGGATTCTGTTTTTGAATTTCCCACCCACCGCATCTTTATTGGTGATTGACTGGAGGTAGGTCAATTGTATTTGGAAGCACCCATATTTATCAAATGATGGCCTGTGAGCCGCCAATTAAGAAAAAGAAAAACAATTTTAAATTTTTAAATGATCAAATAGTTTAAATAGTGTTGTTCGACACGTATCATATCGTGTATCGTTTTGGTCCACAATACGTATCGTATCGTATCATATAATAGTGTATCATAATTTAATACTAAAAAATTAGTAAAAATCCAAATGAATAAGAAAAAATTTGATAATTACAAAGAATTCATATAATGCTAAGTTTAGTACATATTAGTACATATTCATCATTCACCATTCAATAATTGAAAAAGAATTACATATTTTGAAGCAAAAAATGAAATACATTTATATTTATATATTGTAATCAGGATTATCAACTAAATAATTTTCATCTCCTTGATGATGTTGTTGTGCTCCTTCCAAATTAATCCATGCAATGTCTTCTTCGGTTAGGAGTGAATTTTCTTCGCTATCTTCCATAATCCACTCTTCTAATATATTAAAATTATCCAAACTTATTGGATCAAATTGGCTTTCTTCTCTATTTAACTTTTTTGATTACTTATAAGAAAGAAAGAATAAGTAATTAGTAAATAACATTAACAATTAAAATCAAACAAAATATTGAATTGAATCTTTAAGCAGTAATTAATACAAGATTACCTTTGTCGAAGATGCATGTTACAACGGATGAAAACTAAGTCATTGAGCCGCTTATGTTCCAACTTGTTGCGCTTTTTTGTGTGGATGTGTTCAAAGATACTCAAATTCATTTCAAACCCGTTGCACTACGTATTTGACTCAAAACTTTTATTGCAAAATCTTTAAGGTTTGAGCACTCACTTTTAAACCTATTCCACCAATAGTAGAAAAAGACAAACATCAGGAACTTAATCCATAATAAATATAAGATTTAAGAAACTTAAATACAAAGATAAACAGTTTATGTAGGCGCATATTAGTGCGGTTGCAGATTGCTACAGGCAAACCCATCAAGTGAAGAGCATTATTATATATCTCTATCTCTCAATGTATAACATCTGCTCTACTCTCATCAGGGACTAATCTCTCTATACAATCAACGAGGGAGGAGAGCCACTAGAGGATGTCTTGCAAATTTTTTTTTACCATATTATGTGTCGTATCGCACGATAAGTGTGGTTGGGCGATACAAAGGCCTTTATCGTATCATGGCGTATCATGCCGTATCGTATAATATAGTGCGATACATATAACACTGAGTTTAAATGAGTCTCTCGTGGAGTCGTGCATCGGTCAAATTTCAATCATTTTAGATGATTACAACAAACAAACAACTAAACCTTTTCCCATACTAGACAGGGTCGGCTAATTTCAGATGATTCATAATATAAAAAGTATATAAAAGTAATCAATACAATAGTTATGTACATAGATACATGCACATGTGCATATACAGTAACATGGTGATGAATTGAAAAAGGCCCCGAAACTGGTTGGTTTGATTAAGGTTCCTGGTTTTGGTTGTGAAATAATGGAAATTGGTTGCTCTTTTCCTTGGTTAAGCTAGTTAAGTTATTTATTTAATTGAGAGTATTAACCAATGTTGTAAAAAGCCTATGAGTGCCCGTATTGCACTGGGCACCGATACACGATAACCGCACGGTATCATACGATACAATGTACAACAATAACAACTAAGCCTTTTCCCGTACTAGACAGGGTCAGCTACATAGATTCTTTGTTTCCACATATCCCTATCGTGTGCCATGTTAGCAGTTAATTCACAATAAGCTAGATCATTCTTTATTGTTTCTTTCCAATATTTTTGTGGTCGTCCTCTAGATCTTTTAATACTTTCCAAATTTAGTTTTTCATACCTTCTTATAGGTTCTTCTTTTGATCTTCTTTCTATATGTCCAAACCATCTTAAACGATATTCTCTCATTTTATCCTCTATTGGTGCCACTCCTAATTTTTTTCTAATAACCTCATTATGTATACGGTCTTTTCTTGTATGACCACTCATCCATCTCAACATCTTCATTTCTGTCACAGACATCTTTTGAACATGTTGATGATTAACTTCCCAACACTCAGAACCATAAAACATGGCAAGCCTAATTGTTGCTCTATAATATTTACCTTTTAACTTTAATGGTATCTTCTTATCACAAAGAATACCCGATGCTCCTCTCCATTTTAATCAACCAACATTAATTCTATGCGTAACATCTCCATCAATTCTTCCATCACTCTAAAAAATTGACCTTAGGTATTTAAAACTTTGCTTTTGGGGGATGCAATGTGTGCCAATTTTAATTTCTATGTCCTCCGAGGTAACTAAATGATCAAACCTACATTCCATATATTCTGTCTTTGTTCTACTAAGTCGGAGGCCTTTGCTTTCTAATGTTTCTCTCCATAGTTCCAATTTTCTATTAACTTTTTCTTAGACTCCTCCACTAATACAATGTCATCTGCATATAACATACACCAAGGTACTTCATCTTGAATATGTTTTGTTAACTCATCAATCACCGTTATAAATAAGTATGGACTTAAAGTTGATCCTTGATGTAACCCAATATTAACTTCAAAGAAGTTTGTCATTCCTTCATGAGTCATCACATATGTTTTTGCACCATCATACATGTCTCTTATCATAAGATTTTTCTAGATCAATAAATATCATGTGAAGGTCTTTCTTTTTTGCTCTAAAATGTTCCATAAGACGTCTCAAAAGGTGAATCGCTTCAATAGGAGATCTACCTAGCAGAAATCCAAATTGGTTCTCTGTTGTACTTTATACTTGTCTTAACTTACGTTCGATAATTCTTTATCACAATTTCATAGTATGGCTCATTAACTTGATACCTCGATAATTCGCACCATTTTGAATGTCTCCCTTGTTCTTATATATGGGTATAAGTGTACTTGCTCTCCATTCCTCGAACATCTTTTGGTTTTTTCATATTTCATTAAATAGTCTTGTGAGCCAAGTGATTCCTATTTCTTCTATTATGTGGTCCTACCGATTTACCACCCTTCATATGTTTAAGCGCCTCTTTGACTTCATTCTTTTGAATACGTCGGTAGAAATTGTGGTTTATATACTTTTCTGATTTTGCTAACTCTCCTAAGCTAATACTGACATCTTTATTTTCATTAAAAAGCTTATAAAAATAGTTTTTCCATCTATTTCTTATATCATCATTTTCCACTAGAATTTTTTCATCCTCGTCATCTAACATAATTAAGATCTTTAGTTTTCTTATCTCTAGTCCTAGCTATCCTAAAAATATCTCTTTCACCCTCATTTGAGTTGAGTTTTTTTATATAAATCCTCCCAAATTTTAGCTTTTGCTTCACTCACGGTCTTTTTCGCTTCCTTCTTTGCTTTCTTATAAGCCTCTAAAGTTTCACTTCTCCTTGAAGGTCTTTCTGTTTAAATATATCTTCTTTCTCGCTTTTGAGGTTCCACCATTTAGTCCGAATAGCTCGATGCACTCTTTTCTTCTTTGTCCATTTTTTTATTTATAAATCCATAACTAAAAGTCGATGTTGGGTAGTTAAGCTTTCTCTAGGAATTACCTTACAATCTTTAAACACACTATCTTTTTTTCTACAAATAAAGTAATCAATTTGTGTTTGTGATAAGCTACTCTTATAAGTAATTAAATGTTTATCTCGATTTTTGAAGATTGTATTGACTATAAAGAGATCAAATGCCATAGCAAAATTTAAAATCTCCCTACCTTCCTCATTTATATCCCCAAAACCAAAGTTTTCATGAATACCTTGATATCCTAATACCTCTTTACCGACATGTCCATTTAAGTCTTCTAAATAAATAATCTTCTTTTGTAGAATCCTTTTAATGACCTTATCTAACTCTTCCCAAAAAGCTGTCTTTATACTATCTTCTAGTCCTACTTGGGGTGTGTAAGCACAAACTATATTCAAAACCTCTGCTCCTGACACTAATTTCAACGTTATGATTCGGTCACCATATCGTTGTATGTCTACTACTCTATCCTTTAAATCTTTATTTATGATAATACCAACTCCATTTCGAACCTTTTCTTTACCTGAATACCATAATTTAAAACCTGTATCCTCTATCTTCTTTGCTTTTTCTCCAACCCATTTTGTCTCTTGTAAACATAGAATATGAATCTTTCTCCGAATCATAGTATCTACCACCTCCATTAGCTTACCGGATAATGTTTCGATATTCCAAGAACCAATACAAATCTTATTATGCCCCCCCTCCCCGCATCCGTCCATAATCAAAATACGGAGACCCTCTCTGCAAATTATTCAATACATTCGGGTGGCAATGTAGCGGGACTAACTTCTTTTCCCACACCCGTCCATGATGTAGGAACCCTCTCTGCAATTGATTCACTACATTCGGGCGAAAATGTAGTGGCCCTTGCTTACTTATTACTGCATTTGGGCTCTACAACACATCGCTAGGTGGGGATGCCCAAAGCAATGCTCTTAATTTTTGTAATATGTTATAAAATTCGACGAAGTTTTACGCTGGCTGTCGGAAGCCTAACACAACCCTCCTCCTTTATCCGAGCTTGGGATCGACAATGCAAGAGTGATCCCTTACATGGCCGGAGTTATCATACGATACAATGTAATTTTTTTAATTTCTTGATAAAAAATATAAAAAATACAAGAATTGAAATTAATGAACAAAACATATATAACATAATTAAGATTAAACATAATCGAATCCAAAAGCTTGATTTGAAACAAATAATTCATAATAAATGACTATGACTATAAGAATATTCAGAGAGATTGTGAGAAGAGAACAGTCTAAAGCTGAGTATAACAAAGTTAAATAACATCTCATAATGAACAATCATCCATAATGTGTGAATAATGAATACCTTTAACGAACAACAAAGTTACAATCATCCAAACCATAACATTATAAAGTTACAATTACATTTACGACAATCATGCACAACGTGAATCATAATCAACAAAAGCATTGTAATCGACATAGTCAGGATCACCATATCATCATCTCCTCCCTCTTCCTCTTCCAGAATTAGATCCACCCATAACACCTTCATCTTCATCATCATCTCCAACTCTAAGTTTTGCTTCGCCTTGGAGTGTCCTCTAGTTTTTATCATCTAAATTGACGGGGAGCTCTTCTTCTTCGACCTAATCATCAAGAATATCAATATTTTCGTAGCTTAACGGGTCATATAGCACCTTTCTTGCCCTTCTTGCATCTTTTTGCATTTGTCTGTAAAGAAATAATATCCACATTATCAAGAATATCAAATATAATATAATCATCAATTATTCATTATTAATAAGAAAGAACTAGGGTGCAAATACATATTTTTAAAATTGTTATCTTTGCCTTAACTTTATGTTATATGCAATATATACCAAATTATGTAGTCGAGCACACTCCAGTCTGTTTCTCTTTTTTGTGTCAATGCATTCAAAAAGCTTTAATTTCTCTCACACTCACTCGAATTGCTTGTTTGACTCAATATACGTTGAGCAAACCTTAACAAGTTTGGTGTATCTACATTGAAGCGAGTCCACCATTCATCTGAAATAAAACACGATAATGATTAATAAGAAACACTTAAAGTCAATCAATTGATAACTTAAATGGTGTTTCGAACGTTGTTTAATTCATTATTGTGTTCCTTATTTATGAGTGGTGGACTCAAACTAAAGTAATTTACTACTTAAATGGTGTTTCAAACTCTATTAGCGACGCTAATTGCGCCCAAACAGGCCACCCACTATTTAATGCATGCTATAACGGTTCGATGTTCGCTAAAACGTTATAGCGGCTGCTATATCACGCTTTTGACAACATAGATCATTAATGAATTAAACAATGTTTGAAACACCGACATCCTCAACAACTTCCTCAAAAATAGGTAGTAAATTACCTGCAATTTTATCAATATGGGATAATGGGACAATATATCAAGAAGTTCACCAAAGACCTACGCTGACCATCGGTCCAACCATAAACTATAATAGAATATCTCGTGTCCTTTTACGACTCCTTAAATTCAGAACTCAACGCATTAACAATATCAATCTGTTTCTGTAATAATGTACCCCTCAAAGCATGATAAGTAGGGACTCCCCACACTGGCAATAGCATCTGCCATACTTTGAAAAGAAAATGAGTTTACAATATTGAAAGGAATATACTTTCTTAATTACCTTCTTTGAAGCCATAACTGATCTAATGCTTAGTTGAGCTAGTCATACGTGGAGGAAAAATGAAGGCATTCAACTACCTTTGGTTATGACTCCTTTAGTACTCCTCATAGGCATCGGGTGAGTAGGAGCTTTTGCAGTAGAACAAGAGCCAACTCCACCTGTTGCTACTACCAAAACCTACACTTTTTCCCTTTTCTCGCCTTCTCCTCTCCTCTTTAGTCGTCTCCTCTTCCATCTCAGTTGCACAATGAAATTCATCACCATACATCAATTCAGAAGCATCTTTAAATGGTTGAGACATATCTCAAGTTCCCAACCACCTATTTCTGCTCCCTCTCTCACCATTTATCTCTTCCTCTCCGTTGAAGCCTCCAATACCTACTCAATCTCGTACTTCATTGTTTCGAAAATCCAAGGACAAGCACTAGCATTCTTGTTAGTTCTCGCAAGGTGGTATTTCATACGAGAAATACCACAATGTTTTAATGCATTACAAAACATGCACTTGTTCATAAACCCATTGCATTCATACATCGGGGTGCAATATTTTCATGCCGGATCAATCCGATCAGACGCCACTAAGACGATAATTGACAATCAATAAGAAAAAGACTTTTTAGAAATCAAGAATCACAAAATTTGTAAAAATCCCAAATTTTTTAAGTGAAGAATGGGATAGAATGCAAAAGGAAGAACAAGGATCATAAAAGGATTTGAGAGTAAGAGAATAATGTGAAAAAGGGTTTGGGAAGAAGCAGAAAATATTTTCACAACTTCAGATTTTATACAAAAAGAAATCAATGACTCGTACAATACGGCTTGTATCGTATGATACGACATGATACAGCTTCATATCATATGGTACGATACGACATGATACATCATTAATTGTAATAATGGGCCTGCATTGTATCGTATTCTCATATAATATGCAATAAAATTATATCGTATTGTATGATAGATACGATTTTTACAACAATGGTATTAACATTAATTTTAGTATGTTATGCTTTCCCATCCATTATGTTCTTAGAAGTTTGTAGTAATGGCATCACAAAAAGAAGATGGTAACTAGTTAGACAAACTCGGAGGTGCCTACTTATGTTCTTAGCTTCAATATTTGTTTGAGGTAGACATTGTTGGGTTCAAAAGAGGCCTAATGTTTTGAGCTAGAATAGGAACATGCCAAAATTGAACTCAGCTTATTGGAACCGTATCTGAAACATGCTTTTGGGGGCTTGGGGGTGTTACAATTCCGAGGGTCCCAAAGTCGTACCCGCCGATTGTGGAGTAGATTTAGTTTTTGAATTTCCCCACCCTCTCCATCTTTATTGGTGATTGGGCGGAGTCAGGTCAAATGTAAGCACCAATACTTATAAAATGACAGCCTGGGAACTGCCAATCAATAAAAAGTTAAAAACAACTTTAAGAATTTTAAATGATCAAATAGTTTAAATGAATCCGTAATGGAGTCATGCCTAGGTCAAATTTCAATAATTTCAAAGGATTTATAATAAAAAGTATAAGAAAGTAATCAATAGAATAGTTTTGTGTTACTTTATATTTATATATATATATACATATTCGTTATTGGTAACATAGTATTGAACTGGAATAAGACCCAAAAATTGCCCTGAATCCTAAGTCACAAAGACACTTGTAAGAGGTGGAGTGTCGACCTCGACATGGGTGCGACACCGACACCGACACCGACACCGTGTCGGTGTGGCATGGCAAAAAAAAATGCAAAAAAAAAAATCTTTTTTTGTAACTCATGGTTCTGCCGTCTATGGTATATTTATCTTGGAGAACCCGATCAAAGAGGGAGTAATCCTCGAAGACGATGAAACCGAAGCCTCTTAGTCGACTCGTGACCTTATCTCCCATGATGACCACCTCAGTTAACCTCACCATAGTTTCCAAAATGTTCTTTCAGCTTATCTTCCATCATCTCCCATGAAACTCCGTCGATGAACATAGAAAAAATATCTCAACGCGGACCTTCTTCACTTCCTTTTGTGTGGATATTCCAGGGAGTAATCCTCGAAGACGATGAAACCGAAGCCTCTTAGTCGACTCGTGACCTTATCTCCCATGATGACCACCTGAGTTATCTCACCATAGTTTCCAAAATGTTCTTTCAGCTTGTCTTCCATCATCTCCAATGAAACTCCGTGGATGAACATAGAAAAATATCTCAACGCGGACCTTCCTCACTTCCTTTTGTGTGGATATTCCATGCTTCAAAATGTGGTATTGATTTTGAAGTTCGGGTCTTTTTGGATAAATGGGTCCGGATATGTGAAGATTGATTTGTGTATTATGATGAAATAAGTAGTTGTTTACCGTTTATGTGTTTTGCTTTAATATAAAGTTGTGTACTTGCTATTGTTATATACTTATGTTAATTGATGTCTCACTTGTTGTAGCTTGAATATTACATATTATATATCCTAGCCATATCGCCGCATTCAAAATTTTTGAAATTTACCTTATCCCGCACCCGCACCTGTGTCCGCACCCGCACCCGTGTGACATAGCCTGAATCTGCCAATTACAAAACCATAACTAATGCTGGTCCAAAACTGGTTCGGTTATGGTTTCTGCTTTTGAGAAAACAACACCAATAATCTTTAACCCGGAGCTCAGACATGTTGGGGTGCCTCGTGACAACAGCTCCATTTTACGCACATTGGCTTGCTTTGTTCTTCAATCTTGTCATATTGTTACAAGTATCATCTTTCCCTGCCACATTTGGCCATAACACGTTTGAAGGCATTTGGATGAACTGAATATGCTAAAGCTTGTGCCATCATATTTTAACATGTCAGAGAGATTTCAATGTTGTACGATCTTGAATTACATTATAAAATTTACTTTTTGGTGTATTACTTATTGTGGTAATTTCATATGGCATGCAGCTTCTAAGGGACATGCCTAATTTTGTAAAGATTGTGGAGGTTGGACCAAGGGATGGCCTTCAAAATGAGAAGACCGTTGTCCCTACTGATGTAAAGATTGAGCTAATTCGAAGACTTGTGTCATCTGGGCTACCAGTTGTTGAAGCTACAAGCTTCGTATCCCGAAAATGGGTGCCACAGGTATAATAACATTTGGTTCCTCCTTTTCTTTGTTATGGCCTCCCTTTATATCCTTGAATCTCATATACTCCATCATCAGATTATAAGTTCATTCCATACCGGACCAGATAGGAATAGGGTTATGTACATGTAATGAGAAGGGGTCCTTTTGACGCATGTAAATAGGTGCAGATATGGATCCTTGTGTCATTCTATTCCATTTACGATTAGGAAGAGAAGAGGTGTAATCAAACCTGCTTTTACATATCTATCATTGTTTAGGTACCATATTCACCTCTTTGGGCCTCTATTGAATTGAGAAATAGGTTTATGAGTTTTGATACTGTCAATTCTTGCAGTTGATGAAAACTAGTGCTAATGTGCGCAACAGTTATTCTTGATTTAAAGATATGATAAGCGTGCCTATTATAATATCACTAGTCAACACCAGTGGGCAAAATTGCTTCTTGGAGATAGAATTATTGATGATCCAAAAGGAGTTCTGATAAATTGTGTTCACGCCATTGAACATCTAAGGCTTTGTGTACTAACTGGGTTCAGCTGTGTGGAACTTCAGGGATTCCTCAATGAGCAATTTATTTCCTTTTCCAATATGTTGGGTTTTACTCAGAAAACTGTAAAATAATGCATAAAGATTACAATAGTGTTGAATGAAGCTCTTTGAAAAATCGAGCATGAAATTTAACAGAACATAAAACCAGCTTGTTCCTGGAATAAAACTTGAAGCTTTGTGTGTTTTTTTCGTGAACTTCAAGTTACCGGATGTGCTTAACCTTGTGCTGAGATACACATGAAGATTAAGAAGAACCTAATATGCTCATGAACACAACTAAGTTTGCTTCTAGTATGATCATTACAGCTGGCAGATGCTAAGGATGTAATGGACTCCATCAAGGACATCAAGGGAGTTCATTTGCCTGTTCTGACACCTAATCTCAAAGTGAGCTACTGTAATTCTTTGTTGTCTTTTCTTTTGTTTCTTAAATTTGATTTCTCACAGTGCAGGATGAATCATATGGAATAACGGATTATACATTCAGGGTTTTGAAGCTGCCGTTGCAGCTGGTGCAAAGGAAGTTGCCATTTTTGCATCAGCATCTGAGTCATTTTCGAAGTCAAATATTAATTGCACCATTGAGGAGAGTCTTGTCCGATATCGGGAAGTTGCTGCAGCTGCTAGAAAGATCTCCATCCCTATTCGTGGGTATGCTTCAATGACTTGAGAATATCTTGATGAAGCATCTGTTTGCATTTTCAATTAACAGAATTTATTTCAGATTGTACTGTATTCTTGCAAAAAGGTTTGGTGTTTGTATCCATGAGCGATCATTTTAGGAACTTACAGTTTTTCCTTAAGAGTGAACTTATATACTAATAGGCTGTCCAGTTGCAATTATCTTATTTCCCAAGATTTTCCGATCTTTTGAAGGTCAAGTGACTTTCAGAATTCTTTTCAGTACATTTTCCGATCTTTTGGATATTGTTATGATCAATACATTTTTTTTCTCAACTTTGTGGGCTCCAGCATCATTTTTGTTATCGCAATAGGGGTTATCTAGAGGACATCTTTCATCTACATAACTTGAAGAAGAATATATAATATACTGTCTGGACTTCTATCTTATTACCAGGTGTATGTACATGTTAAATATTTAATATTCTATATATCAGATGACTTACACTTGTTATATTTGCATGAAGGATCTCCATATTTCTTTCCTTATCCCATCCTAATGAAATGGTTGTTATTCCACTGTGGCAGTTATGTATCATGTGTTGTTGGGTGCCCCGTTGAAGGCACTGTCTCGCCATCCAAAGTAGCTTATGTTGCAAAGGAGCTTTATGACATGGGTTGCTTTGAGATCTCTCTCGGTGATACAGTTGGCGTTGGTACTCCTGGTACACACTCATGATGATGTTCTCTAAACTGCTTGGCATCGTTTATTCTTGGAGACAAAACATGAATGTCCTGTGCATGCACAAACACATGTTAGCTTCTTGAAATGATCTTTCTGTTTGTCGTACATGTTTTAGCAATTATGCATATCTCTATTTGGAGAGATAAAATAACAGACATGAGGAGAGGCTTGGATAAGATTCATGTTCTATGTTCTAGTAGTACTGGAACTCCTCCTGTTTTTAGCTGCCAGAAATACGACCATATGGACTCATAAGTTGAGCAAGCCTAAAATGTAGGCTGCTCCTTGTTAATCACAAATATTTCTTCTCCTGGGTGGTTTCAGGTACAGTGGTACCTATGTTGGAAGCTGTGATGGCTGTTGTCCCTGCCAACAAGCTTGCAGTCCATTTCCACGACACTTATGGGCAATCACTGTCTAACATCCTGATTTCCCTCCAGGTAATACTGGATATCAAAATGCTAAAATTGCTTTGTCCTAGGACTTTCCCTTCTTAATTTTTGCTCTGATCAGATGGGGGTCAGCACCGTGGACTCGTCTGTTGCGGGGCTTGGAGGTTGCCCATATGCTAAAGGAGCTTCTGGTAATGTGGCTACTGAAGATGTTGTTTACCTACTGCATGGGCTCGGGATAAAGACCAATGTGGACTTGGGTAAGCTTATTTCTGCTGGAGAATTCATCTGCGAACACTTGGGCCGTCTATCTAGTTCCAAAACAGCCATTGCTTTGAGCAGAATCACTTATGATGCCTCAAAGATTTGATACCATAGCATTTTCATATGCATCAATGTTCGTACCTAGCAATTAAATCAAGCTGCAACTAAAGAGTACATATATAAGATATATTTAGCCTATACAGTATATACGTATTATCCTTCCCAAGTTTATGGGATTAGTATAAATGTTGATGATAATGAAGATGAATTATGGATTTCGGGTTTGGAGGCAACATATGTATAGACGGCAAGAAGCTGTGACACATTTCTCGAACTTCCAATAAGATGATTTGCCTGCTTGACGTATGACAAGGCTCTCCAAGTTCTCTTATTCCTTCAAACCTTTGCAAGTCACAAGTTTGTCCATGCATGGCCACACGATGATCATTGGGTCTACTTTATTATGTTGTCTCGTCGCGTGAACATGCATCTACTTTAATACATCTATTTTCATAGTGAACGTCTTTTACGCATGCTGGTGGTTAAATTCATGGTTTTACCATTCATCATTTCACGGCCGTTCTCATGCGCAAATTAAGGATGATTGTTTTAAGGTAGCGAAAAGGTGCAGTAAAACTTTACCTGATCTTTCGCTTACAGGTAGGATCAACTCGGTCCATATCGTAGGCTGATCCATTGTCGTCTACCATATTGTAGGACCAAACTGGTTTGCTAGATGCTAAGTTCCTTATAACGGCGATATGGCCCCTCTAAATATTTGAACCGTATATTAACACACTGAATCAAGATGAGGCCTAATCTGCATTATAAGCCAACGAGAATATAACTAAGAATCAAGAACCGAGATCCTAGGATTTCATCCAGAAAGAGATCATCATAGAGTATTATAGATTATAGCATATCATCCAAAAAGAGGTCTTCATCATAGATTATATCCATCTATAAATGGTACAATTACACCTAGTATAAATGAGTTGCTATAATGTAATTGTATTCTTTCCATCCCATGCTCTACTCGATAATCATAAAAGTCTAAAAAACTACAAGTTCTATGATCAAATCATATTTAAACAAATATATAACAAGAGTATTCTCTTCCTGAAAATATACCAAATATTCAACCTGAAAATATACCAAATATTCAAACAAATTATAGGTGTCAACTTCTAGCCAACGAGCCTGTCATACTGCCTACTAGGTCTATAAATCCACGTAACAGCATTTTGCTTATTAGGTCTAGAAATCCTCCAGAACTCATACTTCTGTATTTACTCTAGCCAACGAGTCCGTCTGTCAACTTCTTTCAGGTCAGTTGGGAGGTTTTCTCTTCGTCGGCTGAGAGGTTTTGCTCATGGAGTCAACAAAATAACAAGTTCTGTGTGGCGATGAGGATCGAGCATCTTAGGAAACTCGGGAATGCCTCTAGTACTGCCACAACCTCCCAGGAGTACCGTCTGATCCGTACTCGATGTGGAGTCATTCTCCAACACCCTAAGGAGGGTCAGATGACCTCGTTTAAGACCGTCTTTCAGTTACATATTTAAAAGTACAGGATTGATACGCGCAAAAACCTTTTTACTTTACAAACCTTTTTTTCCTTGATTTGAGAGCATTTGATAATTTTCAGTAATTAAGAAAATGCTTTTAAATTTAGAAAACTGGACGTTCTCTCTCCTCATGCATCAATATGCATCTAGCCCGGCTTATTTCAACCACATATTACTCGATCTACAACTATTTTCAACGAAACAACGGATCAAAATCTATCGAAAAAATATAAAAACAAAAAATCAAAAGAAATAAAAAAAAGAAAGAGGAAAATGAAGAAAGAACGGATACGAAAGGCCGATTCAAAGAGAGATTCGTCAATTTATCAATTTATGCTGGTAATTTGGGTTTCTCGGTTTTAGTTGTTTTGATTGATTTTTAAACTAAAATTGAAAATAAAAAATTATGAGAGAGACACAAGTCAGGCACCTCTCTTTCGTCAAAATGTCTTAATTTGTATTTTCAATTTTTTTGTATGTTCCTTTATTCTCTTTTTATTCTTCTTTTGTTCTTGATTCTTATGGTTGTTTTAGTATTATTGAGTTGCATTCCTTTTTTTATTGATTTCATTTTTATTTTTATTTCTTTTGTAGTTTTTGGTTTTTTTTTTGTTCAATCTTTTTGAACAAAATTTATAAGAAAATGCATTGAGCTGTGAAGAAGATAATAATATTAAGTAAAACTTGCATTGCTGGAGCAAAAAGAAATGATCAAATATACTTTTGTTGAAAGGAGGAAAATGTTGGGATGAAATGTGAGAGAAAAGTATGAAAGATAATTTTTGGTATTTAGTGAAAAAAGGTGCAGATATAGTAAAAAAAAGTATGCACATAATAATACCCTAAAATATCATGTTAAGATAATGTAGGCTTCACTAGGTTAGGTGGCCAACATAATTGTCTTTGGATTAGTTCTAGTTTCGGTGTTGTATTAAGGATTTGATTGGTCACGTAAAATGAATGTCAAACAAGATTTGTTATTAGTCACCTATGAAAAATAAATTCTTATTACATTTTCTCATATATTTTATTTATTAGTTTAATATTATGATCGTGCATATAATTTATTGCATAGAAAATATGCACTAATTTAGGTACCTTTTGTTTACAAATATAAATGATAGTGCACTTGGGGTGTTAGCTCACCTAGCAAGGCTCTCGGCATGCATGTTGTGGACCACAAGTTCGTTATGAATGTTCTTTTAATTTTTAAGAGACTTGGTCAATGATAAACACTAATTCATATTTTTCTCTTATACATTTAATTGACGAAATATGAAATGTGATTGTCAATAACATACGTGAATATAATGGATGTCAATTATTTGTCAAATAGAAGTTGGATTTATGGGCATGCAATTGGGAGACAATACATAGTGATTACGCTTACCAAGTCGAGTGAATACCTTGTGTAAGTATTCAATTTAATTTCTTCTTTTATATATGAAGAACTTTTTATAATTTATGTTATAACCTAATATTTTTGTTTAATGAAACAAAGAGTTTGAGGAATATGAAAAATATTCATGGTGAATCAAGTTCATCACCTACCACAATATCTTTTAAGAAAGCAGTTGAACATATCCATGGTAAGCATCATGCCAACTATGAAAGAGGTTTGGGCAAGTTTTATATATAACATCAATATGTTCATACCCATAGTCGACTTGATAATATTAAAGATTGAGTAAGTTTTATATTTATTGAATTTCGCTAGTGATTTATTAACTTTCAAGTGTGATTATTTCATACATTAAATTTGGCATCACAACAAACATAGATATTGAAGATATGTTTTATATGTTCTTTGTTCATACTATTCGTAACTTAGTTATTTATTTATTTTTTAAATTTCATGTTTCGGGAACTTGATAATCATAGGGAGCCTTGAGACCAAGCATGTGAAAGATATGCTCAATAAATAGTGTACTAGAATATGAATTGTCTAATTCAAGAATGTAAAGTCTTCGTCTTTGTAATATATATAAACTGTTCATTTTACACTATAAACCCTTTATCTTTGTATTATCTGTATACAACAACTACAACAACAACAACTAAGCCTTTTCTCATACTAGACGGGGTCGACTACATGGATTCTTTTCGTGTACCATGTCAACAGTTAACTCACAATAAGCTAGATCATTCTTATTGTTTCTTTCCAACACTTTTGTGGTCCTCCTCTACCTCTTTTAATACTTTCAAATATAGTTTTTCATACCTTCTTTCACGTTCTTCTTTTGATCTTCTTTCTATATGTCCAAACCACCTTAAACGATATTCTCTCATTTTATCCTCTATCTTGTATAACCACTCATCTATCTCAACATCTTCATTTCTATCATAGACATCTTTTGTACATGTTGATGATTAACTGCCCAACACTCTAAACCATGGCAGGTCTAATTGTTGCTCTATAATATTTACATTTTAACTTTAATGGTATCTTCTTATAACAAAAAATACTTAATGCTCCTCTCCATTTTAAACAACCAGCATTAATTCTATACGTAACATCTCCATCAATTCTTCCATCACTCTGAAAAATTGACCTAGATATTTAAAATTTTTCTTTTGGGGATGCAATGTGTGTCAATTTTAATTTCTATGTTCTCTGAAGTAACCAAATGATCAAACTTACATTCCATATATTCTGTCTTTGTTCTACTAAGTCGGAAGCCTTTACTTTCTAATGTTTCTCTCCATAGTTGCAATTTTCTATTAACTTTTTCTTTAGACTCCTCCACTAATACAATATCTGCAAATAACATACACGAAGGTACTTCATCTTGAATATGTTTTGTTAACTCATCAATCACCATTATAAATAAGTTGGTCCTTGATGTAACCCAATATTAACTTTAAAGAAGTCTGTCATTCCTTCATGAGTCCTCATACATGTTTTTGCACCATCGTAAATGTTTCTTATAAGGTTTATGTATGTCAAAAGGATACCTCTTTTTCCCATGGTTCTCCAAAGAACCTCCCTCGATACCCTATCGTTAGCTTTTTGTAGATTAATAAATATCATGTGAAGGTCTTTCTTTTTTGCTCTAAAATGTTTCATAAGACGTATTAAAAGGTGAATCGCTTCAACAGTAGATCTGCCTAACATGAATCCAAATTGGTTCTATGTTGTACTCAATACTTGTCTTAACCTATGTTCAATAATTCTTTCCCACAATTTCATAGTATGACTCATTAACTTGATACCTCAATAATTTGCATACTTCTCAATGTCTCCCTTGTTCTTATATATGGGTATAAGTGTACTCGCTCTCCATTCTTTGAGCATCTTTTGGTTTCTCTATATTTAACTTTGTATTTTCTGTATATTTAAACAAATCCTTCCAATATTTGTTGTCCTTTATGCATTCGTAATTATTTGATTTATTATTTATTATAAAGGTTTTAATATATTATGCTTGTCCAAGAATTAATAAAGATTTTATTCGAAACATTTTAAATAAACGTAAAAATAGGTTGCAATTGGGTACTTATTTTGATTGTTGTGAACTGTCAATATAACACACAAAATTGTCAGAATATGCTATTTTCAATTGTTGAACGATCTTATTTTGTCTAATGGAGCAATTTTGTCTTATTGTTGGGTGAATAGCTGTGGAATATGTACACTTGTAGGCAAAAATGAAAACAGAACTTATTCTAGCTAAATGTCTTCTACCTGTCTAGAGGATTGGAATAATGTTATTTCGACTTTTTGGTAACAACACACTAATTTTGATTATGTTTCCTTTATTATGGCTATTTGAACAACCGCAATAGGTGATTTAAACTATTAAGAACCATTAGAATTTAATCTGAAATAACAACCATAATTTCTTTTAATTGTAGAGATGACATATATTGTACACATGTAAACTAGTAAATAAATAGAAAGGTGAACATGCCAGGCTTTTGAGGGTATGAATGCCATTAAAAGTTATAAGGCCAATAAAAAGTATAAAAAATAATTTTATTATATTCATGTCCTAAAAAAATATGGAGAATGCAAGAGCACACAGGTGCATGTACACACATGCACATATATACATATATAAGAACAATTGGAATTGACTATGGAAGAACAACCAAAATTTCTTGTAATTGTAGAGATGACATATATATTGTACACATGCAAACTAATAAATAAATAGAAAGGTGAACATGACTGCATTTTGGGGACATGAATACCATTAAAAAGTTATAAGGTGTAAACATCCCAAAATCCAACGATTTTGCAAAACAAGCACCTGGTTTGAAAATCAATCCGAAACGACAAATTTGAGATTTTCGAAAACCCAGGAGCTCCCAAAAAGCTTTAAAATTCTGTTTTTGAAACCCCGGTCAAAAATATGAATTCGGGCCAAGTCTCATTTTTGCCAAAAAGCCAAGACGAATAGGTAAACTCTGATCGAAAGCAGCCCCAAAAAGCAGGTTCGAAACCTAGGAGATAGCTCAGCCTGATAGAGAGCATGATCAAAAGGCGAAAGGAGAGCCCAAGCCTGAAGCAGATCGCAAGCCCGGCACACCCAGAAGCCAAGTCAAGCATATCCACCAAAGCAGCAGAAATTCAAGCCCAAAACGGTGAAAATCGAGCAAAACGAAGTCCAAAAAGGTGAGATGGAGTTCGGATGATAAAATTGGGGAAAACCCAGTATAAGATGGAGCCCTGATGAAGCTAGGGCCTGCACAAACTGTCCATCTCGAAACACCAAGAAGGACTGTTCAAAGAAAATTTGGATTGGATCTGGACCATAAATATCTAGATCCATATCCAAATAGTATTTGGATTTGGATCGATCCAAATAGTGTTTGGATTTGGATTGGATCTAAATAGTGTTTGGATTGGATCAGATCTGGTCATAAATATCCAGATCCAGATCTCAAACCCATATCCAAACCCAAGACCCACCTCACTTGCCTATAAATAGAGATGAGGGGGTCTCCAAGAAGAGGTTCATGTGAAATGCTTGGAGGAGCTTGGGGAAGAGAGAGAAAGGCTTAAGGTGAGTGCTTAGTGCTTTATTTCATTTTAGTGGGTTAATTTTGTGGGCTTAAAGTGGGATTAGTGTGGGCTGCACCAACATGATTTGGGGTGGGCCTAGCTGCACCAACACGACAAGAGGTGGCTGGACCGTGGCTTGAGCTAACCTAGTCGAACCCTTTTGGTAAGCCTAACCTTTAAACTAAACATTCTCTTCTTAACCCTCTAAACCTACCTTAAACTAGCACCATCTAATCCCCCTACAACACCCTAATCCCAGCCAACTGACCTACCTAACACCAACCGACATCCCCCTTTACACCAGCCAGCTCCCTTCACCACCCGAACCACATGCACCGCCCCCACCGCAGCGCCCCCCCATCTGCACGCTACCCGCGCTACGTACCTATCACCCCTGCCTACCGCACGCCCTTGCGCGCCCCTCACTCCCTAACGTCGTCCCAGTGCCTCTGGGCGCATCCGTCCTAGCGCCTGTCCCGTGCGCCCTCTACTGTCTGTAGCACCGCGCGCCTGCCAGTCGAACCCCTTTAACTGCCGCCTGCGCTTAGCGCCGACCTCAGCCGACTCCACCCTACAACACAACCGACCTACCTCCACCCTACCACACCAACCGACCTCCTAGCCAACGCCCTGCCATCAACACCACCGACCTACCTTGCCATATCCCGTGACACCACCCTAGCCGACCTCCCTTCATCCACCCCAACCGAACCCAGCCAACACCCTAGCACTACCCCAACACCAACATCTAGCTCCTATCTCACCCGGCCTGTTGCACCCTATCTTCCATCCGCACACAACTTTCCATAGTTCCCACTAAAACCCGTGGCCAACCTAGCACCCGTGAGCCTCTCTCTCTCAAGCCCAAATCCTTCCAAGCATAACTCGGCCAGCCACTTCACGTCTCGAGCTTCAAAGAGGATACCTTCGTGGCTGCCAAAGTGAACCAAAGCGTGAGCAAGGAGAAGAAAAGCCCGAATCACTTGTAAGTGTTTAAAATTCGGTATTTACATTACTCCTTCCATACTTAATTCAATTCAGATACGAGGTTGTATTAATGGAGCGTGGTCTCCCCCCAGGATGTAATATTGGTGCTTGACACACGAACACATACGTGCACTTGAGCCTTAGCTCTTATCTCGTACACGAGACACATACGTGCACTTGAGCCTTAGCTCTTATCTCGCACACAAGACACCCACGTACACAATTGAGCTTTCGCTCTTACTCCAAAGACTCTAGTAAGAGCCATATAAGCTACAATTTCATTCGGGTTGTTACTTTAAGTCGTGTGAGTTTATCATTTCAATTCCACACTTGCACACAAAGGACACCCAAGCTCTTGCTCAAACACTCACACGCACATTTTGGCCTCGACAGCCCTTAAGACATAGACCTATCTATATGCTTTCAGCTGCGTGAGTTTTACGGTTCAGCTGTGTACGTCTTTACATTCTGGGTTGTTAAAATTCAGTAGTGTGAGTTGTCTTTACATTTATACACAACACACATGCACATATATCTATATTTCCCCATTCGGCAAGTTCAATTCAGTCATGTGTGTGAGTTGTCTTTCAATTTATACACAACACACACGAACACATTGAGCTTTACCGCTCATATATATACTTATATTTCAAATTTGGCAAGTTCAATTCAAGTCGTGTGAGTTTGTCATTTCAATTCTACACTCACACACGCATGCATTGAGCCTTTCCGCTCTTAATATAAGTATATCTCCCTTCGACAATTTACATTCAAGTCGTGTGAGTTGCCTTTAAATTCGGGTATTTCCCTTTAAGCTACGTCTTTACATTTCGGGTTTTACATTTAAGTTGTGTGAGTTGCTTTCAAATTGGAGCTTAGCTCACATCATACCCTCAAACCCGAGATATTTCGCATACTTACATACGCACGCTTTCGAAAAAGCTTTGAGTACCCGTTCAAACACGCCAAACTTAGGTCACTTGTGCACACACCTAGCTAGCCTAAATAGCATAAAAACAAAGACTTAGATACGTGCAACCCACGTAAATAAAATTTGCAAATAGGCATACAATCGACAAAATACTTTCGTGTTCTTTTCAAAAGTCCATGCTTGTTAAAAATCAAGATTTTCTAAGCGTTTAAACCGACCCTTGAGCATCGGTTCAAGAAGGTTTACAACGAAAAGATCCCACTTGCCCACAATCGCCCAAAATGTTAGATATTTCCAAAATCCTTCACTAGTTTGAGTAAGCTAGCTGGCACGCCCTAAAGCGACGTAGATACGAAATGGTTCACTTCAGGCCTAAGAACCAGGAGTGAGAATTTTCACGTCTACATAAGGATAATTAAAAATATATAAATGACAATCTTATCATACTCATATCCTCAATATGTAGGGAGAATGCATGAGCATAAGAGTGCGCATGCATGCACACGCATATATATATATATATATATATATATATATATATATATATATATATATATATATATATATATAAAGGGCATTCTTATTATAATCATATCCTCAAAAAGCATAGAGAATGCATGAGCACATGCACACACACACATATATGTATATATATACATATATGTGTATATAATCATTAATATATACATATATACATGTATATATATGTATATATAAGCATTATATACATATACATGCATGTATATATATGTACGTAAATAGATACATATATGTATATGTATATATACATATATAATGCACGTGTGGGTGCAATGTTAAACATGGCTGATGGAGTTCAGTATGAAACCCCTGTATCATGGCATGTGGACAAGATCTAACCTGGGGCCATCTTTATTGGCACCATTCAGCGATGCTCACTAGACAACTCTACAGTACTAAGTTTTGGATTTAAAGTGTGACGCCAAATCATGCTGCACTTCAATTGTAGAAACTCATGAGAAAATCAAACAAAATAAACAGGTGTACCGTGAGACATCAAAATGACATTTTCATGTGTAAGGTGCTATTTTTGCAGTGTCTTGATTTCTTGTATGTGTTACTTTTGCGTCACATTTTCTTTGTTATTTTGTCTTACAAGGTCGGGCCCACGTCAGATGCTTTCTTAGCAGTGATTTCGTGTTTTAGGTCATATTCGTGTTGTTATTTCATGTTCATAGCCAATGCTTTAGTTAATTTTGATGGTTACTGTAAACACCCAAAAATTTTCACAAAAGATTTGATCTTTAAATTCTGTATTTTTCAAGTAAAATTGCAGTTTTGGGTCCTTTAAGGTTTTTCAAATAAAGATACCTTAAATGAACCCATTTTCAGGCCAAAAATTTTGTAGAAACCTCAAAATAAGGATATTTTGCACCCCTATCAAAAAAATCTAATTTTGATAAAATTCCTCAAAAAATGATTGCTTTGCCCTCAAGGCTCAATTGGCAAAATTCTGCAAATTTAAATGATTTCCTTCAAAGAAAGAATGGTTTCAAACAATTTTTCAAAAAAATAAATGAAAATGGGACATTTGGAACTAAACCCATAAAATGTTTGCAAATTGTCAAATTGACAAAATTACAAAATCTCTGAAATTTCAAAACCAAATCCAATCCAAACCATACCTCAAAAACTCGTCCGATTGAGAGTAGTCTTACTCTGTGACCCTACTCCTAAGAGTTAAAGAGGTTCGAGACCCTACACCCATCAAAAGGGCTAAAGTGGAATGACACCCTATACCCAACAAAGGGTTAAAGTGGTCGAAATGGTAGACTAATTCACAGAGCAAAAGCAGGTCACTCATGCAAACAAAAGTTGGGGATGAGATTCAGTTGTTCTCTAAAAGTATTTGAAGATTTCGATAAAAGTTGAATGTTTTCAAATATATCTCAAATGAAATGGTTTTAAATAATAAAAAAAAAAATGTTTGAAACAATAAAATGAAATCGTACCTAAATCAAGCGGAGCAGAATCCCAAAAAGCTTGGACAAAAGCAACTCCAACACCTGCAAGAGATCAATTCAAATCAAGCCCCAAATCAAATCGATCAAACTCCATACCAAACCAAACAAGATGGGCTCATGATCAAATTCAACTCAACTGAAGATGGGCCAATGATCCATTCCATATCAAATCAAAGATGGGCTCATACCAAGTCAAAAGCAAATTCAACTCAAGGAGGGACGACCACATCAAAAGGCCCAATTCAAACTCAAAGAGCAGAAGGATGCATCAACCCAAACCAAGACAACATTGATCACCTTCAATTAAGAAGAATCAAGCTCCATATCGAGGTAAGTTTGGTAAAAAGAAGCTAAGACAAGATCAAATAATCAAGTAGCTAAAGACCACATCGTCTAAAAAACAAGCAAGGAATCGCACATGCGCACGATTAAGCCATTTCATACAATCGGGTTAGAATCAAGCTTCAAATTGGCCTAATGAAGAGCTGACCTATTAAGGGTCAATATTTACACTAAGGTAAGGGGTAGATGACTAGGACAAAGCCACCCACATCAAAGGAAAAAATGTGTTATATGACCAAATCCTAGCCGGTTGGTCCTAATCAAGGTGCACAACTCGATTAAGAAAAGAAAAGCAAGATGGGTGGGCTAGCCTACATGGGCTGTACCCGAGCTCAAACCAGCCCACGTGGGCGTATAAGAGACCACTTCCATGTCCCACATGGCCCATGTGCAGCCCCAAGATCTGAAAAAATCTCTTGGATCCAGATTCAAACCGGATGTCCCATTAAAGGCCCAATAATTTATCCAAAGAAGCCACTAGAGACCCCTTTGAAAATCTATAAAATGGGGTCTTGGGGGGTTGATTCAAGGCATCAAACAGGGAGAGAAAGTAAGGAATTCCTGCAACTAGAGAGAGAAAGAAGGAGAAGGTGCCACCCATCTCATTAAAGCCACCGACCACCAAGAGAAGCCGCCGGCCATCTTGCCTTCTTCCGATTTTCAAGTTCCTTTTTCCCTTTCCTTTTCAATACTATCTTATTCTCTTCTATTCAATTTAATGGGGTTGTAGAGCTTATGTCTCCATCTTTGATGTAATATTTGAGGGGCTATGTTGTCCAATTTCTTTTATGCTTGTTGATACATTCTATGTATTTGATTCGTAGCTCCTTCTACCCCAATATACATTGTAAGATCTTATATCCCCTAATCCACTCTATGCTTAAGTTATAATGATAATTTTCTTGAATTATTTCAGTTTCTTATGCTTTGATTGCTATATATTATATTTCAATTCGGTCGATTGCATTCACATACTTTCTAGAAATTGAAACTCGGTTTTCTACATCATGCACACAACCGATGTCTGACTTTTGTTTCCCTACTATGTGCTCCGAATGCGATGAAATTTGGTACACTTGATCTACATACATAGACTATAAAATTTATAAGAATTTTAGGATTGTTTAAGGTTGTAAATAAAATAAAAAAACCGAACAAAATCAGAACAGAGTTTGTAAATCCTATACGTCCTGCAATAAAGGTTGGGCCAAAATATGATAACTTTGTTCACAATGAACCAATTTGATTGAAAATAATCCCGCGAGATCCATATCTTTCCAGGAGACTAATTTTATAAAAATCAAAGGTCTTAGTACTGAGATACAATTGCTTTCTATGTCTCTGTCACTGATTTGTTTTGAATACTAGAGTAAGGGAACTTTGCCGATTTAATTGCATATATCCACAGCACGTCAAATAAAATAAAAATAGTTTGAGAATCTCCACATCTCTTTCTACTTTTTATGAATTTTTAAGGATTTTTATATATTTACAAAATATCTAAAACAATTAAAAGATAAGTCTCTAAAAACAGAATCAGTTTATATTTTTTAGAACTTGAGTTGTTTTGAGTGAAGAGTTAGATTCACGATTTTGCAAATTCATTTGAATTGAAATATGATTTTTAAAATATACTGAATCTCAAACAATTTTCAAGTACCTAGATCGACCCTTGAGCATCAGTTCTAGAAGATCTATGGTGAAAAGAGTTTACTTACTTGCAATCACCAAGGAGTTAGAAAATGTTATAAAACTTTGCTAGTTTTAGCAAACTAGCTGGCACACTTGCGCAATTATAGTTTTGAATTAAGGTTCGAATGTCTACATAGGCTTTGAAACAAAATTCACATCTATAATCACAGACACAAAATTTTGGGTCATGTTGTAAATTTTTGTTTCCCATTGAATGATCTAAGATTGACAAGAATTCCTCTAAGTTGTTGAAATAATTGGAATTCATTTCAAGGGAATGTTTGGTTTACTATTTTCCCATAAAATATGGTATGTTTGACACGAATATCATTACAAATAGCAACAACAACCAACTCTTTTCCCATACTAAATGGGGTCGACTACATGGATTATGTGTTTCTATAGTACTTGATCAAGTGCCATGCAGACAATTAACTCAACATAAGCTAGGTAAATTTGTTATTATTTCCTTCACACTTTTGTGGTTTTCCTATTCCTCTTTAATATGCTCACAACCTAGTTTCTCATACCTTATTAATGGAGTTTCCTTTGATCATCTTTCTATATGCTCAAACTATCTTAAACAATTTTTTCTCATTTAATCATATATTGGTGTTACTCCAAATTTATTTCTAATAACTTTATTATGTATATAATCTTTCCATGTGTGTCTTCTTGTCATATAATATAGCAGGTCAAATTATTATCACGGACATCTTTTATATATCTTCTAGAATCATATAACATAGGGGTCTAGTTGTTACTCTATAATATTTATCTTTCAACTTTAATCATATCTTCTTATCATATTCTTATCATATAGAATACCCAATGCATCTCACTATTTTAATCAACTTGTATTAATTTGACGTGTAATATTGTAAACATCCAAAGGTTTATTTAAGAAAAATCTAAATTTGGTTCATAGAATTAGTTTTAGATATTCATTTTTGAAGCACATGAAATAGTTCTAAAAATCTTGAATGTTTGAGCAAAAATACCTCTATAGGAGTGCTTTGGATCCAATTAAGGAGACTTCACAGCAACATGAAGTCATTAACATGTCTGCCAACTAGTGTGAGCTTAGTATCGGTTGTCCAAGGTGAAATTGAGCTTCTTTCTTGCACTATTTATAGATTTTGAGCCTAAGCCTTGCCATTTCATAAAACCAAGTTCGATTTGCTTAGCGTATCCATTGTTAAACATCATTGAGCTTTAATTGTGTCCATCCATTTGACCTAAACTTTTGCTCGAGCTATATTAAGTTGAATCTTAGAACTTATTTGGCTATATAAGTGTGTATATATATATTCGTATATATTGATATCTCATATATATATGTATATGTGTAGATTCTTGGGCTCAATTTCATTGGGCATGTATGTTGTATGTGCAAGCTTGAGTTAAAATATGATTATGGCTTGATGATTTCTAAATTTGAACTTTATGTCTAGGTTTTCTAAATTTCAAAATATGAATTATGAATAGATTTGAATAGTTAAAACCCAAAATTTGTTGACTTTGGAAGGTTAAAAACCTAATTTTTTGAATTTAGAAGATAAATAAATCTGATTATATATATTTATGGTTTCCAAATTTCGAAAATATGAATCACATTCACGGGTTTGGAAAGTACAAAAGCTTATTTTGGGATTTGCAAAGTTTGAAGACCTGAATTTTTGGTTTGAAAAGTTAAAAACTTGATTTCTGGATTTGAAAAGTTATATAAATTTGAACTATATACTTATGGTCTTTAAATTTTAAAAGTTTGAAATATGTTCATGGGTTTCAAAAATCTTATTGAGGGTTTTTGAAAGTTAAAAATCTGATTTAAAGATTTGGAAAGTAAAAAATCTGGTTCAAGGATTTGAAAAATTGAAAACTTGATTTTTTTTATTTGGAAAGTATATAAATTTGAATTATGTGTTTATAAAAGTTGGAAAGTCATAAAATCTGAATTATATGTCCATGGATTTAGAAGATCATAAAGTTGAATTGTATATTCATAAATTTTGAAGGTTATAAAAAGTTTTTTGAAAGCTATGTTATATTCAATGAATTTGGAAAGTTATGTTATCAATATGAACTTTAGAAATTTGACTTATATTGTGATGCATTCATTTGACTTGCAGAAAATTTGAATTACCATGCTAGGCATGAGTTATATTATTGAATAAAATTTAATTAATTTTAAGAAAATCAAATGTGTTCAACTAATTGGTTCATTTGACCCATAGTTCTATCCCTTGATGACTTTGATCTACTTGTTACTTGGTTAACTTGTATCCATATAACCTAACTCATCTATCACCCTACATAGCTATACCCATATTTGATTTACATATCTACATGGCTTAACCCATATTTGACTCACCTATTTTATTTGACCCATGCTAAAGCAATATTATGGTTGGACTAAGTTATGAAATGGTCAAGTTTCTTCTCAAGATAATGACAGGTTTTTGCATTAAATGGAAAAGAAACTATGCTAGGCACATAATAAGGTGGAGAACGATCAATTATGGCCCATACCAAGAGAGATTAATTAGTCTAAGTGCAACGCAATTAATTTTCGTAAAGGAAAGGGCCAGCCCATTGCCTTGAAAGACTTTCTATTTTCTTTGTAGGCTTTTTTATTCATTGGAATTGAAAATAAAAAGGTATAGTTGCCTGTATTTTATTATAAAAATAATATAAATTTGCTAATTTTGTGTAAACCAGTCCTCTCATGTAAAAATGGGTCCCCTTTCTCATTGTAAGCATCCTAGAAAAACTGAAAAAGAGATCAAGAAAGCATCTAAGATTCAAGAGCAATATAAAAAATGTTAAGAGCTTTTTGATTCATTCTTCTTCTTTTGTCTACTTTCTTTAAGTGTTTTGTCAGTGCTTTAATCAAGAAGGATGAAGAGTTCTTAATCCAAGGCTTCTCTAAGGAAAGTGCAGATTCTAACCTTTTTCATTAGTTTTTAATTCATAGGTCATTAGTTTAATCCAAGTCCATGCATCCATAGGTTGGTTCCTTACATTATTAGTATTGCATTGCATAAAGAAAAGAAATAGCATCATAGTTCTTAATTAGTTTAATTGATTTCATTGCATATAGATTATATCATTAATATTTATCACCCTTAGATTTATATAGGTCCATTATATTTCACACCACTATCGAGTATTAAATTTGCATGCCTAATTGTGTCCTTGACCATTGCATATTAGTTAACATATATCTTGCATTCTAGTTAAGATTCATCATACATTAACACCATAATAGTTATATTATAGGCTCATTCCTTTGCATATTTTTGGCTCTAAAATCTCATCTAACATACATTACAATTCTTTACTTTATTATTAGAATTTCTTGTTAAGCCACACAATATTTATATAAGCTTCCAAGTGATCAAGCCACTCAAATAATCCTCTATGCTTGTTGTCTTATAACCAAACCTTAGTCAAAACCTAATCCTATACTACCCAAATTGCCCAATAAGATTCATACAACCTATTCTCAACAATCCTAGTTGAATTCTATTTAGATTTATTCAAGTCAAGAATGTGTCCCCATGTAACCCAAATAAGGAATCCAAGATATCTAGCCAACTCAACATATCTATTTCATTTAAGAAACTGAGTTATCTCTTTAGAAGACTTAAATCAACACTATGACACATTGAACAACTTACCTACAACTAGATAGCAAGCTCACCTTTTTCCAAGTGTGTAGAAATTTTTGGTTTGAATTAACCAAATAAATTCTTAGTACAAAGGTTGACCTTTATTCAGTGGGATAAGAAGACTTTTTGTGAAAAGAACTTATATAGGCTCACACACATTTGGAGTCTAATTTGTTTCTCTCTACAAAGAAGGCTGTTATAGATCAAAGTTATACAAAACAAAAATTTACATACAATTATCTTTTTGCATGCCCGATGAGACTCGTACGTCTATCGATTCATTTGGTTAGTTTAGGTCTTAAATTTCTACTTGTCTTATAATCATATTGGTTGAAACCTCATAAAAGATGCACCTAGAGTAAGACAAACTTACATGTTTACACACAATTAATTATACCATTATTTACTACACACAGGACAAATTTTATGTATATTAGATTGTATATTCTATATCGTATATACATATATTATGTGATATTATCCAACTTAGGAGTGATAGGTTCATCTAAAACTTCTAGAGTTATCGTTGTCCGCAATGTAATTATAAAAAAATGTGATAGATTTATTAATTGAGATAAACATTTTACTCCCATGGTTATGAAAGGAAAACCTAAAAGTCAATCTTTTGCTTGCGTGATACTAAAGAAAAAACTATATCAAGTTTTCACTCTGTAGTTATCAAGAGAAAACCTAGGGATCAACCTTTCACTCTCATAGTCATTTGTGAACCACCTTCCTCAACTCCACAAAATCCAAAAAGAAGTCGAATTGAACAAAAATACAAGTTCTCAAGGATCAAACAACAAGGGTCCCTTCTGTAGTCATGCCTCTAGTATATTGTCTTATCCTTTGTTTGCATGAGGTTCAACATTTAAAATCTCCAAAACATATCATCCTTCTTAGGTCATTCGCAACAACTAATGCTTCTTTGAAACCCTATAGATGCCTATATTGTGGGTCCTGCTCTCTTCATCTCTGGTTAAAAATCTTTCGTGTGCACCTATCCAAACATTTTTATCCCCTACAACACCCAAGTATTTAAGAGCCCTATCATTATGAACCACCTTAGGATCTTCTCTTGTATCTCTAAACTATCCTCTAGAGGAATTTCTATCTTTTTTAGACTATAGTCTAGATTCTCATCCCTTCTCTTTGAATCATCTACTTGTCCGTCCTCTCGAGACTATTCTGTAGAAACCTTTGTCACTCATTTATCATCTCCAAACCGTTTGTTGGAAATTCTCATGTCACCCTCTTTCATGGAGTGTCCTCCCAACACACCATCACAATCTGAGCTCTCTTTCCATCCGCGTATTATGATAGTCCATGCTTGAGACCTAGATTCCACTCTTCTAATCCTAACTAGGATTCTTCTCATGTAGGAGCTCACCCTAAGTATCCATCAATCGACTTCTTGTTTTCAACTACTAAGGATTTGTCCCTAGATTCAATGCCCTCGGATACATCATGGCTCCCTTCTTTCGAGATACCATCACCTTCATTGTTACCATCATTAGGGTACCCTGTCCAATCTATTGTAGTTATAGCCCTATCAATAGTCACGCCTGGACCTCAGAGTCCCCTCAATCCTAACCAAAGTGCATATGTTGCATCAAATCTACCTATATAGTCTTCCTTTAATTATGATACCCCAAAGTCGATCATCATTAATTTTTCACATATACTAATTACTCATAAGAGACCTTAGCTCAGTTGAGTCAAGATGAGCTCATAGAGCTTGATAATGATAACCTTGACAACCATCATCCTTCCACTCATCCAGTTGGGACCAACAAACCTAGTTTCATTCTCTCCTTCTCAGTCAGTCACAATGTCCCAATAGGTGGACCTCATCCTCCCTTCTAAACGTATTTTCTTTCAATCAAAATTTACCCTTATAGTCTCCATCTCCTTAGAGTCTACTATTTAGTGTAACATCTCTCTCCTCTAGCATCCTATCTGCTAGGTCTCATAATCATATTATCACCATGTGAAAACATGGACCTCTCACTTGAGTCTTGAGCATGACTGAGTTTGGATGAGTTTGAAATCACTATCATGAAATTTGATCTTCTAAATAATCCTCTTGACACTCCATCACTCCCTCTAAATCCAAATTCTTACCTTGATATTTCTTCTATCCCTCTTGCTAGGGTAGATGGATCTCACCCTCTCTCCATTACCTTGTCTAGTAAGTCTTTGACCCTTCGACTTGACTTGTAGATCTCACTCTCTTCTTAGACTTGTCTCTCTTTGATCCTTTCTCTTAGGTGTTGGGGCATATCCTACCATTATTTTGACCATCACTCTCTTAGTTTATGGCATTGTAGATGTAAAAATTTTACTCCAAAGTCTATGTAGAGACTTGAAATAAGTTTTCAATCTACGTCATTTTGGGTGAGCGTGCCAGCTAGTTTGCTTAAACTAGCAAAGACAGATTTTCTTACTTTGGGTAGCGATTGTGGAGAAGCAAGATCTTTTCATCTTAGACTTTCTTAAACCGACACTCAAGAGTCAGCCTAGACGCTTTGAGGATTGATTTGAACAAGGTGTGTATTTCTAAAATTCACTTTTGAATCAACTTGAATCAACCAAAACATGCACTTGGCCTATGAAAGGAAATTTTTTAAAGTTCTGAAAAACAAAAACTGATTATGTTTTCAGAACTTGTTTTCAGATTTTTTTGAACAATTTTGGAATCTCCAAAATTCATGAAAATTTTACAGTAAGTAATCACGATTGTGAAGATTCTAGAACTATTTTTATTCTATTTGTACTATGATTGTGAAGAATTAAATCAAGAATATACCTCTGCTCAGGCACTCAAAACTGATCTGTTATAGAAATAAAGAGGTTCAAAGAAACGTCTGTATCTCGGTGCACAAAGCTCCCATATTTATGAACTTGGTCTTGTTGGAAAGCTATGGATGTCAGCTTTCTAATTAAATAAGTTTCACTGAAATTGGTTCATTACATATAGAGTTATGGGATGATTATACAAGCTCTATTGTAGGAAATACAGGTTTGACAAATTTGACTATAGATTTTTCTGATCTTCTTCAATTTTAATTATGTGGTTGCATGGCCTTAAAATTCATGAAAATTTTATACGGTTTATATGTGGAGATTCGGTGTACCAAATTTAAAATTATTTGGAGCAAAGATATAAAAATGAAAAATAAAATATCATACGTATGCAGGATGCTGAAAACATAATTTCTGTGTTTTAAAGCATACGTGAATGCATCTGTCCGAAATTAAAAGACTAATCACAACAAATTTGAAGTGAATGACTGAAGGAAAATGAATTGAAATATGTTTATAGCTTACACATAAAGGGAATTAGAAGATATAAGAGGATATATCATATAGAGAGGTAGGAGAAACTTGAAATCAAACATGTAGAATGCGTAAATGTAAATGAATGAAATGGACAATATTACTATTCTATTACATCGTGGGGGTTGACAAATGCTCCATTAATACAATCTCTTTGAATTGAATGGGAATAATGAGAGATTGAAATAAGTAAAGGAGGAGAATAAAACCTTGTAAACGGGCCTTAGTGGGCGCCAGATATGGGGGAGGTAAGAAGGGATAAGCTCCTTCCTTCATTCTCTCCTTCTTCTTCCTCTCTCTCTCTCTCTCTCTCTCTTTTCCCTCTTTTCCTCTCTCTCTCTCTCTCTCTCTCTCTTCCTACAACTCTCCCTCTCTCTCTTAGGCTCTCTATACTCTTCTTTCAATTTCTTAAATTCTAAAAATCACCCCCCAAGGTGCATTTTTATAGGTTTTTGGTGAGTTTTGGATTGGGCTTGAATGGGACTTTTGGAACCCAAGTCTTGACCCAACTCTTGGCTGGACCAAAACCACTTCATGTGGGCTTATGGTGGTCCCATTTAGTCAAACCAAACCCAGCCCCATGTGTCTAGGTCAGCCAAGTGGCTTAGTCTAGCATGAGGTGGTCAAGTGGCTTGATCTAGCAAGGTGCAGTCAAGTGCAATCGGCTGGTCTTGGTGCAGCTGGCTAGGGTCTCTTTGGGGTAGCCTTTGGTGCTGTATTTGATAGAGTCGTGGTATGTATTCGGTCCTCCTTTAGCTCATGGCCTGATCTTCTTGAGCCCTTGCCTTAGGCTAGCCCATATCTCAGTTTAAATCAACTTGTTCGCCTTTGAATGTGACTCGAGTCTTAGCCATTAGCCTTAGGCCTTTGATTCGGCCTAGCCCATCTTGGCTTCAACTTTCCTAGCCCGTTCAAGACTAGGTCCTTCATCTTGGTCCACATTTGGTGAATGAGCTTAGTCTTTGCCCTCTTGTTGTCACATTAAGATCGGGTTGGGATGCTTTGATTTCATTCTTGGCCCTGAAATCGTGCCTTCTTTCGGGATCTTCAGCGGACTTCGTCTTTATCCTCTTTTGATTTAATTTATAGCTTTGTTCTTGAATCGAACTTGAATCCTGCGCTTGATTTCAGATTCATGGTTTCAAATATTTCTTTTGATTATTTAAAACCATTTTGTTTGAGATATATTTGAAAATAACGAGTTCTATCAAAATTTTCAAATACTTTTGAAAACAACTGAATTTCATTCCTAGTGTTTGTTTGCATGGGCGACCTGCTTTCGCTTCGTTAGTCTTTACCATTTCAACCACTTTAACCATTTGTTGGGTGTAGGGTGTCAAACCACTTTAACCCTTTTGATGGGTATATGGTCTCAAACCTCTTTAACCCTTGGGCGTAGGGTTTCAGACCGCTTTAACTTTTTGATGGGTGTAGAGTCCCGTAATAGGAATATCCTCAACCAAGCGAGTTTTTGAGGCCTGATTTGAATTTAATTTAAATTTCAAAGTTTTTTGGTAAATTTGATATTTTGCAAATATTTTTGGGTTTGATTCCCAATGTCTCATTTTCATTTGTTTCTTTGAAGAAAATTGTTTTAAACCATCATTTCTTTGAAGGAAATCATTTGAAAAGGCAGAGTCCTGCCAATTTGGGCTTGAGGGCAAAGCAGTCATTTTTTAGCTCTTTGTCAAAATTGATTTTTTTTATAGGGGTATCATTTATCCTTATTTTGAGGCTGCTATGAAATTTTGGTGTAGAAATGAGTTTATTTAAGGTATCTTTATTTGAAAACCCTTAAAAGACCCAAAACCGTAATTTTTTCTTGAAAAGGTAAAATTTCTAAAAATCAAATGTTTTGAGAAAATTTTTAGGTGTTTACAGGCATACATGTAGAGACCATGTTTGTTAGAGATGCACTTTTGATGCTCCCACTCTAGACCCACCTTGGTCTTGACCACTTGCTGAGTGCTTCTAGGTAAGCATGAGATCTTGATTGTATAATATTATTCTAAAAATCTAAAAAAACTAGAAAAACTAAAATCTAAAAAAACCAAAACAATGTTAGCTTCCTTTGGCTTCTTTTGTCTCTAGTTTGTCTAGTGCACCCTCAAAGTCATCTTCCTCAATTCATAGTACTTTACTCATTGAGTCTAATTATTCTTTACCTATCTACATTATATCTTCATCACACTTTACACATGTCTCTTCATCTCCTTATACACATCAATTCTCCTCACCATCCATGACCTATCTCTATCCCAGACATAAACTTTGAGCCTCTACTCATCATTTATAGTTGCAAAGTAGAAGAAAGCTTGGGCAATGATGATACAATGCTTGAGTATGGAGAAAACAATGATAATATCATTGCCATACTGAATTTGGTTAAGCCTTAGAGGTTCAAATAAAACCCTATAGCCTAGTAGGAGGAGACTTCATAGAATTCATTGTCATGTCATTTATGCATCTACATCATCTCATGTTCACACATCTATTCTTTTCATTAGTACATGCTTCCACTACTTTACTTGCTCATACATCATGCATCTTATATATCCATATATCATTCACATGTGTTCATGCCTCAGATCATATATTATTTTCTACATACATATCTCATGTCATTCCTTCTTGTTTTATACCATATAGATTGGTCTTATCATATTTACTCATGTTTGCATGTAATGAAACTCAGAGTGAGTGATGTCATTTGATTGATTACATACTTTACTTGCTTATTGATATTGAGACTTGTCAAACCCAATAAACATGCAGTATTAAAAGAATGTGTTATCCATGATATTTTATTAGATCTAACTTACTAGTTTTGTATGGATGATAAGGTCACATCTCTTCAAAATGGTCTGAAGGTAGGGATTAGTACGGTTCTTATTTTGTTTTACTTCTATAACTTGAATATTTTGAGTCATTGCAAAGATGACCAGAGATATTATTCTCAGGACCTAGCTTTATATGGATAACAAGATAATACTTCTTAAACATGATTTAAAAGCAGGGATCTCCATGATGCTTTTAGTGTTGTGCACCTATGGCTTGATCTCATCGAGTGATTGCCCCCATGTTCAAAAGTACTAATCTTGGAATTTAATTTTAATATCCTGATGCATTTAAATTGTTTTATCTATTTGTGTCTTTTGGATTTGATTTCAAAATATGAGCTTCACATTATTTTGAACAACTTCAAATTAAATCCTTTTGAAAAAATCGTTTTCACTTGATTTTCAATTTTTGAAAATTTTAGGAAATAACCAATATATGCATTTTGGTAATGTTCTCTTAATTTTCAAAATACTAAAACATTTATCTATGGGATATCTTAGTTTGTGATCGGTTAGTGTTGTCTTGATTTCATGTTGTATGTTGTAGTGTTTGTACTCAGTGTAGTTGATTTTTCAAGCCTATCTCACGCATCCATGCTTCATTGATGTATTATGATATATTCATTTTGTATATGTACTGAAATGTTATATTCTAAAAAAATATGAAAAGCCAAAATGCATGAAAAAGGAAAGAAAAAAGGAAAAGGAAAAGAAAAGAAAAGTTAAAAAAAGGAAAAGCAAAGTGGAAAATGAAAAGAAAAAGGAAAAACAAAGCATGTTCTATTTTATCTCTTATTGTATGTTTTCTTGTATTTAGAATATCATGCACTTATATATTTGGCCTTGAAAGTTTATTACATTTGAGGAGGAATTGATACTCCACTTGAAGTTAAAGAGTCCAAGCCTATCAATTTTTGTATGGGTCATTAAATGGTTATTTCTAGTATTTTGAAAATTAAGATTTTGATTACCAAAATTGATATTGTATTCTTCCTCTATTAGTACAAGTAGGAAGTTAAGTCACAATGCTTTATCCTTCTAAATTTTATTTTAGGTAGTCCATTCAAAGATAGGCTGATTTTTACAAATTACGATCTTCCATCATGGCTTTTTGGTAGGGGCACACTTTGTCCCATTAAGATTGAGATCATGCATTTCATTACTTCATGGCATATATTTGGTGACATCCATAATGCATCTCATGATCTAAATGCGTTTTCTTATAAATTGGGGTATTTTTTTTAGTTAAGTTTTATTCTCCTTTTGGCACTTGGGCTGAAGTCTTCTTCTTATTATAATATACGCGTCTTTACTTGACATTGCTCTTATATGATAGTCCCTTGTTGTTCAAGAAGATTTTTTGAGTCCATTTTGAGTTCTCTCTATCTAGGCTGGACTTTTCTTCTTCATTTCACTCTTATTTCTATATCACCTATGGCATCATTCATGCCATGCCTTAACTTTTCTCCCATCGCATTCCATTCTCAATAATTCTAATTGAATTATCATCCATTCATTAGTTATCCAATAAAAAACAAGCATAACCTACTCTAGGAACCTATTTAGATTTATTATAGGCAAAAGTGAGTCCCCAAGTAACCCAAATTAGGAATCCAAGATATTTAGTCAACTCAACTAAATCTATTTTATTTAAGAAACTAGGTTACCTTTTTAGAAGACCTAAATCAACCGTAAGACACTTCAGACAACTTACCTATAATCAAACAACAAATAACCTCATTTTGGTGATCACCTTTTATGAAGTGTGTAGAAATTTTTGGTTTGAATTAGCTAAATAAATTACTAGTGAAAAGGTTGATCCTTGTTTGATGGGATAAGAAGAGTTTTTATGAGAAGAACTGACATAGACCCACATGCATTTGGAGTGATTGGAGGTAAGTGCTAAAAATCCTATTTCTAATTTGTTAATCTCTATTAAGAATATTGTCGCCTTGGGCTGCAAGAGGGAGCTCCTTGGATGGGTGCGGCAAAGGAAGGTGCTGGCCGGATGGCAAAGGTGCAGGCGGGTGGCGCCTTGGCACTGGCCGAACGGAGGAAGTGCTGCCTTGGCTGGGCTTGGGGTACTTAGGGAAGGTAAGGGTGTTAGCTAGAGGCTGGTTTAAGGGAAGAGGTAAGGTTGAGGGTGTTAGCTAGGGGCTGTCTAAGGGAAAGGAGGGGCAGGTGGTGCAGTCGGGTGATGCTGGCCGAACGGTGGAGGGTGGCAGGTGGTGGCCGGGTGTGTGGGATGAGGTGCTGCCTTGGCTAGGGGAAGGTGGCGGGTGGTGGCTAAGAATGGAGGGGGAGTGAAGAAAAGGTGGTGTTGAGGTGGGATACTAACCGGGATGAAGGCTGGCCGAAGGGTGAAGGTGGCGGGTGTCAAGGTGCAGCTGAGTGGAAGGGGAAGTTGCAGCCGATGACACAGAGTGGAGCTGGCCGAAGTGGAGTGGAGTGAAGTGGTGCTGCTGGAAGTTGGAGGTGGCGGGTTCCAAGAGGGTGAGAGAGAGAGGGCAGGTGAGAGAGAGAGCAAGGGCTGGGCTGCCCAAGGATTTCATGCCAAAACCCGCCCACAAGGGGGGGTTATAGGTTTTAGTGGGTCGGTTTGGGCTAGTATTGGGGATGGTGGTTTGGGGGTATGGTGGTGGTGGTTTGGGGATATGGTGGGCTAGGCATTTAGGTGGGCCAGATATTTGTCTTGGGTGGTTTAGGGATATGGTGTGCTAGGGATTTAGGTGGGTTGGTTTAGTGGTTTAGGGCTTAGCTAGGTGGGTTAGGCTTAGGGTGAGGTTTAGTGGAGTGGGTTAGGTGTTTAGACTAGGATTAGGGTGAGGTTAGGGGGATTAGGCTAGGTTTAAGAAAGGATTAGGGAAGTGGGTTAGGTGATTAGGTTAGGATTAGGGAAGGATTAGGGAAGTGGGTTAGGTGATTAGGCTAGGATTAGGTCGGGATTAGGGGAAATGGCTAGGTAAGGGGGTTTAACTTAGGATTAGGGTTAGGAGCATCCCTTTGCATGACCCATGGACCTAGTTGCATCAAGTTGGTGCAGCCCTAGGTTAGGTGTAGGTGCATACAAGCTTAAACCCACACTCATTAGGCTAACCCACATGATTAACCCAAAACTTGACACACAAGTCAAGCTTAACACATGTTCACTCATATTTAATGCCCCCCATGCTCTCTCATACCCAAGCTTTCCACGTGATTTTCTTGGGGGCCCCACCTCCATTTATGAGAAGGTGATGTGGGCCATGGATGTGGATATTGGATTGGATCTTTGGATCCAAATCCAAATCCAAATCCACATACATGTTTGGATTGGGATCTGGATATATATGGTTCAGATCCGATCCAAATATGATTTCTGACTCCTTCAGGGTATGTTCAAAACGAACGGTTTGTGCGGGGCCTGACAGCATCAGTACTCCGTCTTGCGTTGGGTCTTCGCCAACATTGTCGTCCGCTTCTATTTTCACCTTCCGGAGATCATTTCAACAAATGTGTTGATAATAGGGGCTTGAACGTTCAAGATTCTGGGGATGAATCTGATACGAGAGTTGATGTGCCGGGCTCGACATGTACTCCGGTTCCGGGCTCTCTTTCGCTCTTCTGGTCCTGCTTTCATCAGGCCAAGTTGCTTTGTGGGGTTTCAAAACATCTTTAAAAGGTTTTAAAACTATATCATACATATATTTTAAAATATATATAGTTTAAACATATGTACAGGGTTGCTTGGAAGGCTCCTGGGTTTCTAGACTCAAAATAGCCCTTTGGGGCAGCTTTTGCAAAACCAGGTGTTTTGGAGAAAATCGTGGGATTTTGGGGTGTTTACAAATGCCCCTCTTTGTCATTATCCAAATTGATTTGGATAATGGCAAAGATGACAAACACTCCTTTCAATGTCTCCCTAGATCTATCCACGAAAATATGGGATCGTCCCCATCATTAGCAAAATCTCACTTTTAAAACCCTGGTAGGAGGAGATATCACGCCAAAGAGATATTGTATGGAATCTGGTCCTAAAAATGGGATCATGTTATGCAAATATCCATGCGTGGGTATGCAGGTGCATGACATGGGTGGGGTGCCAAGAGTGGCGACCTCCCAGAGACTAGATATGGTCGAACTCTTGAGACTTACAAGGCCTGCTGCTCCAAGTGAGCAGACCCTATGCTGTTCGATGTTCAATTTTTCAAAATCTTTTTACAAAAAGGGAAACTGCTTTAAGCCTCAATCCTAAGGCTCTCGAGCTCTTCGTGTTTGCCTTTGCTTGAGTCTTGACACTCACTAATCTAGCGGAGGTTTTATAAGAAAACACGCTATATTTCAAATTCCTACGTCTTACTTGAAACATCGAATTCTCAAACAAAATGAAATTCAAGTAAGTAAATCCTATTTTTACTTTAGGATTCCTCGAAATGAACCATGTTTATACTTGGGATAAGCTAGGGATGGGAAAGAGATACCACGGTCCCTTCTGAAACGTCCCGTGGTTTAAGGCATAGAAGGCGGAAAACTGCTCTTTTTGAGCTTTTTGGCCTCCTTTTCCTTTTTTTCATAGAGGGTCTCCCTTTGGGAGTATTTTTTTTTAATCCCTCTTTTTTCACAAGAGAATCGATTTTTTTTCTTTTTGATTCTGGTTTCTTTCTTTTGGAAAGAGACTTTGGATGGGAAATTCCCTTTATTTTGGCCATATTTTCCTTTTGAAAGGAGAAGAGAAGAGGGGAGGACTTATCCCAAGGTCACACTCGATCCATTCCAGATCAGCCTATTTAGAAATAGCACGTACTACTTGCAAGTATCTTGCTATATTGAACTAGGCCTTTATTTGTAAGAAGAAGGATTTTGAAATGTAACCACGTATTTGGAAGACTCCACTCTTTCACAAGTGCGAATTCTCTCACTCAAGGTCACACAATTCGCCTTTGAAGCTTACTTTCGAAGTTTCAAAGCAGCTATCCCTAAAGGTTTTCGAAAATGGGATTTTAACCCAAATCCTACACATAATACTTCTTTAAGTATTGAATATTGATAGGATCTACTAAATTCCAACCTTCTACATCGATCAACCAATATGAGTTGTTCGTGGTGGTTGCATGTACAACATAGGGTCCATCCCACTTGGGGCGCCACTTTCCAAGTGGATGTGGGCCATGATAGTGGATGATTTTCAAAACCAGATCCCCCACTTCAAAGTGGCGAGGTCTCATGTGTTTGCCATAATGTCGGGCTATCATTTGCCGGTATGCATGAGCATGATCCATAGTAAGGAGTCGCCTCTCATCTAACAAATCTAGTTTCGCCATCCTAGCATGCTGAAGCGTCTCTAGAGGGAGGTCGAGTGCGATGGATGTATGGAATGAATGCAATTGTGTATGAATGGGCAGAATGGCGTTTGTGCCATAGACCAATTCGAATGGTGTGACATTCGTGGGAGTCCGGATGGAAGTCCTATAAGCCCATAAGGCTTCATCCAGCTTCTCGTGCCACGTCCTACACTTCTCTAAAGTCTTCTCAATTATACTGATGAGAGTCTTGTTTGTGGCTTCGGCTTGGCCGTTGCCTTGAGGGTAGTAGGGCGAGGAGAAGTGGTGAGTTATGCCATACGTGTTGTACAACTTGACCATCTGCTCGTTTTTGAATGGGGTGCCATTATTGGACACAAGGTCTCGTGGAACCCCAAATCGAGCCAAGATATTCCTCCTAATGAAAGCCACAACATGTTTCCCCTGTACGTTGGTTAGGTAAATGGCTTCCACCCACTTAGAGAAATATTCAGTGGCTGCTAAAATGAATCTATGCCCATTTGATGCCTTTGGAAAGATCGGGCCTACGATATCAAACGCCCACATGGTAAATGGCCAGGGGCTGACCACGGAATACAATGCAGATGATGGGATATGAATGGCGTGCCCATGCACTTGACATGGATGACACTTCCTAACATGATCATGACAATCCTTTTTCAGGGTGGACCAAAAATAGCCCGCTCTAAGTATTTTCATTGCCATCATGGTGGCATTAACATGACCTCCACATTCTCCATCGTGGAACTCATGCATAACAATCCTAACCTCCTCTAGATCGACGCATCTTAGTAGGATGCCGGTAAAACTTTTTTTATATAGAACCCCACCCAGAATGGTGTATCGGGTTGAAATTTTACGGATGAATGCCTTATCTTTGGATGTGGCATCTTCGGTGAATCCCCCATTTTCTAGAAAACATTTTGTAGATGTGATTTTATTTCAAATCGTGGGATCCGAAATCAAACCCTAGAACTACGTCAGGTTGCGCGAGCGTGCTAGTTAGTTTATTAAAACTAACAAATTCTGATTTTCTAACTTCTAAGAACGATTGTGGACAAGTGAGATCTTTTCGACTTAGGCCTTCTTGAACCGGCACTCAAGGGTCAGCCTAGACGCTTGAAATTTGTTTGAATCTGTTAATTTGAGAAAGGAAAAACCAGATTTTTCAATAGTTTCAGATTTGTGTTTAAGTTCTTGATTTCTGAAAATTTTCAGATTCTGAAAGTTGCAGAATCTGTTCAGTTCCAAAGACCTGTTCTTCGAATTTTTAAAACTACTTCTGATTCTCCAAAAATTCTTAAACTATTATAGAATAGAGACACGTGTGTGTAGAATTAGAATATATTTTTATTTTATAATTTTGTTCTTTATTTTCTGAGAATTAAATACAGAATCAGAAACTGTTATAAAATTCAGAACAGCCCTGTTTCTGTGATCAGAAGTTCAGAAAAACAGCAATATCTCAGCACTCAGTCATCCAATTTCAACAAAATTTGTTGTGTTAGAAAGATACGGATGTTAGGTTTCCAAAGAATCAAATTTCATCCAATTTCATTCAGTTGTTGAAGAGATATGGGCAAAAGAACAGAGGTCTATTACTGAACGTTCTGTTTCTGTAAAATGCAATCTGGATTTTGTATAAACTTCACGGATCCAATTGGCTAGGCAACAATTCATAAAAATTCCTCAAAATTTTATATAAGAACGTTTGATATGTCTAGATTATTCATGCAAAATTTCGAAGCAATTGGCTTATCCGTTTGTCTATAAAAATTCTGTGATCAGACACGTGTGCACGGACAGTTTCAGAAACCAAGTTTGCAGAAAATTTCAGAAAGTTCCTAACGTGATTCTAGAACGAAATTCAACCTGTATCAGTCCTAATGATGCATGGAAATCATCTAAACATGGATTTTAATTCCGTTCATGAAGGAATCATGCATGTTTGTATCGATATAAATGAAGAACATGGGCTCAAGGCCTTGATTCACGTACAAATTTCCAGAATCTATGCTTTTTCAGATTCTCATGAATTAAAACCAATTTGTGCAAGAATTCCAACCTGTGTGAGTGAGAGGGGACGTAGGAGCACTTCGCCGGACGATCGTCGGACGTCGGAACCAGGCCGGACTTCCTTCTTCTCCTTCTTCTCTTCCTTTCTCTCTCTCTCTCTATTTCTCTGAATTTTCGGACTAAACCTCTTGATGCTCGTTGGTTGATGGTCGCTGGTTGATGGTCACTGGTTGATGCCCTCTGCAGCACCTGGGGAAGCCTTTTTATAGGCTCTGGCTATGATTTGGATAAGCCAGATGATTGGGATTTGGATGAGTTCGGTTTTGATTGTGCTGATAAAATCTTATCTGAATTGGTTTCATCTTATCTGGAATGTGATTTCCACAGGATCAGTATTGCTGAACTTTATCTTGAACGTTACTTTGTAATTTGAATATCATATGCATCTGATCTCTTGTGAATTGGTTGGGACGTTATCTGTATTTGATGATGCCTTTATCTGGTAAGCTTTGAATCATTATCTGATTAGGCTTTGATTTCATCTGAGTTAGGTAAGCCTTGAAGGTGATCTCTGTTGCAGATATGGATGAATCGTTGTGGCTGTTGAGGGTTGATCTGCTGCTGAGTTGTCCTTAGTTTCCACGTTACCATTCCGCAAAACCTCGATTATGGCTGGGATAGCTCCCTCTTTCACGATCATTCTCTTGTTTGTCTCATCAATTGACAAGTTCAAAAGGAAAAGCATCTAAGACATCAAGAGCAGTGTCTTCTGCAGATTTCAGTAGCAGAACAAACCCATTAACAATGTCCTCTGTGGAAAACAACTCAATATGAAGTGCGGAAAGAAGAACAGAAGCCATCTCCTTCTCATGATTTTTTTCTGTTTTGTTAAGATAGATTCTTCGTTGGAAAAATCAGGAAGAGCACACTGCAGCTCTTCACATTTCTTCTTTGCTGATCTTGATGATATCTGCATTATCCCATATGCTGAGGATTCCTTCTCTTGCACTCTCTGCTTATTGAATGTTGGTCTGCACAAAGTTATGCATACACTCCCATGGCATTGTCATCATAAACGTCCCATAATCCATCCTTGAGCATACCATCAACAAGAGTTCCATGTGAAAAACGGATTCCCTTCCTTGAATCTGGAAGATAGTGAGGGGTGTTTGACATGCTTTCCATGCCACCAGCCACAACAACATCATTGTTGATGGTGCTTGTAGCAAACAGTAGGTAAGGAGGAATGCAATCATTGCCCAGACACCCCTTGTTACAGATGTGGCATCATCATGGACAGCATCCTTGCGTGGGCCAAGAACTCCACTGGACCTGCACCAAGTATGTGGATATATGTGACAGCTTTTGATCATCAAATCTTGTCCATATAGAGTAGAACATGAAAAGATCATAGAGCAACTCTGTCCGTCCTATCATTTTCAGACAATGAAACCACTGTAGCCTTTATCCACTACATATTAACTATTTTGCAAGTCAAAGTACTCAAAACAAATTCCAGTGATTATTGCCTTTCCCAATTATATTAGGTTGCCGACTTAGTTCTACCCATTCATATGTTTTCCCATCGAAGTATCGAATCAGTGTGCATTCCTTCTTCAAGTCATGACTGACAACAAGCAATGTCAATTTCTTTTCAGATTCTTCGGTAACCTCACAACATCAGCCCGTGTTGTGAATTAGCAAACTGCATGTTTGCGGTGAAAGTGGTTATGCGCATCCATGTTCCATGCCTACCTATTATGAAAGTGTTAAGCAAGCTCATGTTACGTTTTTGAAAACCAACCATCATGCTCGTTAGATTTCTTTTCACCAGTGTTGGGATATTAAAATTGCTCTTATCATAACATATCAATAGCATACCAGTAACAAATGACAATGCAAATTGATGTATATCAATACTAATTACCTCGATACCCAAACATAACGTAGACACGTTACGAAAGGCGTTTGATACCAAAGCTTCGTTTTCGGAGGCTTTCGTTCTTGCTTCCACCTTTCCTTTCTTTTGATAATACTGTCCTTACCCTCTAGAAATTGATTTCTTTCCAAATGTGAGCTTTTCTTTCTAGGAAGCTCACTTTCCCTTTTTGATGCCCGTTTTCCCTTTTTGGGCGTCCACCTTCCTTTTTAGGTGTCAACTTGTCTTTTCAATGCCTTTTTCTTTTGAAGAGGCAAGCTTTCAACATACTTTTCGTAATAAATCTTTTAAGAAAATGAAATCCTGTTTTTCCAGTACTAAGGGCAAAATCGTCATTTTTCCAAATTTTGTCAAAACTCAAAACTTTCAGAATGGAAAGAATTCTTTCATCATTTTAAAGCTTTCATAAAATTTTGGTACCAAAACAAACTCGTTTAGTGCTTTTTTCCTTCAAAAACCCCAAAATTTCTAAAAATGGCCACTTTCCTAAAAAGGTAAAAATTTTATAAGAAAATTTTGGGTGTTTACAGATGCCCCTCTTTGGCATTATTCCAAATTAATTTGGATAATGGCAAAGAAGAAAACACCCATTTGCTTTGCTTACGAGATTTGCCTTGAGAGTATGGAATCGTTCTTTATTCCATAACATCTATTTCCTTGGATTCTTAGCAAAATGCGATTTGGTAAGAGCTTCTCGTCCTAGAGCAATCATGCATGAACATCACTTTATGAATGCAGTCATGTGTATGAAATGAATGTTTAGAGACTCATACCTTTGATTCACGAACTCGAGAAGAAGCCTATGATGGCCAGCTGCCCCAAGCAATGGTCCCTGTTTCTTTTGATGTTTAGGATTTTCAAAATTCCTTTTTCGAAAAGAGAACTCTTTTTGGTTTCTATCAAAAAGGACTTACAATTTCTCATATTTCCCTTCACTCGGGTTTTAATACCCATAAATAAGTAGAGGTTTTATGGAAGATTTTGAATAACATTTCAAAGCTCCCTTTCTTACCCAACGAATTCTAATTCTCAAACAACATGAATTAAAATAAAATAGGTCCTATTCTTACTCTAGGACTTTCAAGGTGAACTTTTCTCCATCGGGATGAACTGTGGGGATTTGGGAAAGAATTACCCGCGGTCCCTTCTGAAGCGTCCCGGGGTTTAAGGCAAAGAGATGAAAAATTGCTCTTTTGAGCTTTGGCTTTTCCTTCTTTTTTTTTCATTTTTCAAGAGAAGATCTCTTTTGAAGAAGTTTTTGTATTTCCTCTGTCTATTTGGAGAAGACTTCTTCTCGGAGGAGTTTTTGCATTCTCTTTTCTTTTTCTTTTTTTTTTCTTTCAAAGAGAAGACTCCTTTTTTAAAAAGTTTTTGTATTCCCTCAATCTATTCGGGGAAGACTTCTTTTTCTAGGAGTTTTTGTATTCTCCTTTTCTTTTTTTTTTTCTTTTGAATATTGCCAATTTTCCTTTTTGGAGAGAAGCGAAATGGGGAATACAACTCATCCCTTTAGATAATCAATCCAGGCAAGATTGTCCTATTTCCTAATAGCACCTACCATTTGAAAGCACCTTGCTATTTTGAACTAGGCCTCATTTGGTAAGTAAAAGATTTTTGACATCTTACCAAATAATTTTTGAAAACTCCACTTTTCATAAAGTATCAATTCCCTAATTTGAGGTCACATAATCCATCTTTAGTCCTTCTTTCCAAAAATCCAAAGGAGATCTATTTTTCAAAATCTTTTCAAATGAAATTTAAAGTAGACCCCATACATAGCATTGGGCATTTATAGAATCTACTAAATTTCCTTCCTTAACATCAACTTACCAATATTGATGATGCCCCTTTGCAACATAGGAACCATCCTTGTGGGCCGCCATCTTCAAATGGAGTGCAGGCTTCTTGTGGATGCATTATGTCATGCAAGATGTATTCCTATAATACAATGGTAATGCATGCTTTATGATACGCTGAATACACTCAATTTCTATGAAATGTATTTAAGAAATAACATCTCAATGCCCCTAGTTTGGAGGGAATGGCATAAGAACTCACATACCATGGCCAATCTCTATATGATATGGTTTTGAATGTGATGCATGAAAGATATGCACAACCTTAGTCTTGGTGATGCATGATATGATCCTTGGATGTATTCTGGGTAGGTTAACTCTCTAATACATTTTTAGGAAACTCTTACTTACAGACTTTGAAGCTTTTCCAAATCAATGATTTTATGGAATATAGAAAGCTTTGAGGCTTGACCATCCTCATGGATGAGGGGACTTTTCTCCTTGCTTTAATCACTCTCAAGTTTTTGTTTTCTAGGGAAGTATCATGGATAAGAGAAGAAAGCATTTCTAAATCCAATTTTTGAAAAATAATATTTTTGGAGTTTTTAAATTTTTTCTATTTTTTTTGGATTTTCCGGAACAACTAGTAGAGGGGAAAACAAACATTTTTTTTTTTGAAATTTTCATAATTTTCTATTTTTTTGGATTTTTCAAAGCAAATAGCAAAAGGGGGAACGAATAAAACTTTCTTTTTGGGAATTTCAAAATTTTCAAATTTTTTTTTGGTTTTTCCAATTTTTTTTGGCTTTTGAGAATATATAATTTTTTTGGATTTTTTTCAAATAAAAAGGGATCTTCCATCAAACCTGCAAAGAAAACACTACGAGTTAGACTCTAAATAAGACATCTAAACCATAGGTTTCGGGATTAGCGGGTTCTAGGGCACCCTTAACCCAATTGGTTTCGGATGGTGGCTCGGGTGGTATGGATAGGCTATATCCTAAACCATGGCGTCCTATATTTGGCATGGGTGTAATGCGTTCTAGTTTTCCTTAACCTTGAACCCCCAATCCTTGGTAAGGAGTATATCCCATATTTAGCAACATCTTCCAAGGTTTTTTGAATTTTGAAAATTTTTGATATAGAGGATGATTTTGGAAAGATGAATCATCTATGGCAGGTTTACTTATCCTAATGGTTCTTTTGGGAAGATGGAGGGATTTGGAAAGTTTTGACTCGCCTAAAATACGAACTACTCTCGTTTTGGAAGGTTTAGCTATTTCAGGGAGGTTTATTTTGGCAGTTTCCCGATTGGTCTTTACTTCCTGGTTTGACTCCCCCGATATACAAGGAAAGGTTTGTATTCCATTCAATTGGGGATGGTCTTCTCCAAAAACAACCACTACCCGATTTTTCCATGGGATTTTTAGACATCTGTGGAAGGTGGATGGGACGGCTCTAAGAGAGTGTATCCATGGTCTTCCTAATAATAGGTTGTAATGGGGATTTATATCCAAGACGTGGAATAATCCCTCGTGAGGTATTTGTCCGACTTTCATGGGTAACTTTATGGAGCCTAAGGGGTTGGATGGGTTCCCATCATATCCTGTAATGGTTATGGGACTCGGTTCAAGCATAGAGGTAGAGATTCCTATTTGGAAAGCCACATGGAGGGGAAGGATATTAAGGCCTCCTCCTCCATCGACTAGGCATTTACTAATAGGGTAGCCGTTTAATATAACTTCTATATGGAGTGCTTGGTTATGGATCACATCATACTTTCCCAAATCATTCTCTGTGAATACAATGGAAGTTTTTGCAAAGACGGGAGAAACCAAGGTAGATAGGGATTCAGGGGATATCGTAGTGTCGACTCTAGTCTTCTCTAAAATCTCCTATAGGACTCGTCTATGCTTGGGAGAAATTTTTATCAGTTCCAAGATAGACATGTTTATGGGGAGTTTAGAAAGATGCATTTCTAGGTCATAGGGGTTTATTACCACACCCTTTTTATCGACACCTTGGGATGAGTTTGGTATGCATGCTTGTGGGGGGCCTGGTAGAACGACCACTCTCTTGCTTGTTTGTTTTGCTAAGTGTGGGGGTTGATAGATCCTCCCGGATCTAGTCACTTCCTCTACACTATCCCTAGGGCTCGTTCCTATTTTGGCTCTAACTTGGTGTCTCGGGACACCTCGAATCACTACCAAGGCTCTAGCCGGGGGCGGGTTTCTAAGTGCTCCTCGGATCACTATTGCTTGGGCATTTTTTATTTCGGAAAAGTGTGGTGTGTGAGGTGTGGGATGCACGATATGCACTGCATGATTAGAGTGTGATAGGGAGCATACCTCTTTTTCCTTCCCACTCGTACTGGCATGGTTAGGGAAGGGTTCTTTAAAAATGGCCTGGGGTGACTCCGGCTCTTCAGACACGTGCAACTTACCTTGCTCGATCAAATCCTCTATCCTATTCTTCAGGGTGTAGCAGTGTTGGGTATCATGGCCCTTGAGCCTATGATATTTACAAAACTTGTTTAAAAACTTTCCTTGGGGTGGTGCCCCTTCGGGAATCTATGAGAGTGTTGTGAGACCTTGTGCCAATAGGATGTTTAGGACCTCCGTGAGTGGTTGTCCTAGGTTAGTGTACTCCCTTCTTTCAAATCTCTTTTTATTTTTTTGGTTCTTTTCGAAATCTTTTTGCCCTGAAGGTTTTGAGGGTCCTGCTAAACCTTGCTCTACTCGAACATTAGCCACTTTTGGTACTTTTATCCCTCCCTCTGGTGCATGTGGCCCATATGCCCAAGGTTTTTCAAATTTTTTTGGAAAACTTTTTCCTTTCCATAAATCTTCATAAGTTCCCTTTTTCAAATTGGTCTCGAAAAGGGAAGCTTTCTTGATCAATTTTTGGAAAGTAGAAATCTCATGTAAGGAAAGGAGGACTTTCAAATCAATTTTGAAATTGTCTAGGATGAGCATCACTGCGCACCCTTCGGAGATAGGTTCTTTGACTTGCCCCAAGATTGATCTCCATCTAACGATAAACGCGTGGGCGTCTTCGTTAGGGCCTTGTTTGGTGTCCCTCAATGTATTTAAAGTGGGGGTAACTTCAACATTGTGCGAAAATCTTTGCATAAAATAGTTGGCTAATTCTTCAAAATCGGCAAACTGGCTTAAGTCATAAGAGGCCAACCATTTTGCAGCACTCCGTTTTAAAGAATGAGGGAACCAATAGACCCACTTAGAGGAGTCTTTTTTCTTTTTATAGGCACTTTGGGAGAAAAGTTGGAGATGAGACCTAGGGTCTCCATTTCCATCATAACGGTGGAAGCTGGGTATCTCATCATCACTATCGGTTTGGTAGTCAAAAGATAGGAAATCTGATAAGGCATAGGACTTTTTCTCATGTTTTTGGTTTTTCAAAAGTTGATGTAGAGCCTTTCGATCTTTCATGGTGAAGGATTCGGGATCAAGTTCTTCTTCAATTTTGGAAACGACTCTAGGCTTTCTACAGTGGTTTGATTTCCTATTCGTTTTGGTTTTCCTATCATGGGAAGAGCAGGATTCGACTGCTTCAGCTTCTTGGCTTAAAGCGTCGATTTCTTCTCTTAGTACCTTTATTCCCTCCCTTAGGGCAGCGAACCTGTCTCCTTTTGAAAAGCTTTTTGAAATTTTGTTCGAGCAGCGGCTGGTAGAGCGGGAGACCCGGCTGGATACCTCACAAGATCCTTCTGAGCTCGACATGATCAACATGCTTAAGCCAACTTATCACAAACCTGAAAATTTAGTTAGTATCACGGATTCAAACAAGTTTCTAAGACTCAAGTCCCACCGGGCGTGCCAAATCTGTAGACGTGATTTTATTTCAAATCGTGGGATCTGAAATCAATCCCTCGAACTACGTCAGGTTGCGCGAGCGTGCCAGTTAGTTTATCAAAACTAACAAATTCTGATTTTCTGACTTCTAAGAACGATTGTGGACAAGTAAGATCTTTTCGACTTAGGCCTTCTTGAACCGGCGCTCAAGGGTCAGCCTAGACGCTTGAAATTTGTTTGAATCCGTTAATTCGAGAAAGGAAAAACCAGATTTTTCAATAGTTTCAGATTTGTGTTTAAGTTCTTGATTTCTGAAAATTTTCAGATTCTGAAAGTTGCAGAATCTGTTCAGTTCCAAAGACCTGTTCTTCGAATTTTTAAAAATACTTCTGATTCTCCAAAAATTCTAAAACTTTTACAGAATAGAGACACGTGTGTGTAGAATTAGAATATATTTTTATTTTATAATTTTGTTCTTTATTTTCTGAGAATTAAATACATAATCAGAAACTATTATAAAATTCGGAACAACCCTGTTTCTGTGAATTAGAAGCTCAGAAAAACAGCAATATCTCAGCACTCAGTCATCCAATTTCAACAAAATTTGTTGTGTTAGAAAGATACGGATGTTATTTGTCCAAAGAATCAAATTTCATCCAATTTCATTCAGTGGTTGAAGAGATATGGGCAAAAGAACAGAGGTCTGTTACTGAACGTTCTGTTTCTGTAAAACGCAATCTAGATTTTGTATAAACTTCACGGATCTAATTGGCTAGGCAACAGTTCATAAAAATTCCTCAAAATGTTATCTAAGAACGTCTGATATGTCTAGATTTTTCATACAAAATTTCAAAGCAATTGGCTTATCCGTTTGTCTATAAAAATTCTGTGATCAGACGCGTGTGCACGGACAGTTTCAGAAACCAAGTTTGCAGAAAATTTCAGAAAGTTCCTAACGTGATTCTAGAACGAAATTTAACCTGTATCAGTCCTAATGATGCATGGAAATCATCTAAACATGGATTTTAATTCCGTTCATGAAGGAATCATGCATGTTTGTATCGATATAAATGAAGAACATGGGCTCAAGGCCTTGATTCACGTATAAATTTCCAAAATCTATGCTTTTTCAGATTCTCATGAATTAAAACCAATTTGTGCAAGAATTCCAACCTGTGTGAGTGAGAGGGGACGTAGGAGCACTTCGCCGGACGATCGTCAGATGTCGGAACCAGGCTGGACTTCCTTCTTCTCCTTCTTCTCTTCCTTTCTCTCTCTCTCTCTATTTCTCTGAATTTTCGGACTGAACCTCTTGATGCTCGTTGGTTGATGGTCGCTGGTTGATGGTCGCTGGTTGATTCCCTCTGCAGCACCTGGGGAAGCCTTTTTATAGGCTCTGGCTATGATTTGGATAAGCCAGATGGTTGGGATTTGGATGAGTTCGGTTTTGATTGTGCTGATAAAATCTTATCTGAATTGGTTTCATCTTATCTAGAATGTGATTTCCACAGGATCTGTATTGCTGAACTTTATCTTGAACGTTACTTTGTAATTTGAATATCATATGCATCTGATCTCTTGTGAATTGGTTGGGACGTTATCTGTATTTGATGATGCCTTTATCTGGTAAGCTTTGAATCATTATCTGATTAGGCTTTGATTTCATCTGAGTTAGGTAAGCCTTGAACGTGATCTCTGTTGCAGATATGGATGAATCGTTGTGGCTGTTGAGGGCTGATCTGCTGCTGAGTTGTCCTTAGTTTCCACGTTACCATTCCGCAAAACCTCGATTATGGCTGGGATAGCTCCCTCTTTCACGATCATTCTCTTGTTTGTCTCATCAATTGACAAGTTCAAAAGGAAAAGCATCTAAGACATCAAGAGCAGTGTCTTCTGCAGATTCCAGCAGCAGAACAAACCCATTAACAATGTCCTCTGTGGAAAACAACTCAATATGAAGTGCGGAAAGAAGAACAGAAGCCATCTCCTTCTCATGATTTTTTTCTGTTTTGTTAAGATAGATTCTTCGTTGGAAACATCAGGAAGAGCACACTGCAGCTCTTCACATTTCTTCTTTGCTGATCTTGATGATATCTGCATTATCCCATATGCTGAGGATTCCTTCTCTTGCACTCTCTGCTTATTGAATGTTGGTTTGCACAAAGTTATGCATACACTCCCATGGCATTGTCATCATAAACGTCCCATAATCCATCCTTGAGCATACCATCAACAAGAGTTCCATGTGAAAAACGGATTCCCTTCCTTTAATCTGGAAGATAGTGAGGGGTGTTTGACATGCTTTCCATGCCACCAGCCACAGCAACATCATTGTTGATGGTGCTTGTAGCAAACAGTAGGTAAGGAGGAATGCAATCATTGCCCAGACACCCCTTGTTATAGATGTGGCATCATCATGGACAACATCCTTGCGTGGGCCAAGAACTCCACTGGACCTGCACCAAGTATGTGGATATCTGTGACAGCTTTTGATCATCAAATCTTGTCCATATAGAGTAGAACATGAAAAGATCATAGAGCAACTCTGTCCGTCCTATCATTTTCAGACAATGAAACCACTGTAGCCTTTATCCACTACATATTAACTATTTTGCAAGTCAAAGTACTCAAAACAAATTCCAGTGATTATTGCCTTTCCCAATTATATTAGGTTGCCGACTTAGTTCTACCCATTCATATGTTTTCCCATCGAAGTATCGAATCAGTGTGCATTCCTTCTTCAAGTCATGACTGACAACAAGCAATGTCAATTTCTTTTCAGATTCTTCGATAACCTCACAACATCAGCCCTTGTTGTGAATTAGCAAACTGCATGTTTGCGGTGAAAGTGGTTATGCACATCCATGTTCCATGCCTACCTATTATGAAAGTGTTAAGCAAGCCCATGTTACGTTTTCGAAAACCAACCAACATGCTCGTTAGATTTCTTTCCACGAGTGTTGGGATATTAAAATTGCTCTTATCATAACATATCGATAGCATACCAGTAACAAATGACGATGCAAATTGATGTATATCAATACTAATTACCTCGATACCCAAACATAACATAGACACAATACGAAAGGCGTTTGATACCAAACCTTCATTTTCGGAGGCTTTCGTTCTTGCTTCCACCTTTCCTTTCTTTTGATAATACTGACCTTACCCTCTAGAAATTGATTTCTTTCCAAATGTGAGCTTTTCTTTCTAGGAAGCTCACTTTCCCTTTTTGATGCCCGTTTTCCCTTTTTGGGCATCCACCTTCTTTTTTAGGTGTCAACTTGTCTTTTCAATGCCTTTTTCTTTTGAAGAGGCAAGCTTTCAACATACTTTTCGTAATAAATCTTTTAAGGAAACGAAATCCTGTTTTTCCAGTACTAAGGACAAAATCGTCATTTTTCCAAATTTTGTCAAAACTCAAAACTTTCAGAATGGAAAGCATTCTTTCATCATTTTAAAGCTTCCATAAAATTTTGGTACCAAAACAAACTCGTTTAGTGCTTTTTTCCTTCAAAAATCCCAAAATTTCTAAAAATGGCCACTTTCCTAAAAAGGTAAAAATTTTATAAGAAAATTTAGGTGTTTACACATTTGATGTCGTAAAACCAAGGTTTTTCAACAGAATCTGGGTTATTTTGGTAAATATCCAAATCGTGTGTGGATGGGTTGGGCGCATGCCATATCTCTAAGGATCGAGTCCCTGAAATGGGATCGACCTTTAGGGCTGAACCCAAGGAGGAGAGGGCGTCGGCAATGCTATTATCCTCTCTTCCTACGTGTGTGAGTTTACACGATTGGAATGACTCAACCAATCGAGTGACCAACTCGTGATATGGAAGGAGTTTTTCATTTCGCACTTGCCAAATTTTCAAAACTTGGTTTATAACAAGGAGCGAATCTCCAAAGACCTCGATGCATGATGTCCCTAGAGTTTTCGAAACCCTTAAGCCTTGTATGAGTGCTTCATACTCAGCTATGTTATTGGAACATTCGAAATCTAGGCGGATTGCTATGGGAATCTCGCCCTTTTCAGGGGATATGAGGATGACCCCAGCACCAGCCCCTCGTTGGTTTCGTGCCTCATCGAGGTGCATTTTCCACACATGGTTTTCGAAAGAGATTGCCAAAATGTGGTTTTGGAAATGATTTTGCAATATGCCTTCATCAGGCATTTCATCAAGTGTGGGATATGCGTCCTCCAGGGGGAACTCAGCCACATAGTCTGCTAGGGCTTGCCCCTTAATGGAGATCTGGTGATGGTATTTCAGGTCATACTCCATTAGAAGGAGCTGCCATTTGCCCAATCTACTAGTGAGAATGGGTTTTTCGAACAAGTGCTTGATTGGATCAAGCTTGAACACTATCCAGATCTCATGATCTAGGAAATAGTGTTGAAATTTCTGGCAAGCCCAGACTAGGGCCAAGCACGTCTTCTCCATGGCTTGATAATTCCTTTCGTAAGCCAAGAGAGTTTTTGAAATGTAATAGATGGCATACTCCTTATGGGTGTCATCCTCGTATTGAGCTAATAGAGCTCCCAAAACATTCGCATGTACGGAAATATAAAGGAAAAGAGGTTTTTCTTGCTTTGGAGGATTTAAAACAGGGGGATTAACCAGGTATACCTTTAGTCTCTCGAAGGACTTTTGGCAATCGTCATCCCATGAACATTTTGTGCCCTTCCTCAACAGTTTGTTGAAGGGTTCGCATCTAGTCGCCAGATTTGATATAAATCGGCGAATGGACTGTAATTAACCCTAGAGGCTACAAATTTGTGTGAGATTGGAGGGTGGAGCCATGTCTATGATGGCTCGACACTTAGAGGGGTCGACTTCTATAACCCTTTGGCTCACCATAAAGCCTAGATGCTTTCCGGACTCTACCCCGAATACACATTTTTGAGGGTTTAGCTTTACTTTGTAAAGTCTAAGTCTTTCAAAAATCTTTTGCAAACATTCGATATGAGTGCATCGGGTTTCGGATTTTGCCAAGAGATCATCTACATACACTTCTACGAGCTCATGAATCTGATCATGGAAGATCGTGGTCATGGCTCTCTGGTATGTTGCGCCGGCATTTTTCAAACCAAAGGGCATGACTGTATAGCAGTACGTGCCCCATGGGGTTGTGAATGCGGTCTTACCCTGATCCCATGGACTTAATTTAATTTGATTATAGCCTGAATAGCCATCCATAAACGAAAACATCTCATGATTTGCAGTACTATCGACTATCAAATCTATGTTTGGTAAAGGATAATTATCCTTTGGAGTGGCTTTATTCAGGTTTCTGAAATCGATGCATATTCGAATTTTCCCATTGGCTTTTCGAACCACAATGATGTTTGATAACCAATCAGAATACATAATGGGTTTTATAAATCTGGCTTTTAACAGATCTTCTAAACCCTCTTTGACCTATGCGTGTACATTCGGATGTATTTTCCAAAGCTTCTGCTTTATGGGTTTCACATCCACATCTAAGGGAAGACGATGTTCAACAATGTTGGGATCTATGCCCGGCATGTCTTCATACGTCCATGCAAACACATCTAAGTAGGTTCGTAGAAATACAATGAATGCTGATCTTTCATGCTCATGCAAACATGCGCCTATCTTGATGAGTTTGGGATTGGAATCACTCCCTAGGTTCACCTCTATGAAATCTCCTCCTACTGAATTGGAAGGTCTTTCAAAATCGAGAATTTTATGAAATTCTGGGAGCTCAAAAGTGGGATCTTCCTCAAGGGGATCCACTTCTAGGCTTCGATCATTCTCGTGGGTTATAGACCCGAGGGAATTTGATACGTGGTTTTTCAAAAGACCTGGTTTTACACTTTCAATTTCAATTGATTTTGAAATTTTTGGTCTGGCTATGCAGACGACGTTCCTTTCGAAATCCTTTTCTTTTTCCAAAGTCCTACCAGGAGCAGCTATGTACAAAATCTTTTTGGTATTTTGTAGATTTTTGAATTTTTTGTGTTTTTGCAAAATAAGAACTTTAGGAACTATACAAATTACTCTATTTTTGAGTTTTTGATTTTCTAATGTTTTTGGTTTTTGCAATTTCTCCATTTTTTCGATTTTGAGTTTTTCAAATGTTTTTTGTATTTTTATAAAAGGGATCTTCTATCATACCTACAAAGGGAAAACACAACGGGTTAGACTCGGAATAAGAGGTCCAAATCGTAGGTTTCTTCTAGGGTAGGCTCTAGGACACCCTTGACCCAGGTGGTCACAGGGGGTGGCTCTGGTGGTATTTTGGGAGTATAGTCGATCCCATATCGGCTTGGGTTGGCCTTATAAAGGATTGACTCTAGGAGACCCTGGTTTTGTGCCCCTAGACTTTTATAGGGCGTATAGCCCATGTTCAACAGCATGTTCCATGATTTTTTGTTTTTTGAAAAATTCGAATACAAATCGTGGTCTTGGAACTTGCTGTCGTCCATATTATGCACGTATGGCTTCTTGTCCAGGGGTTTTGGAAATAAGGGATGTTTGGGTCTTTCTAGAAGGGTCAGGATTTTGAGGGGGCCAAGCTTGGGTGGCCCCTTTACATATACGACCTTCCTAGGGTTGTTTAACACGAGCCTTGGTGGCTCGACCATGGTCTGCCTTAGGTTAGCCTCACGGGCCTGGGAACTCGACAAACAAGGGGAGTTTATGATCCCCTGAAGCTGAGGGTGACTCTCACCTAGGATCACCATGACTTGGTCCCTGAAAGGGATCTTGACACACCTGTGGAAGGTGGATGGCACAGCGCACAAGCTGTGTATCCAGGGCCTTCCCAACAATAGGTTATAGTGGGGGTGGATGTCCAAGACATGGAACACCCCCATGTGTGTGATCCCTCCCGTTTCCATAGGGAGTTTGATTGATCCTAAGGGTCTAGACGCATTCCCATCGTATCCAGTGATAACGATGGGACTTGGGTTCATAGAAGTCAAGGTGACTCTGATTTGATACGCCACATGAAGTGGAAGGATGTTGAGCCCTCCTTCCCCATCGACTAGGCACCTATCTAGAGAGTGGTTATTCAGAACCACCTCGATATGTAGGGCCTGGTTATGGGACTTGTAGGGTCTATCTACATCTTCTTCCGAGAAAGTGATGGGCGATTTTGCTCCTATTGACGCCACTTGGTTAGACAAGGATTCAAGGGTTATGTTCGAACTAACCGTAGCTCTTTCTAGAATTTTCTCTAGCACGAGTCTATGCCTAGGCGAATTTTGTATTAGCTCTAGGATGGACATGTGGATAGGAATCTTTGAAAGATGGTTTTCGAAATCATAAGGGTTTAAAATGATTTTTCCATTGTCTGCTTTTGGCAGAACTCTAGGAATACATGCTTTTGAGGGGCTAGGTACACTGACAACCTTTTTAGCACTTTGTAGGTGCGGGGGTTGATAGATCCTTCCGAATCTTGTTACTTCCCCCACGACCAACCTAGGGTTCGCACCTAATATGGCTCTAACCATGAGTTTTGGAGCACCTTGAATCTTTAAAACTGGTTTAGTCAGGGATTCAGCTCTTGGTGGTCCCCGGATGATTACTTGGGCGGGTTTCTTGTAAAGTACAAGAGTAGACGCACAAGTGGATCGACGAGACTCAGATGGATGCGCTAGATCTTTTGAAAAGGTGAGGATACATATCTCTTTTCCTTTCCCACTATTACTAGCGTGCTTGGGAAAGGATTCTTTAAAGATAGCTTGAGCTGGCTCGGGTTCTTCAGTGACCTGGAGCCGACCCTCCGCTATCAAGTTCTCGATTTTATTAAGGAGGGAGAAGCACCGCCTTGTATCATGGCCTTTGAGCCGATGATGCTTGCAGTACTTGTTTAAAAACCCTCCCTTCGAAGTGACACTCTCGGGAATCTCGGGGAGTTCGATCATGCCTTGGGCAAGTAGAAGGTCTAGGACCTCCGTTACAGGTTGCCCCAGCGGAGTGTATTCCCGTCTTTCAAAGGGTCCACCCGGACATTGGCGATTTTATGGGGCGTGCCAACTAGCTTGCTTAATCTAGCGAAGAAATATTTTGAAATCTGACTTCTATCGTGGCGACTGTGAGCAAGCAAGCTCTTTTCGTCGCAGACCTTATTGCACCGACACACAAGGGTCAGTCTGTACGCTTAGAAAATCGAGTTTTAGATATGATAACCTAGGAAAATATTTGAGGTGTTCGATTCGGGCTGTTTTTGTATGGTTTCACACAAGGGTCAGTTTGTACTTTGAAGCACTTGCCGGGCTTGGATCCACCCGGACATTGGCGATTTTATGGGGCTTTGCCCCTTTGTCCATGGTGGATGGCCCATAGTTGATGGGCTTCTCCAAGCGAGTTTTCGTAATAGGATTTCCTTTCCATAAGTGGTCGTACACCCCTTTTTTCAAGTTTATTTCGAAAAGGGATGCTTTCTTTATTAACTTATGAAAAGTAGAGATTTCGTGAAGAGAGAGAAGGGTTTTTAACTCATTTTTAAGATTATCCAAGATGAGCATGACTGCGCATCCTTCGGATATTGGCTCTCGCACTTGCCCTTAAAGGGACCTCCATCGAATAATGAAGGCATGTACGTTCGTTCATGCCTTGCTTTGTATCCCTTAAAGTGTTTAAAGTCAGCGTGACTTCTACGTTATGTGCAAATCTTTGCATAAAGCAGTTCGCTAACTCTTTAAAAGTAGCGAACTAGATCGTATGAAGCCAGCCATTTGGCAGCTGTGCCTTTAAGGGATAGAGGGAACCAATACACCCATTTCATCGAGTCCATTTTCTTCTTATGGGCTCGACGTGAGAAAAGTTACAGGTGAGACCTAGGGTCTCCCATGCCATCATACCGATGGAAGTTCGGTACTTCATCGTCACTGTCTGTTTCATAATTCATAGGTAGGAAATCAGACAGGGCATAACTCCTTTTCTCTTTACTTTGCCCTTTTAGCAGCTGCTGTAGGGCTTTACGGTCCTTTTGTGTGAAGGACTCGTGGTATTGGTTGTCTTCTATTATAGAGGCCTCTTTATGTTTGCGAGGTTTTTCAGGTCTTTTCTTGGCCTTTTGTTCACCATTCGATGAACATGAATCGCCTGCTTCAGCCTCTTGGCTAAGAGCATCGATTTTGGCCTCAAATTCCCTTCTCAAATCCTCTATCTCTTCTAGTTTGTTTTTATTTTTTAAAACCCTCCTAGAGTGAGAACTTGATGCGCATGAGCCTTGGCTCGACACTTCACTTGGATTTGATTTCGACATGCCTTCAACCTTTCAAAATCCTACGCATGAAGTACAAAAGAGTTTAAAAATGACACCTTTCAAAATTTTTTCGCAAGGTTTCTAATATGACTCGATTTTCAAAAGACTCACGTCCCACCAGGCGTGCCAAAATCTGTAGACGCATGAAAAATCCCCGCCTCTGGTTCTTAGGCTTGAAGCGAATCTTTTCGTGTGTCTAAGTCGTATTTAAGCAAAAGGGCGTGCCAGCTAGCGAAGAAATATTTTGAAATCTGACTTCTATCGTGGCGACTGTGAGCAAGCAAGCTCTTTTCGTCGCAGATCTTTTTGCACCGACACACAAGGGTCAGTCTGTACGCTTAGAAAATCGAGTTTTAGACATGATAACCTAGGAAAATGTTTGAGGTGTTCGATTTGGGCTGTTTTGTATGGTTTCAAATTTTATTTTCACGTGGATTTGCACGTGCCTATGTCTTTCTTTTTATCCCTTTTCGGGCCAACTATGTGTGTGTATGCACACGTGACCTAAGTGGGGCGATTTAGAGCGGGAGTGTGGGGTTTGCTTTGATGCAATATGTGTCCTAACTCGTGGTATGGCGTATATGCAATGCAAACTCACGCAACTCCAAAGGGAAAACCCAAATTGAAAGACAATGCGGAAGGGAAATGACTTGATGTAAATTGCAAAAGGGAAATTGCAAAAGGGAAATATGGCTATATCTTAAGAGTGGAAAGGCTCAATTGTGCAAGTGTGTGCCGTGTATATATGTAAAGACTACGCACACTGCTGAACCTTAAAACCCAGATCTTAAAGACATAGCCGAAAGGGAAATACTTATAATATATATGGGCCCGAAGGTCGCCAACGTGTGCGTGGGTGTTGTGTGTATATTGAAAGACAACTCACACGACTTGTAAATGAAACCCAAATATAATTGCAATAGGCCTTGACTAAGGTCTTGGGAGTAAGAGCGAAAGCTCAATGTGTGTGAGTGTAGAATTGAAGTACTACGCACACGACATGAAATTAAACCCAAATATAATTGCAATAGGCCTTGACTAAGGTCTTGGGAGTAAGAGCGAAAGCTCAATGTGTGTGAGTGTAGAATTGAAGTACTACGCACACGACATGAAATTAAACCCAAATATAATTGCAATAGGCCCGTACTAGGGTCTTGAAAATAAGAGCGAAAGCTCAATGTGTGTGAGTGTGGAAATTGAAAGACAACACACACAACTTAAACAAAACCCACGCAACTTAAATTATATAAGTATAGCTATATCTTAAGGGTTGATTAGGCCCATGTGTGTGTCAAAATCGTGTGCAGCTAAGAGCGGAATAGGCTCAAGTGCACGTGTGTGTGGGTGTGCCAAACCACATTATTACAAGCGAGAGGAGACAACGCTCCATTATTACAATCCCGTATCAAATTTAATTAAGCATAAGCAAGTCTATAACAAGGACCGAGTTAGGCACTTACGTATAGCTGGTTCGGGCGTGACTTGCTTGCGCTTGGGCTGCAAGAGGGAGCTCCTTGGATGGGCACGACAAAGGAAGGTGATGGCCGGATGGCAAAGGTGCAGGCGGGTGGTGCCTTTGCACTGGCCGAACGGAGGAAGTGCTGCCTTGGCTAGGCTTGGGGTACTTAGGGAAGGTAAGGGTGTTAGCTAGAGGCTGGTTTAAGGGAAGAGGTAAGGCTGAGGGTGTTAGCTAGGGGCTGTCTAAGGGAAAGGAGGGGCAGGTGGTGCAGTCGGGTGATGTTGGCCGAACGGTGGAGGGTAGCAGGTGGTGGCCGGGTGTGTGGGATGAGGTGCTGCCTTGGCTAGGGAAAGGTGGCGGGTGGTGGCTAAGAATGGAGGGGGAGTGAAGAAAAGGTGGTGTTGAGGTGGGATACTAACAGGGATGAAGGCTGGCCGAAGGGTGAAGGTGGCGGGTGTCAAGGTGCAGCCGAGTGGAAGGGGAAGTTGCAGCCGGTGACGCAGAGTGGAGCTGGCCGAAGTGGAGTGGAGTGAAGTGGTGCTGCTGGAAGTTGGAGGTGGCGGGTTCCAAGAGGGTGAGAGAGAGAGGGCAGGTGAGAGAGAGAGCAAGGGCTGGGCTACCCAAGGATTTCATGCCAAAACCCGCCCACAAGGGGGGGGGGGTGTTTATAGGTTTTAGTGGGTCGGTTTGGGCTGGTATTGGGGATGGTGGTTTGGGGGTATGGTGGTGGTGGTTTTGAGATATGGTGGGCTAGGCATTTAGGTGGGCCAGATATTTGTCTTGAGTGGTTTAGGGATATGGTGTGCTAGGGATTTAGGTGGGTTGGTTTAGTGGTTTAGGGCTTAGCTAGGTGGGTTAGGCTTAGGGTGAGGTTTAGTGGAGTGGGTTAGGTGTTTAGACTAGGATTAGGGTGAGGTTAGGGTATTAGGCTAGGTTTAGGGAAGGATTAGGGAAGTGGGTTAGGTGATTAGGTTAGGATTAGGGAAGTGGGTTAGGTGATTAGGCTAGGATTAGGTCGGGATTAGGGGGAAATGGCTAGGTAAGGGGGTTTAACTTAGGATTAGGGTTAGGAGCATCCCTTTGCATGACCCATGGACCTAGTTGCATCAAGTTGGTGCAGCTCTAGGTTAGGTGTAGGTGCATACAAGCTTAAACCCACACTCATTAGGCTAACCCACATGATTAACCCAAAACTTGACACACAAGTCAAGCTTAACACATGTTCACTCATATTTAATCCCCCCATGCTCTCTCATACCCAAGCTTTCCATGTGATTTTCTTGTGGGCCCCACCTCCATTTATGAGAAGGTGATGTGGGCCATGGATGTGGATATTGGATTGGAACTTTGGATCCAAATCCAAATCCACATACATGTTTGGATTGGGATCTGGATATATATGGTTCAGATCCGATCCAAATATGATTTCTGACTCCTTCAGGGTATATTCAAAACGAACGGTTTGTGCGGGGCCTGACAGCATCAGTACTCCGTCTTGCGTTGGGTCTTCGCCAACATTGTCATCCGCTTCTATTTTCACCTTCCGGAGATCATTTCAACAAATGTGTTGATAATAGGGGCTTGAACGTTCAAGATTCTGGGGATGAATCTGATACGAGAGTTGATGTGCCGGGCTCGACATGTACTCCGGTTCTGGGCTCTCTTTCGCTCTTCTGGTCCTGCTTTCATCAGGCCAAGTTGCTTTGTGGGGTTTCAAAACATCTTTAAAAGGTTTTAAAACTATATCATACATATATTTTAAAACATATATAGTTTAAACATATGTACAGGGTTGCTTGGAAGGCTCCTGGGTTTCTAGACTCAAAATAGCCCTTTGGGGCAGCTTTTGCAAAACCAGGTGTTTTGGGGAAAATCATGGGATTTTGGGCTGTTTACACTTATATGAGCAGCGTTTGTGCTTTTCTACGTAGAACCATCAATCCTAATTTTTTGTGCATATGCATATTAGAATTGGAATCACATTCATGAGAAATTCCAATTCAAAACTAAAAAAAAACATGCCTTGGAAAATCTCAGCAACGGGGTAAGAATCCTAAACTGGTAATATGGATTAGAAATTTGATTAATCATTGATTAAAATCCCAAAGTAAATATAATAGGAGAATCTACATGGTACAGAAGCTTCTAATTAAGTGGGTCCGGCTTACTGAAGCATGGCTCAAATTCAAACAAGACATGATTTGACGTAACAACAGATTGTTTGACAATCCTTCCAAAGACGAACAAGCATGGGACTCGCTTGGCTCACTTAGCATGTCAGAGGAAAACTTGACTAAACCTGGTCTTGGATCTCTCACTAGGCCAGACCAATTTTACGAACAATATTATACCGGGCCCTATGTCGTATAAGCTCCCATCACTATAGTGGTCCGTAATGCAAAGTATGATATAATACCATTCTTATTTAGGGAAGTAACGGGGTCGAGACAAAACTCAAGTACAAGAAAGTTCGACTCATTTCCCTACGAAACTGCTCTAGCTTGAGCTCCAATGAGCTTTGTTCTTCAAGCTCGAGCTCGAGCGATATATTGTCGAAACTCTAACTGAACTCCGATTATGTTTGAACAACTTGAGGTCCGTTGGCTGGGATTAATGTTTGAGCTTGATACGACCACAACTGACTCAATTAAGCCCGGTTCCTTATCGAGGTTGACTTAGCTTGTGAATTAGCTAAGATAACGAACAAATAAATTTTATATTTATATTATAAAGCATGATCAGTCTCTCTACTCAAGTCGAGTGTTGGTGAGCTCCATCCAACTCAGCTTCCGAGCAATTACTGGAGCTCAAAAAGATCGAGTTGAGCTTGGTTTCTTCAGCTGAGCTCAAGTAGCTCATTAGCAGCTTGGCTCACTTTACACCCCTATTTATATTTTTATTATACAAAGAAAAATAATTTACAAATTTAAAAGCCAAAAAGTGTAGACATCAAGGTACGGTGAGGAAGGTTAAGGAAGTTGGTGACCTACAATAATATGGTGGGTCATTTTACAAGATTTTATGACATGTGATTGGTACATACCAATGCATAGGCAAAACGATACATGTGCCCTGAATTATTATACCAATTCAACCAAGACGTGGTTGGTTCAAGCCATATACTTTCTCCTTTTAACCAAAGGTTTCTATTTCGAATCTCGTGGATGGACGAAGCCAGTGCTGGTAGAGCTTAATCCGGTGGTGGTCCGAACCGGATTAGTCAGGCACGGTCCTCTCCTTGTTGGCTTCCGGATCTGACCCAAGAAACATGCGCCAATTAAAAAACACCGATATATACGATATCATGGTACAATACCATATTTACATGGAGTACGTCACTCATGTTTCGTATTTTAGTTTTGTTACGTTTTAGGGAAACTAGGCGTTCATGCATGCATCAAACTCTAATTCCTCTAACATTTAAACTTGATGTATGAAAATGATCAATTGCAGCAGAGCAGCGACAATTGAAGAGCAAATACGGGAAGGGCCCTTGTTACGCGTCTAATTTGTTTGAATGTCTGACACAGATTTGTCCTCTTGCAGAAGCACTGTTTTAGACTCTGCCTCTTCTCTATGTGTAATTACCATATCTATTTTGTCATCTTCCACCCAATAATTAGTTTCTGACCGTGCAAACGCACATATTTTTATGAAGACAATCCGGGCTGTCCAACCATGTGTTTCCCACAAAAGTCCAAGAAGAGAGAGAGAGAGAGAGAAACGTTTTGAATGGAAATCTATGGGGATTTACTCGATCGCTGAACTTATGCTCGAAACACCTTTTGAGAAGAGGTGGGAGATTAGGTTTGAAATGCATCATCAACGCTTTCGAAATGAATTCTTGGGATCTCCAAGTAGCGCCTCGTAGACATGACAATTCTTTTAAACGAAAAACAAGAGGGCACATCTATGAATCGTACGTGAAAGGCACAATAGAGAAACCGCTATGAACCGTATCCTTCATGTTATATGTATGGAGTACAAAGCCAACGGAAAGCTTTAAACTGAGGAGGTTATGAACCAGCGTGTAACGTTTCAAGCAAATGAAATGAAGTTATGAATCATTGTGTCATCCCTATTAAGGTCAGTACCTATGCATTTTATTTCATCTTTTTTGTTACAACGGGAGAACTTACGGCCACCATCATAAATTAAATCTTTAACTTATCTTCATTTAGACAAATTCCACCGATACGCACTCCCAATGACCTCTCTAAACGAAATTATATTAATTCTATACTTGCAACACCAGAGGAGAACGAACTACGAAAACCTAATCATTGTCAGTAATTTAACAAACCACATAAAAGAAACAACTTTAGTAGTATCATAAACAAGAGAGAATCATTTTACAAACTCCAAGATGCTAAACTACCACAATTTACATTTTGTGGAAATACAATCTTTTGAACAACATATGATCAATTGAAAGATGAAAGAAAGAATAAGAGGGAAAGAGAAAATGCAGATCGCTACAACAACACAAGGATCAATACTGTAACGCACATATCATGTGATCCAGTAGGATAATCACTCGCAGGACTTTCTCTTGCGATATTTAACGTGGCCTCAAAGTTCTTTCGTGTTCACAGGTCTTGGGCGTCAGAAATTTTCGGTTCTCTTCTAGTGGATGAAAAGGATAAAGGGTTTAGTAAGATTATCTTACATGCCTACTTAATTATGTAAAGGATTAGAACCAGTATGTATCTTCCTTTTCTCATCACCAATAACCACATCTCCATCATTTCCTAAATATGCAGAGGCAGCACCACTCACAGATGAAGATCGAACGGAGTATGAAGGAAACCCAACTTTGAATCTTGTGAAACCAGAGTCATGAGAGGTGGAATCAGCGGCTGATAGTGTAAGAAATGGATACTCAAGCATTGATAGAACCAATAACAGAAAACAACAACCCAATGGATGCCAGCTTAGCCCCATGCGTTTCTCTTCTCTCTAGTCTTGATAACTGAAATCATGAAAGGAGTTGGCTCGCGCGCGGCGAGGCTCGGTTAGGCAAGAAACAAAAAGGCAAGAAATTAAGCTTGTCAGTATGAATCTCTGTGTGTGTGTCACCTTACTAAAAGCAGAAGAAAGATTGCAGTTTTGAGTTCAGACCCCATAATAAGCGGGTTCCGTTTGCACAATGGTTTTATAAAATAATTTGTAAGGAAAAGAGTGGACTTGTAAGTTTGAAACGAGTTGGGTTAATGGCTGAGAAACCACATGCAGCATTGGGATGGAGATGGCCGGTGAAATTCAATCTGCCGTAGCTACTCTTGGAACCTTCTGAACCAACTTCCATTTGACTTTCGAGTTAGCTAGAGCTACCGTTTCCATTCTATAGAGAGGGAGGATCTCTCTCTCTGATTTTGGTGTGGTAAAGGTGGGTGGATTAAGGATGGTATCCAGCTGTGCCCCCACTGTATTAGTCAGATGAGACGTCCTTTTTACTTGTCAAACTAGTTCCAAAAGATGCAGGCGTGATCAAGCTAAAAGGTGCAGGGCGTGATCAAGCTAAAAGGTGCAGGACTTCCTAAGAGGTCAACATATATATATGTATATGTATATATATGTAATAACATCTTAAGCTGGCTATCGGCTGCCTTATACAACCCTTTTCATGGGCATTACTTACCACACACCGTTATTTCAGTTTGGCTCTTTGTTTGCATACATTTCTCTCTTCTGGTTTCCTTCAACTCATGTTTTTGACGGCTCCTTTCCACTGCCGCTCTCTTCTCTCGGTTATTGTTTGGTGCATTTTTTTTTCATGTGTCATCTTTGAAGACCACCACCATCATCATCAAACACCACCACTAGCCATGAAAGCTTCTTTATTCTCGTACTAACAAGGAGACACGCAAGGACAAGATTTCCTTTTGGTAAGAGATGCAATTCAAGCATGTCTCTTACCAAAAGGACACGGCTTAGCATGTCTCTTGTGTGAAGGAAATATCGTCTGACCGCATCTCCTACTTGAACGCTTTCTTAAAGTAATATGTACGAGTGTTGTGATGCTAATGTTACTAAAGTACACTGTGTATATGACGATAAGTTACTCAATTTGTTATCGATGCCAACTGATTCAAGTGACGATTTAAAGACAATTGCATTTTTTGATTGTGAGGGAGATAAAATTGGCTATGCACCACTTTTTGAAACTAATATGATATTTTGTAACTAATAACAGTTGCTTGACTATCTAAGAGAAGTTGAGAAGCAATATAATGTTGTTGTAATTCTTCATTTAAAGTAGAAAGATAGAAGAGCTAAGGTATGTTTTGGATGTGAAAGAAGTGCTGTACATAGAAATAAAAAATGTATCGATACATAGAGCAGTCTATTTATGTATACCAAAAAAAGTAAAACGCTCATTTTTACTTAAAAGAGATGGTGAAAATGATGGTTCATGGGGTTACCAGTTGTTAATGGAATACATAATCTTATAGGATTGTATCTTAAAGGGCATGCATATACAAGCAGGTTGATTGATGCTAAACATCAAGTGATTAAGGATATGACAAAAAATCATTATAAACCAACACATATTGTCCCATATGAAGCAATGAGACGACTCAAATATATTCACGGTGAGGCATATCAATAATGTGAGTATTAAGTTACAAAACAAAGAAATGAATGATCAATCTATTTTACAACTACTATATCAAACTGACCTTCATCGATATTGTGCATGGTATCGTAAGCTACTAGGTACTGATTATGTTAATAATATTCTTGTTTGCTCAACCAGCCATAATTCAGTTGTTATGCATATTTTCAAAGGTTATAGAGTTTGATTGCACATACAAGACTAATAGCTATAAGATGCCTTTTTTGGAGGTTATTAGATTTACCTCAATTAATAAAAATTTATTTATAGCATTTACTTTTATGAGTATTAAAAAGAAGATAATTATGTATGGGTATTGAGACGTGTTAGAGAGTTATTTTCTCCAAACAAATTCCTCGAATGTAATATGTATTAATCGTGAGGTAGCATCAATGAATGCAATCGATAGCGTCTTTCCTAAGACAACACATCGTTTATGTAGACATTATAATGTGAAAAACATTAAAGGATACATTATTTGGTTCACAAGAAAGAAAGAAAGAAATAGTTACAACATTCAAGATCAATTGGTAGAAAGTTATTTCATCGACAACTAATCATATGTATAACAAGCAATCAATCATTATGAATTCAAAGATTTTTTTTATTATATTTAAATATGTTAAGTAACAACAGTTGAAACCTTATAAGGTGAAGATAGTGTCACATGGACTTATCAATACCATCATTATTGCATACATACTACTAACGTATATACTCATCACTATTTGTTAGTGCATTTGACTAATGTTGAAGTTTTTCTATATATTCCTTTCATTTACACATCAATGTGTAGGGTTCAAAGTGCACACTTGAGACAAAAATCAAGAAGTCTTTTGAAGAGTCGAGGGTCATCAACTAACATTATCTTGAAGAGTTTTTTAATTAATTCGGTATTTGGAGAAAAGAGTACAACATCACATGCTTGATTTAATAAGGCAAGAAGCTCTAAACACCCCAAAATCCCACGATTTTCTCAAATTACCTGGTTTTGTCAAAGTAGCCCCAAAGGGCTATTTTGAGTCTGGAAACCCAAGAGCCTTCCAGACAACCCTGTACATATGTTGAAACCATATATGTTTTAAAAATATATACATACAGTTTTAAAACCTTAAAAAGGTGTTTTCAAACCCCGAAAAGTAGCTTAGCCTGATGAAAGCAGGACCGAAGAAGCAAAAGAGAGCCCGAACCCGGAGCATATTTCAAGCCCGGCACATCAACTCTCGTATCAAAATCATCCCCAGATTCTCGGACATCCAAGCCCCTGATATCAACAAATTTATTCAAAATGATCTTCGGAAGGTGAGAAGAAGAGCGGACGACAATGTTGGCGAAGACCCAACTTAAGACGGAGTACTGATGCCGTCAGGCCCCGCACAAACCGTCCGTTTCGAAACGCCATGAAGGAATCAGAAAATCAGATTTGGGTCGGATTTGGACCATATATATCCAGATCCAAACCCAAACATGCATCTGGATTTGGATTTGGATCCCAATATCCACATCCATGGCCCACATCACCTTCTCATAAATGGAGGTGGGGCCCACAGAGATTTTACGTGAAAAGCTTGGGTATAGAGAGAGAAATGGGGTGATAAAGTATGAGTGAAAAAGTTGGTGGGCTTGACTTTTAGTCAAGGGTGGGTTAACCATGTGGGTTTAGCCTAGAGTGTGGGTTTAAGCTTGTATGCACCTACACCTAACCTGGGGCTGCACCAACATGAACATGGCTGCAACTAGGTCCATGGATCGATGCCAAGGGGATGTTCCTAAAACCTAGCCCTAAGCTAACCCACCTCACCTAACCACTCCCCCCTAAACCTGACCCAATCCTAGCCGTCCTCACCCAAAACCACCCCAACCTCACCTAGCCAACCTCACCTAGCTCACCTCACCTAACTAGACCACCTAGACCCTAACTAGACTAAACCTAATCCCACCTTAATACACCTAATTAGACCCTAACCATTAATTCCCAACCACTCTAACCGACCTACCCTAAACCACCATACAACCCACCCTAACCGACCTACCCCAAACCACCCCACAAGCCCACCTTATTCTAAATATCTACCCCATACCACTCCCAACCGACCCTAACCCTTTTGCCTATAAAAGCCCCAGGTTTTTGCGGGTTTGGAGGACTCTCTCTCCTCTCTCTCTTGCCCCTCTTCCACCCTATCTCACTCCCCCCCAGCTGTACCACCTCCATCGCCACTCCACCCGACTGCCATCTTCCCATTCCATCATTCGGCTGCCACCTCCTTCCACCACCTCTGGACACCACCTCATCCACCAGCACCCCGATTAATACCCCATCTCAACCCCATCTAGCCTTCCTCTCCCTTTCTTACCCGGCCACACACTCCATCACCCGCCACCACAACCGCCTAGCCTTCTCCCTTACACCCGGCCACATCACACCCTACCTCACCACCTTCCCTTAGCATCATCCCCCTCAGCTCCTAGCTAGACCTTCTCCCTTAACCTGCCACCACCTAGTCAACTCCCTTAACCTGCCATAACCCAACCAGCATCCCTCCTTGCCGTGCCCATCACCCGACCAACACCAAGATATCCCTCCGGCTAGCACTCTACTTGCCGCCCACACATATCCAAGGAGCTCCCCTTCCACTGTCCAAGGCAACTCACTAGGCCAAAGCCAAGCAAGTTGAGCTCGGACCGGCTACACGTAAGTACCTAACTCAGTCCTTATTATGAACTTGCTTACATTTAATTAAATTTGATACGGGGTTGTAATAATGGAGTGTTGTCTCCCCCCGGTTGTAATAATGTGGTTTGGCACACCAACACACACGTGTACTTGAGCCGTTCTGCTCTTAGCTGCACACCATTTTTGCACACACATGGGCCTAACCAGCCCCTAAGATATATTTATACTTATACATATTAAGCTGCATGGGTTTTAATTCAAGTTGTGTGCGTGGTCTTTCAATTTCCACACTCACACACATTGAGCTTTTACTCTTACTCCCAAGACCTTAGTAAAGGCCATATTGCAATTTCATTTGGGTTTTAATTCAAGTTGTGTGCGTGGTCTTTCATTTCCACACTCATACACATTGAGCTTTCGCTCTTACTCCCAAGACCTTAGTAAAGGCCATATTGCAATTTCATTTGGGTTTTAATTCAAGTTGTGTGCGTGGTCTTTTAATTCCACACTCACACACATTGAGCTTTCACTCTTATTCTCAAGACCTTAGTAAAGGCCATATTGCAATTATATTTGGGTTTACATTACAAGTCGTGTGAGTTGTCTTTACATATACACACAACACCCACGCACACGTTGGCGACCTTCGGGCCCATATATATTATAAGTATTTCCCTTCGGCTATGTCTTTAAGATTTGGGTTTTAAGGTTCAACTGTGTGCGTAGTCTTTCCATATATACACGACACACACTTGCACAATTGAGCCTTTCCGCTCTTAAGATATAGCCATATTTCCCTTTTGCAATTGACATTAAGTCATTTCCCTTCCGCATTGTCTTTCAATTCGGGTTTTCCCTTTGGAGTTGCGTGAGTTTGCATTGCATATTCGCCATACCACGAGTTAGGACGCATATTGCATCAAAGCGAGCCCCACACTCTCGTGCAAAAATCGCCCAACTTAGGTCACTTGTGTACACCTAGTTGGCCCTAAAAAGCTTAAAAAGAAAGACATAGGCACGTGCAAATCCCACGTGTAATAAAACTTACAATCATACAAAACAGAGCCCATACACTTCGGGTATTTTTCAAAGAGGTTCAATTTAAAAGACTTTGCCAAGTGTACAGATTGACCCTTGCGCATCGGTGCAAGAAGGTCTGCGACAAAAAGAGCTCACTTGCTCACAGTCGCCCCGATAGAGTCAGATTTCAAAACTTCCGATCCAGAAGTGGGAATTTTTCGTGTCTACAGAAGCCAATCATGAAGACATAGTCGATTCCGATCCATCAACCATGGTTGCATGGTGGGCCGATCATACGAATTGTCATGTACTAATCAACTCAATATATTTCTCAAAACTAGCCAACTAATATGGGTGCCATTGATTGATCTATTTTGAGAAAAGATAGATATGAAATCAGAGCTAGCAGACAAAATTGAGGATGAGCATACTAAAATAAGTGAGGCAGCTCAATTGAATGATTTGGTTCAATGTTGAGAGATCATCCAATTTATGAATGATGAAGGAACACAATTGAAGTGTTGCATGAGATCAACCCTATATGATTCACCAACTCATCATCTCAAAGATTGACCACTTAAAAAATTGACAAAGAGAGACTTGTTATTATGGGAGTAATGAAAGGCGAGTATTGCTTGGGATAAGCCTAGATAGGGCACTGGTGGTGGTTGTGAGGTATCTCCTACACATGAAATTTCTTTTAATGGGTAGTGTTAATCTCATTCCTGATTTGATACATCGATATTAAGATTCCTCAACACCTCTACAACTATTATAAAGATTAGGCTTATTATAAAGATTAGACTTATTACATGCATATTTTACGTCTGAGTTGATCTAGTTTATTGTTTCATATATTTTTTGATGGGTGAATATTGTAGGAGATGAAAATATTGGATATCGAGTGATTGAGGAGCTTTTAAATAAGGGAAGACATATTGGTCAAAAGTCAATGGAGAATATTTTCTTGAAGTCTAAACATATCGTGATATTTATTCTCGAGTTTTCATTGGAGTAAGCATTGATGTCATTTTGCAACATATTATACATTGAGGTACTAGTATATGCACACCTAATTTTTGGATATCCATGCTAGACATGGAATTAATCATGTCAATCCATTGAAACATAGCATTTGATGTTGCTTTCTAGGGTTGGATCAATTACTTTTTTGTTGTTGGTATCAAATGTTGATATGCATCCCGTCTCTGATGTGTGGTATATGTGTTATCATGAATCGGGAAGACATTTTCTAGCAATGAAATTCTTATTTCACAAAAATTTCTTATAAAATTATTTCATTTTTATACTTATTATTATTTTTTTTGAGTATATTATTATTTAATTTTTTGTTTTATTTGTTATACAATTATATATGGTCGATAGAGCTCCAATGTGAGTAATTTTTTCTTCTTGGACACAACATCAGGATGAAAGTTTTGCCAATTGGGATTATCATTTCATTCATGCATTGATACCTTCTTGCAGTTGAGAGAACCTAATGATGATACCATGTTATAATCTTGATGATTAGTCTATATATAACAATATTATGATATTGTTGTGATCTTTAAAACTTTTATTCAATGATTTACAACATCTATTGTATCATCTTCAATTGGTAGGACACGTTGATTATAGCATCATGAAATGCATATCATGAAAACCACTATTTTGATAAATTTCAAAAGTAATTACAAGTAGTTATATACAACATGCACTAAGAAGATAAGAAGCTTAAATAAACTATTCTCAACACCATCCATAGTATGTTCATCAAGCATCATGAAGTTATGAACTCATGGAAAACACTCATCAAGCATCTCGATGACAATAGGATGTAAGGCAAAGGACGAAACACATGTTCAAAGCACCTCATCAGAGGTACCACTGTATCACATGACCATAAGATTCTCTAAACAATAATTTAGAATAATAAGGTTACCTAACTCATTTAACCGTAATTGTTATAAGAATGAAGTATAAATGAATACTAAGAAAACCTGCATTAAGATCGAAGTACTCTAATAAAAAACCGATGTGTTCGGGTGTGTAGACATGAAATTTTCACTCCAAGCCTATGTAGAGACTTGAAGAGGAACTTTCAATTCTACTTCATGCGTAAGCGTGCCAGCTAGTTTCTAAAAACTAGCAAAAGTGTGAATCTGACTTGGCGATTGTGGATAAGCAGGCTCTTTTTGCTTTAGGTCTTCTTAAACCGATGCTCAAGGGTCAGTCTAATTGTTTAGGGATTCTAAATAGATAGGTGATATTCCAAATTCACGTGAAAATAAGGTGTTGAAAAATGACAAACTAGTGCACTTAGTTTTCAAGTTCAAAAATATACAAGTTCTCAAAAATAGAAAACTCTGTTTTTAGGACTTGTTTCCCAAATTATTTTAAGTGCCTTAAAGACCTCCAAAAATCACCAAAATTTTGCAGAAGCTTGAGATGTTGAGAGTCTAGGACACTTTTTAGATTTGCATTCGGGATTAGGATGTTACAGAATTAATCCAATGAAGTGCCTCTGCTTAAACACCCAGAACTGTTATATCACAGAAATACAAAGGATCAAAGATGAGCTTGTATCTCGATGCTCAAAGTTCCAAATTTAGTGAATATGGTCTTGTTGGAAAGCTGTAAATGTCAGCTATCCAATGAATTAATAATCATTGATTTTGGATGCTTACAGATAGAGTTATGGGATGAATACCCAGACTCTATTGCAGGAAAACCGAATGGTCAGACAATTTACAAAATTTCTCCTGATCTTACCGTTTTAATTATATGGTTGTACAACTCTAAAATTCTTAAAAATTTTATTAGGAGTAAACCTTTATGTGAGATATAGTGTACAAAATTTCAGAGGGTTTAGAGTAGTGGTTAGGAAATGAAAAATCAGACAATCAACGTATGCAAGGATGCTGAAAATCAGTTTTCAGGTTTTTAGAACATACGTGATGCAAAACTCACACGAATCAAAGTGCAGCAACACAACATTCCGAAATTAAATGCTGAAGGAAAATAAATTGAAATGTATCTAATAGCTTAAGCATAGAGAGGATAAGAAGATGTAGAGTGTTTATAGCATATATTGGGGTAGAATCAAGAACTCAAACACAGAGTGCATAAGCAAAGAAAAGAAAAATTTCAGCACATCTACTTCTATTACATCATGGGAAGAGAAAAAACTCCATTAATACAACCCCTTTTCAATTGAATAATAAGAAGAGATGGGGATTTGATCAAGTTAGAACTAGTACTTACCCGGATTCCCTTGGAAATGGCCTCAAAAGATGGTGCTCGACCCTCTCTTTCTTCATTTTCACTCACTTTTCTCACTCAAACTCAAAAGCTTTGATCCTAACACCCTCTTCCCTCTTTAAGCCTCTCCCTAGCAGCCTATGATCTCACTCAAGCAACCCAAAGTGCAACAACTTCTCCAAGAACTCCAAGATGTCCAGCCCCCCCTCCCCTTGGCCTCTATTTATAGGCCAAGGGGGGCCTTTCTAGGCCCTTCCTTGGGGCGGGTGGCCCATTATCCAAATCCAACTCCAAGTTCATCATGTTCATGTGGAAGAGAGAGAGGAGTGGTCTCTTTTGGTCAGCCATGGACCAGCCCCATGTGAGTTGGTTTTGATTTTGATTGGGTGCACCTAACCATGGCCGGCTAGGTGCTTGAGCCCTCCAAGTTCAAACGACCGGCTCTTGCTTCTTCGAGTGAATTCATTTGTTGATTTCTCCACTTAATCAAGTCTAGGTAAGAAGGTGATTTGATAAATATTGGCCCAAGGATATAGGATAAACAAGGTTAGAAAAATGCCGATATTGGTTGAATTAAAAGCATTCAGTTCAAGTAAGGCTTGATGTTTAATTCAAGCTAATCATGTCTAGCACTCAGTTGAATTGGACCGGGTTTGATGAGGCCGTCAACTTTTGATTTGATCATGAGTGAGGATATGCTTTGACTTGATCTCCACCCTTGATTTCTGGCTTGTCCTTCGCGAAATCGTCCCTGTCTCGAAGCGGGCCCCACCTGTCAACTTGCTTTACTCCAATCTTCTAGGCTTTATACTTTTAACTTTATTTTGAAACCTTTTAAAATCTTTATTTTAAAGACTTTAAAATTTTCATTTTAAAGCTAAAAGATTTAAACAAGTCACCTTTTGATTTTTGGAGTATTTTCAAAAAAAATTTATTTAGGGTGTTTACAGGGTATCATACTAATCCATTTAGGAGTCTTTGCACTGATATAGATATGTTGCTTGAATACTGAAGTATCGTGGTTGAAAGGATGTGAACTTTGTCTCTCATGTAGTATCTCGTGGATCATAGTGTACTTTATAAGCATGTAGCTTCTCAAGCCTATGTGTAAATGTGGGCTTAATTGGTGTAGAAGGGATTTTCTATGAATGGCCAAATAATCAAACTACGCGATCAGACATATCCGGCTCTACAATATCGACACACCAAATACAACCGTCGTACTATAAGAGCTTATATATGTTGCCATTCAATGTGAGTGTATGGCTGTTATTCAATCTATATTGCATAAACCAATAAATATTTCATAAATAATAATTATTAAAGTATTGTGTTAAATTAGTAATTGGTGTTGTAATATATGATTTCCATAATTATGTACCTGATATGTAGTCATCAAATATAATTACCGATAGTAAGAAGCAAGTTATTCGGTAGAAGAACTTCTATTACTAATATTTCTCATCCATTTTCTTGTTTGTACAAGTCAATTAGCCCATTCAGATTGCATGCTTACTCTAAATATTGAAAAATATTCATAGATCCATGCCTGTAAGCACAACAAACAAAAAGTATATTTTATTAGAGAAACAAACAACAATAACTTATAAATGACAAACAATAACCTAAAGCAGAGTGGTATGAACATCGAGTTATTGTGCTTCAATGAGGGAAGCTTTACCCAACTACATATATGGATAATCTAATATTGTTACACCCCAAGTGTATCCACCGAGCTTCAAAATATCATGAGCTAATAATAGTTATATGAGTAATCGGTACTCCATCTTTCAATTTGTTTTGATATATGGTAACCCCAATTTGATACAATAAGAACACTATGGTCATCTTTTCTGGTGACAATTGCTTTTGACATTTTTGGTATCGAATTAGACTAAACTTAATGGATGGATGCAAACTTAATCTATTGCATCACTAGACCAATAGATAACTCGAGACAATCAAATAATGTCTTCCTTACTTCGCTCCATCATCTTTGTCATTAAGGAAGCAAGCTCTCCACTCATAAGAAGACCAATAATCTCATGCACATCGTAAAGGGAGATAATCATCTCACCTCAAGACATGTGGAAGCTATTAATGTCTGGTTGTCAATATTCTATAAATGTGCTTATCAAGGAATGATCTATTATTTCATAAAGTAATGCTCCTTGCTTTGACAACCCACCCTGCTTCACAATATTATACTAACTACTGGGTTGCAACTGAGATGAAAATAGGAGCTTCCATTTGCTTGAAACATTGCAACCCATGTGTTTTGTCATTGGTTTCAGCAAACTCTGCATATATATATATATAGTTAAACACGATATTAGAATTAATCAAACAAAATATTAGAAACAAAACATTTCAACTAACATTTAGCTTTACTAAATTACCTAATCTTCTCATATTTTGTAAGCAATATGACCAACAAAAATAAGAAGCAACTCAAAAATGTCGACAACTTCCTTTTCATCACTATCTATGTCACCATCAATCTTTGCATTATCGATGTTTAGATGAAGATATTGATAATTTGAAGGCCTTGCTTTAGCATCATGTTGTATATTGAGTCCCTGATCAGTATCTACCTAAGACTTTTCTTCTTGTCCCCTTTGTTGTCTTAGTAGTCATCCCCTATATGATATTACATTATGTCATCTTGATAATGTTATAATATTACAACTTTCTATACGTCTACTATGCACCATTTTTATCCTATATTGAGATAAAATAGCGTGAAAAAATATAAGATATTCTATTTAACAATCGTAACAAGACCGATACATGAAATGACATCTCTTCTTATAGAGAGATGCAAACATCATCATCTCTATAAGGAGAGATGCATACATGTTGTGTCTCTCTTTATAGAGAGACACATATCTCTCTATAAAAAGAGACATAAAATTAGTCCCTCCTTATAGAGAGATGCAACATGTTCCTCTTTCAAAGGAGAGTCATAAGAAACATTCAATTATATAAAAAATCATGAAAAAAATAACAAAATCTATGAGAATAAGAAGAGAGGATACATAAGGCCCGAAGACACTTGAGGTTCATAAACACAGGTGAGAGAGGGGCCACATGACAAATGAGGAGGAGGTGAAACAAAGAGATTTACACAATAAGGTGAGAGGAGGAGGCAAGAGAGAGAGCATAAAGAGGAGTCTGGGTTAGAGGTAAAAGGGGAATGAAGGTGTGCACTTAGTGATTTGGGGTGTGCGCTTAGTAGGAACACTTTTCTTTTATCCATGCAATTGAGACCTATTAGGCAAAAGGTAAAACCACACTACAAGTAGAGTTTTAGTACTACTATGAAGATATTGGTACCAATACCAAAATAAATAACAAGAATAGACCCATTGATAATTGTATTGTTGTGGAAGTAGTAGCGAAGAACTATAGAGGTTTTTAGCATTGGTAGAAATTTGACTTTTTGCGACCAATAAGAAAACAATTTTAGCAATTCAAAACATCAGAATATATCGAAAAACAATTTTGAGGGTCTAACTGTCAGAAATAGAAAACAACTACTGGAATCACTTGTCGAGGGTCATGCCCTTATTTTCAATGGGTAATTTTTTTCATTGTTTTAAGTTGCAAATCTAGGTGTTTAAACCTGTCAAAAATGTTACAAAATTTTTTGATGGTTACTGATAAATATTTCTACCTTCCCCTAATTTAAAATAGTAGAATCCTTAATCTCCTTTCCCTTTCACAATATCATCTCTCTTTATTTTCTCAAGAATCGACTCTCTATTTTCCAGTGAGTTGCTCACTGTGAGGTATCATTTTGATAGGACAGTGGCAATACATTGACATCCATATGTGGTACTATCTTTTTCTCTTTCCCTCTTTTTTGGCGAGGCATAGTGGTCTCTCTATCATGGTCTAAGTTTGGTTGCATATTCATTGCTTCATATTGTCATGCATCGAAGAGGATCATATATGCTGACTTTTGTCATGTATGGATAACCATGGTTATGAAGTTTATATTGTTCTTGACATATGATTATTGCCTATTCCCTAGATACCATATCTTAATCGTTCAAATACCTGAACTAAGGCAAGCTCAACTCAACATACTAAATTGCTTTCCTTTGGTTTTGCTGATGCTCACATCTCTTTCCCATTATCGTAATAAAAAGACTATATATTGAGATCTGTTATCCACTTGTTGTAAAGATGTTGCTCATTACTAGTGTATTGTTGTTTACAATTCCTGCACTCTTTTCAATGGGTTTTGCTCTTATTCCATATAGCTTTGACATATTGTGTATTGACTCAACTTATTCTTCAATTTTGACCCACCAAATTTCCATGTGCATTTTTGCAGATCGATTGCTACAACTGAGTTGACCTCTTATACACGTATACATATGTGCATACATGTCAAGATTGGTGCTACAAGATATTAGTTGTTTCTAATGTGGCGCATAGAGTCACGAGAGAATTTTCAAGACATTAGTTGATAAAAAATGGGTGCAATTTTACAAAAGTCATAGGAATCTACTTCTTAAGTAAAGTGCTTCTATTGTGGAAAGGCTGGGCACTATAAAAGAAGCTATTGAAACTGAAAGATAAATGAAGACAACTCTTAGCAAGGTGCATAAAAGGAGAAGTATGAAGTAATTCACATCATTTCAAAATGTCTTTCCAAGAACCGTGCAATTACTTGATGGTGGATAGATTTTGGAGCAACTTGACATATTTTCAAGAGCAAGGAGGGAGCTATTGATATAAAAGAGTACTAATTAGGAAATATTGAGTATATATAGCGAATAATACTTATGTTGATGTTCTAGGTATTGGGTCCTTTAGGACTAATATTTTTGGCAAAAATGTTTGGTTAAGAAGGGGTTTGAGATTAGGTTTATACCTAGAAAAGTGATTGTGAAAAAGCATGAACTGATTTTCTTTTTAGGATCTTTTGATTCTGAGCATGGTTCTCTTGAATTTACTATTTTGGATAATGAAGCAAGTCCTTTTGCTTATATTGATTGTGTATTTGTTGCTGATGTAAATGTGTAGTATAAAATATTTGAACATGTGAGTTTGAATAAGTTGAAGAAATTAGCCAACTTTAACTTATTACTTGGTTTTGATGAAACCACTTTTAACACATATGAAGCCTGTATACAAGTAAACATGACAAGAAAGCCTTCTCCCAAAGATATAACTAAAGCCACAAGCTTATTAGAAATCATTTATATGAATATATGTAGACTATTTAGAGTAAGGTCTCATAAAAAAAAGGTTTATTTTATAATCTTATTAATGATTATTCAAGATATAAATATACATATTATCATATAAATCTAACGCATTACATATAGTTAAAGAATATAAACAAGATATTGAAAATTAATAGAGTTTCATAATTAAAGTCTCGAAATCCGATTGAGGTGGCATATACACCTATACAACTTTTTTAAATACTGTAAAGACTTTGAAATAACAAAGTGAAATACCATGCCTAGAACACATTAATAAAATGTGTAACTTAAGGATATAACATGATATTTTTGAACATGACAAGATCCATGTTATCATATGCTTATCTACCTAGAGTCTTTTGAGGAGAAATAATATCTATAATCATATATATACTAAACAGAGTATCATGTAAAGTTGTATCCACTATACTATATAAGTTATGGTTTCGTAGAAAACCAAACCTTAGCCACCTTCGAAGATGAGGATCGAATGAACATGTATTGAGCTTATATTATTCTAGAGATAAACTAGACAATAGATCTTTGAGATGTATCTTTATTTGGTACCCAAAATCTTAAAACATATTATTTTATGATAAGAACCTCAGTTTAATAAAAAGTAGGAATGTTGATTTCTTAGAAGATTTTAAGAATAATATTCTTATAAAAGATGATGAAAATATTAATGTTATAGATCTAGATGAATCATTATTGGACCTAGTGATAATGATCCAAAGGGCCTTCCCTTATAAATTGAGGTATAAAAGACCACATGCTACTCCATATTTACTTAGCCAAAGAAACATGTTATTCAGTAAATCTAAATGAGTTAACTAATAACTTAACTTATCAAGAAGTTATTAGTTTTTATAAGTCAACAAAATCAGAAAACACAATGAATGAAGAAATTGAATTCATTGAGAAAAACTAAGTTTCAAAATTGATAGATTTGCCTAAGAGAAAGAAAGCATTTGGGTATAAATCGGTACTTAAAAAAAATATAAAGTCGATGACTCAATCAGTAAGTTTAAGGTGAGGTTGGTTACAAAAAGTTTTCCACAAAAGGAGGGTATACATTATATAAACACATACTCTCTTGTTACGAAATTTATATCTATAAAGATAATTTTGGTTATTTCTATATTCTATTATTTAGATTTACATCAGTTAGAAGTAACAACTGTGTTTCTAAATGAAGACCTCAATGAAACCATTTACATTAAACAAGTAGAAAAGTATGTTATTTAAGGTTAGGAAGATAAAGTTTATAAATTGAAAAAATTCTCCTACAACCTTAAACAGTCACCTCCCAAATGTCATTTAACTTTTTAAAATGTCAGTATAAAACTTGGATTTATGGCTAATCAACAAGATCATAGCATTTCTATCTACAACAATGAGAGCCACTTCGTTATTCTATATATGTAGATAAAATTTTGTTGATTGGAAATGATCATGATATGATTGTCAAAACTCAGTCAGGGTTGAATTCCAAGTTCAAAATAAAAGAAATAAGAGAGACATTCTAAGAAAAAGGAATGGGTGATTGCAAGTCTACAAGTACACCTGCTGCAAGCCTACAAGAGGTATATTGATTATATCCTCAAAAGTTTAGAATGGGTGATTGCAAGCCTACAAGTACACCTGTTGTAAAAGGAATCAAACTAAGTAAAGTTGATTGTCAAATGGATAAGAAAAATCATATATTTCTTATTTTGAAGCCGTTTGAAGGTTGATATATGTTATAATCTGTACAAGACCTAACTATCAACTTTATTGTGAAAAAGATTCAGAGATATCTAAAAGAAACAAAAGACTTAAAACTATGTTATTAGGTTGATGAACTAAAAGTAATTGGATATTCATATATTGACTTTGTTGAAAGCAAAGATGACAACAAATCAACCTCAGCCAAATTTTCTTCTTTGGAGGTGTTGTTGTTCTTGGTTATATAAAAAACTGGATTATGTAGCTTTGCATATATAAGAACTTGAGTATCATTTCTATAGTATAGCTATAATAGTTGATAGATCGAAGAGCAATCATATAATGGTAAAATATCATTATATACATGATATGTTTCAAAAGAATGAAATATCATTGTCTTATCTATCTACTAAACATGTTATTCATATGACTTTGAGATAAACCTAAAAGTTTTGTTGTATGAAAACACACAAGTTGTTATAAGGAAAATATGTTGATTATGGAAAATCACACAACAAATATAACATATGGTTAGTTGAATTTCTGTGTGACTAGAAACTTGATACAATATGGTAAGCTACAAAATAGTGGGAGGAAACTACCATATCATCATTCGGCTCAAGTAGCCAAGTCGAAGATATGAGTTATCATGTGTAACAATAGGCATCTTATCGTGAGATCAAGACAAAAAGGTCCTCTTTCATGATTTCATGAGATACGTTTTTCCCTTAATCGAAAACCGATTTACAAAGAAATGTTCCACTTTACTAAATATAAGGAGAAAATCATGATGTCATTTCTTCTGGGATGGAAACAGAAAACCTAGGAAGGAAAAAATAAGAGAGAAATAAAAACAGATACACATACGAGAAAACTCTCTCGAATCTCTTCACGTAGAAAATTACCGTGTGAAAAGCCTCCTGAACAGAAACTATTCCTAGCGATTCTCAGCCTCGTAACGCTTTCTATGCTTCTTCCGCATCCGTGCTCTCGTCTTTTGTTCTTCACCATGTACCTAGGATTGCCTATTAAATTGACAAAATTCATGCTTGTCTTACATTTTCCCCAACTCTTTAGTGCCTAAACTTGATGGGGAACTACACTTGCAAAATAACAAACCTATCTTCCTCAAGATTCTCTTAACACGGTGACTTTTAATCATCTCCTGTAAAACGTGCACATCCCCTCATCACGTCTTTGTTTGGATGGACTCTGCCATCTTAACCGATGGTCCTGGGTCCGTGGAAATGACAAGGAGTACCTTCCTTGAATTCTGCAAGTGGTAAAGAGTCCACCTTACAACTTGCACATCCCCCCGTCCCAACTCAATGGGTTGCATTCTCTCAAGCATTACAAGTATAACTCAGTTTTTGCTTTATGAATAGGTTAGTTCAACTAGATTGAATCGGGATCGACTCCTCTATTGCAATTCCAAGCTGGCCCCAAAAAGTTTTTGACAATCTAAGGTTGTCTCGGCTCCTTGTTCGAGTTGTTGGGAGGACTGAATAATAGAACTAGGGACCTGCGTCAGATACCATAACAAGTACCGATAGTCTATCGACAAATATGGAATGTCTAGCATTCCTCCTTTGTTAACTACCATTTAATCAAACCAACTTGTGCCAAATTCATTGCAACAAACCTCAGATACCCTCAATAGTAAATTGTGTAGGCTTTTCTACCACAAGAAGGTCGCTGAAGCAGTGTGACTCGAGAAAATTACCATAAAAATTATATAAAGGAAAGCTCTTAATATAAGCTTGCACCCTAACAAGATTGAATGCTCACTTCTTGAGTAGCATCTTAAGCTCTTTTGCCACCCAGGTTTATCCTAGGGTTCTTCTGCTGATTGTAAGGATATGTATGGAGTAATAACATCCTTACCATGCTGGGAGGCTAATTTTCCCCACTCTGCTATTTATCATTCATGATGGAACTTAGCTTGAAAGTTTCCCACTATCTCCACCTTCGACCCCACAAATATTCGGCCCCAATGTCTTGCTTTGAAGAGTCTGCCTCGACACCCAAGACTTTCCTTCTTCCATCAAAGGTTTTGACACTGCTCCTCTTTGCTTAGGACGATTGCAAGGAGAACAACTCCATGTGTTGTTGCGATCCTAGAAGACAAAACAACTCCAGGTCCTCCTTGTTGTTGAAGAGTCTTTCGTGTTTGCTCCAAACCCTCCCTATATAAGGATGCATTTGGTGTGGAATGCTGGGAATGTCTGGTCACTAAGGATAGGTCGACTCTCTGATGGTAATTTGCCATCGTAGAGTCCCAATCTCCAACAAAAGGGAGTTCTTTAATCAGTCTTATCAATTATCTGTTCCTTTAGTCTCTCTATGTTAGAGACAGTTGCAGTTAGAAGCTTATCCGTCCCTTCCATACTAAGATAGCCTTCATTGACAACTGAACAAAGAGGGGTATGGCATCTCTAACCAAGTTGCATATGATCCACAACGTTCACCAAACGGCCTTGGGATTGCGTCTTCCTTGGTGCTAGAACAATAAGTGCTCGGACAACACTCGCATAGTATATAGTTCCTAGTAAGATGGTGTACGATTTCCTCTTCCATGCTTTAAATCACTTCAAAGGAATTTGTGGCATTCCTCCTCACAAAGTCCTTTTTCCTCGAAGTTTTTGGGATTTAACTTGATGTCGCTCTCCATAGATTGCACTCCCTCATGCTTGTGTGTTCTTTCCTGTTCCTTGCAGGCATTACTTTGATGACATGTTGATCCATAAGATTCCAAGGCATGTTTGCTCTATGCTTTATAGCGAGAATGCAACTAAGATTCTAATCAACGTAGAGAGGGATTGCCTTCGTTGACTCTTGGTTCCTCAAAATATCAATACAAATACGAGCAAGGATTTTTCCTGGCTCCTCGTCACTTAACTGATGGCCAAAAAGGTTAGTCCTAGATATTTTGCCATTCCCTGAAATAACTTCTCTATTCATAAGACTGGATTCAACTCAAGGATATGAATCCATATTAGCATTATGCATGTCATCCCAAACCTCACCCCCAAAAACCATTTGTTAGGGGCTAGAGCTGGACCTGCCAACTTCCAATTGGTGTTCATATCCTCCTCCGAGAAAGAACAAAGGAACAATCCCTTCTCTAGATTGTGAAAATGTTAAAAGAGGAAGAGAACAACTACAAAAGTGTTAGAAATAAACAATAAAAATCGATCTAGTTTATATTGAGTTAACTGCTAGCATGACACATGATAGGCTCTATAGAAACAAAGAATCCATGTAGCTGATCCCATCTAGTATGGAAAAAGGCTTAGTTATTGTTGTTATACACTCCAAGTAGGGTTAGGAGATAGCATAAAGAAAGAATTTTGAGAGGACTTAGATAAGGTAATTTAAAGAATTCTACAAAAAAATATTATTTGTTTGAGAGGAGATCTAAATAGAGATGTGGATAAAGAGGCATTAGGATATCAAGGTACCATGAAAACTATGGCTTGGGGGTTTAAATAAAAAAAGATAAGGAAATTTTAAATTTTGTTATAACATATAATCTATTTGTAGCCAATATAATTTTTATAAAATGAGATAAACATTTAATTACTTCAAAGGGTGGCTTGTCACAAACACGATTAATTTTCCTGTAACAGAAAAGATACATAATGTTTAAGGATTACAAGGTAATTCCAGGATATAAACAAATCCTATCTTAAATTATTCTTTCTGCACATTGAAGATTGATGGAAAGATTCTTTATTCTATCTTCGTGTGCATAGATAAGTCTAGATTTAGTCCAATATCCTTTTATGGCATTGATGTAGCCATGTACTTCTCATGTACGTGCATTCTATATCGTGATTGGGTCATATTCATCCTTTTGTCAAAGACTCAAGAGCCATAATATGCATCTAAAAGAAAGAAGTCCTGAAAGTATAGAGGACAAATAATTCATAGTTCGCTGCTTTTATTGCACCTTGATTGCCTTTTATCCATCTCCTCTATTTCATGGCATGGTTCGAGAAACTTTTAGCAATGGCAGGTATTGTACTGTTATATTGAACAAGGTTAGACAGCAAGCAGTGCAACACAAATAACTATAAGCATTTTGGAGTAGATGTTCCACAAATTTATTTCTTTCTGTTAGACGTCTTGTATATTCACAACCAGTGTAAAGGATCGGGTTACGGAGCATACTGTTTGAAATTTTGACATGCATAATGGACTACAAATAGTACAGCGAAACTACCAGTTTTTATGATGATGAGGCATACCTTTTGCTCCATTTGGTTCTTCCCATTTGGATGAGCGAAGGCCATCAAATGCAGTACTCTAAAAGTTCCACAGAATTACAGGTTTAGTTATATACATATACTCAGGGACTTATGCGTAGCATTAGAACAGTACTTACTATCCCAAAAGGGAGCTCCTCACCACTTGCAACAACTGAACCTGATGATATCCTGCTGCCTCTTACAAGAGGCAGGTTGAGTGATTCCTTTGAAAATACATTGAAACTTATTTTTTGAACCATCTCATCAAGAGCATCAAGAATTACAGGCAATGCTAAAGCTGTCTTAAGAGGATCTGCACTTGAAAAAATGTGGATCTTCTCATCCTGCTCCGACTCCATATTCAGAGAAAGACTGGAGAGAACATCCTTCATAGATGACATTGTCCACAATTTGGAAACTTTGGAGCCACTAGAAGATGGTTTGACAGTAGACCTTTCTTTAAAAGGTCTTCTAAGAACTTGTAACAACTCTTTTAAAGTGCATAAATCTTCTAATGCTTCAATTTTTGAGCGACCAACATCAATGAACTCAGTCGACAGACTAAAAAGAGCATTATAAATGCAAGCAACATGGCTGTCTACACAGACACGGACTGGGCATGAAAGACAGCCTAAAGAACTATTATCACTGGCGGCCTCAGATCTTGCTAAACGCCACTCCTTGGCCCCACTTCATCTTTCAGGCAGTGATACCAGATCATCTTGAATATGGGTTCTCTTCCCAAGATCTTCTGCCTCTTTTCTCTCTCTCCTCAAGCATGACAATCAATTGAGGACTAAGGCCTCCACGGACATTCTTTTGTCAACTCTGAGAGAACCATACAGGCATTTTCTTCAGATGTAATATGGCGTCTTTGTAGGATCTGCAGTAGATGCAGTGTAAAAATGAAAAACTAGACATGCAACAAGAAAGATAAAGTAATCATGAAGGTATCAAATACCTCAAGCCATTTTCTTGTGTAGCGTCTTGTGACATCATAAACTCCATCTTTTGAAAGGGCAATGACGTAACTCAATTTCTTGCAAAATAAAAGAAAGAAAGATAGAATACAAGAATTTAAACTAAACAACAGAGAACAAGCATAAACCACTCCAGGAACTAAAATATGAACAATAAAAAGATCTGAAGCACATGCCAACAAAAGGTTTCCTACAAAATTCTGGCCGTAAGACAGAGATCAAAAGCATTAGAATGAGCTTACCCTTTTTCATACAAGGGGTTGTCATATACTCCTTCGCATGGTTCAAGATGTATCCACCTACAAAATAAGTTTTCAATATGAGAACGTCCAGATAATTACGTTGATCCACACAAAGAAAAGGTGTTGGTCTGGGAGATTTCCAAGGCAGAGTATCAAATTTATAACACCATCACAAAGAGGAAGTCTACCTTCCAAGAGAACTTGAAAAGCACTCAGTCCATACATGTTCACTGAAATCCAAAATCTGAAACGAAATGGTGTAAGGCTTAGCTGTACAAAAACATTAAGCAAACAAATTTGAATATCCATACCATTTTTCAGCATTCCAAGACAACTATTTAATGTCAAAAAAGTTTGTTTACAAATGCCTCTTTTTTTCTTGCATTCAATAAAAATTTGGAACAACTGTTTGATAACTAAGCATCTCCAATGAGAAAAATCAATGTCCTTGGATAAGGATCTTTTTAACAAATGAATTATATACTTTAATTACTACTATGAGATAGAATAATGGGGAGAGCATATTACTTGAACGAAGCTTTACTAGGAGAAGAGCCTGAGCTTCATGTGAATATGGTGGCTATTGGTGGTTAAAGTTGGTATTGGTAGATAGCATGGATTCAGATAAAGAAAGAATCTAAGGATCACTGATACACACTACCCATCATGATCAAGATTGACACTGTTTTAATTGCTGGCATCAGAAAGCTTCATTGTTGAGAAGTCTTCAGTGAAATGGTTTAGTACCCTTTGCAGGATCGTTGGATTTTGGACCGGGAACCGACACATGTCAATATGCGGCAAAATTCTTACTTCCATGAGTATTTCAGTACTACTCTCACTGCATACAACCATCCTTATAGTTGTAGAGTGGTAAGATTATAGTCTCCCTCCTATTCTTAATCCATATATGAAGGGACATTTAGTATCAATTATGAAGTGAGAGATAAGGCCATGACTTTTTGAGGAGTAGCATAACTCATAGTTTTTGTGCTCCCAATATCTATGTAAAATGATGAATTCTCACATTCAATTTTCATAAACTGTCTTCTCAAACTGAGCATACTAAGTGTGTTGAGACCCAAAACAATTCTAATTCTTAGGAACCCCTAGTATAGCCCCAAAACCCTCTGAAGCTATATCAAAAGACGGCCTTTTCTTTGGAAAGGCATAGGAGAATTTTCAAAACGTATCTTGGTTCCGCCAAAAATTGCTCCAAAGTAAAAATGTTGCTTGTTGATTGGTCGCCCAGCAGCCTGCCCGATCTTTTTATTAAAATCAACAAATTGGATCGGGTATAGTGCTGCAATAGGGTTGTGCCACTAATGAAACTATAAAGTGTTAGAAGAATATCGTGTATTCATGTGTGTGGACAAATCTACCCCTAACATGTAGTATTGAGTATTTACTTAAGTCAAGTAGATTAGTCATTGAAGTTAGAACAAGTAGTATATAATAAGTTGTTTCATTAGGTTTAGTTAAGAGAGATTAAGAGCAGCCGCAGACACCCAAGGAGGGTCGCAAACTACTGTGTATGTCTTTTACTCTCTATTTGATGTTTATCAATAAAATTGATGCATTCTATTCAACATGGTATCAGAGCAGGCCATTTAGATTAAGGGAGAGATAGGAATGGCTGGATCAAAACCATGTGACACTCTCATGGAGATTAATCACAGTTAAGCTTGGAAACATGTAAAGAATTTAGAAACATAAAAAAATATCAACAATTAGCTGGAAAGTTGATATACCTGACCATAACCAGACCCAATATTATATATGCAAAAGAGATCCTTAGCAGATTTATGTACGCACCAAGACAACCACACATGGATGCAGTCTTTCAAGTACTCAAATATCTAAAGGGTATACCAGGTAATGACATCTTATACTCTAAACATGGACACACCAATTTAGAGTTATACACAGATGCAAATTGGGTTGGGTCTATAGACGACCATAAATCTACAACTAGGTATGTTGCATTGTTTAGAGGAAACTTGATCTCATAAAAAGTAAAAAATAGTCTTTGGTCATAAGATTAAGTGCAAAAGCATAATAAAGAGCTGCAACACAAAGAACTAGTGAAGGATTGTAGTTTATCTTACTAATTACAGAAATTCAAGAAAGAATTAACCTTTCAATATCATTCTACACAGATAACAGGGCAGCAATTCCAACAATTCAAATAGCCACCAACCCAATACAATATGAAAGAATAAAGCATAAAGAACTGTCACTTCATAAGAGAAAAAATTATAAACAAGATGCTATAGGTATAATATATCAAGCCACAAGATCAGATTGCAGACATGTACTAAAGCAATATCAAAAGTCACCCTAGACAGATTGTACAACAAGTTGGGAGTCTCAAGTATATTCCACCCAACTTGAGGGAGAGTGTTAAAGAATATCGTGTATTCATGCATGTGGACAAATCTACCCCTAACGTGTAGTATTAAGTCTTTACTTAAGTGAGGGTAAATTAGTCATTCAAGTTAGAACAAGTAGTATATAATAAGTTATTTCATTAGGTTTAGTTAGAGAGGAAGAGAGACTAAGAACAACCGCAGACACCAAAGGAGGGTCACGGACGGTTGTGTATGCCTTTCACTCTCTATTTGATGTTTATCAATAAAATCGATGCATTCTATTCAACACAAAGTACAAAGAATCCTTTTAAGTAAGATATTTTAATTCTCTGGGTGCAATAAAATAGATTAGTGGTGAATCATAGCATAAAGCACAATTATAATTTGAGTTAACTACTGGATGGCAATACACATGATATAGTGTTAGTATCATGTGATGCACAATATACCAATGTTGTAAGTGGCATATCTGACGCTGCCTCAATTAGGACACCCATTATCCATATTTTGTAATGTACCTAATTTATTTATCATACTCTATTAGGACACCCATTATCCATATTTTGTAATGTACCTAATTTATTTATCATACTCTATTTCTTCATTTAATGAAGAAAAAGAAAACTAATTGAAGAATTGCAAAAGTAAATGGCACTCCGATGATAGAATAGATATGGTGCATTTCATACACGATGGTGTAATCCAGATTAATGAATGAGCAAAAACAACATAGGTATTGATCCACGTACAAATATAACACATTATTGTGTTACATCGGTATTTGTATTGCACCGGATCATGCGATAAAGTAATAAGGGCATGTTGCACTTGTAATAAAGATGATACTTCAATGTGTTGAATAGGGTAGCGGATATCCAATACATGTATACAACAATCGTGAGTCACTAAAGAATGACTATAAAAAGCTTGAAAAAAATTTACAATAATAGCAAATGCACTAGCAAATACACTCAATAAATTGGCCAAGAAGGCTTAACATTCATTATGTACAAGGTAAGTATTTATAAAGTGGAGAAGAGACAAATGAGAGAGAGTGGTAGTGAGCAGCTCACACCGTTCAGCTGCTGGTTGGGCTCTCCTAGTGGCCTTGGTGCTTGATTATATGTATGTACACTTTTATAATGAGAAAACATAGTAAAATACATAGATAAATACATGTATTTAATACTTCATCAAAGTGACGATATCATCATCGAAAGCTTGCTAACCAAAAATTGAAAGTACAGGACAAATAGTGATTTGGCGAAGATATCTCCAAGTTGATACCCTCATTGCATAAAGTATAGCACCAAGTGTTCTTTTAGGTGTTCTTCCCGAATGTTGTGATAGTCGATCTCTATGTGTTTGATGCGCTCATGAAATGTATTGTTGTTTAGTTATATACATAACACTTTTATTGTCACAATACATGATAGGAGTAACTTCAAGTGATGCTCTAAGATCTTAAAGAAGACCTTTTAACTAGGTTAGTTCTGTAGTTGTATTGGTCATTGCTCTTTATTTTGCTTCAGTAGATGAGAGTGATACCTTTTGTTACTTTTTGCATTTTCATGAGATAAAATAATCTTCAAAAAAGATACAATAGTATGTTGTAGAGTGTCTGTCGTTAACATCACCACCCAGTCGACATCAGTACATACAATTAACTAAGGTAAGGAGGAAGAGGATAATAATACTCCATTTTTAGTGGTATGCCATTTTAATTTGTAATAGAAAATTTGGGCCATTAGGGCCCAGTAGGTTCATCAAGGAGGACCTTTAGGGAATGGGCCTAAAGGGATTTTAAATGTTGTAAAGCCTCTATAAATGGAGGGTGTGTGTTATTAATAAAATTAAGAGCTTTTAATATTCACTTAACTTGTTTGTTATGGCTCGTGCACCAAGTGTTTGATGATTTATTTGGTAATTTGGCTTGTTGAAGATCTTGCGAGATTATTTGTATTTGAGTTTATGGATATTATCGAGGACATATTGGTGCTACTTTTACATGATATTAGAACCGAAAATGTTTGATTAGAGCTACATTGAGATTCGTGCCGATTGTTGAAAGATCCTCAAATTTGGGAGTTGTTTGATCATCTTAAAATAATCAAGGTATTCTTTGTATTTCTTATTATTGTTGAGAAAATAAAAGAGAAAAATGAGACATTTTGTTGTTTATCGGTGCCCAACTCCTACAGTTGGCCGCATACCATGAAAACATATTTTATCTCTAAAGATTATTGGAATTATATTAATGGTATGGAAAACTTCATATTAGAATTAGTATGTTTGATAATGCCTTTGAGACTTAGAAATATCTTAAAAAAACTCATTCTCAAAACGATTTTGTTTTTCAAATAAATTTGATGGAAAAAATGATAATGCTCAAACAAGGTTCCATGAGTATTAGGGATTACTATAATGAGTTTTTCGATCTTTAGAATCAATTTAAAAGCTTTGACAAATTTGAAAAACTCTAAAGTATGGATGAGTTTTTAAGAATACCTTGAAAAACTTGGTTAAACTCAGCGGCACACACCAAATCCACACACTTCATACAATTGAGGTTTTCCTTTTTGTTAGTTAAGGTTCCGGCTGGAACCACACAGGGATGTCCTTGCCTAACTAGGAACGAGGGGAGGTTTACGCATGCACATGCTCCCTAACTCCAATCGCTGCTGCAGATGGGCTGCACTTGAAGGTGAACGGCTGGTGGCACTCGGCTAGCGCCTGACAACACTAGACAAGATGGGGCGCGTGGATCGCGCTTGGCTTTCGTGCGGGACGGGGTTTTGCACTACTACGGCGCGCGACACCCGGCTGAGGCTCCTCGGCTGGGGAACGTAGTGCTAGTTGCTGCGGTGCACCGTTGATCCTGCTGTACACCCTGTTGGAGGGTGTTCGGTTGGCGTCAAGGGCTGGATGCCCTTCGGTTGGCGTCAGAGGATGAAACACGAACGACTAGCGTCAGGAGGAGGCACGGTCAGCTGGCGCTAGGAAGACGCGCCCTACTGCTGCGGGAGGAAGATGCCTAGGGGGTTTCACAGCGGTAGTCCTCTAGCGCCCGGCTGAAGCTGCTCTGCACAACTCTAGTCGCGGCACCCAGTTGGATCTGTAAACACGCCACCTGCTCTTCACTCCACACACTCTCAACACTCTCTCCAATCTGCACTTGGTCCTCTCTCTCTCTGCAACAAAGAAGAGCCGACACTTAAGGAGGAAGGGCCTGGCCGGTTGGGGTAACCGTTCCCTCCAAGGGACCGTTACTCCAACTGCTGTGCGTGTAAGTGCTCCCTCCCTTAGGGTGCGGGTGACCTGTCCCAGCAACACCCCCTACCTAACACCTGTCCCAACATGCATAACCAACTCACGGTGAACCACCACCTGTCCTAATCGTGCCCTAACTTGGTCAGGACCTAACCGACCCAAGACACGACATGCCCTAACCACCTAGGACCCAGGTCAACCTGACCCACTTGGATCGGACCTCACCTAGGACCAAACTGACCTAGTCTTGACTCGAACCTAACTCGACTAGACCTAGGTTCACATGACTCGGCTTGGGCTTATAGACATACCTGACCCTTACAAAGACATATGTACAAGGACTAAATATACAAATCCACATAGTGAAGCCTTCCGGATGAGGGGTGCGTGCGGGCGCGCGTGCCTACGAACTCAGGTCTGTGACAGAGTCTTCAATGAAATCCAATTAAGGTTTTCTAACAATATTGTAGTCATTTGAACTCCGTTTCTCTCGTAGTTTGAAATGATCGAATAGACAATATCCTAATGATGCTTTTACTCTTATTCAGGGATCAAATGAGGGTGATATGTTCTCCTTTTGGGGAGCTTCCGCTTCTCAAGATGGATCAAGGCATTACTTTAGGTAGGTGAGTAACTTGTCATGTTATGACAAGGCTATGGGTTATTTAGATGTTCATAATCATGCATGACACTATTTGACTTTTAGATTATAATGATGTTAACAAAATCGTTAGTTGAATTTGAGTTGCATCTGAAATGATGTGCAAGTTAGATTGGATGAGTTGCATAATTTATAGTGTATGTGATTATGTATGTGTCATGAAGAGGAAGTGTAGAGTATGTGCTTGCTATGGTCACGAAGGATATATTGGTATCTTCGAGCTATTGTTGGCCATATGTATGCCTGGTAGATCGGCATAAACATCTTGCCTAGGCGAGTTGAAGGCATGATTTATGACAAATGGGCCTAAGTGAGTGGGTGGCTAGTGACAGTAGCTGATAAACACTACATATTGACTCTGACTTGCTATGATATGTCCATCGTGGTTATATTCATGTTCATGATATGAATATTTGTGATATGCAAATTTGAAATTATTTAATTAATTAGAGAATGGTATTTGTATTCTGTCTTTCGATGTACATGGTATGCATGTTGTTTAATGTATGCATATCTTTAGTGTTATCATGTTGAGCTTGAATATTCATCTGTGGTGTGAGTTAGATTGCGTTCACCTAGTTTCACCATATATATTTGTGCACTCGTTGCTGATTCAAAACCATCAACCAACTTTTCTTGTGATAGATATAGCCTTGTTGCTTAGTTCCTCCTAACCAGAGGTAGAACGACGATTCTTATTCTAGGGAGGCTGGAACTATGCGTAATATTATATTACTTGAAATATCCAAGTAAAAACAACATGATTGTTATGTAGTACAATCACCCACTTATAACTGTGATATGAGCAGTACAATTACATGCAAAACGTAAAAATGGAGCACAATGATTCAATTTCTGTTTCGCGTAAGACATAGATGAGTGAAAAATAAGAAACCTTCAATAGAATAACAATGAAATATCAGTTAAGACTTCCTTACACTTGAGAGAGAGAGGGGGGGAGGGGGGGAGGAATAATGGAGACTCTAGTCCCCAGCCATATATATAGATAGATAGAGAGAGAGATAGAAATATACATATAACACGAGTCTTATGAGGAAGACGGGACTCCTAATCAGAGTACATATGTTGCAAATGAGTCGATAATAAGCAGTTGACTCAACATGAATATCATAGACATTCGAGCTAAGTGAACTGACATACTGGTCCAGCCATTTCTATGTTGGGATTGCCGAGAATTACCACTTATTTTCTTATATCTTCCACTTAGCCATTCGAGTTAAGTGAACTGGCATACTGGTTTTCTTCATACTTTTGTGGGTTTTCCTAGTAATGTCATTTCATGATTGCTATTGCAATTACCATCCATTCTATGTTTTTTTTACCTATATAACAATCAAACATATCTCAAACTCATGTTCGCAATATGTTTTGAGAAAAGATCTTCTGTTATGCCTTTAGTCAAGGGTGTAAACATCCAAAATATTTTCAGCCTGCTTAAGAATTTCCAAAACAACAAGCTCGTTTTCAAAAGTCCCAATTTTTAATACAGCTTGAAAATTTTCATAAAAGCAAAAAAGGGATTTTAAAATGTTTGGAAATTCAAAGGATTCTAAATTTTGAAATCAAGTTTTGAAAAAGAAAGACTAAGGAAGGAAAGCACGGATTTGATGAGGATGAGTTCGCAAAAGCAATGCCGAAGATTCGAGATAAAGGCCGCGGCAGGATCACATCAAACCTCGAAGTGGAAAGCAAGCACATGTTTCAAGTCTAACCATCAAGGGCTGCACCCGTCTAGCCCAAGTCGGCTAGGCCAAGTCAAATGCCCAAAAGCAAGATGGGTCTCTTGCACCAAAGGATGCATCATGTCTAGTCGGACTACACCAAGGGTAGGATTTAACCAAGCTACACCTAGATAGGATGACATCTAGCCCATGCACGTGAAGGAGCTAGGGATGATTGTGACTCACTTGGCTCAAAGAACACACCTAGCCCATGCACGTGAAGGAGCTAGGGATGATTGTGACTCACTTGGCTCAAAGAACACACCTAGCCCATGCACGTGAAGGAGCTAAGGATGACATGCATGATACTTAATTCAAAAAGGGGTTGTATTAATGGAGCTTTAGTCTCCCCCTCATGTTGTAATAGAGTAGAAATTCTGCTCGTTTCATTTCATTTACTCTTATGCATGATACTTGTTTGATTTCATGTTCCTCTACCTCTCTATATTCTATACACTCTTATATCTCTTAATCCCCTCTATGCTTAAGATAAATATGTATTTACATTCATTTCTCATTAGTCATTTACTTTGAATTAGTTGTGGTTTGCTTTTAATTTTGGATGAATGCACTCACGTATGTTTTAAAAAGCGAAACTCTGTTTTCAACATCCTTTATATGTCTGTTGTTGCATTTTTCATTTCTAAACTGTTATTCCAAATGATCTAAAATTTGGAACACCGAATCTTCACACAAAAGCCCACTCTTAATAAACTTTTCAAGAATTTTAGGGCCGTGTAGCATTATAAATAAAATGGAAGAAGATCGGATAAATTCAACGTCAAGTCTGTCCCATTTATATTTCCTACAACAAAGGTTGGGTAATCTTCCTATAACTTTGTCTACAGAGAACCAAATTTGATGAAACTAGTGTCTTTGAAAAGTTGAATTAATAGATTTCCAAAAGACTAAATTCATAAAAATCGGAAATCTATTCATCGAAATATAGAGGTTTCTTTAGGCCTCTATATTTTTGTAACAGAATATTCTTAAAAGCCTCAGCAAAGGCAGTTCCTGGATTTAATTTTGTAGAACCACAACACATAAAAATAAAACAAAAATAGTCCTAGAATCTTCGCATTCGGTTCTATATGCTATAAATTTCATGAATTTTGGAGATCTCTAGGCTATTCAAAAAAATTCGAAAACAAATGTAAACACCCAAAATTGTAATGTTTTTAAAAACTCCTGAATTTCAAAAACTAGTTTACAGCCTTTCTAAACCTTTAAAACCCCCAAATTTTAAAGTTTAAACCTTTTAGGAAATATTTCAAAATAAAGGTTTTAATTCAAGTTAAAAGCCCATGGATTGCAAAATGGATTAAACAAACAGGTGAAACCCGATCCAAAATCCAGCTCCAGATCAAGTCAAAAAGTGAAGGGTGGGCCAAGCCTATCTGGATAAAAGCAAGATTGAAGATTGAATCCGATGTTCATTTCAAGGCGAGTTCAATTTCAAAATGCAAAATGGAATCGAGACCCTAATGAAGCCATCAAGAAGAAAGTGTCATATGAGACTAAAATCAAGGACCGGGCTTATAAAAAATTGTAAACACCCCAAATTTTCCAAAAATCAAAAACTCTCAAAAACACAAAAAGCTCGTTTGAGCCAAAACGACAACATGTTTTAAAATGTGAAAACAGGTACAAAAGGCAAAAGGAGAGCCCCGACAAGAAGAGCAAATCGAGCCCAGAATCTCAAAAGCCACCCCCTGCTAAAAAACGGAAGAAAAAAGAGCTCGTTTGGAGAAAAACCAGACAGAAGGGTAAAAATATAATTTGGGTCAAAGAAAAAGTGCAAAGCAGCTCCAAAATACAGAAAGAAGCCTAGTACCTAAGGAAGTTGACAGAAGTCTGAGACACGTCCCATCAAAATGAAGAACGAAATCCGTGCGGCAGTCTGAGTTCGATATCAACAGGAACCGGCCAAAAACCAAAACGGCGGACCGAAACGAACGCTGAAAAAGTCTTGAAAAAGCAGAACACTAGTTGGAAGAAAGACTTGGGGAAGACCCAGGCTAGAGTTGGGTGTCCGATGAATCGAAGCCCGCTCGAAACCGATGGTGAAAAGCACCAGAAAGGACCAGAAAACCAAGGAGCAGAAGAAAAGTCTGGATTGGATTTGGATCCAAAAATATCCAGATCCAAATCCAAATTGTGTTTGGATTGGATCTGGATCTCAAAATATCCGAGATCCGAGATCCAAACCCAAATAAATATTTGGACTGGATCTGGATCTCAAAATATCTGTGATCCGCAATCTAGATCCACATAGAGTTTGGATTGGATCCGGATAGCCAGACCCAAATCCAAGACCCAATATCCAAGACCCATTTAAAACCTTTATAAATAGAGGTGCTAGGCTTAAAAAAAATCAGAAACGTGAGGCTCCAGGGAAGCTCCTCACGTGAAAATAAAGGGGGGGAAGAGAGAGAAAGGCCATTGGCCAATATGTTTTTTTGTTTTGACAGTTGGGATTGGCCCATGGAGGCAAGGGCTGCACCAACAACGAGCGTCTTCATCAAGCTGGCTGGGAGTGGAGATCGTGGTGGAGCTTGGCCACTTTGAGCGGCGGCTTGGAGTGGTGCTGCACCAAGGTAGGTCCCCTAAGCCCTAACCTAACCCCCTTCTTCTCCTAATCCTCTAGACCACCCATCCTAGCCAAACCTGCCCCTAAAACCGCTACCAAAACAACCAAGTCCTGGCCGTTTTTCACCAAGACTCCTACCTTAGACCACCACCCTAAACAACCTCCCTAAACCACCTAAAGTTCGGCCAAGTGTTGGCCGAACTTCCCTTTGAAACTACCTAGCTCGAGCCACCTTGGCTCGAGCCTTTTTCCTAAGACCCACGGCCTGCAAGGTAGGCCGTGTCCCACACTTTCTACCTAAAGTTTTGGCCTGCCTTGAGACAAGCCATCTACCCTAAAAACCACCCATCCACCGGCTGGGTTTTTCCTCCCCAACCACCTAAAACAGCCCGGCCAAAGGTGGCTGGGCTTCCTCCCTTTTTCACCAAGACTTGGCCTGTCATTCGGCAGGCCACCTAAACCTAAACACACGGCCAAGCCAGGCCGTGTGTTCCCCTATTTTGAGACCATACCAGGCCTGCCTTAAGGCAGGCCTTTCATCCCCATAGGACCTGCCATTCGGCAGGTCACTCAACCAAAGCCTTACGGCCTGCCACAATGCAGGTCGTGTCCTATTATCAGCCCAAAGCCTAAGACCAAGGGCTGGCCGTGAACCACCCCCTAAGCCACCTTGGCCAACCTCATTAAACCACACCTAAACCTTTGGTCGTGACTAGCCTAGGACTCAACCAAACCTAACCTAGTTAGGACTCAACCAAGCCTTAACCTAGCCGTGGTTTGCCTAGGTTCAGCCCCAACTACAGCCGAGTTCACTCGAGCCACTTTGGCTCAAGTCACACAAGCTAAACCCAAGGCCAAATGCTGGCCTAACCCTAAGTCCAAACCTCACTAAACCCAAGGCCAAATGCTGACCGGATCCTAAACAAAAAAACCCTATCACTTGAGCCAAGGTGGCTCGAGTCATCCCTTACCCAAACCAGCCCCAAGTGGCCCTAAACCCGGTATAATTTGCATCTCTCGGAACTCCAAGTCTCCCCAAGCTCTCAAGCTCTCCGGCTTCGCTCCCACATGCATCGGCTGTCATGAGATGATGTTGGACTCGCCCCTTGTACAATCCTAACTCAAAAGGCTGGAAAGTGTAAGTTGATTTCGATATATATCAAATCCCTTTCCATTCAATTCAATTCGTGATACAGGGTTGTAATAACGGAGCATCATCTCCCCCCGGAATGTAATAACGGTGCTGGACACACGAGACACACACATACACTTGAGCCTTTTCGCTCTTATCTCGTACACAAGCACCACGTACACAATTGAGCCTTTTCTCTCTTATCATATACATATGTATTTCAATTCAGTTGGGTTGTTACATTAAGTCGTGTGAGTTTGTCTTTCAATTACACACTCGCACCCAAGAAACACCCGAGCGATTGCTCAAACACCTCATGCACATTTTGGCCTCAGAAGCCACTAAGATATAGCCATATCTATATATTTTCTACTGCGTGAGTTTTCCCGGTTCAGCTGTGTACGCATTTCAATTTCGGGTTTTAAATTCAGTCGTGTGTGTTATCTTTCAATTCATACATACACACACATGCCACAATTGAGCCTTCTCGCTCTTATATATATCTATATCTCCCTTCTGCTGTATTTTACGATTCAGTTGCGTGTGTTGTATTTCAATTTATACACAACACCCACGCACACATTGAGCCTTTCTGCTCTTAAGATATAGATATATTTAAATTTCTGCAATTTATATTCAAGTCGTGTGAGTTGCATTCAATTTGGGTTTTCCCTTCTACTAAGTCTTTAAATTTCGAGTTTTACATTCAAGTTGTGTGAGTTGCATTGCATACTCGCCGTACTCGAGCTAGAGTACATACCTGCATCGAACAAACCCGAACAAATCGTGCAAAACACCCAACTTAGGCCACTTCGCACACACTCCATGCCTAAGTGGTTGAAACTGAAAGACTTCGGGTCGCCCAAATCAAAAACTCGCCAAGTGCATGATTTCAAAAGGATTTTCAAACACCTGTTTATTCAAAAATCGATTTCGAGTTTAACTTGTTTCAAACGAAGTCTCTAAGCGTACAGACTGACCCTTGAGCGTCGGTGCAAGAAGGTCTGCGATGAAAAGATCCCGCTTGCCTACAATTGCCTTTCAAAAGTCAAATATTTCAAAACATACTTCGCTAGTTTGAGTAAGCTAGCTGGCACGCCCTAAAAGCGAACATAGATTGCGAAAAGATTCACTCTAGGCCTAAGAAACTCGAAGTCGAAGATTTTCCGTGTCTACAAAAATGAAATCAATATCTGCTTCAAATTTGGGATCAACTTCATCAAGTGCCAGCTCGAGATAGGGCCAAATGGATCAAACCAAGCATCAAATAAACAAGTCTTAAAATCAAGCATTGGCCGGTTAAATGAACTTGGAAGAACCTAGTCTAAAATTGGGTTCACTGGAAAACCAGAACACTTGAAAATCATCAATTCCATGCCCCCACAAGAGGACAACACAAACGTGGATTGGGTTTGGACCAAGGATCCAAACCCACCCCAAAGATCCATTCCCTTGGCCTATAAATAAGGTCAAGAGGGGGGGGGGGGGGGGGGGGGTGGAGGGTGAAGGGGTTGGAGGAAAGGGCTTGGAGGAGAGAGGTTGGAGCTTAGAGCTTGGAGCAAGGGAGCTTGGCCAAAGAGGAGGAGCACGACTTGGAGCTTGGACAAAAGGCAAGAAGGGGCTGCACCAGGTAAACCGTGGGCTGCAAAGGAGTGAGGTAAAAGAGAAAGTGGGTTAGTTCAAAGGGGAGGGTTGCTCATTGGTTTAGAGAGAGAGAGTGAAGCACTCAAGGAAGAAGATAGTCAAATTCCATACTTGGAATTTTCAGCATCTTGGGGAGAAAAACTGTAAGCATCTCTAAACTTTGATTCTAAACCATTTTTTCTCCATTAATTAAATTAAAAAAGGGTTGTATTAATGGAGCACAACCTCTCCCCATGTTGTAATAGTGATTATCTCTCATTGCTTGTCATTTAATTGGTGGATGATCACGATTATACCCACGTGCACTCAATATGATTGTTCTTCTACCCCAATATACTTTATAAACCTTCTATACTTCGAATCCCCTCTCTTCTTAAGCTAATATATACACTTCATTTTGTGTGAGTTTACTTTGGGATGTAGAGTGGTTGTACCTTCATTTCGTGTAAGTTTACTTTGGGATGTAGAGTGACTGCAACTTCATTTCGTGTGAGTTTACTTCAGAATGTAGAGTGGCTGCAACTTTATTTCGTGTGAGTTTACTTCGGGATGTAGAGTGGCTGCAACTTCAATTCGGGTGAGTTTGCATCATTATTCTTAAAAACCCAAAACAGGATTTCCAGCATCTCTGCATCTGCTCATTGCTGCAAACTCTCGATACTCGCTCTAATCATGCTGAAACTTGACACACATATTCCACACACATTAGGCCATAGTAAATAAAATTTGCAAGAATTTTAGGACCGTCCAACCTCGTGATAAAATTGGCAAAAAGTGTACGAACTGAATTCTTTCAAAACACTGGTTGTTCATGTGATTTGAAGTAAAACTTGTTTGTAAATCGAAGTTCCTAAGCGCTTAAAACCGACCCTTGAGCATCGGTTCAAGAAGGTTTAAGTGAAAAGAGTCTGCTTGCCTACAATCGCCAAAAGTCAGAAAATTGTTTAAGTCTTTGCTAGTTTGCGTAAACTAGTTGGCATGCTCGCGCAAGCGTAGATACAAAAAGGTTCACTTCGAGTTTTCTATAACTTCTGAGTGAAAATTTTCATGTTTACAACAAACTCTGAAAACAGAACCAGTTTCTGTTTTTTGGAACTTGAAATTTTTTCATTCTCTAGACCAAGTTCATGAATTGTTTTATTAAAATTCTCTTTCAAGTGAATTTTAGAAATACACACGCAACTCAACTTAATCCTCAAAGCGTCTAGAATAACCCTTGAGCATCAGTTCAAGAAAGCCTAAGATAAAAAGATCACGCTTAGCTACAATCACTCCATGAAGTTAGAAGCATAATTTTGCTAGTTTAAGTGAAACTAGCTGCCATGCTCGCGCAAGAATGAAGTGAATTGAAAAGATTATTTCAAGCCTCTACATAGGTTTTGGAGTAAAATTTTCACATTTATAGAATTGGCATGCCTGATGAGACTCGGGACTTTGAGGATTCATTAAGCTTGGTGTAGATTTCTCCCAAAATTCATAGGAATGAATTTTGGTGTTTAATCCATTTCTTGTGCACAGGTCTATTCTTTTCTTCAAAAAATGTCAAGTTCTGAAGGTTCATATGAAGTGTCAAGCCGAGCCTCATGCTCTTCAAGTCGAATTTCAAAAAATTTTCAAAAACTCATTTCAAAAATCGAGATGAATCGCTTGTTTCCTTAAGAAGAGAACTCAAATACATAGAGAACAAAATCGCCGCTCTAAGCCAAGAGGCTGAGGCAGTTGAGTCGTGTTCCTCTCATGAAAAACAAGTGAGGGCTCATAAAAGACCCCCTCATATGAAGAAAACCAAAATGGCCTCTAGGTTGGAAGAGGAACCAGAGACAAAATCCTTTACCATCAAGGATAGAAAAGCCCTACAACAACTGTTAAAAGGGCAAGCAAAAGAGAAAATAGCCTATGCACTATCAGACTTCTTACCTTCAGATTACCAAACCGATAGTAATGATGACATACTGAATTTCCATCGGTATGATGAAAGTGGAGATCCTAAATCTCACCTTCAACTCTTTTCTCGAAGATCCTATAAGAAGAAAAAAGACTCTTCAAAATAGATATACTAGTTCCTCCTCTCTCTCAAAGGAAATGCATCAAAGTGGTTGGCTTCGTATGACTTGAACCAATTCGCCAACTTTGAAGATTTGACGAATTATTTCATGCAAAAGTTTTCACACAACGACGAAGTCACCCCAACTTTGAACACTTTGAGAGACATAAAACAAGTACCTAACGAGGATGCACATGCATTTATTGTTAGATGGAGGTCACTTTTGGGCCAAGTTAGAAAGCCCATATCCAAGGGATGTTCAGTAATGCTCATCCTAGAAAATTTCAAAACAGATTTAAAAGCCCTCATTTCCCTCCATGAGATCTCAACTTTCAAAAATTGATAAAAAATGCTTCACTCTTTGAAGCAAATTTGAAAAAGGGAGTATACGAAGATCTATGAAAAGGGAAGAGCTTTCAAAAACCCCGATTTGAAAAACCTGGGGCATAGGTCACATGCACCGAAAGGTGGGGTGAAAACCCAAAAAGTGGCAAACGTCCAAGTAGAGTAAAGCTCGGCTGGACCCTGAAAACCCTCCTAACAAAAATCATTCAAAAAAAGATCAAAAAAATGTTTCAAAAAAAAGAATTCACTTATCTAGGACAACCACTCACGGAAGTCCTAGACATCTTATTAACCTAGGGTCTTATCAATCTCCCAACCATTCCCGAAAAGGCATCCCCTAAGGAGAAATTTCTCAATGATTTTTGCAAGTATCATAAGCTCAAAGGCCATAATACAAACAAGTGTTTTGCTCTTAAAAACAAAATCAAAGACTTGATAGAGCAAGGAAGGCTCCATGTCTCGGAGGAACCGGAGTCCTCCCAAGCGATACTCAAAGAGCCTTTTCTTAATCACGCAAGCACAAGCGAAAAAGGAAAAGAGGTATGCCTTTTTCCTCAAACTCATGGGATTAAGCATGCATTGCATACGGTTCACACTACTTGTCACACACCACTCTCTATCGTAATAAAAAAAGACAAGTAGTGATCTGAGGAGTGCTTAGAGTCCCGCCCTCGGCTAGAGCCTTTATAGAAATTCACGGTGCTCCGAAGCATCCAAGTAGAGCTAAGTTAGGAACAAGCCTTAGGGAGAGTGTAGGTGAGGTGACTAGGTCCAGAAGGATCTATCAACCCCACACTTAGCCAAACAAGCTAGCAAAAAAGTGGTCATTTTGCTTGGCCCTTCAAAAGCATGCATCCCTAATGCATATCATGGCATGTATAAGGGTAAAAGTGTTGTGTTAACAACATACGATTTGAAACTTCATCTTTCAAAACTTCCCATAAACATGTCTATTTTAGAGTTGATACAAACCTCACCTAAACATAGACAAGTCTTAGAGGGAATCCTAGAGAAAGTTAAGGTTAACACTTCCATTACTCCCAAATCCCTATCCTTCTTGGTTTCTCCAATCTTTGCCAAGGCCCCAATCGTGTTCACCGAGAATGAATTAGAGAGACCAAATACAACCCACAATCAAGCTTTGTATATAGAGGTGATATTGAATCACCACACTCTAAACAAATGCTTGGTCGATGGGGGAGGAGGTCTAAACATTCTTCCTCTTCACGTGGTCTTCCAAATAGGAGTACCTATTTCTAGGTTAGATCTAAGTTCCATCGTTATCACTGAATACGATGACAACTCATTCCACCCATTAGGAGCCATCGAGTTACCCATAGAAGTAGAAAACATCCCACATACGGGGTTGTTTCATGTCTTAGACATAAACCGCCATTATAACTTATTGTTAGGAAGGCCTTAGATACATAGCCTTTAAGCTGTCCCTTCAACCTTTCACAAATGTTTGAAGATTCCATGGGATGACAAAGTAGTGGTAGTCCTTGGAGAAAACCACCCACACCTTAAGGGAATACAAAACTTCCCTTATCTATCGAGTCATCCATCAAATGAGAAGGCCACGGAGACACCTCACTCACTCCAAAACGTGCATCCCCTAGGAGACTCCCAATCCCCTAGAACCGTCCATCTCCTAGGAACCTCCAAACATGTAGAGCCACTCTCCCCTAAGATTGTGTGTCTCCTAGGGAAGCCCAAGTCCTCCCTCACCTAAACTTCTCAACTCGTAGGAAAACCCAAGTCAAATCATGTGTATGACCATGATATTGATGACACATTATTCCAAGGTCATCCTCTTTATAAAAACTTTTCCAAACTCAAAAAGCCTTTGAATATGATGTTGAACATGGGATATGCACCGTACAAGGGTCTAGGAGCCAAGAACCAAGGAAGGTTAGAGCCCATCCTACCTATGCCAAACCGAAATCGACATGGGTTGGGATACATCCCATTCATACCCCCTGAGCCACCACCTAAGACCAATTGGGTCAAGGGTGTCCTAGAACCTACTAACACTAAAACCTATGGCTTGGAACTCTTATTTAGAGTCTAATTCTTGGTGTTTTCTTTGTAGGTTTGATGGAAGACCCTTCTTTAGAAAAAAATCCAAAAAAGTATATATTTAGAAAAACCAAAAAAATCTAGAAAACCTTAAAAACCCAAAAGCATTTGAAAAATCTAAAAATTCCAAAAAGAAATTCTTTTGTGTTCATTCCCCTAGTATTTGTTTGGAAAAAGCCAAAAAAATGAAAAATTTCAAAATTTCAAAAAGAAAGTCTTTTACATTCATCCTTCTAGCTTGTGTTTAGAAAAAGACAAAAAATACGAAAAAACCCAAAAATCTTGATTTCCAAAATCATATATATAAACACCAAAAATTTACCTTTTAGAAAATGGGCTATTTTTGGCAGCTTTAGATTTTAAATAAAATGCATCAAATGAGCTCATTTTGATATCAAAATTTTATAGCAGCCTCAAAATGATGGAATGTTGCATCTATTTCAAAAAAATTCTAATTTGGACAAAATTTTATAAAAATAACGATTTTGCCCTCAAGACAAAATTGGTAGGATTTTGCCTTTTTAAATGATTGCCTTCAAATAAATGATGATTTCAAACAATTTCTTTTATATAAATAAATGAAAAAGGTAACATTGGGAATCAAACCCAAAACGTTTGCAAATTATAAATTTATGAAATTCCAAAACCCCTTATATTCAAAAATAAATTAAATCAAACCATACCTCAGAAATTCGCCCGATTGAGAAGGGTCCCATTCCAAGACTTGATATCTAGGGTTAAAGTAGTTCGACACCTTACACCCATTGAAGTGGTTAAAGTGGTTCGATACCCCACACCCATGAGAAGGGTTAAATTGTCAAGGTGGTTATAGATTGACTCACGGAGCAAAAGTATGTCACCCTTGCAAACAAAAACTGGGAATTAAACCCAGTACTTTTCCAAAGTAATATTTGAAGATTTCATTAAATTTGATGTTTTCAAATATAAAATGTTTTTTTATAAAGTGTTTGAAACCTACCATATATGAATTCGGACCGAAAGGAGACAAATTTCCCGGAAAGAGGAGATGGTATGAATAAAAAAAAGGCAACGACTGAGCACCTACCAATTTTAGTGTTGTTGGGTAAGGTAATTTGTCATTTTTAGTTTCAGGTACAAAAAAAGAAAGTCGACGTCCAGAAAGGAAAGTCGACGTTAAAGAAAGAAAGTCGGCGCCCAAAAAAGAAAGTCATCCAAAAAGGAAAATAAGCATTCAAGGAAGGAAGGGCGATGCTTGAGAAAGGAAAGACATCGTTCAAGAAAGGAAAGTGGATCAGGTTGGCAAGCTGTGATGCTTGACTCGGCAAGCTACAAGAAAGAACTTACCAACTTCAAATGTAGACAAATTATGGAACTTGCCATAAATAGCTTGGGTCCATGATTTGGTAAGACACAAGGCCAATCTACCACGTGTTGGGGGTTGGATGATTTCATCAAATAGGTAACCACTTACCTTTTTCAAAGCTCAACCAATTGCAGCAGAAAGGTGGATAAGAATGGCAGTTGGTTTCAGCCGAATTGGGCAACTTACCAACACCCAATCTGGTCGGCTTTTAGCATGGTAATACAAGGCAAACTTACCATGTGTCCAACCGATTTTAGCAAGTGAGGACCATTAAATGTCACTCGCCCTTTTCAACCCCAACCGAATTCAGCCATGCTGATGAGTGCAGCTTCATTACCATATCAAATTTGACCACATCAAGCCTCACTCGATTCCATAATGGTGGCTGAATTCAACAAGTGGACACCTTTCAGAAAACTAGCATCTTACCAAATTTAGTCGATCTTATCAAATGGACAGTAACAAGGCAGATGGAACCGATTTTAGCATGAGTTCCAATCTTCGCCAAGATCAACGATGACAACTTCCCAAAATTAATCAAGTTCAGTAACAAAGCAACCGTCACTTGCAATCTCAGTCGTGTGCAGCTCCAATGAAATCCGATAACTTCCATATCACGTGTGGTCTAATTTGGCAAGAAAATGCATCAGACGTGGGCCTGATTTGGAATGCCATGACCATCTACCAAAACCGGCAACACTCTTTTGATTTCAGCATGAACAACATACCATTATGATTCGAGCAGGAACAACAGTAAATATCTGTTGAATTTGGAAGATTTTGGACAACACTCTCTTGCTTTATTACAGCCCATCATAATAAGGCAAGTTGCCTTATCAACGACTGCAAGTGATAGGCAACCCATGGCCTATAAAAAGGGAGCCAAGATAGCTCTACAGCATCAGCTAACGGTTCCCAAAATCCATCCTTTACCGCAGCTGCAGATCCTAACACGGTGGATAGTCCTAGCGAGAGAGAAACAGAGGGAGAGAGAGGAGAGAGAGAGAGAGAGGGGGGGGGGGGGAAAGAAGGAAGAAAGAGGTCATGATCTACCTCTGAACCTCTGCTACAGAGCCTTCGCCGCCAGCCACCACAGGTTATCCTCCTTCCTTTATCTTACAGTGAATGAAACAGGTGGAAAGTCAAGCTAAGTTTGCATATTCCGGTGAATGTATTGATGAAAACAAACGATCCTTCAATGCTTTCCTTTTAATTCTTTCTACTCCATGGATGATTGAAGATTGTAAACCTCTTTTGTTCCACGGATTAAGGCTGATCATTAAGCTACAGGTTCGTTTAAGTTGAAACTAGAACACACACACACTTTGCTGAAAATCTGGAATTTCCAAACTACACTCTGTATACGTCTGATCACAAATTTCTCTGTAATTGTTTACTCCTCCAAACAAGTCGAGATTTGGATCATCTAAACTAGACATATGCATGAACAACTTGAAAAATTTTCAAGATTTTATACAATATTAAACATTATCAATTAAATCTGAAAAGATTTACAAAAACTAGAATAGGTTCTGGAAAGTCAGATATTTCTATGACATATGTCTGCTATTTTTTGAATATCTCTGAGCATAGTAAGCCAAATTGATTGAAAATAATCTCTTTGTAAAGTTGACATCTATACCTTTCCAACAAGACCAATTTCATAAAAGTTTAAGGTCTAAGTACCGAAATATCTTGGTTTTTCTGAACCTCTACTGTTCTGATACAAGTTTGATCCGAGTGCTTGAATGATGTGTAGTTCTAGATTTAATTATGATGATTAATATATTAAAATCTAAAATAAAAATATATTTTGATTCTGTATATGCATATATACCTTCTGTAAAAAATTTAGAATTTTTAGAAACTCAAAAGTATTTTTAAAAAAATCAGAGAACAAGTCTCTAAAAACAAAACCAGTTTCTGTTTTTCGCAACCTGAAATTTTCAAAGTCAAGAACTAAATTATGATTTCTTCAAACTTTCAAATTAGGATTTTGGTTTTTCAAAATTTAACAGATTTCAAATATTTTTTTAAGCATGTAGGCTGACCCTTGAGCATCAGTTCAAGAAGGCCTACGTCGATAAGAATTCACTTGTCCACAATCGTCTAATAAAGTCAGAAATTTTATCTTTGTTAGTTTGAGTAAACTAATTGGCACGCTCGCGTACACGATGTAGTATCGGGAATTTCTTTTCAAATCTTTATAGGTTTTGAAATAAAAATTCACGTCTACAATGTACAAACCCCAATTTCAATTTTTACAAAGCCTATGTACATACTGAAACCAAAATCATCTAAATCCATTATGCATAACCCCACTCTCCTGCATAACACTTCCCTAGAAATTAAAGCACTTGAGAGTGATCAAGGCAAGGAGGAAGATCCCCTCATCTATGAGACAAATCAAGCCTTCGAGCTTCCAGAATTTCATAGAATCCTTGACTTAGAAAAACCTTAAAATTCCATAGGAGAGGATTTTATACAAATCAATCTAGGGAGTAAGTCTAACCCAAAATGTGTCAAAATAGGTACTTGTTTGCATGAGCATGAAAGAGCATTATTCATTGCATTTTTGAAATCCTATGTGGATGTATTTGCATGGACTTATGAAGACATGCCGGGTTTATATCCTAGGATCGTAGAACATCATCTACCCTTAGAACCAAATGCAAAGCCCGTGAAGCACAAGCTTAGGAAAATCCATCCCGATATTCACTCCAAAGTAAAAGAGGGTTTATAAGATCTTTTAAAAGCCGGATTTATAAAACCCATTGTTTATTCCGAATGGCTTTCAAATATTGTTGTAGTTCGAAAATCCAATGGGAAAATTCGTATTTGCATTGATTTTAGAAATTTGAACAAAGCCACTCCAAAAGATAATTTTCGTCTTCCAAACATTGATTTGATAGTGGATAGCACTGCAAATCATGAAATGTTTTCTTTCATGAATGGTTATTCGGCTTATAACCAAATCAAACTAGTACCAAAAGATCAGGCAAAAATTGCTTTTACTATACCTTAGGGCACATACTGTTACACGGTTATGCCTTTTGGTTTGAAAAATGCTAGTGCCACATACCAAAGAGCCATGACTACTATTTTCCATGATCAAATCCATGAGCTCTTGGAAGTATATGTGGATGACTTTTTGGTAAAATAAAAAACCCGATGCACACACATAGAATCTTTGCAAAAAGTTTTTGAAAGACTTAGGCTTTATAAAGTGAAACTAAACCGTAAAAAATGTGTTTTTGGAGTGGAATCAGGAAAATTCTTAGGGTTCATGGTAAGCCAAAGGGGCATAGAGGTCGAACCCTCTAAGTGTCGAGCCATCATAAACATGCCTCCACTCTCCAACTTAATCCAAATCCGAAGCCTCCAAGATCGACTCCAAGCAATTAAGAGATTTATCTCCAACCTAGCAACAAGATGCAAACCTTTCAATAGGTTTTTGAGAAAACGGGTTAAATTTGAGTGGGATTCCAATTGCCAAAAGGCTTTTGAAAGATTGAAAATATATTTGGTAAATCCTCTAATTTTAAAACTTCCAAAGTAAGGAAAACCTTTATTGTTATATATTTTCATTCATGCGAATACATTGGGTGCTTTACTTGCTCAATATGAGGATGATAGACTTAAGGACTATGCTATTTACTATATTTCGAAAAAACTCTATTAGCATATGAAAGAAATTATCAAGCAATGGAGAAAACGTGCTTGGCCTTGGTGTGGGCTTGCCAAAAGTTAAGACATTATTTCCTAGATCATGAAATTTGGATAGTGTCTAAACTTGACCCAATCAAGCACCTCTTTAAAAAACCTATCCTAACGGGTAGGCTAGGTAAATGACAGCTCCTCTTAATGGAGTATGATTTGAAATTCCATCACCAAAGCTCTATTAAGGGACAAGCCTTAGCCGATCATGTGGCTGAATTACCTCTTAAAGATATGTATCTCATACTTGATGAAATGCCCGATGACAACATCTTTGCAAATGAATTCCAAAACTATGTTTTATCAAATCGTTATAATGAAGATCAAGTATGAAAAATGCACTTTGATGGGGCAAAGAATCAACAAGGGGTAGGCATGAGAATCATCATCATATCCCCCGAGAAAGGAGAAACCTCAAATGCATTTCGATTAGATTTTTCATTCTAAAATAATATGGCTGAATATGAAGCACTCACATAAGGCCTAAAAATTTTGAAAAATCTAGTGGCATCATGTATTGAAGTCTTTGGAGATTCTATGCTTGTTATAAACCAAGTTTCAAAAATTTGGCAAGTAAAAAATAAAAAACTCATTCCATACCACGAATTGGCCACCCAGTTGGTCGATTCTTTCAAGTCATGCATACTCACTCACATAGGTAGAGAGGACAACACCATAGCGGATGCCCTCTCATCCCTAGGGTCATCTCTAAGAATCGACCCCACTATGGGAACTTGATCCTTAGAGATCCGACACCTACCCACTCCATCCACCCATGATTTACAGATTTGTTACACATTAAACACTTTTTAGAAAATGAAGAATTTCTCGGATTTTGCTTCTTTTAGAGACAAAGCTTTTATTCAAAAACTTTCAACCCGATATGTAATTTTGGGAGGGGTTCTTTATAAGAAAAGTTTTACCGGCATCTTATTGAGATGTATCGATCTTGATGAGGCTAGGACTATAATGCATGAATTCCACGATGGGGAATGTGGAGGCCATGTCAATGCAAATATGATGGCAATGAAAATACTTAGGGTCAGTTATTTTTTGTCCACTTTGAAGCAAGATTGTCATGATCATGTTAGGAAATATCATCAATGTCAAGTGTATGGAAATGCCATTCATATTCCATCATCTACCTTGCATTCCATTGTGAGTCCATGGCCCTTCACCATGTGGGCATTTGACATCATAGGACCAATCTCACCAACTGTATCAAATGGACATAGGTTCATCTTAGGAGCCACCAAATATTTACCTCCTTGGCTAATGTCCAAGGACAATATGTAGTGGCATTCATTAAGAAAAATATCTTGGCTCGATTTGGAGTTCCAAGAGACCTAGTGTTGGATAATGACACCCCTTTCAAGAATGAAAAGATGGAAAAGTTATGTAATACCTATGGCATGACTCAACACTTGTCATCGCCCTACTACCCTAAAGGCAATGGCCAAGCCGAAGCTACAAACAAAACTCTCATAAGCATCATTGAGAAGACTTTAAAGAAGGATAAGACATAGCATGAGAAGTTAGATGAAGCCTTATGGGCTTATAGGATTTCCATCCGTACACCTACAAATGCCACACCATTCGAGTTGTTCTATGGTACAAATGTCATACTCCCCATAGAGACCCTACAATAAACTACAATGGCTGAGCTTGACCTACTTGATGAGAAGAGGCTCCTTGTCATGGATCATATACATGCATACCGGCAAATGATAGCCCGACATTATGAAAAGCATATGAAGACTCGCCACTTCAAAGTAGGAGACATTGTCTTGAAAACCATCCACCATCGTGGCCCACATCCACTTAATAAGTGGCAGCCCAAGTGGGATGGTCCCTATGTTGTGAGAGGGACAACCACAAATAATGCATATTGATTGATTGATGTTGAGGGAAAAAATTTAGTAGACCCTTTAAATGCCCAATACTTGAAAAAATATTATGTATAGGGTCTATATTAAATTCTTTCGAAAAGATTTTAAAATGGGTCTCCTTTGAACTTCTTGAAAGAAGGGTAAGATAAATTATATGACCCTAAATGAGGGAATCGATGCTTTATGAAAGGTAGAGTTTTCAAAATTTTTTGGTAACATTTCAAAAATCTTTGGCTTACAATATGAGGTCTAGTTCAAAATAGCAAAATATTTTCAAATGATAGATGCTATTAGGAAATGGGATGTTATTGGCTGAATCAAGTATCCAAAGGGATGAGTTTTCCCCACTTTATTTCTCTCCAAAAAGAAAATTGACAAAATCAAAAGAAAAAGAAAGAAAACAAAAACCTCTAATATATAGGTCTTTCAAAAAGAAAAGGAAAAACAAAAACCTCCAAAATAGAGGTCTTCCCTTTAAAAGAAAAGAATAAGAAAAGCCAAAGCTAAAAAAAAGGAGCAATTTTTCAAATTCTTTGCCTTAAACCATGGGACGCTTTAGAAGGGACTGTGGTCACTCTTTCCCAAATCCCCTACAACTTATCCCAATGGAGAAAGATTTTTGCATTAAAATCCCAGAGTAGGAATATGACCTACTTATTTGGATTTCATTTTGTTTGAGAATTAGATTTTTTTGTATGAGAAATTGAATTTTGAAATATCTTCCAAAATTTCCTACAAAACCTCTGTATAAATAGTGGGTATTGAAACCTGAATGAGGGGAAATGTGAGAAATTTGAAATCCTTTTTGATAGAAACTAAAAAGGAGTTCTCTTTTAAAAAGAAGTTTTTGAAAACCCGAAACATTAAAAGAAACAATAGGGGATTGTCTCACTTGGGATAGACAGCCTTTATAGGCTTCTCTTCAAGTTATGCATCCCATGAGTGAGTCTCTCAACACACACTACATACCATGCAAGTATTCATGAAAAAGTCAGCTATGCATGATCATGTTAGGACTAGTAGTTTAATTAAGTCTAAGTCCACTTTGGCTAAGAGCCTATACTTCACAAAAATTTGAAAAGAAAAGGGTACTATGAAATGAAGAAAAATCCATACTCTCAAGTCAAGTTTCGGGAAGGAAATTCAAAAGGGTGATTCTTCTTTGTCATTTTCTAAATAAATTTGCATTAATGCCAAAGAGGGGTATCTGTAAACACCCAAAACATTTTCAGCCTGCTTCAGAATTTCTAAAACAACAAGCTTATTTTCAAAAGTCCCAATTTTTAATACACTAAAAAAATTTCATAAAAGCCAAAAAGGGATTTTAAAATGTTTGGAAATTCAAAGGATTCTAAATTTTGAAATCAAGTTTTGAAAAAGAAAGACTAAGGAAGGAAAACACAGATCAAATGAGGATGAGTTCGCAAAAGCAATGCTAAAGATTCGGGATAAAGGCCGCAACAGGATACAATCAAACCTCGAAGCAGAAACCAAGCACATGTTTCAAGTCTAACCATCAAGGGCTGCACCCGTTTAGCCCAAGTCAGCTAGGCCAAGTCAAATGCCCAAAAGCAAGACGGGTCTCTTGCACCAAAGGATGCGCCATGTCTAGTCGGACTACACCAAGGGCAGGATTTAACCAAGCCACGCCTAGATGGGACGACATCTAGCCCATGCACGTGAAGGAGCTAGGGATGATTGTGACTCACTTGGCTCAAAGAACACACCTAGCCCATGCACGTGAAGGAGCTAAGGATGATTGTGACTCATTTGGCTCGAAGAGCACACCTAGCCGGACCATGCCAAATCAAGGTGAAGATCACATCTTACCTAGCCGAACCACATTGAAGCAATGGGTTGCACCTTGACTAGGTCAGCTCACCTTGGCTGGACCGAAATGGACTCCATCAAAGGCGGCCCCAAAGGAGAACCAACCGATCACACTAATTCTAGATAAGGGACTCACTTGGTCATGCTAGCTCGAGCCAAGGACCACACCCACTCGAGTCAAAGGCTGCATGTGCTGGACTCCCTTGACCTAAGGGACCACAAGACCACTTGAGGCCATGTGCAACCATGCCTCTTTGGATTAGAGCTAAGTTTGAGCCAAGAAGGCACCCATCCGATCTACATCAAGGAAGTCTCTAGGAGCCTCCTCCCTTCTTAGCCTATAAATAGAGGTCTTGGGGGACGATTTCCAGCATTTGAGGGATTCAAGAGAGCATTGAAGGAGGAGCTTAGAGCCTAGGAGAGAGAGAGTAGGTGTTGTAAAAAGAGAGAGAAAGAGAGAAAGAGAGAAAAAAAAGAAAGAGTAAGAGAAGAAGGAGAGAAGGGTGTCTCCTTCCTTGGAGTCGTGAGCTATTGGAGGAAGTATAAGTGTGTTTCTTCCTCTTTGCTGATCTTAATCCTTTCTTCCTCTTATTCAATTAAAAAAGGGGTTGTATTAATGGAGCTTTAGTCTACCCCCATGTTGTAATAGAGTAGAAATATTGCTCGTTTCATTTCATTCACTCTTATACATGATACTTGTTTGATTTCATGTTCCTCTACCTCTCTATATTCTATACACTCTTATATCTCCTAATCCCCTCTATGCTTAAGCTAAATATGTATTTACATTCATTTTTCATCAGTCATTTACTTTGAATTAGTTGTGGTTTGCTTTTAATTTCAGATGAATGCACTCACGTATATTTTAAAAACTGAAACTCTGTTTTTAGCATCTTGTATATGTCTGTTGTTGCATTTTTCATTTCTAAACATTTGTTCCGAATGATCTAAAATTTGGAACACCGAATCTTCACACACAATCCCACTCTTCATAAACTTTTCAAAAATTTTATGGCTGTGTAATATTATAAATAAAATGGAAGAAGATCAGATAAATTCAAAGTCAAGTTTGTCCCATTTAGATTTCCTACAACAGAGGTTGGGTAATCTTCCTATAACTTTGTCTGCAGAAAACCAAATTTGATGAAACTAGTGTCTTTAGAAAGCTGACATTTATAGCTTTCCAAAAGACTAAATTCATAAAAATTGGAAATCTATTTATCAAAATATAGAGGTTTCTTTAGGCCTCTATATTTCTGTAATAGAATATTTTGAAAAGCCTGAGCAAAGGCAGTTTCCGAATTTAATTTTGTAGAACCACAACACATAAAAACAAAACAAAAATAATTCTAGAATCTTCATATTCGGTTTTGTATGCTATAAATTGTTCATGAATTTTGGACATGTCTAGGCTATTCAAAAAAATCTGAAAACAATATCTAAAAACATAACTAGTTTCTCTTTTTTAGAACTTGAAATTTTTTTATTCTATAGACCAAGTGCACGAATTGTTTGATTAAAATTCTCTTTCAAGTGAATTTTGGAAACACACACCCAACTCAACTTAATTCTCAAAGCGTATAGGATAACTCTTAAGCATCGGTTTAAGAAAGCCTAAGATGAAAAGGTCACGCTTAGCTACAATCGCTCCATGAAGTCAGAAGTATAATTTTGCTAGTTTAAGTGAAACTAGCTAGCACGCTCGCGGAAGAACAAAGTGGATTAAAAAGATTATTTCAAGCCTTTACGTAGGCTTTGGAGTCAAATTTTCACATCTACAAAGGAGTCTGCTAACATATCATGAGTTGGCATGTATGAGATGGATATTTCCTTTCTCATAATCATATCATGAATATAGTGGTATTTAACCATTATATTCTTACTCTTAGAGCTGTCAGCTCCACTCTTGATAAGAGTAATTACTTTGTTGTTGTCACAGTAAATATCAATTGACTCGTTAGCTATCTCTAGCTTCAAATCTCATATGAAGCAGCTTATTTAGACGACACTCGTTGCAGCCATACAACAAGCCACATACTCAGTTTCTTATATATGCAATGCTAAACAACCCTGTTTTTTACATGCCCAAGAAACACCACCACCTCCAAATAAAAATATTTATCCCGAGATTGGTTTGGTGTAATCTTTGCTCTCAGCAAAGTCAACATCTTAGTATCCTATCGCTTTCAGTTTATCTGTTTGAAAGCACATTTCAAGTCTTTTGTTCTTTTTAAATATCTTAAAATCCTTTTTACAGCTATCTAGTGCTACTATCCACGATTACTTTGATATCTACTTACAAGACCAACAATGAAACTGATATCAGGTCTTGTACACAACATAACATACATCAAGCTACCCACAACTTGTGCATAAGGAACGTTAAGCTTATCGTCTCTTTCACCAGAAAAATCAGTTTTACTCAATTTAACCCCTTTTGCAATGGGTGTAATAACAGACTGACATTCACCAATTTTGAACTTCTTAAGGATATAGTCAATATATTTCTCCTGACTTAGGCATAAGAGTTTAGATTCTCTATCTCGAGAAATCTTTATACCCAAGATATAGGATGCTTCTCCCATATCCTTCATTTCAAACCTTGAGTTTAACCATGACTTGGTTTTGACAATCATCTAATTGTCATACCCAGTCAACAATATGTCATCTATATATAACGATAAAATGACAAAGTGGTCTCCACTGTTGCATACATATACACAGTGATCAAGCTCATTAGTCACAAACCCAAGTTCAATAATGATATTTTGAAAAGTCAAATACCGTTGGCGAGGTGACTGTTTCAGTCCATATAGGGATTTTCTCAACCTATATACTTCAACTTCTTGGCCTTCAACTATATATCATTCGGGTTGCTGCATGTATGATTTCATCTAAATCTCCGTTTAGAAAAGCACTCTTTACATCTAATTGATGTAAATCCAAATTATAATATACATATATTACTAGGATTATCCTTATGGATGTAAAATTCGCAATAGAACTTAACATAATCTATCCCCTCTTTTTGCGATAAATCCTTTGCAACCAACCTCACTTTAAACTTATCGATTGAACCATCGACCTTATATTTCTTTTTCAGTTACCATTTACAACCTATGACTTTCCTTTCTTTTGACAAATCAGCTAGTTCTTAGACTTGGTTTTTCTCAATGGATTCAATTTTCTCATCCATGGCTTTCCCCTAGTCTGTTGCTTCTAATGAGTTTATAGCTTGTTGATAAGTCAAGTTATCAATCAACTCATCTAAATCCACTAAATTACATACTTCTTCTACAAGATAAGTGTGATAATTCTTTAATTAGGACGGTGTGGTCTTAGGCCTTTTATGTCTACTTAAGGTTTCAGTTGTTTGAAGAAGGTCATCTATGGGTTTAAATGATGATTGATCTAGGTCTATTAGATTGTCAGCATACTTATCATTATTTTGCAAGATGTTATTCTTAGTATCTCTAAGAATTCAACATCTCTACTCTCTATCAGCCCATGGTCCTTATGATAAAACCGATATCCCTTTAAGCCTTTAGGATATCCGATGAATATACATCTCGAGAACCTACTGTCTAACTTACTTCTAGACTGATCAAGGATCTTTACATGAGCAATAGATCTTCACCTCCTGAGATGACCTAGGTTGAGTTTTATTTCAAACCACATCTCATATAGTGTAGTGAATATAGACTTACATGGTACTCTACTACTTTTCTCTGAAATATCCTTGGTAGATAGGCATCGATTAACATTGACATTGTCATGTTCAGTAAGTTTCTATTATATCTTTGAGCTACACCATTTTATTGAGGTATCTTGGGTATTGTATTTTGCTTTGAAATACCAAAATCTTTATAGAATTTCAGAAATTTTGTAGATGTATATTCACCACTTCTATCTAATCTTAAGACTTTGATTGAATGCCCTAGTTGATTTTCAACTTCCTGCTTATATTCTTTAAAAGCTTCAAGTATCTCAAATTTATGTACTAGAAGATATATATATACGTATATCTCAAGTAATTATCGATAAAAATTATAAAATAAACCTTACCTCGATGTGACCTTACTCTGAAGGGTTCATATAAATCAGTGTGAATGACCTCCAATAGTGTTGTTGCCTTTGTTGTCTCTTTGGAAAAACTTTTCTTGTCATTTTTTCTTGTATACAAGCTTCACACTTTTTAAAAGTATTTTCATCAACTCCTTCTAGTAAGTCAAAGTTGGATAATTTCTTCAACTTTTCCAGACTTATATGTGCATGGTGTTTATGCCACACATTCACATCAACAATAAAGACACAGTCAATATAAGCAGAAGAACTTTCATTTTCATTGACTCTCAATTTGAACAGTCCATGTTCTACATCAAATGGTTCAGAGAAAAATATTTTCTCATATTTCCCCACAGTCATCTTACTAGGATCAAACTTGACGTCAAAACCTTTCTTTTCTAAGGTAGGGACCGAAACTAGATTAAGCCTCATAGATGGAACAATCAATATATCGATTAATAAAACTGATATGCCTTGTATAAAAATTTTAAAGGACCCAGTACCCAAAAATAAAAAAAAGTATTATTTCTCATGTATAACCGATGTTCTCCTGGTTTGTACTCCTTTAGATCCATTGCCCCTTCCTAGGTCTTTGAGATATGTCTGGTTGCTCTTGAGTCAATACACCAACCAGTTACTAGGCGGTCCATGCAAAGATATTTTGATATTACGCAGATTATGTCAATACACATTGTGGGTTGTTTCCTCCACTTTTCTTGTTATGGTATTCCTCTTATAGTGTCTCATCTTTTTATAGGTGAAACACTTGACCTGAGAAGTGATTTTCTGTATTTTCTTAAAAGATTGACTGCCCTTTTTGTTATTTTTGCCAAACTTTTTATTTGGTTTATTTCTCCTTTAGTTGGGTTTGGAGCTAGACCCTATCTCATTTTGTGCTAGTAGCAATTTTTCTTTTCTATTTTTACTCATGTGTTCTTGCTCAATTGCTAGTTTTAGGGGTAATTCAGAAATATTGATTTCGGAATCTAGTCTAAGGGCAGTGGTGACCATGTTCCATGAAGGGAGAAGATTGTTCAATATGATAAATATCTGCATCAGTTCTGGAATGATTGATTTTGCCACAACTAGGTATCTTGATATTACCAGCATATGGTTTACATGGTTTACATGTTCTACTACATTATCCCCATAATTCATTTTGAAGAAATTATATTTTATATAACAACTAAACATGTAGCTTGGTAGTTGTATCACATTTAGCTGTTATTGAGTCGAATAACTCTTTCACGGTCTCGAATTCCTCAAAGACCCTAATCAGGTCATCCTCCATATACGTCAACATGACATTTCTTGCTATTGTGTCATCTTTAAGAAATGTTTTATACATTTCTATTTGTTCTTGTATTGTGTCTAGTGTTGGCAAACACACCGTTTCTTTTAAGATATACTCTAGACCTGTAAGTGTTAGAGCAAGCAGTATCCTTATCTTCTATGTTCGGAAGTTTAGACCGTTTAGTTTTTCCATCTTTGCTAGTTTCGACACATATTCTAGAGTTCATTTTCACGTGTTTGACAATTTTAACAAATAGATGGTCTAAAAATAAAAGATTCATCAAACAACAAACCACAAATAACATAACACTAATTAGCACGATGCTCAATATTAAAAAAATGAGTTGAAAGTAACTCATTTATAGTATAAAAATAAGCTAGGATAAATCTGTAATTTTTCTCAAAAAAATCCTACCTTTGTTAATTTCCCAAAACACCAAGGGTTAAATGGTAATATTATCTCTTTATTTGGTTTTATAATTTTTCAAAAAGACTAAGGATATAATAGTAAAATCAGTATTCGGTATTTCTTAAAATTCGTCACTCATCAGGAGTAAATGCTCATTTTGCCCTTGAGTTTGAATTTGTAATTTTTACACAAAGATAGGGACAAATCTATATTTTGATACAATGACATACTGTAAAATGTTTAACCGGTAAAGGTAAGAAAGTAATTCAATCTTTTGGTTTTTTATAATTTTCATAAACTGCTAAATGACAGACCAAACTTTTCACCAAAATAAGTGTAAAATCATCTTTTTATCTAAAAATATCTAGATATTTTGGTAATTTTAACCAGTGACAATTTTGAAATTTCACAAAATCGGTCGAGGTAAAATGAACTTTTTAGTCCACTGCCCGAGGCGGTTTTCCAAAATCGAGGATAGTTTAAAAAAACCGTTGGTTTTCGCTCGCGATTTTTTGAAAATGTTGGGCGATTTTCAAAGGGTATAAAATACAAAGGAGAGAGAGAGAAGAAGTGAGAGGGCAGTCGATTGCCTCTCCTCCGCTGCTTCCTTATCTGCGGCCACCTGTTGGTCTTCTGGCTGGGTGTTCTGCCAATGGTTCTCCTACGACCGCTCTCTGGCTTTCTGGCTAAGGTTTTGCTTGCGGTTCTCCTACGACCGTCCTGTGGCCTTCTGGTTGAGGTTCTGTTGGCCCTCTGGCCTTCCTCTCTTAGCTCTTTCTACCTTCTACCCTGTCTCGACTTGAGCTGGTTGTTGCCGTCTCTGCCTTTTCTCGACTCAAGTTGATTGTTTTTCCTCTGCCCTGTCTCGAAGTAGGCTGACTATTTCTGCCTCTATCCTGTCTTAACCTAGGTTGATTGTTTCCGCCTCTACCCTATCTCAACGTAGGCTGGTTGTTGCTGCTTCTGTCATTCTCGACTTCGGTTGGCTATTTCTGCCTTTTGCCGAGACTTGCAATAGAGAGTTTTCTTTCTCTGTCTCTTTTTTTATTTATTTCTAATTCATACCTCTTTCTAGAGACAAACCAGGTCCTGATACCAATTATTGGATTTTCCCATCAACCTTTTGGTGTCCTCGGCGAATTCGATCGACTCTTCGGTATCCTTTGCACCAGCTTTTGAAGCCTCAATCAGGTACGCAACAGTGGATGGTTTCTTTCAGTGAACATGTACGTGTGATCTTGTGTTTCATGGTTTTCTCACAAAAGGATTTGCTCGAGAGGAATTTCTGTTTGTATTCCGTGATTTTTGTTGTCTGCGCACGTGCTCCATTTCCTCCTAGATTTCTTATTGGGCTTTTTTTTTCTAGGGTCCTTATTAGGTCGGTTATTGATAAGCACCGTAATGGCCTGACGGTTTCAACCAGTCATATCCTTCCACGTATAACGACGCCATGGCCTGTCCATGTATTTCTCTGCTCCAATTACCGAGAATGTTCTACTTATTTCCTTACATCGTATCGTATTATTGTTGAGAGATTCAAATTCCCAGTCATGTGAGAGGAATTAAGTCTACAAGCATGGATCCTGAATGACGGTGAGTGCGTAAAGCGAAAAAAATGATTCAAATCCCAACTACAGAACAAAATCGATAGCTTTGGTGGGCGTAAAATCCCAAGCTCATATTAAGCAGCTCGTTCTCTCACCCTCATAGCTTTGGTAAAAGGAGTAAGGCAGCCTTTTATCACTCCACTGCTTGCTTGTGAACAGCTTAACTCGGAATCATTCACCTAGAAAATGAGAGTTCCAGCGCATAATGCAATTGTTCCCTTGTGTGGATCAAAACACCTTCTGGTTTATTAGAATATATGCCTCCAACTGGCAACTGTTCCTCTTTCCTTCATCGTCATGGAATGTGACATGAAGAATTTTCTTTTCTTCTGCTACGGGAAATGGCTTGGGTACATGGGTTCACCAATAATCTTTTACAAGAACATACACCATCCTTGAATATATGGAACCTGTTTGTGTCCCTGACAATGATTTCTCTGCAACATATCCTTGAGATGAACTTAGCAGAGGAATGACAGTCACCACAGATTCGGAGACGGAGAGAGAAGGGAAACGTGAAATTATCAGGAAGAACGACATCAGCAAGCATTCCAAAATATATCTCCAGCGACTCCAAAGGGCAGCCGGAAATGGAGTATCGCGAATCAGAGCGTTGAATGGAAGAACGTCATGGGCGGGAATTCGGTAGAAAACGGATCGGGCGGCGTTGAGACGGCAGAAACTGGCGTACATTGCCACGAGGCGGGCGCCAACGACGGAGTCGGAAAGGAAGCCATGGAGGGTCATGTGGGCGTGGAGCTGTTGACCTTGTTTGATGGAGTGGAAGCCCGTGCATGCTTGGAAAGCAGCAGCGAACATTCCGATCAGTAGAACGTCCGAGGTCGGTCGGTCTCCGGCGGCTTGGCGAATGATGGAAGTGCCGTGCTTCAATTTTAGGCATTTGGTGGTTTCAATCACGGAGGCGGTTGATGAAGATTGGTGGTATCGGAAGATTGAAAGGTATACGAGCTTCAAATTTCGGGGAGCGATGAAGAACAAGTGCATCTGTTCTGAAAGCCCGAATGCAGGACTTGTTGCAGTTTTCTTGTTCTTTTTTCCCATCAAGCCTTGCAGAAGGAAAAACCTTGTGGTATTCGAAATCGCTTCAACACTGCCTTGGTTTCACTTGAAAATTTGGTACGTCCAAAACTGAAACTGTGAGATGAGTCAGGGGCCCCAATTCGTTATCAAGTAGGCTATCATTTGACCTAGGTACTTTTAGCGATTTCAAAGTTGTTTGAACCATGATTTGGTGCACTTTTGAGAGACTGGTTTTGTTCTCAACTAGGCTATTATTTATTAAATGAGACAAACATGAATAAATTACATCCAAATTATTGCTTATAAATATGGATATTAGATGACGCAGTGTATTGTAGCACTTCTCAGTGGGAATGCGCCAGGGGTAGTTTTGTGGTTTTGAATGTACATTGATTAATGAATATGATTTGCTAAAACTTTGATAATATTGAGCTTTGAGATCTATGATGTGGAGACCTACTTCAAAGTGACTCATGCAAGAAGATCGATTGCTCCAAGCTATTCTGTACCTAGACAATGATGCAATACTATTGTAGAGAGTGAAATAGCGTGTGACAGGGGTTGGTGGACAATCCGTGGTCACTACATGGGACCAGCTGAAGGAGGAGATCTTACGACAATTTTTGTCATCTTACACAGATTGGCAAAGCTCGGGAGATGATCTTGATGATGAAACATATCTGGAGGTTGAAGAAATATGTTTAAGGTTTTCATCGGCCCTCCTTGAGATCGATGGTATGAGACCAAAAGATTAGCTTTTCTTGTTTATGCAGGGCTCTAGAATAAGTCCAAGCCAAGATGAAGCGCCACAATCCAATGGATGTGTAGGAGGCCATAACCGTAGCCAAGAGGTTGGTGGACCTACATAGAAACAATGAGCATAATGGAGACAGTGCGTCTATGAGCAACAATTGTGGTGGCCATGGAGGAGGATAGGGCTATGGTGGACACGGTGGATAGGTTGGTAGCAATGGCACTAGTCTAGGACAGGATCCTACCGGTTCCTAATAGTTGGGTGTGTAGACGATAACAGGAGGCTGGTTGTAGAAGCAATTGGGGTAGGGTTGTGCTACGTCTACAACAAACCCCACTAGAAATTGGACTATCCAAAATGGGCAAGTTGTAGTTACCGTTAAGGAAGGTCAAGAGGAACAAAAATGTCAAACAATGACATCTTGATGATGAAACATATCTGGAGGTTGAAGGAATATGTTTAAGGTTTTCATCGGCCCTCCTTGAGATCGATGGTATGAGTCCAAAAGAGTAGCTTTTCTTGTTCATGCAGGGCTCTAGAATAAGTCCAAGCCAAGATGAAGCACCACAATCCAATGGATGTGTAGGAGGCCATAACCGTAGCCAAGAGGTTGGTGGACCTACATAGAAACAATGAGCATAATGGAGACAGTGCGTCTATGAGCAACAATTGTGGTGGCTATGGAGGAGGATAGGGCTATGGTGGATACGGTGGATAGGTTGGTAGCAATGACACTAGGCTAGGACAGGATCCTACCGGTTCCTAATAGTTGGGTGTGTAGACGATAACAGGAGGCTGGTTGTAGAAGCAATTGGGGTAGGGTTGTGCTACGTCTACAACAAACCCCACTAGAAATTGGACTACCCAAAATGGGCAAGTTGTAGTTACCGTTAAGGGCGGTCAAGAGGAACAAAAATGTCAAACACTGACATAGGAAGGTTCAAGTCGAGATAGACCTAGTAATGGGGTTGATGCCGAAGGTACCAGTTGAAACCTCCCTTAAAGGAGACAATCTAGATAGTCGAGTGCAGTCACCCGAGATGGGGACGATGGAGTTCAGTCCTATGTACAATAGAGCTGGAGCACTCAATGGGAAGGTATGGACCAACAACATCGAGTATTGTTGCAACATGCAAAGGTACGAACATTGGGCCAATTACAGGGAAAATCATGCATTCGAAAGGAGTGGGTTTTCTTGAGGGAGCATGTCATTGCTGCACGCATAAAAAAGGAGCATGCACAACACTAGGCGCTAGGACAGGGCACAAGTCACCAAGGCCTTGCATGGGTCCAACAAACTACGAGGTGGGCAGAGTGGTACCATGGAAAAGACGATGCCAAGGAGTGACGGTCATGACTTAACTGGGATTGTTGGTGAAAAATTGTTATTGGGTCAGGAGCACTAGGTGTGCAGCATGTGGCACACATAGCACAACACACATGTGGGAAACAACCCTAGCACTAGGAAGGTTTAGATAGCACTTGGGGATATATGTTTATTGTTTATGCTTGAGTCATGTAATAAGTCGGTTATATGAGTGCCACATGAGTTAGCTTCGTTAAGAAAGTTTACCATACACACCGAAAAGATGAGCAATAGGGAGGCTCACTAGGTTCAGGGAAGCCCTACAGCAAACAACCGACTGAATTAAGCTTGGGGAGGTTTACCAATAGGATCTTGGAGATTTTTAGAGCAGAGTTGCACCCTGTCCATTAATGGCAAATGGGTGCATGGTCCCTCCTAGGATGATGAGTATGTTTGTGTGTGTGTGGTCTAATATGGGTTGGATGCACATGTGGCACACAACGCACACGTGGGAAACAACCCTAGCACTAGGAAGGTTTAGATAGCACTTGGGGATATATGTTTATTATTTATGCTTGAGTCATGTAATAAGTGGGTTATATGTGTGCCACATGAGTTAGCTTCGTTAAGGAAGTTTACCATACACACCAGCAAGATGAGCAATAGGGAGGCTCTCTGGGTTCACAAAAGCCCTACAGCAAACAACCGACCGAATTAAGCCTGGAGAGGTTTACCAATAGGGTCTTGGAGATTTTTAGAGCAGGGTTTCACCCTGTCCATTAATGGCAATTGGGTGCAAGGTCCCTCATAGGATGATGAGTATGTTTGTGTGTGTTTGGTCTAATATGGGTTGGGTCTTTAGGTGCCATGATTCTAATGTAGAGTGAGTTTAACAAGGGAGTGAGATCTATATCCGGTCCCATCTTAGGAGCCATGTAACCGGACTCTTGGTCTATGAAAGGGAACCGAGTAGTCCATTATAGGGTTCAACCATTGAGGTTTGAGAGAGATTGTGAGAGATGGAGATCTAGGAGAAGGGCAAGAACAAGGTGTAGTCGAGACTGTCTTATTGGTTGACTTCCCATCTACACCTTGGTGGGTAGGGCCAGATACTAGGTGGATTACACAGTTGAGAGATGACATCATGGTATCATGTGGACTCCTCTCTAAGCTTTTTGTATTCAACCAACCATTGATGAATAAAGAAACCTGTTTTGGGGCTTCTATGTCTTTTGTGTTCATTGTTACATGCTAGAGAGGTATATGAATTTAAACTTTCACTTGTTATTGAAAATTTATTATTTGTATAGTACATGTTTTTGGTGTTTGGACGAAGGACTGGTTAGCACAATCGATCATGAGAACTCGCAAGGGTCATCCTACCTCCCACCTTCAAGCTACCCTATTACCACTCCCCTCTCTCGAGAGGTTGTCATGAGGATGGCAGCCTCGTGACAGAGGCTGTGAGACTGCATCTATTATGAAGCTGAGGGTTTATTATTATTATTATTCTAGACATGAAATCAAGTGCCTTAATATTGTCAAAGTCAAATAAGCTTGTTCATCTTTATCATTTTAAATCAACATGCCCACATAGCATGTTAGCACTACCTTATACACACATCCACCATTCAAAACATTTCATACCAATAACAAGTCCATGCTGGTGAGCAATACGTGTTTGTCGAGTTCAATAATGTTTATAGGACATCATCACATAAAACTACCTACAACAACGACGCGTAGTAGTGGATGATGCCTGGCTGGCTCCACCATCGTCCAAATCCGCATGCAACTGCCATATCCACTCCTCTAGCATGACTACCGACTTAACGACAGTCATGGATCCAGAGACTGTTTCTATACCATCGTTGAAAACTGCGACCTAGTGTTGACCATCGTATATGGTGATAGTGGTAACCTTGGCAGAATGTATCATGTCTTCGTTAATAGTGGCTTTCAGGTACCCGGTGAGAGACTGCACAAACCTGATCTATGAAATGTCTTCACCAATCCAACCTTTAACAAGAGAGTTCCAAGCACAACCCCACAACAATTCTCCTAGTTGGTTCACTCCCTATGAAAAACCTACACCCACCCACCACGTGTCGCAAGGCCTCCATGAATAAGTCTATATTAAACCTGGAATGCCCTACTCGAATAAATTTGTATTAAAGTTTCCATGCTCTGGAGCGGATAAATCTCCAATAAATCTGAAAAGTAGGCAACTTTAATGAAGTAGAATCAAATGAGATCAAATAAAATCTCTTTTAGTCTTGATCCCTAAAATCTCTCCAAGTGGATCCCACCGAATCAAATGTGGGTCTCACTCGACTAAATGTTGGCTCACACACAACAAATGTGAGCTAACGCAACGCCAAGTGAGCTCAAACAAGAGCCTAGTGACCTGAGATGAATTTGCATGACACACTACCACTAGGGCCACCCAATGTGGCCGTCACTACCACCAAATGTCATGACAATACCACCACAAGCTGCAGCAGGTCTGTCCACAACCAGGCTACTCCTGGTTCGGCCAAAAGTCCTCTCCAACATCACCAAATGTGGTGAAGTTCGCAGCAACTTAGTTGCTTGATTTGCATTGTGCGTTTGATTATATTTGTTTTTGTGAAGAGTAACTATAGAGAAGGAAGATATTTTAGTTTAGGCACACTTATATAGAATCATGTTATAAGTGATTCGGAAAAAAAGAGAAAGAAGATATTTTAATGATTTACTCACGAGTGGCTTTATAAAATTCATTGAACTTAAGTTTATCAATTTGCATGACTATAAAATAGTGTCTTATGTTTGTCTTCATAAGCAATATTTTATTACTTGAAGGTATGATGCATGTACCTGCATGTATGACATATTACAAACATGCCATATCTACATAAAAATGCCAACATCCTCAAGGATGACATTCTCTAAAATCTTGACAGTTCAATCATGAGAGATGAACAGTTTTGATTGAAGGATGAAAAGGAAAAGATAACTTTTTTTCGTATGTAGATTTGTTTTTTTCCTGCACTTGAAAACTATCATTGTTGCAAAACAAAAAGTAACTTTAATGAGAATCGTACACATGTCTTGATCAAAACATCAGTATCCAAGAGGATTCATCGGGAGGACTAGCATTTCTAGTATCGATGAGGAATCTAGCATTTGTAGTATACATACATATACACATACATACATACATACATATGTACATACATACATACATACATATGTATATGTATGTATGTATATATACATTGACACACATATATATTGTATATATACACAATGGTTTGATAACATATATACATAACATACCTGCACATATACATGCATATATGTTACATATATATGTTATATATATATATATATGCATCAATGTAATTTCTTTTCTTCTCTAAATACATAGAACATAAGTCTTATAACTCTAACATATTGTATAGGCTTGGCAATCTCTACCTGATACAAGATGAGTTTTGACATTCTCCCCATTTTTAACACCTCTGATTCCTTCCCAACATGGCAAAATGCTCCCTCTCTCACCCTTTCTCGTTTCCCCCCTCTCTACTCTTTGAGAATAGGGGTTTATTTCTGCCTTTGGTTCACCCACCCGTGACTGTGTTTATCAATAGATTCAATAAGAATAGGGGTTTATTACTGCCTTTGGATCATTGTTAACTCATTGGGCAAAACTTTCTAAAATAAAGGATTGGGTGGCACCTGAATCAAACACTACATATGCTAACTCATTATATACTAGTAGAATACTAGTAACTAAAGGGTGCATATGAGGCTCTTGTCCACTCGTGGCATACATACGGCTATACTCGTGTGGTGTCATCTGTTGCATCTCCTAACCACAATCATTTTGCTTGTGTCCCATCTTGATATACCTAAAGCACTCATTTTGCATGCCCCAATTCATGAACCCCTCATATGGTCTGTTGCATTCCCTATCAATATTAGGATTACAAGTTAGCTTAAGGATAATTTTTAGGTTGATTGATACGTGATGATGGAGTTGCAAGTGAGAGATTGGAAGGCCAATAGAAGGTAGACTTGAACTATTGATTTTAAATTATTTCAAAATTCTGAAATATATTGTGATTCGAAGAACTATAGAACTGGTTGTTTGATAGACACAACTATATATTGATAAATGTTAAAAATTTCGATTTCAGGTAGAGAGTTTGTCATTTAGTTTCTTAAGACTATTGACTTGAGAAGAATTTACTTTCTGGTGGGACTCCCAACTCATGGTGCAACAAGAGTGGTTCGAAAGTATTCCTACTAGGACCCTCACTAGAATTACCAAGAACCAAATTTTTGATACGTGCTTTTGTTTTCGGATTCAAACGCAGGTAAACCAAGATGAACAAGAATGGTCACTTAAAATTCATAGAAGGTAGGCTCTTCCCCATATGTCTCATTTTTTACATATGTTCTATTTATATCAAACACAATTTTCAAGAAGTGAAGTAGAACTTTTGATTATTGAGCGGTTTGTGGAATAGACAAATTAACTATTTTGTTTGGTAGAGAAGTGAGAGATTATGTTGTAAGGATTACAATTTCATTTCAAGAAAAGACTTCATTTGACCAGCATTGACTCTTAATTATGGATTTAGATATAAAAAAATGAAGAGAATAAAAGTAAGTTATGCCTCTTTTATTTGAAATGCATACTCCTAAGGGCGGTAAAAGGTAGACAGTCATAGATTTTCTTACTCATCACATGTATTATGGTCACTGATCCGTTGAAACCGGCTCAAGCTTGCATAGCCAAGTAACCATGGACAACAAATTTGTTGCCTTGACAACCATGATAGTGGAGACATCCTCATTGTCTTCATGCTTCGCCTCCTTGGTTCTAGTAGCACATAGCTGCAAGGGTCTAAAGAAGAAGCCATATTAAAAAATGCTTGTAATAGTTAGTCAATCAGAAGATATGACACATTACCTGAGCAAAAGCTTGACCTTCTACTATTTTGAGGAAGGATGAGGTCAGTGTATGCTTGGGACAACCTATGGTAGCCCTCGAGATGGTAAACTATCGAACAAATTCCTTTATCTATTTATGAAAAATGGCCATTGACAACCATTCACCACCAATCGTCAAACTTCCACGTAGCCTCACAATTGTAGTTCAAATCTTGGAAAGAAAAGTGGTTGACTAGCATGAGGTTTGCCATGCAACTTTTTCGCTTCTACACTTGAAGAAAATTCTCTTCAAAAAGTCGCATTAGGGTACACAAGTCCAGGGATTCTATGCACAAGTCTAAATTGATGCACCAGGCATTGAGGATAATAAACCTTTGCCTTATTCTTACTGAAAGATGTACAATAACCCCATTGAGCAAGTCTTGAGCACACAAGAACCAACACCAATTTGAAGAGGATGTGTACTCAAGAAATTTCAACTTCTCAAGTAGATTCATCGCAATGAGATCAGTACACCCCAGTCAGAAAAACTTGAGTTATTAATATACTCGAGGTTGAGCAACTTATTAGCTTATTGAGGAAAATGGGTAATGTGCCAGTGCATGACTTTATTCTTAGCAACACTCTGCAACTTCTTTCTGGTTACCACATTCTTCTAGGTGGCTAAGAATAGCAACCTTGTTTAGACAAGAAAAGTACGTATAAATATCCAACACTATAAAAATCACTGACTCGAGAGTAGTATTAGGTGATGACCACTAGCAAGGTGACAAAGGGAGATACATAAACTAAAGAGTATTGAAAGACTAGGAGTAGAAGTTGAAAAGATTGTTAGAAATAATTGTCTCAACAAGACGGTGATAGTCTTTGGAGATAGTTATACCACTACCACACCCAATAAATATAGAGATCAAGAAGAGAAGGAAGTTGGCATGTTCGTCAAGGCCTACTTCCCCCTCTCAATGGTTATGAGTGTCCATGAAGTTCCTATAAGACGAGGCTTCAGGTTAAAAATAAAGCTAAAAGAGTCATGAAACATAGAGGTATCTCATTTATATGTATTAATTATATAAGAGACATATAGAATGATAGTGCACAAACATGTATCAGGACTCATGAAGCAACAACTAATTTCTTTGAAGTTAATATTGAATTGCATCGAGAATCAATTCTAAGTCCACATTTATTTACCTTGGTCATTGATGAGTTAACAAAACATATTTATCGTGAAGTACCTTTGTGGATGAGTAAAGAAAAAATAAATAAGAAATTGAAACTACAAAAACAAACATTAGAAAACAATGACTTACGACTTAATAGAACAAAGACAAGCATATGAAATGTAGGTTCAATCATTTGGTTACTTCATACACATAGAAATTAAGATTAACAAACATTTCATCCTCATAAGAAAAGATTTAAATACATAGGTTTAATTTCCTAGAGTGATAGAAAAATTGATGGAAGTATGAGAAGAGAAGAGAAGAGAAAGACACAAAAGTTTTGGAAGAAAACAATAAAGAATGATCTAACCTATTTATATTAGTGTGACATATGATCGAGCCCTATGAAAACAAAGAATTTATATGGCTGATACCATCTAGTATAAAAAAGGCTTTGTTGTCATTATTGTTGGTGTTGTATTTATGATGCAATTTACAATATACTGCTTTTGCCCTTTCTTTTTTCATTCAATAATCAAGCCTCCTTACATTGTAGTGTGCCTACCTTTGATTCACTTAGCACCTATAATAAATACTAATTGTCCACAAAATTTCAAGTATCTCCTTCAAGAAATTTCTCTTCAAATAAACTTTTTTGCTTATTTTTGAAGTTCCACGATGTAGTCCTCGTACTTTGTTTACTTTTATTCTCTTTATTTTTTATATCTAAATCCATAATTAAGAGTCAATGCTAGTCAAATTAAGTCCCTTTTTCGAATGAAATTGTAATCCTTACAACATAATCTCTCGCTTCTCTACCAAGCAAAATAGTTAATTTGTCTCTTCCACAAACCACTCAGTAGTCAAAAGTTCTACCCCACTTCTTGAAAACTGTGTTTGATATAAATAGAACATATGTAAAAAATGAGACATGAGGAAGCTTTTTCTTTACACGAAAAGAAATAAAATGCATGACTTTTTTTTGTATTGATCAAAACCAAAACTAAGCCTTTTCACCATAGGAGACATAATTGATATATGAATTTTCAGTGACCATTCTTGTTCATTTTATTTTCAGTGACCATTATTGTTCATCTTGGTTTACCTGCATTTGAATCCAAAAACAAAAGCACGTATTAAAACATTTATTTCCTTGTCCAAAAGAACATAACCCAGCATCGACAACAAATTTGATATCTCCAACGTCATATTCGATAGAGAAAGATGCAGCACGGGAGACCACATTTAACGTATATGAACGATGGTTCGGCTTGTCAGTACCCAATACGAGCCCCAATGGGTTACTCGATTTAACGAGTCGAATAGTTTCTAAATTGAAATTATATGAACTCACGCGCATCTAGAAAAAGAGAGTTTATGTGAACTTACTATTCATAAGATAATCCAACCTGAATTGTGAAATATCGTTTATTTGTTGACCAGAACTGCATGCGCTTTCATTATTTCTCATCATCCTCGAACTCCGTAATCTCGTACATGTTGGATTTAGTAGCACCTACACCGAGTCCAAGTCCAAGTCCAAACTGCTCGCCTTCCCACAAAATGCACTTACAATCAATTGCTACAAATAAATAACAGGAAACATTTGCCGCACCTGAATTCTTCTTGACTGAACTTTACCTCAAAAGTCAGTAAAAGATAGTATGCGCTCTAGATTTTGTGCCACGCATAAATGAAAAGTATTGCATTGGGCGCAAAACATAAATGTAAGTTATGCATTTTAGTGTATAGAGATATCAAGATATTACAAATTTAAAGTATAATTTTCCTCCATAAGAGAACCACCCTTAGTGCTGTGAAAGGCTTAGATAGTCTTTACTCTACCAAACAAGAGTATGTTAGTCTTGTCTTTTGCAACTAAGTGTCCTACCACAAAATAGGAACTTTTGGCACAATAAGAATGACAACGCAAAAAATTGGTAAACTATGTAGGAAATTTTCTTCCCATTATTCAAAACCCGAAGGGATAAATTCACTAATCCCGAATAAAACTGTAGTACTACCATTAGCTTCCACAGGTAAAACCAGTGTATTCAATATGGTGTGATACGTATCGTATCGTACGATTCCACGATATGATACACCTTCCTATATCCCACGACATAACTTATCATTCACCTTGAACTTTATAAACCCTTCAGCCGCATAGAACCCCACATTTTTGCAGGGTTTCTAGCTTCCATATGTGGGTTCTCAATACTCAAAGATGCTTCCAGCTTGTGTGAGGCATCTCCAATGGTTTTACAAGGGTCTCCAATCCCATAACCACTCCAACAGTGATAATACCGACGATATGGTGGTTGTGGTATAACTTCTTCTTCTTTTTCTCTATATATTTGATATTTTTTTTATTTAATATTTATTTTTTAATTACAATATATGAAGTGCGTGAATATCTTTGCATTGTATTTGTAAAGTGGGAGACACTCTATTTGAGTGTTTTGGTAGTTTATGAAATTAATGGAAGGGGTGTTACGAACTCCCAATCTTGGTCTGATGATTCGGCATGATAGTGAAATATTGTAATTGAGGAAAATAAATTAAAAATAAAATATATTTTTTGTGAGAAGGTGATTAGTGGTCAAATTTCTCGTTTATAATATCACCTAACAGGGACTAAAAAAAAGGTTGCTTTTTGCACAAACAAAATTAGGAGAGTGTTAGAAGCAATTAAATGACATTGTTTACAAATGATTGAAAGTATAATTGAGAAGAGCCAAAAAAAATACACTGATGTTTGAGGAAGAGGATGTTGAACTTAGTGGTGGTGATGATAGATCTCTTCTGATGTTAGGACGAAAATGGATAGTAGTAGTTCTCGACCACCAAATGGGGAAAAAATATTGTTCAAGAGGTTGTAAATGGTAGAAAAGGAAGGGCTAGAGGAAGATGTTACTCTGGCTTACAATATTTTTCATCATAGTACCATACCTAGTGCTCAACCAGGAATTCGTGCTACTATGGCTTCAAAACAATTGCATGAGCACGCAAACCTTATAGTTGGGAGATGGTTTTATGATGCGTTCTTTTTATTTTCAAGCAATGACAGATGTCATTACTGTTATAAGATGTCATCTTATCAAAAGTTAGAGGAAAACTATCACATAAAACTGTCCTTGAAGTGTAAGAATATTGTTTAACCTTGAGAGAGTCATGGAAGAAAACATGATACACTATCATGGCAGATGGATTGCCAGATAGGCGAGGAAGGACTCTGTTAAACTTCCTTCTCTATTATCCTAAAAGATCTATGTTTTTTAGATCTCTAGACATGTCAGAGGAACGACATACTTCAGAGATTCTAAGGCATGAATTTGATAAGGTGATATTAGAAGTTGGGCTTGAGAATATAATCCAATTAATTACAAATAATATAACTATCTATAGAGCAACCCATTGTTTAAATCTCATACCAAAGGATATTGGAGAGATGGATGAGGTGAAGGCAACAACTAAGTATTGTCAAGATATTACAAAATTATCTATAACCATGCTTTTATATTATGTATGATGAGGAGGTATACATATGGTATAGAGCTCATTGATACAACCACTACTTGGTTTGCAATTAATTTCTTATCAGTACAAATTATTATGAAACAAAAATAAGCGTCAAAGAAAATATTTTTATCAAATGAGTGACAATAGTTTACAAACTTGCCTCAAAATAGAAGAAATAAAAAATTAAATGAGATTTTAGAGACAATCTTTAGAAGTATATTTTGAAACTCATGTGTTAAACTATTAAGGATCACATGTTCTTTCTTTATGAAGCCATGAATAGGGATATAGAAGCTATTAGAAGCAACTTTAATAAAAGAAAGACAAATTATGTGCCCGTGTGAAATATTATCGATAACAGATGAAATAAACATTTGCATAAGCCTATTCAAGCAACAACTTACTACCTAATCCAACATTTAGGTACTTTGCAAGCTTTAAAATGAATGGTAATGTTAATCGAGGCATCATTGATTGCATGGACAAATTGATCCCTCGTGAGAATAGAGGGAATGCTATATATAATGATCTTCACTTGACGGGCTTAACTGTAGCCATTCACAACCATAATAATATACGTCTAGGTAAATTGTTTATCTTAATATTTATTATAGAATAACTCTTTATGTTTGTCTTTTTCTATTAGATGTTTAGTAGATTAGGTTTGGAAGTGATTGTCCAAACCTAACAGATTTTGCAATAAGAGTTTTGAGCTAAACCTACAAAAAATAAGAGTTCTAAGTCAAACCTTTCGTGTAACTGACTTTGAAAAGAATTAGAATATCTTCGAACATATCCACACAAAAATGCATAACAGGTTAGAACATAAGCGGCTCAATGACCTAATTTTCATTTGTTACAACATGCGGTTTCAACAAAGGTAATAAAAGATTTGTTATTAATTAAGTATTCAATTCAATATTTCATTTTATTTAATTGTTAATGCTATTTAATTGTCTTCTTGTAGGCAATTAATAAAGTTAAATAGGGATGAGAATAAATTTGATCAAATAAGTCTAGATAATTTTAACATTTTAGAAGAGTAGATTATAAAAGATAGGGAAACAAATATACTCTTAACTAAAGAAGACATTCAATGAATTAATTTGGAAGGAGTGCAATAACATCAAGGAGACAATAATTTTGATTTTGAAATTGAAGGTGGTGATGATCTTGGACAAGGAGGAGAAGATGAAGATTATTTAATTGATCCCGATTACAATATGTAAATGTAATTCTTTTTTCAATTATGAAAGTTGTAATTCTTTTGCTAAAGATGTACTATTTAAATGTTTTATACATTGAAAATTGAATGGTGATTGATAAATATATACTCAATTTATACATTACATGAATTGTTTTCAATTTACATGTTTTTTCTGAATTTTTGTGATTTTTCTAATTTTTTAGTATTAAACAACGATACGAGGCGATACGATACGATACATATCGTAGACCAAAACGATACACGATACGATAAGCATTGAACAACACTCGATAAAATTGCCAATAAATATTTCTAGACCACATACCTGTAGAAGATAGAAGCAAGCAACTTTTCTGTCCCATAATGAAGCGAATGGGGGTTTTCTAAAAATTGAAGTTCGTTCTACATGCAGCGAAGATAAAATGGAAGCCAAACAAAGAAACGTTACCTGAAAAAGAAGAACTAACAAAACCTGATAAAACTAATTATGACAACGAAAACCAAAACCAAGTCTTATATCACATTAAGTGAGGTCAGATGTTGATAAAACTAATTCCCTTCAATTTATTTATGACGAGTGCCTTTATCATTCCTACTTCTAGAATAAATTACAAACATCAAATTTTAAGTTTCCTCCGTAAGATATCCCCACTTATTGTGGACAAAGGCATAGTTATGCTTATTTTCTATTCAACAGGCATAGGTTCTGTTAAACCTTTTGCAAAAGGACGTTTTACTACCCACGAGGCAGAACTTTGGGGTAAAAAAATCAGCTTACTCAAGAATGACTACAAAATTTGGTTTCATAGGCAACTTTCTTTTCATTTTTTAATAAAAAACCCAAAAGATATTATGACTGATCCCCTTCACCGAACAGAACTCTAGGTACTGTTCGCATCCTATATAGGTAAAACTGTCTGTAAGTATATTTATAGCACAAACACCTATGGAGCATTAAAGCGAGGGCTTCCCTTGCCCCCATTTAGAAGAGACCAATAAATTTACGTGGGATTCACTTGTGGAGGAAACTTAAGACTTTATTCTACTTTAGGGCAAGGATGATCTAGGGACTGCCAGACAAAAATTATTGCTTGAAAATGCAAAACTACCAAGATTTGATAAAACAAATTATCATAACCAAAACCAAGTCTTATCCACAATATGTGGGGTCGACTATTCATAAAACTGATTCTCCTCAATTAACTTTAATAAATCCCACGATGGTCCCTGCTTCTAGAAATAAATTACAAACTCCAAGATTAGCTTTTCTCTATAAGAGAACCCTAACTAGTGAAAGGCTTAGTTAATATCATTTTATTCTCTATTCAACAAGCATAGGATGGTTCGACCTTTTGCAACTATGTGTTTGACCACAAAATAGGTATAACTGTGGTTTCCGTAAATCATCTCCCTAAAGACTGACCACAAAAATTGGTAAACTGTGTAGTGTGTAGGCAATTTCCTTTTTGTTTTGAGTTATCAAAGAAACTGTTCTTTCCAATTTTCCATGTGACGAAGTCCATAGCTGTATCATTACTAATCCCTGCAGGGAACAGAACTCTAGGTAGAACCATCAGCATATATAGGTACAACTGTCAATAAGGATATTATTTATGAAGAAAGCAACTACAAAGGATTGAAGCGAAAAATTACCACACCCATATAAAGAAGTGAACAATAAATTGATTTTTACTAATGGCAAACAAATATCAATCTGTTACAATTGTTATGCTACTATTACCGCTGCTGTTACTTACTACGATTAGCACTTAGCAGTGCAAGTGCAAACTAAAATTAACAACAGCCGCTGCAATAATAGCGGTTTTCTTTTTCTTGCATGACCTTATTTTGATCCAGACATAAAGGATGTTAAATGGTTCCTGGTGATCAGATACATACTCAGCAGTAGTTCCTTGAGAAATATTTGAAGGCATTGACTAAGGTCTGCTATATAATTTCTTTGGTGGGAATTACCTCAATGCAGCCTTTACCTCTAGGAGATGATAGTAAAGCATGCTGTCTGCCTGAAAAGGAAAAGAGAGCACATCTGTTGACAAAAGTTGAGAATCCTAGATAAATCTCTCTTTCTTTGCTGAGATCATAACAATCTCATCACAATATCAAGATAAATTACAAGCCAAAACCATGGAAAACATATGACAGAGCTGATCTATGTAGTCAAAGTCCCTACGCATAGTAAGCCTGGACTTAGAAGGCCTACTGACACAGTCGTGGGGAATAGTCGGTCTACTTGGATAGGAAAAATGAAATAAAAAGGCACATAGTATTCATGGCGCAGCAAAGCATATAAATAAAGTGAAGATGATGATGATAAAAACAACAACAATAATAAAAAAAAAATAATAATAGCACTAACAATAATAATAAGAGAGAAGGAGAAGAAGAAGAGGAACAGGGGAGGGGAAGGGAGCTCGCCACTACTTCATCTTGTGCAGATGTGTTGGGCATGATTCTACGGCAAGAAAAAACAACATTCTTTGAGCCCTTCAAGGCAAATCAAAAGAAACCATATTGTGACTTGATGAGGCCCGATTGGCCATAAACTAGTGGGCGGAGGACTGGTCCTGGGGACGAGAAGCCCTGGGTAGGTAAATATCCGCTAGTCTAACAAGTAGTCAATAACTAGTACTGATTTTGACTACAAAATACCACATTAATCATGGAAAATCAGCTATTAATGGTTTACAATGAACTATTACTTTCACAAGTACTCATTGGAACTTGGAAGATATAGGCTCACAAATTCCATGTGCCTGATTTCATTCAGGTTTGTTTAGATCATGAACTCCTAATAAAGCTGACATTCATGAATTTCTTTGCAGGTATACTCGAGAACCTACCGCATACTACAAACTGAACATCGCTACTCATCTCTAGCATTCTAGAACTTGCTATTCTCTAATTAGCAAACTTAGAGATTTGAATGCCTACACAACTAAGGTAGTACCTGTGACAGAAACATACCCACAGTCACCACCTTAGAGATCAATTGCAGCCTCTAAGGGAGATTTCATGATGTAACATCATTAGGAACAACTATTGCTTCCATAATGCGGATAAAGGAGACAACAAGTTCCTAGGAACAGCAAACTAGATATTTGAATACACGGTTGCATCTTCCACACGTGAAAGCAGTAGATTTTACAGCTCCAGCAAAATACTCAAAAAACTTATCAGGACTCTTTACATTCAACCAACAATCTTTTCACCCATTGTGACATCCATGAGCTTGAGAGGTTGTGATCAAGCCATTCCCTTTATGGTCATGATATTCAAACCTTCATGTTTGTTTTCAAAGTTCAAACTCCTTTGAGTTCCACCCCCTTCATTCAGTATGAACCCAATACGCAGCAACCATTCAATAATCAACACCAAGTCAAGGTCGCCCTGCCAAAATCATGTGGGTAACCACAATATCTTTCAAATTGGAAACCTGAAAAACGGCAGCAAACCTACAGATAAAGGTTGTCTACTTATGAAGGGCAAAAACATATATTCCACAAACTTAAACTTGGAAGGCATGTGTGCGTCCTTCTCTGCATAGAAAGCTAAATTGCTGTGAAAATTTTGTATTACTATAAGTACTGGAAGAATGCAACCAACCTCATTTCATTCGTCGTCATCGGAGCTGCCTTCATCACTACTATACTCACTGCTATAATCATCCTGATGAGGATTTATATCAAGCTGCACGAATCTGACTTGTCTAACCTCTTCCGCAGCTGGTTGTCCAGCCGGCCTTAGTGGCATCTGCGCAACTTCCTCCTGATTTGGGAGCATAACCGGATCTCCTGGGTTCCACCCAGTCGGAATCTCCACCACTGGCGGCAGAGGAATGGGATCCCCGGGCATCCATCCCGGTGGTACAATTGGTACATCGCTTGGCAATTCGATGGGCATTCCGGGACGCCAACCGGTGGGAATCGGTGGGATCAACATATTAGGCAGTGCAGGCAATGAAGCTGGCGGCGGAGGCACCTCCATGAGAGCTTCCACCTTCTTCTCTGTCACCTCCAACTCTGGAGGAAGACCAACGTCGAGATTTGCGAAATGGTAAAGCTGTGATGCGCGCATTTGCTCTTCTTGGGGCGCCGGAGGGAGTGCCCCACGCAGCAGCGCCTGCCTGGCACCAAACTCAGTCGGGGCGAATGTGGTGTAGCTGATCCGGTGAGCGTAAGAAAGTATGTCGGAGAGCTTCACGGACGGAAACTCCAATTCGATGCCATGGGAGGCGTCTCTGAACCTCTTGGCGGGCTTACGGAAGTCTTCATAGTCCTCAACGATGCCTTCCAGCACCTGCTCGGCCAATTTCACCTTCTTGGTGAAGGCAAGTATGGCGGAATCGGCGAATTGGGTCTCCTGTGCGATCCGCCGCTTCAATTCCTCGAGGCCGAGGATCTCCTGGAGCTCGGAAATTGCCTCGAAGAGCTGAGTCTGAAGAGAGGTGAGATGGGTAACAACCTGTTTCGTAGAGGAAGCAGAGGCGGTCTCCGGGGAGAGGAATTGGGAAGAAAGAAACGACGGGAGCGTCCCCCTGTAAGAGGTTAGCCATGTCGATTTTTGACCTGCAACACCACAAAAAAAATATCAGAGAGAGAGAGAGAGAGAGAGAGAGAGAGAGAGAGAGAGAGAGAGAGAGAGAGACCTGATACTTGGAAGAGCTTGGTGGTGAGGGCCGCCATCTGATTAAGAATGGTTAGGGCGCGGGTGTGAGGCGGTAAGAGCGGGAGCAGGGTGGTGGTTTGCTTCTGTTGGGCGGTAGACGAAGAAGCCCTTGTGGTGGTAGGGATGGTCGTTGTCGGTGGCTGTTGTGATGGTAGTGGGTTGGCGTTGAGGGTGGTGGCGGAAAGAGGCAGGAGAGATGGAGATTGTGGGTTGGAGAGGCCAAACCTAGCCGGAGACGGTGCAACCATTTGGCACGGGTGATTCTGCATCATCACCTACTCCTCTCGCTAGAACGGCCGAATCAGGAGAGACCGAGAGTTGCTGGAGATGATTTTTGCGCTAAAGATCACTGAAGGGAGATTCAACACACGGGAGAGACAGAGAGCTCCGTTTCCCTTTTTCATACTTCCCATTTTATAAAAAAAAAAATTTAAATATCGAAACTGCCCTATCGCCGTGCATTATCTTCCTCTTACCGTACCCCTCCACGTTATCCGCACTATCGCCGACTATACACCGCCACTGGCATTTTCCCTTCGTTTTCACTTTATTAAACCTTTGATCATTAGTTTACGGCTGTTATTTTCGATACAGTTTTTGTTCTTTCTCCGACTTTTAAGCTATTCATTTCTTCATTTTTATCACCTTCCATTCTATTCATTTTTATCACTTTCGATAGTATGCAACAAACTATTCAAGTAACATAAAAGGCGTATGATAGGAAAGAAATGTTTTCTCAATAAAACATATGCACTCACGATGTATCACCCTTTTAGAAGACAGCCCAAAAGCTATATTCTTTAAAGAGATGTACACTCTATTTCTCCGACTTTCAAGCTGTTCATTTCTTCATTTTTATCACTTTCCATAGTATTCATTTTTATCACTTTCGATAGTATGCAACAAACTATTCAAGTAATATAAAAGGCATATGATAGTAAAGAAGTGTTTTCTCAGCGGAAAGGCTCAAGTGCACGTGGGTGTCCTTTGTGTGCAATTAAGAGCGAGAAGGCTCAAGTGCACGTGTGTGGATGTGTATCAAACACAAATATTACATTTTGGGGGGAGATTTCTGTAAACACCCCAAAATCAAACGAATTTCAAAAACAAACACCTGGTTTGAAAATCCTTTTCAAAACCAGATTCTAGAGTTTTCGAAAACCCAGGAGTTGAAAAAACTCTAAACTTTTGTTTCAAACCGCGTACGAAATATGAATTTCTTGAATTCGGGCCAAGTCCCATTTTTGCAAAAAGCCAAAAGCCAACAGGTGAAGCCTGACCAAAAGCAGTCTCAAAAGTAGGTTCAAAGCCCGAAAGTCAGCCCAGCCTGATAGAAAGTAGGATCAAAAGGCGAAAGGAGAGCCCGGGCTAGGAGCAGACTTCAAGCCCAAAGCATCAAACACCAAGCCAAGAGCATCCACCAAATCAGCAGAAATCCAAGCCGTAAATATCAAAAACCATGCAAAACGAAGTCTAGAAAGGTGAGAAGGAGTTTGGACAACAAAGCTAGGGAAAACCCAGCACAAAAACCAGGGCCCGGACAAACAGTCCGTCTCGAAACGCCAAGAAAGACTGAAGAAAAGAAAATTTAGATTGGATTTGGACTCAAATATGCAAATCTAGATCCAAATAGTATTTGGATTGGATCTAGATCCCAAATATCTGAGATCTAGATCCCAAATATCTGAGATCCAAACCCAAATAGTGTTTGAATCGGATATGAATTACAAGATCCAAATCCAAGACCCACCTCATTTGCCTATAAATAGAGGTGAGGGGGTCCCCAAAGGAGGTTCACAAATTCAAGGGAGGCTTGGGAAGAGAGAGAGTGAGCGGTGGGCTATATCCATGTGGGCTTGATCAAGGGTGTGGGTTCAAGCTTGTATGAACCTAGACCTAGCCAAGGGCTGCACCAACGTGAAGGAGTGGCTGCAACAAGGCATGGAGGCATGGGCTACGCGCGGTAGACCGGCTCCAAGAGGTAGGTCTCCCTAAACCCACCCTAATCCAACCTAAACCATCTAACCTACCCCACTAAACCACACCCTATGCTAGCCTAAACCTAGCCATCTTCACCTAAACCAACTCCAAAACCACCTAACCTACCCACATCTAAGCCCAACCGAGTGCAGCTGCACTCGGTTTAAACCACACCCCTAAACACTACCCGAACTCAACCGCGCGCCCTGTTGAACCCCGTTGCGCCCTGTGCACCCCGCGGCGTCCCTAGCGCCCTGTTGCGCTCTAGCGCCTGTCCCGCACGCCAGTGTCCCCCTGTGGCGCCCCGCTGTGCCCTGTCACACCCGACGCCTAGCACCGAGTTGTTGCAGCCTATTGCCGCGCCACACCAACTTATCTTAGACAGCCCCAACCCAGCTGCACCCCTTTTCCTTAGGACCGATTAGGACCAGCCCCCATCTTGTCGTGACTTACCTTAGCCAACCCTATCACTTGGCCGAACCAAGCCCCTCCTAGGCCTAAGCACTCGGTTGCCCCCGAGCACCCCCTCTAAAGCCTAAACTCTCACGTCAAACTCACCTAGGGAGACCTATCGATTGGCTGCCAAGGTGGATGGATTCAAGCACATTGAGAGGAAAAGCTGACCACTTGTAAGTTTTTAAATTCGGTTTTTACCTTACTCCTTTAAATTTCAATTCAATTCGATCTAGGGTTGTAATAATAGAGCGTGGTCTCTCCCCGAAATGTAATATTGGTGCTTGATACACAAGCCACACATGCACACTTGAGCCTCTTTGCTCTTAAATGTACATAAGACACCCATGTGTACTTGAGCATTTCCGCTCTTAATTGCACACTATTGCACACACATTGAGCTTTCGCTCTTACTCCAAAGACTTTAGTAAAAGTCGTGTGAGTTGCAATTTAATTTGGGTTGTTACATTCAAGTTGTGTGAGTTTGTCATTTAAGTTTTCACACATACACACACAAGTACTTGAGCACTTGCTCCACACCCTCACGCACATTTTGAGTCTTTGTTGCTCATAAGATATAGCATATTTCTATATTTTCCAGTTGTGTGCATTTTACATTCAAGTCGTGTGAGTTTATCATTTATGATTTCACACTTGCACACAAGAGCAATCGAGCACTTGCCCTACACTCTCACACACATTTTGGGCCTTTGTTGCTCATATTTATAGGCCAAGGGAGTGGATCCTTAGATCGGGTTTGGATCCTTGGGTCCAACCCGATCCAAGTAGGGTCCTCTTTGGGGCTTGGAATGGATCTTTTTCGTCCAGATTCAATCAAATTTTTTTTGTGGTCCTCTTATAGAGGCATAGAATGGACAGTTTTCAAGCGGGCTCCGGTTTCTCGGTGATCCGATTTTAGACTAAGTTCTTCCTAGTCCTTTTAACAGGCCTTGATTTCAGGACTTTTTCATTTGATTCTTTGTTTGATCCATCTGGCCTCGTCTCGAGCTTGCACTTGGTTCTTGATGGCTTCATTCGGGTCTCGGTTCCATTTTGCATTTTTGAAATTGAACTCGCCTTAAAATGAACACCTGGATGCAATCTTCAATCTGGCTTTTATCCAAACAGGTTTGGCTCCTCTTTCACTTTTTAGCTTGATCTCGAGCTGGATTTTGGATCGGGTTTCACCTGTCTATTTGATCTGTTTTGGAATCCATGGGCTTTTAACTTGAATTTAAAAACTTTTTATTTGAGATCTTTCTCAAAAGGTTTAAACTTTAAAATTTGGGGCTTTTAAAGATTCAAAAAGGCTGTAAGCTGATTTTTGAAATTCAAGAGTTTTTGAAAACATCACAATTTTGGGTGTTTACACTCTTGAAATTCATAAACAAATTAAATGCAAACTAGACCTCAGAAATTTATTCGGTTAAGAAGAGTTTCATTCCAAGACCTGATACTTAGGGTTAAAGTAGTTTGATACCCCACACCCATTGAAGTGGTTAAAGTGGTTTGATACCCTACACCCATTTAAAGTGGTTAAATGGTCAAGGTGGTTAAAGACTGACTTACCGAGCGAAAGTAGGTCACCCTTGCAAAAACTAGGAATGAAACCCAATGCTTTCTAAAAATAATATTTGATTTTATTAAATTTAATATTTTTAAATATAAAAATGTTTTTGTTATAAAGTGTTTAAAACCATACCTACTATATATAAAACTCAGACCGGAAGGAGGCAAGTTCCCCAAAAAGAGGAGGTGATATGAACAAAAAATGCAACGACCAAGCACCTGCCAATTTCGACATTGTTGGGCAAGGTAACTTAACAATTTTAGTTCCAGGTATTAAGAAAGGAAAGTCATCGTCATCCAAGAGAAAGAAAAGTGATGCTCGATTTGGCAAGTTGTGATGCTTGATTTAGCAAACTGTGATGTTTAGTTTGGCAAGCTGTGACATTCGATTTGGCAAGCCACCAAGAGAAAACTTGCCAATTTCGGTGTAAATAAATCATATGACTTGCCATAGGTGGCCTTAGTACATAATTTGGTAACCTTCATATACAATTTAGTAGGTTATCAAGCCTTACCAACTCCAACAAGGAAGGATGAAGGCAACCTTGATACACCATTTGGTAAGCCACTGAGCCATCAAAGGCTAGCCGAATTCAGTAAGTGGGTAGCAACAATAATGAGGAAAACATCTTACCAAGTGCAGCCGACAATCCAAATGGGTATGATGAGGCTTGTCTACATGAGCACATACAATGTGGTGTTTGGTGGTAAGGAGATCGTCAATGGGAATGACTCACTAAATTACTTCCCAATTGATGCTCATGTTGTCGAACAGTTGGTTTTGAAGAGTAGTAAACACACTTACCAACTCACGCCTCACTCGACTCCAACATGAAAAGTTTGCCCTGGCCGACTTTGGTAAGTGGACTTCAACATGTAAAGTTTTCCCTGGTTGACTTTAGCAAGTGAATAGTGTAGATGTGAATTTTTATTTCAAAGTCTACATATAGACTTGAAATTAAATTTACAAACTACGTCGTGTGCACGAGCATGCCAGTTAATTTACTCAAACTAACAAAGATGATTTATGACTTCATGTAGCGATTGTGGACAAGTGAAATCTTTTTGACGTAGGCCTTCTTGAACTGATGCTCAAGAGTTAAAGTGGTTCAATACCTTACACTCGTTAAAGTGGTCAAAGAGGTTTGATACCCTATACTCGTTAAAGTAGTTAAAATGGCTCAATACCTTACACCCGTTAAAAGGGTTAAATGGTCAAGGTGGTTATAGATTGACTCACGGAGTGAAAGTAGGTCATCCTTGCAAAAAGAAACTAGGAATGAAACCCAATGCTTTCTAAAAATAATATTTGATTTCATTAAATTTTATGTTTTCAAATATAAAATGTATTTTTATAAAGTTTTTGAAACCATATCTGCCACATATAAAACTCAGACCGAAAGAAGGCAAATTCTCTGGAAAGAGGAGGTGACATGAACCAAAATAGCAACGATTGAGCACCTAACAATTTCAGCACTGTTGGGCAAGGTAATCTGTCATTTTTAATTTCAGGTATTAGAAACAAAGGTTGACATCAAAAAAAGAAAGTCGGCGTTCAAGAAAGGAAAGTCGACGTTCAAGAAGGAAAGTCGGCGCTCAGGGAGAAGATGGGTTTCCTACAACATTTTCTCACAGAATAAAAGGTCGGCATCTAGGAAGGAAAGTCAGCGTCATCCACATAAAAGAAAAGTGATCCTCGATTTGGTAAGTTGTAATGCTCGATTTGGTAAGTAATGATATTTAATTTGGTAAACCACTAAGAGGAAACTTACCAGTTTTAGAGTTCAACATCAAAGGATTAAGCAACTTACTTTATCAAGCTTCATCAAATAAGCAGTTACACTTACCAATTTATACAAAGCAGGTTTTTGGCAAGAAGGGCTAGCATTCACTTGTCAAGTGCAGCCATCTTTAATAAGACAACTTGCCTTATAAAAATTTACAGCAAAACAATAGCCCTTGACCTATAAAAGGAGCTTCAAGGGGGCTACAAATCATGAATCCGAGTTCAATCATCCCATCCACAAATTATCCAGCCATCCAGCATCCCATGACCCAACAAGAGGGAGAGAAAGAGATAAAGAGGAAGAGAGGAAGAAGAAGGTGCGCCACCACTAATTGTTGGCCATCCTCCAATCTTTCCATCACATTCCTTTCTTCTTTTATTTTTATGGGGTTGTAATTAAAGAGCTCATGTCTCCATTATGATGTATTAATCAAGGTTCATATGCTACCTCGTCTCTCTTTCATTCATATGCTATTCATTATATATTTTAATTTTGATTCTTTCTACTCCACAATATAATATAAGACTATAGACTTCTTAATCCCCGTATGCTCATGTGATTATTAGGATTTTATTTATTTTGAAATGTCATAGATTAAATTTTAATTCGGACGAAAACACATACATGAATTTGAAAATCAAAAACTTGTTTTATGCACTCTGAATGATTTTTATCTCTTCATCCTATACTCCAAATATTCTAAAACCTTGCACATATAATCTAAACACAATAGCACACTTTCAACAAAATTTTTAAGAATTTTACATTATGAAACATCATAAATAAAATCAGAGAGAATCAAACAAAACCGAAATAGAATCTATAAAACCAGAAGTTCCTGCAGTAGAGGATGGGTTATTATCCTATATCTTTGTACACAATGAACTATTTTGATTGAAAATAGTCTCATTACAAATCTAACATCTGTAGCTTTCTAACAAGATGATTTTCATATAAATCAGAAATATCAACTCCAAGATAAAACTATTTTTTTAAATCTCTCATTTTTTGGTACAGTTTTATTCTGAGTATCTAAGTGGGGTCTAGTTTCATTTAATTTGTAAATCAAAAGCATTTAAAATAAAAATAAAAATAGTTTTTGAATATATACATAAAATGTGTTTTCTATAAAAAAATTATAATTTTTTGGAGATTAAAAAACTGTATAAAAAAATCAGAAATGAAACTTTGAAAACATAACCTGTTTCTGTTTTTCAAGATTTTGAATGTTTTTAAGTTAGGAAAAAAATCACAATTTTGTCAAGTTCTGGAATTTAAATTTGTTTTTTAAAACTCATCGGATCTCAAACGATTTTCAAAGCATCTAGGTTGACCATTAAGCATCGGTTCAAGAAGGCCCATGTCGAAAAGAGTTTACTTGTATAAAATTGCTATCGAAATCAGAAATCAATCTTTGCTAGTTTGAGCAAACTAGATGGCATGCTCACACACATGACATAGTTTGAGAATTTCATTTCAAGTCTCTATATAGGCTTCGAAATAAAAATTAACATCTATAGATTTGGCACACCCGATGGGACGTGAGTCTTTGAAAATTATTTTGAGTCAATTTTTTTAAAAGTAATTCCAAATTCAAATCATGATTCTTAAACTTCTCTCTTTTTCAAATCCTTTGTTTTGAGTTCAAATTCTAGCGATTCAATAATATCAAGTTTGGATGATTCCTTTGAAAATATGTCAAAGAAGGAATCATCATGCTTTCAAAATCAGATTTCCTAAACCATGAAGAAATCTTCTCAAGCCCGAGAAGAAGAAATTGACTTTTTAAGGAGGAGAGCAATATACCTTGAAAGGAAAATTGAGGCCCTAGAGGCCAAGGCACATCGTTCTTATGAAAAGTCATTTTGGTTATATAGGGAGAAAAGCCATACCCGAAAAATCAAACCGAGGCCAAAATCCGATGAAGGATATGATGCTGCAAATGAAGCAAGCATTAAGATCAAATCATCTAACCTTGCTAATCATCCAAACACCCCTTTGTCTATAGAAAAACAAAAAAAAATCTATGTTTGAAAAGACCGAAAAAAGTTGGAAAACCTTCAAAAATTAAAAAGATTTGAAAATCAAAAAGTTGAAATTGTGAAAATAAAAAATGAGAAAAAAGTCTACATCCCTAAGTGCACAAGTGGAGTGGGGCATGAGAGTCACATCACCTTAGATTTTTCAAAATCAGTTACTCCGATGGGTTCCATTCTCATGAGCACCATTTCATATAAAAGGGAGAATGAGTGTTGCACACACATAGGCTTGGAGAATGAAATCCAAGACCTCGAAAAGCAATGGGAGCTCGAAGTCATGCATGAACTATGACACTCTCAAGACGCTTGCAAGAAAGCTTGCTCTCACTATGGAAAGATAAATAAGCTCGAAAAGGTATATCTGAAACTCATTTCTCTCAAAACTCTCTACTCGATCCTCCTCTTTGTTGTGTAGGACTAGTAGATCATTCACATTCAAATCACACTCATGTGCCCCAAGACCCCACCAAATGTATCTAACGATGTGGATTTTCAAGGTATGGCGAATATCCAGCACTAACAAAAAGAATTTCAAAATAATAAAGAAAAAGAAAATAAAGTTCAGAACTTGGTAGACATGGAAGACATGCATCAACATCCTAAGTATACCTAACCCTATCATGTATAAACAAATCCTTTTGAGCCTACGTTTGTATCATAAACTCAAGCCTATGACCATCACATCTCCCAACATCCATAAACCCACTAGGAGACCGATTATGCTTTCCCTTGGGATCCTTTTCTCTCTTTGGTGCAAGGGATCAAACATGCTCTCCCTTATCATCCACATAAACTCTAATCGTCCACTCCTAGAAGCACATTGCATTGCACCTAGGATTCATCCCCATCGCCAAGATCATTCATCTCTTAGGAGAACTAGAGTTGACCCATCCCAAACCCTCTAGGGTCACATGTATCCTAGAGGAACCTAAATCCACCCTTCTAGAGTCGTCCATCTCCTAGAGACACCCAAATCACCCGAGTCCTCTATGCCTAGGGTCACATACATCCTAGCGAGTCAAACACCTCCACCCCAAGGGGCACAACAAGGCAACTTAGCTTACAAAAAGCTACAGCAAAAAGGCAATGTATTGCCTATAAAATGGCCCTTGAAAGGGGCTGCAAACCATCATTGAATCAAGCTTCAATAGATCCAGCCATCAACCAAATTCATGGCCGGCAAGAGGGAGGGAAAGAGAGGGAGAGAGAGAGAGAAGAAGGAGGCTCACCGCTACCAATCATTGGCCGCTGCTCCATCTCCCGCTACAGGTCCTTCTCTTTATTTTATATTATTATTATCTTCTCTTTCATTAAGATTAATAGGGTTGTAATTAAGGAGTTCATGTCTCCATGTTGATGTATTAAATAAGGATCATATGCTACCCCATCTCTTTTTCATTCATCAATTATCTGTTATATGTTTGATTTCGATCTTTTCTACTCCGACATATTATAAGATAATATATCTCATAATCCCCTCTATCCCCATAATATAATTATAATTTTATGTATTTTAAATTGTTGTAGATTGTTTTTAATTTGGATGAAAGTATACACATATCTTGAAAAACTAAAAACCTATTTTCTACGCTTTGTACCCGTCCAATAAATGATTTTCATTTCATTATCCCCTGTAAACACCCCAAAAATGCCATATTTTAAAATTCCTGAACTTCAAAAGCCATCTCGAGGCTAAAGCCAGAGAAAGAAGGAAAATTAAAGCTTGTTCGGAGAAAAGCCCGACAAAGGCAAAGCCATAATTCAGGACCAAAAAGCAAAACCTAGGCCAGAAGCAGATTTCAACCTTGGGGTATGAAATGCAAAGTCAAGGCATCAACAAAACCTCAAAAATCCAAGACCAAGCTTAGAATCCCAGGATTCAAACAAAATGAAGTCTAGAAGGTGAGAAGGAGTTCAGATGAAAAGGTTGGGGAAGACCTAGCCCAAGACAGAGCACTGATGAAGCTAGGGTCCGCAGAGACTGTCCGTCTCGAAACGCCAAGAAGGACTAAAGAAATGAAATTTTGGATTGGATCTAGACCTAAATATCTAGATCCAAACCCAAATAGTGTTTGGATCAGATTTGGATCTCAAAATCCAAATCCAAGATCCATACCCAAGACCCACCTCATTTGCCTATAAATAGAGGTGAGGGGGTGCCCACAAGTTCACATGAAATCTAAGAGGGCTTGGGGAGAGCTTGCATAAAGTAGGAGAGAGAAATGGTGGGCTTGATATTTTCAAGTGGGCTAGCCATGTGGGCTTGATCAAAGGGTATGGGTTCAAGCCATGTATGGACCTAGACCTAACCAAAGGGTTGCACCAACATATGGCGTAGATTTGAAGCTGCAAGTGGGTAGACTGACTCCAAGAGGTAGGTGCCTAAACCTAAACCTAACCTAGCCCATCTCCACCTAGCCGACCCACCTAACCTAGCCCATCTCCACCTAGCCGACCCACCAAAAACCTAACCCATTCCCACCTAGCCGACCTAACCTTCACCACATCACCCTAGACACCCCACCTAAACCGAACCCTCACCCCTTTTGCTGCAACCTAGTTGCACTCGACCTAAGACCTAACCCACCACTTAGCCATACCACCTAACCTAGCCCATCTCCACCTAGCCATACCACCAAAACCTAACCCATACCGCCCAGCCACATCCCAGCCAACTTCATTCAATCCACCCTACATCCTAGCCGACTTCATTCAATCCACCCTACATCCCAAAACACCCCACCTATCACCCGGCCTGCACCTTGTGCAGTGCCAACCTTCGGCCTGCACCTTGTGCAGCACCAACCTCCGGCCATCCTAGCGCCATCCCCCTACCTAGTACCCGACCAGCACCCTAACACAACCCCTCACCTACCTACCCCACATCCCAGCTGACTTCATTCAATCCACCCCATTTCACCCACCTACCTACCTGCCACTACCATCCCTTAGCCATACGTCCTAGCCACACCGCAACCCCTTGCCATACCCGCAACCTACCTTGCTGCCTCGACATACCCTAGTGCCACACACCCTCCAACCTGCCGACCTACCTCAGCAGCAGCACCCTTCAGCCATGACTTAGCCCCACACCTTGGCATAACTCACCACCTCACCCTAAAGCCCCACTCCCAACCGACTTGGTTTAGCTCTCCCTGGCTGAAAACTTTCACCATCTTGAACTTGGCTGAACTCCAAGACTTGAGCCGACTGCACCATAAGAACCTACCTCGGCTGCAACAACTTGACCACGACAAAAGGGCCTGAACTACCTCAAGGTGGACTTGCACAAGTTGAACCCGGGCTCAGCACAAAGAAGGTGGACACGACTGTAAACACCCAAAAATAAAACGATTTTCAAAATCAAACACTTGGTTTGAAAATTCATTTCAAAACCCAACTCTAGAGTTTTTGAAAACCCAGGAGTTGTAAAGGCTTGAAATTTTGGTTTTTAACCCCGTTCAAATTGAATTTCTCAAATATGGGCCAAGTCCAATTTTGTAAAAACCCAAAATTCAACAAGTGAAACCTAAAGCAAAAGTAGCCTCCGAAGCAGGTTCAGAAGCCCAAAGAAAGCACCCTAGCCTGATAAAAGCCAAGATCAAAAGGCAAAAGGAAGGCCTAGGCCAGAAGCAGACTGCAAGCCCTGAGCACCAAAAGCCAAGCCAAGCCAAGAGCATCCACCCAAGCAACAAAAATCCAAGCCAGAAACGATGAAAATGAACAGAAACGAAGTCTAGAATGGTGAGAAGGAGTTCGGACGACAAAGTTGGGGAAAACCCAGCATAAGACGGAGCATTGATGAAGCCAGGGCCCACACAAACCGTCCGTCTCAAAAAATGCCAAGAAGGACTGAAGAAAAGAAATTTGGACTAGATTTGGACCCAAATATCTAGATCCAAATCCAAATAGTGTTTGGATTGGATCTAGATCCAAAATATCCAAGATTCGAGATCCAAAACCAACTAAATATTTGGGTCAGATCTGGAGCCTAAAATATCCGAGATTCGAGATCCATACCCAAATAGTGTTTGGATCGGATCTGGATTCCAAGACCCAAATCCAAAACCCATATCCAAGACCCACCTCAGTTGCCTATAAATAGAGGTGAGGGGGGCCCAAATGAAGTTCATGTGAAATGCTTGGGAGGAGAGAGAGTGAGAGAGAGACCTAGCCATGTTGACTCATGGGTGAGGTGGGTTCAAGCCATGTTGGCTAAGTGGGTCTAGACAAGGGCTGCAACCAAGGTGGGCTCGACCAACGAAGACCGTAACCAAGGCGTGGACATGGGCTCAACCAAGAAGGACCGACTCCAAGAGGTAGGCCTCCTAACCCCACCCTAAACCTAGCCTAATCACCTAACCCACTTCATTAAACCTCGCCCTAACTAACCTAGACCTAGCCCTCTCACCTAAACCAACTCAAACTACCCCATACTTCCCCTCTAAACCCAACCTAACCGAGTGCCAAGAGCACTCGATTTTTCTTGACACAATCAAGACCCGATGCCCCGTGCGCTAGACACCCTAGCGCCTAGCGCCCGACGCCCTGCTGCGCACCCCGCGCCTGGCTGCGCCCCGCGCGCCAGACACCCGAGCGCACAACTGATGCACGCGCCTTGCTGCACCACTGCAACACCGACCTGCCTTACCTTAGGACTAGCCCTACCTTTAGGCCGTGACCTTCACCTTAGGGCCGACTAGAACCAAACCCAAACCTTAGGCCGTGACTTGCCTTAGCTAGCCCGCGCCTAAGACACCCCATCTTGCCATGAGCTCTCTCGTAAGCCCTAACTAGGCCTAAGTATCCGGCGTGTCCCTAAGCACACCCGAACCAACACTCTCTCAAGCCCACCTAGGGAGACCCCTCTTGGCTGCCATGGTGGACCACAAGCCCAAGCACGAGCAAGGAAAAGCCGTCCACTTGTAAGTGTTTAAATTCGGTTTTTACCTTACTCCTCTTAAATTTAATTCAATTTTGATACGGGGTTGTAATAATGGAGCGTGGTCTCTCCCTGAAATGTAATATTGGTGCTTGATACACAAGCACACACGTACACTCGAGCTTTAGCTCTTATCTCATACACAAGACACCCACGTACACTTGAGCCTTTCCGCTCTTAGTTGCACACTATTGCACACACATTGAGCCTTCGCTCTTACTTAAAAGACTTTAGTGAAAGCTGTGCAATTTCAATTCCGGGTTGTTACATTCTTGTCGTGCGAGTTTGTCATTTATATTTCACACTTGCACCCAAGAAGTACATGAGCACTTGCTCCACACTCTCACGCACCTTTTAAGCCTTTGTTGCTCATAAGATATAGCATATTTCTATATACTTTCAGCTGCGTGGGATTTACTTTCAAGTCGTGTGAGTTTGTCATTTAAGCTTCCACACTTGCACGCAAGAGCACTCAAGCACTTGCTCTACACTCTCATGCACATTTTGGGCCTTTGTTGCTCATAAGATATAGTGTATCTATATACTTTCAGTTGCGTGAGTTTTACATTCAAGTTGTGTACGTATTTACATTTCGGGTGGTTCAATTCAAGTCGTGTGAGTTGTCTTTTCATTTATACACAACACACACGAACACATTGAACCTTTCCGCTCTTATATACTTATATTTCAAATTCAGCAAGTTCAATTCAAGTCGTGTGAGTTTGTCATTTCAGTTCTACATTACACACACGCGTGCATTGAGCCTTTTCGCTTTTAATATAAGTATACCTCTCTTCCGTAATTTACATTCAAGTCGTGTGAGTTGCTTTTAAGGTTCGGGTATTTCCCTTTCAACTGCGTGAGTTGCACTTACATTTCAGGTATTTACTTTAAGCTGTGTGTGTGAGTTGCTTTCAATTCGAGCCTAGCTCACATCATATCAAACCTGAAGAGCATTCGTGCATCCTTGCATTTGCGTATTTTCAAAGAGGAAACCCCGAAACTACGCTCAAACTTGCTAAATCTAGGCCACTTGAAGCACACACATCCGGCCTAAAATAGCTAAAACTCAAAGACTTGAAAAGCGTACAACCCCCGTAATAAAAACGGCAATTTAGGCAAACAATCGTTGAAATACTCGCTTGTCTTTCAAAAGTTTATGTTTGTTTGAAATCAAAGTTTTCTAAGCGCTTAAATCGACCCTTGAGCACCTGTTCAAGAAGGTTGTAGACACTGAAAATCCTCACCTCTAGTTCTTAGGCCTGAAGCGAATCTTTTCGTGTGTCTAAGTCATATTTTAGCAAAAGGTCGTGCCAGCTAGCTTGCTTAAGCTAGCGAAGAAATGTTTTGAAATCTGACTTCTATCGGGGCGACTGTGAGCAAGTGAGTTCTTTTCGTCGCAGACCTTCTTGCACCGATGCGCAAGGGTTAGTCTGTACGCTTGGCAAAGTCTTTTAAGATGTAAACCTCTTTGAAAAATAGCCTGTGTTTGGGCTTTGGATGTATGATTTCAGATTTTATTACACGTGGGATTTGCACGTGCCTATGTCTTTCTTTTTATCTCTTTTTCAGGCCAACTAGGTGTGTGCGCAAGTGACCTAGATTGGGCGATTTTTGAGAGGGAGTGTGGGGCTTGCTTTGATGTAATATGCATCCTAACTCGTGGTATGGCGTATATGCAATGCAAACTCACGCAACTCCAAAGGGAAAACCCAAATTGAAAGACAATACGGAAGGGAAATGACTTAATGTAAATTGCAAAAGGAAAATTGCAAAAGGAGAAATATGTCTATATCTTAAGAGCGAAAAGGCTCAATTGTGCAAGTGTGTGTCGTGTATATATGTAAAGACTACGCACACTACTGAACCTTAAAACCCAAATCTTAAAGACATAGCCGAAGGGAAATACTTATAATATATATGGGCTCGAAGGTCGCCAACGTGTGCATGGGTGTTGTGTGTATATTGAAAAACAACTCGCACGACTTGTAATGAAACCCAAATATAATTGCAATAGGCCTTGACTAAGGTCTTGGGAGTAAGAGCGAAAGCTCAATGTGTGTGAGTGTAGAATTGAAATACTACGCACACGACATGAATTTAAACCCAAATATAATTGCAATAAGCCTTGACTAAGGTCTTGGGAGTAAGAGCGAAAGCTCAATGTGTGTGAGTGTAGAATTGAAATACTATGCACACGACATGAATGAAAACACCCCAAAACGAAATTGCAATACAACCCTTACTAGGGTCTTGGGAATAAGAGCGAAAGCTCATTGTGTGTGAGTGTGAAAATTGAAAGACAACACACACAACTTAATAAAACCCACGCAACTTAAATATACATAAGTATAGCTATATCTTAAGGACTGATTAGGCCCATGTGTGTGTCAAAATCGTGTGCAGCTAAAAGCAGAATAGGCTCAAGTGTATGTGTGTGTGGGTGTGCCAATCCACATTATTACAAGCGAGGGGAGACAACGCTCCATTATTACAACCCTGTATCAAATTTAATTAAGCATAAGCAAGTCTATAACAAGGACCGAGTTAGGCACTTACGTATAGCTGGTCCGGGTGTGACTTGCTTGCACTTGGGCCTAGTGAGTCGCCTTGGGCTGCAAGAGGGAGCTCCTTGGATGGCTGCGGCAAAGGGGAGGTGCTGGCAGGGTGGCGCCTTGGCGCTGGCTGAGGGGCAGGCACGACAGGTAGGTAGGGGGGGTAAGGTGGGTGTAAGGCGCGGCTGGCTGAGAGAGGGGGACTGGCCGGGTAGTGATGTGTTGGTGTTGGCCGAATGGGAGAAGATCGGGTATAAGGCACAGCAAAAGGGGGATATGTAGTGAGTTGGGGAAGGTTAGGGTGTTAGCTAAGGGCTGTCACTAAGGCTTGGGGTAGGTCTTAGGGAGAGGTAAGGTGGGTGTAAGGCGCGGCTGGCTGAGAGAGGAGGGGCAGGTGGTGCGAGTGATGATCCTGGCCGAATGGATGGAAGGTGGCAGGTGTTGGCCAGGTAGATAGCATGTTAGCTAGGCTAAGGGAAAGTGGCGGGTGTGTGGCCAGGAATGGAGGGGAGTGGAGAAGAGATAATGTTGAGATGGGGTACTAACCGGGATGGAAGGGCTGGCAGAAGGGTGGAGGTGGCGGGTGGAAGAGGTCCTGGCCGAATGGAAGGGTTGGTGGCGTGGAATGGTGTTGGCCGGATGCAGCAGGTGGAAGGTGGTGTGGAGTGGTGCTGGCCGAGTCCCAAGTGAGTCAAGGGGCGAGTTCCAAGAGGGGGAAGAAATCCTGGATTTTTGAGAGCCAAAGACCTCCTACCCACATGAATGGGAGGGGTATTTATAGGCTTAATGGGGTCGGTGGCTGGGATGGTATTGGGGAGTCGGTTTGGCTGGTTTGGTGGTGGTGGTTTGGGGGTGTGGTGTGCTAGATATTTTGGTGGGCCAGATATTTGTTTTGGGTGGTTTGGGGGTATGGTGTGCTAGGTGTTTAGGTGGGCTGGTTTAGTGGTTTAGGGCTTAGTTAGGTGGGTTGGGCTTAGGGTGAGGTTTAGTGAAGTGGGTTAGGTGTTTAGGCTAGGATTAGGGTGAGGTTAGGGGGATTAGGCTAGGTTTAGGGAAGGATTAAGGAAGTGGGTTAGGTGATTAGGCTAGGATTAGGGAAGGATTAAGAAAATGGATTAGGTGATTAGGCTAGGATTAGGGTGAGGGTTAGGTTCTAGGGTTAGGTTTAGAAGCATCCCTTTGCCTTCGACCCATGGACCTAGTTGCAACATGTTGGTGCAGCCCTAGGTTAGGTGTAGGTGCATACAAGCTTAATCCCACACTAGGCTAAACCCACATGATTAACCCAAAACTTGACACAAAAGTCAAGCCCACCATATTCTCACTCATATTTCACCCCATTCTCTCTCATACCCAAGCTTTTCACATGAATTTCTTATGGGCCCCACCTCCATTTATGAGAAGGTGATGTGGGCCATGGATGTGGATATTGGATTGGATCTTTGGATCCAAATCCAAATCCAAATCCATATGCATGTTTGGATTTGGATCTGGATATATATGGTCCAGATCCGATCCAAATCTAATTTTCTAACTCCTTCATGGTATGTTTGAAACGGACGGTTTGTGCGGGGCCTGACAGCATCAGGTCTTGCGTTGGGTCTTCGCCAACATTATCGTCCGCTCCTCTTTTCACCTTTCGGAGATCATTTCAAACAGTTCGTTGATAATAGGGGCTTGGATGTCCGAGATTCTGGGGATGATTCTGATACGAGAGTTGATGTGCCAGGCTCAACATATGCTCCAGTTCTGGGCTCTCTTTCACTTCTTTGGTCTTGCTTTCATCAGGCCAAGTTGCTTTTCAGGGTTTTCAAAACACCTTTTTAAAGGTTTTAAAATTATATAACTCATATTTTAAAATATGTATAGTTTAAACATATGTACAGGGTTGCCTGAAAGGCTCCTTGGTTTCCAGACTCAAAATAGCCCTTTGGGGCAGCTTTTGCAAAAGTGTTTTGGGAAAATCGTGAGATTTTGGGGTGTTTACAAATGCCCCTCTTTGGCATTATCCAAATTGATTTGGAGCATTATCCAAATTGATTTGGATAATGGCAAAGATGACAACACCCCTTCCGATGTCTCCCTAGATCTATCCACGAAAATATGGGATCGTCCCAATCTTTAGCAAAATCTCACTTTGAAAACCCTGGTAGGAGGAGATATCACGCCAAAGGGATTTACAAATGGTTTCTGATCCTAAACGGGAACATGTTTATGCAAGTGTCCATGCGTGGATATGCAGATGCATGACATGGATGGGGTACCAAGAATGGTGACCTCCCAGAGACCAGATATGGTCGAACTCTTGAGACTTACAAAGGTCTGCTGCTCTAGGTGAGCAGACCCTATGCTGTTCGATGTTCGATTTTTCAAAATCTATTTACAAAAAGGGAAAACTGCTTTGAGCTTTAATCCTAAGGATCTCGAGCTCTTTGTATCTGCCTTTGCTTGAGTCTTGACACTTGCTAATCTAGCGGAGGTTTTATAAGAAAACAAGCTATATTTCAAGATTCCTACGTCTTACTCGAAACGTCGAATTCTTAAACAAAATGAAATTCAAGTAAGTAAATCCTATTTTTACTTTAGGATTCCTCGAGATGAATCATGTTTTACTTGGGATAAGCCAGGGATGGGGAAGAGATACCACAGTCCCTTCTGAAGTGTCCCATGGTTTAAGGCATAGAAGGCGGAAAACTACTCTTTTTGAGCTTTTTGGCCTCTTTTTCCTTTTTTTCATAGAGGGTCTCCCTTTGGGAGCATTTTTTCTTTAATCCCTCTTTTCCATAAAAGAATCGAATTTTCTTCTTTTTTGATTCTGGTTTCTTTCTTTGGGAAAGAGATATTTGACAGGGAATTCCCTTTGTTTTGGCCACGTTTTCCTTTTGGAAGGAGAAGAGAAGAGGGGAGGACTTATCCCAAGGTCACACTCGATCCATTCCAGATCAACCTATTTAGAAATAGCACGTACTATTTGCAAGTATCTTGCTATATTGAACTAGGCCTTTCTTTATAAGAAGAAGGATTTTGAAATGTAACCACGTATTTGGAAGACTCCACTCTTTCACAAGTGCAAATTCTCTCACTCACGGTCACACAATTCGCCTTTCAACCTTACTTTTGAAGTTTCAAAGCAGCTATCCCTAAGGGTTTTCGAAAAATGGGAATTTAACCCAAATCCTATACATAATACTTCTTTAAGTATTGAATATTGATAGGATCTGCTAAATTCCTACGTTCTACATCGATCAACCAATATGAGTTGTTTGTGGTGGTTGCACGTACAACATAGGGTCTATCCCACTTGGGGCGCCACTTTCCGAGGGGATGTGGGCCATGATAGTGGATGATTTTCAAAACCAGATCTCCCACTTCAAAGTGACGAGGTCTCATGTGTTTGTCAGAATGTCGGGCTATCCTTTGCCGGTATGCATGAGCATGATCCATAGCAAGGAGTCGCCTCTCATCTAGGGGGAGGTCGAGTGCAATGGATGTATGGAATGAATGCAATTATGTATGAATGAGAAGAATGACGTTTGTGCCATAGACCAATTCGAATGGTGTGGCCTTTGTGGGAGTCCGTATGAAAGTACTATAAGCCCATAAGGCTTCATCCAGCTTCTCGTGCCACGTCCTACCCTTCTCTAAAGTCTTCTCAATTATGCTAATGAGAGTCTTATTCATGGCTTCGGCTTGGCCGTTGCCTTGAGGGTAGTAGGGCAAAGGAGAAGTGGTGAGTTATGCTATAGAAGGGCAAAGGATAAGACAAAGGAGAAGTGGTGAGTTATGCTATACGTGTTGCACAACTTAACCATCCGCTTGTTTTTGAATGGGGTGCCATTATCGGACCCAAGGTCTCGTGAAACCCCAAATCGAGCCAAGATATTCCTCCTAATGAAAGCCACCACATGTTGCCCCTGTACGTTGGTCAGGGAGATGGCTTCCACCCACTTGGAGAAATAGTCAGTGGCTCCTAAAATGAATCTATGCCCATTCGATGCCTTTGGAAAGATCGGGCCTACGATATCAAACTCCCACATGGTAAATGGCCAGGGGCTGACCACGGAATGCAAAGCAGATGATGGGATATGAATGACGTGCCCATGCACTTGACATGGATGACACTTCCTAACATGATCGTGACAATCCTTTTTCAGGGTGGACTAGAAATAGCCTGCTCTAAGTATTTTCATCGCCATCATGTTGGCATTAACATGACCTGCACATTCTCCATTGTGGAACTCATGCATAACAGTCCTAGCCTCCTTTAGATCGACACATCTTAGTAGGATGTCGGTAAAACTTTTCTTATACAGAACCCCATCCAGAATGGTGTATCGGGTTGAAATTTTATGGATGAATGCCTTATCTTTGGATGTGGCATCCTCGGTGACTCCCCCATTTTCTAGAAAACATTTGATGTCGTAAAACCAAGGTTTTTCAACAGAATTTGGGTTATTTTGGCAAATATCCAAATCGTGTGTGGATGGGTTGGGCGCATGCCATATTTCTAAGGATCGAGTTAACGAAATGGGATCGACCTTTAGGGTTGAACCCAAGGAGGAGAGGGCGTCGGCAATGCCATTATCCTCTCTACCTACATGTGTGAGTCTACACGGTTGGAATGACTCAACCAATCGAGTGGCCAACTCGTGATATGGAAGAAGTTTTTCATTTCGTACTTTCCAAATTTTCAAAACTTGGTTTATAACAAGGAGCGTATCTCCAAAGACCTCGATGCATGATTGTAGATGCAGAAAGTTTCCGCTCCTGGTTCTTAGGCATGAAGCGAACCTTTTCGTGTGTCTAAGTTCTATTTAAGCAAAAGGGCGTGCCAGCTAGCTTACTTAAGCTAGCGAAGATATATTTTTTTAAATCTGACTCCTAACGTGGCGACTGTGAGCAAGCAAGCTCTTTTCGTCGCAGACCTTCTTGCACCGATGCGCAAGGGTCAGTCTGTATGCTTTAAAAATCAAGTTTTGGAATATGAGAACCTACAAAAACATGTTTGAGGTGTTCGATTCGGGTTGTTTTTGTATGATTTTCATATTTTATTTCACGTGGATTTGCACGTGCTTATGTCTTTCTTTTTATCCCTTTTCGGGCCAACTAGGTGTGTGTTATGAACACGTGACCTAAGTGGGGCGACTTTGAGCGGGAGTATGGGGTTTGCTTTGATGCAATATGCGTCCTAACTCGTGGTATGGCGTATATGCAATGCAAACTCACGCAACTCCAAAGGGAAAACCCAAAATTGAAAGACAATGCGGAAGGGAAATGACTTGAAATGTAAATTGCAAAAGGGAAATTGCGAAAGGGAAATATGGCTATATCTTAAGAGCGGAAAGGCTCAATAGTGCAAGTGTGTGCCGTGTATATATGTAAAGACTACGCACACTGCTGAACCTTAAAACCCAAATCTTAAAGACATAGCCGAAAGGGAAATACTTATAATATATATGGGCCCGAAGGTCGCCAACGTGTTGCGTGGGTGTTGTGTGTATATTGAAAGACAACTCACACGACTTAAATGAAACCCAAATATAAATTGCAATATGGCCTTAACTAAGGTCTTGGGAGTAAGAGCGAAAGCTCAATGTGTGTGAGTGCGAGAATTGAAGTACTACGCACACGACATGAAATTAAACCCAAATATAAATTGCAATAGGCCTTGACTATGGTCTTGGGAGTAAGAGCGAAAGCTCAATGTGTGTGAGTGCGAGAATTGAAAGGCAACACACACGACATGAAATTAAACCCAAGGGAAAATATAACACGGCCCTTACTTGGGTCTTGCAAATAAGAGCGAAAGCTCAATGTGTGTGAGTGCGAGAATTGAAAGACAACACACACAACTTAAGCAAAACCCCATGCAACTTAAATTATATAAATAATTTTATATCTTAAGGGCTGATTAGGCCCGTGTGTGTTCAAAATCGTGCACAACTAAGAGCGAGATAGGCTCAAGTGCACGTGTGTGTGGGTGAGCCAAGCCACGTTATTACAAGCGGGGGGAGACAATGCTCCGTTATTACAACCCCGTATCAAATTTAATTAAGCTTAAGAAAGTCTATAAACAAGGACCGAGTTAGGCACTTACGTATAGCTGGTCCAGAGGTGACTTGCTTGAGCTTGGGCTGCAAGAGGGAGCTCCTCGGAAAGGCACGGCAAAGGAGGGCTGCCCGGGTGAAGGAAAATGTTAAGGGTGTGGCGCCTTGGCGCTAGCCGGGTGATGGGAAGGATGGTGCTACTGTGGTAACTTGTGCTAGGGTAGTTAGGGGGGTGTCACTAAGGTGTGGGGCAGGTCCTAGGGAAGGTAGAGCTAAGGGGTGACTAGGGGGGATGTCTATGGAAGAAGGTGTAAGGCCGCGGGTGGTTAGGTGCAGTCGGTTATGGCTGGCCGACTAGTGGCAGGTTAGGTGGTTGCTGGCTAGGGTAACAAGGGTGGATTAGGAATGGGAAGGGGGAGCTAGCTAGGGTGTTGTCTAAGGGGTGGTTTAAGGGGAGAGGTAAGGTTGAGGGTGACTAACTAGGGGCAGTCTAGGGGATGAAGCAAGATGGCGTGTGTGATGTAGTTGGGCAGAGGTTGGCTGAATGGGGAAGGGTGGCAGATGGTGGCTGGGAGGTGATGGTGGTGCGGTGGCTGAGAGTGGAGGGGGAGTGAAGATAGGATGATGTTAGGATAGGGTACTAACCGAAGAGGAAGGGAAGGTTGGCGTGTGTCCAAGGAAGGCAGCCGAGTGGAAGGTGGATGCAGTCGGGTGGAAGGAGTGGAGCTGGCCGGGCAGTTGTGGTGGTGTAGACGCGCGAAAATTCCCGCCTCTTCGCCTCTTTCGTGGCTTGGAGTGGATCTTATCGTGCGTCTAAGGCCTATGTATACAAATAGGGCGTGCCAGCTAGCTTACTTAAGCTAGCGAAGATATATTTAACACTGACTTCTAAACGTGGCGACTGTGAGCAAGTGAGCTCTTGTCGTCGCAGACCTTCTTGCACCGATGCGCAAGGGTCAGTCTGTACGCTTTTGCAAAGATCGAGTTTTTGGGGAAAAAGTCTACGAAACGGTTCGAGGTGTCTATTTCGGGTTTTTAAGATGTGATTGCATGTTTTTAGATCACGTGGATTTGCACGTGCCTAAGTCTTTTCTTTTATCCCTTTTTGGGTCGCCTAGTTTGTGTGTTATGAACACTCCACTACATGGGCGAATTCGAGAGGGGGTTGCTTCGATGCAATATGCGTCCTACCTCGTGGTATGGCGTAGATGCAATGCAAACTCACGCTACTCCAAAGGAAAAACCCGAAATGTAAAGACAATACTGAAGGGAAATAACAGAAGGGAAATAACCGAAGGGAAATAACCGAAGGGAAATAACCGAAGGGAAATAACCGAAGGGAAATAACCGAAGGGAAATAACCGAAGGGAAATATGTATATATCTTATGTATATGAGCCCTTACTCGGGTCTTGCAAATAAGAGCGAAGGCTCAATGTGGGTGCGTGCTTGAATTGAAAGACTTACACACACGACATGAAATTAAACCCAAATATAAATTGCAGTAGGGCCTTGACTAAGGTCTTGGGAGTAAGAGCGAAGGCTCAATGTGTGTGAGAGTGCTTGAATTGAAATACTACACACACGACATAAATGAAACCCAAATATAACTGCAATAAGGCCTTTACTAAGGTCTTGGGAGTAAGAGCGAAGGCTCAATGTGTGTGAAAGTGCTCGAATTGAAAGACTTACTCACACGACAAGAAATGAAACCCAAATAGTATCGGTCGGCCCTTACTTGGGTCTTTCAAATAAGAGCGAAAGCTCAATGTGTGTGAGAGTGCTTGAATTGAAAGACAATGCACCCAACTTAAGCAAAAACCCTTCGAAAATGAAAGTATATATATATATACTTATGTATTATGGGCTGATTAGGCCCGTGTGTGTTCAAAATCGTGCACAACTAAGAGAGTGCACGTGTGTGGGTGTGCCAAGCCACGTTATTATAAGCGGGGGGAGACTATGCTCCGTTATTACAACCCCGTATCAAATTGAATCTCAAGCAAGTATACAACTAAAGACCGAGTTTAGGCACGTACGAGTAGCTGGTCTGTAGAGGCCTTGCTTGAGCGCGGGCTTGGCCCTCGCCTTGGGCTGCAAACGGGAGCTCCGCGAGGGTGGATGACAAAGGGTGCTGGCCTGCTGCAAGTGGGGCACGGGATAGGCGCCTCGAAGGTGGCCGGCTGCAAGTGGGTGTCGCCTTGATGTGGGCGATTAAAGGGCTGGGCCAAGTGAGTGTGTAGGGTCACTAGGAGAGTCTAAAGTGTTAGGGAGTATGGACCTAAAAAGGGGTTTAAGGGAAGGCCGAATGAGAGTCTTGTAGGGTAGCCGGAGGTAGATGGGATGGTTAGGTAGTGGCCGATGGTTTAGGTTGTGCTAGGTTCGGCTAAGGGAGAATGGTGGCATCAAAGGGCTGATGTGTAGGTGAGATGATGGTATGGTGGGTGGCCAGGAATGGAGAGGGAGTAGAGAAGGATTTAGGTAGAGTTGGGGGGGTGCTTACCGAATGGGGAGAGGCGGTGGATGGAAGAGAGAAGCCAGGTGGCTGGGATGGAGAGAAAGTGGTGGCGTCCGGCTGGGAGATGGTGGTGGCGTCCGGCTAGGAGATGGTGGTGGGATGGAGAGGAGGTGGCGGTGCAGGTGGAGCAAGTGGAGCAGGTGGGAGATGGTGGAACTTGGCTGGACTTGGGGAAGGAAGGGACCCGGCTGGGATTGGTGAAGCCACCAGCTAGGGAAAACCCGCCCCCAAGGGGGGGGGTTTAAATAGGGATGGATAGGTCGGTTAGGGCTGGGTTTGGGGTAGTGGTTAGGTGGTTTAGGTAGGGTGGTATTAAGATAAGGTGGGCTGGAAAGGGTAGGGCCAGATATTTTGAAAACTAGTGGTTTGGGTAGATTGTGGGCTAGGGGTGGTTTAGGGGTTTAGGGCTAGGTTAGGTGGTTGGGTTTTAGGGTGAGGTTTAGTGAGCTAGGTTAGGTGATTAGGCTAGGTTTAGGCTAGGTTTAGGGAAATTAACCTAGGTTTAGGGAAGGATTAGGGAAGTGGGTTAGGTGATTAGGTTGGGATTAGGCTGGGATTAGGGAAGTGGGTTAGGTGATTAGGCTCATATTAGGGGTGGATTAGGGGGGTAGGCTAGGATTAGGTGTTTTGGGTTAGGTTTAGGTGAAGGAGCTCCCTTTGCATGGCCCATAGACCTTAACCACCTCATGTTGGTGCAGCCCTACGTTAGGTTTTGGCTAATTACAAGCTTAAACCCACTCAATTAGGCTAAACCACATGATTAAACCCAAACTTGACACACAAGTCAAGCTTAATTACAATACTCTTGATATTTTCCATCCCCACTCTCTCTCATGCCCATAATCCCACGTGAATTTCAAGTGGGCCCCACCTCCATTTATGAGAAGGTGATGTGGGCCATGGATATGGATGTTGGATTGGATCTCTGGATCCAAATCCAAATCCAAGTCCACATATGGGTTTGGATTGGGATCTGGATATATATGGTCCAGATCCAATCCAAACTGAACTCTGACTCCTTCGAGCTGGGTTCGAAACGGACGATTTGTGCGGGGCCAAACAGCATCAGTACTCCGTCTGCGTTGGGTCTTCGCCAACATGGTCGTCCGCCTCCGTTTCTGCCTTCCGGAGATGACTTCAAATGACATTTTGATAAGAACAGGGTCTTGGACGTTCAAGATCCTGGGGGTATGGATGTGATACGAGAGTTGCTGTGCCGGGCTTGACATGTGCTCCGGTTCCGGGCTCTCTTTGACTTTCTGGTCTTGTCTTGATTAGGCCAAGCTGCTTTGGGGTTTCAAAACATGTTTTAAAAAGGTTTTAAAAGCCATATTGTATATTTTTGAAATATAGAGTTCAAAACATATGTGCAGGGTTGCTTGGAAGGCTCCTAGGTTTCCAGACTCAAAATAGCCCTTTGGGGCTGCTTTTACAAAACCAGATGGATTTGAGAAATTCATGGGATTTCGGGGTGTTTACAACTACACCACCACAACCTTCCCGCCACCCTTCCCCATTCGGCCAGACACAACCTATTACTCCACCCGCTGCCCTACCTTCCCACTCGTGACACCCCCTAGGTACCCCAACCACCTTACCTTGTTCCCTAGGACCTGCCCTTCCTCTCCTTTAACCACCCCTTAGTTCCACCTTCCATAAAACCCTACCTTCCCATTCGTGACATCCCCTAATCACCCCAGTCGGCCACCACTTAACTTGCCCCTAGTCGGCCAGCCACAGTCAACTACACCCAATCACCCGCGGCCTTACACCCTCTTCCTTAGACATCCCCCTTAGTCACCCCTTAGCTCCACCTTCCATAGAACCTGCCCTATGCCTTAGTGACCCTCCCTAACCACTTCAGCCCGAGACACCACGGCAGCACCCTCGTAGCAGTCGACAAGCCCCAAGGCGCCACACCCGCGCTCCCTTGTCACCCGGCCAGTCACACCCTTGCCGTTCCATCCCGAGGAGCTCCCTCTTGCAGCCCAAGGCGACGCCCAAGCCCAAGCTCAAGCAAGTCACCTCCGGACTAGCTATACGTAAGTGCCTAACTCGGACCTCATTTGTAGACTTGCTTAAGTTAAATTAAATTTGATACGGGGTTGTAATAACGGAGCATTGTCTCCCCCCGCTTGTAATAACGTGGCTTGGCACACCCACACACACGTGCACTTGAGCCTATCTCGCTCTTAGTTGTGCACGATTTTGAACACACACGGGCCTAATCAGCCTTTAAGATATAAACTTATTTATATAATTTAAGTTGCATGGGGTTTTGCTTAAGTTGTGTGTGTTGTCTTTCAATTCTCACACTCACACACATTGAGCTTTCGCTCTTATTTGCAAGACCCAAGTAAGGGCCGTGTTATATTTTCCCTCGGGTTTAATTTCATGTCGTGTGTGTTGCCTTTCAAATCTCACACTCACACACATTGAGCTTTCGCTCTTACTCCCAAGACCTTAGTCAAGGCCTATTGCAATTTATATTTGGGTTTAATTTCATGTCGTGTGCGTAGTACTTCAATTCTCGCACTCACACACATTGAGCTTTCGCTCTTACTCTCAAGACCTTAGTTAAGGCCATATTGCAATTTATATTTGGGTTTCATTTAAGTCGTGTGAGTTGTCTTTCAATATACACACAACACCCATGCAACACGTTGGCGACCTTCGGGCCCATATATATTATAAGTATTTCCCTTTCGGCTATGTCTTTAAGATTTGGGTTTTAAGGTTCAGCAGTGTGCGTAGTCTTTACATATATACATGGCACACACTTGCACTATGGAGCCTTTCCGCTCTTAAGATATAGCCATATTTCCCTTTCGCAATTTCCCTTTTGCAATTTACATTTCAAGTCATTTCCCTTCCGCATTGTCTTTCAATTTCGGGTTTTCCCTTTGGAGTTGCGTGAGTTTGCATTGCATATACGCCATACCACGAGTTAGGACCCATATTGCATCAAAGCAAACCCCATACTCCCACTCAAAGTCGCCCCACTTAGGTCACGTGTTCATAACACACACCTAGTTGGCCCGAAAAGGGATAAAAAGAAAGACATAGGCACGTGCAAATCCACGTGAAATAAAATCTGAAAATCATACAAAAACAGCCCGAATCGAACACCTCAAACACCTCAAGCCAGGGATGGGAAAGAGATACCACGATCCCTTCTGAAGCGTCCCGTAGTTTAAGGCGTAGAGGGCGGAAAACTGCTCTTTTTGAGCTTTTTAGCCTGTTTTTCCTTTTTTTCATAGAGGGTCTCCCTTTGGGAGTATTTTTTCTTTAATCCCTCTTTTTCACAAGAGAATCTATTTTTCCTTTTGAATTTCGGTTTCTTTCTTCTGGAAAGAGACTTCGGATGGGAAAATTTCCTTTATTTGGGTCACATTTTCCTTTTGGAAGGAGAAGAGAAGGGGGAAGGACTTATCCCAAGGTCACACTCGATCCATTCCAGATCAACCTATTTAGAAATAGCATGTACTACTTGTAAGTATCTTGCTATATTGAACTAGGCCTTTCTTTGTAAGAAGAAGGATTTTGAAATGTAATTTGATTTTGGAAAACTCCACTCTTTCACAAGTGTGAATTCTCTTACTCAGGGTCACACGATTTTGCCTTTGCACCTTATCTTCAGGTCTCAAGGCAGCTATCCCTAAAGGTTTTCGAAAATTAGAATTTAACCCAAATCCTACACATAATACTTCTTTAAGTATTGAATATTGATAGGATCTGCTAAATTCCTACCTTCTACATCGATCAACCAATACGAGTTGTTCGTGGTGGTTGCACGTACAACATAGGGTCCATCCCATTTGGGGCGCCACTTTCCAAGGGAATGAGGGCCACGATAGTGGATGATTTTCAAAACCAGATCCCCCACTTCAAAGTGGCGAGGTCTCATGTGTTTGCCATAGTGTCGGGCTATCCTTTGCCGGTATGCACGTGCATGATCCATAACAAGGAGTCGCCTCTCATCTAGCAAATCTAGTTCGGCCGTTCTAGCATGCTGAAGCGTCTCTAGGGGGAGGTCGAGTGCTATGGATGTATGGAATGAATGCAATTGAGTATGAATGGGAAGAATGGCATTTGTGCCATAGACCAATTCGAATGGTGTGGCATTCGTGGGAGTCCGGATGGAAGTCCTGTAAACACCCCGAAATCCCACGAATTTCTCAAAAATCCATCTGGTTTTATACAAGCAGCCCCAAAGGGCCATTTTGAGTTTGGAAACCCAAGAGCCTTCCAAACAACCCTGTATATATGTTTTAAACTTTATCTTTCAAAAGCATATGATATAGCTTTTGAAAACCCTTTTAAAACATGTTTTGAAACCCCGAAGTGGCTTGGCCCGATCAAGACAAGACCAGGAGAGCCAAGAAGAGCCCGGAACCGGAGCACCTGTCGAGCCCGGCGCAGCAACTCTTGTATCTGATTCACACCCCAGGATCTCGAACGTCCAAGACCCTGTTCTTATCAAAATAGCATTTGAAGTCATCTCCGGAAGGCAGAAACGGAGGCGGATGACTATGTTGGCGAAGACCCAACGCAGACGGAGTACTGATGCTGTCAGGCCCCGCACGAATCGTCCATTTCGAACCCAGCTCGAAGGAGTCAGAGTTCAGTTTGGATTGGATCTGGACCATATATATCCAGATTCCAATCCAAACCCATATGTGGACTTGGATTCGGATTTGGGTCCAGAGATCCAATCCAATATCCATATCCATGGCCCACATCACCTTCCCATAAATGGAGGTGGGGCCCACTTGAAATTCACGTGGGATATTGGGCATGAGAGAGAGTGGGGGTGAAAAAGATCAAGAGTGTTGTATTAAGCTTGACTTGTGTGTCAAGTTTGGGTTTAATCTTGTGGGTTAGCCTAATTGAGTGGGTTTAAGCTTGTAATTAGCTAAAACCTAACCTAGGGCTGCACCAACATGGGGTGATCAAGGTCTATGGGCCATGCTAAGGGAGCTCCTTCACCTAAACCTGACCCAAAATGCCTAAACCTAGCCTAAACCCCTAATCCACCCCTAATCTGAACCTAATCACCTAACCCACTTTCCTAATCCCGGCCTAATCCCAACCTAATCACCTAACCCACTCCCCTAATCCTTCCCTAAACCTAGATTAGTTTCCCTAATCCTAGCCTAAACCTAGCCTAATCACCTAACCTAGCTCACTAAACCTCACCCTAAAACCCAACCACCTAACCTAGCCCTAAACCCCTAAACCACCCTTAGCCCACGATTTATCCAAACACCTAGTTTTAAAATATCTGGCCCAACCCCATCCAGCCCACCTTATCTACATACTACCCTACCTAAACCACCTAACCACTACCCACAGCCCAGCCCTAACCGACCTACCCATCCCCTATTTAAACCCCCCTCATTGTGGGCGGGTTTTCTAAGTGGGAACCACCCTACCATCCAGCCGGGCCCTCTCCTTCTCCCATCTTCCATCCAGCCGTGACCACTCCCCAGCAACTCCACCTGCTCCACTAGCCGCCACCTGCTCCGCCACCTTCCCTCTTCCGTCCACCATCACTGCCCCCCCAGCCGGACACCACCACCTCACTCAGCCGAACTCCCATCAACACTCGGCTTCCCTCTTCATCCACCCGCCACTTCTCCCCATCCGGTAAGCCTTCTTTAACCCTACTTAAGCCCTTCTCTACCACCTCTCCACTCCCAGCCACCCACCACACCATCACCTTACTCACCCTAGCAGCCCGCCACCACCATTTTAACTTAGCCGAACCTAGCACAACCCAAACCGCCGGCCACTACTTCCCCCCCCTAGGTGTCCTCTTTGGCCTTCCCACTAGCTCACCTTTTAGGTCCAGTTTCCCTAAGTACCTAACTTCCCTAGTGACCCTAAGACCCACTTATTCAGCCACTCTAAACTCCCTACTTGGAGGCGCCACCTACTTGCTACCGGCCCCCTTCGAGGCGTATATCCCGCGCCCCATTTGCAGCCGGCCAGCACCCTTGATCACATACCTTCGCGGAGCTCCCGTTTGCAGCCCAAAGCCAAGGCCACGCTCAAGCACGACCTCTACGGACCAGCTACTCGTAAGTGTCTAAACTCGGTCTTTAGTCATACACTTGCTTGAAATTCAATTTGATACGGGGTTGTAATAACGGAGCATAGTCTCCCCCCGCTTGTAATAACGTGGCTTGGCACAACCACACACGTGCACTCTCTTAGTCGTGCACAATTTTGAACACACACGGGCCTAATCAGCCCCTAATATATAAGTGTACATATATATTTCATTTTCGAAGGGTTTTGTTTAAGTTGGGTGCGTTGTCTTTCAATTCAAGCACTCTCACACACATTGAGCTTTCGCTCTTATTTGAAAGACCCAAGTAAGGGCCGACCTATACTATTTAGGTTTCATTTCATGTCGTGTGGGTAAGTCTTTCAATTCAAGCACTCTCACACACATTGAGCTTTCGCTCTTATTTGAAAGACCCAAGTAAGGGCCGACCTATACTATTTGGGTTTCATTTCATGTCGTGTGGGTAAGTCTTTCAATTCAAACACTCTCACACACATTGAGCTTTCGCTCTTATTTGAAAGACCCAAGTAAGGGCCGACCTATACTATTTGGGTTTCATTTCATGTCGTGTGAGTAAGTCTTTCAATTCAAACACTCTCACACACATTGAGCCTTCGCTCTTACTCCCAAGACCTTAGTAAAGGCCTTATTGCAGTTATATTTGGGTTTCATTTATGTCGTGTGTGTAGTACTTCAATTCAAGCACTCTCACACACATTGAGCCTTCGCTCTTACTCCCAAGACCTTAGTCAAGGCCATACTGCAATTTATATTTGGGTTTAATTTCATGTCGTGTGTGTAAGTCTTTCAATTCAAGCACGCACCCACATTGAGCCTTCGCTCTTATTTGCAAGACCCGAGTAAGGGCTCATATACATAAGATATATACATATCTCCCTTCGGTTATTTCCCTTCGGTTATTTCCCTTCGGTTATTTCCCTTCGGTTATTTCCCTTCTGTTATTTCCCTTCAGTATTGTCTTTACATTTCGGGTTTTCCCTTTGGAGTAGCGTGAGTTTGCATTGCATCTACGCCATACCACGAGGTAGGACGCATATTGCATCGAAGCAACCCCCGCTCGAATTCGCCCATGTAGTGGAGTGTTCATAACACACAAACTAGGCGACCCAAAAAGGGATAAAAGAAAAGACTTAGGCACGTGCAAATCCACGTGATCTAAAACATGCAATCGCATCTTAAAGACCCGAAATAGATACCTCGAACCGTTTCGTAGACTTTCTCCCCAAAACTCAATTTTTGCAAAAGCGTACAGACTGACCCTTGCGCATCGGTGCAAGAAGGTCTGCGACGACAAGAGCTCACTTGCTCACAGTCGCCACGTTTAGAAGTCAGTGTTAAATATATCTTCGCTAGCTTAAGTAAGCTAGCTGGCACGCCCTATTTGTATATATAGGCCTTAGACGCACGATAAGATCCACTCCAAGCCACGAAAGAGGCGAAGAGGCGGGGATTTTCGCGCGTCTACAGAGATTGGCACGCCCGGTGGGACGTGAGCCTTTTCAAAAATTGAGTTTACTTGTAGAAGTCTTGCGAAAATTTTATAAAGGTGTCGTTTTAACTTGTTTTCTTTGCTTTTACTTAGGAAATTTTGAAAAAGCTTGAAAAGCATGTGAAAATCCAATCCAAGTGAAGTGTCGAGCCAAGGCTCATGCGCATCAAGTTCTCACTCTAGGAGGATTTTCAAAAACAAAATAAAACTAGATGAAATCGAGGACTTGAGAAGGGAATTTGAGGCCAAAATCGATGCTCTCAGCCAAGAGGCTGAAGTAGGCGATTCGTGTTCATCAAACGGTGAACAAAGGCCTAAAAAGAAAATTGAAAAACCTCGCAAGCAAAAAGAGGCCTCCGTAATGGAAGGCAACCAATACCACGAGTCCTTCACACAAAAAGACCGTAAAGCCCTACAACAGCTGCTGAAAGGGCAAAATAAAGAGAAAAGAAGCTACGCCCTGTCTGATTTCCTTCCTATGGATTACGAAACAGACAGTGACGATGAAATACCGAACTTCCATCGGTATGATGGCATGGGAGACCCTAGGTCTCACTTGCAGCTTTTCTCACGTCGAGCCCATAAGAAGAAAAAGGACTCGATGAAATGGGTGTATTGGTTCCCCCTATCCCTTAAAGGCACAGCTGCCAAATGGCTGGCTTCCTACGACTTAAGCCAGTTCGCTACTTTTGAAGAGTTAGCGAACTGCTTCATGCAAAGATTTGCACACAACGTGGAAGTCACGCCAACCCTGAATACCTTAAGGGATACAAAGCAAGATATGAACGAAGACGTGCATGCCTTCATTATAAGATGGAGGTCTCTTTTGGGCCAAGTGCGAGAGCCTATATCCGAAGGATGCGCAGTAATGCTCATCCTGGATAATTTCAAAAGCGAGTTAAAAACCCTTCTCTCGCTCCATGAGATTTCAACTTTCCATAAGTTGATCAAAAAGGCCTCCCTTTTCGAAACCAACTTGCGAAAAGGGACATACGACCACTTATGGAAAGGAAGTGCCGTTCCCAAAACACGTGTGGAAAAGCCCATCGCATATGGGCTGCCCACAACGGACAAAGGGGCAAAGCCCCATAAAATCGCCAATGTCCGGGTGGATCCAGGCATGGCGGGCACTTCTAAAAATTTTGAAAAAATAGAAAATAAGAGAGAACGCAATTTTTCCAAACCAATTGAAAAACGGGAGTACACTCCACTGGGGCAACCTGTGTCGGAGGTCCTAGACCTCTTACTTGCCCAGGGCATGATCGAACTCCCTGAAATCCCTGAAGGAGTCACGTCCAAAGGGGGGTATTTAAACCGATTTTGCAAGTATCATCGGCTCAAAGGCCATGATACCAAACGGTGCTTCTCTCTTCTAAATAAAATTGAGAACTTGATAGCGGAGGGCCGGCTCCAGGTCACTGCGGAACCTGAGCCACCTCAAGCTATCTTCAAGGAACCCTTTCCCAAACACGCCAGTGGCAGTGGGAAAGGAAAGGAGGTATGTACCCTCACCATTTCCAAGGAACTAGCGCAAAAGCCCGAACCTGGTCGACCTGCTTGTGCGCCCATCCTTGTATTATACAAGAGGCCCGCCCAAGTCGTCATCCGGGGACCACCAAAAGTGGAAACCCCGACAAAACCAGTTTTGAAAATCCAAGGTTCTCCTCAGCTCATCCTTAGAGCCAAGTTTAGCGCGAACCCTAGGCTGGTCGTGGGGGAAGTCACTAGATCCGGGAGGATCTACCAACCCCCGCACCTTCAAGGTGCTCAAAAGGTGGTCAGTGTGCCTGGCCCCTCAAAAGCATGTATCCCTAGTGGTCTGCCGAAAGCAGATAAGGACAAAATCATCCTAAATCCTTATGATTTCGAAAACCACCTTTCAAAGATTCCTATTCACATGTCTATCCTAGAGCTTATCAAAACCTCGCCTAGGCATAGACTTGTCTTAGAGAAAATTCTAGAAAGGGCCAAGGTTGATTCGAACATAAGTCCGGAATCCTTGTCTGCCCAAGTGGCTTTATTAGGAGCAAAATCGCCCATCACCTTTTCGGAAGATGATGTAGATAGACCCTACGAAACCCATAACCAGGCCCTGCATATCGAGGTGGTTCTAAACAACCACTCTCTAGACAGGTGCCTAGTCGATGGTGGAGGAGGGCTCAACATCCTTCCACTTCACGTGGCGTACAAAATCGGAGTCACCTTGACTTCAGTAAACCCAAGCCCCATCGTTATCACTGGATACGATGGGAATGCGTCTAGGCCTTTAGGATCCATCGAACTCCCAATGGAAACGGGAGGGATCGAACACACGGGGGTGTTCCTTGTCTTGGACATCCACCCCCATTATAACCTGTTACTAGGAAGACCCTGGATACACAGTTTGTGCGCTGTGCCATCCACCTTCCACAAGTGTGTCAAGATCCCTTTTAGGGACCAAGTCGTAGTGATCCTAGGTGAGAGTCACCCACAGCTTCAGGGGATCATAAACTCCCCTTGTTTATCGAGCTCCCAGGCCCATGAGGCTAACATGGGGCAAATTATGGTTGAGCCACCTCGGCTCGTGTTGAACAACCCTAGGAAGGTTGTATGTGTGAAGGGGCCGCCAAAAGCAGGCCCCCTCCCGACTCTAATCCTCCTAGGAAAGCCCAAGCGTTCCCTATTTCCAAAATCCCTGGACAAAAGGCCATACGAGCCTAATATGGACGATAGCGTGTTCCAGGACCACGATTTGTATCCCATCTTTTCGAAAAACAAAAGGTCGTGGAACATGTTATTGAACATGGGCTACACGCCCTACCAGAGTCTAGGGGCACAAAACCAGGGTCTCCTAGAGCCCATCCTTCCTAGGGCCAATCCAAGCCGATATGGGATCGGCTATACTCCCCGAATACCGCCGGAGCCACCCCCTGTGACCACCTGGGTCAAGGGTGCCCCGGAGCCTGTCTTAGAAGAAACCTATGGTTTAGACCTCCTATTCCGAGTCTAACCCATAGTGTTTTCCCTTTGTAGGTATGACGGAAGATCCCTTTTTCTAAAAATACCAAAAACATTTGAAAACTTAAAATAAAAAAAAAAATCGAAAAACAAGAAAAACCAAAAACAATGGAAAAACAAAAACTCGGAAAAAGTGTGCTTTGTATAGTTCCCAAAGTTCTTGTTTTACAAAAACCCAAAAAAATTGAAAATTTGGAAAATACCAAAAAGATTTTGTACATAGCCGCTCCTGGTAGGACTTTGGCGAAAGAAAAGAATTTCGAAAGAAACGTCATCTGCATAGCCAGACCAAGAATTTCGAAATCACTTGAAAATCCAAGTACAAAACCAGGTTATTTTGAAAACCACGCATCAAGTTCCCTCGGGTCTAAAGTCCACGAGAATGATCGAAGCCCAGAAGTGGATCCCCTTGAGGAAGATCCCACTTCTGAGCTCCTAGAATTTCATAGAATTCTCGATTTTGAAAGACCTTCCCAATCAGTAGGAGGAGATTTCGTAGAGGTGAACCTAGGGGATGATTCCAATCCCAAAACCATCAAAATAGGCGCATGCTTGCATGAAACTGAAAAGTTAGCATTCATTGCATTTCTATGAACCTATTTAGATGTGTTTGCATGGACGTATGAAGACATGCCGGGCATAGATCCCAGCATAGTCGAGCATCGTCTTCCCTTAGATGTAGGTGTAAAACCAATAAAGCAGAAGCTTAGGAAAATACACCCGAATGTACACACGCAAGTAAAAGAGGGTTTAGAAGATCTGCTAAAAGCCGGATTTATAAAACCCATTGCGTATTCTGATTGGTTGTCAAATATCGTTGTAGTTCGAAAAACCAATGGGAAAATTCGAATATGCATCGATTTCAGAAACTTGAATAAAGCCACTCCAAAGGATAATTATCCTTTACCAAACATAGATTTGATAGTCGATAGTACGGCAAATCATGAAATGTTTTCATTCATGGATGGTTATTCAGGCTATAATCAAATCAAACTAAGCCCACGAGATCAGGGTAAGACCGCCTTCACAACCCCATGGGGCACGTACTGCTATACAGTCATGCCCTTTGGTTTGAAAAATGCCGGCGCAACATACCAACAAGCCATGAACACGATCTTCCATGATCAAATTCACGAGCTTGTAGAAGTGTATGTAGATGATCTCTTGGCAAAATCCAAAACCCGATGCACCCATATCGAATGTTTACAAAAAATTTTCGAAAGGCTTAGGCTTTACAAAGTAAAGCTAAACCCTCAGAAATGTGTGTTCGGGGTAGAATCAGGAAAGCTTCTAGGCTTTATGGTGAGCCAAAGGGGAATAGAAGTCGACCCCTCTAAGTGTCGAGCCATCATAAACATGGCTCCACCCTCCAATCTCACCCAAGTCCGTAGCCTTCAAGGTCGATTACAATCTGTGCGCCGATTCATATCGAATCTGGCAACTAGATGCGAACCCTTCAACAAACTGTTGAGGAAGGGTACGAAATTCTTATGGGATGACGAATGCCAAAAGTCCTTCGAGAGACTAAAGGCATACTTGGTTAATCCCCCCGTTTTGAATCCTCCAAAACAAGGAAAACCGCTTTTATTATACATCTCCGTGCATGTAAACGCTTTAGGAGCCCTGTTGGCTCAATACGAGGATGACACCCATAAGGAGTATGCCATCTACTATATTTCGAAAACTCTCTTGGTTTATGAACGAAATTATCAAGCCATGGAGAAGACGTGCTTGGCCCTAGTCTGGGCCTGCCAGAAATTCAGACACTACTTCCTAGATCATGAGATCTGGATAGTGTCCAAGCTTGATCCAATCAAGCACTTGTTCGAAAAAACCCATTCTCACAGGTAGATTGGGCAAATGGCAACTCCTTCTAATGGAGTATGATCTGAAATACCATCACCAGATCTCCGTTAAGGGGCAAGCCCTAGCAGATTACGTGGCTGACTTCCCCTTGGAGGACGCATATCCCACTCTTGTCGAAATGCCTGATGAAGGCATATTGCAAAACCATTTTCAAAACCATCTTCAAAACCACATTTTGGCAAATTCTTTCGAAAACCAAGTGTGGAAGATGCACTTCGACGGGGCACGAAACCAACGAGGGGCTGGTGCCGGGATCATCCTAATCTCCCCTGAAAAGGGTGAGATTCCTATAGCAGTCCGCTTAGATTTCGAATGTTCCAACAACGTAGCTGAGTATGAAGCACTCATACAAGGCTTAAGGATTTCGAAAACTCTAGGGGCATCATGCATCGAGGTCTTTGGAGATTCGCTCCTTGTCATAAACCAGGTTTTAAAAATTTGGCAAGTACGAAATGAGAAACTACTTCCATATCACGAGTTGGCCACTCGATTAGTCCACTCCTTCCAGTCGTGTAAGCTCACACACGTGGGAAGAGAGGACAATGGCATCGCCGATGCCCTCTCTTCCTTGGGTTCAGCCCTGAAGGTCGATCCCATTTCAGGGACCAGATCTTTGGAAATATGGCATGCGCCCCATCCATCCACACACGACTTGGATATTTGCCAAAACAACCCAGAGTCTATTGAAAAACCCTGGTTCTATGACATAAAACATTTTTTAGAAAATGGGGGATTCACCGAGGATGCCACATCCAAAGATAGGGCATTCATTCGTAAGATTTCGACCCGATACACCATTCTGGGTGGGGTCTTATACAAAAAGAGTTTTACCGGCATTCTGCTTAGATGTATCGACCTAGAGGAGGCTAGGATAGTAATGCACGAGTTCCACGACGGAGAATGTGGAGGTCATGTTAATGCCAACATGATGGCGATGAAAATACTTAGAGGGGGTTATTTTTGGTCCACCCTGAAAAAGGATTGTCACGATCATGTTAGAAAGTGTCATCCATGTCAAGTGCATGGGCACGCCATTCATATCCCTTCATCTGCATTGCATTCCGTGGTCAGCCCTTGGCCATTTACCATGTGGGCGTTTGACATTGTAGGCCCCATATTTCCAAAGGCCTCGAATGGGCATCGTTTTATTTTAGCAGCCACGGAGTATTTCTCCAAGTGGGTGGAAGCCATTTCCCTAACGAATGTAATGGGGCAACATGTGGTGGCTTTCATCCGGAGAAATATCTTGGCTCGATTTGGGGTTCCACGAGACCTTGTGTCTGATAATGGTACCCCATTCAAGAACGAGCGGATGGTTAAGTTGTGCAACACGTATGGCATAACTCACCACTTTTCCTCGCCCTACTACCCTCAAGGCAACGGCCAAGCCGAAGCCACAAACAAGACTCTCATTGGTATCATTGAGAAGACCTTAGAGAAGGGTAGGAGGTGGCATGAGAAGCTGGATGAAGCCTTATGGGCTTATAGGACTTCCATCCGGACTCCCACAAATGCCACACCATTCGAATTGGTCTATGGCACAAACGCCATTCTTCCCATTCATACCCAACTGCATTCATTCCATACATCCATTGCACTCGACCTCCCCCTAGAGACGCTTCAGCATGCTAGGATGGCCGAACTAGATTTGCTAGATGAGAGGCGACTCCTTGCCATGGATCATGCTCGTGCATACCGGCAAAGGATAGCCCGACATTATAGCAAACACATGAGACCTCGCCACTTTGAAGTGGGAGATCTGGTCTTGAAAACCATCCACCATCGTGGCCCACACCCCCTAGGCAAGTGGCGCCCCAACTGGGATGGACCCTATGTTGTACGAGCAACCACTACGAACAATTCGTATTGGTTGATCGATGTAGAAGGTAGGAATTTAGCAGATCCTGTCAATATTCAATACTTAAAGAAATATCATGTGTAGGATCTGGATTAAATTCCAGTTTTCGAAAACTTTATAGGGATAGCTGCCCTGAGACATGTGAATAAGGTGCAAAGGCAACTCGTGTGACCCTGAGCGAGAGAATTCGCACTTGTGAAAGAGTGGAGTTTTCAAAATCGTGGTTGCATTTCAAAATCCTTCATCTTACAAAGAAAGGCCTAGTTCAACATAGCAAGATACTTGCAAGTAGTACGTGCTATTTCTAAATAGGTTGATCTGGAATGGATCGAGTGTAGGCTTGGGATAAGTCCTCCCCTCTTCTCTTCTCCTTCTAAAAGGAAAACAAAGGCCCAAAACAAAAGGGAATTTCCTATTCAAAGTCTCTTTCCAAAAGAAAGAAACCAGAATTTAAAAGAAAAATCGATTCTGTTATAAAAAAGAGGGATTAAAGAAAAAATACTCCCAAAGGGAGACCCTCGATGAAAAAAAGGAAAAAGAGGCCAAAAAGCTCAAAAAGAGCAGTTTTCCATCTTCTGTGCCTTAAACCACGGGACGCTTCAGAAGGGACCGTGGTATCTCTTTCCCATCCCTGGCTTATCCCAAGCTAAAGCATGGTTCATTTCGAGGAATCCTAAAGTAAAAATAGGATTTACTTACTTGAATTTCATCTTGTTTGAGAATTCGACGTTTCGAGTAAGGCATAGGAATTTGAAATGAAGCTTGTTTTCTTATAAAACCTCCGCTAGATAAGCGAGTGTTAAGACTCAAACAAGGGCAAGCACGAAGAGCTCGAGATCCTTAGGATCGAAGCTCAAGACAGTTGTCCCTTTTGTAAATAGCTTTTCTAAATAAGTTTTGAAAACCGAACATCGAACAACATAGGATTTGCTCACTTAGAGCAATAGACCTTGTGAGTCTCTAGAGTTCGACCACATCTGGTCTCTGGGAGGTCGCTATTCTTGGCACCACACCCATGTCATCTGCATTCCACGCATGGTACTTGCATGAACATGATCCCATTTAGGACCAGATTCCATAAGTGAACCCTTTGGCGTGATATCTCCTCCTACCAGAGTTTGTAAAATTGAGATTTTTGCTAAAAATGGGACGATCCCATATTCTTCGTGGCTAGATCTAGGGAAACATTAAAAGGGGTGTTTGTCATCTTTGCCCTTATCCAAATCAATTTGGACAAGGCCAAAGAGGGGCATCTGTAAACACCCCGAAATCCCACGAATTTCTCAAAAATCCATCTGGTTTTATACAAGCAGCCCCAAAGGGCCATTTTGAGTTTGGAAACCCAGGAGCCTTCCAAACAACCCTGTATATATGTTTTAAACTTTATCTTTCAAAAACATATGATATAGCTTTTGAAAACCCTTTTAAAACATGTTTTGAAACCCCGAAGTGGCTTGGCCCGATCAAGACAAGACCAGGAGAGCCAAGAAGAGCCCGGAACCGGAGCACCTGTCGAGCCCGGCGCAGCAACTCTTGTATCTGATTCACACCCCAGGATCTCGAACGTCCAAGACCCTGTTCTTATCAAAATAGCATTTGAAGTCATCTCCGGAAGGCAGAAACGGAGGCGGACGACTATGTTGGCGAAGACCCAACGCAGACGGAGTACTGATGCTGTCAGGCCCCGCACGAATCGTCCGTTTCGAACCCAGCTCGAAGGAGTCAGAGTTCAGTTTGGATTGGATCTGGACCATATATATCCAGATTCCAATCCAAACCCATATGTGGACTTGGATTCGGATTTGGGTCCAGAGATCCAATCCAATATCCATATCCATGGCCCACATCACCTTCCCATAAATGGAGGTGGGGCCCACTTGAAATTCACGTGGGATATTGGGCATGAGAGAGAGTGGGGGTGAAAAAGATCAAGAGTGTTGTATTAAGCTTGACTTGTGTGTCAAGTTTGGGTTTAATCTTGTGGGTTAGCCTAATTGAGTGGGTTTAAGCTTGTAATTAGCTAAAACCTAACCTAGGGCTGCACCAACATGGGGTGATCAAGGTCTATGGGCCATGCTAAGGGAGCTCCTTCACCTAAACCTGACCCAAATGCCTAAACCTAGCCTAAACCCCTAATCCACCCCTAATCTGAACCTAATCACCTAACCCACTTTCCTAATCCCGGCCTAATCCCAACCTAATCACCTAACCCACTCCCCTAATCCTTCCCTAAACCTAGATTAGTTTCCCTAATCCTAGCCTAAACCTAGCCTAATCACCTAACCTAGCTCACTAAACCTCACCCTAAAACCCAACCACCTAACCTAGCCCTAAACCCCTAAACCACCCTTAGCCCACGATTTATCCAAACACCTAGTTTTAAAATATCTGGCCCAACCCCATCCAGCCCACCTTATCTACATACTACCCTACCTAAACCACCTAACCACTACCCACAGCCCAGCCCTAACCGACCTACCCATCCCCTATTTAAACCCCCCTCATTGTGGGCGGGTTTTCTAAGTGGGAACCACCCTACCATCCAGCCGGGCCCTCTCCTTCTCCCATCTTCCATCCAGCCGTGACCACTCCCCAGCAACTCCACCTGCTCCACCAGCCGCCACCTGCTCCGCCACCTTCCCTCTTCCGTCCACCATCACTGCCCCCCCAGCCGGACACCACCACCTCACTCAGCCGAACTCCCATCAACACTCGGCTTCCCTCTTCATCCACCCGCCACTTCTCCCCATCCGGTAAGCCTTCTTTAACCCTACTTAAGCCCTTCTCTACCACCTCTCCACTCCCAGCCACCCACCACACCATCACCTTACTCACCCTAGCAGCCCGCCACCACCATTTTAACTTAGCCGAACCTAGCACAACCCAAACCGCCGGCCACTACTTCCCCCCCCTAGGTGTCCTCTTTGGCCTTCCCACTAGCTCACCTTTTAGGTCCAGTTTCCCTAAGTACCTAACTTCCCTAGTGACCCTAAGACCCACTTATTCAGCCACTCTAAACTCCCTACTTGGAGGCGCCACCTACTTGCTACCGGCCCCCTTCGAGGCGTATATCCCGCGCCCCATTTGCAGCCGGCCAGCACCCTTGATCACATACCTTCGCAGAGCTCCCGTTTGCAGCCCAAAGCCAAGGCCACGCTCAAGCACGACCTCTACGGACCAGCTACTCGTAAGTGTCTAAACTCGGTCTTTAGTCATACACTTGCTTGAAATTCAATTTGATACGGGGTTGTAATAACGGAGCATAGTCTCCCCCCGCTTGTAATAACGTGGCTTGGCACAACCACACACGTGCACTCTCTTAGTCGTGCACAATTTTGAACACACACGGGCCTAATCAGCCCCTAATATATAAGTGTACATATATATTTCATTTTCGAAGGGTTTTGTTTAAGTTGGGTGCGTTGTCTTTCAATTCAAGCACTCTCACACACATTGAGCTTTCGCTCTTATTTGAAAGACCCAAGTAAGGGCCGACCTATACTATTTGGGTTTCATTTCATGTCGTGTGGGTAAGTCTTTCAATTCAAGCACTCTCACACACATTGAGCTTTCGCTCTTATTTGAAAGACCCAAGTAAGGGCCGACCTATACTATTTGGGTTTCATTTCATGTCGTGTGGGTAAGTCTTTCAATTCAAACACTCTCACACACATTGAGCTTTCTCTCTTATTTGAAAGACCCAAGTAAGGGCCGACCTATACTATTTGGGTTTCATTTCATGTCGTGTGAGTAAGTCTTTCAATTCAAACACTCTCACACACATTGAGCCTTCGCTCTTACTCCCAAGACCTTAGTAAAGGCCTTATTGCAGTTATATTTGGGTTTCATTTATGTCGTGTGTGTAGTACTTCAATTCAAGCACTCTCACACACATTGAGCCTTCGCTCTTACTCCCAAGACCTTAGTCAAGGCCATACTGCAATTTATATTTGGGTTTAATTTCATGTCGTGTGTGTAAGTCTTTCAATTCAAGCACGCACCCACATTGAGCCTTCGCTCTTATTTGCAAGACCCGAGTAAGGGCTCATATACATAAGATATATACATATCTCCCTTCGGTTATTTCCCTTCGGTTATTTCCCTTCTGTTATTTCCCTTCAGTATTGTCTTTACATTTCGGGTTTTCCCTTTGGAGTAGCGTGAGTTTGCATTGCATCTACGCCATACCACGAGGTAGGACGCATATTGCATCGAAGCAACCCCCGCTCGAATTCGCCCATGTAGTGGAGTGTTCATAACACACAAACTAGGCGACCCAAAAAGGGATAAAAGAAAAGACTTAGGCACGTGCAAATCCACGTGATCTAAAACATGCAATCGCATCTTAAAGACCCGAAATAGATACCTCGAACCGTTTCGTAGACTTTTTCCCCAAAAACTCGATCTTTGCAAAAGCGTACAGACTGACCCTTGCGCATCGGTGCAAGAAGGTCTGCGACGACAAGAGCTCACTTGCTCACAGTCGCCACGTTTAGAAGTCAGTGTTAAATATATCTTCGCTAGCTTAAGTAAGCTAGCTGGCACGCCCTATTTGTATATATAGGCCTTAGACGCACGATAAGATCCACTCCAAGCCACGAAAGAGGCGAAGAGGCGGGGATTTTCGCGCGTCTACAAGTCCTATAAGCCCATAAGGCTTCATCCAGCTTCTCGTGCCACGTCCTACCCTTCCATGAATTTGATCATGGAAGATCGTGGTCATGGCTCTCTGGTATGTCGCACCGGCATTTTTCAAACCAAAGGGCATGACTATATAGCAATACGTGCCCCACGGGGTTGTGAATGCGGTCTTACCCTGATCTCGTGGACTTAATTTAATTTTATTATAGCCTGAATTGCCATCCATAAACGAAAACATTTCATGATTTGCAGTACTATCGACTATCAAATCTATGTTTGGTAAAGGATAGTTATCCTTTGGAGTGGCTTTATTCAGGTTTCTGAGATCGATACATATTCGAATTTTTCCATTGGTTTTTCGAACTACAACGATGTTTGACAACCAATTAGAATACGCAATGGGTAAATAAATTCGGCTTTTAATAGATCTTCTAAACCGTCTTTGACTTGCGTGTGTACATTCGGATGTATTTTCCTAAGCTTCTGCTTTATGGGTTTTACATCCGCATCTAAGGGAAGACAATGTTCGACAATGCTGGGGTCTATGCCCTGCATGTCCTCATACGTCCATGCAAACACATCTAAATAGGTTTGTAGAAATGCAATGAATGCTGATCTTTCATGTTCATGCAAACATGTGCCTATCTTGATAAGTTTGGGATTGGAATCACTCCCTAGGTTCACCTCTATGAAAACTCCTCCTACTGAATTCGAAGGTCTTTCAAAATCGAGAATTTTATGAAATTCTGGGAGCTCAGAAGGGGGATCTTCCTCAAGGGAATCCACTTCTGGGTTCGATCATTCTCGTGGGTTATAGACCCGAGGGAATTTGATGCGTGAGTTTTCAAAAGACCTGATTTTATACTTGGATTTTCAATTGATTTCGAAATTTTTGGTCTGGCTATGCAGACGACGTTCCTTTCGAAATCCTTTTCTCTTTTCAAAGTCCTACCAGGAGCAGCTATGTACAAAATCTTTTTGGTATTTTGTAGATTTTCTATTTTTTTGGGTTTTTGCAAAACAAGAACTTTAGGAACTATACAAACCACTCTATTTTCGAGTTTTTGATTTTCCAATGTTTTTGGTTTTTGCGAATTTTCCATTTTTTTGATTTTAAATTTTTCAAATGTTTTTGTATTTTTATGAAAGGGATCTTCCATAAGGGAAAACACTACGGGTTAGACTCGGAATAAGAGGTCTAAATCGTAGGTCTCTTCTAGGGTAGGCTCCAGGGCACCCTTGACCCAGGTGGTCACAGGGGGTGGCTCTGGCGGTATTTTGGGAGTATAGCCGATCCCGTATCGGCTTGGGTTGGCCCTAGGAATGATGGGCTCTAGGAGACCCTGGTTTTGTGCCCCTAGACTTTTATAGGGCATGTAGCCCATGTTCAACAGCATGTTCCATGATTTTTTGTTTTTTGAAAAGTTCGAATATAAATCGTGGTCTTGGGACTTGCTGTCATCCATATCGTGCTCGTATGGCTTTTTGTCAAGGGGTTTTGGAAATAAGGGATGTTTGGGTCTTCCTAGAAGGGTCAGGATTGGGAGGGGGCCTGCTTTGGGCGGTCCCCTGACGTAGATGACCTTCCTAGGACTTGCTAACACTAGCCTTGGCGGCTCAACCATGGTCTGCCCCAGGTTAGCCTCATGGACCTGGGAGCTCGACAAACAAGGGGAGTTTATGATCCCCTGAAGCTGAGGGTGACTCTCACCTAGGATCACCACGATTTGGTCCCTGAAAGGGATCTTTACACACTTGTAGAAGTTGGATGGCACAGCGCACAAGCTATGTATCTAGGGCCTTCCCAACAACAGGTTATAATGGGGGTGGATGTCCAAAACATGGAACACCCCCGTGTGTGTGATCCCTCCCGTTTACATAGGGAGTTCGATCGATCCTAAAGGTCTAGACGCATTCCCATCGTATCCAATGATAATGATGGGACTTGGGTTCACAGAAGTCAAGGTGACTCCGATTTGGTACGCCACATGAAGTGGAAGGATGTTGAGCCCTCCTCCCCCATCGACTAGGCACCTGTCCAGAGAGTGGTTATTTAGAACCACCTCGACATGCAGGGCCTGGTTGTGAGACTCGTAGGGTCTATCTACATCATCTTCCGAAAAAGTGATGGGCGATTTTGCTCCTATTGACGCCACTTGGTCAGACAGGGATTCAGGACTTATGTTCGAACTAACCTTAGCTCTTTCTAGAATTTTTTCTAGCACGAGTCTATGCTTAGGCGAAGTTTGTATAAGCTCTAGGATGGACATGTGGATAGGAATCTTTGAAAGATGGTTTTCGAAATCATAAGGGTTTAAGACGACTTTCACATTGTCTGCTTTTGGCAGAACTCTAGGAATACATGTTTTTGAGGGGCCAGGCACACTGACCACCTTTTTAACACTTTGTAGGTGCGGGGGTTGATAGATCCTCCTGGATCTTGTCACTTCCCCCATGACCAACCTAGGGTTCGCACTTAAACTGGCTCTAATTAAGAGTTTAGGAGCACCTTGGAGTTTTAAAACTGGTTTTGCTAGGGATTAGTTCTTGGTGGTCCCCGAATGACTACTTGGGCGGGCTTCTTGTAAAGTACAAGAGTAGACGCACAAGTGGGTCGACCAGACTCTGACGATTGCGCTAGATCTTTCAAAAAGGTGAGGGTACATACCTCCTTTCCTTTCCCACTGCTACTGGCGTGGTTGGGAAAGGGTTCTTTAAAGATAGCTTGAGTTGGCTCAGGTTCCGCAGTGACCTGGAGCCGGCCCTTCGCTATCAAGTTCTCGATTTTATTTAAAAGGGAGAAACAACGCTTTGTATCATGGCCTTTGAGCCAATGATACTTGCAAAAATGGTTTAAATATCCCCCTTTGGAAGTGACTCCCTCGGGGATTTCGGGAAGTTCAATCATGCCCTGGGCAAGTAGAAGGTCTAGGACCTCCAACACAGGTTGCCCCAACGGTGTGTACTCCCATTTTTCAATCAGTTTTTGGAAATTTCTCTCCCTTTTGTTTTATGATTTTTCAAAATTTTTCGAAGTGCTCGCCGGACATGGATCCACCCGGACATTGGCGATTTTATGGGGTTTTTCCCCTTTGTCCATCGTGGGTAGCCCATAAGTGATGGGCTTCTCCAAGCGGGTTTTGGAAATGGCACTTCCTTTTCATAAGTGATCGTATATCCCCTTTTTCAAGTTTGCTTCGAAAATGGATGCTTTTTTGATAAACTTATGGAAAGTTGAGATTTCATGAAGCGAGAGAAGGGTTTTTAGCTCACTTTTAAAGTTATCCAGGATGAGCATGACTACGCATCCTTCGGATATTGGCTCTCGCACTTGGCCTAAAAGGGACCTCCATCGAATAATGAAGGCATGCACGTCTTCATTCATGCCTTGCTTTGTATCCCTTAAAGTGTTTAAAGTCGGCGTGACTTCTACGTTATGTGCAAATCTTTGCATAAAGCAGTTCGCTAACTCTTCAAAAGTAGAGAACTGGCTTAAATCGTAGGAAGCCAGCCATTTGGCAGCTGTGCCTTTAAGGGATAGAGGGAACCAATACACCCATTTCATCGAGTCCTTTTTCTTCTTATGGGCTCGACGCGAGAAAAGTTGCAAGTGAGACCTAGGGTCTCCCATGCCATCATACCGATGAAAGTTCGGTATTTCATCATCACTATCTGTCTCATAATCCATGGGTAGGAAATCAGATAGGGCGTAACTCCTTTTCTCTTTATTTTGCCCTTTCAATAGCTGTTGTAGGGCTTTACGGTCCTTTTGTGTGAAGGACTCGTGGTATTGGTTGCCTTCCATTACGGAGGGCTCTTTATGCTTGCGAGGTTTTTCAGTTTTTTTCTTCGCCCTTTGTTCACCATTTGATGAACATGAATCGCCTACTTCAGCCTCTTGGCTGAGAGCATCGATTTTGGCCTCGAATTCCCTTCTCAAGTCTTCTATCTTGTCTAGTTTGATTTTATTTTTCAAAATCCTCCTAGAGTGAGAACTTGATGCGCATGAGCCTTGGCTCGACACTTCACTTGGGTTGGATTTTGACATGCTTTCAAGCTTTTCAAAATTCCTACGTATGAAGTACAATAAAGAAAGAGTTAAAAACAATACCTTTTGGAAAATATTTTCGCAAGGTTCCTAGGATAACTCGATGTTAGAAAGACTCACGTCCCACCGGTCGTGCCAAATCCTATAGACGCAGAAAGTTTCCGCTCTTGGTTCTTAAGCATGAAGCGAACCTTTTCGTGTGTCTAAGTCCTATTTAAGCAAAAGGGCGTGCCAGCTAGCTTACTTAAGCTAGCGATGATATATTTTTTTAAATCTGACCCCTAACGTGGCGATTGTGAGCAAGCAAGCTCTTTTTGTCGCACACCTTCTTGCACCGATGCGCAAGGGTCAGTGTGTACGCTTTAAAAATAGAGTTTTGGAATATGAGAACCTACAAAAACATGTTTGAGGTGTTCGATTCGGGTTGTTTTTGTATGATTTTCAGATTTTATTTCACGTGGATTTGCACGTGCCTATGTCTTTCTTTTTATCCCTTTTCGGGCCAACTAGGTGTGTGTTATGAACACGTGACCTAAGTGGGGCAACTTTGAGCGGGAGTATGGGGTTTGCTTTGATGCAATATGGGTCCTAACTCGTGGTATGGCGTATATGCAATGCAAACTCACGCAACTCCAAAGAGAAAACCCAAAATTGAAAGACAATGCGGAAGGGAAATGACTTGAAATGTAAATTGCAAAAGGGAAATTGCGAAAGGGAAATATGGCTATATCTTAAGAGTGGAAAGGCTCAATAGTGCAAGTGTGTGCCGTGTATATATGTAAAGACTACGCACACTGCTGAACCTTAAAACCCAAATCTTAAAGACAGCCGAAAGGGAAATACTTATAATATATATGGGCCCGAAGGTCGCCAACGTGTTGCGTGGGTGTTGTGTGTATATTGAAAGACAACTCTGTAGACGCGCGAAAATCCCCGCCTCTTCGCCTCTTTCGGGGCTTGGAGTGGATCTTTATCGTGCGTCTAAGGCCTATGTATACAAATAGGGCGTGCCAGCTAGCTTACTTAAGCTAGCGAAGATATATTTAACACTGACTTCTAAACATGGCGACTGTGAGCAAGTAAGCTCTTGTCGTCGCAGACCTTCTTGCACCGATGCGCAAGGGTCAGTCTGTACGCTTTTGCAAGAATCGAGTTTTGGGGAGAAAGTCTACGAAACGGTTCGAGGTGTCTATTTCGGGTCTTTAAGATGCGATTGCATGTTTTAGATCACGTGGATTTGCACGTGCCTAAGTCTTTTCTTTTATCCCTTTTTGGGTCTCCTAGTTTGTGTGTTATGAACACTCCACTACATGGGCGAATTCGAGCGGGGCTTGCTTCGATGCAATATGCGTCCTACCTCATGGTATGGCGTAGATGCAATGCAAACTCACGCTACTCCAAAGGGAAAACCCGAAATGTAAAGACAATACTGAAGGGAAATAACAGAAGGGAAATAACCGAAGGGAAATAACCGAAGGGAAATAACTGAAGGGAAATAAGTATATATCTTATGTATATGAGCCCTTACTCGGGTCTTGCAAATAAGAGCGAAGGCTCAATGTGGGTGCGTGCTTGAATTGAAAGACTTACACACACGACATGAATTTAAACCCAAATATAAATTGCAGTATGGCCTTAACTAAGGTCTTGGGAATAAGAGCGAAGGCTCAATGTGTGTGAGAGTGCTTGAATTAAAAGACTACTACACGACTTAAATGAAACCCAAATAGTATAGGTCGGCCCTTACTTGGGTCTTTCAAATAAGAGCGAAAGCTCAATGTGTGTGAGAGTGCTTGAATTGAAAGACTTACTCACACGACAAGAAATGAAACCCAAATAGTATAGGTCGGCCCTTACTTGGGTCTTTCAAATAAGAGCGAAAGCTCAATGTGTGTGAGAGTGCTTGAATTGAAAGACTTACTCACACGACAAGAAATGAAACCCAAATAGTATAGGTCGGCCCTTACTTGGGTCTTTCAAATAAGAGCGAAAGCTCAATGTGTGTGAGAGTGCTTGAATTGAAAGACTTACTCACACGACAAGAAATGAAACCCAAATAGTATAGGTCGGCCCTTACTTGGGTCTTTCAAATAAGAGCGAAAGCTCAATGTGTGTGAGAGTGCTTGAATTGAAAGACAACGCACCCAACTTAAACAAAACCCTTCGAAAATGAAAGTATATATACACTTATATATTAGGGGCTGATTAGGCCCGTGTGTGTTCAAAATTGTGCACGACTAAGAGAGTGCACGTGTGTGGTTGTGCCAAGCCACGTTATTACAAGCGGGGGGAGACTATGCTCCGTTATTACAACCCCGTATCAAATTGAATTTCAAGTAAGTGTATGACTAAAGACCGAGTTTAGACACTTACGAGTAGCTGGTCCGTAGAGGTCTTGCTTGAGCGTGGGCTTGGCCTTGGGCTGCAAACGGGAGCTCCGCGAAGGTAGGTGATCAAGAGTGCTGGCCGGCTGCAAGTGGGGCGCGGGATAGGCGCCTCGGAGGTGGCCGGCGGCAAGTAGATGGCGCCTCAAGGTAAGGGGTTTAAATGGCTGAATGAGTGGGTTCTTAGGGTCACTAGGGGAGTTGGGAGTTTAGGGAAATTGGACCTAAGAGGTGAGCTGGTGGGAGGGCCGAGTAGGACACCTAGGGGAAAGCCGAATGGGACATGATAGCTAGGTAGTGGCCGGCAGCTTGGGTTATACTAGGTTCGGCTAGGTTTAGGTGGTGGCGGCAAAAGGGCTGAGATGAAGGTAGGATGGGTGGCTAAGAGTGGAGAGGTGGTAGAGAGGGGCCTTGAGGGAGTTTGGGGTACTTACCGAATGGGGAGAGGTGGCGGATGAAGTGGGAAGGTGGCGGGCAGGTGGCTGTTGGCTGGTTCGGTTGGGTGGAGGTGGTGGCGTCCGGTTGAGGGGTGGTGGTGGTGGATGGAAGAGGGAAGGTGGCGGAGCAGGTGGCGGCTGGTGGAGCAGCTGGAGCAGGCCAAGGTGGGGAGTCGTCCCGGCTGGGTGAGAGAAGGGAGAAGGAGAGGGCCCGGCTGGGTGAGGTAGTGGTTCCCACTTGGAGAACCCGCCCACAAGGAGGGGGGTTTAAATAGGGGATGGGTAGGTCGGTTAGGGCTGGGCTGTGGGTAGTGGTTAGGTGGTTTAGGTAGGGTGGTATGTAGATAAGGTGGGCTGGAAAAGGTTGGGCCAGATATTTTAAAACTAGGGGTTTGGGTAAATCGTGGGCTAAGGGTGGTTTAGGGGTTTAGGGCTAGGTTAGGTGGTTGGGTTTTAGGGTGAGGTTTAGTGAGCTAGGTTAGGTGATTAGGCTAGGTTTAGGCTAGGATTAGGGAAATTAATCTAGGTTTAGGGAAGGATTAGGGAAGTGGGTTAGGTGATTAGGTTGGGATTAGGACGGGATTAGGGAATTGGGTTAGGTGATTAGGCTCAGATTAGGGGTGGATTAGGGGTTTGGGTTAGGTTTAGGCATTTTGGGCTAGGTTTAGGTGAAGGAGCTCCCTTAGCATGGCCCATAGACCTTGCTCACCCCATGTTGGTGCAGCCCTAGGTTAGGTTTTAGCTAATTACAAGCTTAAACCCACTCAATTAGGCTAACCCACATGATTAACCCAAACTTGACACACAAGTCAAGCTTAATACAACACTCTTGATATTTTTCACCCCACTCTCTCTCATGCCCAATATCCCACGTGAATCTGAAGTGGGCCCCACCTCCATTTATGAGAAGGTGATGTGGGCCATGGATATGGATATTGGATTGGATCTCTGGATCCAAATCCAAATCCAAGTCCACATATGGGTTTGGATTGGAATCTGGATATATATGGTCCAGATCCAATCCAAACTGAACTCTGACTCCTTCGAGCTGGATTCGAAACGGACGATTCGTGCGGGGTCTGACAGCATCAGTACTCCGTCTGCGTTGGGTCTTCGCCAACATAGTCGTCCGCCTCCGTTTCTGCCTTCCGGAGATGACTTCAAATGCTATTTTGATAAGAACAGGGTGTTGGACGTTCGAGATCCTGGGATGTGAATCAGATACAAGAGTTGCTGCGCCGGGCTCGACAGGTGCTCCGGTTCCGGGCTCTTCTTGGCTCTCCTGGTCCTGTCTTGATCGGGCCAAGCCACTTTGGGGTTTCAAAACATGTTTTAAAAGGGTTTTCAAAAGCCATATTATATGTTTTAGAAAGATAAAGTTTAAAACATATATACAGGGTTGTCTGGAAGGCTCCTGGGTTTCCAAACTCAAAATGGCCCTTCGGGGCTGCTTGTATAAAACCAGATGGATTTTGAGAAATTCGTGGGATTTCGGGGTGTTTACAGATGCCCCTCTTTGGCCTTGTCCAAATCGATTTGGATAAGGGCAAAGATAACAAACACCCCTTTTAATGTCTCCCTAGATCTAGCCACGAAGAATATGGGATCGTCCCATTTTAGCAAAATATCAATTTTACAAACTCTGGTAGGAGGAGATATCACGCCAAAGGGTTCACTTATGGAATCTTGTCCTAAATGGGATCATGTTCATGCAAGTACCATGCGTGGAATGCAGATGACATGGGTGTGGTGCCAAGAGTGGCGACCTCCCAGAGACCAGGTGTGGTCGAACTCTAGAGACTTACAAGGCCTACTGCTCCAAGTGAGCAAAAAAAGCCCTATGCTGTTCGATGTTCGGTTTTTAAAACTTATTTACAAAAGCTATTTACAAACGGGACAACTGTCTTGAGTCTCGATCCTAAGGATCTCGAGCTCTTCGTGCTTGCCCTTGTTTGAGTCTTAACACTCGCTTATTTAGCGGAGGTTTTTATAAGAAAACAAGCTTCATTTCAAATTCCTACGCCTTACTCGAAACGTCGAATTCTCAAACAAGATGAAATTCAAGTAAGTAAATCCTATTTTTACTTTGGGATTCCTCGAAATGAACCATGCTTTAGCTTGGGATAAGCCAGGGATGGGAAAGAGATACCACGGTCCCTTCTGAAGCGTCCCAAGGTTTAAGGCATAGAAGGCGGAAAACTGCTCTTTTTGAGCTTTTTGGCCTCTTTTTCCTTTTTTTCCTAGAGGGTCTCCCTTTGGGAGTATTTTTTCTTTAATCCCTCTTTTTTATAAGAGAATCGATTTTTCTTTTTGAAGTCTGGTTTCTTTCTTTTGGAAAGAGACTTTAAATGGGAAATTCCCTTTTGATTTGGGCCTTTGTTTTCCTTTTGGAAGGAAAAGAGAAGAGGGGAGGACTTATCCCAAGCCTACACTCGATCCATTCCAGATCAGCCTATTTAGAAATAGCACGTACTACTTGCAAGTATCTTGCTATGTTGAACTAGGCCTTTCTTTGTAAGAAGAAGGATTTTGAAATGCAACCACGATTTTGAAAACTCCACTCTTTCACAAGTGCGAATTCTCTCACTTAGGGTCACACGAGTTCTCCTTTGCACCTTATTTACACGTCTCAGGGCAGCTATCCCTCTCAAATTTTCGAAAAACTGGAATTTAATCCAGATCCTACACATGATACTTCTTTAAGTATTGAATATTGATAGGATCTGCTAAATTCCTACCTTCTACATCGATCAACCAATACGAATTGTTCGTAGTGGTTGCTCGTACAACATAGGGTCCATCCCAGTTGGGGCGCCACTTGCCTAGGGGGTGTGGGCCACGATGGTGGATGGTTTTTAAGACCAGATCTCCCACTTCAAAGTGGCGAGGTCTCATGTGTTTGGTATAATGTCGGGCTATCCTTTGCCGGTATGCACGAGCATGATCCATGGCAAGGAGTCGCCTCTCATCTAGCAAATCTAGCTCGGCCATCCTAGCATGCTGAAGCGTCTCTAGGGGGAGGTCGAGTGCAATGGATGTATGGAATGAATGCAGTTGGGTATGAATGGGAAGAATGGCGTTTGTGCCATAGACCAATTCGAATGGTGTGGCATTCGTGGGAGTCCGGATGGAAGTCCTATAAGCCCATAAGGCTTCATCCAGCTTCTCATGCCACCTCCTACCCTTCTCTAAGGTTTTCTCAATGATACCAATGAGAGTCTTGTTTGTGGCTTCGGCTTGGCCGTTGCCTTGAGGGTAGTAGGGCGAGGAGAAGTGGTGAGTTATGCCATACGTGTTGCACAACTTAACCATCCGCTCGTTCTTGAATGGGGTACCATTATCAGACACAAGGTCTCGTGGAACCCCAAATCGAGCCAAGATATTCCTCCGGATGAAAGCCACCACATGTTGCCCCATTACATTCGTTAGGGAAATGGCTTCCACCCACTTGGAGAAATACTCCGTGGCTGCTAAAATAAAACGATGCCCATTCGAGGCCTTTGGAAATATGGGGCCTACAATGTCAAACTCCCACATGGTAAATGGCCAGGGGCTGACCACGGAATGCAATGCAGATGAAGGGATATGAATGGCGTGCCCATGCACTTGACATGGATGACACTTCCTAACATGATCGTGACAATCCTTTTTCAGGGTGGACCAAAAATAACCCCCTCTAAGTATTTTCATCGCCATCATGTTGGCATTAACATGACCTCCACATTCTCCGTCGTGGAACTCGTGCATCACTATCCTAGCCTCCTCTAGGTCGATACACCTAAGCAAAATGCCGGTAAAACTCTTTTTGTATAAGACCCCACCCAGAATGGTGTATCGGGTCGAAATTTTACGAATGAATGCCCTATCTTTGGATGTGGCATCCTCGGTGAATCCCCCATTTTCTAAAAATTGTTTTATGTCATAGAACCAGGGTTTTTCAATAGACTCTGGGTTGTTTTGGCAAATATCTAAGTCGTGTGTGGATGGATGGGGCACATGCCATATTTCCAAAGATCTGGTCCCTGAAATGGGATCGACCTTCAGGGCTGAACCCAAGGAAGAGAGGGCATCGGCGATGCCATTGTCCTCTCTTCCCACGTGTGTGAGCTTACACGATTGGAAGGATTGGACCAATCGAGTGGCCAACTCGTGATATGGAAGTAGTTTCTCATTACGTACTTGCCAAATTTTTAAAACCTGGTTTATGACAAGGAGCGAATCTCCAAAGACCTCGATGCATGATGCCCCTAGAGTTTTCGAAATCCTTAAGCCTTGTATGAGTGCTTCATACTCAGCTACGTTGTTGGAACATTCGAAATCTAAGCGGACTGCTATGGGAATCTCGCCCTTTTCAGGGGAGATTAGGATGATCCCGGCACCAGCCCCTCGTTGGTTTCGTGCCCCGTCGAAGTGCATCTTCCACACTTGGTTTTCGAAAGAATTTGCCAAAATGTGGTTTTGAAAATGGTTTTGCAATATGCCTTCATCAGGCATTTCGACAAGAGTGGGATATGTGTCCTCCAAGGGGAAGTCAGCCACGTAATCTGCTAGGGCTTGCCCCTTAATGGAGATCTGGTGATGGTATTTCAGATCATACTCCATTAGAAGGAGTTGCCATTTGCCCAATCTACCCGTGAGAATGGGTTTTTAGAACAAGTGCTTGATTGGATCAAGCTTGGACACTATCCAGATCTCATGATCTAGGAAATAGTGTCTGAATTTCTGGCAGGCCCAAACTAGGGCCAAGCACGTCTTCTCCATGGCTTGATAATTTCGTTCATAAGCCAAGAGAGTTTTTGAAATATAGTAGATGGCATACTCCTTATGGGTGTCATCCTCGTATTGAGCCAACAGGGCTCCTAAAGCGTTTACATGCACGGAGATGTATAATAAAAGCGGTTTTCCTTGTTTTGGAGGATTCAAAACAGGGGGATTAACCAAGTATGCCTTTAGTCTCTCGAAGGACTTTTGGCATTCGTCATCCCATAAGAATTTCGTACCCTTCCTCAACAGTTTGTTGAAGGGTTCGCATCTAGTTGCCAGATTCGATATGAATCGGCGCACAGATTGTAATCGACCCTGGAGGCTACGGACTTGGGTGAGATTGGAGGGTGGAGCCATGTCTATGATGGCTCGACACTTAGAGGGGTCGACTTCTATTCCCCTTTGGCTCACCATAAAGCCTAGAAGCTTCCCTGATTCTACCCCGAACACACATTTTTGAGGGTTTAGCTTTACTTTGTAAAGCCTAAGCCTTTCGAAAATCTTTTGTAAACATTCGATATGGGTGCATCGGGTTTTGGATTTTGCCAAGAGATCATCTACATACACTTCTACAAGCTCGTGAATTTGATCATGGAAGATCGTGTTCATGGCTCGTTGGTATGTTGCGCCGGCATTTTTCAAACCAAAGGGCATGACTGTATAGCAGTACGTGCCCCATGGGGTTGTGAAGGCGGTCTTACCCTGATCTCGTGGATTTAGTTTGATTTGATTGTAGCCTGAATAGCCATCCATAAATGAAAACATTTCATGATTTGCAGTACTATCGACTATCAAATCTATGTTTGGTAAAGGATAATTATCCTTTGGAGTGGCTTTATTCAGGTTTCTGAAATCGATGCATATTCGAATTTTCCCATTGGTTTTTCGAACTACAACGATATTTGACAACCAATCAGAATACGCAATGGGTTTTATAAATCCGGCTTTTAGCAGATCTTCTAAACCCTCTTTGACTTGCGTGTGTACATTCGGGTGTATTTTCCTAAGCTTCTGCTTTATTGGTTTTACACCTATATCTAAGGGAAGACGATGCTCGACTATGCTGGGATCTATGCCCGGCATGTCTTCATACGTCCATGCAAACACATCTAAATAGGTTCGTAGAAATGCAATGAATGCTAACTTTTCAGTTTTATGCAAGCATGTGCCTATTTTGATGGTTTTGGGATTGGAATCATCCCCTAGGTTCACCTCTACGAAATCTCCTCCTACTGTTTGGGAAGGTCTTTCAAAATCGAGAATTCTATGAAACTCTGGGAGCTCAGAAGTGGGATCTTCCTCAAGGGGATCCACTTCTGGGCTTTGATCATTCTCGTGGGCTTTAGACCCGAGGGAACTTGATGCATGGTTTTCAAAATAACCTGGTTTTGTACTTGGATTTTCAAGTGATTTCGAAATTTTTGGTCTGGCTATGCAGACGACGTTTCTTTCGAAATCCTTTTCTTTCGCCAAAGTCATACCAGGAGCAGTTATATACAAAATCTTTTTGGTATTTTCCAAATTTTCGATTTTTTTGGGTTTTTGTAAAACAAGAACTTTGGGAACTATACAAAGCACACTTTTTTCGAGTTTTTGTTTTTCCATTGTTTTTGGTTTTTCTTGTTTTTCGATTTTTTTGATTTTAAGTTTTCAAATGTTTTTGGTATTTTTAGAAAAAGGGATCTTCCGTCATACCTACAAAGGGAAAACACTACGGGTTAGACTCGGAATAGGAGGTCTAAACCGTAGGTCTCTTCTAAGACAGGCTCCGGGGCACCCTTGACCCAGGTGGTCACAGGTGGTGGCTCTGGCGGTATTTGGGGAGTATAGCCGATCCCATATCGGCTTGGGTTGGCCCTAGGAAGGATGGGCTCTAGGAAACCCTGGTTTTGTGCCCCTAGACTTTTGTAGGGCGTGTAGCCCATGTTTAATAACATGTTCCACGACCTTTTGTTTTTTGAAAAGATGGGATACAAGTCATGGTCTTGGAACATGCTATCGTCCATATTAGGCTCGTATGGCCTTTTGTCCAGGGGTTTTGGAAATAGGGAATGCTTGGGTTTTCCTAGGAGGATTAGAGTCGGGAGGGGGCTTGCTTTAGGCGGCCCCTTCACACATACAACCTTCCTAGGGTTGTTCAACATGAGCCGAGGTGGCTCAACCATAATTTGCCCCAGGTTAGCCTCATGGGCCTGGGAGCTCGATAAACAAGGGGAGTTTATGATCCCCTAAAGCTGTGGGTGACTCTCACCTAGGATCACTACGACCTGGTCCCTAAAAGGGATCTTGACACACTTGTGGAAGGTGGATGGCACAGCGCACAAACTGTGTATCCGGGGTCTTCCCAGCAACAGGTTATAATGGGGGTGGATGTCCAAGACATGGAACACCCCCGTGTGTTCGATCCCTCCCGTTTCCATTGGGAGTTCGATGGATCCTAAAGGTCTAGACGCATTCCCATCGTATCCAGTGATAACGATGGGGCTTGGGTTCACTGAAGTCAAGGTGACTCCGATTTTGTACGCCACGTGAAGTGGAAGGATGTTGAGCCCTCCTCCACCATCGACTAGGCACCTGTCCAGAGAGTGGTTGTTTAGAACTACCTCGATGTGCAGGGCCTGGATATGGGTTTCGTGGGGTCTATCTACATCATCTTCCGAAAAGGTGATGGGCGATTTTGCTCCTAATAAAGCCACTTGGGCAGACAAGGATTCCGGACTTATGTTCGAATCAACCTTGGCCCTTTCTAGAATTTTCTCTAAGACAAGTCTATGCCTAGGCGAGGTTTTGACAAGCTCTAGGATAGACATGTGAATAGGAATCTTTGAAAGGTGGTTTTCGAAATCATAAGGATTTAGGATGATTTTGTCCTTATCTGCTTTTGGCAGACCACTAGGGATACATGCTTTTGAGGGGCCAGGCACACTGACCACCTTTTGAGCACCTTGAAGGTGCGGGGGTTGGTAGATCCTCCCGGATCTAGTGACTTCCCCCACGACCAGCCTAGGGTTCGCGCTAAACTTGGCTCTAAGGATGAGCTGAGGAGAACCTTGGATTTTAACAACTGGCTTTGCCGGGGTTTCCATTTTTGGTGGTCCCCGAATGACGACTTGGGCGGGCCTCTTGTATAATACAAGGATGGGCGCACAAGCAGGTCGACCAGGTTCGGGCTTTTGCGCTAGTTCCTTGGAAATGGTGAGGGTACATACCTCCTTTCCTTTCCCACTGCCACTGGCGTGTTTGGGAAAGGGTTCCTTGAAGATAGCTTGAGGTGGCTCAGGTTCCGCAGTGACCTGGAGCCGGCCCTCCGCTATCAAGTTCTCAATTTTATTTAGAAGAGAGAAGCAACGTTTGGTATCATGGCCTTTGAGCCGATGATACTTGCAAAATCGGTTTAAATACCCCTTTGGACGTGACTCCTTCGGGGATTTCAGGGAGTTCGATCATGCCCTGGGCAAGTAAGAGGTCTAGGACCTCCGACACAGGTTGCCCCAGCGGAGTGTACTCCCGTTTTTCAATTGGTTTTGAAAAATTGCGTTCTCTCTTATTTTCTATTTTTTCAAAATTTTTAGAAGTGCCTGCCATGCCTGGATCCACCCGGACATTGGCGATTTTGTGGGGCTTTGCCCCTTTGTCCGTTGTGGGCAGCCCATATGCGATGGGCTTTTCCACACGTGTTTTGGGAACGACACTTCCTTTCCATAAGTGGTCGTATGTCCCTTTTCGCAAGTTGGTTTCGAAAAGGGAGGCCTTTTTGATCAACTTATGGAAAGTTGAAATCTCATGGAGCGAGAGAAGGGTTTTTAACTCGCTTTTGAAATTATCCAGGATGAGCATTACTGCGCATCCTTCGGATATAGGCTCTCGCAATTGGCCCAAAAGAGACCTCCACCTTATAATGAAGGCATGCACGTCCTCGTTCATGCCTTGCTTTGTATCCCTTAAGGTATTCAGGGTTGGCGTGACTTCCACGTTGTGTGCAAATCTTTGCATGAAGCAGTTCGCTAACTCTTCAAAAGTAGCGAACTCGCTTAAGTCGTAGGAAGCCAGCCATTTGGCAGCTGTGCCCTTAAGGGATAGAGGGAACCAATACACCCATTTCATCGAGTCCTTTTTCTTCTTATGGGCTCGACGTGAGAAAAGCTGCAAGTGAGACCTAGGGTCTCCCATGCCATCATACCGATGGAAGTTCGGTATTTCATCGTCACTGTCTGTTTCGTAATCCATAGGAAAGAAATCAGACAGGGCGTAGCTTCTTTTCTCTTTATTTTGCCCTTTCAGCAGCTGCTGTAGGGCTTTACGGTCCTTTTGTGTGAAGGACTCATGGTATTGGTTGCCTTCCATTACGGAGGCCTCTTTTTGCTTGCGAGGTTTTTCAGATTTCTTTTTAGGCCTTTGTTCACCGTTTGATGAACATGAATCGCCTACTTCAGCCTCTTGGCTGAGAGCATCGATTTTGGTCTCAAACTCCCTTCTTAAGTCCTCGATTTCATCTAGTTTTATTTTGTTTTTGAAAATCCTCCTAGAGTGAGAACTTGATGCGCATGAGCCTTGGCTCGACACTTCACTTGGATTGGATTTTGACATGCTTTTCAAGCTTTTTCAAAATTTCCTAAGTAAAAGCAAAGAAAACAAGTTAAAACGACACCTTTATAAAAATTTTTGCAAGACTTCTACAAGTAAACTCGATTTCTGAAAAGGCTCACGTCCCACCGGGCGTGCCAATCTCTGTAGACGCGCGAAAATCCCCGCCTCTTCGCCTCTTTCGGGGCTTGGAGTGGATCTTTATCGTGCGTCTAAGGCCTATGTATACAAATAGGGCGTGCCAGCTAGCTTACTTAAGCTAGCGAAGATATATTTAACACTGACTTCTAAACGTGGCGACTGTGAGCAAGTAAGCTCTTGTCGTCGCAGACCTTCTTGCACCGATGCGCAAGGGTCAGTCTGTACGCTTTTGCAAGAATCGAGTTTTGGGGAGAAAGTCTACGAAACGGTTCGAGGTGTCTATTTCGGGTCTTTAAGATGCGATTGCATGTTTTAGATCCCGTGGATTTGCACGTGCCTAAGTCTTTTCTTTTATCCCTTTTTGGGTCGCCTAGTTTGTGTGTTATGAACACTCCACTACATGGGCGAATTCGAGCGGGGCTTGCTTCGATGCAATATGCGTCCTACCTCGTGGTATGGCGTAGATGCAATGCAAACTCACGCTACTCCAAAGGGAAAACCCGAAATGTAAAGACAATACTGAAGGGAAATAACAGAAGGGAAATAACCGAAGGGAAATAACCGAAGGGAAATAACCGAAGGGAAATAACCGAAGGGAAATAAGTATATATCTTATGTATATGAGCCCTTACTCGGGTCTTGCAAATAAGAGCGAAGGCTCAATGTGGGTGCGTGCTTGAATTGAAAGACTTACACACACGACATGAATTTAAACCCAAATATAAATTGCAGTATGGCCTTAACTAAGGTCTTGGGAATAAGAGCGAAGGCTCAATGTGTGTGAGAGTGCTTGAATTAAAAGACTACCCACACGACATAAATGAAACCCAAATATAACTGCAATAAGGCCTTTACTAAGGTCTTGGGAGTAAGAGCGAAGGCTCAATGTGTGTGAAAGTGCTTGAATCGAAAGACTTACTCACACGACATGAAATGAAACCCAAATAGTATAGGTCGGCCCTTACTTGGGTCTTTCAAATAAGAGCGAAAGCTCAATGTGTGTGAGAGTGCTTGAATTGAAAGACTTACTCACACGACAAGAAATGAAACCCAAATAGTATAGGTCGGCCCTTACTTGGGTCTTTCAAATAAGAGCGAAAGCTCAATGTGTGTGAGAGTGCTTGAATTGAAAGACTTACTCACACGACAAGAAATGAAACCCAAATAGTATAGGTCGGCCCTTACTTGGGTCTTTCAAATAAGAGTGAAAGCTCAATGTGTGTGAGAGTGCTTGAATTGAAAGACAACGCACCCAACTTAAACAAAACCCTTCGAAAATGAAAGTATATATACACTTATATATTAGGGGCTGATTAGGCCCGTGTGTGTTCAAAATTGTGCACGACTAAGAGAGTGCACGTGTGTGGTTGTGCCAAGCCACGTTATTACAAGCGGGGGGAGACTATGCTCCGTTATTACAACCCCGTATCAAATTGAATTTCAAGCAAGTGTACGACTAAAGACCGAGTTTAGACACTTACGAGTAGCTGGTCCGTAGAGGTCTTGCTTGAGCGTGGGCTTGGCCTTGGGCTGCAAACGGGAGCTCCGCGAAGGTAGGTGATCAAGAGTGCTGGCCGGCTGCAAGTGGGGCGCGGGATAGGCGCCTCGGAGGTGGCCGGCGGCAAGTAGATGGCACCTCAAGGTAAGGGGTTTAAATGGCTGAATGAGTGGGTTCTTAGGGTCACTAGGGGAGTTGGGAGTTTAGGGAAATTGGACCTAAGAGGTGAGCTGGTGGGAGGGCCGAGTAGGACACCTAGGGGAAAGCCGAATGGGACATGATAGCTAGGTAGTGGCCGGCAGCTTGGGTTATACTAGGTTCGGCTAGGTTTAGGTGGTGGCGGCAAAAGGGCTGAGATGAAGGTAGGATGGGTGGCTAAGAGTGGAGAGGTGGTAGAGAGGGGCCTTGAGGGAGTTTGGGGTACTTACCGAATGGGGAGAGGTGGCGGATGAAGTGGGAAGGTGGCGGGCAGGTGGCTGTCGGCTGGTTCGGTTGGGTGGAGGTGGTGGCGTCCGGCTGAGGGGTGGTGGTGGTGGATGGAAGAGGGAAGGTGGCGGAGCAGGTGGCGGCTGGTGGAGCAGCTGGAGCAGGCCAAGGTGGGGAGTCGTCCCGGCTGGGTGAGAGAAGGGAGAAGGAGAGGGCCCGGCTGGGTGAGGTAGTGGTTCCCACTTGGAGAACCCGCCCACAAGGAGGGGGGTTTAAATAGGGGATAGGTAGGTCGGTTAGGGCTAGGCTGTGGGTAGTGGTTAGGTGGTTTAGGTAGGGTGGTATGTAGATAAGGTGGGCTGGAAAAGGTTGGGCCAGATATTTTAAAACTAGGGGTTTGGGTAAATCGTGGGCTAAGGGTGGTTTAGGGGTTTAGGGCTAGGTTAGGTGGTTGGGTTTTAGGGTGAGGTTTAGTGAGCTAGGTTAGGTGATTAGGCTAGGTTTAGGCTAGGATTAGGGAAATTAATCTAGGTTTAGGGAAGGATTAGGGAAGTGGGTTAGGTGATTAGGTTGGGATTAGGACGGGATTAGGGAATTGGGTTAGGTGATTAGGCTCAGATTAGGGGTGGATTAGGGGTTTGGGTTAGGTTTAGGCATTTTGGGCTAGGTTTAGGTGAAGGAGCTCCCTTAGCATGGCCCAAAGACCTTGCTCACCCCATGTTGGTGCAGCCCTAGGTTAGGTTTTAGCTAATTACAAGCTTAAACCCACTCAATTAGGCTAACCCACATGATTAACCCAAACTTGACACACAAGTCAAGCTTAATACAACACTCTTGATATTTTTCACCCCACTCTCTCTCATGCCCAATATCCCACGTGAATCTCAAGTGGGCCCCACCTCCATTTATGAGAAGGTGATGTGGGCCATGGATATGGATATTGGATTGGATCTCTGGATCCAAATCCAAATCCAAGTCCACATATGGGTTTGGATTGGAATCTGGATATATATGGTCCAGATCCAATCCAAACTGAACTCTGACTCCTTCGAGCTGGATTCGAAACGGACGATTCGTGCGGGGTCTGACAGCATCAGTACTCCGTCTGCGTTGGGTCTTCGCCAACATAGTCGTCCGCCTCCGTTTCTGCCTTCCGGAGATGACTTCAAATGCTATTTTGATAAGAACAGGGTCTTGGACGTTCGAGATCCTGGGATGTGAATCAGATACAAGAGTTGCTGCGCCGGGCTCGACAGGTGCTCCGGTTCCGGGCTCTTCTTGGCTCTCCTGGTCCTGTCTTGATCGGGCCAAGCCACTTTGGGGTTTCAAAACATGTTTTAAAAGGGTTTTCAAAAGCCATATTATATGTTTTAGAAAGATAAAGTTTAAAACATATATGCAGGGTTGTCTGGAAGGCTCCTGGGTTTCCAAACTCAAAATGGCCCTTCGGGGCTGCTTGTATAAAACCAGATGGATTTTGAGAAATTCGTGGGATTTCGGGGTGTTTACAAACTCACACGACTTAAATGAAACCCAAATATAAATTGCAATATGGCCTTAACTAAGGTCTTGGGAGTAAGAGCGAAAGCTCAATGTGTGTGAGTGCGAGAATTGAAGTACTACGCACATGACATGAAATTAAACCCAAATATAAATTGCAATAGGCCTTGACTAAGGTCTTGGGAGTAAGAGCGAAAGCTCAATGTGTGTGAGTGTGAGAATTGAAAGGCAACACACACGACATGAAATTAAACCCAAGGGAAAATATAACACGGCCCTTACTTGGGTCTTGCAAATAAGAGCGAAAGCTCAATGTGTGTGAGTGTGAGAATTGAAAGACAACACACACAACTTAAGCAAAACCCCATGCAACTTAAATTATATAAATAAGTTTATATCTTAAAGGCTGATTAGGCCCGTGTGTGTTCAAAATCATGCACAACTAAGAGCGAGATAGGCTCAAGTGCACGTGTGTGTGGGTGTGCCAAGCCACGTTATTACAAGCGGGGGGAGACAATGCTCCGTTATTACAACCCCATATCAAATTTAATTAAGCTTAAGCAAGTCTATAAACAAGGACCGAGTTAGGCACTTACGTATAGCTGGTCCGGAGGTGACTTGCTTGAGCATGGGCTTGGTCTTCGGCTGCAAGAGGGAGCTCCTCGGAAAGGCACAGCAAAGGAGGGCTGGCCGGGTGAAGGAAAATGCTGCGGGTGTGGCGCCTTGGTGCTAGCCGGGTGATGGGAAGGAGGGTGCTGTTGTGGTGCCTTGGGCTAGGGTAGTTAGGGGGGTGTCGCTAAGGTGTGGGGCAGGTCCTAGGGAAGGTAGAGCTAAGGGGTGACTAGGGGGGATGTCTAAGGAAGAAGGTGTAAGGCCGCGGGTGGTTAGGTGCAGTCAGTTATGGCTGGCCGACTAGTGGCAGGTTAGGTGGTGGCCGGCTGGGGTAACTAGGGGGGATTAGAAATGGCAAGGGGGAGCTAGCTAGGGTGTTGGCTAAGGGGTGGTTTAAGGGGAGAGGTAAGGTTGAGGGTGACTAACTAGGGGCTGTCTAGGGGATGAAGCAAGATGGCAGGTGTGATGTAGTTGGGCAGAGGTTGGACGAATGGGGAAGGGTGGCAGATGGTGGTCGGGAGGTGATGGTGGTACGGTGGCTGAGAGTGGAGGGGGAGTGAAGATAGGGTGATGTTAGGATAGGGTACTAACCAAAGAGGAAGGGAAGGTTGGCGTGTGTCCAAGGAAGGCAGCCGAGTGGAAGGTGGATGTAGTCGGGTGGAAGGAGTGGAGCTGGCCGGGCAGTTGTGGTGGTGTGGAATGGTGCAGGCCGGGAGATGATGGCGGCATGGAGTGGTGCAGGTCGGGAGGTGGTGGTGGAGCAGGTGAGAGAAGAGAGCAAGGGGTGAGAGAGGGCTCAGCTGGCCCAAGGTGGCTGGAAAAATCCTGAAAAACCCGCCCACTAGGGGGGGTTTTATAGGATTTTCAAGAGGTCGGTTGGGTTGATTTTGAAGGGGTGGTTTAGTGGTTAGGTAGTGGTGGTGTGGTGATAAGGTGGGCTAGATATTTAGGGGGTGCCAGATATTTAGTTTAGGTGGTTTTAGGGATATGGTGTGCTAGGGTTTAGGTGGGGTGGTTTAGTGGTTTAGGGCTTAGCTAGGTGGGTTGGTTTTAGGGTGAGGTTTAGTGAGGTGGGTTAGGTGTTTAGGCTAGGATTAGGTTAGGATTAAGGGAATTAGGCTAGGTTTAGGGAAGGATTAGGGAGGTGGGTTAGGTGATTAGGTTGGGATTAGGGAAGGATTAGGGAAGTGGGTTAGGTTATTAGGCTAGGATTAGGCCGGGATTAGGGTAAATGGCTAGGATTAGGGGTTTTGGCTTAGGATTGGGTTAGGAGCATCCCTTTGCATAGCCCATGGACTTAATTGCATCATGTTGGTGCAGCCCTAGGTTAGGTGTTCATACAAGCTTAAACCCACACTAATTAGGCTAACCCACATGATTAACCCGAAACTTGACACACAAGTCAAGCTTAATACATTCCCCTCATACTTAATCCTCCCCATTCTCTCTCATGCCCAAGATTCCACGTGAATTTCATGTGGGCCCCACCTCCATTTATGAGAAGGTGATGTGGGCCCTGGATGTGGATATTGGATTGGATCTTTGGATCCAAATCCAAATCCAAATCCACATATATGTTTGGATTGGGATCTGGATATATATGGTCCAGATCCAATCCAAACTGAATTCTGACTCCGTCAGGGTATGTTCGAAACGAACGGTTTGTGAGGGGTTTGACAGGATCAATACTCCGTCTTGCGTTGGGTCTTTGCCAACATGGTCGTCCGCTTCTGTTTTCACCTTCCGGAGATGATTTCAAATGATTTTTGTTGATAATAGGGACTTGGACGTTCGAGATCCTGGGGATGAATCTAACACGAGAGTTGCTGTGCCGGGCTCGACATGTGCTCCGGTTTCGGGCTCTCTTTGGCTCTTCTGGTCCTTCTTTCATCAGGCCAAGCCACTTCGTGGGGTTTCAAAATGTATTTTAAAAGGTTTTAAAACTATATTTATAGATTTTTAAAACATATATAGTTTAAACATGTGTACAGGGTTCGTTTGGAAGGCTCTTGGGTTTCCAGACTCAAAATAGCCCTTTGGGGCTGCTTTTACAAAACCAGGTTATTTGAGAAGTTCGTGGGATTTCGGGGTGTTTACAGATGCCCCTCTTTGGCATTGTCCAAATTGATTTGGATAATGGCAAAGACGACAAACACCCTGGAAACACCTCGAAATCCCACGAATTTCTCAAATCAACCTGGTTTTATAAAAGCAGCCCCAAAGGGCTATTTTGAGTCTGGAAACCCAGGAGCCTTCCAGGCAACCCTGTACAGATGTTTTAAACTTTCATATGTTTAAATATGTATAATATGTTTTAAAAACTGTTAAAATATGTTTTGAAACCCCACAAAGCAAGCTTGGCCTGATCAAGACAGGACTAGAAGAGCTAAAGAGAGCCCAGAACCGGAGCACATGTCGAGCCCAGCACAACAACTCTCGTATTGAATCCACCCCCAGGATCTCGAACGTCGAAGACCCTGTTATCATCAAACATCACTTGAAGTCATCTCCGGAAGGTGAAAACAGAAGCGGGCGATCATGTTGGCGAAGACCCAATGCAGACGGAGTACTGATGTTGTCAGACCCCGTACAAACCGTTCGTTTCGAACACAGCCTGAAGGAGTAAGAATTCAGTTTAGATCGGATCTGGACCATATATATCCAGATCCCAATCCAAACCTATGTGTGGATTTGGATTTGGATTTGGATCCAGAGATCCAATCCAATATCCACATCCATGGCCCACATCATCTTCTCATAAATGGAGGTGGGGCCCACTTGAAATTCACATGGGATTATGGGCATGAGAGAGAGTGGGGGAGGATAAGATTTGGGGAGTGATTGTAATTAAGCTTGACTTGTATGTCAAGTTTGGGGTTAATCATGTGGGTTAGCCTAATTAGCATGGGTTTAAGCTTGTATTAGCCAAAAACCTAACCTAGGGCTTCACCAACATGATGCAACAAGGTCTATGGGTTATGCAAAGGGAGCTTCCTAACCCAATCCTAATAACAAATCCCTAATCCTAGCCTTTTACCCTAATCCCGTCCTAAACCTAGCCTAATCACCTAGCCCACTTCCCTAATCCCGGCCTAATCCCAACCTAATCACCTAACCCACTTCCCTAATCCTCCCCTAAACCTAGCTTAATTTGCCTAAACCTAACCTAATCCTAGCCTAATCATCTAACCCACCTCACTAAACCTCACCCCAAAACCAACCCACCTAGCTAAACCCTAAACCCCTAAACCACCCCACCTAAACCTAGCACACCATCTACCCAAAACCCCTTGTATTAAAATATCTGGCCCCTCCTCAAAACCAGCCCACCTTATCACCACACCACCACCACCTAAACCACCTTACCACCTTCTCAAAACCAGTCCCAACCGCCATCTCCAACCTGTAGAAGCGCGAAAATCCCCGCCTCTTCGCCTCTTTCGTGGCTTGGAGTGGATCTTATCGTGCGTCTAAGGCCTATGTATAAAAATAGGGCGTGCCAGCTAGCTTACTTAAGCTAGCGAAGATATATTTAACACTGACTTCTAAACGTGGCGACTGTGAGCAAGTGAGCTCTTGTCGTCGCAGACCTTCTTGCACCGATGCGCAAGGGTCAGTCTGTACGCTTTTGCAAAAATCGAGTTTTGGGGAGAAAGTCTACGAAACGGTTCGAGGTGTCTATTTCGGGTCTTTAAGATGAGATTGCATATTTTAGATCACGTGGATTTGCACGTGCCTAAGTCTTTTCTTTTATCCCTTTTTGGGTCGCCTAGTTTGTGTGTTATGAACACTCCACTACATGGGCGAATTCGAGCGGGGCTTGCTTTGATGCAATATGCGTCCTACCTCGTGGTATGGCGTAGATGCAATGCAAACTCACGCTACTCCAAAGGGAAAACCCGAAATGTAAAGACAATACTGAAGGGAAACAACAGAAGGGAAATAACCGAAGGGAAATAACCGAAGGGAGATATGTATATATCTTATGTATATGAGCCCTTACACGGGTCTTGCAAATAAGAGCGAAGGCTCAATGTGGGTGCGTGCTTGAATTGAAAGACTTACACACACGACATGAAATTAAACCCAAATATAAATTGCAGTATGGCCTTGACTAAGGTCTTGGGAGAAAGAGCGAAGGCTCAATGTGTGTGAGAGTGCTTGAATTGAAGTACTACACACACGACATAAATGAAACCCAAATATAACTGCAATAAGGCCTTTACTAAGGTCTTGGGAGTAAGAGCGAAGGCTCAATGTGTGTGAAAGTGCTTGAATTGAAAGACTTACTCACACGACATGAAATGAAACCCAAATAGTATAGGTCGGCCCTTACTTGGGTCTTTCAAATAAGAGCGAAAGCTCAATGTGTGTGAGAGTGCTTGAATTGAAAGACAACGCACCCGACTTAAACAAAACCCTTCGAAAATGAAATATATATGTACACTTATATATTAGGGGCTGATTAGGCCCGTGTGTGTTCAAAATTGTGCACGACTAAGAGAGTGCACGTGTGTGGTTTGTGCCAAGCCACGTTATTACAAGCGGGGGGAGACTATGCTCCGTTATTACAACCCCGTATCAAATTGAATTTCAAGCAAGTGTACGACTAAAGACCGAGTTTAGACACTTACGAGTAGCTGGTCCGTAGAGGTCTTGCTTGAGCGTGGCCTTGGCCTTGGGCTGCAAACGGGAGCTCCGCGAAGGTAGGTGATCAAGGGTGCTGGCCGGCTGCAAATGGGGCGCGGGATAGACGCCTCGAAGGGGGCCGGTGGCAAGTAGGCGGCGCCTCCAAGTAGGGAGTTTAGAGTGGCTGAACAAGTGGGTATTAGGATCACTAGGGAAGTTGGGTACTTAGGGAAACTGGACCTAAAAGGTGAGCTAGTGGGAAGGCCAAATAGGACACCTAGGGGGGGGTTGGCCGAATGGGAGATGGTGGCTAAGTAGTGGCCAGCAACTTGGGTTATCCTAGGTTCGGCTAGGTTTAGGTGGTGGCGGCAAAGGGGCTGAGCTGAAGGGAGGATGGGTGGCTAAGAGTGGAGAGGTGGTAGAGAAGGGGGCTAGGTAAGGTGGAGGGTACTTACCGAATGGGGAGAAGTGGCGGATGGAGTGGGAAAGTGGCGGGCAGGTGGCTGTCGGCTGGTTCGGTTGGGGGAAGATGATGGCGTCCGGCTGAGGGGTGGTGGTGGTGGATGGAAGAGGGAAGGTGGTGGAGCAGGTGGCGGCTGGTGGAGCAGCTGGAGCAGGCCAAGGTGGGGAGTTGTCTCGGCTGGGTGAGAGAAGGGAGATGGAGAGGGCCCGGCTGGGTGAGGTAGAGTGGTTCCCACTTAGAAAACCCGCCCACAATGAGGGGGGTTGAAATAGGGGATGGGTAGGTCGGTTAGGGCTGGGCTGTGGGTAGTGGTTAGGTGGTTTAGGTAGGGTGGTATGTAGATAAGGTGGGCTGGATGGGGTTGGGCCAGATATTTTAAAACTAGGTGTTTGGATAAATCGTGGGCTAAGGGTGGTTTAGGGCTAGGTTAGGTGGTTGGGTTTTAGGGTGAGGTTTAGTGAGCTAGGTTAGGTGATTAGGCTAGGTTTAGGCTAGGATTAGGGAAATTAATCTAGGTTTAGGGAAGGATTAGGGAAGTGGGTTAGGTGATTAGGTTGGGATTAGGACGGGATTAGGGAATTGGGTTAGGTGATTAGGCTCAGATTAGGGGTGGATTAGGGGTTTGGGTTAGGTTTAGGCATCTTGGGTTAGGTTTAGGTGAAGGAGCTCCCTTAGCATGGCCCATAGACCTTGATCATCCCATGTTGGTGCAGCCCTAGGTTAGGTTTTAGCTAATTACAAGCTTAAACCCACTCAATTAGGCTAACCCACATGATTAACCCAAACTTGACACACAAGTCAAGCTTAATACAACACTCTTGATATTTTTCAACCCCACTCTCTCTCATGCCCAATATCCCACGTGAAACTCAAGTGGGCCCCACCTCCATTTATGAGAAGGTCATGTGGGCCATGGATATGGATATTGGATTGGATCTCTGGATCCAAATCCAAATCCAAGTCCACATATGGGTTTGGATTGGAATCTGGATATATATGGTCCAGATCCAATCCAAACTGAACTCTGACTCCTTCGAGCTGGGTTCAAAACGGACGATTCGTGCGGGGCCTGACAGCATCAGTACTCCGTCTGCATTGGGTCTTCGCCAACATAGTCGTCCGCCTCCGTTTCTGCCTTTCGGAGATGACTTCAAATGCTATTTTGATAAGAACAGGGTCTTGGACGTTCGAGATCCTGGGATGTGAATCAGATATAAGAGTTGCTGCGCCGGGCTCGACAGGTGCTCCGGTTCCGGGCTCTTCTTGGCTCTCCTGGTCCTGTCTTGATCGGGCCAAGCCACTTTGGGGTTTCAAAACATGTTTTAAAAGGGTTTTCAAAAGCTATATCATATGTTTTTGAAAGATAAAGTTTAAAACATATATACAGGGTTGTTTGGAAGGCTCCTGGGTTTCCAAACTCAAAATGGCCCTTTGGGGGCTGCTTGTATAAAACCAGATGGATTTTGAGAAATTCGTGGGATTTCGGGGTGTTTACACAACCCTATATAAACCACCCCCCTAGTGGGCGGGTTTTTCATTCACTCTGGTCCACCTTGGCCCAGCCGACCTTGGCCAATCCCCTTCCAACCGAGCCTTCCACCTTTCTCCACCTGCTTCCTTGCCAATTCTATAGACGTGATTTTATTTCAAATCGTTTGGGATTCGAAATCAAACCCTCGAACTACGTCGGGTTGCATGAGCGTGCCAGTTAGTTTGCTAAAACTAACAAATTATGTTTTTCTGACTTCTTAGAACGATTGTGGACAAGTGAGATCTTTTCGACTTAGGCCTTCTTGAACCGGCGCTCAAGGGTCAGTCCTTTCTCTGTCCTTAGGTCAACAAGAATCAATTTAACATTTTCTGTTTTTCTTAAATACTAAGTGACCTTCCAACCAATAATGTCCGATACTTCGTCAAGACTGAATTGGAAATCACATGTCGGTATAGATGGAACAACTTAATGTGTCATGATCAATGGGAACAGTCTCGTGTAACAACTCAGCTTTTCCTGAACCAGGGTTGCAAAGGGTTCCGATAATAGGCCATGTCTCATCTGTAATGTTATCAAGATGTACAACCATAAAACTCTATTCCTCTTTCTTCACATTCTGAACATGAATCTACATGTTCATTTTAGCCAGAGTTGCAGCAACTAGTTAAGTTTTAGCAGCTAACTGTCCCAATGCAGTTCCCTGTGTAATAGCATCAGTTGAGGGATTCCATATGCTTCTTCAGAGACACAATCGCAGTTTGCATTTGATGAACATCTCCCATAACATTCCTCACATGAAATTCTTTAATAACCTCTAATGTCATATCAGCTAAGTTGGAGGAAAGTATCAATGTTGTTGTCTGCAGCTGCTTTAGCTATTTGCTGCCGTAATATCCATGTCTGTTTAAGAAGGCCATGATTCACAAACCCAGCAAGCCTGATGACTATTGTGCCTCTACAACATTGCAAAAGTGGCTCCCTCTATTTGCAATTTGAGAACATAACTGCACATTTGCTTGCTTTTCGGAAGATGTCGTTCTTGCTTCCATCTTTCCTTTCCTTTGATAACATCAACTTTTCCCTCGGGCAACCGATTTCTTTCCGAATATGAACTTTTCTTTTTGGGAAGCTCACTTTCCCTTTTTGATGCTCGCTCTCCTTTTTGGGCACCCATCTGCCTTTACAGGTGTCAAATTGTCTTATAAATGCCTGTTTCTTTTCAAACGGCAAATTTAAAACTAATTTATCAACAGAAAACTTTTAAAGAAACGAAATCCTGCTTTTTCCATGCCGGGGGCAAAATTGTCATTTTCATTCAATCTTGTCAAAATTCGAAATTTTCAGAAAGGAAAGTATTCTTTCATCATTTTAAAGCTTTCATAAAATTTTGGTACCGAAACAACTTGTTTAGTGCCTTTTTCCTTCGAAAACCCAAAATTACCAAAAATAGCTACTTTCCTAAAAAAGTAAAAATTTTAAAAGAAAATTTTGGGTGTTTACAGATGTCCCTCTTTGGCATTATCCCAAATTTATTTGGATAATGGCAAAGAAGAAAGCACCCATTTGCTTTTCTTCCCAGATTTGCCTTGAGAGTATGGAATCATTCTTTATTCCATAACATCTATTTCCTTGGATTCTTAGCAAAAGGGGATTTGGTAAGAGCTCCTATCCCTAGGGAAATCATGCATGAACGACTACTTTATGAATGCATTCATGTGTGTGAATGAATAAAATGGATGTTTAGAGACCCATACCTTTGATTTGAGAACTTGAGAAGAAGCCTATGATGGCCAGCTGCCCCAAGCAATGGTCCCTGTTTCTTTTGATGTTTAAGATTTTCAAAATTCTTTGTTCAAAAAGAGAACTCCTTTTTGGTTTCTATCAAAAAGGACTTACAATTTCTTACACTTCCCTTCACTCGGGTTTTAATACCCACTAATAAGTAGAGGTTTTATGGAAAGTTTTTGAATAACATTTCAAAGCTCCCTTTCTTACCTAGCGAATTCTAATTCTCAAACAACATGAATTTAAATGAAATAGGTCCTATTCCTACTCTAGGACTTTCAAGGTGAACTTTTCTCCATCGGGATGAGCTATGGGGATTTGGGAAAGAATTATCCGCGGTCCCTTCTGAAGTGTCCCGGGGTTTAAGGCAAAGAGACGGAAAATTGCTCTTTTGAGCTTTGGCTTTTCCTTTTTCTTTCTCTTTTTTTTTTCCTTTTTGAAGAGAAGACCTCTTTTGAAGAAGTTTTTGTATTCCCTTTGTCTATTTGGGGAAGACTTCTTCTTGGAGGAGTTTTTGCATTCCCTTTTCTTTTTCTTTCAAAGAGAAGACTCCTTTTTAAGAAGTTTTTGTATTCCCTCGGTCTATTCGGGGAAGACTTCTTTTTCGAGGAGTTTTTGTATTCTCTTTTTCTTTTTCTTTTTCTTTTGAATATTACCAATTTTCCTTTTTTGGAGAGAAGCGAAATGGGGAATACAACTCATCCCTTTAGATAATCAATCCAGCCAAGATTGTCCTATTTCCTAATAGCACCTACCATTTGAAAGCACCTTGCTATTTTGAATTAGGCCTCATTTGGTAAGTAAAAGATTTTTGACATGTTACCAAATAATTTTTGGAAACTCCACTTTTCATAAAGTATCAATTCCCTAATTTGGAGTCACATAATCCATCTTTGGTCCTTCTTTCCAGAAATTTAAAAGAGTTCTATTTTCAAAATCTTTTCAAATGGAATTTAAAGTAGACCCCACACATAGTATTGGGCATTTATAGAATCTACTAATTTTCCTTCCTTAACATCAACTTACCAATATTGATGATGCCCCTTTGCAACATAGGGACCATCCTTGTGAGCTGCCATCTTCAAATGGAGTACGGGCTTCTTGTGGATGCATTATGTTATGCAAGATGCATTCCTATAATACAATGATAATGCATGCTTTATGATATGATGAATACACTCAATTTCTATGAAATGTATTTAAGGAATAACATCTCAATGCCCCTAGTTTGGAGGAAATGGCATGAGAACTCACATATCATGGATGATCTCTATACGACATGACTGTTTTTCAATGTGATGCATGAAAGATATGCACAACCTAAGTCTTGGCGATGCATGATATGATTCTTGGATGTATTTTGGGTAGGTTAACTCTCTAATGCATTTCTAGGAAACTCCTACTTACACACTTTGAAGCATTTTCCAAAACAACGATTTTATGGAATTTAGAAAGCTTGGAGGCTTGACCATCCTCATGGATGAGGAGACTTTCCTCCTTGCTTTGATCACTCTCAAGTTCTTGTTTTCTAGGGAAGTATCACAGATAAGAAAAGAAAGCATTTCTAAGTTTTTTTTTTTATTTTGAAAAATAATTTTTTGGAGTTTTCAAAAATTTTCTGTTTTTTTTGGATTTTTCAAAGCAAATAGTAGAAGGGAAATCAAGAGAACTTTCTTTTTGAGAATTTTCTATTTTTTCTGATTTTTTTGGGTTTTTGGAGTTTCTAATTTTTTTGGCTTTTTCTAATAAAAAGGGATCTTCCATCAAACCTGCAAAGAAAACACTACGAGTTAGACTCCAAATAAGATGTCTAAACCATAGGTTTCGGTTTTAGCTAGTTGTAGGGCACCCTTGACCCAATTGGTCTTAGGTGGTGGCTCAGGTGGTATGGGTGGGCTATAACCTAAACCATATTGTTTTCTGTTTGGTATGGGTATGATGGGTTCCAATCTACCTTGGTTCTTAGCTCCTAGGCCTTGGTAAGGTATATATCCCATGTTTAGTAACATATTCCAAGGCTTTTTAAGTTTTGAAAATTTGATATATAGAGGATGACCCTGGATTATTGTATCATCTATAACGTGGTTGTACACTTGAATTTCATTGGTTATGTCTTGGAGGTCTATGGATTTATGAGTGTCGAGTGAGTTGAGCTCTTCTAGGAGAGGGGCGACCTTGGCCGGGTGGGGCTCTCCTAGTAGGTAGATGATAGGATGAGGTGCACCTAGGCTATCGATACCTGCCCTAGGGGTTACCAAATTTGAAATTTCATTTTTTTTATTTTGGAATTCTTTTTGGTGCTGAACATTCACCGTACCTTCCAAATCTGCATCCTTCAACACATTCTGTGGGGTTGTGGGTGCATGATGGTGATTTATATCTTGGTAATCTACCGGTCCTACACAACGAATAGGAGGATCCAATAGAGAGTTTAGAGAGAGAGGAGTTTCAGGTATACCTTCTTCCTGCTTGTCTATCTTTCCATGGTGAGAGCAAGCTCCCTTGCAGGCATCCTGAGGCTGTGGTAGCTTCTATAGGGCTTCAAACTCCCATTGCTTTGGTAGGTCTTGGACTTCATCTGCCAAACCTATGGGTGTACAACATTCGTTCTCTCTCGTGCATGAAGTGGTGCTCGTGGGACTGGAATCCAAAGGAGCAACCGGTTTTGAAAATTTTTGGGTGGTGGGTGCGAAGTGACTCTCGTGTCCCAGTCCACTTGTGCGCTTAGAGATGTAAACTTTCTTTTCTCTTTTGCTTTCTTGAATTCCAAATTCTTGATTTTCAAATCTTTTTTGAAAATTTTCCAAATTTTTTGAACTAAGAAACCTTTTTGATTTTTCTATAAACAAAGGGGTGTTTTGATAATTAGGAAGGTTAGCTGATTTGATTCGAACTCTCGCATCATCTCCACCCTCGTATCCCTCCTCGATTTTCGGCCTTAGTTTGGTTTTTCGAGTATGGATCTTCTCTCTACATTCATAAGATAGGTTTTCATGGCACATCTTAGCCTCTAAGGCCTCAAGTTTCCTTCTAGCTTCGGCTGCTTTCTTCGTAAGATAAGCAATTTTTTCTTTAGAAAGTCTTTCCGTGATTTTGGAAAACTGGTTTTGAAAATCAGACAAAGTCTTCTTTGAATGGCTTGATTTCCTTGGTTTCTTACCATGGGAGGAGCAAGTTTCTTCTTCTTTGGCTTTTAAAGCAGCTATCCTTTCTTCTACTTTCATCATTCCCCTTTTTAGAGAGGCCAACACATCTTTTGCAATCCTGTTTGAAATTCTGCTTTTATGGTATGAGCCCCGCCTTGGCATCTTGGAAGATCCTTCTGAGCTCGACATGATCAACCTGTATACAAGAACTTACCACAAATCTAGAAACTTGGTTAGCATAACAGATTCCAACAAATTTCAATCGGATATTGTAGACACCCAAAATTTTCTTTTAAAATTCTTACCTTTTTAGGAAAGTGGCCATTTTGGTAAATTTTGGGGTTTCTGAAGGAAAAAGGCACTAAACGAGTTTGTTTTGGTACCAAAATTTTATGGAAGCTTTAAAATGATGAAAGAATGCTTTCCGTTCTGAAAGTTTTGAGTTTTGACAAAATTTGGAAAAATGACGATTTTACCCTTAGTACTGGAAAAACAGGATTTCATTTTCTTAAAAGATTTATGACAAAAAGTATGTTGAAAGCTTGCCTTTTGAAAAGATACAAGTATCAAAAAGACAAGTTGACACCTGAAAAGGACGGTGGACGCCCAGAAAGGGAAAACGGGCATAAAAAAGGGAAAGTGAGCTTCCTAGAAAGAAAAGCTCACATTTGGAAAGAAATCAATTTCTAGAGGGTAAGGTCGGTATTATCAAAAGAAAGGAAAGGTGGAAGCAAGAACGAAAGCCTCCAAAAATGAAGGCTTGGTATCGAACGCCTCTCGTAACGTGTCTACGTTATGTTTGGGTATTGAGGTAATTAGTATTGATATACATCAATTTGCATTGTCATTTGTTACTGGTATGCTATTGATATGTTATGATAAGAGCAATTTTAATATCCCAACACTTGTGGAAAGGATTGAATGAGCATGAAAGTTGATTTTCAAAAACGTAACATAGGCCTATTTGAATACATTCATAATAGGTAAGTATGTAATATGGATTTGCATAGCCACGTTCATGGCATATACAGATAACGGAAGACTACTTGAGTACTCTTATACATGTAAAAGATTCAATTGAGACTCATCATGTTTCCTTAGAAGTGGCTATTTGTTAATACTTTTCTGCTTATTCTGTGTTGAGCTAGACTGTTGAAATTGTTGTGGTACAAAGAAGGATTTTTTTCCAGTTTAGCAAAATACATCCCGAAAGTATAATCAGCAACAGCAATGAAAAGTTTTCAAGTGTTTTATTGGATTAGAGTGTGCTGTTGTTTTATCTGAGTCATTCATAGCTGGAAATCCAGCTTTAATAGCCCGCCATGTTGCAAGCCAAGTTCATATTATCTCTAAACCTACACTGATTCTTATTGCCTTGAATGTAACATCGGGCAGAGGTTCTGGTTGTGAAACATTTATGGTTCTTTTTCATATCACTCATCTTTTTAATCTACCTGGTAGAAAGTTATGGCTAGTGGCAATGCTCACCTAGAACCAATAATGAATGTTCATGATGTAAAATAGGCCAGCCTTATTGAAAAGGTTGAATCAGAAGCTGTATCTCATAGCAATCATTCTTCAAGAACACAAAGGGAAATCCAAAGTTGATGAAGTCAAGTTTTGCTGATATGGTTAACACTGGAGGTCGGCAAGGTGGCGAGTTGCTAGACCAGGGTGCTTCTAGGAGTTTTGAATTTGTGAGCAGAGGATCAATTAGCTTGAATAGGTTGGGCGTTGGCAGTGGATCTGTGTTATCATTTACTGGTAATATTAGCCAGGCCACACTTTGCCTGAGCGATGATGAAAATGTGCAGTAACTTGAAAGGAGTGCTGAACCAGAAGATGATTACAGTATTAAGGCGGACAAGAATGACCCATTTTCTGATGTGTCATTTCACACAAATGAAATACTTGGCGAGGAACATGCAAATAACTTATTTTCTGAGTTGGTTGTCGATGATATGACCAAATTGGCGTATTTAAACGAACCTGGTCTTCTCTATAACCTTGCTAGAAGATGTGCCATCCATCATACACAGGAAGCATATATTGATTGTTGTTAATCCATTCACAAGGCTTCCTCATTTGTGTGATAAGCATATGAAGGAACAGTATAAGGGCAAACCTTTTTAAGTCCTCATGCTTCTGCTGTAGCAGACGCCTCATACAAAGACATGGTAAACGAAAGAAAAAGCCAGTCGATCTTGGTTAAGGGAGGAAGTGTCCGCCGAAGCAGTAAATGAGATGCTAGCTAACTTTGTATCGCCAATAAGTAAAGACATGCTTGGTGCAGATGAGTTGTTTGATGAGGTTCTATTTACAGAATTAAATAGAGAAGATTCACAAAGATATTTGGATGAAATGGAGAGTGAGGGTTGAGAACCGCAACAAAATTCACTCCATACTCAACGAGAAGTTCAGTCAAATCACTTAGTAGCTATCATCCACCTAACATCAGTGTCACAGGAACTTCTGCCTGTGCTCCTCTTCGCTCATCTATTTCACTTCCAAATCCTTGTTTCCAATATTGTCATCAGGATGGCTCGCGTAGCAGCTACAGAGGGAGCGATCTCTACAATGCTTCAAGAGGCAGAAATCCCAGCAATTCATCATATGACGAACTCAGTGGTCATAGTATTGATTATGGACCGAGTCATCAAGGCTTACCTAACTCAGATGAAATCAAAGCCTAATCAGATAACGATTCAAAGCTTACCAGATAAAGGAATCATCAAATGCAGATAACGTTATCAACTACAGATAACGTCCCAACCAATTCACAAGAGATCAGATGCATATGATATTCAAATTACAAAGTAACGTTCAAGATAAAGTTCAGCAATACAGATCCTGTGGAGATCACGTTCCAGATAAGGATGAAACCAATTCAGATAGGATTTTATCAACACAATCAAAACCGAACTCATCCAAATCCCAACCATCTGGCTTATCGAAATCACAGCCAGAGCCTATAAAAAGGCTTCCCCAGGTGCTGCAGAGGATCAACCAGCGACCATCATCCAACGAGCATCAAGAGGTTCAGTCCGAAAATTCAGCGAAATAGAGAGAGAGAGAGAAAGGAAGAGAAGAAGGAGAAGAAGGAAGTCCGGCCTGGTTCCGACGTCCGACGATCGTCCGGCGAAGTGCTCCTACGTCCCCTCTCACTCACACAGGTTGGAATTCTTGCACAAATTGGTTTTAATTCATGAGAATATGAAAAAGCACAGATTCTGGAAATTTGTACGTGAATCAAGGCCTTGAGCCCATGTTCTTCATTTATATCGATACAAACATGCATGATTCCTTCATGAACGGAATTAAAATCCATGTTTAGATGATTTCCATGCATCATTAAGACTGATACAGGTCGAATTTCGTTTTAGAATTACGTTAGGAACTTTCTGAAATTTTCTGCAAACTTGGTTTCTGAAACTGTCCGTGCACATGCGTCTGATCACGGAATTTTTATAGACAAACGGATAAGCCAATTGCTTCGAAATTTTGCATTAATAATCTAAACATATCAGACGTTCTTAGATAAAATTTTGAGGAATTTATGAACTGTTGCCTAGCCAATTAGATCCATGAAGTTTATACAAAATCCAGATTGCGTTTTACAGAAACAGAACGTTCAGTAACAGACCTCTGTTCTTTTGCCCATATCTCTTCAACCACTGAATGAAACTGGATGAAATTTAATTCTTTGGAAACCTAACATCCGTATCTTTCTAACACAATAAATTGTATCGAAATTGGATGACTGAGTGCTGAGATATTGCTGTTTTTCTGAGCTTCTGATTCACAGAAACAGGGCTGTTCCGAATTTTATAATAGTTTATGATTCTGTATTTAATTCTCAGAAAATAAAGAATAAAATTATAAAATAAAAATATATTCTGATTCTACATACACGTGTCTCTATTCTATAAAAGTTTTAGAATTTTTGGAGAATCAGAAGTATTTTTAAAAATGTGAAGAACAAGTCTTTGGAACTGAACAGATTCTGCAACTTTCAGAATCTGAAAATTTTCAGAAATCGAGAACTTAAACACAAAGCTGAAACTATTGAAAATCTGGTTTTTCCTTTCTCGAATTAACGGATTCAAACAAATTTCAAGCGTCTAGGCTGACCCTTGAGCGCCGGTTCAAGAAGGCCTAAGTCGAAAAGATCTCACTTGTCCACAATCGTTCTTAGAAGTCAGAAAATCAGAATTTGTTAGTTTTGACAAACTAACTGGCACGCTCGCGCAACCTGACGTAGTTCGAGGGTTTGATTTTGGATCCCCCGATTTGAAATAAAATCACGTCTACAGATATCTCGCAAGATCCTTTGGCGCTTGGCATGATCAACCTGTTTAAGCCAACTTATCATAAACCTGAAAATTGAATTAGTATAATGGACTCAAACAAAATTTCAAAGTCTCAAGTCCCACCGGGCGTGCCAATCTGTTTGGGAAGCCCGGTTGGATACCTCGCAAGATCCTTCGAAGTTTGGTATGATCAACCTGTTTAAGCAACCTTATCACAAACCTGAAAATTTAGTTAGTATCACGGATTCAAACAAGTTTCTAAGACTCAAGTCCCACCGGGCGTGCCAATTCTGTTTTGGGCAGCTCGGTTGGATATCTCACACGATCCTTTGTATTTTGGCACAATCACCCCGTGGATGGAAACTTATCACAAATCAGAAAATTTAGTTAGTATAACAGATTCAAACGAAATTTCAAAGTCACAAGTCCCACCGGGCGTGCCAATTCTGTAGACGTGATTTTATTTTAAATCGTTTGGGATTTGAAATCAAACCCTCGAACTACATCGGGTTGCACGAGCGTGCCAGTTAGTTTGCTAAAACTAACAAATTATGTTTTTCTGACTTCTTAGAACGATTGTGGACAAGTGAGATCTTTTCGACTTAGGCCTTCTTGAACCGGCGCTCAAGGGTCAGCCTAGATGCTTGAAATTTGTTTGAATCCATTAAATCGAAAAAGGAAAAACCAGATTTTCTAAAGTTTCAGATATGTGCCTAAGTTCTTGATTTCTGAAAAATTTCAGATTCTGAGATTTGCAAAACCTGTTCAGTTTCAGAGGCTTGTTCTCTGAATTTTTAAAAATATTTCTGATTCTCCAAAAATTATAAAAAATTTACAAAATAGAGACAAACACGTGTAGAATTAGAATATATTTTTATTTTATAATTTCGTTCTTTATTTTATGATAATTAAATATGGAATTAGAAACTGTTATAAAATTCAGAACAGCCCTGTTTCTGTGAATCAGAAGCTCCAAAAAATAGCAATATCTCAGCACTCTGTCATCCAATTTCGATAAAAATTTTTGTGTTAGAAATATATGGATGTTAGGTTTTCACAGAATCAAATTTCATCCAATTTCATTCAGTGGTTGCAAAGATATAAGCAAAAGAACAGAGGTCTGTTACTGAATATTCTGTTTCTGTCAAACGCAATCTGGATTTTGTATAAACTTCACGGATCTAATTGATTAGGCAACAGTTCATAACAATTCCTCAAAATTTTATCTAAGAATGTCTGATATGTCTAGATTATTCATGCAAAATTTCGAAGCAATTGGCGTATCCTTTTGTCTATAAAAATTTCGTGAACAAACGCATGTGCACAAATAGTTTCAGAAACCAGTTTTACAGAAAAATTTCAGAAGGTTCCTAACGTGATTCTAGAACGAAGTTCAACCTGTATCAGTCCTAATAAATCATGAAAATCATCTAAACATGGATTTTAATTTTGTTCATGAAGGAATCATGCATGTTTGTATCGATATAAATGAAGAACATGGGCTCAAGGCCTTGATTCATGTACAAATTTCCAGAATCTGTGCTTTTTCAGATTCTCATGAATTACAACCAATTTGTGCAAGAATTCCAACTTGTGTGAGTGAGAGGGGACGTAGGAGCACTTCGTCGAACGATCGTCGGACGTCGGAACCAGGCCGGACTTCCTTCTTGTTCTTCTTCTCTTCCTTTCTCTCTCTCTCTATTTCTCTGAATTTTCGGACTGAATGTTCCTGTGTGTTGGTTTTTTCGGATTGATATTTTGTGGTGACCGGAGGATTAATTTTTGGACTGATGCTTTGCTCTAGCTGGTTCATGCCTTTGCAGCATCCTTGAGGCTCCTTTTATAGGCCAAAAGATGCCTCTTAGGTGTAGCATTGGACAAGGCAAGTTGCCTTGCTAAGCAAATTTGTTTTTGGCAGTAAACTGCTGTAAAACTCGGATTTTGGAAAGTGTTACTGTGCAAACCTTCCAAACACAGATCTTTAGCTGTTCCTCCTAAAATTGTAATGGTAAGTTGGTGTTGGACTTGTTCAGTATGGTAAGTGGAGCTATTTCACGTTGAATTTGGAATAAGGAGCTATTCATTGTTTGCTGCGTTTCCTACAGAAATTGCAGCTGCTGGGATTTGAAATTGGTAGCTGTACTGCCTTGATGGATCGGGAAACGTCACTGTTCAGCCAATATGGTAAGTGGTCTCAGGTCTCCTTTGATTCACAATTCCATTTTTATGCTTCTCATCATCCCCATTGATGGTATTATTATCCGGTGAATCCTCTGCTTTCAATAATTTCAAGCAAGCGTTGTGATGGGCTTCAATTACGTGATGGAGGGACTAATCTGCCTACCAATTCGGAAGTGTTTAGAGAAGATCTGTATCGAGTTCTGGATCTTGATAGGCACATATGGTGGAGATGCTTCCAAGGAAATTCTTGAATTATTTGAATTCCTTTGCAGAGGTGATGTTGCCGCAGGTGTGAGTGATGTACTTGAAGGACGTATAGGTAAAGATTCCACATGGCGATGTCTTGAAACAGGAGTACAAGCCCCAATTGTCGTTGGATTAGGATGATGGAACTTGCAGCTTGTTCGGAGGAACAAACAAGGAGGTTGAACAAGATGTCCAATGGCCATCAATCAAGAAACAGGGACAACAGATCAGCAAAGAAAGCAACTTTCACAGACATGCCTGACTAACTAACTTACCAACTTGAAGACTAAGGTGGGCGCTTTTCATGCAATTAGCACCCATACTGCTTTTATATTTCTTCTTGTTCCTTTTAAGCAATAGTGGTCAAATTAACTTCCTTCCATGACTGACTGACATGAAGCCATTATTCAGGTATGCAGCAAAATCGAATCCATGGCTGTAACTTCTCTGGAATTTCTAGTAGAAGATGGACTGGCAGAAGCACGAACATCAGTGTCATTGCCCCTATTAGAGCAGAACTGGACAATATGACCAACTTCATTACACTTGACGCATCGGATTTTCCCACTGTTAATGGAAAAGTTCCTTATCCTAACAAAGTTGTGCAGAAGGTCTTTCTTCATGCCGACTTTGTTCCACTGAAATAAGTGACGAGAAACCTTAAGCATATTGTTTAATACTTCAACCTGCACATCTGTACTTTGTTGACCAAATGTTGAATCAGAGTTTCTGAACATTTTGACAACATCGTCAAAGTTTCCAATATCAGACCATCCGTAACCTAAGAGATCAGTCCTTTCTCTGTCCGTAGGTCAACAAGAATCAATTTAACATTTTCTGTTTTTCTTAAATACTAAGTGACCTTCCAACCAATAATGTCCAATACTTCGTCAAGACTGAATTGGAAATCACATGTCGGTATAGATGGAACAACTTAATGTGTCACGATCAATGGGAACAGTCTCGTGTAACAGCTCAGCTTTTCCTGAACCAGGGTTGCAAAGGGTTCCGATAATAGGCCATGTCTCATCCGTAATGTTATCAAGATGTACGACCATAAAACTCTATTCCTCTTTCTTCACATTCTGAACATGAATCTACATGTTCATTTTAGCCAGAGTTGCAGCAACTAGTTAAGTTTTAGCAGCTAACTGTCCCAATGCAGTTCCCTGTGTAATAGCATCAGTTGAGGGATTCAATATGCTTCTTCAAAGACACAATCGCAGTTTGCATTTGATGAACATCTCCCATAACATTCCTCACATGAAATTCTTTAATAACCTCTAATGTAATATCAGCTAAGTTGGAGGAAAGTATCAATGTTGTTGTCTGCAGCTGGTTTAGCTATCTGCTGCCGTAATATCCATGTCTGTTTAAGAAGGCCATGATTCACAAACCCAGCAAGCCTGATGACTATTGTGCCTCTGCAACATTGCAAAAGGTGGCTCCCTCTATTTGCAATTTGAGAACATAACTGCACATTTGCTTGCTTTTCAGAAGATGTCGTTCTTGCTTCCATCTTTCCTTTCCTTTGATAACATCAACTTTTCCCTCGGGCAACCGATTTCTTTTCGAATATGAACTTTTCTTTTTGGGAAGCTCACTTTCCCTTTTTGATGCCCGCTCTCCTTTTTGGGCACCCACCTGCCTTTACAGGTGTCAAATTGTCTTATAAATGCTTGTTTCTTTTCAAACGGTAAATTTAAAATAAATTTATCAACAGAAAACTTTTAAAGAAACGAAATCCTGCTTTTTCCATGCCGGGGGTAAAATTGTCATTTTCATCCAATCTTGTCAAAATTCGAAATTTTCAGAAAGGAAAGTATTCTTTCATCATTTTAAAGCTTTCATAAAATTTTGGTACCGAAACAACTTGTTTAGTGCCTTTTTCCTTCGAAAACCCAAAATTACCAAAAATAGCTACTTTCCTAAAAAAGTAAAAATTTTAAAAGAAAATTTTGGGTGTTTACACCAGCCAAGCTCCACCTCCACTACCACTACTTCCACCAAGCTCCACCTCACGCCACCTTCATCTCCCGGCTGAATCCCATCCACCCGAAGCACCCGGCTGCCCCCTTCCATCCGCCAGCTTCTTCCCGTTTCGGTTAGTACCCTACCCTTAGCTCCACCTCTTCTTCACTCCCCCTCCACTCTCAACCACCCACACCACCACAACCTCCCGCCAACACCACCTATCCATCATCCCTACCCATTTGGCCAGACCTCCACCTCACATCACCCGCCTTGAACCACTTCGCCTAGTAACACCCGGCCACCCTCCTTGGCTCCCTAGGACCTGCCCCTTTCACTCTCCACCAGCCCTTAGCCCTACCTTACACCACACCCTAGCTAGCTCCCTTCCTATCCACAACATCCCTAGCCACCCTAGCAGTCGGCCACCACCAAGCTCCCCTTAGTCGGCCACTCCAACCGACTGTACCAAATCCATTCGGCCAGCCATACCTTTCCCTTAGGCACTCCCTTAGGCTCCCCTTTAACACTACCTTCCTTAATACCAGCCCATCCTTTAGTGACCTTCCTTAGTCACCTTAGCCCAAAACACCAAGGCAGCCCCTTTCTAGCAGCCGGCCAGCTTCAAGGCGCCCTTCTCGTGCACCGAAGTCACCCGGCCAGCATCCCCCCTTGCCGTTCAACTCCGAGGAGCTCCCTCTTGCAGCCCAAGGCGAAGCCAAGCCTACGCTCAAGCAAGTCACCTCCGGACCAGCTATAAGTAAGTGCCTAACTCGGTCCTTAGTTGTAGACTTGCTTAAATTAAATTTGATACGGGGTTATAATAACGGAGCATAGTCTCCCCCCGCTTGTAATAACGTGGCTTGGCACATCCACACACACATGCACTCTCTTAGTTGTGCATGATTTTGAACACACTGGCCTAATCAGCCCCTAGGATATAAATTTATGTATATACTTTAAATTATGTAGGGTTTTGCTTGAGTTGCGTGTGTTGTCTTTCAATTCTCGCACTCACACACATTGAGCCTTCGCTCTTATTTGTAAGACCCAAGTAAGGGCCGTGTGATACTATCCTTGGGTTTAATTTCATGTTGTGTGCGTAGTACTTCAATTCAAGCACTCACACACATTGAGCTTTCGCTCTTATTCCCAAGACCTTAGTTAAGGCCATACTGCAATTTATATTTGGGTTTATTTTCATGTTGTGTGCGTAGTACTTCAATTCAAGCACTCACACACATTGAGCTTTTGCTCTTATTCCCAAGACCTTAGTTAAGGCCATATTGCAAGTTATATTTGGGTTTCATTTCATGTCGTGTGTGTAGTACTTCAATTCAAGCACGCACCCACATTGAGCCTTCGCTCTTATTTGCAAGACCCAAGTAAGGGCCCATATATACATTATATACATATTTCCCTTCGGCATTTACATTACAAGTCATTTCCCTTCGGCATTTACATTTCAAGTCATTTCCCTTCAGTATTGTCTTTTAAATTCGGGTTTTCCCTTTGGAGTAGAGTGAGTTTGCATTGCATATACGCCATACTACGAGTTAGGACGCATGTCGCATCAAAGCAAACCCCATACTCCCGCTCAAAATCGCTACATTTAGTTGAGTGTTCATAACACACACCTAGGTGGTCTGTAAAGGGATAAAAAGAAAGACTTAGGCACGTACAAATCCACGTGATCTAAAATCTAAAAATCGTACAAACAAAACCCGAATCAAACACCTCGAACCGCTTTCCTAGGTCCTTATATCCAAAACTCGATCTTTAAAAGCGTACAGACTGACCCTTTGTAAACACCCCAAATCTTCTATTTTTCAAAAACTCTCAAAACACCAAAAAGCTCGTTTGAGCCAAAACGACGACCTGTTTTGAAATGTGAAAACAGGTACAGAAGGCAAAAGAAGACCCTAGGCCCGAAGAGGATTCAAGCCCAGAGCTTCAGAAGCCACTCCCTGATAAAAAAACAAAAGAAAGCAGAGCCCATTTGATGAAAAGCTCAACGGAGTCCAGAACGGCGAAACGGAGTCCGAACGACAAAGTTGGGGAAAACCCAGCACCAGACGGAGCGCTGATGAAGCCAGTGCCCGCACAGATCGTTCGCCTCAAGAAGCCAAGAAGGACTGTCCGAAGAAATTTTGATTTGGATCTGGACCATATATATCCAGATCCAAATCCATGTAATGAATAGTGTTTGGATTTGGGCCAATCCAAATAGTGTTTGGGTCGATCCAAATAGTGTTTGGATTTGGATTGGATCCAAATAGTGTTTGGATTGGATCAGATCTGGATCAAAATATCCATATCCATATCCATAAAAATATTGGGTTTGGATCGGATACAGATCTCAAAATATCCGAGATCCAATATCCAGATCCAAATAGTGTTTGGATTTGGGTATGGATCCAAACCCCAAACCCAAACCCAAATCCAAGACCCACCTCAAATCTCTATAAATAGAGGTGAGGGGGTCCATGTAAAGGGTTCATGCAAATATTTGGGAGGAGAGAGAGGGAGTGATAGACCTAGCCATGTGGGCTCATTGGGTGAGGTGGGTTCAAGCCATGTGGGCTAAGTGGGTCTAGACCAAGGGGCTGCAACCAAGGTGGGCTGGACCAAGTGGCTGCAACCGTGGAGACGTGGGCTCAAGCCAAGAAGGACCGGCTCCAAGAGGTAAGCTTAACCTAACCTAGCCTAGGTTCGAACCTACCTAACCCCAACTGAACCTAACCCTAACTAAACCTAGCCCTAACCCAACCTAGGTTCGACCAAACCTAACCCTAGACTTGAACCAACCTAAACCTAACCGGACCGCGCCTGCCGTGCGCACCCTGACGCTGTCCGCGCGCCCTGACGCTATCCCGCGCCCTGACGCCATCCTGCTCCCTGCCGCGCGCCCCCTCTGTCGCCTGCACGCCCCGTGCCGCAGCCGTCCCGCGCTACTGCGCGCCCTGCGCCCCAGCGCGCCCGTCTGCTGCGCCAGGCACCAGACGCCTTCCTGCCGACCCGACTGCCTCCCTGCCGCCCTGTCCATCTTCCTGCCGACCCAACCTGCACCCTGGCCGTGACCTGTACCCTAGGACAGACCCTAGGACATACCTTACACAGCCCCCGTCTTGGCCGAACCTTAGTTCCCCTAAGACCCTAATCGTGCCCCATAGAACCTCCCTCAAAGCCCCCTAGGATAACCCCCTCTTGGCTGCCCAAGGTGAACCGTGAGCCCACGTGCAAGCAAGTTGAACATGGACCAGCTATTTGTAAGTGTCTAAACTTGGTCTATTACATTAACTTGCTTTATATTCAATTAAATTTTGATACGGGGTTGTAGTAAAGGAGCTTCGTCTCCCCCCGATTGTAATAACGTGGTTTGACACACCCACACACACGCGCACTTGAGCCTTTCCGCTCTTAGTCGTACACTTTTTGCACACACACGGGCCTAACCAGCCCTTAATATATAGTTATATTTATATACTTTAAGTCAAGGGGGTTTTTAATTAAGTCGTGTGTGTTGTCTTTCCATTTTCCACACGCACACACATTGAGCCTTCGCTCTTACTCCCAAGACCTTAGTAAAGGCCTTATTGCAGTTATATTTGGGTTTCATTTATGTCGTGTGCGTAGTACTTCAATTCTACACTCACACACATTGAGCTTTCGCTCTTACTCCCAAGACCTTAGTCAAGGCATACTGCAATTTATATTTGGGTTTCATTTCATGTCGTGTGTGTAAGTCTTTCAATTCAAGCACGCACACACATTGAGCCTTCGCTCTTATTTACAAGACCCAAGTAAGGGCCCCTACATATACTCTATATAAAGTATTTCTTTCGGCTACGTCTTTAAGATTCGGGTTTTAAGGTTCAAGTTGTGTGCGTTGTCTTTCAATATATACACGACACACACTTACACAATTGAGCCTTTCCGCTCTTAAGATATAGCCATATTTCCCCTTCCGCTATTTACTTTACAAGTCATTTCCCTTCGGTTATTTCCCTTCGGCAATTTCCCTTCGGCATTGTCTTTTAATTTCGGGTTTTCCCTTTGGAGTAGCGTGAGTTTGCATTGCATCTACGCCATACCCCGAGGTAGGACGCATATTGCATCGAAGCAAGCCCCGTACTCCCGCTCAAATTCGCCCGATGTAGTGGAGTGTTCATAACACACACCTAGGTGGCCCATAAAGGGATAAAAAGAAAGACTTAGGCACGTGCAAATCCACGTGATCTAAAATCTGAGAATCATACAAACCCGAATCAAATCGTGCAAGACTTAGGGTCGTCCAACCCTTACAAAGTCAAAATCGCCCAAATGCATGGTTTTCAAAAGGTTTTAAAACACTTCTTCATTCAAAATATATTTTGAGTTAAACTTGTTTCAAAACGAAGTCTCTAAGCGTACAGACTGACCCTTGCGCATCGGTGCAAGAAGGTCTGCGACGTAAAAATCCCGCTTGCCTACAATCGCCTTTCAAAAGTCAGATTATTTTCAAAACATACTTTGCTAGTTAAAGTAAACTAGCTGGCACGCCCATAAAGCGAAGTAGATTGCGAAAAGGTTCACTTCAGGCCTAAGAACCCGCAAGTGAAAATTTTCGGTGTCTACAATTTGGCACGCCCGGTGGGACCCGGGACTTAAGCAGACTTCAAACAAACGAGTTATACTCAAATTTTCGAAAAAAAGAGTGTTTTTCAAAAACCGTGCATACTTAGGAAAATTGCATGAAAATGGATAGAAAGCTACAAAAATCTTCGTTGAGTAAACTAAAAGAGGTTTTCAAATCAGATAAAGCCCAAAGAGAGCTCGATGAGATTGAAAAAATATTTCAAAAGATGGATGCTTTAAGCAAGAAGCTTAAAGCCCATCGAACACATAGCAGCTCTTCGAGGGCACATACAGATCGTGAATTGAAAACCGATCTCAAACTCAACGAAGGATTGGAGATTAGAGACAAATCCCGGCAAAGGGATAAGTCGTCCACTCCTACAACTTCAAGCTTTTCAAAATCCATAGAAAAACCAAAAAAAGATTTTTCTATTTCAAAAAACCAAAAAAATCTTGAAAATTTGGAAAAAGACCAAAAAATTGAAAAACAAAATTTTGGAATTTCGAAAACTTCAAGTAAAAGTCCTAATTCTAGGCACACACATACAGTGGGACATGAAGTCCACACCCTACAAAGGAACGAGAGTGAAAAACAGGAAGGTTTCGAAGGAAACGCCTCGTTAAACCCCGGGGGCTCAAAACAGAGTTACCCGGGAAATCGGCTTGCTCTCACCCTGAAAAGGTAGACAAGCCACAAAGAGGTATGCCTGAAACCCATCCTTCTCAAGACTCTCTTCTTCATGTAGGGTCATCAGATGCATGGGATAACCCCTTTGCACACACAAACCCACAAACTGTGCCAAAACTTGAGGATTTTCAAGGTGCGCCAACTATCGCGCACCATTCAAAGGAATTTCAAAAACAAAAAGAAGTTTCGAAAATGGTAGACATGGAGACCCCTAATGCGTGCATCGACATCTTAGGAGCTCATAACCCTACCATAGAAAAACCCACTTCTTCGAGCCTAGTCCTGTGCCCTGGAGCCAAGGCTATGGCTTTGAAACAAAAAAATCAATCCCTAGGGGCACCACGAGTTGAACCTAGGGACCAAGTCAAAAACTTCAAGGGACCTTGCATGGCTCCCCTTGAAGTAAATTTTTCCCAAAATAGGGTATGGAACCATAAGTTTTCCATAACCCTGCTATGTCCAAAACTCCTCAAGGAACCAAGCTTGGCTTTCCTTGAGGGCAAAGTCTCCCAAACCAGGTTTGTATGGAAGCCCAAGTCTTCCATCACCCCGGAATCCAAACTCCCGATATCCAAAAGGGTATATATCCCCAACATGGACGATTCCATGTTCCAAGACCATGATTTATACCAAAACTTTTCGAAAAACAAAAAGTCTTGGAACATGATTCTGAATATGGGATATAAACCCTACGCGGGCCTGGGAACCCGAAACCAAGGTAGGCTTGAGCCTGTCCTACCTAAAACCAATAGGGAACGATATGGACTGGGCTACAGCCCACCCATACCACCAGAGCCGCCACCTAAGACCATCTGGGTCAAGGGTGCCTTGTAGAACCTCTAAAACCGAAACCCATGTCTTAGACCTATCTGATTAGAGTCTGATTCATGAATGTTTTCTTTGAAGGTTCAATGGAAGATCCCTACTTTTGAAAAAGACAAAAAAAGTTGAAAACTCTCAAAATCTCAAAAACATTTGGAAAAATGAAAATTACAAAAAGAAATTTATTTCCAAAAGCCTTTGGCCATGTACAAAGCCCATTTTCGAAAAATTGTAAAAATGCTTTCGAAAATTGTATATACTCCCTGAAACCAAGTGTGCAAAAAGCTGGTCCTATCTACCCTTTGCCTAGAGCTTTTTCAAAAATGAAAAGCTCGAGAATCACCAAAGCAAGGAGGAATAAACACCTCCAAGCTTCCTGAACTTCGCAAAAATCCTTAACTTATGGAAAATTGGGGATTTTTAGAAATAAGTTAACCCATAGTGTGTGCATAAGCATCATGCATTACACTTTGAAATCATTCATATGCATCGAGTCTAGACATCATTCTAGAAATCGAATTCAGGGTTTTGCAAAATCAAAGGGGCAATAAGAGTCGACCCCCTAAGTATCGAGCCTTCATAGGCATGTCTCCATACAAATCAAAACCAACACCTTCGAGGCAAATTTTAAAAAAAGGAAATGAGAATCTTGAAAAAGGGTTACACATTTCACAAAAACCTTTCATGGCTTTGAAAAGAAAGATTTTCTTCAAACTTCTGGTTTATATAAAAACCTTGATTGTGTTAGGATAAAGAACATGAATCTCACGATGAAATATGGAGACCATGTCAAAACTAAAACCTGATGGCCATGACGATCACTTAGGGCTGGTTATGTTTCCCATCCTTGAGCAAAAAGTATCATGATCATGTTAGAAAAACCATGGAAGTGCATGGACATGAACATACCATTGTCCATCCAAAATCCCTTTGAAAAACCATGGCCCTTCACCATATGGCCATGCGAAATTCCCATCAAGCTAGGGGCATTTTTAAACACAGCCCCTAGACACTTTCCATGGATAAGTGAACGCATCTCCTTCATGATTTGTGAGATACATTTCATGTGTTCATCATTGCATAAAAACATGTATTTCCATTTTAAATCACATGGAGTGCATAGCATGCATCATATCACCCCGAAGAAAGCCCAAAAGGGTGGCAAACTCGAGTAGAAATGTCCCCATGTCTTCGAAAGGGCAACAAAAATTAGAAATTTGTTGGTATTGTGGATAGAAATTAGCAAAACCCTGAAAATGCCCGAATATTCAAAAGGGTTTATGCTGAATTCTTTTTCAAAAAGATTTTGAAAAATCGAACTCCTTTGAAACTTCTTGAAAGAAGGATCGAAGTAGATTGTATAACCCCGAATGGAGGAATCTATACTTTTCGAAAAGTAGAGTCTTCCAAAAATGAATTGGTTATATTTCAAAGAACCCTGGCTTACAAGATTAAGCCTTGTTCAAAATATCAAAATATTTTCGAATAGCAGATGCTATTAAGAAATAGGACGATCTCGTTTGAATCGAGTAACCAAAGGGATAAGCCCTCCCCCATCCTACTTTCTCTCCGAAAAGGAAAATTGGCTATTTTCAAAAGAAAGAAAAAAAATCGAGAATACAAAAACTCCTCCGAAAGTGGTCTTCCCTTCATAAACAGGGAATACAAAAACTCCTCCGAAAGAGGTCTTCTCGTTCAAAAGAAAAAGGAGATATAAAAACACTCCTCCCAAAGAGGTCTTCCCTTCATAAACAGGGAATACAAAAACTCCTCCAAAGAGCTGCTCTCCTTTAAAGAAAAGAGGGATTAATGAAAAAAATACTCCCAAAGGGAGACCCTCTATGAAAAAGAAACAAAAAGCCAAAGCTCCAAAGAGCGATTTTCCGATTCTTTGCCTAAAACCACGGGACGCTTCAGAAGGGACCGTGGTATCTCTTTCCCATATCCCTACGGCTTATCCCCGAAGAAAAAGATTCAAATTTGCGAAAATCCTAAAGTACGAATAAAATCGGCTTATTTGGATTTCATTTTGTTTGAGAACTCGACTCTGTTTTGTAGGAAATGGAACTTTGAAATGTTTTCCAAGTTTTCCTACCCAAAAACCTCTACTGAGTAGCAGGTATTGAAACCCGAATGAAGGGAAGTATGAAAAATGGAAGTCCTTTTCGATACAAGTTAAAAGGAGTTCCTTTTCAAAAAGAAATTTTTGAAAAACCCACGAATGTCAAAAAGACATGGGTAAAAACCTGCTCGGAGCAACCAGCCTCAAAAGGCTCTCTTCGGGCTCAAAAACAAAAAATAAAATTTTTCTCATGCATGCATTCAAAGAGTCATTCGTGCATGATCATACATATAGGGAAATAGCTAGGAAAAGCCCCCTTTTGCTGAAAATCCCCACTTGTGGAAAAAGAAAACAGGGTTTTTGCGAAATAAATGGTGCATTCTCGAGAAAATTTGAGAGAAAAACCAAAATGGGGTGTTTCTTCTTTGCCATTATCCAAATACATTTGGATAATGCCAAGAGGGGCATCTGTAAACACCCCAAATCTTCTATTTTTCAAAAACTCTCAAAACACCAAAAAGCTCGTTTGAGCCAAAACGATGACCTGTTTTGAAATGTGAAAACAGGTACAGAAGGCAAAAGAAGACCCTAGGCCCGAAGAGGATTCAAGCCCAGAGCTTCAGAAGCCACTCCCTGATAAAAAAACAAAAGAAAGCAGAGCCCATTTGATGAAAAGCTCAACGGAGTCCAGAACGGCGAAACGGAGTCCGAACGACAAAGTTGGGGAAAACCCAGCACCAGACGGAGCGCTGATGAAGCCAGTGCCCGCACAGATCGTTCGCCTCAAGAAGCCAAGAAGGACTGTCCGAAGAAATTTTGATTTGGATCTGGACCATATATATCCAGATCCAAATCCATGTAATGAATAGTGTTTGGATTTGGGCCAATCCAAATAGTGTTTGGGTCGATCCAAATAGTGTTTGGATTTGGATTGGATCCAAATAGTGTTTGGATTGGATCAGATCTGGATCAAAATATCCATATCCGTATCCATAAAAATATTGGGTTTGGATCGGATACAGATCTCAAAATATCCGAGATCCAATATCCAGATCCAAATAGTGTTTGGATTTGGGTATGGATCCAAACCCCAAACCCAAACCCAAATCCAAGACCCACCTCAAATCTCTATAAATAGAGGTGAGGGGGTCCATGTAAAGGGTTCATGCAAATATTTGGGAGGAGAGAGAGGGAGTGATAGACCTAGCCATGTGGGCTCATTGGGTGAGGTGGGTTCAAGCCATGTGGGCTAAGTGGGTCTAGACCAAGGGGCTGCAACCAAGGTGGGCTGGACCAAGTGGCTGCAACCGTGGAGACGTGGGCTCAAGCCAAGAAGGACCGGCTCCAAGAGGTAAGCCTAACCTAACCTAGCCTAGGTTCGAACCTACCTAACCCCAACTGAACCTAACCCTAACTAAACCTAGCCCTAACCCAACCTAGGTTCGACCAAACCTAACCCTAGACTTGAACCAACCTAAACCTAACCGGACCGCGCCTGCCGTGCGCACCCTGACGCTGTCCGCGCGCCCTGACGCTATCCCGCGCCCTGACGCCATCCTGCTCCCTGCCGCGCGCCCCCTCTGTCGCCTGCACGCCCCGTGCCGCAGCCGTCCCGCGCTACTGCGCGCCCTGCGCCCCAGCGCGCCCGTCTGCTGCGCCAGGCGCCAGACGCCTTCCTGCCGACCCGACTGCCTCCCTGCCGCCCTGTCCATCTTCCTGCCGACCCAACCTGCACCCTGGCCGTGACCTGTACCCTAGGACAGACCCTAGGACATACCTTACACAGCCCCCGTCTTGGCCGAACCTTAGTTCCCCTAAGACCCTAATCGTGCCCCATAGAACCTCCCTCAAAGCCCCCTAGGATAACCCCCTCTTGGCTGCCCAAGGTGAACCGTGAGCCCACGTGCAAGCAAGTTGAACATGGACCAGCTATTTGTAAGTGTCTAAACTTGGTCTATTACATTAACTTGCTTTATATTCAATTAAATTTTGATACGGGGTTGTAGTAAAGGAGCTTCGTCTCCCCCCGATTGTAATAACGTGGTTTGACACACCCACACACACGCGCACTTGAGCCTTTCCGCTCTTAGTCGTACACTTTTTGCACACACACGGGCCTAACCAGCCCTTAATATATAGTTATATTTATATACTTTAAGTCAAGGGGGTTTTTAATTAAGTCGTGTGTGTTGTCTTTCCATTTTCCACACGCACACACATTGAGCCTTCGCTCTTACTCCCAAGACCTTAGTAAAGGCCTTATTGCAGTTATATTTGGGTTTCATTTATGTCGTGTGCGTAGTACTTCAATTCTACACTCACACACATTGAGCTTTCGCTCTTACTCCCAAGACCTTAGTCAAGGCATACTGCAATTTATATTTGGGTTTCATTTCATGTCGTGTGTGTAAGTCTTTCAATTCAAGCACGCACACACATTGAGCCTTCGCTCTTATTTACAAGACCCAAGTAAGGGCCCCTACATATACTCTATATAAAGTATTTCTTTCGGCTACGTCTTTAAGATTCGGGTTTTAAGGTTCAAGTTGTGTGCGTTGTCTTTCAATATATACACGACACACACTTACACAATTGAGCCTTTCCGCTCTTAAGATATAGCCATATTTCCCCTTCCGCTATTTACTTTACAAGTCATTTCCCTTCGGTTATTTCCCTTCGGCAATTTCCCTTCGGCATTGTCTTTTAATTTCGGGTTTTCCCTTTGGAGTAGCGTGAGTTTGCATTGCATCTACGCCATACCACGAGGTAGGACGCATATTGCATCGAAGCAAGCCCCGTACTCCCGCTCAAATTCGCCCCATGTAGTGGAGTGTTCATAACACACACCTAGGTGGCCCATAAAGGGATAAAAAGAAAGACTTAGGCACGTGCAAATCCACGTGATCTAAAATCTGAGAATCGTACAAACCCGAATCAAATCGTGCAAGACTTAGGGTCGTCCAACCCTTACAAAGTCAAAATCGCCCAAATGCATGGTTTTCAAAAGGTTTTAAAACACTTCTTCATTCAAAATATATTTTGAGTTAAACTTGTTTCAAAACGAAGTCTCTAAGCGTACAGACTGACCCTTGCGCATCGGTGCAAGAAGGTCTGCGACGTAAAAATCCCGCTTGCCTACAATCGCCTTTCAAAAGTCAGATTATTTTCAAAACATACTTTGCTAGTTAAAGTAAACTAGCTGGCACGCCCATAAAGCGAAGTAGATTGCGAAAAGGTTCACTTCAGGCCTAAGAACCCGCAAGTGAAAATTTTCGGTGTCTACACCCTTGCGCATCGATGCAAGAAGGTCTGTGACGACAAGAGCTTGCTTGCTCACAGTCGCCACGTTAGAAGTCAGGTTCTAGAATATATCTTCGCTAGCTTAGGTAAGCTAGCTGGCACGTCCTGTTTATTCAAATAGGACTTAGACACACGAAAAGGTTCGCTTTAGGCCTAAGAACTGGGAGGCGGAGATTTTCTGTGTCTACAGAAGATTGGCACGCCCGGTGGGACGTGAGTCTTTCAAAAATCGAGTTACTCTAGGAAACTTGCGAAAAGATTTTCAAAAAGGTGTTGTTTTAACTTTCTTTTCTTTACTTGTACTTAGGAATTTTGAAAAAGGCTTGAAAGCATGTCAAAATCCAACCCAAGTGAAGTGTCGAGCCAAGGCTCATGCGTATCAAGTTCTCACTCTAGGAGGATTTTAAAAAACAAGATCAAACTAGACGAGATAGAGGACCTGAGAAGGGAATTCGAGGCCAAAATTGATGCTCTCAGCCAAGAGGCTGAAGTAGGCGATTCATGTTCATCAAACGGTGAACAAAGGGCCAAGAAAAAATCTGAAAAACCTCACAAGCACAAAGAGGCCTCCGTAATGGAAGGCAACCAATACCACGAGTCCTTCACACAAAAGGACTGTAAAGCCCTACAACAACTGCTGAAAGGGCAAAATAAAGAGAAAACGAGTTACGCCCTATCTGATTTCCTTCCTATGGATTACGAAACAGATAGTGACGATAAAATACCGAACTTCCATCAGTATGATGGCATGGGAGACCCTAGGTCTCACTTGCAACTTTTCTTGCGTCGAGCCCATAAGAAGAAAAAGGACTCGATAAAATGGGTATATTGGTTCCCTTTATCCCTTAAAGGCACAACTGCCAAATGGTTGGCTTCCTAAGACTTAAGCCAGTTCGCTATTTTTGAAGAGTTAGCGAACTGCTTCATGCAAAGATTTGCACACAACGTAGAAGTCACGCCAACTCTAAATACTTTAAGGGATACGAAGCAAGGCATGAACGAAGACGTACATGCCTTCATTATACGATGGAGGTCACTTTTGGGCCAAGTGCGAGAGCCCATATCCGAAGGATGCTTAGTCATGCTCATCCTGGATAACTTTAAAAGCGAGTTAAAAACCCTTCTCTCGCTCCATGAGATCTCAACTTTCCATAAGTTGATCAAAAAAGCATCCCTTTTCGAAACAAACTTGAGAAAAGGGACATACGATCACTTATGGAAAGGAAGTGCCGTTTCTAAAACCTGCTTGGAAAAGCCCATCACTTATGGGCTACCCACGATGGACAAAGGGGCAAAACCCCATAAAATCGCCAATGTCCGGGTGGATCCAGGCATGGCAGGAACTTCCAAAAATTTTGAAAAGCTAGAAAACAAAAGGGAGCGAACCTTTCAAAAACTGATTGAAAAACGGGAATACACACCGCTGGGGCAACCTGTGTCGGAGGTCCTAGACCTCCTACTTGCCCAAAGCATGATCGAACTTCCCGAAATCCCCGAAGGAGTCACTTCCAAAGGGGGGTATTTAAATCGATTTTGTAAATATCATCGGCTCAAAGGCCATGATACCAAACGTTGTTTCTCCCTTTTAAATAAAATCGAGAACTTGATAGCGGAGGGCCGACTCCTGGTCACTGCGGAACCTGAGCCACCTCAAGCTATCTTCAAAGAACCCTTTCCCAAGCACGCCAGTAGCAGTGGGAAAGGAAAGGAGGTATGTACCCTCACCTTTTCAAAGGAACTAGCGCAAAAAACTGAGTCTGGTCGACCCACTTGTGCGGCCACTCTTGTACTGAACAAGAAGCCCGCCCAAGTCATCATCCGGGGACCACCAAGAGCTGAATCCCCGGCTAAACCAGTTTTAAAACTTCAAGGTGCTCCTCAACTCATACTTAGAGCCAAATTTAGCATGAACCCTAGGCTGGTCGTGGGAGAAGTGACTAGATTTGGGAGGATCTATCAACCCCCGCACCTACAAAGTGCTAAAAAGGTGGTCAGTGTGCCTGACCCCTCAAAAGCATGTATTCCTGGAGTTCTGCCAAAAGCAGACAAGGATAAAGTCATCCTAAATCCTTATGACTTCGAAAACCACCTTTCAAAGATTCCTATCCACATGTCTATCCTAGAGCTTATACAAACCTTGCCTGGGCATAGACTCATGCTAGAGAAAATTCTAGAAAGAGCCAAGGTTGATTCAAACATAAGTCTGGAATCCCTGTCTGCCCAAGTGGCTTTAATAGGAGCAAAATCGCCCATCACTTTCTCGGAAGATGATGTAGATAGACCCTACGAGTCCCATAACCCGGCCCTGCATATCGAGGTGGTTTTGAATAACCACTCTCTGGATAGGTGCCTAGTCGATGGGGGAGGAGGGCTCAACATCCTTCCACTTCATGTGGCGTACAAAATCGGAGTCACCTTGACTTCAGTGAACCCAAGCCCCATCGTCATCACTGGATACGATGGGAATGCGTCTAGACCTTTAGGATCCATCAAACTCCCAATGGAAACGGGAGGGATCGAACACACGGGGGTGTTCCATGTCTTGGACATCCACCCCCATTATAACCTGTTGCTGGGAAGGCCCTGGATACACAGTTTGTGCACTGTGCCATCCACCTTCCACAGGTGTGTCAAGATCCCTTTTAGGGACCAGGTCGTAGTGATCCTAGGTGAGAGTCACCCACAACTTCAGGGGATCATAAACTCCCCTTGTTTATCAAGCTCCCAGGCCCATGAGGCTAACCTGGGGCAAATTGTGATTGAGCCGCCAAGGCTCGTGTTAAACAACCCTAGGAAGGTTGTATATGTGAAGGGGCTGCCCAAAGCAGGCCCCCTCCCGATCTTAACCCTTCTAGGAAGACCCAAGCGTTCCCTATTTCCAAAGCCCCTGGACAAAAAGACATATGTGCACAATATGGACGACAACAAGTTCCAGGACCACGATCTTTATCAAAACTTTTCAGAAAATAAGAAATCGTGGAACATGTTGTTGAATATGGGCTACACGCCCTACAAAAGTCTAGGGGCACAAAACCAGGGTCTCCTAGAGCCTATCCTTCCTAGGGCCAACCCAAGCCGATATGGGATCGGCTATAATCCCAGAATACCGCCAGAGCCACCCCCTGTGACCACCTGGGTCAAGGGTGCCCTGGAGCCTACCCTAGAAGAGACCTACTATTTAGACCTCCTATTCCGAGTCTAACCCGTAGTGTTTTCCCTTTGTAGGTATGATGGAAGATCCCTTTCAGAAAAATACAAAAACATTTGGAAAACTTAAAATAAAAAAAATCGAAAAAGAGGAAAAACCAAAAACAATGGAAAAACAAAAACTCGAAAATAGAATGCTTTGTATAGTTCCTAAGGTTCTTGTTTTACAAAAACCCAAAAAAATCGAAAATTTGGAAAATACCAAAAAGATTTTGTATATAGCTGCTCCTGGTAAGGCTTTGGAAAAAGATTTCGAAAGGAACGTCGTCTACATAGCCAGACCAAAAACTTCGAAATCAATTGAAAATCCGAGTACAAAACCAGGTCCTTTTGAAAATCACGCATCAAATTCCCTCGGGTCTATAACCCACGAGAATGATCGAAGCCCAGAAGTGGATCCCCTTGAGGAAGATCCCACTTTTGAGCTCCCAGAATTTCATAAAATTCTCGATTTTGAAAGACCTTCCAGTTCAGTAGGAGGAGATTTCATAGAGGTAAACCTAGGGGATGATTCCAATCCCAAAACCATCAAAATAGGCGCATGCTTGCATGAACATGAAAGATCAGCATTCATTGCATTTCTACGAACCTATTTAGATGTGTTTGCATGGACGTATGAAGACATGCCGGGCATAGATCCCAGCATTGTCGAACATCGTCTTCCCTTAGATGCGGATGTAAAACCCATAAAGCAGAAGCTTAGGAAAATACAACCGAATGTACACACGCAAGTCAAAGAGGGTTTAGAAGATCTGTTAAAAGCCGGATTTATAAAACCCATTGCATATTCTGATTGGTTGTCAAACATCGTTGTTGTTCGAAAAACCAATGAGAAATTTCGAATATGCATCGATTTCAGAAACCTGAATAAAGCCACTCCAAAGGATAATTATCCTTTATCAAACATAGATTTGATAGTCGATAGTACTGTAAATCATGAAATGTTTTCGTTTATGGATGGCTATTCAGTCTATAATCAAATCAAACTAAATCCACGAGATCAGGGTAAGACCGCCTTCACAATCCCATGGGGCATGTACTGCTATACAGTCATGCCCTTTGGTTTGAAAAATGCCGGCACGACATACCAACGAGCCATGACCACGATCTTCCATGATCAAATTCATGAGCTCGTAGATGTGTATGTAGATGATCTCTTGGCAAAATCCAAAACCCGATGCACTCATATCGAATGTTTGCAAAAGATTTTTGAAAGGCTTAGGCTTTACAAAGTAAAGCTAAACCCTCAAAAATGTGTATTCGGGGTAGAATCAGGGAAGCTTCTAGGCTTTATGGTGAGCCAAAGGGGTATAGAAGTCGACCCCTCTAAGTGTCGAGCCATCATAGACATGGCTTCACCCTCCAATCTCACCCAAATCCGTAGCCTCCAGCGTCGATTACAGTTCGTTCGCCAATTCATATCAAATCTGGCGACTAGATGCGAACCCTTCAACAAACTGTTGAGGAAGGGCACGAAATTCTTATGGGATGATGAATGCCAGAAGTCCTTCGAGAGACTAAAGGCATACTTGGTTAATCCCCTATTTTGAATCTTCCGAAGCAAGGAAAACCGCTTTTACTCTACATCTCCGTGCATGCGAATGCTTTGGGAGCCCTATTGGCTCAATACGAGGATGACACCCATAAGGAGTATGCCATCTACTATATTTCGAAAACTCTCTTGGCTTATGAACGAAATTATCAAGCCATGGAGAAGACGTGCTTGGCCCTAGTCTGGGCCTGCCAGAAATTCAGACACTATTTTCTAGATCATGAGATCTGGATAGTGTCCAAGCTTGATCCAATCAAGCACTTATTCGAAAAACCCATTCTCACAGGTAGATTGGGCAAATGGCAACTCCTTTTAATGGAGTATGACCTGAAATACCATCACCAGATGTCCATTAAGGGGCAAGCCCTGGCAGATTACGTGGCTGAGTTCCCCTTGGAAGATGCATATCCCACACTTGTTGAAATGCCTGATGAAGGCATATTGCAAAACCATTTTCAAAACCACATTTTGGCAAACTCTTTCGAAAACCAAGTGTGGAAGATGCACTTCGATGGGGCATGAAACCAACGAGGGGCTGGTGCTGGGGTCACCCTCATCTCCCCTGAAAAGGGCGAGATTCCCATAGCAGTCTGCCTAGATTTCAAATGTTCCAACAACGTAGCTGAATATGAAGCACTCATACAAGGCTGTAAACACCCCGAAATCCCACGAATTTCTTAAGCAAACCTGGTTTTGTAAAAGCAGCCCCAAAGGGCCATTTTGAGTCTGGAAACCCAGGAGCATTCCAGACAACCTTGTACATATGTCTTAAACTTTGTATTTCAAAAATATATAATATGGCTTTTGAAAACCTTTTAAAACACATTTTTGAAACCCCGAAGTGTCTTGGCCCAATCAAGACAGGACCAGGAGAGCTAAGAAGAGCCCGGAACCGGAGCGCATGTCGAGCCCAGCACAGCAACTCTTGTATCTGATTCATACCCCCAGGATCTCGAACGTCCAAGACCCTGTTCTTATCAAAATATCCTTTGAAGTCATCTCCGGAAGGCAGAAATGGAGGCGGACGACCATGTTGGCAAAGACCCAATGCAGACGGAGTACTGATGCTATCAGGCCCCGCACAAATCGTCCGTTTCGAACCCAACTCGAAGGAGTCAGAGTTTAGTTTGGATTGGATCTGGATCATATATATCCAGATCCCAATCCAAACCCATAGGTGGACTTGGATTTGGATTTGGATTCCAAAACCCATTCTGATCTCCCTCCTGCTCCACCTACTCCACCTGCACCGCCATCTTCTCTCTTCCATCCACCACCATCTCCCAGTCGGACGCCACCACCATCTCCCAGCCGGACGCCACCACTTGCTCTCCATCCCAACCACCCGATTTCTCTCTTCCATCCACCGCATCTCCCCATTCGGTAAGTACCCCCCTAACGCTACCTAACTCTTTCACTACTCCCTCTCCATTCCTAGCCACCCACCATACTATCATCTCACCTACACATCAGCCCTTTGCTGCCACCATTCTCCCTTAGCCGAACCTAGCACAACCTAAACTATCGGTCACTACCTAACTACCCTAACTATACCCGGCCAGCCATCTCTTTTCCCCTTAGACTCCCCTTCGGCCTTCCCTTAAACTCCCCTTAGGTTCATATTCCCTAACACTCTATACTCTCCATTCGTGACCCTACACACTTACTTGGCCCAGCCCTTTGATCGCCCACATCAAGGCGACACCCATTTGCAGCCGGCCACCTTCGAGGCGCCTATCCCGCGCCCCACTTGCAGCCGGCCAGCACCCTTTGTCACCCACCCTCGCGGAGCTCCCGTTTGCAGCCCAAGGCGAAGGCCAAGCCCACGCTCAAGCAAGGCCTCTACGGACCAGCTACTCGTAAGTGCCTAAACTCGTTCTTTAGTTGTATACTTGCTTGAGATTCAATTTGATACGAGGTTGTAATAACGGAGCATAGTCTCCCCCCGCTTGTAATAACGTGGCTTGGCACACCCACACACGTGCACTCTCTTAGTCGTGCACGATTTTGAACACACATGGGCCTAATCAGCCCCTAATACATAAGTATATATATTTTTATTTTCGAAGGGTTTTGCTTAAGTTGGGTGCGTGGTCTTTCAATTCAAGCACTCACACACATTGAGCTTTCGCTCTTAGTTGAAAGACCCAAGTAAGGGCCGACCTATACTATTTGGGTTTCATTTCATGTTGTGTGAGTAAGTCTTTCAATTCAAGCACTCTCACACACATTGAGCTTTCGCTCTTATTTGAAAGACCCAAGTAAGGGCCTACCTATACTATTTGGGGTTTCATTTCATGTCGTGTGAGTAAGTCTTTCAATTCAAGCACTTTCACACACATTGAGCCTTCGCTCTTACTCCCAAGACCTTAGTAAAGGCCTTATTGCAGTTATATTTGGGTTTCATTTATGTCGTGTGTGTAGTACTTCAATTCAAGCACTCTCACACACATTGAGCCTTCGCTCTTACTCCCAAGACCTTAGTCAAGGCCATACTGCAATTTATATTTGGGTTTAATTTCATGTCGTGTGTGTAAGTCTTTCAATTCCAGCACGCACCCACATTGAGCCTTCGCTCTTATTTGCAAGACCCGAGTAAGGGCTCATATACATAATCTATATACATATCTCCCTTCGGTTATTTCCCTTCGGTCATTTCCCTTCTGTTATTTCCCTTCAGCATTGTCTTTACATTTCGGGTTTTCCCTTTGGAGTAGCGTGAGTTTGCATTGCATCTACGCCATACCACGAGGTAGGACGCATATTGCATCAAAGCAAGCCCCGCTTGAATTCGCCCACGTAGTGGAGTGTTCATAACACACAAACTAGGTGGCCCGAAAAGGGATAAAAGAAAAAGACTTAGGCACGTGCAAATCCACGTGATCTAAAACATGCAATCGCATTTTAAAGACCCGAAATAGACACCTCGAACCGCTTCGTAGACTTTCTCTCCAAAACTCGATTTTTGCAAAGCGTACAGACTAACCCTTGCGCATCGGTGCAAGAAGGTCTGCGACGACAAGAGCTTACTTGCTCACAGTCGCCACGTTTAGAAGTCAATGTTAAAAATATCTTCGCTAGCTTAGGTAAGCTAGCTGGCACGCCCTGTTTGCATACATAGGCCTTAGACACACGAGAGGATCCGCTCCGAGCCCTGAAAAAGGCAAAGAGGCGGGGATTTTCGCGCGTCCACAGAGATTGGCATGCCCGATGGGACATGAGCCTTTCAAAAATCGAGTTTGTAAGTAGAAGTCTTGCGAAAATTTTGTAAAAAGGTGTCGTTTTAACTTGTTTTCTTTTGCTTGTACTTAGGATATTTTGAAAAAGCTTGAAAAGCATGTCAAAATCCAATCCAAGTGAAGTGTCGAGCCAAGGCTCATGCGCATCAAGTTCTCACTCTAGGAGGATTTTCAAAAACAAAATAAAACTAGATGAAATCGAGGACTTGAGAAGGGAGTTTGAGGCCAAAATCGATGCTCTCAGCCAAGAGGCTGAAGTAGGCGATTCATGTTCATCGAACGGTGAACAAAGGCCTAAAAAGAAATCTGAAAAACCTCGCAAGTAGAAAGAGGCCTCCGTAATGGAAGGCAACCAATACCACAAGTCCTTCACACAAAAGGACCGTAAAGCCCTACAGCAGTTGCTGAAAGGGCAGAATAAAGAGAAAAGAAGCTACGCCCTGTCTGATTTCCTTCCTATGGATTACGAAACAGACAGTGACGATGAAATACCGAACTTCTATCGGTATGATGGCATGGGAGACCCTAGGTCTCACTTGCAGCTTTTCTCGCGTCGAGCCCATAAGAAGAAAAAGGACTCGATGAAATGGGTGTATTGGTTCCCTCTATCCCTTAAAGGCACAACTGCCAAATGGCTGGCTTCCTACGACTTAAGCCATTTCGCTACTTTTGAAGAGTTAGCGAACTGCTTCATGCAAAGATTTGCACACAACGTAGAAGTCACGCTGACTCTGAATACCTTAAGGGATACAAAGCAAGGCATGAACGAAGACGTACATGCCTTCATTATAAGATGGAGGTCACTTTTGGGCCAAGTGCGAGAGCCCATATCCGAAGGATGTGCAGTAATGCTCATCCTAGATAATTTCAAAAGCGAGTTAAAAACCCTTCTCTCGCTCCATGAGATTTCAACTTTCCATAAGTTGATCAAAAAGGCCTCCCTTTTCGAAACCAACTTGCGAAAAGGGACATACGACCACTTATGGAAAGGAAGTGCCGTTCCAAAAACCCGTTTGGAAAAGCCCATCACATATGGGCTGCCCACGACGGACAAAGGGGCAAAGCCCCATAAAATCGCCAATGTCCGGGTGGATCCAGGCATGGCGGGCACTTCCAAAAATTTTGAAAAATTAGAAAATAAGAGGGAACGCAATTTTCAAAAACCGGTTGAAAAACGGGAGTATACTCCGCTGGGGCAACCTGTGTCAGAGGTCCTAGACCTCCTACTTGCCCAGGGCATGATAGAACTCCCTGAAATCCCCGAAGGAGTCACTTCCAAAGGGGGGTATTTAAACCGATTTTGTAAGTATCATCGGCTCAAAGGCCATGATACCAAACGCTGCTTCTCTCTTTTAAATAAAATTGAGAACTTGATAGCAGAAGGCCGGCTCCAGGTCACTACGGAACCTGAGCCACCTCAAGCTATCTTCAAGGAACCCTTTCCCAAACACGCCAGTGGTAGTGGGAAAGGAAAGGAGGTATGTACCCTCACCATTTCCAAGGAACTAGCGCGAAAGCCAGAACCTGGTCGACCTACTTGTGCGCCCATCCTTGTACTATACAAGAGGCCCGCCCAAGTCGTCATTCGGGGACCACCAAAAGTGGAAACCCCAGTAAAACCAGTTTTAAAAATCCAAGGTTCTCCTCAGCTCATCCTTAGAGCCAAGTTTAGCGCGAACCCTAGGTTGGTCGTGGGGGAAGTCACTAGATCCGAGAGGATCTATCAACCCCCGCACCTTCAAGGTGCTCAAAAGGTGGTCAGTGTGCCTGGCCCCTCAAAAGCATGTATCCCTAGTGGTCTGCCAAAAGCAGATAAGGACAAAGTCATCCTAAATCCTTATGATTTTGAAAACCACCTTTCAAAGATTCCTATTCACATGTCTATCCTAGAGCTTATAAAAACCTCGCCTAGGCATAGACTTGTATTAGAGAAAATTCTAGAAAGGGCCAAGGTTGATTCGAACATAAGTCTGGAATCCTTGTCTGCCCAAGTGGCTTTATTAGGAGCAAAATTGCCCATCACTTTTTCGGAAGATGATGTAGATAGACCCTACGAAACCCATAACCAGGCCCTGCATATCGAGGTGGTTCTAAACAACCACTCTCTGGACAGGTGCCTAGTCGATGGTGGAGGAGGGCTCAACATCCTTCCACTTCATGTGGCGTACAAAATCGGAGTCACCTTGACTTCAATGAACCCAAGCCCCATCGTCATCACTGGATACAATGGAAATGCGTCTAGACCTTTAGGATCCATCGAACTCCCAATGGAAACGGGAGGGATCGAACACACGGGGGTGTTCCATGTCTTGGACATCCACCCCCATTATAACCTGTTGCTGGGAAGGCCCTGGATACACAGTTTGTGCGCTGTGCCATCCACCTTCCACAGGTGTATCAAGACCCCTTTTAGGGACCAGGTCGTAGTGATCCTAGGTGAGAGTCACCCACAGCTTCAGGGGATCATAAACTCCCCTTGTTTATCAAGCTCCCAGGCCCATGAGGCTAACCTGGGGCAAATTATGGTCGAGCCACCTCGGCTCGTGTTGAACAACCCTATGAAGGTTGTATGTGTGAAGGGGCCGCCCAAAGCAGGCCCCCTCCCGACTTTAATCCTCTTAGGAAAACCCAAGCGTTCCCTATTTCCAAAGCCCCTGGACAAGAGGCCATAGGAGCCTAATATGGACGATAGCATGTTCCAGGACCACGACTTGTATCCAACTTTTTCAAAAAACAAAAAGTCATGGAACATGTTGTTGAACATGGGCTACACGCCCTACAAGAGTCTAGGGGCGCAAAACCAGGGTCTCCTAGAGCCCATCCTGCCTAGGGCCAACCCAAGCCGATATGGGATCGGCTATAGTCCCCGAATACCGCTGGAGCCACCTCCTGTGACCACCTGGGTCAAGGGTGCCCCGGAGCCTGTCTTAGAAGAGACCTATGATTTAGACCTCCTATTCCGAGTCTAACCCGTAGTGTTTTCCCTTTGTAGGTATGACGGAAGATCCCTTTTTCTAAAAATACCAAAAACATTTGAAAAACTTAAAATCAAAAAAATCGAAAAAGAGGAAAAACCAAAAACAATGGAAAAACAAAAACTCGAAAAAAGAGTGCTTTGTATAGTTCCCAAAGTTCTTGTTTTACAAAAACCCAAAAAAATCGAAAATTTGGAAAATACCAAAAAGATTTTGTACATAGCTGCTCCTAGTAGGACTTTGGCAAAAGAAAAGGATTTCGAAAGAAACGTCGTCTGCATAGCCAGACCAAAAATTTTGAAATCACTTGAAAATCCAAGTACAAAACCAGGTCATTTTGAAAACCACGCATCAAGTTCCCTCGGGTCTATAGCCCACGAGAATGATCAAAGCCCAGAAGTGGATCCCCTTGAGGAGGATCCCACTTCTGAGCTCCCAGAATTTCATAGAATTCTCGATTTTGAAAGACCTTCCCAATCAGTAGGAGGAGATTTCATAGAGGTGAACCTAGGGGATGATTCCAATCCCAAAACCATCAAAATAGGCGCATGCTTGCATGAGACTGAAAAGTTAGCATTCATTGCATTTCTACGAACCTATTTAGATGTGTTTGCATGGACGTATGGAGACATGCCGGGCATAGATCCCAGCATTGTCGAGCATCGTCTTCCCTTAGATGCAGGTGTAAAACCCATAAAGCAGAAGCTTAGGAAAATGCACCCGAATGTACACACGCAAGTCAAAGAGGGTTTAGAAGATCTGCTAAAAGCCGGATTCATAAAACCCATTACGTATTCTGATTGGTTGTCAAATATCGTTGTGGTTCGAAAAACCAATGGGAAAATTCGAATATGCATCGATTTCAGAAACCTGAATAAAGCCACTCGAAAGGATAATTATCCTTTACCAAACATAGATTTGATAGTCGATAGTACTGCAAATCATGAAATGTTTTCATTCATGGATGGCTATTCAGGCTATAATCAAATCAAACTAAGTCCATGAGATCAGGGTAAGACCGCCTTCACAACTCCATGGGGCACGTACTGCTATACAGTCATGCCCTTTGGTTTGAAAAATGCCGGCGCAACATACCAACGAGCCATGAACACGATCTTCCATGATCAAATTCATGAGCTTGTAGAAGTGTATGTAGATGATCTCTTGGCAAAATCCAAAACCCGATGCACCCATATCGAATGTTTACACAAGATTTTCGAAAGGCTTAGGCTTTACAAAGTAAAGCTATTGATAGGATCTGCTAAATTCCTACCTTCTACATTGATCAACCAATACGAATTGTTCGTAGTGGTTGCTCGTACAACATAGGGTCCATCCCAGTTGGGGCGCCACTTGCCTAGGGGGTGTGGGCCACGATGGTGGATGGTTTTTAAGACCAAATCTCCCACTTCAAAGTGGCGAGGTCTCATGTGTTTGCTATAATGTCGGGCTATCCTTTGTCGGTATGCGCGAGCATGATCCATGGCAAGGAGTCGCCTCTCATCTAGCAAATCTAGTTCGGCCATCCTAGCATGCTGAAGCGTCTCTAGGGGGAGGTCGAGTGCTATAGATGTATGAAATGAATGTAGTTGGGTATGAATGGGAAGAATGGCATTTGTGCCATAGACCAATTCGCATGGTGTGGCATTCGTGGGAGTCCGGATGGAAGTCCTATAAGCCCATAAGGCTTCATCCAGCTTCTCGTGCCACATCCTACCCTTCTCTAAGGTTTTCTCAATGATACCAATGAGAGTCTTGTTTGTAGCTTCGGCTTGGCCGTTGCCTTGAGGGTAGTAGGGCGAGGAGAAGTGGTGAGTTATGCCATACGTGTTGCACAACTTAACCATCCGCTCATTCTTGAATGGGGTACCATTATCAGACACAAGGTCTCGTGGGACCCCAAATCGAGCCAAGATATTCCTCCGGATGAAAGCCACCACATGTTGCCCCATTACGTTTGTTAGGGAAACGGCTTCCACTCACTTGGAGAAATACTCCGTGGCTGCTAAAATAAAACGATGCCCATTCGAGGCCTTTGGAAATATTGGGCCTATGATGTCAAACGCCCACATGATAAATGGCCAAGGGCTGACCACGGAATGCAATGCAGATGAAGGGATATGAATGGCGTGCCCATGCACTTGACACGGATGACACTTCCTAACATGATCGTGACAATCCTTTTTCAGGGTGGACCAAAAATACCCCCCTCTAAGTATTTTCATTGCCATCATGTTGGCATTAACATGACCTCCACATTCTCCATTGTGGAACTCGTGCATCACTATCCTAGCCTCCTCTAGGTCGATACGCCTAAGCAGAATGCCGGTAAAACTCTTTTTGTATAAGACCCCACCCAGAATGGTGTATCGGGTCGAAATCTTACGAATGAATGCCTTATCTTTGGATGTGGCATCCTCGGTGAATCCCCCATTTTCTAAAAATTGTTTTATGTCATAGAACCAGGGTTTTTCAATAGACTCTGGGTTGTTTTGGCAAATATCCAAGTCGTGTGTGGATGGATGGGGCGCATGCCATATTTCCAAAGATCTGGTCCCTGAAATGGGATCGACCTTCAGGGCTGAGCCCAAAGAGGAGAGGGCATCAGCGATGCCATTGTCCTCTCTTCCCATATGTGTGAGCTTACATGACTGGAAGGATTGGACCAATCGAGTGGCCAACTCGTGATATGGAAGTAGTTTCTCATTACGTACTTGCCAAATTTTTAAAACCTGGTTTATGACAAGGAGCGAATCTCCAAAGACCTCGATGCATGATGCCCCTAGAGTTTTCGAAATCCTTAAGCCTTGTATGAGTGCTTCATACTCAGCTACGTTGTTGGAACATTCGAAATCTAAGCGGACTGCTATGGGAATCTCGCCCTTTTCCGGGGAGATTAGGATGACCCCGGCACCAGCCCCTCGTTGGTTTCTTGCCCCATCGAAGTGCATCTTCCACACTTGGTTTTCGAAAGAGTTTGCCAAAATGTGGTTTTGAAAATGGTTTTGCAATATGCCTTCATCAGGCATTTCGACAAGAGTGGGATATGCGTCCTCTAAGGGGAACTCAGCCACGTAATCTGCTAGGGCTTGCCCCTTAATGGAGATCTGGTGATGGTATTTCAGATCATACTCCATTAGAAGGAGTTGCCATTTGCCCAATCTACCCGTGAGAATGGGTTTTTCGAACAAGTGCTTGATTGGATCAAGCTTGGACACTATCCAGATCTCATGATCTAGGAAATAGTGTCTGAATTTCTGGCAGGCCCAGACTAGGGCCAAGCACGTCTTCTCCATGGCTTGATAATTTCGTTCATAAGCCAAGAGAGTTTTCGAAATATAGTAGATGGCATACTCCTTATGGGTGTCATCCTCGTATTGAGCCAACAGGGCTCCTAAAGCATTCACATGCACGGAGATGTATAATAAAAGCGGTTTTCCTTGTTTTGGAGGATTCAAAACGGGGGGATTAACCAAGTATGCCTTCAGTCTCTCGAAGGACTTTTGGCATTCGTCGTCCCATAAGAATTTCGTACCCTTCCTCAACAGTTTGTTGAAGGGTTCGCATCTAGTTGCCAGATTTGATATGAATCGGCGCACAGATTGTAATCGACCCTGGAGGCTACGGACTTGGGTGAGATTGGAGGGTGGAGCCATGTCTATGATGGCTCGACACTTAGAGGGGTCAACTTCTATTCCCCTTTGGCTCACCATAAAGCCTAGAAGCATCCCTGATTCTACCCCGAACACACATTTTTGAGGGTTTAGCTTTACTTTGTAAAGCCTAAGCCTTTCGAAAATCTTTTGTAAACATTCGATATGAGTGCATCGGGTTTTGGATTTCGCCAAGAGATCATCTACATACACTTCTACAAGCTCGTGAATTTGATCATGGAAGATCGTGTTCATGGCTCGTTGGTATGTTGCACCGGCATTTTTCAAACCAAAGGGCATGACTGTATAGCAGTACGTGCCCCATGGGGTTGTGAAGGCGGTCTTACCCTGATCTCGTGGACTTAGTTTGATTTGATTATAGCCTGAATAGCCATCCATGAATGAAAACATTTCATGATTTGCAGTACTATCGACTATCAAATCTATGTTTGGTAAAGGATAATTATCCTTTGGAGTGGCTTTATTCAGGTTTCTAAAATCGATGCATATTCGAATGTTCCCAATGGTTTTTCGAACCACAACGATATTTGACAACCAATCAGAATACGCAATGGGTTTTATAAATCCGGCTTTTAGCAGATCTTCTAAACCCTCTTTGACTTGCGTGTGTACATTCGGGTGTATTTTCCTAAGCTTCTGCTTTATTGGTTTTACACCTACATCTAAGGAAAGATGATGCTCGACAATGCTGGGATCTATGCCCGGCATGTCTTCATACGTCCATGCAAACACATCTAAATAGGTTCGTAGAAATGCAATGAATGCTAACTTTTCAGTTTCATGCAAGCATGCGCCTATTTTGATGGTTTTTGGATTGGAATCATCCCCTAGGTTCACCTCTATGAAATCTCCTCCTACTGATTGGGAAGGTCTTTCAAAATCGAGAATTCTATGAAATTCTGGGAGCTCAGAAGTGGGATCTTCCTCAAGGGGATCCACTTCTGGGCTTTGATCATTCTCGTGGGCTATAGACCCGAGGGAACTTGATGCGTGGTTTTCAAAATAACCTGGTTTTGTACTTGGATTTTCAAGTGATTTCGAAATTTTGGGTCTGGCTATGCAGATGATGCTTCTTTCGAAATCCTTCTCTTTTGCCAAAGTCTTACCAGGAGCAGCTATGTACAAAATCTTTTTGGTATTTTCCAAATTTTCGATTTTTTTGGTTTTTTGTAAAACAAGAACTTTGGGAACTATACAAAGCACTCTTTTTTCGAGTTTTTGTTTTTCCATTGTTTTTGGTTTTCTTGTTTTTCATTTTTTTTTATTTTAAGTTTTCAAATGTTTTTTGGTATTTTTAGAAAAAGGGATCTTCCGTCATACCTACAAAGGGAAAACACTACGGGTTAGACTCGGAATAGGAGGTCTAAATCGTAGGTTTCTTCTAAGACAGGTTCCGGGGCACCCTTGACCCAGGTGGTCACAAGGGGTGGCTCCGGCGGTATTCGGGGACTATAGCCGATCCCATTTCGGCTTGGGTTGGCCCTAGGAAGGATGGGCTCTAGGAGACCCTGGTTTTGTGCCCCTAGACTCTTGTAGGGCGTGTAGCCCATGTTCAACAACATGTTCCATGACCTTTTGTTTTTTGAAAAGATGGGATATAAGTCGTGGTCCTGGAACATGCTATCGTCCATATTAGGCTCGTATGGCCTTTTGTCCAGGGGTTTTGGAAATAGGGAACGTTTGGGTTTTCCTAGGAGGATTAGAGTCGGGAGGGGGCCTACCTTGGGCGGCCCCTTCACATATACAACCTTCCTAGGGTTGTTCAACACGAGCCGAGGTGGCTCAACCATAATTTGCCCCAGGTTAGCCTCATGGGCCTGGGAGCTTGATAAACAAGGGGAGTTTATGATCCCCTGAAGTTGTGGGTGACTCTCACCTAGGATCACTACGACCTGGTCCCTAAAAGGGATCTTGACACACCTGTGGAAGGTGGATGGCACAGCGCACAAACTGTGTATCCAAGGTCTTCCCAGCAACAGGTTATAATGGGGGTGGATGTCCAAGACATGGAACACCCCCGTGTCTTCGATCCCTCCCGTTTCCATTGGGAGTTCGATGGATCCTAAAGGTCTAGACGTATTCCCATCGTATCCAGTGATAACGATGGGACTTGGGTTCACTGAAGTCAAGGTGACTCCGATTTTGTACGCCACGTGAAGTGGAAGGATGTTGAGCCCTCCTCCACCATCGACTAGGCACCTGTCCAGAGAGTGGTTGTTTAGAACCACCTCGATATGCAGGGCCTGGTTATGGGTTTCGTAGGGTCTATCTACATCATCTTCCGAAAAGGTGATGGGCGATTTTGCTCCTAATAAAGCCACTTGGGCAGACAAGGATTCTGGACTTATATTCGAATCAACCTTGGCCCTTTCTAGAATTTTCTCTAAGACAAGTCTATGCCTAGGCGAGGTTTTGATAAGCTCTAGGATAGACATGTGAATAGGAATCTTTGAAAGGTGGTTTTCGAAATCATAAGGATTTAGGATGACTTTGTCCTTATCTGCTTTTGGCAGACCACTAGGGATACATGCTTTTGAGGGGTCAGGCACACTGACCACCTTTTCAGCACCTTGAAGGTGCGGGGGTTGGTAGATCCTCCCGGATCTAGTGACTTCCCCCACGACCAGCCTAGGGTTCGCGCTAAACTTGGCTCTAAGGATGAGCTGAGGAGAACCTTGGATTTTCAAAACTGGTTTTGCCGGGGTTTCCACCTTTGGTGGTCCCCGAATGACAACTTGGGCGGACCTCTTGTATAATACAAGGATGGGCGCACAAGTAGGTCGACCAGGTTCTGGTTTTTGCGCTAGTTCCTTGGAAATGGTGAGGGTACATACCTCCTTTCCTTTCCCACTACCACTGGCGTGTTTGGGAAAGGGTTCCTTGAAGATAGCTTGAGGTGGCTCAGGTTCCGCAGTGACCTGGAGCCGGCCTTCTGCTATCAAGTTCTCAATTTTATTTAAAAGAGAGAAGCAGCGTTTGGTATCATGGCCTTTGAGTCGATGATACTTGCAAAATCGGTTTAAATACCCCCCTTTGGACGTGACTCCTTCGGGGATTTCAGGGAGTTCGATCATGCCCTGGGCAAGTAAGAGGTCTAGGACCTCCGACACAGGTTGCCCCAGCGGAGTGTACTCCCGTTTTTCAACCGGTTTTTGAAAATTACGTTCTCTCTTATTTTCTATTTTTTCAAAATTTTTAGAAGTGCCCGCTATGCCTGGATCCACCCGGACATTGGCGATTTTATGGGGCTTTGCCCCTTTGTCCGTCGTGGGCAGCTCATATGCGATGGGCTTTTCCAAACAGGTTTTTGGAACGGCACTTCCTTTAAATAAGTGATCGTATGTCCCTTTTCGCAAGTTGGTTTCGAAAAGGGAGGCCTTTTTGATCAACTTATGGAAAGTTGAAATCTCATGGAGCGAGAGAAGGGTTTTTAACTCGCTTTTGAAATTATCCAGGATGAGCATTACTGCTCATCCTTCGGATATGGGTTCTCGCACTTGGCCCAAAAGAGACCTCCATCTTATAATGAAGGCATGCACGTCCTCGTTCATGCCTTGCTTTGTATCCCTTAAGGTATTCAGGGTTGGCGTGACTTCCACGTTGTGTGCAAATCTTTGCATGAAGCAGTTCGCTAACTCTTCAAAAGTAGCGAACTGGCTTAAGTCGTAGGAAGCCAGCCATTTGGCAGCTGTGCCTTTAAGGGATAGGGGGAACCAATACACCCATTTCATCGAGTCCTTTTTCTTTTTATGGGCTCGACGTGAGAAAAGCTGCAAGTGAGACCTAGGGTCTCCCATGCCATCATACCGATGGAAGTTCGGTATTTCATCGTCACTGTCTATTTCGTAATCCATGGGAAGGAAATCAGACAGGGCGTAGCTTCTTTTCTCTTTATTCTGCCCTTTCAGCAGCTGCTGTAGGGCTTTACGGTCCTTTTGTGTGAAGGACTTGTGGTATTGGTTGCCTTCCATTACGGAGGCCTCCTTTTGCTTGCGAGGTTTTTCAGATTTCTTTTTAGGCCTTTGTTCACCGTTCGATGAACATGAATCGCCTACTTCAGCCTCTTGGCTAAGAGCATCGATTTTGGCCTCAAACTCCCTTCTCAAGTCCTCGATTTCATCTAGTTTTATTTTGTTTTTGAAAATCCTCCTAGAGTGAGAACTTGATGCGCATGAGCCTTGGCTTGACACTTCACTTGGATTGGATTTTGACATGCTTTTCAAGTTTTTTCAAAATTTCCTAAGTACAAGCAAAGAAAACAAGTTAAAACGACACCCTTTTACAAAATTTTCGCAAGACTTCTATAAGTAAACTCGATTTCTGAAAAGGCTCACGTCCCACCGGGCGTGCCAATCTCTGTAGACGCGCGAAAATCCCCGCCTCTTCGTCCCTTCCGGGGGCTTGGAGTGGATCTTCTCGTGCGTCTAAGGCCTATGTATACAAATAGGGCGTGCCAGCTAGCTTACTTAAGCTAGCGAAGATATTTTTTATCATTGACTTCTAAACGTGGCGACTGTGAGCAAGTAAGCTCTTGTCGTCGCAGACCTTCTTGCACCGATGCGCAAGGGTCAGTCTGTACGCTTTGCAAAAATCGAGTTTTGAGGAGAAAGTCTACGAAGCGGTTCGAGGTGTCTATTTCAGGTCTTTAGGATGCGATTGCATATTTTAGATCACGTGGATTTGCACGTGCCTAAGTCTTTTCTTTTATCCCTTTTCAGGCCACCTAGTTTGTGTGTTATGAACACTCCACTACATGGGCGAATTCGAGCGGGGCTTGCTTTGATGCAATATGCGTCCTACCTCGTGGTATGGCGTAGATGCAATGCAAACTCACGCTACTCCAAAGGGAAAACCCGAATTTAAAGACAATACTGAAGGGGAAATAACAGAAGGGAAATAACCGAAGGGAAATAACCGAAGGGAAATATCCGAAGGGAAATAACCGAAGGGAGATATGTATATAGCTTATGTATATGAGCCCTTACTTGGGTCTTGCAAATAAGAGCGAAGGCTCAATGTGGGTGCGTGCTTGAATTGAAAGACTTACACACACGACATGAAATTAAACCCAAATATAAATTGCAGTATGGCCTTGACTAAGGTCTTGGGAGTAAGAGCGAAGGCTCAATGTGTGTGAGAGTGCTTGAATTGAAAGACTTACTCACACGACATAAATGAAACCCAAATATAACTGCAATAAGGCCTTTACTAAGGTCTTGGGAGTAAGAGCGAAGGCTCAATGTGTGTGAAAGTGCTTGAATTGAAAGACTTACTCACACGACATGAAATGAAACCCAAATAGTATAGGTCGGCCCTTACTTGGGTCTTTCAAATAAGAGCGAAAGCTCAATGTGTGTGAGAGTGCTTGAATTGAAAGACTTACTCACACGACAAAAAATGAAACACAAATAGTATAGGTCGGCCCTTACTTGGGTCTTTCAAATAAGAGCGAAAGCTCAATGTGTGTGAGTGCTTGAATTGAAAGACAACGCACCCAACTTAAACAAAACCCTTCGAAAATGAAAGTATATATGTACACTTATATATTAGGGGCTGATTAGGCCCGTGTGTGCTAAAAATCGTGCACGACTAAGAGAGTGCACGTGTGTGGTTGTGCCAAGCCACGTTATTACAAGCGGGGGGAGACTATGCTCCGTTATTACAACCCCGTATCAAATTCAATCTCAAGCAAGTATACAACTAAGGACCGAGTTTAGACACTTACGAGTAGCTGGTTCGTAGAGGTCTTGCTTGAGCGTGGGCTTGGCCTTGGGCTGCAAACGGGAGCTCCGCGAAGGTAGGTGATCAAAGGTGCTGGCCAGCTGCAAGTGGGGCGCGGGATAGGCGCCTCGAAGGTGGCCGGTGGCTAGTAGATGGCGCCTCCAAGTAGGGGGTTTAAAGGGCTGAATGAGTGGGTTCTTAGGGTCACTAGGGGAGTTGAGAGTTTAGGGAAACTGGACCTAAAAGGTGAGCTGGTGGGAAGGCCGAATAGGACACCTAGGGGAAGGCCGAATGGGAGATGAGGGCTAGGTAGTGGCTGGCAGCTTGGGTTATACTAGGTTCGGCTAGGTTAAAGTGGTGGTGGCAAAGGGGCTGAGATGAAGGTAGGATGGGTGGCTAAGAGTGGAGAGGTGGAAGAGAGGGGCTTTGAGGGAGTTCGGGGGACTTACCGAATGGGGAGAGGTGGCGGATGAAGTGGGAAGCAGGCGGGCAGGTGGCTGTTGGCTGGTTCGGTTGGGTGGAGGTGGTGGCGTCCGGCTGAGGGATGGTGGTGGTGGATGGAAGAGGGAAGGTGGCGGTGCAGGTGGAGCTGATGGAGCAGGTGGAGCAGTTGGGGAGTGGAGCAGGCGGACAGGTTGGAGAATGGAGTCGGCTGGGCTGAGGTGAGGGCTCCCACTTGGAAAACCCGCCCACAAGGAGGGGGGTTTAAATAGGGGATGGGTAGGTCGGTTAGGGCTGGGCTGAGGGTAGTGGTTAGGTGGTTTAGGTAGGGTGGTATGTAGATAAGGTGGGCTGGAAAAGGTTGGGCCAGATATTTTAAAACTAGGGGTTTGGGTAAATCGTGGGCTAAGGGTGGTTTAGGGGTTTAGGGCTAGGTTAGGTGGTTGGGTTTTAGGGTGAGGTTTAGTGAGCTAGGTTAGGTGATTAGGCTAGGTTTAGGCTAGGATTAGGGAAATTAATCTAGGTTTAGGGAAGGATTAGGGAAGTGGGTTAGGTGATTAGGTTGGGATTAGGCAAAGATTAGGGAAGTGGGTTAGGTGATTAGGTTCAGATTAGGGGTGGATTAGGGGTTTAGGCTAGGTTTAGGCATTTTGGGCTAGGTTTAGATGAGGGAGCTCCCTTAGCATGGCCCATAGACCTTGATCACCCCATGTTGGTGCAGCCCTAGGTTAGGTTTTAGCTAATTACAAGCTTAAACCCACTCAATTAGGCTAACCCATATGATTAACCCAAACTTGACACACAAGCCAAGCTTAATACAACACTCTTGATATTTTTCACCCCCACTGTCTCTCATGCCCAATATCCCACGTGAATTTCAAGTGGGCCCCACCTCCATTTATGAGAAGGTGATGTGGGCCATGGATATGGATATTGGATTGGATCTCTGGATCCAAATCCAAATCCAAGTCCACATATGGGTTTGGATTGGAATCTGGATATATATGGTCCAGATCCAATCCAAACTGAACTCTGACTCCTTCGAGCTGGGTTCGAAACGGACGATTCGTAAGGGCCTGACAGCATCAGTACTCCGTCTGCGTTGGGTCTTCACCAACATAGTCGTCCGCCTCCGTTTCTGCCTTCCGGAGATGACTTCAAATGCTATTTTGATAAGAACAGGGTCTTGGACGTTCGAGATCCTGAGGGTGTGAATCAGATACAAGAGTTGCTATGCCGGGCTCGACGTGTGCTCCAGTTCCGGGCTCTTCTTGGCTCTCCTGGTCCTGTCTTGATCGGGCCAAGCCACTTCGGGGTTTCAAAACATGTTTTAAAAGGGTTTTTAAAAGCCATATTGTATGTTTTTGAAAGATATAGTTTAAAACATATATACATGGTTGTCTGGAAGGCTCCTGGGTTTCCAGACTCAAAAATGGCCCTTTGGGGCTGCTTGTACAAAACCAGATTTGTTTAAGGAATTCGTGGGATTTTGGGGTGTTTACACACACACAACATGAAATAAAAACCCAAATAGTATAGCTCGGCCCTTACTTGGGTCTTTCAAATAAGAGCGAAGGCTCAATGTGTGTGAGTGCTTGAATTAAAAGACTTACACACACGACATGAAATGAAAAGCCAAATAGTATAGCACGACCCTTACTTGGGTCTTTCAAATAAGAGTGAAGGCTCAATGTGTGAGTGCTTGAATTGAAAGACAACACACCCAACTCAAGCAAAACCCTACGTAAGTTAAAATATATATATATATATATATATATATATATATATATATATATTAGGGGCTGATTAGGCCCGTATGTGTTCAAAATCGTGCACGACTAAGAGAGTGCACGTGTGTGTGGGTGTGCCAAGCCACGTTATTACAAGCGGGGGGAGACTATGCTCCGTTATTACAACCCCGTATCGATTTGAATTTTAAGCAAGTATACAACTAAGGACCGAGTTAGGCACTTACTAATAGCTGGTCCGAAGATGCCTTGCTTGAGCATGGGCTTGGCCTTCGCCTTGGGCTGCAAGAGGGAGCTCCGCGGAGTTGAACGGCAAGGGGTTGCTGGCCGGGTGCCTTAGATGCGCGGAAGAGACGCCTTGAAGGTGGCCGGCTACTTAGCGAAGGGCTGGTTTTGTGCGTGGGGCTAAGGCGGGTATGTAGGGTCACTAAGGAAGGGTTGTGAGGTTAGGAAGTATGACACTAAGGGGAGCCTAAGGGAGTGTCTAATGGAGCACCTAAGGGAAGGATGTGGCTGGCCGAATGGAAATGACAGTCGGTTGGAGTGGCCGACTAGGGGAACTTGGTGGTGGTGGTTTGCTAGGATGGCTATGGGTGGCGGATGGAAGGGAGCTAGCTAGGGTATGGGGTAAGGTGGTGGTGGATGTGGTGAGGTAGAGTGGGCCGGTCTTAGGGGGTTCAATGGAATGGCCGGGTATAGCTAGGGTGTTTAGGTAGTGGCGGGTAGTTAGGTGTTGAGGCTTGGCCGAATTGGAGTGGGGGAGGCGACGGATGGCTGGTGTTAGGGGAAGATGGTGGTGGTGTAGGTGGTTGAGAGTGGAGGGGGAGTGGAGAAGAGGTGAGGTAGGGTATGGGGTACTAACCGAGTGGTGGGAGGCGGCGGTTGGTTGAGGAGCAGCCGGATGTGGTGGATTGGTTGGTTCGACCGGATGAAGAGGATGGCGACGGGTGGCTGGGGAGTGATGGAGCAGGTGGAGCACGGTGGCGGCTGGTGGTGGTGCAGGTGGAGGAGCTCGCTGGGAGTGGGGCAGGTGGAAGTGGAGAAGAGGTGGAAGGTCGGCTGGAAATGGAGGACCCAAGGCTTGAAAAACCCGCCCACTAGGGGGGGGGGTTTATAGCCTTTGTGAAGGGCGGTGGGGCTGGTTTTGGGGTAGTGGTTAGGTGGTCTAGGGAGGGTGGTAAGGTAGTAAGGTGGGCTGGTATTAGGGTAGGGCCAGATATTTTAGATACAAGGGGTTTTGGGTAAGTTGTGGGCTAGGTTTAGGTGGGGTGGTTTAGAGGTTTAGGGTTTGGCTAGGTGGGTGGGTTTTAGGGTGAGGTTTAGTGAGGTGGGTTAGGTGATTAGGCTAGGATTAGGTGTTTTTAGTTAGGATTAGATGGAGGAGCTCCCTTTGCATGACCCATGGACCCTAATCACATCATGTTGGTGCAGCCCTAGGTTAGGTTTTGGCTAATTACAAGCTTAAACCCACTTAATTAGGCTAACCCACATCATTAACCCCAAACTTGACACACAAGTCAAGCTTAATTACAACACACACTTGATCTTATCCTCCCCCACTCTCTCTCATGCCCATAATCCCACGTGAAATTCAAGTGGCCCCCACCTCCATTTATGAGAAGGTGATGTGGGCCATGGATATGGATATTGGATTGGATTTTTGAATCCAAATCCAAATCTAAGTTCACACATGGGTTTGGATTGGGATCTGGATATATATGGTCCAGATCCAATCCAAACTAAATTCTGACTCCTTCGAGCTGTGTTCGAAACGAACGGTTTGTCCGGGGCCTGATAGCATCAGTACTCCGTCTGTGTTGGGTCTACGCCAATATGATCGTTCGCCTCTGTTTTCACCTTCCGGAGATGACTTCGAATGATGTTTTGATGATAATAGGGTCTTGGACGTTCGAGATCCTGGGGGTGGATTCAATACGAGAGTTGTTGTGCCGGGCTCGACATGTGCTCCAGTTCTGGGCTCTCTTTTGCTTTTCTGGTCCTATCTTGATTAGGCCAAGCTGCTTCGAGGTTTTAAAAACGTGTTTTAAAAGGTTTTTAAAAGTCATATCATATATTTTTGAAATACAAAGTTCAAAACATATGTACAGGGTTGCCTGGAAGGCTCTTGGGTTTCCAAACTCAAAATAGCCTTTTGGGGCTGCTTTTACAAAACCAGATGGATTTGAGAAATTCGTGGGATTTCAGGGTGTTTACAAGGAGCACCTTGAAGTTTTAAAACTGGTTTAGTCGGGGATTCAGCTCTTGGTGGTCCCCGGATGACGACTTGGGCGGGCTTCTTATACAGTACAAGAGTGGGCGCACAAGTGGGTCGACCAGACTCAGATTTTTGTGCTAGTTCTTTTGAAAAGGTGAGGGTACATACCTCCTTTCCTTTCCCACTGCTACTGGCGTGCTTGGGAAAGGGTTCTTTGAAGATAGCTTGAGTTGGCATAGGTTCCACAGTGACTTGGAGCCGACCCTCCGCTATCAAGTTCTCGATTTTATTCAAAAGGGAGAAACAACGCTTTGTATCATGGCCTTTGAGCCGATGATACTTGCAAAAACGATTTAAATACCCCCCTTTGGAAGTGACTCCTTCGGGGATTTTGGGAAGTTCGATCATACCTTGGGCAAGTAGGAGGTCTAGGACCTCCGACACAGGTTGCCCCAGTGGTGTGTATTCTTGTTTTTCAATTGGTTTTTGGAAATTTCTCTCCCTTTTGTTTTCTAGCTTTTCAAAATTTTTGGAAGTGCCCGCCATGCCTAGATCCACCCGGACATTGGCGATTTTATGGGGCTTTGCCCCTTTATCCATCGTGGGTAGCCCATAAGTGATGGGCTTTTCCAAGCGGGTTTTAGAAACGGCACTTCCTTTCCATAAGTGATCGTATATTCCCTTTTTCAAGTTTGTTTCGAAAAGAGATGCTTTTTTGATCAACTTATGAAAAGTTGAGATCTCATGGAGCGAGAGAAGGGCCTTTAACTCGCTTTTAAAATTATCTAGGATGAGCATGACTGCGCATCCTTCGGATATGGGCTCTCGCACTTGGCCCAAAAGAGACCTCCATCGAATAATGAAGGCATGTACGTCTTCGTTCATGCCTTGCTTCATATCCCTTAAAGTGTTTAGAGTTGGCGTGATTTCTACGTTATGTGCAAATCTTTGCATAAAGCAGTTCGCTAACTCTTCAAAAGTAGTGAACTGGCTTAAATCGTAGGAAGCCAACCATTTGGCAGTTGTGCCTTTAAGGGATAAAGGGAACCAATACACCCATTTCATCGAGTCCTTTTTCTTCTTATGGGCTCGACGCGAGAAAAGTTACAAGTGAGACCTAGGGTCTCCCATGCCATCATACCGATGGAAGTTCGGTATTTCATCATCATTGTCTATTTCGTAATCCATAGGAAGGAAATCAGACTGGGCGTAACTCCTTTTCTCTTTATTTTGCCCTTTCAGCAGCTGCTGTAGGGCTTTATGGTCCTTTTGTGTGAATGACTCGTGGTATTGGTTGCCTTCCATTACGGAGGCCTCTTTGTGCTTGCAAGGTTTTTTAGATTTTTTCTTGGCCCTTTGTTCACCATTCGATGAACATGAATCGCCTACTTCAGCCTCTTGGCTGAGAGCATCGATTTTGACCTCGAATTCCCTTCTCAAGTCCTCTATCTCGTCTAGTTTGATCTTGTTTTTCAAAATCCGCCTAGAGTGAGAACTTGATGCGCATGAGCCTTGGCTCGACACTTCACTTGGGTTGGATTTTGACATGCTTTCAAGCCTTTTTCAAAATTCCTAAGTACAAGTAAAGAAAAAAGAGTTAAAACAACACCTCTTTGAAAATCTTTTCGCAAGTTTCCTAGAGTGACTCGACTTTAAAAGACACACATCCCACCGGGCGTGCCAAACTTCTGTAGATGCAGAAAATTCCCGCTCTTGGTTTTTAGGCCTAAAGCGAACCTTTTCGTGTATCTAAGTCCTATTTAAACAAACAGGGCGTGCCAACTAGCTTACTTAAGCTAGTGAAGATATATTTTAAAACCTGACTTCTAACGTGGCGACTGTGAGCAAGCAAGCTCTTGTCGTCGCAGACCTTCTTGCACCGATGCGCAAGGGTCAGTCTGTACGCTTTTAAAAATCGAGTTTTGGGTGTAAGAACCTACGAAAGTGGTTTGAGGTGTTTGATTCGGGTCTTTTTGGTATGATTTCAGATTTTTAGATCACGTGGATTTGCATGTGCCTAAGTCTTTCTTTTTAGCCCTTTTTGGGGCCACCTAGGTGTGTGTTATGAACATTCCACTAAGATGTGGCGATTTTGAGCGGGAGTATGGGGTTTGCTTTGATGCAATATGCATCCTAACTCGTGGTATGGCGTATATGCAATGCAAACTCACGCTATTCCAAAGGGAAAAACCAAATTTTAAAAGACAATGCCGAAGGGAAATGACTTGAAATGGAAATTGCCGAAGGGAAATGACTTGTAATGTAAAATGCCGAAGGGAAATTGCAAAAGGGAAATATGGCTATATCTTAAGAGCAGAAAGGCTCAATTGTGCAAGTATGTGCCGTGTATATATTGAAAGACTACGCACACTGCTGAACCTTAAAACCCAAATTGAAAAGACATAGCCAAAAGGGAAATACGTATATAGTATATATGAGCCCTTACTTGGGTCTTGCAAATAAGTGCGAAGGCTCAATGTGGGTGCATGTGAAAATGTAAAGACAACACACATGACTTCAAATGAAACCCAAATATAAATTGCAATATGGCCTTAACTAAGGTCTTGGAAATAAGAGCGAAAGCTCAATGTGTGTGAGTGCTAGAATTGAAACACTACGCACACAACATGAAATTAAACCCAAATATTAATTGCAATATGGCCTTGACTAAGGTCTTGGGAGTAAGAGCGAAAGCTCAATGTATGTGAGTGTATAATTGAAATACTTACACACACGACATGAAATTAAACCCAAGGATAGTATAACACGACCCTTACTTGGGTCTTGCAAATAAGAGCGGAAGCTCAATGTGTGTGAGTGCGAGAATTTAAAGACAACACACCCAACTCAAACAAAACCCTACGCAACTTAGAATATATACATAAACTTATATATAAAAGGCTGATTAGGCCTGTGCGTGTTCAAAATCGTGCACAACTAAGAGCGAGGTAGGCTCAAGTGCATGTGTGTGTGGGTGTGCCAAGCCACGTTATTACAAGCAGGGGGAGACTATGCTCCGTTATTACAACCCCGTATCAAATTCGATTTAATTTAAGCAAGTCTACAACTAAGGACCGAGTTAGGCACTTACTTATAGCTGGTCCGGAGGTGACTTGCTTGAGTGTGGGCTTGGCGTCGCCTTGGGCTGCAAGAGGGAGCTCCTCGAAGTGGAACGACAAGGGGAGGTGCTGGCCAGGTGACTTGGGTGAGCGGATGTGGCGCCTTGAAGCTGGTCGGCTGCTAGGGGGGTGCTGTCGTGGTGTCAAGGGTTGAGTTGTCTAAGGAGGGTCACTAAGGGATGGGCTGGTACTATGGAAGGTGGCGCTAAGGGGAGCCTAAAGGAAATGTCTAAGGATATGGATGTGGCTGGTCGGGAGGATTTGGGTGCAGTCGGCTAGGGGTGGGGAACTAGGGATGGTTTAGTGGTGGCCGGCTGCTAGGGTAGTTAGGATGTTATGGATGGGAAGGGAGCTAGCTAGGTTGCTATGGAAGGTGGAACTAAGGGCTGGTGGAAAGTGGAAGGGGCAGGTCTTAGGGAGCCAAGTAGGGTGGCCGGGTGTCACTAGGCAAAGGTAGAGAGTCGGGTGTTATAAGGGGTTAGGTCTGGCCGAATGGGTAAGGGTGGTGGGTGGCTGTGATGGAGAGGTGGAGTGGTATTATGGACGGTTGAGAGTGGAGGGGGAGTGAAGAGGAGGTAGAGTTAGGTTGGGGTACTAACCGAATGGTGAAGGAGTTGGTGCGTGGAAGAAGGGCAGCCGAGTGGTGAAGGTTGATGGAGTCGAGTGATGAAGGTGGCAGCGTGGAATGGAGCAGGCCGGATGGAAGTGGTGGCGTGAGGTGGAGCTGGCCGGGGTAGTGGTTGTGCAGGTGGAGCAAGGTGGAAGGTTCGGCTGGGATGTGATTGGCCAAGGTCGGTTGGGCCAAGATGGAAGAAGCTGAAAAACCCGCCCACTAGAGGGGGGGTTTATATAGCTTTTTGAAGGGCGGTTGGGGCTGGTTCTTGGAAGGTGGTAAGGTGGTTTAGGTGGTGGTGGTGTGGTGATAAGGTGGGCTGGTTTTGAGGAGGGGCCAGATATTTTACTTAAAGGGGTTTTAGGGATATGGTGTGCTAGGTTTAGGTGGGGTGGTTTAGGGGTTTAGGGCTTAGCTAGGTGGGTTGGTTTTGGGGTGAGGTTTAGTGAGGTGGGTTAGGTGATTAGGCTAGGATTAGGTTAGGTTTAAGGAAATTAGTTTAGGTTTAGGAAAGGATTAGGGAGGTGGGTTAGGTGATTAGGTTGAGATTAGGACAGGATTAGGTGATTAGGCTAGGTTTAGTCCGAGATTAGGGTAAAAGGCTAGGATTAGGGGTTTTGGCTTAGGATTAGGTTAGGGAGCTCCCTTTGCATAACCCATAGACCTTAATTGCATCATGTTGGTGTAGCCCTAGGTTAGGTTTTGGCTAATACAAGCTTAAACCCATGCTAATTAGGCTAACCCACATGATTAACCCCAAACTTGACACACAAGTCAAGCTTAATTACAATTACCCTCAAATCTTATCCTCCCCATTCTCTCTCATGCCCATAATCCCACGTGAATTTCAAGTGGGCCCCACCTCCATTTATGAGAAGGTGATGTGGGCCATGGATGTGGATATTGGATTGGATCTCTAGGTCCAAATCCAAATCCAAATCCACACATAGGTTTGGATTGGGATCTAGATATATATGGTCTAGATCCAACCCAAACTGAATTCTGACTCCTTCAGGCTGTGTTTGAAACGAACGGTTTGTGCAGGGTCTGACAGCATCAATACTCCGTCCGCATTGGGTCTTCGCCAACATGATCGCCCGCTTCTGTTTTCACCTTTCAGAGATGGCTTCATATGATTTCTGATTATAACAGGGTTTTGGACATTCGAGATCCTGGGGGTGGATTCAATACGAGAGTTGTTGTGCCGGGCTCGACATGTGCTCCGGTTCCGGGCTCTCTTTGGCGCTTCTGGTCCTGCTTTCATCAGGCCAAGCCGCTTTGTGGGGTTTTAAAACATATTTTAACAGTTTTTAAAACATATTATACATATTTAAAACATATAAAAGTTTAAAACATATGTACAAGGTTGCCTCGAAGGCTCCTAGGTTTCTAGACTCAAAAATAGCCCTTTGGGGCTGCTTTTACAAAACCAGGTTGATTTGAGAAGTTCGTGGGATTTCGAGGTGTTTACAACAGTCATGCCCTTTGGTTTGAAAAATGTCGGCGCGACATACCAAAGAGCCATGACCACGATCTTCCATGATCAAATTCATGAGCTCGTAGAAGTGTATGTAGATGATCTCTTGGCAAAATCCAAACCTCGATGCACTCATATCGAATGTTTGCAAAAGATTTTCGAAAGGCTTAGGCTTTACAAAGTAAAGCTAAACCCTCAAAAATGTGTATTCGGGGTAGAATTAGGGAAGCATCTAGGCTTTATGGTGAGCCAAAGGGGTATAGAAGTCGACCCCTCTAACTGTCGAGCAATCATAGACATGGCTCCACCCTCCAATCTCACCCAAATTCGTAGCCTCCAGGGTCGATTACAATCCGTTCGCCGATTCATATCAAATCTGGCGACTAGATGCGAACCCTTCAACAAGCTGTTGAGGAAGGGCACAAAATTCTTATGGGATGACGACTGCCAAAGGTCCTTCGAGAGACTAAAGGCATACTTGGTTAATCCTCCCATTTTGAATCCTCCAAAGCAAGGAAAACCGCTTTTACTCTACATCTCTGTGCAGGCGAATGCTTTAGGAGCCCTATTGGCTCAATACGAGGATGACACACACAAGGAGTATGCCATCTACTATATTTCGAAAACTCTCTTGGCTTATGAACGAAATTATCAAGCAATGGAGAAGACGTGCTTGGCCCTAGTCTAGGCCTGCCAGAAATTCAGACACTATTTCCTAGATCATGAGATCTGGATAGTGTCCAAGCTTGATCCAATCAAGCACTTGTTCAAAAAACCCATTCTCTTGGGTAGATTGGGCAAATGGCAACTCCTTCTAATGGAGTATGACCTGAAATACCATCACCAGATCTCCATTAAGGGGCAAGCCCTAGCAGATTACGTGGCTGAGTTCCCCTTGGAGGACGCATATCCCACACTTGATGAAATGCCCGACGAAGGCATATTACAAAACCATTTCCAAAACCACATTTTGGTAAACAATTTCGAAAACCAGGTGTGGAAGATGCACTTCGATGGGGCACGAAACCAATGAGGGGCTGGTGCCAGGGTCATCCTCATCTCCCCTGAAAAGGGTGAGATTCCAATAGCAATCCACCTAGATTTCAAATGTTCCAACAATATAGCTGAATATGAAGTACTCATACAAGGCTTAAAGATTTCAAAAACTCTAGGGGCATCATGCATCGAGGTTTTTGGAGATTCACTCCTTGATATAAACCAGGTTTTGAAAATTTGGCAAGTACGTAACGAAAAACTACTTCCATATCATGAGTTGGCCACTCGATTGGTTAAGTCGTTCCAATCGTGCAAACTCACACACGTGGGAATAGAGGACAATGGCATCATCGATGCCCTCTCCTCCTTGGGTTCAGCCCTAAAGGTCGATCCCATTTCAGGGACCCGGTCTTTAGAAATATGGCATGCGCCCAACCCATCCACACACGATTCGGATATTTGCCATAATAACCCAGACTCTATTGAAAAACCCTGGTTTTACGACATCAAACATTTTCTAGAAAATGAGGGATTCGCCGAGGATGCCACATCCAAAGATAAGGCATTCATCCGTAAGATTTCGACCCGATACACCATTCTAGGTGAGGTTTTATACAAGAAAAGCTTTACCGGCATCCTACTTAGGTGTATTGATCTAGAGGAGGCTAGGATAATGATGCATGAGTTCCATGATGGAGAATGTGGAGGTCATGTTAATGCCAACATGATGCCAATGAAAATACTTAGAGGGGGCTATTTTTGGTCCACCCTGAAAAAGGATTGTCACGATCATGTTAGGAAGTGTCATCCATGTCAAGTGCATGGGCACGCCATTCATATCCCCTCATCTGCATTGCATTCTGTGGTCAGCCCCTGGCCATTTACCATGTGGGCGTTTGACATCGTAGGCCCCATATTTCAAAAAACCTTGAATGGGCATCGATTCATTTTAGCAGCCACTGAGTATTTCTCCAAGTGGGTGGAAGCCATTTCCCTGACCAACGTGCTGGGGCAACATGTGGTGGCTTTCATTAGGAGGAATATCCTGGCTCGATTTGGGGTTCCACGAGACCTTGTGTTTGATAATGGCACCCCATTCAAGAATGAGCAGATGGTGAAGTTGTGCAACACGTATGGCATAACTCACCACTTCTCTTCGCCCTACTACCCTCAAGGCAACGGCCAAGCCGAAGCCACAAACAAGACTCTCATTAGCATAATTGAGAAGACTTTAGAGAAGGGTAGGACGTGGCACGAGAAGCTGGATGAAGCCTTATGAGCTTATAGAACTTCCATCCGGACTCTCACGAATGCCACACCATTCGAATTGGTCTATGGCACAAACGCCATTCTTCCCATTCATACTCAATTGCACTCATTCCATACATCAATAGCACTCGACCTCCCCCTAGAGGCGCTTCAGCATGCTAGGATGGCCGAACTAGATTAGCTAGATGAGAGGCGACTCCTTGCCATGGATCATGCTCGTGCATACCGGCAAAGGATAGCCCGACACTATGGCAAACACGTGAGATCTTGCCACTTTGAAGTGGGGGATCTGGTCTTGAAAATCATCCACTATCGTGGCCGACACCCCCTTGGAAAGTGGTGCCCCAAGTGGGATGGACCCTATGTTATACGTGAAACCACCAGGAACAACTCATATTGGTTGATCGATGTAGAAGGTAGGAATTTTGCAGATCCTATCAATATTCAATACTTAAAGAAGTATTATGTGTAGGATTTGGATTAAATTCTCCATTTTCAAAAATTTTAGGGATAGCTGCCCTGAGACCTGAAAATAAGGTGCAAAGGCAAAGTCGTGTGACCCTGAGTGAGAGAATTCGCACTTGTGAAAGAGTGGAGTCTTCCAAATCGTGGTTATATTTCAAAATCCTTCTTCTTACAAAGAAAGGCCTAGTTCAATATAGCAAGATACTTGCAAGTAGTACATGCTATTTCTAAATAGGCTGATCTGGAATGGATCGAGTGTGACCTTGGGATAAGTCCTCCCCTCTTCTCTTCTCCTTCCAAAAGGAAAACGTGGCCCAAATAAAGGGAATTTTTCCATCCAAAGTCTCTTTCCAAAAGAAAGAAACCAGAATCCAAAAGAAAAAAATCGATTCCCTTGTAAAAAAAAAAAAAAAAAAAAAGGGGGATTAAAGAAAAAATACTCCCAAAGGGAGACCCTCTACGAAAAAAAGAAAAAAGAGGCCAAAAGCTCAAAAAGAGCAGTTTTCCGCCTTCTATGCCTTAAACCACGGGACGTTTCAGAAGGGACCGTGGTATCTCTTTCCCATCCCTGGCTTATCCCAAGCTAAAGCATGGTTTATTTCGAGGAATCCTAAAGTAAAAATAGGATTTACTTACTTGAATTTCATTTTGTTTGAGAATTCGACGTTTCGAGTAAGACGTAGGAATTTGAAATATAGCTTGTTTTCTTATAAAACCTCCGCTAGATAAGTGAGTGTCAAGACTCAAGCAAAGGCAAATACGAAGAGCTCGAGATCCTTAGGATTGAGACTCAAGACAGTTGTCCCTTTTGTAAATAGCTTTTGTAAATAGATTTTGAAAAGTCGAACATCGAACAGCATAGGATCTGCTCACTTGGAGCAACAGGCCTTGTAAGTCTCAAGAGTTCGACCATATCTAGTCTCTGGGAGGTTGCCGCTCTTGGCACCACACCCATGTCATGCATCTACATTTCCACGCATGGCATTTGCATAACATAATCCCATTTTAGGACCAGAAACCGTTTTATATCCCTTTGGCGTGATATCTCCTCCTACCAGGGTTTTAAAACTGAGATTTTGATAAAGATTGGGACAATCCCATATTTTTGTGGTTAGATCTAGGGAGACATTGAAAGGGGTGTTTGTCATCTTTTCCATTATCCAAATCGATTTGACCAATGCCAAAGAGGGGCATCTGTAAACACCCCGAAATCCCACGAACTTCTCAAACAAACCTGGTTTTTGTAAAAGCAGCCCCAAAGGGCTATTTTGAGTTTGGAAACCCAGGAGCCTTCCAGGCAACCCTGTACATATGTTTAAAACCGTATATGCTTTAAAATATGTATGATATGTTTTAAAACTTTTAAAGTACATTTTGAAACCCCACAAGGTGGCTTGGCCTGATAAAAGCAGGACCAGAAGAGCTAAAGAGAGCCCGGAAATAGAGCACAAGTCGAGCCCGGCACAGCAACTCTCATGTTGAATCCACCCCAAGGATCTCGAACGTCCAAGACCCTGTTATCAACAAACATCACTTGAAATCATCTCCAGAAGGTGAAAATAGAAGTGAACGACCATGTTGGCGAAGACCCAACGCAGACGGAGTACTGATGCTGTCAGACCCCGCACAAACCGTTCGTTTCGAACACAGCCTGAAGGAGTCAGAATTCAGTTTGGATTGGATCTGGACCATATATATCCAGATCCCAATCCAAACCTATGTGTGGATTTGGATCCAGAGATCCAATCCAATATCCACATCCATGGCCCACATCACCTTCTCATAAATGGAGGTGGGGCCCACTTGAAATTCATGTGGGATTATGGGCATGAGAGAGAATGGGGAGGATAAGATTTGAGGGTAATTGTAATTAAGCTTGACTTGTGTGTCAAGTTTGGGGTTAATCATGTGGGTTAGCCTAATTAGCATGGGTTTAAGCTTGTATTAGCCAAAACCTAACCTAGGGCTGCACCAACATGATGCAATAAGGTCTATGGGTTATGCAAAGGGAGCTCCCTAACCCAATCCTAAGCCAAAACCCCTAATCCTAGCCTTTTACCCTAATCCCGGCCTAATCCCAACCTAATCTCCTAACCCACCTCCCTAATCCATACCTAAACCTAGCCTAATTCCCTTAATCCTAACCTAATCCTAGCCAGATCACCTAACCTACCTCACTAAACCTCTCCCCAAAACCAACCCACCTAGCTAAGCCCTAAACCCCTAAACCACCCCACCTAAACCTAGCACACCATATCCCTAAAACCCCTTAAAGCAAAATATTTGGCCCCTCCTCAAAACCAGCCCACCTTATCACCACACCACCACCACCTAAACCACCTTACCAGCCTCCAAAAACCAGCCGCAACCGCCCTTCAAAAGTCTATATCAACCCCCCCCTAGTAGGCGGGTTTTCCATCTTGGCCAATCCGATCCCTTCCAGCCCTTGGGCCAGCCTAGCCCCCTTCCACCTTGCCCTTCTTCCACCTACACCACTTCCATCCGGCCAGCTCCACCTCGTGCCACCACTTCCATTCGGCCTGCTCCACTCCACGTCGCCACCACTTCCATCCGGCCGAACTCCATCCACCCAAATCACCCGGCTGCCCTCCTTGGACACCAACTCCCTTCATCCATCCGGTTAGTATCTCAACCCAACTTCATCTCCTCTTCGCTCCCCCTCCACTCTCAGCCACCCATACCACCACCACATGGCTCCATCATAGCCTTCCCGCCACCATTCCCCATTCGGCCAGACCTAACCCCTTACACCACCCGATCCTTTATCTTTTTCCCTAGTGATACCCGACCACCCTACCTTACTCCCTAGGACCTGCCCCTTCCACTCTTAGTCACCCACTAACCCCACCTTCCACAACACCCTAGCTAGTTCCCTCGCCATTTCCCAAACATCCCCTAGCTAACCCAGCTGGCCACCACTAAAACTCCCCCTAGTCGGCCACCCCCAGCCGACTGCACCCAACCCATTCAGCCGCAGCCTTACTCCTTTCTCCTTAAACCATTCCCTTTAGGCTCCCCTCAGCGCCACCTTCCCTAGCACCACCCTATCCCTTAGTGACCCTCCTTAATCACTTTAGCCCAAAGTATCACGGCAGCCTCCCCCTAGCAGCCGGCAACCCCCAAGGTGCCACACACGCGCTCCTTTGTCACCCGACCACACATCCTTGCCGTGCCACTTCGAGGAGCTCCCTCTTGCAGCCCAAGGCGACACCAAGCCCATGCTCAAGCAAGTCACCTCCGGACCAGCTATAAGTAAGTGCCTAACTCGGTCCTTAGTTGTAGACTTGCTTAAATTAAATTAAATTTGATATAGGGTTGTAATAACGGAGCATTGTCTCCCCTCACTTATAATAACGTGGCTTGGCACACCCACACACACGTGCACTTGATCCTACCTCGCTCTTAGTTGTGCACGATTTTGAACACACATGGGCCTAATCAGCCCTTTAGATATAAGTTTATGTATATACTTTGAGTTGTGTAGGGTTTTGCTTGAGTTGGGTGTGTTGTCTTTAAATTCCCGCACTCACACACATTGAGCTTCCGCTCTTATTTGCAAGATCCAAGTAAGGGCCGTGTTATACTATCCTTGGGTTTAACTTCATGTCGTGTGTGTAGTATTTCAACTATACACTCACACACATTGAGCTTTCGCTCTTACTCCCAAGACCTTAGTCAAGGCCATATTGCAATTTATATTTGGGTTTAATTTCATGTTGTGTGCGTAGTACTTCAATTCTAGCACTCACACACATTGAGCTTTCGCTCTTATTCCCATGACCTTAGTTAAGGCCATATTGCAATTTATATTTGGGTTTCATTTGAAGTCATGTGTGTTGTCTTTACATTTTCACATGCACCCACATTGAGCCTTCACTCTTATTTGCAAGACCCAAGTAAGGGCCCATATATAGTATATACGTATTTCCCTTTTGGCTATGTCTTTTCAATTTGGGTTTTAAGGTTCAGCAGTGTGCGTAGTCTTTCAATATATACACGACACACACTTGTACTATTGAGCCTTTCCGCTCTTAAGATATAGACATATTTCCCTTTTGCAATTTCCCTTCGGCATTTTACATTACAAGTCATTTCCCTTCGGCATTGTCTTTTAAATTCGGGTTTTCCCTTTGGAGTTGCGTGAGTTTGCATTGCATATACGCTATACCACGAGTTAGGACGCATATTGCATTAAAGCAAACCCCATACTCCCGCTCAAAGTCACCACATTTTAGTGGAGTATTCATAACACACACCTAGGTGGCCCAAAAAGGGATAAAAAGAAAGACTTAGGCACATGCAAATCCACGTGAAATAAAATCTGAAAGTCATACAAACAAACCCGAATCAAACACCTCAAACCGCTTTCGTAGGTTCTTATATCCCAAAACTCGATTTTAAAAGTGTACAGACTGACCCTTGCGCATCGGTGCAAGAAGGTCTGCGACGACAAGAGCTTGCTTGCTCACAGTCGCCACGTTAGGAGTCAGGTTTTAAAATATATCTTCGCTAGCTTAAGTAAGCTAGCTGGCACACCCTGTTTGTTTAAATAGGACTCAGGCACACAAAAAGGTTCGCTTCAGGCCTAAGAACCAGGAGCAGAAATTTTCTACGTCTACAGAAGGGAAGACCACTTTCAGAGGAGTTTTTGTATTCTCGTTTTTTTTCTTTCTTTTGAACACAGCCAATTTTTCTTTTTGGAGAGAAAGTAGAATGGGGGAAGGCTTATCCCTTTAGTTACTCGATTCAAACGAGATCGTCCTATTTCTTAATAGCATCTGCTATTCGAAAATATTTTGATATTTTGAACAAGGCTTAATCTTGTAAGCCAGGGATTTTTGAAATGTTGCCAATTTGTTTTTTGGAAGACTCTACCTTTCGCAAAGTATAAATTCCTCCATTCAAGGTTATACAATCAATTTTGATCCTTCTTTCAAGAAGTTTTAAAGGAGTTCGATTTTTCAAAATCTTTTCGAAAAAGGAATTTAACATAAACCCTTATGAATATTCAGGCATTTTTCAGGTTTTGGTAATTTCTACCCGCAACATCAACAAATTTTCGATTTTTGTTGCCCTTTTTGAAGACATGGGGACATTCCTAGTCAGGTTTGCCCACCTCTTGGGCCTTCTTTGGGGTGGTATGATATGAATATGATGCATGCTATGCACTCCATGTGATTCAAAATGGAAATACATGATTTTATGCAAGAGTGAACATATGAGATGTGTCTCACAAGTCAAGAAGGAGATGCATTCTATGAAATTTGTTTCTTCATGGAAGGTGTCTAGGGGATATATTTAAAAATGCCCCTAGCTTGAGGGAAATTTCACATGGCCACATGGTGAAGGGCCATGTCTTTTCAAAAGACTTTTTGGGATGGACGATGGTATGTTCATGTCCCTACATTTCCACGATTTTCCTAACATGATCATGTTACTTTTTGCTCAAGGATGGAAAAACACAACCAACCCTAAGTGATCATCATGGCCATCGGGCTTTGATTTTGACATGGTCTCCATATTTCATCGTGAGATTCATGTTCTTATCCCAACACAATCAAGGTTTTCATATAAACCTGAAGTTTTGAAAATCTTTCTTTTCAAAGTATATGTAGGGTTAAATTTTCGAAATTTTGATCCCTTTTGAGAAAGCAATTTTGGGAAACCCTCCCTTTTATATGGAGATGGTTTCATACCAGCCCTTTTGATCGAAATATGTTTCCTATACTTGATTTTGGTCAAGCAGGGTTTTTGGAATTCATTTTGAAAATTCGTGCCTTCATGGGGCATTTGATCAAGTATGGGGAATGTGTCTCACAGAGGCACTTCAACCACACGATGCAGGGCTTATCCTTTAATTGAGTCTTGAGTTTTGAAACTCATACTCTATTGAAAGGGGCTGCCATTTTGCCTACTTGTTTAAGATAGGTTTTTCAATGAGTGCTTTAATGAATCATTCCCCTTTCCATGGAAGATGATGTCTCAAATTTTTAGGGCCTACAGCAAGGCCAAGCAGGATTTTTCTTTTGGCTTAGTGATTCCTTTCACACGCCAAAAGAGTTTTTGAAAATGTATGGCACATTTAGTATGAACAACATCTTCATTTGATCAAGTCAAGCAAACAATGCAGGATTTGCAAAGCATGAAAGGTTTTTATCAAAAGAATTTTGAAAAGGCTTTTGTGAAATGATAACCCTTTTTTCGAGACTCTCATTTCCGTTTTGAAATTTTCCTTGAAGGTGTTGGATATGATTCGTATGGAGACCTGTCTATGAAGGCTCGATACTTAGGGGGTCGACTTTCATTGCCCCTTTGGTTTCACAAAACCCAGAATTTGAGTTCTAAGATGATGTCTAGACTTGATGCACATGAATGATTTCAGAGTGTGATGCATGATGCTTATGCACACACTATGGGTTAGGCTTGTTTCTAAAAATCCCCAATCTTTGCATAAGTCAAGGATCTTGCGAATTTCAGGAAGTTCGGAGGCTTTTTATTCCTCTTGGCTTTGGTGATTCTCGAGCTTTTCATTTTGAAAAAGCTCTAGACAAAAGGGTGTTCAAGATCAGCTTTTTGGATTTTTTTGGTTTTTGGGAGTTATATACAATTTTCGAAAAGCATTTTTACAATTTTCGAAAATGGACTTTGTACATGGCCAAAGGCTTTAAAACAAATTTCTTTTTGGAATTTTCATTTTTCCAAATGTTTTTGAGATTTTGTTTTGGGTTTTCAATTTTTTTGGTTTTTGGCAAATATCTGATTTTTTTGGCTTTTTCAAAAGGAGGGATCTTCCCATGAACCTACAAAGAAAACATTCATGAATCAGACTCTAATCAATAGGTCTAAGACATGGGTTTTGGGTTTTAGAGGTTCTACAGGACACCCTTGACCCATATGGTCTTAGGTGGCGGCTCTGGGGGTATGGGTGGGCTGTAGCCCAATCCATACTTTTGTCGATTGGCCTGAGGTAGCACAGGTTCGAGCCTACCTTGGTTTTGGGTTCTCAGGCCCTGGTAGGGCTTATATCCCATATTCAGAATCATGTTCCAAGACTTCTTGTTTTTTGAAAAGTTTTTGTATAAATGATGGCCTTGGAACATGGAATCGTCCATGTCAGGGATATATACCCTTTTGGATTTTGGGATTTTGGATTCTGGGGTGATGGAAGACTTGGGCTTCCATGCAACCCTGGTTTGGGAGATTTGTTTCTCAAAGAAAACCGTGTTTGGTCCTTTAAGAGACTTTGGATATTTCAGGATGTTTTTGTCTTCAAGGGAAACCGTGCTTGGTCCCTCGATAGACTTTGGATATTTTGGGGTGATTTTGTCTTCAAGGAAAATCGTACTTGGTCCCTCAAGAGACTTTGGATATTTTGGGGTGATGGAAAACTCGTGCTTCCATACAACCCCAAATTGGGAGATTTTGTCCTCAAGGAAAGCCATGCTTAGTTCCTTGAGGAACTTTGGATATTGCAGGGTGATGGAAGGCTTGAGCTTCCACACAACCTATATTTGGGAGAATTTTTCTTCGAGGGAAGACAAGCTTGCTCCCTCAAATTTTTTGGGTTGCTCCCTAGGTTCAACTCGTGGTGCCCCTAGGGATGGATTTTTTTGTTTCAAAGCTCTAATCTTGGTTCCAAGGTACAAGACTAGGCTCGAAGAAGTGGGTTTTTCTATGGCAGGGTTATGAACTCCTAAGATGTCGATGCATGCATTAGGGGTCTCCATGTCTACCATTTTTTGAACTTTTTTTTGTTTTTGCTTTTGAAATTCTTTTGGCTGGTGCGAGACATTTGGCGCACCTTGAAAATTCTCTAACTTAGGCACATTTCGTGGGTTTGTGTGTGCAGAGGGGTTATCCAATGCATCTGATGACCCTATATGAAGAAGAGTTTTGAGGAGGATAAGTTTCAGGCATACCTCTTTGTGGCTTGTCTACCTTTTCAGGGTGAGAGCAGTTCGTTTTCCCAGGTAACTCTATTTTGAGCCCCTAGGTTTCACGAGGCGTTCCTTTTCAAAACCTACCTGTTTTTCACTCTTGTCTCTTTGTGGGGTGTGAGTTTCATGTCCCACAGTGTGTGTGTGCCTAGACTTAGGACTTTCACTTGAATTTTTCGAAATTTCAAAGCTTGATTTTTCAATTTTTTTGTCTTTTTAAAAGTTTTCAAGATTTTTTTGATTTTTTGAAATAGAACAGTCTATTTTCGAATTTACTTTGGATTTGTGGGATTTTGGAAATATGGGACTGGAGGACTCGCCCTTTTCTGGGGTTTGGCCTTTTACCTTAATTCCTTCATCGATTTTGAAATTGGTTTTCTTTTCACAATTTTTGTGCGCCCGAGAACAGCTACTACGGGATTTATGCGTTTTAAGCTCCTCGCTTAAAACTTCCATTCTTTTGAAAATCGCTCGTATATCAGCTAGCGCTTCTCGTTCTTTGGCTGTTTTGAAAACCTCTTTTGATTTACTCGACGAGCATTTTGGTTTTCGCTCCATTTTCTGCAACTTTTCTAAGTATGCATGATTTTTGGAAAACACCTTTTTTTCGAAAATTTTGTGTGTAACTTGTTTGTTTGAAATCAATTTAAGTCCCGAGTCCCACCGGGCGTGCCAAAACCTATAGACACGAAAAATCTTCGTCTCCGGGTTTCTTAGGCCTTGAGTGAATCTTTTCGTAATCTACGTTCGCTTTTAGGGCGTGCCAGCTAGCTTACTCAAACTAGCAAAGTATGTTTTGAAATATCTGACTTTTGAAAGGCAATTGTAGGCAAGCGGGATCTTTTCGTCGTAGACCTTCTTGCACCGACGTGCAAGGGTCAGTCTGTACGCTTAGAGACTTCATTTGAAACAAGTTAAACTCAAAATCGATTTTTGAATTAACAGGTGTTTGAAAATCCTTTTGAAATCATGCACTTGGCGAGTTTTTGATTTGGGCGACCCTAAGTCTTTAGATTTTATCCACTTAGGCGTGTTTGCACGTTTTGTTCGGGTTTGTTCGATGCAGGTATGCACTCTAGCTCGAGTATGGCGAGTATGCAATGCAACTCACACAACTTGAATGTAAAACCTGAAATTTAAAGACTTAGCAGAAGGGAAAACCCAAATTGAATGCAACTCACACGACTTGAATGTAAATTGTAGAAATTTAAATATATCTATATCTTAAGAGCGGAAAGGCTCAATGTGTGCATGGGTGGTGTATATAAATTGAAATGCAACACACGCAACTGAACCGTAGAACGCAGCTGAAGGGAGATATAGATATATATAAGAGCGAGAAGGCTCAATGTGAGTGAGTGCTTTGAGTGTATAAATTGAAAGGCAACTCATGCAACTTGAATTTAAAACCCAGCTGAAAGGGAAATACATATATATACGTAAGAGCGAAAAGGCTCAATGTGAGTGAGTGCTTTGAGTGTATAAAATGAAAGACAACTCACACGACTTGAACCTTAAAACCCAGCTGAATGTATATAAATAGAGCTATATCCTATGGGCTGTTGAGGCTCGTTTGTGTGCAAAAGTGTGCAGATAAGAGCGGAAAGGCTCGAGTGTACGTGTGTGTGTTTTGCATCAAGCACATATATTACATCCAGGAGGAGACAAGCTCCGTTATTACAACCCCATATGACGAATTGAATTGAATGGAAAGGGATTTGATATATATCGAAATCAACTTACACTTTCCAGCCTTTTGAGTTAGGTTCGTACAAGGGGCGAATCCACCTTCTTCTTATGGAGTCTGGGGCATGTGGGAGTGAAGCCGGAGAGCTTGAGAGCTTGGAGAGACTTGGAGTTTCGGGAGCTGCAAGCTACAATGGGTTTGGGGCTACTTGGGGCCAGTTTGGGCAAGGTAAGATTCGAGCCACCTTGGCTCGAGTGATTGGGTTTTTGTGTGGGATTCGGCCAACACTTGCCCTTGGTTTAGGTATAGGATAGAGTTAGGATTCGGCCAGCATTTGGCCTTGGGTTTAGTTAGGTTTAGACTTGGGATTAGGCCAACGTTTGGCCTTGGTTTAGATATAGTTTAGACTTAGGGTTCGGCCAACATTTGGCCTTGGGTTTAGCTTGTGTGACTCAAGCCAAAGTGGCTCGAGTGAACTCGGTTGTAGTTGGGGCTGAACCTAGGCAAACCATGGCTAGGTTAAGGCTTCGTTGAGTCCTAACTAGGTTAGGTTTGGTTGAGTCCTAGGCTAGTCACGACCAAAGGTTTAGGTGTGGTTTAATGAGGTTGGCCAAGGTGGCTTAGGGGGTGGTTCATGGCCAGCCCTTGGTCTTAGGCTTTGGGCTGATAATAGGACATGGCCTGCCTTGTGGCAGGCCGTAAGGCTTTGGTTGAGTGATCTGCCAAATGGCAGGTCTGTAAACACCCCGAAAACCCACGAATTTCTCAAATAAAACCTGGTTTTGTAAAAGCAGCCCCAAAGGGCTATTTTGAGTCTGGAAACCCAGGAGCCTTCTAGGCAACCCTGTACATATGTTTAAAAACTGTATATGCTTTAAAATATGTATAATATGTTTTAAAACCTTTTAAATATATTTTGAAACCCCACGGAGCGGCTTGGCCTGATCAAAGCAGGACCAAAAGAGCTAAAGAGAGCCCAGAACCGGAGCACATGTCGAGCCTGGCACAGCAACCCTCGTGTTGAATCCATCCTTAGGATCTCGAATGTCCAAGACCCTGTTATCATAAAAAATCCTTTGAAGTCATCTCCGGAAGGTGAAAACAGAAGCGGGCGACAATGTTGGCGAAGACCCAACGCAGACGGAGTACTTATGCTATCAGACCCCACACAAACCGTTCATTTCAGACACAGCCTGAAGGAGTCAGAGTTTAGTTTGGATTGGATCTGGACCATATATATCCAGATCCCAATCCAAACCTATGTGTGGATTTGGATTTAGATTTGGATCCAGAGATCCAATCAAATATCCACATTCATGAACAACATCACATTCTCATAAATAGAGGTGGGGCCCACTTGAAATTCATGTGGGATTATGGGCATGAGAGAGAATGGGGAGGATAAGATTTGAGGGTAATTGTAATTAAGCTTGACTTGTGTGTCAAGTTTGGGGTTAATCATGTGGGTTAGCCTAATTAGTATGGGTTTAAGCTTGTATTAGCCAAAACCTAACCTAGGGCTACACCAACATGATGCAATAAGGTCTATGGGTTATGCAAAGGGAGCTCCCTAACCCAATCCTAAGCCAAAACCCCTAATCCTAGCCTTTTACCCTAATCCTGGCCTAATCCCAACCTAATCACCTAACCCACCTCCCTAATCCTTCCGTAAACCTAGCCTAATTTCCTTAAACCTAACCTAATCCTAGCCTAATCACCTAACCCACCTCACTAAACCTCACCCCAAAACCAACCCACCTAGCTAAACCCTAAACCCCTAAACCACCCCACCTAAACCTAGCACACCACATCCCTAAAACCCCTTTAAGTAAAATATTTGGCCCCTCCTCAAAACCAGCCCACCTTATCACCACACCACCACCACCTAAACCACCTTACCACCTTCCAAGAACCAGCCCCAACCGCCCTTCAAAAAGCTATATAAACACCCCCCTAGTGGGCGGGTTTTTCAGCTTCTCTCATCCTCTCCAATCACATCCCAGCCCACCCTTGGGCCAGCCGAGCCTTCCACCTTGCTCCCTTCTTCCACCTGCACCACCACTACCCCCGGCCAACTCCACCTCGCGCCACCACTTCCATCCAGCCTGCTCCACTCCACGCTGCCACCACCTCCCGGCCGAGCTCCATCCATCTTCATCACCCGACTGCCCTTCTTCCACACACCGACCTCCTTTACCATCCAGTTAGTATCTCAACCTAAGCTCCACCTCCTCTTCACTCCCCCTCCACTCTCAACCACCCATACCACCACCACATCACCCAATCACCGGCTGCCCGTCACCCTTCCCCATTTGGCCAAACACAACCCCTTTACATCACCCGATCCTATACTTTCCCCTAGTGATACCTGGCCACCCTACTTGGCTCCCTAAGGCCTGCCCCTTCCACTTTCCACCAACCCTTAGCTCCACCTTCCACAGCAACCTAGCTAGTTCCCTCACCATTCCCAACTATCCCTAGCTACCCCAGCCGACCACCACTAAAACTGCCCCCAGTCGGCCACCCCCAGCCGACTGCACCCAACCCATTCAGCCACGGCCTTACTCCTTTCTCCTTAAACCATTCCCTTTAGGCTCCCCTTAGCGCCACCTTCCCTAGCACCACCCTATCCCTTAGTGACCCTCCTTAATCACCTTAGCCCAAAGCACCACGGCAACCTCCCCCTAGCAGCCGGCAAGCTCCAAGGCGCCACACCCGCGCCCCTTTGTCACCCGACCACACATCCTTGCCGTTCCATTTCGAGGAGCTCCCTCTTACAGCCCAAGGCGAAGCCAAGCCCACGCTCAAGCAAGTCACCTCCGGACCAGCTATAAGTAAGTGCCTAACTCGGTCCTTAGTTGTAGACTTGCTTAAATTAAATTGAATTTGATACGGGGTTGTAATAACGGAGCATTGTCTCCCCCCACTTGTAATAACATGGCTTGGCACACCCACACACACGTAAACTTGAGCCTACCTTGCTCTTAGTTGTGCACGATTTTGAACACACACGGGCCTAATCAGCCCTTTAGATATAAGTTTATGTATATACCTTAAGTTGCGTAGGGTTTTGCTTGAGTTGGGTGTGTTGTCTTTAAATTCTCGCACTCACACACATTGAGCTTCCGCTCTTATTTGCAAGACCCAAGTAAGGGCCATGTTATACTATCCTTGGGTTTAATTTCATGTCGTGTGTGTAGTACTTCAATTCTAGCACTCACACACATTGAGCTTTCGCTCTTATTCCCAAGACCTTAGTTAAGGCCATATTGCAATTTATATTTGGGTTTAATTTCATGTTGTGTGCGTAGTACTTCAATTCTAGCACTCACACACATTGAGCTTTTGCTCTTATTCCCAAGACCTTAGTTAAGGCCATATTGCAACTTATATTTGGGTTTCATTTGAAGTCGTGTGTATTGTCCTTACATTTCCACATGCACCCACATTGAGCCTTCGCTCTTATTTGTAAGACCCAAGTAAGGGCTCATATATACTATATACGTATTTCCCTTTTGGCTATGTCTTTTCAATTTGGGTTTTAAGGTTCAACAGTGTGCGTAGTCTTTCAATATATACACGGCACACACTTGCACAATTGAGCCTTTCCGCTCGTAAGATATAGCCATATTTCCCTTTTACAATTTCCCTTCGGTAATTTCCATTACAAGTCATTTCCCTTCGGCATTGTCTTTAAATTCGGGTTTTCCCTTTGGAGTTGCATGAGTTTGCATTGCATATATGCCATACCACGAGTTAGGATGCATATTGCATCAAAGCAAACCCCATACTCCTGCTCAAAGTCGCTACATCTTAGTGGAGTGCTCATAACACACACCTAGGTGGCCCGAAAAGGGATAAAAAGAAAGACTTAGGCACGTGCAAATCCACGTGAACTAAAATCTGAAAATCATACCAAAAAGACCCGAATCAAACACCTCAAACCACTTTCGTAGGTTCTTACACTCAAAAACTCGATTTTAAAAGCGTACAGACTGACCCTTGCGCATCGGTGTAAAAAGGTCTGCGACGACAAGGGCTTGCTTGCTCGCAGTCGCCACGTTAGAAGTCAGGTTTAAAATATATCTTCGCTAGCTTAAGTAAGCTAGTTGGCACGCCCTGTTTGTTTAAATAGGACTTAGGCACACGAAAAGGTTCGCTTCAGGCCTAAGAACCAGGAGCGGGAATTTTCTGCGTCTACAGTATGTAGATGATCTCTTGGCAAAATCCAAAACCCGATGCACTCATATCGAATGTTTGCAAAAGATTTTTGAAAGGCTCAGGCTTTACAAAGTAAAGCTAAACCCTCAAAAGTGTGTATTCGGGGTAGAATCAGGGAAACTTTTGGGCTTTATGGTGAGCCAAAGGGATATAGAAGTTGACCCCTCTAAGTGTCGAGCCATCATAGACATGGCTCCACCATCCAATCTCACCCAAATTCGTAGCCTCCAAGGTCGATTACAGTCTGTTCACCGATTTATATCAAATCTAGCAACTAGATGCAAACCCTTCAACAAGATGTTGAGGAAGGGCATGAAATTCTTATGGGATGATGACTGCCAAAGGTCCTTCGAGAGACTAAAGGCATACCAGGTTAATCCCCCCATTTTGAATCCTCCGAAGCAAGGAAAACCGCTTTTACTTTACATTTCTGTGCATGCGAATGCTTTGGGAGCTCTATTGGCTCAATACGAGGATGACACCCACAAGGAGTATGCCATCTACTATATTTCAAAAACTCTCTTGGCTTATGAATGAAATTATCAAGCCATGGAGAAGACGTGCTTGGCCCTAGTCTAGGCCTGCCAGAAATTCAGACACTATTTCCTAGATCATGAGATTTGGATAGTGTCCAAGCTTGATCCAATCAAGCACTTATTCGAAAAACCCATTCTCACGGGTAGATTGGGCAAATGGCAACTCCTTCTAATAGAGTATGACCTAAAATATCATCACCAAATCTCCATTAAGGGGCAAGACCTAGCAGATTACGTGGCTGAGTTCCCCCTGGAGGACGCATACCCCACACTTGATGAAATGCCTGATGAAGGCATATTACAAAACCATTTCCAAAACCACATTTTAGCAAACAATTTCGAAAACCAAGTGTGGAAGATGCACTTCGATGGGGCACAAAACCAACGAGGGGCTGGTGCTGGGGTCATCCTCATCTCCCCTAAAAAGGGCGAGATACCCATAGCAATCCGCTTAGATTTCAAATGTTCCAACAATGTAGTTGAGTATGAAGCACTCATACAAGGCTTAAGGATTTCAAAAACTCTAGGGGCATCATGCATCAAGGTCTTTGGAGATTCACTTCTTGTTATAAACCAGGTTTTGAAAATTTGGCAAGTACGTAACGAAAAACTACTTCCATGTCACGAGTTGGCCACTCGATTGGTTAAGTCGTTCCAATCGTGCAGACTCACACACGTGGGAAGAGAGGACAATGGCATCGCCGATGCCCTCTCCTCCTTGGGTTCAGCCCTAAAGGTCGATCCCATATCAAGGACTCGATCTTTAGAAATATGGCATGCGCCCAACCCATCCACACACGATTTGGATATTTGCCAAAATAACCCAGATTCTATTGAAAAACCCTAGTTTTACGACATCAAACAATTTTTAGAAAATGGGGGATTCACCAAGGATGCCACATCCAAAGATAAGGTATTCATCTGTAAGATTTCGACCCGATACACCATTCTGGGTGGGGTTTTATACAAGAAAAGCTTTACCGACATCCTACTTAGGTGTATCGATCTAGAGGAGGCTAGGATAGTGATGCATGAATTTCACAATGGAGAATGTGGAGGTCGTGTTAATGCCAACATGATGGCAATGAAAATACTTAGAGGGGGCTATTTTTGGTCCACCCTGAAAAAGGATTGTCACGATCATGTTAGGAAGTGTCATCCATGTCAAGTGCATGGGCACGCCATTCATATCCCCTCATCTGCATTGCATTCCGTGGTCAGTCTCTGGCCATTTACCATGTGGGCGTTTGACATCGTAGGCCCCATATTTCCAAAAGCCTCGAATGGGCATCGATTCATTTTAGCAGCCACGGAGTATTTCTCCAAGTGGGTGGAAGCCATTTCCCTGACCAACGTGCTGGGGCAACATGTGGTGGCTTTCATTAGGAGGAATATCCTGGCTCGATTTGGGGTTCCACGAGACCTTGTGTCTGATAATGGTACCCCATTCAAGAATGAGCGGATGGTTAAGTTGTGCGACACGTATGGCATAACTCACCACTTCTCTTCGCCCTACTACCCTCAAGGCAACGGCCAAGCCGAAGCCACAAACAAGACTCTCATTAGCATAATTGAGAATACTTTAAAGAAGGGTAGGACGTGGCACGAGAAGCTGGATGAAGCCTTATGGGCTTATAGGACTTCCATCCAAACTCCCACGAATGCCACACCATTCGAATTGGTCTATGGCACAAACGCCATTCTTCCCATTCATACTCAACTGCATTCATTCCATACATCCATAGCACTCGACCTCCCGCTAGAGACGCTTCAACATGCTAGGATGGCCGAACTAGATCTGCTAGATGAGAGGCGACTCCTTGCCATGGATCATGCTCGTGCATACCGGCAAAGGATAGCCTGATAGTATGGCAAACACATGAGACCTTGCCACTTTGAAGTGGGGGATCTGGTTTTGAAAATCATCCATTATCGTGGCCCACATCCCCTTGGAAAGTGGCGCCCCAAGTGGGATGGACCCTATGTTGTACGTGCAACCACCACGAACAACTCATATTGGTTGATCGATGTAGAAGGTAGGAATTTAGCAGATCCTATCAATATTCAATACTTAAAGAAGTATTATGTATAGGATTTGGATTAAATTCCCACATTTTCGAAAATTTTAGGGATAGCTGCCCTAAGACCTGAAAATAAGGTGCAAAGGCAAAATCGTATGATCCCGAGTGAGAGAATTCACACTTGTGAAAGAGTGGAGTCTTCAAAATCGTGGTTACATTTCAAGATCCTTCTTCTTACAAAGAAAGGCCTAGTTCAACATAGCAAGATACTTGCAAGTAGTACGTGCTATTTCTAAATAGGCTGAACTGGAATGGATCGAGTGTAAGCTTGGGATAAGTCCTCCCCTCTTCTCTTCTCCTTCCAAAAGGAAAACAAAGGCCCAAATAAAGGGAATTTCCCATCCAAAGTCTCTTTGCAAAAGAAAGAAACCAAAATTCAAAAGAAGAATCGATTCTCTTGTGAAAAAAAGAGAGGGACTAAAGAAAAAATATTCCCAAAGGGAGACCCTCTACGAAAAAAAAAAGGAAAAAGAGGCCAAAAAGCTCAAAAAGAGCAGTTTTCCGCCTTCTATGCCTTAAACCATGGGACGTTTCAGAAGGGACCGTGGTATCTCTTTCCCATCCCTGGCTTATCCCAAGCTAAAGCGTGGTTCATTTCGAGGAATCCTAAAGTAAAAATAGGATTTACTTGAATTTCATCTTGTTTGAGAATTCGACGTTTCGAGTAAGGTGTAGGAATTTGAAATATAACTTGTTTTTTTTATAAAACCTTCGCTAGATAAGCGAGTGTCAAGGCTCAAACGAGGGCAAACACGAAGAGCTCGAGATCCTTAGGATTGAGACTCAAGACAGTTGTCCCTTTTGTAAATAGCTTTTGTAAATAGATTTTGAAAAATCGAACATCGAACAGCATAGGATCTGCTCACTTGGAGCAACAGGCCTTGTAAGTCTCGAAAGTTCGACCATATCTGGTCTCTAGGAGGTCGCCACTCTTGGCGCCACACCCATGTCATGCATCTGCATTCCACGCATGGCACTTGCATAAACATGATCCCATTTTTAAGACCAGATTCCATGCAAATTCCTTTGGCGTGATATCTCTTCCTACCAGGGTTTTAAAACTGAGATTTTGCTAAAGATTGGGATGATCCCTTATTTTTCGTGGTTAGATCTAGGGAGACATTTAAAGGGGTGTTTGTCATCTTTGCCATTATCCAAATCGATTTGGACAATGCCAAAGAGGGGCATCTGTAAACACCCCGAAATCCCACGAATTTCTCAAATAAAACCTGGTTTTCTAAAAGCAGCCCTAAAGGGCTATTTTGAGTCTGGTAACCTAAGAGCCTTCCAGGCAACCCTATACATATGTTTAAAAACTGTATATGCTTTAAAATATGTATAATATGTTTTAAAACCTTTTAAATATGTTTTGAAACCCCACAGAGCGGCTTGGCCTGATCAAAGTAGGACCAGAAGAGCTAAAGAGAGCCCGGAACCGGAGCACATGTCGAGCCCAGCACAACAACCCTCGTGTTGAATCCACCCCCAGGATCTCAAACGTCCAAGACCCTATTATCAACAAACATCACTTGAAATCATCTCTGGAAGGTGAAAACAGAAGCGGATGACCATGTTGGCGAAGACCCAACGTAGACGGAGTACTGATGCTGTCAGACCTCGCACAAACCGTTCGTTTCAAACGCAGCCTGAAGGAGTCAGAATTCAGTTTGGATTGGATCTGGACCATATATATCTAGATCCCAATCCAAACCTATGTGTGGATTTGGATTTGGATTTGGATCCAGAGATCCAATCCAATATCCACATCCATGGCCCACATCACCTTCTCATAAATGGAGGTGGGGCCCACTTGAAATTCACGTGGGATTATGGGCATGAGAGAGAATGGGGAGGATAAGATTTGAGGGTAATTGTAATTAAGCTTGACTTGGGTGTTAAGTTTGGGGTTAATCATGTGGGTTAGCCTAATTAGTATGGGTTTAAGCTTGTATTAGCCAAAACCTAACCTAGGGCTACACCAACATGATGCAATAAGGTCTATGGGTTATGCAAAGGGGGCTCCCTAACCCAATCCTAAGCCAAAACCCCTAATCCCGGCCTAAACCTAGCCTAATCACCTAACCCACTTCCCTAATCCCGACCTAATCCCAACCTAATCACCTAACCCACCTCCCTAATCCTTCCCTAAACCTAGCCTAATTTCCTTAAACCTAGCCTAATTGACTTAAACCTAACCTAATCCTAGCCTAATCACCTAACCCACCTCACTAAACCTCACCCCAAAACCAACCCACCTAGCTAAATGCTAAACCCCTAAACCACCCCACCTAAACCTAGCACACCACATCCCAAAAACCCCTTTAAGTAAAATATTTGGCCCCTCCTCAAAACCAGCCCACCTTATCACCACACCACCACCACCTAAACCACCTTTCCACCTTCCAAGAACCAGCCCCAACCGCCCTTCAAAAAGCTATATAAACCCCCCCCTAGTGGGCGGGTTTTTCAGCTTCTCTCATCCTCTCCAATCACATCCCAGCCCACCCTTGGGCCAGCCGAGCCTTCCACCTTGCTCCCTTCTTCCACCTGCACCACCACTACCCCCGGCCAGCTCCACCTCGCGCCACCACTTCCATCCAGCCTGCTCCACTCCACGCTGCCACCACCTCCCGGCCGAGCTCCATCCATCTTCATCACCCGACTGCCCTTCTTCCACACACCGACCTCCTTTACCATCCAGTTAGTATCTCAACCTAAGCTCCACCTCCTCTTCACTCCCCCTCCACTCTCAACCACCCATACCACCACCACATCACCCCATCACCGGCTGCTCGTCACCCTTCCCCATTCGGCCAGACACAACCCCTTTACATCACACGATCCTATACTTTCCTCTAGTGATACCCGGCCACCCTACTTGGCTCCCTAAGACCTGCCCCTTCCACTTTCCACCAACCCATAGCTCCACCTTCCATAGCAACCTAGCTAGTTCCCTCGCCATTCCCAACTATCCCTAGCTACCCCAGCCGGCCACCACTAAAACTGCCCTAAGTCGGCCAGTCACAGCCGACTGCACCCAACACATTCGGTCAGCCACCCCATTTTCCTTAGACCTTCCCTTTAGGATTCCCTTAGCGCCACCTTCCCTAGCACCAGCCTATCCCTTAGTGACCCTCCTAAATCACCTTAGCCCAAAGCACCACGACAGCATCCCCCTAGCAGCCGGCAAGCTCCAAGGCGCCACACCCGCGCCCCGTTGTCACCCGGCCACACATCCTTGCCGTTCCATTTCGAGGAGCTCCCTCTTGCAGCCCAAGGCGAAGCCAAGCCCACGCTCAAGCAAGTCACCTCCGGACTAGCTATAAGTAAGTGCCTAACTCGGTCCTTAGTTGTAGACTTGCTTAAATTAAATTAAATTTGATACGGGGTTGTAATAACGGAGCATTGTCTCCCCCCGCTTGTAAAAACGTGGCTTGGCACACCCACACACACGTGCACTTGAGCCTACCTCGCTCTTAGTTGTGCACGATTTTGAACACACACAGGCCTAATCAGCCCTTTAAATATAAGTTTATGTATATACTTTAAGTAGCGTAGGGTTTTGCTTGAGTTGGGTGTGTTGTCTTTAAATTCTCACACTCACACACATTGAGCTTCCGCTCTTATTTGCAAGACCCAAGTAAGGGCCGTGTTATACTATCCTTGGGTTTAATCTCATGTCGTGTGTGTAGTACTTCAATTCTAGCACTCACACACATTGAGCTTTCGCTCTTATTCCCAAGACCTTAGTTAAGGCCATATTGCAATTTATATTTGGGTTTAATTTCATGTTGTGTGCGTAGTACTTCAATTCTAGCACTCACACACATTGAGCTTTCGCTCTTATTCCCAAGACCTTAGTTAAAGCCATATTGCAATTTATATTTGGGTTTCATTTGAAGTCGTGTGTGTTGTCTTTACATTTTCACACGCACCCACATTGAGCCTTCGCTCTTATTTGCAAGACCCAAGTAAGGGCTCATATATACTATATACGTATTTCCCTTTTGGCTATGTCTTTTCAATTTGGGTTTTAAGGTTCAGCAGTGTGCGTAGTCTTTCAATATATACACGGCACACACTTGCACTATTGAGCCTTTCCACTCTTAAGATATAGCCATATTTCCCTTTTACAATTTCCCTTCGGCATTTTACATTTCAAGTCATTTCCCTTCGGCAATTTCCATTACTAGTCATTTCCCTTCAGCAATGTCTTTTAAATTCGGGTTTTCCCTTTGGAGTTGCATGAGTTTGCATTGCATATACGCCATACCACGAGTTAGGACGCATATTGCATCAAACCAAACCCCATACTCCCGATCAAAATCACCACATTTTTAGTGGAGTGTTCATAACACACACCTAGGTGGCCCAAAAAGGGATAAAAAGAAAGACTTAGGCACGTGCAAATCCACGTGATCTAAAATCTGAAAATCATACCAAAAAGACCAGAAATCAAACACCTCAAACCGCTTTCGTAGGTTCTTATATCCAAAAACTCGATTTTTAAAAGCGTACGACTGACCCTTGCGCATCAGTGCAAGAAGGTCTGCGACGACAAGAGCTTGCTTGCTCACAGTCGCCATGTTAGGAGTCAGGTTTTAAAATATATCTTCGCTAGCTTAAGTAAGCTAGCTGGCACACCCTGTTTGTTTAAATAGGACTTAGGCACACGAAAAGGTTCGCTTCAGGCCTAAGAACCAGGAGCGAGAATTTTCTGCATCTACAAGGTCCTATGGGGATGAAAGGCCTGCCTTAAGGCAGGCCTAGTATGGTCTCAAAATAGGGGAACACACGGCCTGGCTTGGCCGTGTGTTTAGGTTTAGGTGGTTGGGGCCGTGTGAAAAAGGGAGGAAGCCCGGCCACCTTTGGTTGGGCCGTTTTAGGTGGTTGGGGAGGAAAAACCCAGCCGGTGGCTGGATGGTTTTTAGGGTAGATGGCCTGCCTCAAGGTAGGCCAAAACTTTAGATAGAAAGTGTGGGACACGGCCTGCCTTGCAGGCCGTGGGTCTTAAGAAAAAGGCTCGAGCCAAGGTGGCTCGAGCTAGGTAGTTTCAAAGGGAAGTCCGGCCAGCACTTGGCCGAACTTTAGGTGGTTTAGGGAGGTTGTTTAGGGTGGTGGTCTAGGGTAGGAGTCTTGGTGAAAAACGTCCAAGACTTGGTTGTTTTGGTGGCGGTTTTAGGGGCAGGTTTGGCTAGGATGGGTGGTCTAGAGGATTAGGAGAAGAAAGGGGGTTAGGTCAGGGCTTAGGGGACCTACCTTGGTGCAGCACCACTCCAAGCCGTCGCTTAAGCTGCCAAGCTCCACCACGCAACGCTCCACTTCCGCTTGAAGGAGACGCCAAGTCGTTGGTGCAGCCCTTGCCTCCATGGGCCAATCCCAAGCACTCAAACAAACGAATGTTTTTGGCCAATGGCCTTTCTCTCTCTTCCCCCCCTTTATTTTCATGTGAGGAGCTTCCTTGGAGCCTCACGTTTCTGATTTTTTTCAAGCCGAGCACCTCTATTTATAGAGGTTTTAAGTGGGTCTTGGATATTGGGTCTTGGATTTGGATCTGGCTATCCGGATCCAATCCAAACTCTATGTGGATCTGGATTGTGGATCTCGGATATTTTGAGATCCAGATCCAATCCAAACACAATTTGGATCTGGATCTGGTTATTTTTGGGTCCAGACCCAATCCAGACTTTTCTTTTGCTCCTTGGTTTTCTGGTCCTTTTTGGTGCTTTTCATCGTCGGTTTCGAGCGGGCTTCGATTCATCGGAGGCCCAACTCTAGCCTGGGTCTTTCCCAAGTCTTTCTTCCAATCGGTGTTCTGCTTTTCAGGACTTTTTCGACGTTCATTTCGGTCTGTCGTTTTGGTTTTTGGTCGGTTCCTGTTGATATCGAACTCAGATTGCCGCACGGATTCCGTTCTTCATTCTGACGGGATGTGTCTTTGACTTCTGTCGACTTCCTCAGGTACTGGGCTTCTTTTTGTATTTTGGAGCTGCTTTGAGCTTTTTCTTTGACCCAAATTACATTTTTACCCTTCTATCGGGCTTTTCTCTGAACAGGCTCTTTTTTCTTCTATTTTTGAATAGGGGGTGGCTTTTGAGACACCGGACTTGATTTGCTCTTCTTGTCGGGGCTTTCCTTTTGCCTTTTGTACCTATTTTCACATTTTAAAATAGGTTGTCGTTTTGGCTCAAACGAGCTTTTTGTGTTTTTTAGAGTTTTTGATTTTTGGAAAATTCGGGGTGTTTATAGCTGGCTAAGACAAGTCACGGGTTGAAGATGGCAGGTCAGTGCTGCAGTGGTGCAGCAAGGTAGCCGGGGTGCACAGGCACTAGGCGCTAAGGGTGCGGGGCGCACTATAGGGCGCGGGGTGCTAGGCGCGCAGTAGGGGCGCCACAGCAAGGCGTGGGCGGCAGTGTAGGGCGCGCTGGGCGCGGTGGGGGAGCGGGATGCGTCAGGGGGTGCGGCAGGGCGCGATTGGCACAGTAGGGGCGCGCATGTCTCACGGTTGGGCCGGGGGTGTTAGGGTGGCTTTTGGGGTTTTAGTTTAGGTTCTTTGTTTGAGTCGGTTAGGCTTGATTTAGGTTAGTTAGGGTGAGGTTTAGTGAAGTGTGTTAGGTGATTAGGCTAGGTTTAGTTGATCCTAGGCTAGGTTTAGGGTGGGATTAGGAGCCTACCTCTTGGAGCCGGTCCTTCTTGGTTGAGCCCACATCCATGCCATAGTTGCAGCCCACATCTAAGCCCACTTACCCAACAAGGCTTGAACCCACCACACCCTTAAGCCAACATGGCTAGTTCACTCTCTCACTCTCTCTCCTCCCAAGCAAGTTCATGTGAATCCCTTTTTGGGACCCCCTCACCTCTATTTATAGGCAAATGAGGTGGGTCTTGGATTTGGATCTTGGAATCCAGATTTGATCCAAACACTATTTGGATCTAGATCTCGGATATTTTGGATCCAAATCCAATCCAAACACTATTTGGATTTGGATCTGGATATTTGGGTCCAAATCCGATCCAAATTTCTTTTCTTCAGTCCTTTCTGACATTTTTTGAGACGAACGGTTTGTGCGGGCCCTAGCTTCATCAATGCTCCGTCTTATGCTGGGTTTTCCCCAACTTTGTCATCCAAACTCCTTTTTGCCTTTTTGGACTTCGTTTCTACTCATTTTCACCATTTCTAGCTCAGATTTCTGCTGTTTGGGTGGATGTGCTTGACTTGGCTTTTGGGTGCTCCGGGCTTGCAGTCTGCTTCGGGCCTGGGCCTTCCTTTTGCTTTTTGATCCTGACTTTTATCAGGCCAGGGTGCTTCCTTTGGGCTTCTGAACCTGCTTCTAAGGCTGCTTTGGCACTGAGGCTTAACCTGTTGAAATTTAGGTTTTTGCAAAATTAGGACTTGGCCCATATGTGTGAAATTCAACTTGAACGGGGTTTAGGCAAAATTTTGAAACTTTTACAACCCCTAGGTTTTCGAAAACTCCAGATTTGGGTTTTGAAATGAATTTTAAAACCACGTGTTTGATTTTGAAATTCGTTTTGTTTTGGGGTGTTTACAGATGCCCCTCTTTGGCATTATCCAAATTTATTTGGATAATGGCAAAGACAACAACACCCCTGTTTGATTTCTCCCTGGATTCGCCCTTGAGAATATGGGATCGCCCCAGTTTTGAGAAAAACGTTTGCTTTATGCCCAGTAAGAGGGGATTTTCGCCAAAGGGGACTTTACCTAAAGTGGTGCTAGTCCTAAATGGGATTGGTGCAAGTGTCCATGCGTGAATATATGAATGAATGGCATGGAATGACATGATAGGAAGTGGAGTTTCCTAGAGACTTAAATGGCCTGGTTGAACTTGGGAGTCTTATGAAGACCTGCTGCACCAAGTGAGCTGGTCTTATGTTGCTCAATGTTTGAGTTTTTTTTTTTTTAACTTGTTTTTGAAAGAGAAAAGCTCCCTTTAGCTTCAATCCTAAGGATTTCAGCTTTTTGTGTTTCCCTTTACTTGAGTCTTGACACTCGCTAATCTAGCAGAGGTTTTATAAGAAAATCAAGCCATATTTCAAAATTCCTATGCCTTACTTAAAACGTCTAATTCTCAAACAAGATGAGATTCAAGTAAGCAAATCCTATTTTTACTTTAGGATTCCTTAGAATGAACCTTTCTTCACTTGGGATAAGTCGTAGGGATGGGAAAGAGTTACCACGGTGAGTGTCCCGTGGTTTGAGGCAAAGAAGCGGAAAACTGCTCTTTTTGAGCTTTTGGCTATTTTTTCTGTTTTTCATAGAGGGTCTCCCTTTGGGAGTATTTTTTCTTTGTTCCCTCTTTTTCATAGAATAAACGATTTTTTCTTTTGAATCAACTTTCTTTTGGGAAAGAGATTTTTTGTAGAGATTTCCCTTTCTGCTTTTTGCCAAGTTTTCCTTTTGGGGGAGAGAAGAGAAGAGGGGAAGGACTTATCCCAAGGATCTACTCGATTCATCCCAGATCAGCCTATTTAGAAATAGCACGTACTACTTGCAAGTATCTTGCTATTTTGAACCAGGCCCTCTTTTGTAAGAAGAAGGATTTTGAAAATGTGACCCATTGGTTTTGGAAAACTCCGCTTTTTCACAAGCATCGAGTCTCTCATTCAGGGTTGCACGATCTACTTTGATCCTCACTCACGAAGTTTCGAAGGAGGTTTTTCAAAAATAATTTCGAAATAGGACTTAGCTTAGAACCTACACATAGTATTTTTTCAAATATTGAGCATTCATAGTCTGCTAAGTTCCTACCCTCAACATCGACTAACCAGTAGGCGTTGTTCGTCATGGTTCCACGTACAACATAAGGGCCATCCCACTTGGGCCGCCACTTTCCAAGTGGATGTGGGCCACGATGTTTGATGATTTTGAGCACAAGGTCTCCCACTTTGAAGTGGCGAGGTCTCATATGCTTCTCATAGTGTCGGGCTACCCTTTGCCGGTATGCATGTGCATGATCCATGGCAAGGAGCCTTCTCTCATCTAGTAAATCGAGCTCCGCCATTCTAGCATGTTGTAGTGTCTCTAGGGGAAGGTTGAGTGCAAGTGATGTATGAAATGAATGAAGTTTTGTATGAATGGGAAGAATGACATTTGTGCCATAGACCAACTCAAATGGCATGGCATTTGTGGGAGTTCGGATGGAAGTCCTATAAGCCCATAAGGCTTCATCCAACTTCTCATGCCACGTCCTACCCTTCTCTAATGTTTTCTCAATAATGCTTATGAGAGTCTTATTGGTGGCTTCGGCTTGGCCATTGCCTTGAGGGTAGTAGGGCGATGAGAAGTGGTGAGTTGTGCCATACATGTTACATAACTTAACCATCCTCTCATTTTTGAAGGGGGTTCCATTATCAGACACTAGGTCTTTTGGAACCCCAAATCGAGCCAAAATATTTTTCCTAATGAACGCCACTACATGTTGTTCCTGAACATTGGTCAGGGAGATAGTTCAACCCATTTGGAAAAGTATTCAGTGGCTGCTAGTATTAACCTATGCCCATTTGATGCATGAGGAAATATTGGTCCTATGATGTCAAACGCCCACATGGTGAATGGCCAGGGGCTGACCACGAAATGCAATGTGGATGACAGGGTATGAATGGCGTGTCCATGCACTAGACATGGGTGACACTTCCTAACATGGTCATGGCAATCCTGCTTTAAAGTGGACCAAAAATAACCCGCTCTAACTATTTTCATTGCCATCATTTTAGCATTTACATGATCCCCACATTCTCCATTGTGGAATTCATGCATTACTATCCTAGCCTCCTCCAGGTCGACACACCTTAGTAAGATGCCAGTAAAACTCTTTTTGTAAAGAACCCCTCCCAAAATCAGATATCGGGTTGAAATTCTTCGTATAAAAGCTTTGTCTTTGGATGAAGTGTATTCTGAAAATCCTCCGTTTTCTAAGAACTCTTTAATGTCTTGAAACCAGGGTTTTTCAGTGGAAGTTGTATTGTTTTGGCAAATCTCCAAATCGTGTGTGGATGGAGTGGGCGAGTGCCATATTTCTAAGGATTGAGTTCCCAAGGTGGGATCGACCTTTAGGGCTAAGCCCAAGGATGAGAGGGCATCGGCTATGCCATTATCCTCTCTTCCTATGTGTGTGAGTGTACACGATTTAAACGACTCGACCAGCTTGGTGGCCAACTCGTGGTATGGAAGAAGTTTTTCATTTCTGACTTGCTAAATCTTTAACACTTGGTTTATGACAAGTAAAGAATCTCCAAAGACTTCTATGCATGATGCCCCTAGAGTTTTCAAAATTTTTATGTCTTGTATGAGTGCTTCATACTCAGCTGTATTGTTGGAACATTCAAGATCTAGTCGAATGGCAATGGGTATTTCTCCCTTTTTAGGGGATATGAGGATGATTCTTGTCCCAGGCCCTCTTTGGTTTTGTGCCCCATCGAAGTGCATCTTCCACACTTGATTTTTATTTGAGTGATTTGATAAAATATGATTTTGAAATTGGTTTTGGAAGATGCCTTCATCGGGCATTTTGTCAAGTGTGGGATATGAATCCTCTAAAGGGAAGTCAACCACATAGTCGGCTAGGGCTTGCCCCTTGATAGATGTTTGATGGTGAAATTTCAGGTCATACTCTATCAAGAGGAGCTACCATTTACCCAACCTACCCGTGAGGATAGGTTTTTCAAATAGATGCTTGATTGGATCAAGCCTAGACACTATCCAGATCTCATGATCTAGGAAGTAATGTTGAAATTTCTGGTAGGCCCATAACAAGGCCAAGCAAGTCTTCTCCATGGCTTGATAATTTCGTTCATAAGCCAATAGAGTTTTCGAAATATAGTAGATGGCATACTCTTTATGGGTATCATCCTCATATTGAGTTAATAATGCACCCAAAGCATTCGCATGCACAGAAATATAAAGTAAAAGAGGTTTTCCTTGCTTTGGAGGGTTTAAAACAGGAGGATTAACCAAATATGCTTTTAATCTTTTGAAGGCCTTTTGGCAATCATCGTCCCATACGAATTTTACCCCTTTTCTCAAAAGTTTGTTGAAAGGTTCGCATCTTGTAGCGAGGTTTGAAATAAACCTTCTAATTAATTGGAGGCGACCTTGGAGGCTTCGGATTTGTGTTAGATTGGAGGGTGGAGGCATATCTATGATGGCTTGACACTTAGAGGGGTCAACCTCAATGCCCCTTTGGCTCACCATAAAACCTAAAAGCTTGCCGGATTCTACTCCGAAGACGCACTTTTGAGGGTTTAGTTTCACCTTATAAAGCCTTAATCTTTCAAAAACTTTTTGCAAGGATTCGATATGCATATCTTGGGTTTTTGACTTCACCAAGAGATCATCCACATATACCTCTAAGAGCTCATGAATTTGATCATGAAAGATCGTGGTCATGGCTCTTTGGTATGTGGCACCGGCGTTTTTTAACCCAAAGGGCATGACTGTATAACAATACGTGCCCCAGGGTGTAGTGAAAGCAGTTTTAGCCTGGTCTCTTGGGGCTAATTTGATTTGATTGTAACCCGAGTAGCCATCCATAAAGGAAAACATTTCATGATTTGCAGTACTATCGACTATCAAATCAATGTTTGGAAAAGGGAAGTTATCCTTTGGCGTGACTTTGTTCAAATTTCTAAAATCAATGCAAATTTGTATTTTCCCATTGGATTTTCGAACTACAACAATATTGGAAAGCCAATTAGAATATGCAATCGGTTTTATAAAACCAACTTTAAGCAGATCTTCTAAACCCTCTTTTACTTGCGAGTGGACATTCGGGTGAATCTTCCTAAGCTTTTGTTTTATGGGTTTTGATTCTAGATCTAGGGGAAGACAATGCTCTACCACTTTCAGGTCTATACTTGGCATGTCTTCATATGTCCATGCAAACACATCGATATAGGTTTTCAAGAATGCAATGAATGATGCTTTTTCATGCTCATGCAAACATGCGCCTATCTTAATGTGCTTGGGTTTTGTTTCATTCCCTAAGTTGATCAATATGAAATTCCCTCCTATAGAATTCAAAGGTTTTTCAAAATCAAGGATTTTGTTAAACTCGGGAAGCTCAGAAGTGAGATCCTCCTCAAGGAGAAGGGGATCCTCTTCCGGGCTTTGATCATTCTCGAGAATTCTAAATCCTAGGGAATTTGGAGTTAATGCAGGATTTTGGCAAACTCCTGGTTTTGATTTTGGAGTTTCTACAGGTTTTGATGATTTGGGTCCTTTTATGAAGACAATTTCTTCAAAAGCCTTGGTTTTTTCCAAATTTTTACCAGGGGCTGCTATACACACAATTTTGTTTTTGGGATTTTCCAATTTTTCAATTTTTTTGGATTTTGGCAAAGCAAAGCTATTTGGAGCTATACAAACTACAACTTTTTTGGTTTTTCCACAAAATTCTAATGTTTTTGGTTTTTGAGATTTTTCAAATTGTTTTTGTATTTTGAGAATTTGCAATTTTTTTGGTTTTTGGTTTAAGGAGGGATCCTCCATCATACCTACAAAGGAAAACACCACAAATTAGACTCTAAATAAGAGGTCTAAATCATAGGTTTTGGCTTCAATAGGCTCTAGGGCACTCTTGACCCAGGTGGTCACAGGTGGGGGTTCTGGTGGTATTTTTGGAATATAGCCAATCCCATATCGGCTTGGGTTTGCACTTGGCACTATGGGCTCGAGGCAACCTTGGTTTTGGTTCCCTAGACTTTGGTATGGCATATATCTCATGTTCAATAGCATGTTCTATGATTTTTTGTTTTTTGAAAAGTTTTGATATAATTCATGGTTTTAGAACTTGCTATCGTCCATGTTATGCATGAATGGTTTCTTGTCTAAGGGTTTAGGAAATAGACGACACTTGGTCTTCCCTAGGATGGTTATGGTTTTGGGCGGGCAAGCCTTGGGCTGTGTAGACACGAAAAATCCCCACTTCTGGTTCTTAGGCCTGAAGTGAACCTTTTCGTTTGTCTAAGTCGTATTTAACAAAAGGGCGTGCCAGCTAGCTTGCTTAAGCTAGTGAAGAAAGTTTTTGAAATCTAACTCTATTGGGGCGATTGTGAGCAAGTGAGCTCTTTTCGTCGCAGACCTTCTTGCACCGATGCGCAAGGGTCAGTCTGTACGCTTGGCAAAGTCTTTTAATTAAACCTCTTTGAAAAATACCCGAAGTGTTTGGGCTTTGTATGTACGATTGTAAGTTTTATTACACGTGGGATTTGCACGTACCTATGTCTTTCTTTTTAACCTTTTTAGGGCCAACTAGGTGTGTGCGCAAGTGACCTAAGTTGGGCGATTTTTGAACGGGAGTGTGGGGTTTGCTTTGATGCAATATGCATCCTAACTCGTGGTATGGCGTATATGCAATGCAAACTCACACAACTCCAAAGGGAAAACCCGAATTGAAAGACAATGCGGAAGGGAAATGACTTAATGTAAATTGCAAAAAGGGAAATAGGGCTATATCTTAAGAGCGGAAAGGCTTAATTGTGCAAGTGTGTGTCGTGTATATATGGAAAGACTACGCACAAAGCTGAACCTTAAAACCCAAATTTTAAAGACATAGCCGAAGGGAAATACTTATAATATATATGGGCCTGAAGGTCGCCAACGTGTGCGTGGGTGTTGTGTGTATATGGAAAGACAACTCACACGACTTGTAATGTAAACCCAAATATAATTGCAATATGGCCTTGACTAAGGTCTTGGGAGTAAGAGCGAAAGCTCAATGTGTGTGAGTGTAGAATTGAAATGCTACGCACACAACTTGGATTTAAACACCCAAAACAAAATTGCAATATGGCCTTTACTAAGGTCTTGGGAGTAAGAGCGAAAGCTTAATGTGTGTGAGTATAGAATTGAAATGCTACGCACACAACTTGAATTTAAACACCCAAAACGAAATTGCAATATGGCCTTTACTAAGGTCTTGGGAATAAGAGCGAAAGCTCAATGTGTGTGAGTGTGGAAATCGAAAGACCACGCACACAACTTGAATTAAAACCCACTCAACTTAAAACGTATAGGTATAACTATATCTTAAGGGTTGTTTAGGCCCGTGTGTGTGCTAAAATTGTGTGCAGCTAAGAGCGGAATAGGCTCAAGTGCACGTGTGTGTGAGTGTGCCAAACCATGTTATTACAAGCGGGGGGAGACAACACTCCATTATTATAACCCCATATCAAATTTAATCAAATGTAAGCAAGTTCATAACAAGGACCGCATTAGGCACTTACGTATAGCTGGTCCGAGTGTAACTTGCTTGGCTTTGGCCTAGTGAGTTGCCTTGGACAGCCGAAGGGGAGCTCCTTGGATGCAGGTGGGCGCCAAGTAGGGTCTTAGCCGAATGAAGACTTGAGGTGTAAGGCGCAGCAAGTGGGGTTGTTGAGTGAGTTGGGGCAGGTTCGGGTGCTAGCTAGGTGGTTGCAGGTTGAAGGGTGAAGGTTTAGCTAGGGGCTGAGAAATGGGTGGCTAAGGGAAGGTGGGGATGTAGGGTGTGAAGTGGCCGGGTGTAAGGAAGATGGCAAGGCGGCTGTGGTGGTGAGTGATGGACTATGTAGCTGGGTAAGAAGGGGAGAGGAAGATAGGTTAGATGGGGATGAGATGGGGGTACTAACCGGGTGTGGTGGAGGAGGTGATGGCCGGAGTTGGTGGAAGGAGGTGGCAGCCTGGTGGAAGGGTGCAGTCGGGTGGGGTGTGCAGGTGGCAACCCAGTGGAAATGCAGTCGGGTGGAGTGGTAGTGGAGGTGGCGCAGCTGGTGGAGAATGAGAGTGAAGTGGGATGGAAGAGAGGGTAGGTGAGAGAGGAGAGAGAGGGATGAGAGAGCTGCCCAAACCCGCCCCAAAAGGGGGTTTTTTATAGGCATGGGCTAGGGTCGGTTGGGTAGATATTTAGGATATGGTGGGCTGTGGTGGGTTTGTTTGGGTAGGTCAGCTAGGTGGGAGTGGTATGGTGGTTTTGGGTAGGTCGGTTAGGGTGGTTGGGAATTAAGGGTTAGGGCCTAATTAGGTAGGTTAAGGTGGGATTAGGTTTAGTCTAGCTAGGGTCTAGGTGGTCTAGTTAGGTGGGGTGAGCTAGGTGAGGTCGGCTAGGTATGGTTGGGGTGGTTTTAGGTGAGGGTGGCTAGGATTAGGTCAGGTTTAGGGGGGAGTGGCTAGGTGAGGTGGGTTAGCATAGGGCTAGGTTTAGGAGCATCCCCTTGGCCTTGATCCATGGACCTAGTTGCAGCATGTTGGTGCAACCCCAGGTTAGGTGTAGGTGCATACAAGCTTAAACCCACACTCTTAGGCTAAACCCACATGATTAACCCAAAACTTGACTAAAAAGTCAAGCCCACCAACTTTCTCACTCATACTTTATCTCCCTTCTCACTCATATTTTATCTCCCTTCTCTCTCATACCCAAGCTTTTCACGTGAATTCTTTGTGGGCCCCACCTCCATTTATGAGAAGGTGATGTGGGCTATGGATGTGGATATTGGATTGGATCTTTGGATCTGTAGATACGGAAAATTTTCGACTCCAAGTTTTTTAGGCCTGGAGTGAATCTTTTCGCAATCTATGTTCGATTTTAGGGCGTGCCGGTTAGCTTACTCAAACTAGCGAAGTAGTTTTTAAATATCTGACTTTTGAAAGGCAATTGTAGGCAAGCGGAATCTTTTCGTCGCAGACCTTCTTGCACCGACGCGCAAGGGTCGGTCTGTACGCTTAGAGACTTCGTTTGAAACAAGTTAAACTCTAAATCGATTTTTGAATAAAGAAGTGTTTTGAAATCCTTTTGAAATCATGCACTTGGTGAGTTTTTGATTTGGGCGACCCTAAGTCTTTTAATTTTATCCACTTAGGCGTGTTTGCACGTTTTGTTCGGGTTTTGTTCGATGTAGGTATGCACTCTAGCTCGAGTATGGCGAGTATGCAATGCAACTCACACAACTAGAATATAAAAACCCGAAATTTAAAGACTTAGCAGAAGGGAAAACCCAAATTGAATGCAACTCACACGACTTGAATGTAAATTGCAGAAATTTAAATATATCTATATCTTAAGAGTGGAAAGGCTTAATGTGTGCGTGGGTGTTGTGTATAAATTGAAATACAACACACGCAACTAAACCGTAAAACACAATAGAAGGGAGATATAGATATATATAAGAGCGAAAAGGCTCAATGTGAGTGAGTGCTTTGAGTGTATAAATTGAAAGGCAACTCATGCAACTTGAAATTAAAACCCAACTGAAAGGGAAATACGTATATATACGTAAGAGCGGAAAGGCTCAATGTGAGTGAGTGCTTTGAGTGTATAAAATGAAAGGCAACTCACATGACTTGAACCTTAAAACCCAGCTGAATGTATATAAATAGAGCTATATCCTATGGGCTGTTGAGGCTCGTTTGGGTGCAAAAGTGTGCAGATAAGAGCGGAAAGGCTCGAGTGTACGTGTGTGTGTTTTGCATCAAGCACATATATTACATCCGGGGAGAGACAAGCTCCGCTATTCCCATATGACGAATTGAATTGAATGGAAAGGGATTTTATATATCGAAACCAACTTACACTTTCCAGCCTTTTGAGTTAGGATTGTACAAGGGGCAAATCCACCTTCTTCTTATGGAGTCCGGGGCACGTGGGGGCGAAGTCGGAGAGCTTGAGAGCTTGGAGAGACTTGGAGTTCCGGGAGCTACAAGCTACAATGGGTTTGGGGCTACTTGGGGCCTGTTTAGGCAAGGTAAGACTCGAGCCAAGGTGGCTCGAGTGGTATGGTTTTAGTGTGGGGTACGGCCAACACTTGGCCTTGGTTTAGGTATAGGATAGAGTTAGGATTCGGCCAGTATTTGGCCTCGGGTTTAGTTAGGTTTAGACTTGGGATTAGGCCAATGTTTGGCCTTGGTTTAGGTGTGGTTTAGACTTGGTATTAGGCCAACATTTGGCCTTGGTTTAGGTATAGTTTAGGCTTAGGATTCGGCCAACACTTGGCCTTGGTTTAGTGAGGTTTAGACTTTAGGATTCGGCCAGCATTTGGCCTTAGGTTTTGGTCTTGTGAAACTCGAGCCAAGGTTTACTCTAGGGTTCGGCCAACACTTGGCCTTAGGTTTACTTGTGTGACTCGAGCCAAAGGTGGCTCGAGTGAACTTGGTTTAGGGTAGAGTTGGGGTTGAGTCCTAGGTTAGGTGTTGGCTGTCCTAGGCTAGTCACGACCAAAGGTTAAGGCTTGGTTAAGTAAGGTTGGCCAAGATGGCTGTGGGGTTGT